>JAJHZJ010000530.1:8380129-9736379 GCA_023548195.1 Bettongia penicillata ogilbyi
TTCTTATAATACCTTAATTTTCCAATATCTACCTTCCTGCCTCCCCTAGAGCTTTTATATAAAGAATAAAAAAAGAGGAAAAAAAGCAATTCAGTAAAAATAACCAACTCATCCACTGTCTGTCCAACAGTATATGTAGTAATTCACCTCCATGGCACCCATCTCCTCAAAGTCAGGATAAATGAGGTGCATTTACTCTCACATCTCTGACTTAAGACAAAGACTTCTGATTCCATCTTGCCTGTCATTTATATAAATGCTGATTTCCTGGCTAATCTTTTTCTGGAACCCTCCCCCATCAACACATCCTCTTTGGACTCCATGAATAAAATCTCCAAATATCTGCTGTATGTAAGAAAAAATGTCTAAGACATATAAACAGGTTATGACTGACCTCTCAGGCTTCTAACTCACTTATCTCTAATTGGAGTCACAAAGGCCTTCTGAGGTTGGTGAGTCCTTCCTGGTTGCCTTGGGGCACCTCACCTAGTCAGAAGAGACAGAGTTTCTTAGAGCTCTCCAAGAAGGGTCATTCCTCTTTGCTATCTATCCCAGACCTGTTGAACTGTACTGTTGGAAGCTTCTTTCTGCTAACTCCCTTCCGTTTTGCGTCATTTTTAAGCTTACTTTCCTTTGGCTCTGTTACATTTTAATAACTTCACAAATAGCAAGAGAGGAAAGGGACTCCAGCCTCTCCTCTTGGGTTTAATTTTTGATTTTAGGGCCAAGGGTGGATTGGGGGACACAGTACTATGCCTTGTAAAGAATGAGAAAGAAAAAGCTTTCTCCCTAGGTCTGAAGTCAATGTAGGAAATTGAGATTTGTTTAATCCCTCTCATTTCTGTATGTGGAGGTCTTTCTAACATTAGCCTCTTTGGAGGTTATATACCTACCAGAAGAATCTCTGCATCAAAGGGCAGGGGCATTTTTGTCAATTTCTTCACATAATTCCAAACTGTTGCCAATTTTCACAGCTCTATCAACAAGGCATTTACTGTACTCATCTTTTCCTAACTGCTCCAACCTTTGTCAGTTGGCTAGGTATAAGATAAAACCTCAGTTAATGTGAAAATTTCTTTTAATATTTATGATTTTTGTGACAATGACAATTTGGTCAATTGGTAATTTGGTAAATTGGTAAATTTGGTAATTGGTAAAATTGGTTTTTCTTTGGATATTTGTTCATATCCTTTGCTTATCTATTAGGAAATAACTTTTGGTCTCATATATTTTTGTTAGTTCCCTATCTATCTTGGATATCAGAACTTTGTCTATATTTAACATAAATCTTTTTTCTCAGATGACTTCACTTCTTATTCTAGTTGTATTAATTTTATCCATACAAAAGCTTTTCAATTTCAAATAATTAAAATGATCTGTTTTGTCATTTATGATCACCTCTATCCCTTGTGAGGTTAAGAATTCATTTCATACCCATAGCTTTGAAAGTTACCTGATCTGGGCTTTTCTCAATTTTCTATGATGTGATCTTTAATATTCAGGTCATTTTGAGTTTAGTAGGAGTCAGTCTACCAAAATATACCTAATATGTGTTCAGATACAATTACAAATACTCCTTAGAGAAATAAAGAACAAGTCAAATAATTGGAGTGTTCTTTGACTGGGTTATGCCAAAAGACAATTAAAACACAAGACAAAAAATATATGATACAGTTCACAGAATAAGATATTGGTCTAGACCAGCAGTTCTTAACTTTTTTGGTATCATGGATGCCTTTTGATAGTAAAGCCTGTGGATCTTTTCTCTGAACAATATTTTAACTAAATATATTAATATTGAAACTAAGTTAATATTTTACTTACTTAATTTAAAATAAAATACATTGGATTTCAAAGGAAACAAATTATATGGAAATAAATAGTTTTTTTTTTTCCATCCATGTTCACAGACTCCCACTCAGACCTCAGGTTAAGAACTTATGGTCTGGATCTAATTCAGCCAGACTATTTCCAGGTTTCTTGGCAATTCTCTTTGAATAGATAATTTCTGTTCTCAAGTTTATTAAACACTGGGTCACTGAGCTCAGTTGGTTCTGATTCTTCTTTAAATGGCTTGTTCTATGTTTCTATTTTCTAATCAGTATCCACGAGTTTTGTTGATTACTGTTTTATTATATAGTATGAGGTCAGGGAATGTGATTCCCCTTCAGTCCTACTTTTTTCAAAAATTATTTCCCTATATTATTCGCTAGATAATCTAGATCTTTTGTCCCTCCAAATGAATTTTGCTATTATTTTTGCCTAGTTCTGTAAATAATCTCCTTAGTATTTTGATTGGTAGAGCTCAAAATCTATAAATTAATTTTAGAGGTATTATTATTTTTATTATATTGACACAGCCCAGTCAATGAACACTCCAATTATTTGACTTGTTCTTTATTTCTGTAAGGGGTATTTTGTAATTATATCTGTACAAATATTGGGTGTACCTCGGTAGACTGACTCCCAAATGTTTAATGCACTTTGCAGTTATTTTTAATGTGACTTCCCTTTCTAATATCCCCACCTCCTCCTCATATTTCCTGGTGCCAGTCATGGAACTTAGAGCTGAAGGGCCCTGGTCCAGCTTCTCATTTTATAGATCAGGTACTGGAAGCCCAGAAAAGCAAAGTGCCTGGTCCAAAATCAGACAGAAAGTGTCCAAGACATTGTTGGAACCCGGGCCTTGGACTCAAACTCCGGTGCCTTTTCCATTACCATACACTGCCTTTCTTTCATCTTGTCCTCTCAGCATTTTTCTTTTTCACTAAATAAAGACAAATAGCCAGAGGCTCTTTGGTGAGCCCTTGGGACTTGGAGGAAGGCAGGAAGCTTGGGATCACATCCCTGCCCAGAGACTTTAAATTATGTAGCCACCTCCACTAATTTCCCTGAATTTGGGTTTCCTCATCTTGAAAATGGAAACGAGGACACTTGCCCAACATACCTCACATAGTTGTGAGTAAAGCACTTTGTTAACCTTAAAACACTTTACAAAAATAAATTTTATTATTATGGATGCCTATACAAATTGTGTAAATGGTTCTCGAGATGTCAAATGAGTTACTGGCAATTTTCCCCCATCTCGGGAGACCTAAAAGTTAGTATACAGTCTCCAATCACCGTAGTTCATTCATTCATGTACTTATTGTGGGGCCGTGGTGCTCTACCATGTGCTAGGTGCTCAAGACAAAGAACAGAAGCAGTCTCCAGCCCTCTTGGGAATAATTAGTAATCATTATAATCATTGCTGTTGCTTTAACTGCTACACTTTAGAAAACCATTTTAAAATGTCAGACTCTTGGCATTTAGTCTTGAGGTCATCCAGTCCATCCCTCTGTCTCTAAGTAGAACCACACCCAACAAGTCCACGAGGTCCCAAGGTAACTGGTCAATGTTGCTCCTGATTGCTCTGTGGAGGGTGTGTTGGCTGCCTGTGATGGAAACATTGAACCATGATGAGATGACTCAAACTGGAGGGTGCTGGAGGACTCTGACCCTTTCCAAAGAACATTGAGTAACTAGATATCAATTGGGAAGAACCTCTCAGGGCACCCACTGCTGACATCAGCACTCACACACCCCACAAATGCTCACAAATGCCCTCCCTTTGTACTTAAGCTTCACTGGAGAGTCCTTTCTTCATGATGGGGAGGTGTCCCCTCCCTCTCCTTGGCACCAATTAATCCCAGACAGGGTAATTCCAAAGTTATTTCAACTTGCTTTTGTAACATTTAAGATAGTGATTTGGGGGCATTTTACTTACCCTCTCACTGGCTGGGCTAAAGTTACAGGGCATTCACTAACCTAGAATCAGAGATCCTGAGCTGGAAAAAAAGCTTAGGATCTAACACCTTCTTTTAAAGATGAGCCCAAAGAGGAGGTGATATGGCCAGGGTCGTGCAGGTTGTAAATGACAGAGCTAGCATCCGAACCTAGGTTTTTGGATCTAAATTCCTTGTTTTTCCACCATATGGGGGTGGGGGTGCTAAGAATGGAGGGGGTAGGGTAGAGGGAGGACATGGTTCATCATCGGATAAAGAGAGCCTAGAGATGCCAGAAGGGGAAGAGAGTGGAAAGGAAGTGGTTATAGCCTGGTATGACAAATAGATGCCCTGAGAATAATCCACAAGCATCTAATCCACAGTTGATTGGTAAAAAAAAAAAATAAATCTTTTAGGGAAAAGATGAAAAGGTATGGAATCTCAGCACCATGCTATAGAAAGATGGCACAGACTCTGGGTTCAAATTCTGATTATCCCTTCCTACCTGTATGACTTAGGACAAGTCTCTGAGACTCAGTTTCCCCAAGAAATAAGAAAAATGGAAGTGTTGGACCAGAGGACCTTGCAGTTCCCTTCTTGAGATAAAATTAAGATCTGCTGTGTATGTAATCTTAGCTTCTACATTCTACGAGACTAACAATCTTTTTTCCCATAACTTCTGGGCCTTCATTGTTGATAAGAAGACCAAAGACACTACTTTTACACAGGTATCTCTTAGAAAGAGCCCTGGATTTGAAATTAGAGGACATGAGTTTGAATCTTGCCTATGATCTATACTAACTGTGTGACTTTGGATAACTCATCTGGCCTCAGTTTCCTCATCTTTAAATGAGGGGAGTTGGACTAAATTATCTTTAAGGATCCTCCCAGTTTTAAACGTATGAGCCTGAACACATGACCTTTAGTGTACAGAGGTGAATGCCTCAGGCTTCTGCAAACAGACACTGGACTGATAACTACCTTGACATAACAAGAAGGGAAGGGAGAGCCTGTAACAGGAATTACCAGCCAGAAACTATATATACAATGAAAGGCATTGACACTGGTAAAAGGAATTTCTTCACTGGGAGCTCCCTATATAATAAAATCAAAGGTCTGTGCTAAAAATGTGTGTAAAAGTTATGGTCCTGGTCCCTCTGTTTGGGGGAACCTACTTCCAGCCATGTGTGATTCAATGCTGAGTAACTTGTACTTGAGATGATGAAGAGTCCCATATTGACTACAAAGTAGAAAGCTGATGACTCAGTGGACAGGCAAGGGGAACAGTCTACCCCTCTCAGCTCTCTTCTTTCCCAGCTTTGAATTGTGCAGTACTATTTCAAATTGGGTCCTGAGAATCCAGTGGGGTAGGAGCAGATGACCCGTTGGAGGAAACAGTCCATACTGACAGCTAGCATAGGAAGACTCAATCAGAGGAACTTGGGACAAGGTCCATGGCTGCCTTTTCCTATTTTGTGTTTTCTTTCCTAAGTAAATGACAATGAACAGCCTTAAGGTTGATATGTGGGGGCTTAGAGGTCTGTGAATATGGTGGCAACTGTGTTCACCAAGACATTGGTATTGGCATACACTGCAGCGATGATGGCTGATAACGGAAGAAGATAATGCATGGGAAAGGATGGCCATCAATAGAAAGATTGACCCTTGCCTGGATGTTTTAATGAGACACATGTCCCAGGAATTATGTCCTGCCTAGGTGAAATACAAACTGTCCTGCAAACTGCTTTATGTTCTGATAAGAGAACATTTTTTTAATTTAAAATATTTTATTTTATTTTTATGTAAAATTTAATTTTAAATAATTTAAATAATAATTAAAATACTTGATTTTAATAAAAAATATTTTAAGGATAGCCTCCCAGCAGACTGTAACAGCAGTTATAAAGAAAGCTACCAGATCTTGTTCTGTAAATGCTTGCCTGTGAGCATCTGTGTTTAGAATTCCTTTTGTTTGTAGGAATAAATTTTTGCTGTCGTTCAGTAGTTTTTAACTGTGCCCAACTCTTGTGACCCCATTTGTAATTTTCTTAACAAAGATACTGAAGTAGTTTGACATTTTCTCCAGCTCATCATACAGATGAGGAAACTGAAGCAAAAAGAGTTAAGTGACTTGCCCAAGCTCACACACTAGTGTCAGAGATCACATTTGAACTCAGGTTTTCCTGACTTCTAGCTCAGTGCTTTATGTACTGTACCTGGCTGTCCTATGTAGGAATAAATGACCTGTCTCAAGATTTATATTCTACATTCAGTGTCTCTTTAAATTTTTTCTTTTGGGGAAGGCCCTAGATATGAACCAATATGTAAAATTATCACCAGAGGAACCAGGATAACAGACTTAATGAGCCTATGAACATGAGAAAAGAGAGCCCCCTTAACAAGTCCAAGCTCCCCAGGACTGAATCCGGCCCAAATGAAATGCCTAAGTACAAAATTACAAGTGCATGTCGTACCCCAGCCTGTGGCTGTCCATCAATGATACCTCAATGCCAGAAACAATAATACATTTAACACTAAGGCTAGATGGAACTTCATTGCCTTTTTTTTTAGTTTTAGTTTTTAAACTAAACTTTTAAACTAGTTTTTCGTTTTAGCTTTTGAGCTAAACTTTTTAAACTAAATTTTGTTGATGACCTCTGTTTTTATATCACAGACATTTATGATAATGCCTCTCTTTATTCCCTCCTCCAGTTGAACCCTCCCTTGTAATAAAGAAAAGCACCTCATCTTACACTGTGTATACCATTCTGCCTCAGTAGCCTCCACTTCTCTTCTGAGAGGGAGGTATCTTTCCTTACCTGTTCTAGGTTTTTCTGTTACTCAACGTTTAGCTTCCCTTCAGTGATCTTTTCCTTAATGTAAGACATGTTCCCCACATGTAAAATGTGTTTTACATATGATACACATGGGATGTCAAAATGTCCTCCCAGGGAAGCATTACTGACTAGCTCTGGTATCCTGCCCACTCCTCTCCAAGGGTGACTTTGATTCCTGCCGGGGGAGGAACAGAAGGGATCATGAGACTAGCCACTCTCTTTTCCTCTGAGAGACTAAAATTGTATTAGTCTGCCCCCTAAATATTTCTGGTGTAAGGGGAATTTTTTTTGTTAGATTGTTTAAGCCATCTTATGGTTACTGTCCCTTACAGGGGGTAGCCCAAGCTCACATCCACACAGTTGACTCTTTCCCACCAAATGCTAGGTACATGAAAGAGCCATCACAAAGAGTGAATGATGGATAAACTCAGGCAAATAGCGAATAAAAATCAAAGTTCTACAGGTTAGAATATATGAGAAAATACACAATGAATGAAGGAAGAAAGGAGAGGAGAGGAGTGGAGGGGGGTAAGGGAGAAGAAATAATGAGAGAATTTCAAGGAAGTTTCCATAGTGTCCCCAATCTCATCCAAGGGGAAATTCTCTGATTTCCCAATGTCTTTTCTCTCACCATGGGTCCTTCTTGAGAAAGCCTGTAACCAAGTCTCTCTGTCTCTCTGTGTGTCTCTCTGTCTCCTGACTCTACTTATTTTTAGTGGCTATTCCCTATGCCTGGAGTTCTCTCCTGCCTTATCTCCACCTCCTGCCCTCCCTGACTGCCTTCACCACTCAGATAATGTCCCACCTTCTGCAAGAAGCCTTTTCTGGTCCTCCACCTTAGTGCCTTCCCTCCGAGATTACCTTCAATTTCTTCCATATATATCTTGTTTTTAGATAATTGTTTGCATCTTGTGCTCCTTTAAACAGTAAGCTCCTTTTTGCCCTTTTTTTCCTGTGTGTTCAAACTATTCACTGGAAGGTCAAATATGGAAGATGAGGCTTAAATTGACCACAAAGTGAGAAGACAGTATTCACTGGGGAAAAGAAATCCTGATGTTGGGAAAGACTGAGGGCAAAAGGAAAAAGGGCACAGCAGAAGAGGAGATGGAGAGATAGTATCATGGAAACAATGAACATGAACTTGGCTAGAGTTGGAGAGATAGTGGAGGATAGAAGGGTCTGACATATTATGGTCTGTGGGATCACTAAGAGTAGGTAGGACCCATTGAATAACAGAGCACAGTGCTTGGCACACAGTTGGCACTTCATAGGTGCTTATTGACTTAAGGTTTTTCCTCTTCAAAACTCTTAGTCCAGCTCCACCCCACAGGCACACAACAGTAATCATTCTCTCTCTAATCTGGAATCATATCTAAGCATCAACGCAAGACCGGGTGTTACGCAGCCCTGAACCATTGTAATTACTGTAGACTGTCCTCCTGGTTCTGTCGATTTCGCTATTCATACATTCTTCCATTCATACAAAACTTCCCACATTTCTCTGCATTCCTAATTTCTTATTTCACAATCATGTCTATTACTCCATTAAGTCTTTCTTTAATGGCACAACAGGTTTCTGTAAGACAAAGGACAGAGGGACTAAAGACCTTTTTATTTAGTAGAATGGTCCTTAAAATGAAGTCCCCTTTGTTATGGCTGGCATAGGCAGAGTTGTAGATTATTACAGAATGCTCAAAGGTCTTTCTCGACCCAAATTTCTCCCTCAAATCATATATTGTCCCACTGGAGTCACTTCCTTCGGTTAAAGCTTTATGCCTTTAGTAGTTCCCCTTCAAAATGCAAAAGCGTTACCTGGGTGGGAGGGGGTCACACTGACCAAGTATAATTCATCATCGTAATGGGAGGGACTTTATCATCTTAATTTTGAATGGGACACTGAAGAGGGGGAAATGCAAAGAAAGGAGGAAGGAGCCAAGGTCTGGGAAAGCTCAGAATAATAAATGGGATGAGGCAAACTATCAGGGTACCCTAAATACCTATTGTGTAGTTGGGGAGGACACCACCATCAATGGAACAAAGTGCTCATAGTGAGAATGAGAGGCTTATCACTGCTAATAGAATCTCTGTCCTCCAGCTGCCCTCCACTGACAACTTTGGAATGGTTATTGACTCCTCCCCTGGTCATGCCCCAGATTCCCATTGCCTCCTATCTGATCTCTCTGCTGCAATACATCCTACACCCAGATGCTAGATCAATCTTCCTTAAACCCTGCTTTCGTCAAGGCATTCCCTTGTTCTAGAACTTGCGTTGGTTCCCTATTACCTAGTTTGACAAATCTAACCTCTCCACGCAAGCAGTCAAGTCCCTCCACCCACTAGCCCCACCCATCCCTTCCCTCATTCACGTTTGTGTACCAGTATTGCTTAACATGACTGCACTACTCCAGCTAGGCTAATCTGTTTGCCATCCCTTATAAAGGTTTAAAAGTCCTCTGATAAAGATCTCATTTATAAGACATAGGAGAAACTGATTCAAATTTATAAGAATTAGAGCCATTCCTCAAATAAAAAATGATTAAAGCCTACAAAAAGGCTCTCAAGGGAAAGAATCCAAACTACCTATATTACAAAAAAAAAACCTACTGCAAATCACAAATGTGGAGAGAAATGTTCTTACATACCTCTAGCAGTACAGTAACTCTGTGGTTCTACCTCATAGCCATCAAAATGCAAAGATGAAAGAAAAGGAAAATGACAAATGTTGGAGCAGATGTGAAAAAACAGGCACATTGAAGCTCTATTGGTAAACTTTTTAACCGGTCCAATCATTCTGGAAAGCAATTTGAAACTATGTCCCCAAAGTTACCAAGCTATGTCCTTTGACCCAATGACACTACCACTAGGCCTATGTACCAAAGAAAAGAGATCAAAGTGGGGAATGTCCTATACGTACAAAAAATGCTTGGGCAGTTCGTTTTGTGGTGGCAAAGAACTGGAAATGAAGTCCATCAACTGGGGAATGACTAAAGAAATTATGGTACATGAAGATAGTACTTATTCCATCAGAAGTGACGAAGAGGATGGTTTCAGAGAGACCTAGAAAGATTTGCATGAACTGAAGCAGGGTAAAGGGAGCAGAACCAGGAGAAATGTATGCTATAACAAACAGATTATACAAATAAATAACTTTGAAAGACTTACCAACTTTGATCAATGCAAAGATCAATCACTGATTCCAGAGAAACCATGGAGAGTGCTGCCTATATCCTATTGAAAGGGACTAAAGATTCAGAAGGACACACATATTTTTGTACACAACCAATATGGGAATTTGTCTTCCTTGACTATGTATATTTGTTAAGAGGGCAGCCAGGTGTGCAGTTGATAGAATGCCATGCCTGGAATTAGAAGACCTGAGTTCAAATTTGGCCTCAGACACTTAATAGTTGTGTTATCCTGGGTAAATCATTTAACACTGTTTGCTTTAGTTTCCTCATCTGTAAAATGAACTGGAGAAGGAAATGGTAAACTGCTCCAATATTTTTGTCAAGAAAACCTTAAATGGGATCATGAAGAGTTGGACACAACTGAAAAATGACTAAGCAACAGCAAAAATTTGTTGTAAGGGCTCTATATTTTTTTACTTTTTCCAGGGTCAGGGTGAGGAAGCAGGGAGAAGGAGGAAAGAAAATACTTGTTAATTAAAAATACTTTTAAAACAGCAAGTAATTAGCTTATTTCTTGCAGGATTGGTTTCTAGTATGTGAACATGCTATATCAGATGTGGCCTATATAAACTCTGGGAATACTTGTCCTGACTCCCTGGGGACCTATCGGGCAGCTAACTGGAGATCCTGGGATCCTTACTCCAGCTCCCTTTCTTGCTGGCAAGTTGGGGTTCCAGAACAAAGGGCTGTATTGGGTTCTAGGGTTTGGGGTATCTTTCTAATGCTATTGGCTCCTATTCTTCTTCCAAGATGTTCCCCCCAAATCAGTTGCCAATGATTAGCATCGCAGGATCATTTAACCAGTTTACATCAATTGTCTTTTACAAAGATATATTTCTGGAAAAGATCTAGCAAGAATAGAAATACCAAGCATACTCCCCGATCCTGATGCCTAAGGGTATGTTCTCTCCTCTACCACCTTGGAGAGGTTGTACTCGAGCTTAAAGTAGCTGCTAAAAAAAGCATTCATCTCCACCAAGTTTACTTCCAAATGCAGATGTGAGGTTTTCTTGGCAAAGATACTGGAATGGTTTACCATTTGCTCCTCCAGATCATTTTACAGATGAGGAAACTGAGGCAAATAGGGTTAAGTGACTTGCCCAGGGTCCACAGCTTGTAAGTGTCTGGAGTCAGATTTGAACTCTTGAGGATGTCTTCCTGAGCTCTATCCACTGCACCACCTAGTTGCACATACTAATGACTTTAATAGAGGTAGGATATTTTAACTAGAATGAGCAAATGATTAGTCTTGCAGTGGAAATATATAGGGACTCTAATTAATATAATTGTTCTCTCCATAAAGAGGTTTTTTTTTTCCCTTTTGGTCTAAGTCTATGATTTCATTGGTATGGGGAATTCCTGAAGAGGAAATGCTTTCCATTAATTCAGATCTGCAGTTCATAGTCTTGGAGTTACCTGGGGTACTGAGATTTGCCAGGGGTCACCCAACTATTTTATCTATAGTCTTCCTAACTCCAAAGTTAAGCCCCTATCTATTACACTACATTCCTGCATCCTAAAAAATAAAGCATTAGTAATAAAGAACATCTGTTTGATATTAATGTAGAGTAAATATAGACCTTATTTATTATACTAGAAAGAGGGGAACCTAACTAGTGTAGTGGATAGAGCACTGAGCTTGAAATCAGGAAGATTTCTTTTTCCAAGTTCAGATCCAGCCTCAGGCACTTACTAGCTATGTGACCCTGGGCAGGTCACTTCACCCTGTTTGCCTCAATTTCCTCAACTGTAAAATGAGCTGGAGAAGGAAATGACCAACCACTTGGGTATCTTTGCCAAGAAAATCCCAAATGGGATCCCAAAGAGTGAGACACAACTGCACAGCAGCCACAACAAAAGAGTGGAAAGAATACTGGCCTTGGGATTCTGACCCCTACCTTCTAATACTTCTCTCATACTTCCTGGCTCTGCGACTGAAAGCAATTCACTGGACCCCTAGCTGCCTCAGTTTCTTCTGTAAAATGGGTTTAATAATCATTAGGGAAGGGAATAAATATTTATTAAGCACCTGCTGTATGCCAGGTATTGTGCTAAGTACTTTTACAAATATTGCCTCATTTGAGCTCCACAATAACCCTGCTATTATCATACCCAGTTTACAGTTGAAGGAAATGAAGACAGAAGTTAAGTGACTTGCATAGGGTCATTATAGCTGGTAGAACTCAATTCTGAGTTCTGACCCCAGATCCAGAACTCTATCCATGGCCCCACCTAGCTGTCTATTCATCACATAGGATTGTTTTAATGGAATATTTTAATGAAAAAAACTTTAATTTAAATTTAATAAATCAATTTAATTTAATTTAAAGTGCTGTAGATATGTGGACAGCCAGGTGGTGCAGTGGATAGAGTTCCGAGCCTGGAATCAGAAAGATTCATCATCTTCCTGAATTCAAATCTGGCCTCAGACACTTATTAGCTATGTGACCCTGGGCAAGTCACTTCACCCTGTTTGCCTCAGTTTCCTTATCTGGAATATGAACCAGAGAAGAAAATAGCCAACCACTCCAGTATATCTGCCAAGGAAACTCCTAAGGAGGTCACAAAGAGGCAGACATCACTCAACAACAAAAACATTTAGGCAGCTCAGTGGCTCAGTGTAGAGCTCTGTTCCAATCAGGAAGGACCTAAATTCAAATCTTAACCTAGAAGTTCACTAACCTCACAATTGCAGTTTTCTTATCTGTAAAATGGAAATATCCCTAACATCCACAGTATCACAGAGATATTATAAGGATCAGGTGAGAAAATACATGGAAAGTGCTTTGCAAACCTAAAAAAAGAGGCATAATTATCACAGAATTGTAGACTAGCAGAGCTAGAAGGAACTTCAAAGAGCAGCTGGTCTAACACCCTCCTCCTATAGAGGAGGAAACTGAGGTTCAAAGTAAGGAAGGGACTTGCCCAAGGTCATGTGGCTAATTAACAGTCAGCACGAGTTTATCAGGCGTTTACTACTGACTAAACGTCTCTTCACTCACAGCTCCAGGTTTCATCAACATGGTATCCCTAGGGCCATGAGAGAACCAGTGGTGGGCCTTCTGAATCATCAAAGACAGAGAGATTGGGCTCAGTCTCCTTTTAGTGCTAAGCATATTGTAGTTATCTACAATTCCTTGAAAATGAGGTGTCACCCATCTTTGGGAGATACAGTAACTCTTCACTCATCTGAATATCTGATGAAACAAAGCATTTCATGGCCAGAGAATGGAAGGTAACTGTTGACTCCCTGCCTGTGGATAAAAATAGCTCTCTCTATTTACCCATTTGAGGATGCACTTTAAGCCACGTCAGGAAGGCAGCTGTGCCCAAATGCCAGCTTTGCCATTCTCTTCAAGCTGAATTTCTAATGGGCATCACTCAGAACCCCCTCCCTGGCCATTTGACCTGCTGTCTCCTGAAAGGGTCCTGTAGATGAGTAGAGTTTGATGTTTTGATAGTGTCTGAAGTGACTGCTTGTCAGAGCTAGTCTCTGACTCTGCTTATGTAACTAGGCTCCTAATGCTTTTTTACATGTTGATAAAGCCCAAATTAAAAGAGGAAATTATTTTCCTGATGCTCAACTCTCCTAATCCCCATCTGTCTGTGTTCTTGCTTTTCAGCGCTTACAGCGCTTTCTCATCAAAAGCTCTTGAACGTATTCCAGATTTCTAATTTGGTTTGCTTATGTAACCAAAAATATTATGGCAGCGTTTCCCAGGGTGATTAAGCATGTATTCTGAGCTCCAGAAGCACTAAAAATGGCACAGTACTTTTTGCTCCTAGCCAGGTGTTAACGCATCCCACCACACTCAGGTTTTTGTTTTTTGTTTGTTTGGGCTTTTTTTTGGTCTCCCTGAAAGGCAGGTGAATCTGGAGCTAATGGGAGCTGGGACAATACGATCCCAGAAATGCATATTGCCAGAGACCAATTGATGACCACCTCCAAGTTCCCAAATACCTCTTGGGATCCTGGCATGCCAAGGATATATGTGGTCAGCTGTGGGAAATGCTGTCCACATGGAGTATACTGAGAAGGGCAGATTCAGACAGTTCTGACCTGGTCACTCCTCTGCTCAGCAAACTCCAGTGCTCCCTATTACCTGCAGGATCCAATGTGTCCTTTCTGATGTTCTTCACATCCAACACTCTATCTCCCATCTCAATGCCTTTGTACTGTCTATGTTGTTGTTATCTGTCCATTTTTGAAGAGAATCATTGCCATTCCATTGGTAAGATAGTAGATGATGGGTGATGTCTTGATCTGCACATAAATTAGATATGTGGCAGAGTTGGGCAAACTCATCAGCTTCGCTCTCTCCTCCAGAGTCATTGGGGTCCAGTGGCCTAGAATGAACTTCCTCTTCTTCATCATTATCTCTTAAAATCATTGCTTTCATTCAAAACTTAATTCAAGTGGCATCTTCTATCAAAGCCTTACCTGATACCCCCAGCTGCTAGTGCAACCCCTGAAAATTACCTTCTATTCACTTTGCATATGTTTATGCAGTTTCCACCCACATACTGGGTGATACCCAGAAGGACAGCCCTGTAACATGCTGAGCTGGCTGCATGAGGATGTCAAGTCAATTGGACTAGTATTTACTAAACTCCTACTTTGTGTCAGGCAGTTAGATGGATCAGTGGATAGTACACCTGGAGTCAAGAAGACCTGAGTTCAAATTTGACTCAGACACTTACTAGATGTGTGATCCTGGGTAAGTCACTTAACCTCTGTTTGCCTTGTTGTTGTAGTTTGTCCTTCATTCTTGAAGAGGACTGTGACATCAGGGAAGTGATGCCATGATATGCAAGTGAATTGGAATTAAGTGAGGGAAGGCTATGTAAGGTCACCAGCCTCACTTTCTCCCCCAAAGCCATCTGGGTCTAGTGGCCAGATACAGATCAACCAACTGAAGATGGTTCCTTCTGTTAATCTATGGGAGAAGAAAATGGCAAACATTCCCGTCTCTTTGCCAAGAAACCCCCCCCCCCCAGACAGTATTGGTGTGGTGTGGTCCACAGGGTCAGGAAGAGTGAGGCCAAACTGAATAACGATAACACTTTGCGTCAGGCACCATGCTAAGTGCTGGAAATATAAAGAAAGGCAAAAGATAATGAAAAAAAGATAATTACTGCTATCAAGGAGTTCACAATCTAATGGGGGAGACAATCTGCAGACAATCATATAAAAATAAGGTGTGAACAGGATAAATTAGAAATACTCAACAGCGAGAAGGCACGAAGATTTAAAGTGAACTAGGAAAGGCTGGATTTTAGCTGAGACACGAAGGAAGTCAGGGAAATAAGGAAGTACGGAGGAGGAAGGAGAGAAGTTCAGGCACAGGGCACAGCTGGTGAACATGCACAGAGTCAGGAGTGGGGGTATCTTGTTCAAAGAAAGTCAACGTCACTGAATCCCCAAGTACATGGATGACTGGAGAAGTAAGAAGGGGTCAGGTTATGAAAGGTTTTTAAAAAGTCAAACTGAAGGTTTGATATTTGATACCAGAGGCAATAGGGAGCCACTAGAGTTTACCAAGTAGAGGAGTAACATGGTCATCTTTGTCCTTTTAATGCAGCTTTTAACAGAAGGTCAGTCTGACAGCTGAGTGGAAGGTGGGTTGGAGTAGAAAAAACTTAGAGCAGGAAGAACTATCATTTGTCCAGGAGTGAAGACTTGCACCAAGGTGGTGATGGTACCCAAGGAGAAAAGAGGGCAGAGAGGAGAGGTGTTAATGAAGGCAGAATTGCCAGGACTTTGCAAAAGACTGAATATGGAGAGGGAGAAGGAGAGTGGGGAGTCAAGGGTGACACCTAGGTTGTTGAACCTGGGTGACTGGGAGGATGGTGCTGCCTTTATCAGCATTAGAGAAGTAGGGAAGAGGTCAGGGTTTGTAGGGAAGGATAATGAGTTTTGGACAAGTAGAGTTCAAGATTTCTACAAGACATCCAGTTCAAGATGTAATATAGGCAGTGGGAGATGCAAGACTGGAGGTCAACAGAGAGGTTAAGACTGGGTAAATGAATCTGAGAATCATCTGCATGGGGATGATCATTGAGTTCATGAGAGCTGATGAGATCACCAAGGGAAATAGGAAAGAGGAAGGAAGAGAGGAGAGAGAGAGAGAGAGACAGAGAGAGAGAGAGAGAGAGAGAGAGAGAGAGAGAGAGAGAGAGAGAGAGAGAGAGAGAGAAAGAGAAAGAGAGAGAAGAAGAAGAAGGAGAAGAAGAAGGAGAAGAAGAAGAAGAAGAAGAGAAGGGAAGGGAAGGGAAGGGAAGGGAAGGGAAGGGAAGGGAAGGGAAGGGAGTGGAAGGGGAGGGGAGGAGAGGGGAGAAGGGGAACAGATCCTTGATGTGTGTGTGTGTGTGAATTGGATGTGACTCTTGACTGATTGAAAGAAAAATTAACTTTGACGCTTCATACCTGTGTATAGAGGGAAAGGCCTTTCTTATGGATGGTCGGGAGGCAATCATGAAATTTTGCGTGACTAGGGGGAGCATTCAGAACCACAAACACTTAGGGAGCTGGAACCCAACATTGCTCTCAAAATTCAAGAAAGGGCTATAAGTAGATTCCCCATGGTGAGACTGTTCCCTTTCTCCTTTCTTGAGCTGAGATCTCACTCCCAAAGTTCTCTTTTATTTGTATATTCTTTTGCCTGTCCTAATCTAAACTTTCACAATTTCTCTTTAATACTTAGCTTGATAAAGGGATATACGATCTATTTGGGATGGGTTAGTGTGTGTGTGTGTGTGCGCGCACGAAAGAGCTAAGCTAGCAATAGTAAGCCAAGTTTTAACCCCTCTTTGAGAGCAATCAGGGAAAATATCTTTTATTTCTACCGCATTATTTTACCATGACAGATGCCTATAAATATTTGAGTTGTAATACATAGGTAGGCATGATTCTCGTACAAAATTCTTCCTGGAGATTTATGTTGCATCACCAGCCCAGTACCTGTTACATAATAGGTCCTTAATCTTTTGCACTATACACAACTAGAACTTAACTGGGGACAAATCACCAAACCAGCAATATTTCGCTGAAAGTATGAAGGAAGGGCCTGGCTTGAGGCACGAAGGGGTGGTGGGTGACAGAAGAGGATAGTTATTACTGGAGAGAGTCTGAGAAACCTGAGAACCAGTCTGTATTTCGTGGAGGCTTGTAAAGAGATTCCTCAGCTAGGAAGGGGGCAACTGCTCAGATGAGCTCCAGATCATTTTCCCCTAAGAATTGCTTTATTCTTTTTTTTAGATAATAGATTTTTATTGATGTCTTTTGTTTCTACATTGCCTAGATTTTCCCTCTGTATCCCTTTCCCTCCCTCTCCCCGGAAGCCAGCCCTTATAACAAAAAATTTTTAAAAAAAGAAAAAGAGGAAGAAAATTTGGCAAAGCCAGTTAATATAGAGTAAAAAATTGATATTATGTACAGTATTCTACACCCATGGATCCTCCCCTCCTCTGTAAAAGGGTAGGGTAAGATGTTTTCTCATATGTCTCATATAATTTTTATAATTTTACAACATCATCATCATAGCTAACATTTAGATAGTGCTTACTATGAGCCAGACTCTGTGTTAAGCATTTTAAAATTATTATCTCACTTGGTTCTCACAACAACCTTAGCAGGTGAGTGCATTTCCTAAAACTTAACAATGCCAAGGAGATACCATCCCCACCACAGAGGGATGGACAGTGCTTTTGAGGCACTGAGGCAAACTGAGGTTAAGTGACTTGCCCAGGGACACAGCTAGTTAGGGATGGGCAAGATGAGGTGATCTCTGAGGCCCCCTTCAACTCAAAGGTTCAGTGATTCTGAAGTATTCCAAAAATAAGTACAAAAACATTGTTCAGTCATTTGAGATGTGTCTGACTCTTTGTGACTCCATTTGGGGTTCTCTTGGCAAAGATGTTGGAGTGGTTTGACATTTCTTTCTTCAGCTCATTTTATAGATGAGGAAACTGAGGCAAACAGGATTAAGTGACTTGTCCAGGGTCACACAGCTAGTAAGTATCTGAGGTCAGATTTGAACTCAGGAAATTAGTCCTCCTAATTCCAGGCCCAGCACTCTGTTCACTTTGCCACCTACCTGTCCCTAAACACAAAAATACAATTATATTAAGAAGTTTATATACAGCCAAGAAAAGGGATTCTCTATCTGGGATTCATGAGAAGGATAAAAGGGCTTTCTGGATAACATTGACCTTGAGTGATTCCCTCACTCAGTCTCAAGACTTGTTTGGGGAAGAAACATCATTCAGAGAAGAATCCTGACACCAGCCACTTTTCACTTTGGTCTGATCCGCACCCAGCACCACCACTGTTCTCCACATTAGCCAATTAAAGAAGGAAACTGTTTTCCTAACGCTGAGTTCAACCCATCTTCCCCAATAGGCTGCAGGATGTAGTGGAAAGAGACTGAACTTGAGCAGATCATTCTCTCTCCTTGTGCCTCAGTTTCTTTATATGTAAAATAAAGGATATAGAATGCAAATGGAGAGGACAAAACTGAACACTGTGGTCGTAATGACTAAGCTTGGTGCAGAAGGTGTGAGTGAAATGCTTCTTCCTTCCTTCTTGCTGAGGTGAATCACCACAAACATTGCTTATTCTTTTAGAGCAGGTAAGATACCAGTTGGTTTGGCAAAACTACTTTTTCTCTTTTTCTATTCTTTTTTTAGAAGAGGAAGAAAGAGTGGTGTGTTTGAAAGTGAAAGTGATGTGAAAAAGCCATCTATGACACGCAGAGACTGGGAGGAGGAGGAGGAGGGGGAGGAGGAGAAGAAGAGGAAGAAGGTGAAGATGAAGAAGAGGAAGGAGAAGAAGAGGAAGAAAAGGAGAGGAAAAAGAAGATGAAGAAGAAGGAGAGGAAGAAGAAGAAAGAGGAGTAGAAGACGCACACAGAGAGGAGATGCTGACAGACAGACAGAAGCACTGTCCATCCCTCTGTGGTGGGGATGGTATCTCCTTGGCATTGTTTAGTTTTAGGAAATGGGCACAGAAGGTAAAGAGGCATTTGTTTTTCTGTTTGTTTTGTGAATGGAAACATTAAAGAAACGTTAACATGTCAAGAATAATGAAAACCAGCTGGGTGAAAAGCAAGCTGTCCCACCTGGGGGAGCTCCCATGGCGGAGGGAGGTAGCGGGCTGGTGCCAGAAATTACATACTTTGAGAGATCTGAAACCCTCCAGGAACAGGAAGAAAATTCTAGCTCTTTCTGCTGGGGAGACATGGGGCATTTAAGCAATTAAACCCGGTTGCCCCTTTTTCATGCAAATGTATCTGGGGAGGCAGAGCAAGGAGGGAGCAGATTAAAGGGATGCGTAAAGGCTGCTCATAAACCAGCTCTGTAAAGCTGTTCACAAAAGGAACCAGCAGGTTGAGAAGGAGCCTTATATCCCTTCAAATATTTACATCTTCAGCACAAAGATGTCTAGTAGGGTGTGGGAAGGACCATCTTGGGGAAGTATTTTTCTCTTTTTCTGGAGAGGGGCCTGGGCTGTTTCAATAACAATAATACCCTTTCCTATGATACTAAAGAAGCAATTTGTTGACACAGTTAGCCTTGGAGTGAGAAAGACCCAAGTTTCAATCCAACCTCAGACATTTACTAGCTGTGTGACCCTGGGCAAGTCACTTAACACTGTTTGCCTCAGTTTCCTCATCTGTAAAATGAGCTAGAGAAGGAAATGGCAGAGCACTCCAGTATCTCTGCCAAGAAAATCCCAAATGAGGCCATGAAGAATCAGACATGAGCGAAACAACTGAACTACAAATAATACTAAGGCTTCCCTTCCATGTTTGCCCAGGCAACCAGCCCTGCAAGGGGGCGGTAATAATGATAATACAATAATTACAGCTGACACTCCAAGTTTGCAAAGCACTTCATGTATATTATCATGTTTGAACCTTACCACCCACCCTATGAAGTAAACAGTATAGCTATTATTATCCCTGTTTTACAACCAAGACAACTGAGGCTCAGAGAGCTTAAATGATTTGCCTATGGTTAGTCACACAGCATATAGTAACAGAGGCAAGAGGCCCAGGTCTTCCCTACTCTACCACCAGTGTACCCACTAAGCCATGCTATAATTCATGTAATGGGGGGCACAGACAGTGTAATCTGCTGATGCAATCTCCAGTAGAAGGCCTGGGAGCCTGCTTCTAGAAAGGCAGGATGATGGATAATAATGCCACATTCTAGAATGCTCGTTCAGAGCATGCCTAGACATTCTGTCACTTGTTCTGGTCTGCTAAGCACATGACGGAAAGATGGAGTGTTGTTTGGCCGAGTAGCCAGAGTTAAGGTGAATTCAAAAGGCACCAGCCAGACAGTGAGGTTGGTCTTCTTTCCTGCATGGAGGTGTTCCAGAAAAGAGACAAAAACTGCCCATAGAGGGGAGAGAGGTTTTTATCAATCCATCATGGCTGCTGCAATATGGCACCATGAGCTCATGGTCCTGCTGTTGCTTCTGTCTGCTGTATCTACCCTTTCCTATTTTAAATAAGGAACACTAGAGAGAGTTTTGACCTTGTAAGCTTTGAAAAGTCAGAATTATAAGCCATTAGAAATTCTAGAACTGGAATCCATACTGGGATTTTCCAAAAGCCAGACAAGGAAGATAAGGTACTGAGTGAACCTGCCCAGTGGTGGCTGAGACACAGATTCATCCAGAGGCTATGTTATGTTTGGAAGATAATTTGGTGGGGAAAATGCTTTGTAGAAACTTTCATCTTCCTCCAGGTGGTAAAGGGAAAGGTGTTTGCCCCAGGTGATGGAGGGAAACTTCTGCTCTTGGGATTTCTTCACAGTAAATGTACCTCTGCAAAAGCTAATCTCTATGTTAATTGGTTACATGGAACCAGGGTGCTACTCACTGACAGTGGGAGAAAAGGAAATACCTGGAATATGGACTACCAGCAGATTATGTTAGAAAAAAAAAGCCACTTCACTGCCCTTCAGGGATATGTGAGAACCCTGAGGTGGAGATGTAGCTGACCTCCATCAGTCAGTCCAGTCTCAGTACACGAATACTAGCAGCTTCAAGGTTTAAATGACTTGTCCATATTCACTCTGCTAGGAAATGTGGGAACTAGTATTCAAACCCAGATCCTCTGATTCCAATTCCAAGGCTCTTTCCAAGATACTACAGTGTCTCCCCGAGAAATGGGTTAGTGGGTAAAAGACAGGTTGAGTCAATTTCTTTTCCTTCATACCAGGGCAGACTTGGTAGCCACATTAAACTTAGTTACCCCAATTCACTACCATGCTAAGATACCAGAAACTTGCCTCGCCCTCTCTCAGGGAAAAGAGAAAATAGGGCAGGTTTCCATTGGTCACTGAGAAAGTTCTTAGTGTTTGACTGATGGAATGAGTCAAGTCATGTCCAACCCCAGCTCCTTCACAGTGTATGTGTTCCTCAGTGCAGGTCAAGAGTTTTGTTCCTTCTCATTTCAGAGGTCATCTCCTCCAAGAAGTGCTATTGCAGCTGTAGAGGACACTTCTTATACTGTGGCTGTCACTGAATGAGGCACCCCTCAGTTAACCTAGAGCCAAAGTGAAGGTGAAATGCCTCTTCAACAGACCTATGAAATGTTTTCTGTTTCAATATTTTGAATATCAATCTCCCAGGAGGATATACAAGTAACTAAAATCTTTTTCGATGTCTGCCCAGGAGTTGGTTTCTTTTGCAGAGGAAAATAAATATCTGTCTTATAACTGATTTACATTGTATGTACACTCACTATCCTTATTCTCACCTTTTTGGGGAGATCCTTGATATGACCCTAAACTAAGCCGTGAGTGATTGTCTCTGCAGATCCGGGGGTGGATGTAAAGAGACAGAGTCCAAGAAAAGCAGCCTGAGTCTATTGGTTAGTGATTAGACTCCTGCCAGGACTGAACTGAATGAGAGTTCAGAGTTAAGAGCCCCTTTAAAGGGAGAAGGTGTGTTCTCCAGTTTCATAATCACAGCAGTAGTTGTGTGTTACCTACTAGGAAACTCTCATTTTGCAACATTTTTTGTTTATTTTGCTAGGTAGACCAGCCCTGGCCATGCAGAACAACCCTAACTATGGCACTGGTGCGGAAGAAGGAAATAGCCAAAATGTGCCCTTTTTCAGGTGAGAATAAGTAAACAGGATATACTGAGCTCCCAGTGATACTACATTCAGCTCTGCTTTAGGAAAAGGCTCACAAACGGAGGTGTATGTATGTGTGTATATACATGGATGTGTACATGTGCATATATGTCTGTCCGTGGGTATGTATGTGCAGGTGTATAAATATATAATCTCTGTGTGTATGTATGTATATGTATATATGTACAAAAATACACACACACACACACACATATATATATACTACACACCCCAGGGATTATAAAAAAGGAGGAGAAGAAAAAGAATTATTAAACTTCTATGTTCCAAGAATTGTGCTAAGCTCTTTGCATATACTATCTCATTTGATCCTTTATGACTTATTATGAGAAGCTTGCAAAGAGAATATAAGAATAGTTTGATTTAGTTTCTTTAAAAATTAATTTGTAATCAATAAAATTAGAATTTCTGTTATATTATTAGAGAAACACAACCCATTCTTACTTTTCCTTATGAAAAAAAGAATTAATCATCATTTTATTTCTTATGTGCATATATATAGTAAACTGTAGAATTTATTTCTTTCGTGTTGAATAGTGGGCATGGTAAAGTTTACTAAAAGCCAAGTGGTATAGGGATCAAAAAAAGGTTGGAAACCTCTGCTCTGGGACTTGGTGGGAGCTATGTTTCTCAGGTCACCATCCCTACTGTTCATAGATCATGACTTACACAGGACAATGGGGACAGCTCGTACTGGGCCAGCTGGTAGTCTGGCAAGAGGCCCAGCATTAGGATTCACTGCAATAGCTATTGTCCCAGATTGGCCACATCCTTGGAGGAGAATCCAGTTATGGCCCCAGTAGCCAGCCCAGGACATCAGGGAAAAGGGTAGAAGAAATGTAAGGGGTAGGGGGTGGCCTTGATTTTATACAAACTAAACTTTACCTTTAACTTTCTCATAACTCAATTCAATTCAATATCTTTTAATTTTTCTCTACCATGTTCTGGGTGTTCAGGGAGATGTAGAAATGAATGTGAAATTTACTGCCCTAGGAAAACTTAAGAGTCCAACAAATCAGTCATGTACAAGCATAATTATGTAACACTCCTCTCCTGCCCCAAATAACACCATATGATTCTGGGGTAACATTTGAACCAAGAGCATGTACTACTGTCCAGCTAATCATGGGGGATACTGGGACACGGGATTTAAAAGAGAGGCTGTACTAAATTCTATGAGAAGCACAAATACTGTGAGAGGGGAGCTAATGTATTTACTTGCATAGGATTTAGAACGGATTATTGAGTTCAATCTCCTTATTTTTCATATGAAGAGACAAGGGCAGAGGGAGAAACTGCTTTCCCTGTTATATAGTGAATCCCAAGCTAGGATTCATACCAAGGTCATAAAAGAATCTAGTTAGACTTGGACAGATTTTGGAGATTATCTAATCAGATTTCCTCATTTTACAAGTAACCTCATATAGACATTGGGGGTTCTTATTCCCACTAACAATCACATTGGTGATTCAGGTTGCCCAGAGTAAGGCTAGTTATATCTCTCCTACAGGGTATTGGGGGTTCCCCTAAGGGTTGGGGGTGTCTTCTAATATTATTGACCCAAATTTCCATTTCTGTATGTCCTTCCCAATCTACAGTTTCGTCATTTCCCTTATATCATTGATTGACCCAGTAATTAATACCCCAATATCATTTAGCCAATTAACCTCAATTACCTTTTTGATGTTATTGTTATTTAGTCATGTTCAACTCTTTATGACCCTATTTGGGGTTTTCTAGGCAAAGATATTGAAGTGGTTTTCCATTCCCTTCTCCAGCACTTTACAAATGAGGAAACTGAGGCAAACAAGGTTAAAGTGATTTGACCAGGGTCACACAACTATTGTTTGAGGCTGGATTTGAACTTCTGACTCCAGGCCCAGTGCTCTATTCACTGTGCCACCCAACTGCAAATTAACTTTTACAGAGATATTTACCAAGGATATAGATAAAGAAAAAAAAAATCACATTTTCCCCTAATACCTGGGAATACACTCTCCCCTTTACCAGTTTTGTCCATGGGGAGAGTAAATTCAAACTTAAATTCATTGTTTCAGTGCATTTACTCTAACAACTTCACTAAACAAATGCAGCATCACAGCCAGATGTAGGTAGGAGTTAATCACTTGCTGAAGCCAGCTACAGAATCATGGAGTCAATCTACCGCTGGGCTGGGTCAATCAGGTCATTCCTCAGGGCCTTGCTAGCTCCTCCCTGGACTCAGCTGCCAGCAAACTGCTTTCACAGCTCTGTTTGGAGGCCTGTGACTTTCCCTGCTTCCAAAGTAGTATGAAACTGGGAGAAGATCTGTTTGCTGTCCTCCTGGTCTGTACTCTGAAAGTTCTTCACCCAACATTGGGTCAGTTGATTTGTGTGTGGTTGAATTTCCTTGGATGGCTGCTGGTCTCAGTCACCCATCACCTCCTGGGAGTTCTGCATGTTCAGAGACTAAAATGCTGGCTCCCCCTGGGTTTTGGTCTCCCATCCTGGTTTATCCAACTTTAGGCTTATATGTGGGGCTAAAGGTTAATTAATGCTGACTCCTCTCTCTGTGCTCAGGTTCAGAGCCACACTTGTTCCTTGCTCCTTACAAAGGTAGGGCCCCTACTCCTTCATGATCATGACTGCTCCTATCCACCTTGTAACTGTGACCCAGGACTGGGCAAAATGAGCTGGAAGAGGAAATGGTCAACCACTGCAGTATCTCTGCCAAGAAAACCCTTGGTTTTTCTCACGAAGAGATGGTCTCACAAAGACTGTACAAAATTGAAAGGACTGAACTACAATTACAACTGGATAATGAATGACTGCCTAATGGTGCCTGATCCTGCTCCCAGTGCTAGTACAGGTCCTCTGGGATCTCTTTCTGCTCAGGTGTTCAGTCTCCTTACCACCTTTGAGCTCTGGGCCACTCCTAGCCTGCAGCTGCCTCTACTTGTTATAACTGCTACTGTTACAGCTCTGTGCCTTTGGCCAGTGTCATCAGACCTCCCCTTCTTTCTTCCTAAGCTGCCCTGGTCTGGAAAAATGACTTGTGACTTTTTTTTGGCTTTCCTGATTGCAATTTAGTCTGGCACTTTTTATTTTTCTTTGTAGGGGAGAACTAGCTCTCACTTTGCCATCTTGACTCTCTCCCTACTCTCCACTGCCAGTAAAATTTTGCATGCACTACAGTTTCTGGATTCCTGATGGTTCTCTTTACCATTTGAAACTCACAAAGTCGAAATCTAGTCTCTTCCATTAAAACAAAAACAAAAAGGCACATCAAGCTTATGGGCACATATCAGCCTGAATGCAAAGATAGGCACTGGCAGCAGGAAGCTGCTGCCTCACTACTCTTATCTCTCCTTCTCCACAGCCAGAGGCTTTTAGTAGTCCCTACAGCAGTCCTCGCCTCCACTATCACCAGCAAGAGAGATCAAGTTGTGCCCTTGGAGTGATATAAAGGTAAATCTTAATTACCATCAGGGCCTGCTTTTCAAAAGCTAATGAAGCAAAAGGACAGCTAGGTGGTTTAGTGGATAGAGTGCCCAGCCTGGACTCAACAAGACCTGCGCTCCAATCTGGCCTTGGACACTTACTAATTGGGTGACTCTAGGCAAGTCACTTAATTCTGTTTGCCTCAGTTTCCTCGTTTGTAAAATAAGCTGGAGAAGGAAATGGCAAACTACTCTAGTATCTTTGCCAAGAGAACCCTAATTGGGGTCATGAAGAGTCAGACATGACTGAAAAACAACTGAATGACAGCAAAGCAAATGTTATTAAGTGATTTTTTTCTTAATAAAAGGATTCTTCCATTTTATGAAAAACTTAGTCACAATGCTACTTTAGACAGAGAGCACTCCTTGCATGTTTCAAAGAGAATTCAATTTGCTGAACATGAAGGTTTGGAATAAAGCTTGAGTAAAGTGAGGGAAGAGGAAGAGACAAGACCAGGAGAGTAGATAATACAGAGAAGACTTCCATTTATCATGGTGATGTGAAAGGTCCTAGAGGATTCTAGCTCAAAAATGACCCAGAAAAGTTCGAAAAAGGCACTAGAAAGAACAATTATAAAGAAAAAAAAAGCGATTACAATTGTCTCCATTCAGTTTAAGATTTTGAAAAAAGAATGCCAGGAGGAATCTTCTCCCACATTCTGAGTGGAGTAAAGCCAGGAGATGCAGAAGTCACACAAACAAAATACCCAAGGTTCCAGTAGAGATGCCATCTGAAGGGACAAGGTCAATACTGCATCTGGGTAGTACAATCCCTGGGTGTTTGAAGGAGGTTCTTGCTACCAGTGTAATCAGCGGCATCTGGTTTGGACTTGTCAGGGCCAGAACAAGGAGGGGAACCAACCCCAGTCTGGGGATCTGCAAGGAGAAGGAGATGGAGATGGGGTTGAAGCCAAAACTTTGGTGGAACCATCAGGAAATTGGGCCAGAAGTAAGAGATTTCTGGAAAGGATTGGGATAGCTCTAGTCACCTCATCCAGAACAGCAGAAGGAACAACATCCAGATCATACAGGGGACAAGACTAAGTAGGGCCTGACCACCCTAGTGCAGGACAGGAGGAAGGGAGAAGAAGCTGGCCCAAGTACATACTCCCAATCCAGAAACAAAGGCTGAAAATATGAGTAAACAGAAGAAACCACCAAGCACAATAAAGAAACTTTATGGACTGAGAGAAGCCCAAGAGATAAATGCAAAAGAAAATAACTCCACAATAAATTTAAATAGAGATCTGGAGAAAAGAATGTGTTAGTTACAGCGACTGTATAAAAGAATGAAAAAAATGGAGTAAGAGATTCTCTAAATAGAATTAGAATTGAAATAAAAGTTCTAAAGGAAAGAAAATGGAAAGAGAATGAAGAACTTGGAAATAGGAGATGAAAAAGCTTAACTAAGTAATATAATATATGAAAAAGAGAATAAGGTCATTAGAAATCAACAACTCCATTGGGCAATGAGAAATATTAGAACAAAATATGAAAATGGAAAACAGGGAAAATAGAAAAGAAAGTGTAAGACATCTCTTGTCAGTTGTTGGTTGTCACTTAATAACATTTGCTTTGCTGTCATTCAGTTGTTTTTCAGTCATGTCTGACTCTTCATGACCCCATTTAGGGTTCTCTTGGCAAAGATACTGGAGTAGTTTGCCATTTCCTTCTCCAGCTTATTTTACAAACGAGGAAACTGAGGCAAACAGAATTAAGTGACTTGCCTAGAGTCACCCAATTAGTAACACTGACAACTGACAACTGACACTTGTTATGTGTTATCAGTTATCCGGTGAGTCTGCCTGCCTCAATTCTCTCCCCACTTTAATCTCTCCTCCATTCAGTCACTACAATGACTTTCTTAAAACACAAGTTCAACCATGTCAAATACCTATTCAATAAATAGAGTGACTCTCTATTGCCTCTAAGATCAAACAAAAAATTCTGTTTGGTATTCAAAGCCCTTCATAACCCAGACCTCTCCTACCTTTGTAAACTTCTTACAGCTTACTCCGCTGACATACTTTTTGATCCAGTGACTCTGGTATCATGACTGCTCCTTGAACAAGGAATTCCATCTCTCTGATGCAGGCATCTTCTCTGTTTCCTATGCCTGGAATACTCTCCCTTCTCCTTTCTACCTGCTGGTTTCCCTGGATTCTTCTAAGTCCCAAATAAAATCTTTTATAGGAATACTTTCTCAACCCCTCTTAATTCTAGTATCTGCCCTCTGCTAATTATTTCCTATCTATCCTGTTGGGGTGTATAGGGTATTCAAGAAGGACTAGCACTTCTGGTATGAGGATTTGCAGTGCCCTTTTCAGGAATGCTCATCCACCTTCTGTGTCTACCTGTCACCCATTTCTCACCTGTGGCTCCAAGAAATTGTTACATAAAACTACCTAGGCAAATAGGTTAAACCAGGTTGAGGGGAACTAAAGAGTTCAAACCAGAGAGGAGTTAGGGGGGTGTCTACCCCAATCATCATGTGAAGACTTCCCCTGGCAGAATGGGCCAATGAGAACAATTTGTTTCTATGGCCATGAAGGTGGCATTGTGAAGCATGTAGAGCTTGTTCAGAAATCTAAGATGCCAAGGTCATCCACTGCATCACGGGCCATCACCAGTCATCCTGACTTTTGTCTTGCCACTGGACTTTGATGACTCAGCAAGAGTGAGGTTGATGACTTTACACAGCTCTGCCTCACTTAAATCCAAGTCCCATAGAAGTCAAGACATCACCTTGTGATGTTACTGGTCTTCTTCGAAAATAAAGGACAAACAACTTATCCGTATATAGCTTGTTTGTCCATATTTATTGTATCTCCACCATTAGATTGTGAACTTTGTAAGGAGAAAGACTGTCATTTGCTTCTTTTTTGTCCCCAGTGCCTGGCAAAAAGTAGGCACTTAACCAAATTTTATTGACTTACTGACAGAGAGCATATTTGGAAAACAAGTCAAAGAGATAATTTTAGAATCATCAGACTCCCTTAAAACCATGACCAAAAAACCAAAATGAAGCAAAACCTGGATGCTACGTTGGAAGAAATCATAAAAGAAAACTGCTCAGATTTATTAGAATCAGAAGACAAAGTCAAAACAGAAAGAATCCACTGGTCAGTTCCTGAAAGAAAGCCCATGTTCATAACATCCTGGAATTTCCTAGCCAAAATCCAGAGATTCTAGGGCAAAGAAAAAAATACTGCAAAGAGCCAGAAAGAGTTGAAATACCACAGTTTACACTCAAGGTCACACAAAATTTGGCAGCAGTTAATACTAGAACTAAATATGTGGTGAAGTGGATAAAGTGATGAACTTATAGTCAGTAAGACCTTACTTAGTTCAACTCTGACCTCAAATGTTTACTAGCTACATGATTCTGAACAAGTAACTTAACCTCTGTGTGCCTCAGTTTCTTTAATCTGTAAAATGGGAATAATAATAACACCTTCTTCCTTGGGTCGTTGTGATAACATTTGTAAAGCATTGTGTAAATCTCAAAGTGCTATAAACATTCCAGTTATTGCTACAATTACTATAAGGAAGAGAAAAAATTGGTATTTAATTTTCTAAAAGGCAAAAGATAAAGACTTACAACCAAAAATAGCTTACCTTTTAAAAATGAGTATAATTCTACAAGGTGAAAAATACACCTTTTATAAAATAAAAGTTATTTACATATTTCTGTATTCAGACCGAAAGGCAACAGTTAGAACCAAAACATGGAACAACTGATTGGTCGGATTGGAAAAGGAGATAACAAGGCTGTATATTGTTACCTTATTTATTTAACTTATATGCAGAGCACATCATGTGAAATGCCAGGCTGGATGGATCAAAAGCCAGGATTGAGATTGCTGGAAAAAATATCAACAATCCTAGATACACAGATGATACCACTCTGATGGCACAAAGTAAAGAAGAATTAAGAACTCCCTCAATGACGGTGATGGAGGAGAGTGTAAAAGCTGGCTTGAAGCTTAACATCAAAAAAAAACCTGAGATCTTGGCAACTGGTCCCAACACTTCCTGGAAAATAGAGGGAGAAGAAATGGAAGCAGTGTCAGATTTTACATTCTTGTATTCAAAGTTCACTGCAGATGACGCAGCCATGAAATTAAAAGATGCTTATTTCTTAGAAGAAAAGTTATAACAAACCTGCATAACATACTAAGACGCAGAGATATCACCTTGCCAACAAAGGTCCACATAGCCAAAGCTATGGTTTTTTCAGTAACACTGTACGGCTGTGGAGTTGGACTATAAGGAAAGCAGAGCATCATAGAGTCAACACTTTTGAATTGTGGTGTTGCAGAAGACTTTTGAGAGTCCTTTGGACATCAAGGAGGTCGAGTTAGGTAATATTTAAAGAAATTAGTTCAGGCTACCCTCTGGAAGGTTAAATATTGAAGATGAAACTACTTTGGCTACATAATGAGAAGATGGGACTCATGGGAAAAGACCCAGATGTTGGAAAAGATTGAAGGCAAAAGGAAATGGGGACAGCAGAGGATGAGATAGATGGATGGTGTCATGGAAACAATGTACAAAAACTTGGTCAGACTTTGAGAGACAGTGGAGGATAGAAGGCCTTGGTGGTATGCAATAGGACACAACTGTACAGCAAAATATTTATGATGAAATATTCTACCCAGAGCTGGATAGAATGAGACAACAGGAAACTAGAAAAACCTAGAAAGGCAAAAAACAATTAAACACATGATTAAAGTTGGCTTAATGATGATTTAATGCTTATATTTTAATAGAGAGAGAAGCAAAAAGCATCTTTTCAGAAACCCACTGGCTTCTAGGGTCACGGAGGGAATAAGGAAGATAAACACCAGTCTTAGAGGTGGCTGGGTTGTAGAATATTGATTTTGAGAGAAGTAAAAAGGAAGATAAAGGAGATAAACTAGAAAATGAGGAACAAGCAGAAGAAACTTACTATCTCTCATAATGGTGGTACTCAAGAAGGAGAATATAAACATAAACATGTAAAAGAGGGTTGGAAGGGAGGATACTTCATGACCTAACTCTAATCTGAAGTGGACAAAGTAGGGCTGAACTCACAAAGTTTGGTGTAGTGATTCATTACACTTAACAGGGAAAACAAGTAGAATGGGGGAGGGGGGAAGGGAGTGAAAGTTAAGAGGAAAGGTTGAGTCAGGTAGGGAAAGCAAAACAAACTTCAGCTTTAGTGGCTGGATCATATAAAGGAGGGATCAAAAGGAGATAAAGAAAGTGTAAGAGCAAACGAATCAAGATCCTGCCCAGGTGAAGAGAGGAGGGGCAGTGAAATAGGATTAGATCAATTCAATTATAGGTTACCGGAGTTGCTTACATTTCTTTTTTTGTTCTTTCATGAGCTTTTTCTTCATTGTAAAGAGGTAGGTGAGAATAAAGAGGAAGGAAATATAAAAGGATAAAGTAAGAGGGAAACACAATTCTCAGTCTTAACTGTGATGGTGAATGAGATCAATTCATCTACAAAATGGAGGAGAGTACAGAATAGATTAGAAAGTGAAATCTAACCATATGTTGGTTACAAAAACAAACAAAAAACCCCAACCAAACCTTGAAATGCAGGCCTAAAATGAAGGACAGAATTTATTTTTTAAATTAAATTATTTTATTTGTTTTCAGTGTTCTACAATCACTTCCATGTATCTTAGATTTTTTTTCTCTCCCTCCCCCTCCTTCCTCACTCCCTCCCTGAGATGCCATACAGTTTTATATAGGTTCTACACATACATTCCTATTAAATACATTTCTACATTAATCATGTTGCATAAAAGAATTAGAATGAATGGGGGAAATCATAAAACAAAACAAAACATAAAGCAAAAGAAAATGGTCTGCTTCATTCTGCGATCAAATTCCATAATTCTTTCTCTGGATGTGGAGGGCATTTGCCTCGAGAGTCCATTGGGAGTTTTTTAAATCCTTGCATTGCAATGAAGTACTAAGTCTACCAGAAAAATTTCTCACACACTGTGGTTATTGCTGTGTACAAAGTTCTCCTGATTCTGCCCCTTTCACTCAACATCATATAAGTCTTTCTAGGCCTCCCTGAAGTCTTCCTCAATTGATGGGTATCCCCTTGATTTCCAGTTCTTGGCCACTACAGAGAAAAGTGCTATAAATATTTTTGTACATGTAGGACCTTTCCCATTTTTATGATCTCTTGGGGATACAGTCCTAGAAGCAGTATTGCTGGGTCAAAGGGTATGCACATTTTTGTAGCCCTTTGGGCATAGTTACAAATTGCTCTCCAGAATGGTTGGATCAGCTCACAGCTCCACCAACAACAAATTAGTCTTCCAACTCTCCCACGTCTTCTCCAACATTTATCATCTTCCTTTTTTGTCATGTTAGCCAATCTGATAGGTGTGATGTGGTATCTCAGAGTTGTTTTGCTTTGCATCTCTCTAATCAATAGTGATTTAGAGCATTTTTTCATATGACTACAGATAGCTTTAATTTCTTCCTCTGAAAACTGCCTGTTCATATCCTTTGACCATTTATCAATTGGGGAATGACTTGTATTCTTGTACATTTGACTCAGTTCTCTATATATTTTAGAAATGAGGCCTTTATCACAAACACTAGTTGCAAAAATTATTTCCCAGATTTTCTGCTTCCCTCCTAATCTTGGTTGCATTGGATTTGTTTGTGCAAAAACTTTTCAATTTAATGTAATCAAAATTATCCATTTTTGCACTTCATAATGCTTTCTATCTCTTGTTTAGTCAAAAATTTCTTCATTCTCCATAAATCTGATAAATATGCTATTCCTTGCTCCACTAATTTGTTTATAGTATCAATCTTTATACCTAGATCATGTACCCATTTGGACTTTATTCTTGTGTATGGTATCAGACATTGGTCTATGCCCAGTTTCCATCACACTGTTATCCAGTTTTCCCAGCAATTTTTGTAGAACAGTGAGTTCTTATCTCAGAAGTTGGGGTCCTTAGGTTTATCAAACAGTAGATTGCTATATTCATTGCCTACTGTGTCTTGAGTACCTAACTTATTCCCCTGGTCTACCCTTCTGTTTCTTAGTCAGTACCAAGTGGTTTCGATAATTGCTGCTTTATAATACAATTTGAGATCTGGTAGAGCTAGGCTACCTTCCCTAGCATTTCTTCTCATTAGTCCCCTTGATACTCTGAACCTTTTGAAGAATAGTATTTATAATGTCTTAAATGAATTTTAAAAACCAGGATTGACAATAACGATATCATATAAAGAAACAGTAAAAATGAACAAAAGAAGGAAGGGAAAGAAGGGAAATTACCTTCTATTTAAAGGTACTATAGATAATGAAAAAACCTCAATATTTCATATATGGGTATCTCTCTCTCTCTCCATATATATATATATATATATATATATATATATATATATATATATATATATATATATATATACACACACACACACACACACACACACACACACACAAACACACGCACACACACCAATATGTGTATGTGCATTCATGTATGTGTGTTTACATACCACATAATCTTACTTAAATACTTAAAGGAAAAACTAATCAAATTACTAGGAGAAAGAGATGATAAAATTATAACAATTGGGAACTTGATTGTAACCCCTGTCAGACCTAGACAAACTAAATCAAAGATAATTTTTAAAAAGTTTAAAATAAAGTTAAGGATCTAAATAGGATTTTAGAAAAGTTAGATCTCTGACAGTTATTGACATACTTCTATCCTGTGTATGGAGCCTTTACAAAAATGATCATATGCTAGAGCATAAAAACTCCATAAACAAATGCAAAAAAAAGCAGAAATGTTAAATATATTCTTTCCTGACCACAATACAATAAAAATTATCACCAATAAAACTTTAGAAGAAAATATTCAAACTTAAATAGAAACAAAATAATTTAATCCTAAAGAATCGGTGGATCAAAGAAAAAGTCATAGAAACATTAAAGAAAATAACAATAACAGAGCACAACAAAACTTTGGGGATGCAGACAAAGCAATCCTTATGTGATCATTTCTATCTCTAATCTCCATCAGAGAGAGAGAGAGAGAGAGAGAGAGAGAGAGAACAAATCAATAGATTGGATATATGGCTTTAAAAGAAAACTAGAAAACCAACAAATCAAAACATCCCAACTAAACACAAAAAAATATTAAAAATCGAACAATAAATTAACAAAATGGAAAACAGGATTTGCTAGTAAATGGGAAGTTTCATTTGAATTTATCAATTTGAAACTATTTAATTTTTAAATAAAAGTCATCCAGTTTGGGGAGAAAAAAACTGATAAAATAGATACACCATTATTTAATTTGATATAAAATGAGAGGAAAATCAAATTGTCAAAAATGAAAAAGGCAAATTAATTATAAAGAAAAAAGAAATTAATAGAAACTGTTTTGCCTAATTATATACAACAAAATTGATACACGAAATGGACAAATATTTACAAAAATGTAAAACACCCAGATAGACAAAACAAAATATAAATATTTTTAATAACCCAATTTCGGAAAAGAAAATTGAGTAACCCATAAGTGAATACCCAAGGACAAAAGCCTCAGATCATATGGACTTAATAGTGCATTCTATCAAACATTTAAAGAACAACTAGCTCCAAATTTAAATGAATTATTTGCAAAACTAGGGAAAGAAAGAATCCTATCCAATTTCTGCTATGAAACTATGTGAACTAAAAAGAATATTAACAAAATTCATTTGGACAAGTAAAATGTCTAGTATCTCAAGGGGAAGAAAGAAAAAAAAATTAGAAAGAGGCTATCTAGTAGTACCATAACTCAAGCTATGCTACAAAGCAGTAATCATAAAAACAATTTCATACTGCTCACAAAATAGAAAAGTCAAACAGTGGAAAAGATTAGGTACCCAAGATTCAGAAGCAACTAAACATAATAGCAGAGTGTTTAATAAACCCTAGGATGCTAATTCCTGGAATAGGGTCTCACTGTTTGAAAAAAAAAAAAAACTACTGGGAAAACTGAAAAGAACTTTGGTGGAAATCATATTTAGTTCAAATCTTAAACCGTATACCACAATAGGTTCCAAATGACTTGGACATAAAAGGGTTCATATTATAAACAAATTAGAGGAGCAGAGAAGGAGATTTCTTTCACAGCTATGAAGAGGAAAAAGTTTCTTGACCAAACAGGGGATAGAGAGAAACACAGGAAATAAACAGAATAATTTAGATTACATCAGAGTGAAAATTTTTACATTAGAAAAAACAACATAATTAGAATTAGAAGGGAAATAATTAACTGGGGAAAGCTGGTGGCAATATTCTTTGGTAAAAGTCTGACTTCCAAGATGTAGAGTTGATAGGAACGTATAAGAATATGATCCATTCCCCAAGAGATAAATAATAAAAAAAAAATGATCAGGCAATTTTAAAAAGAAGAAAGCCAAGCTATCAATGATTATATATCAAAAGCTCCAAATCAATAACAGTAAGAGAAATGCAAATTAACTGCAAGGTCCACCTCATACCTATCAGACTGGCATTAGCAAAGATGACAAAAAGGGAAAATGCCGAGGATTGGACGGGATGTGAAAAGTTGTTGTTCAGTAATTTTTTTAGTCATATCCGACTCTTTGTGACCCCTTTTGGAGTTTCTCAGCAAAGACAATAGAATGTTTTGTTACTTCCTTCTCCAGTAAGGACAGGCCCAATAATGTCGCTGCTAGAGCTGAAAAATGGTCCAACCATTCTGGAAAACAAATTAGAATTATATCTTGAGAGTCACCAAACTTGCATGCCCTTTGACCCATGAATACCACTACTCTTCCTTTGCCCTCAAAAACATCAAAGAATGGTGCAAAAATCCTTATAGTAGCAAAGAAAAAAAGGTGGTGCCTATTAGGGAATGGCTAAACAAATGGAGGTATGGCAATGTAAAGGAATATTATTGCATCATCAGAAATGTCAAAAGTAGCAATCAGAGAAACCTGGGAAGACTTGCACAAACTAATGCAGAGTTAAGAAGCAGGTAGAACCAGGAGAACAATTTATTACACTTGATTACAACATTGTAAAGCTGAGTGTGTTCATCCTTCGCTGCCGAAGAAGACCATGCCATCAGAGAAATGATGACATGACTTGCACTGGACTTTGTTTTGAGTGAGGGAGGGCTGTGCAGGTCACCAGCCTCACTTCTCCTCCAGAGCCATCTGAATCCAGTGACCAGATATTCATCAGGATGACTGGAGATGATCCAGGATGAGGCAATTGGGGTTAAGTGACTTGCCCAAGGTCACACAGCTAAGTGAGTGTCAAGTGTCTGAGGTGAGATTTGAACTGCACTGGTGCTCTACATTGTAGAGCTGCCCCCTACATTGTAAAGGACAATAATTTTGAAAGACTTGGTTAATGAATTCAATAACTAGCTCATGACTCCAGACTGATAATGACGCTCCCTGTGTCTCAAAAGAGAGATGATGAACTTGAGGTACAGAATGAGACATGCTTTTTTTTTTGAGGCAATTGGGTTAAGTGACTTGCCCTGGGTCACACAGGTAATAAGTGTCTGAGGTCAGATATAAACCCAGGAGGTCCCCTTGACTCAAGGGCTGGTGCTCTATCTCCTGAGCCACCTAGCTTCCCCAAGACGAACACTTTCAGACAAGGTACAAGATCATTAAAATCTAAGTTTATTTCTCTTGACTTGTTACAAGGGAGGGCTTTTATTTGAGGAGATGGTGAATGTTGTGGAGGGGATTAAGGAGGTAGGGATAATGACAAGAAGAGAAATAAGAAAAAAAAATAAAAGATCAGTGGAATATTTTCAAAATACACAGAAGAGAGCAAAAAGAAGTTCAGAAATGGACACAGACAATAAGGGCAGTGTTGGTACTAGCACATTAAATCTGATGTATATTTCTTTTAAAAAATACCCCCAAATAGCAAGCTGTGTAAGATAGATTCACTGTTTCATGTGCACGTTTTGCCAGTTTCTTTTTCTGTCCTGTATATATACACACATATGTATATGTGTGTATGTGTATACAATATATAACATGTATCTATCAATATATCTATATCAATATAAAGTTAATATACTATACGATATTATAGATTGTATACTGATATAGAATATATTATAAATTAATATACTATCTTCATATTATATATTATAATAATTTTATATTTTTAAATATAAACAATCATCAAGAAATATGAGCATTTCCATTGTTTATATTTTAAAATATTAATTTATTTTAAAAAGATAATGCAATGCAGAAGAAAATTCAACAGTCCTTGCTTTTTTGGCCTTGAAATCAATGCTTGTTATGGGAAAAGGTAGTATGGTGCAATAGAAAGCACACCTTAGCATGAGAGGTCCTGAGTGGCAGCTCTGTCTGCCACTAATTTCCTGTGTAACCTTGAATATGAACTTCCCTTTCTGGGCTTCATTCAGGTTCTTCTTCTATAAAATGAAAAGTTTGGATTCAATCATCTTTAAGGTCCTTTCTAGATTTATCATTTAAAAACAAAACAAAATATATTTTCCTTCCTAATGATTGGCTCTGGTTCAATTCCACAAGCATTTATTAAGCTCCTATTATGTATGTATCTGGCCCTGTGTGACACAAAAATTAAAAACAAAACAGCCCGTACCTCAAGGAGTTTACATTAAAAAGTAACTAGTATTAATTGAGTTTGGGTTTCCTTCCAATGAGAGGAGCCATGTTAGGGTAGGAGATTGGATGACTGGAGAAGAAGAATTGGCCATAAATAGCTCCCAAGGTGGAAAGTCATTCATAGAGAAACTGAGCATGTGCTGCCTAATTTTTCCGATGTCATGTAACCCATCACATCATCTCTTACATAACCTTTCCCTAACCTAGTTTCCCTAAATTAGTGTCACAGTACACATTTCTCAGTGTTAAAAACAGACTGTCTGGTTCTCTTTTATAAGCATGAAAATAGCCTCTGCTTTTTATTTCTCTAACTGGGCCCAGCCCAGGTATCCACCCCACCACCTCCTCCCATCCAAGTCCCCTAGATAAAAGTATTTTCTGCCTCCTGAGATTTTCCTAGAATACCTTGTCTGGATCCTTCCTTTGCTCCTATTACATTTCATCCTTATCATAATTATTGGTGTACCTGTTATATTCTCCTGTTAGATAATAAGCTTTGAGGAGGAAAAACAACCCTTTTATCCGTATATGCACTTGTTTTGAGTTCTTTCCCTTTCTGCTATGGATTAAATAATAAAATCTGACTCAACTACCTCCAACCTGCTTAGGCTGACTGAATAAAGTCCTCTTTGACTGTCCACAAGTATTGCCTCCAACATGCAGCTCGAGACTTTTCAGTTCAGCTTTCCTGTAAGGACAGACTGTATGTCCCTGGCCCAACCCAAGGCCACAGAATGCTTATGGTGTACTTGGTGTAGACCTGAGGAAAACAATACATATTCAATCTGTACCCTAGAAAAGTGAAGCCATTACCAGAAAGCAATCTTCCTTAAAGGGCTTATAAACTCCTTTTCTTTTGAGTCTGTGAATGATTTTATTTGCTCCCCAATCTTTTAGACCTGCTGGTGGGTGAGACTCCTCCTGGGCTCTCAAGAAAGCCAGCTGAGAAATTCCCCAACAGCTTCTTGAAGACAGAGACTATGAAATCTTTTATCCTTTGTATCCACTACACTCAGGGCATAATTAGCATTGTCCTTTTTACATAGTAGGTACTTAATTAATGTTTGCTGAATGGATGAATGAACAAAATGCTCTCCTGAACTGGGAAGTATTTCGGTTCACAAATAACATTCTAAACTAGGAGCTTTTGACTTTTTTTTTTAATCCTAGAGGCACAGGGTATAGAGCACTATCCAGATAGGCACCTAACACAATGGATGGGACCCTGTAGGACACACAACTCATCAACTCATAGGATTTACTATTGGAAGGGATCTTAATGACTTTCTGGTCCCAATGCCCAAATTTTAAAAATGAGGACCCTGAAACCCAGAGAATAAGTGATATATATCCAAAGCTTCAGTGATACTATAGTAAGTAGTAGAACCAAGATTTTTAACCCAAGGCTTATAATTCTAAATGTTCTTTCCATTGGTACCACAATCTAGAAAGACCTCCCTTTTCTCTTGCCCTTCTCCCTTCCAATTTATACAAAAATATTTGCATATTCACTTCCTTTTCTGGAGTGATTGATTATCTCCCAGAAAGATACTGGGTATTACATATTGGCTACTTAGGAAAAAGACAGAGGAAGAGGAAATTTGCCAAAAATCACTGCTGAAGATAAATTTAACTTTGATCATCCTTCTAGGCTGGATGGAGAGCCCTTGGTCTCATTCTGTCTGTGGGGAGGTTTTACTGGAGTATCCCTGCTCAATTGATTCCCCCTAACCCACTTGATGAAATTATAGTATGCATAGTCAGTTAACACATATTCTATCCCTTTCAACTTTTGAGTGATTGCATTCACATTTTGTAAAGCACAAGAAATTTTGAGTGGCTCACTTACACCTTGTGTGGCCCATTTGAATCTTACAAAGAGCTCAACTTTTCAGACTTGGAAGGTTCGCTGAAAAAAAGGTATTAAGAGGCTTTTCCACTTTGTTTCTCTCTTTAGGTGCAGAGAAATTTCTCATTCTACCTGCTGGTTTATGAGGGACTGGCCATGTTCTGGCTGGAGGATCATCCATGAACCCTGCTGACCTCTAAAAGCTGAGCAAGTTCTGAGAAGACAGTCATCTCTGGCAGTTGAGAAGAGAGCCAGATATGGAAGGACAATACAAGATACTGAGAAGTGATTACTCTTTGCCTTTTCCCCTTATATCTATTCCAGAAAATCACAGGAGAAAGGGGTGGAGATTTCTCTCTCTTTTATCCTCCCTATTAGTGGAAAAACTTGTGGAGACACTGGACCCAGCAGAAAATTTAACTGAAGAGTGGATTGAGCTTTGGAGAGGATCTGGTCCCAAGTGGCCAGTCTGAGTCACCTGCCCTGAAGAAATGTTTCACATCAGGAGAAAAGAGAGGACTCTTGCCAGAGGTGCCAGACTTGTCTTGGCCATATGCTTCCCCACCAATGGACTCTTCTTTTGTGCCCCCTTTTTACCCCGAGGTCATGTGTATTTTTGGAAGGGTGTACCCCAAGTTTATGGAGGGAATGTTTTGCAGTCATTTCAGTAAATGCTAATTATATCCTCTGGCTGTTAAAAGTGAAAACATTAGTGAGGTCTTTTGAGTTACAGTTTAAAATGTGGAGGGCATCCTAGTGTACCTTGAACCTGGAATAATCCTCCCTGGAGGTCCCAACTTGTGAATGTGAATGGGGGAGGGTTGAGGAAAGGCGAGGGTGGGGATGGTACCGAGAGCCAGTTAGTCTTGCCTCTGTGAAGCCAAGTCATGCCTCAGAAAGCACAGTTCCACTTCAGAGAAGTTGCATAACCTCACCTGTTTTGGAGGAATCCCAATCAGGACTGAGAAAATCTTGAACAAACAGGGTCTTTGGAACAAGTCTGCTGTTCCTTCCAGGCCTAGGAACATCCACTCAGAAACCACAGGGACTTTGGATCCTCGGAGTCCCAGAGATGAAAATCCTGAGAACTTGAACATAGACCTTAAGATTTGTACCTGACTCTCGGATCACAGCCTGACTCCAATCACTGACTAAAGAAATTGGTGTGTGTTTGTGTGGGTGGGGAGAGAGGCCCAAAGAAATAGGAGCACTGGCCTGAAGGGAATCCACGGAGAAGCATGGTTCTTATTCCTTTCTGGTTTTTCTATTTGAGTTTTCATGGGCATCTCTGGTGAAAGAAACAGTAAGAGAAGGTCTATAGCTTGAAAAGTGGGTCTGGGATATGTCAGGCGCTTGCTCTCCTCCTCCCACACCCCTTACTCCCACCCCAATACATACACATTTCCCTCAGGAAAGAAAAGAAGACAGATGCCAAGGAGATACATCCAGAGATTTGGGGCAGGGTTGCCTCATCTAGATTCTTCCCAGGACCTCGCCCTATGGCACCATCAGGGCAATGCAGATAGACAAGCAGACAGACAGGATGGACAGATGTTCCCCACTGCCCTCCATCCTGATTCAATTTGTTACAATGGAAAGAGGAAGGGGCAGCTTGGTGGTACACTGACCCTGGAATTAGAGGGACTTGAGTTCAAATGAAGCCTCAGACACTTACTAGCTGTGTGACCCTGGGCAAGTGACTTAATAGCCTCATTAAAAAAAAAAAAATGGAAAGAGGGGGTCAGGACTTGTATTCATATCCCGCCTCTGGCATTTATTACCTGTGTGACCTTCCAAGGCTTCAGTGTCCTCCTCTATATAATAGAGGGATTGGATTAGCTGGCCTCCAAGGGCCTAGTCAGTGAATATTTAAATAACACTTTAAGGTTTGCAAAGCCCTTTACATACATTCTCATTTGATCCTCACAACACTATAAGGAGGGCATGATTTTTGTAAGTGAGGAAACTGACATGTACAAGTTAAATGACTTGCCCAGGGTCACACAACTTGCAAATGTTTGAGCTCAGGTCTTCAGAATTCCAAGGCAGGCATTCTGATCCTAGGCCAGCTCCGTCAGAGGGCAACAGTCTTGTACCCAAGGCCCTGGAAGGGAACCCACAACCACCTGACCTTCTCCCTTTGGAAAGGGAAGAGGAGGGAAATGAGGAGAGATTAGTGTCCTGAGCCTGCGGGGACCTTCTGCCTCGTGGTGTGTGACTGCTGGCCGGGGGGAGGCTGTCTGGCCTCTTTTTCCACCCTCCCCATTCCCCCTGCTCAGGGCCTCTGTGGGGTTTGTTTTTGTGAAGTCGGAGGGGGCAGAATGGAAGGCAGGCTGCTGGTAATCAATACAGCCCCATCTTGCTGGTCGGAGGGGGTGTTATCAAATGTTGCTGCTCTCAGCAGTCAGGCACGGCTATTTATATCTCGAGTTTGAGTTACCTCCTGACCTTCAGCTCTAGTGCCGGCAATCGGGGGCGATGATCATGGTCTCACCCACTTCAGAACAAACACACCTCTGTCTCCCCAGCTGGCCCCGGGCACAGCCTGACAATGAGCAGCCTCAAAAGGGAAGCAGGATGTTGACATTCAGTCGGTCCTTAGGAGCTGATCCTGCCACGTGGGAGGGAGGGAGGGAGGGAGGGAGGAGGGAAAGGGGGAGGCGAGAGGAGGGGAGGGAGGAGAAAAGGTGAGAGGTGGAGTCACTTCACTTTCTCTGTTTATGGGGAAAACTAAGTCCAATTCCCATACTGGAAAAGATCCCCCACTCACCCACCCAGCCAGGCGCTCCACTCCCAGCATCAGTGGGTCCTCCTCAAGCAGTAAACTTTCCCAGTTTGCTCTGAGAGGGAGGGGATGGGTAGAAAGGAAGAAGGTGAAAGCCAACCTTTATGGGTATATCTACTCAGAGGATTTAGAGCTGGGAGGAATCTTGGAGATCAGGGAAATGAGAGAATCTCTTTAGAGCTGAAAGGGTCTAATCCAGTCCCATCCCCTTCATTTTACAGATGAGGAAACTGAGGCCCAGGGATATTTAGTCACCACAATAAATGGAAGAGGGAATCCGACTTCTTTGGGGGTAGAGGGAAATGGGGAGGGGGGGGGCAGTTAACTCTTTACGACTTCTTCCCAACTCTGCAAAACTGTTCTTGCCCTTCCTCAACCCCAAGCCAGCCATGCCACCACTCTGACCACTCAGTGAACTCGGGGGCTGATGGAGTCAGCAGGTTTTCCTGCTTGTTTGCCAAAGGGGATGTCAGCAGAGAGATCCTATAACTCTCGGGAAGGGGGAGGGGAGGAGGCAAGAAGCAAGTGGGAGCCTGCCATGGGGGTGGAGGAAAGGGACAGCCTGGGAAAGGAGGCATCAACTTCCTAGGAAGAGCCCCTATCAGTGACAAAGGGACGAAGCAGCTGGGGATGGATGGGGAGGGAGGGGAAGAGATTGGCATGAACCAGAAGCCATAGGGGCTTCCTCCTCCGCCTCTAGCCCCAAAGTTTGGGAGCTGGTGAGGCCTTTGACTAGACCCTGGGTGCTCTGACTGGAGTTTTAGGGGGTTTTTTGGGAGGAGGGGTAGTTGTTGCTTAACCCCTGGATATGGGCAGGGAAGTGGGGGAAGGGAAAGAGAAAGGAGCAGAACTGAAGAATTCACTTTAGGATTTAGAGAGGGGACCTTAGAGGTCATCTAGTCCTACTCCTTAGTTTTACAAATAAGGAAACTGAGGCCATGAGAGTTAACAAAGTGGTCTGCCCAAGGCCATAGAGGTGGGATTGAATGTAGATTCCAAATCTATCACCTACTACAGAGTTTTCACTGGTTCAAGTTTAAATGACTTGCCTATCTACTACAGAGTTTTCACTGGTTCATTCATTCATTCATTCGTGTACTCCTTTACCAAACACTTACTGAACACCTCTAAACAGCAATTAGATAGTACTCTATGGTTACAAAGCATTTTGCACGGGGATACTCAGAATGACAATGGTAGGTTAGTATACTAATTTTCCAGAGGAGGAAACTAAGACTCCCAGTTGGATATTAGATGGTCTCTAAGCAACATCCCTGCCCTTTGCGGTCCTTTTTCATATGAACCTCCTTCACTCACTTCTTTATTCTAGTCTGTCTTGCCAGCTGTTCCCCATTACCTATAAAACATTTCATTTCTCTTTTCCCTATCTATACACAACTTTTCTCCAAATATGAAACAGCTTCTGCTTCACAGAAGCCCAGCTTCTTGGCCTTTCTTGATTTCCCTCAGTTTCTCTTTCTCTCTGTCTGTCTCTGTCTCTCTCTCTCTCATCATTGTTCAACCATGTCTGAGCCTTCATGACTCCATTTGTGGTTTGCTTGGCAAAGATACTGGAGTGGTTTGCTTAAGATACTGGATTAGTTTGCCATTTCCTTCTCCAACTCATCTGATAGGTGAGGAAACTGAGGCAAACAAGTTTAAATGACTTGCCTAGTTAGTATGTTTCTAAGGCTGGATTGAAACTCAGGCCTTCCTGACTCCAGGCCCAGAGCTCTATCCACTGTGTCACCTAACTGCCCTTGAAATTACTTTGTATTTATTTACTGGTATGCATGGAATATTCCCCAGCAAGATATAAGCTTACTAGGGGCAAGGACTACTTAGGGTTTTTTTGTTTTTGTATCTCCCATCACCTGGTACAACGCTTTGAAATTAGTCAGAATGTGATATTTATTGAATCAAATTATTCTAGGCTAAGGGACTTGTCTAAGGTCACTAAGTAAGGAAGTGATAGAGTTTGGACTTTATCATGATCCTCTCCAGCCCTCCTTTCCAGGGTCCTTTCCAGCCCTCAGACCTATACCTGGGGTAGGGAGGAATGTCACAGAACTTGCCACAGAAGTTCTGGTGCTTAGTACATTTTAGTAGCTAAAACTGCATTCTTTTTGGCAGGGGTTGGGACCAGGTTTAAGAGACTCTGAATTCTCCCATCAATATTCATCCAGAGACCCCTGTAGCAGCCTCACTTCTCACTTAGCTCTCCATACTTGGGAGGGGAGTACTGGGGGTACAGTAACACAGAATGGAGTCTTTCAGTTGGTTTTTCTTTTTTTCCTTTAGATGAAGTCTGTTGGATCTTATAGAAGAAACTCAACCCACATTCAACATCCTGTCCTTACGGGTCTCCTCCCCTCAAACCAGGCCCCTCCTTCAGAGATAACAAGGCCTGAAGACCCTAAAGAAGGAAATACAGCCTCTACTTCCCGCCTCTCTCCCCACCCCAAAAGAGCCCGGCTTCAGTGTGTAGGGTGGGGGTGGGAGAAGCCAAAATAGTCAGAGACCAGAGGAGACGTCATGGATTTGGGGTTGGCAGGGACAGGAGCTGGCATAACAATAACGTATTAGCCAAATATAGACCAGACACACAGACACAGGGGCAGGCGGGTGAGCCCCAGGCCTCCACTCAGGGAAGAGTCACCCTTCCCCCAGACTCTCAGAAAGGGTGGATGACTAGCTTCTTTCCTCACTCCTCAGTCCAGGCTCTTATCCTTTCCCCCTGAAACCTGGGAGTATGGACTCAGCCAGGTTTGAGTGGGGGAGGGGTTCTCTCTCAAGCTTCAGACTGTCCCACCTCCCCCACCCCAGCGGCCCCTAAACTCAAAGCTGCCTCTCAGTCAATCAGTCAGTTCGCAAGCATATATAAATCGCTTACTGAAGATACAAAGAAGGCAAAAACAAGGTTCCTGCCCCCAAGGAGCTTACCTTTTAATAGGGAACAACACACATAATTGTAGATACAAGAACTACCCAGTCAAAGTGGAAGGTGGGGGAAGGCGCCTGGGAAAGGCCTTTGCACAAGGTGGGATCTATGGGAATCTTGAAAGAAGTCAGGAAAACCAGGAGACCGAGGTGTGGAGAAAGGGCATTCCAGACATGGGGGGCAGCCAGTGAAAAGGCAGAGTCAGTCTTGTGTAGGCCAGAGTAACTGGACTGTAGAGAAGTAGGAACAGCTAGGTGGCTGGGCCTGGAGTCAGGAAGACCTGAGTTCAAATTTGGCCTTGGACTCTAGCAGTGTGATCCTGGGCAAGTCACTTAACCCTGTCTGCCTCAGTTTCCTTATCTGTCAAATGAGCTGGAGAAGGAAATGGCAAACCACTCCAGGATCTTTGCCAAGAAAACCCCAGACGGGGTCATGAGGAGTCAGACACGACTGAAAGAACTGAACAACAAAGGGAGTGTGTGGATGAGAATGAGGTGTGAGAAGACTGGAAGAGTAGGAAAGGGTCAGGTTGTGAAGGGCTTTAAATACCAAACAGAGAAGCTTATATTTTATACTGGATCCTAGAAGTAATAAGGAGCCACTGAAGTTTATTGACTGGGGGAGCAGCGTGGTCAGACCTGAGACTTTGGCAGCTGAGCAGGGACTCTAGAGGGAGGCAGCCCTCAGGTCTGTCTAACCCTAGAAAGAGATGGCACTGCCCCCCCGCCCCCGCCCCTGGCTCCAAACCCTGGAGCTGTAGGACTGAAGAACACATATGGGAAAAGTGTCAGATTTGTAATCGAGTGGTAACTAGATTACCTCATGTAACCTGGGTTCAAGTCCCACCCTGCAATTTACCAGCCATCTTGAGCAAATAACTTCACTTTTCTGGGTCTTGGATAAATGGGTATGTGCAATGCATAGGTTGGATTAGAAGGTTTCTAAGGTTCCTTCCAGCTCCAACAGTCATGAGGTCTGTAAGACCAGGACTGTCCAATTAGTCTAAGGTGTGAGAGTGAGCCTACCTCTATCTCATGTACTTTCATCTCCGGATTCCCAAGCACATTTACTAGCATTGGATCCCAGGAGCTCTTCCCTGGGGTGAAGTATGGCCATTCCCTGTAGTAAGATAGGGGATGAAGGTGGTTGTGGGAGGGAGGAAGATCAAAACTAGGTTTGTAGTCTACAAGGAACTTAGGTGTCCTATCTTCTATAGGGAGCTAACCACTAGGGTAGCCTTCCCTTCTCTATTTTTTCCAAATTTTCCCACATATAATCCCATAATTCCCTGAAAGCCTGGGAATGGGCAGTGAGAAAGAGGAGGGGAAGGTGTGGGAGAGATAATCAAGGGTAAAGAGAAACAGAACTGTGAGTGATTAGGGCTGCATTTGTCCTTGTGGCTGCCACCTTCCCCCCAAATTCCCCCTCAAAAGAAAAAAAAACTACATTGCCTGTTCCTGAGAGCTCCTGGTGCTGAAGTCAAGGGTCAATATGCTGACGCAAATCGTCAGGGAAAGGGGCACTGCTTGGAACTGCTGGGGACACTGGCAAGACCCAAAGAAAAGTTAGCCCTTAAGCCCCTTCTCTACTACCCCCAGGGACATTCTGGCTCCAGCAGTCACCGTGCCCACAGCTTAGCCAGTCAGTTCTGATTCTGAACTGTTTCCTTCCCCGGATCTGGGGAAAAGGGCAACTCTTAAAGATACTCTTAGCCATGACAGAGGCCTCGGTCTCCTCCCTTGCTGTTCCAAGCCCTCCTCCTTTGCCATTTCCCCACCCCCCAAGTTCAATAAACTATCTAAGGTTAATAAGTCACTGGGCAGAAAGTACGACATCACAGCCCTGATCCTGGGGACATGGGAGTGGGGGAAGTGGGGAGAGCAGGGGTGGGGTTGTGGAGTTAGCTATAGGTAGGACAGGTGAGGAGAGGCAGGTATCTTGATATTAGGCGATCATAGCTTTAGGGCTTGAATTCACTCTAGAGGTCATCCAATCCAGACCACGTATTTTACAAATGAGGAAACTGAATCCCAGAGAGTTTAAGTGATTTGCCCAAAATCACAAAGATAGTGACAGAGTTGGGATTTGACTTCCTTTGGCTTCCCCAAACAGGGACTCAAACAGAAAAGAATAAAACTGACCCAAGACCCCAGGCTAGCTTCTTCTTCCCCTTCATGGGGAAGTTTAGAGATTTTCCTTTCTGGACCCATGCACTGACAGGCTCCGAGCCTTTCTTTGGGCATAGAAGTAGATAAAAAAAACTTGTGTGTTTGCCCACTCATTGGGTGACTGGCAAATAGCCTTTGTGCTCAAGTAGTGACACCCAGTGGTCAGTGTGGAGAGCAAGCTGGGACTTGTGCAGTTGACCCTTCTCCGGTAGGTAGAAATGTAGACTGTTAAGAGACAAAAAGACCCACTTCCCCTCTTCCCACACCCCTCCTACCTCCCCCCATTATTTTATAAAAGGCCCAGAGAGGTTCACATAGGAGCTGGGCCACCACTGATGGTCTTCAGGCTCTGTCCCACCGAGGGACCTTTTATTTCACCCATCACAGAAAGTGAATGACACAAAAGATTCTTCCAGAGTCTATAACAAGTACAGAAACATCGAACACCGCAGTATAATAAATAGCTCATTAGACTGATTAGCCTTCCCCATCCCCCTCCTCTGCTCCCTCTCCCCTCCCTGCACCCTAATCTTTAAAGCACTAATGAATAAATATTTCCCATTCACCACCTAGAACTCACAACAACATCTGGGAAGACTGGCAAAGTCCACATGCCTTGACCCCTCTTGGCATGGCTTTTATTCCTTCAACTGCAGGCCGGTCCTGTTTCTTCAAGTATCACTGTTAAGGAAATTAAGGAAACTCCTAGGAGAGTCCTATGCCAGGGCCTCTCAAATGCAGGGAATTTCAAATGTAGGATTTGAAAATGTAGGAAATGAATGAACTCCCCCAAGGCTGGAAGCATCTTTGCTCAGGACCCTAGTCTGTGACTTGTTCCCAGAAAAGGAATCAGACAACAGAGGTCCAGAAACTTCCCTCTCAGACTTGCCTGGTTAAACCTAAGCCTGCTTGGGCTGTTCGCATGCGTTCCTCCAGTGAATGGCCATTTTGCTGTTCCTTGGATGGGAAAAGAAGAAGTCCCCTCCCAGCATCTTGCTGCCCTCCTGGTGGGAAATTCAAAGGTTTAAGAAAAGAAAAGCAGAAAATACAGTCTTCTGACTCCTTGTCTGTCTGTCTGTACCATATCCCCGCTTGTTCCCTGCTCCTTTGTTACTGTTGCTGGGGGGAGGGGAGGGTTGTTTCAGCTGTGTCTGACTCTTCACGACCCCATTTGGAGTTTTCTTGGCAAAGATCCTGGACTAGTTTGCCATTCCTTTCTCCAGTTCCTTTGATAGTTGAGGAAACTTAGGCAGACAGGGTGAAGTGACTTGCCCAGGGTCACACAGATAGGGTCTGAGGCTGGATTGGAACTCATGCAAATGAGTCTTCCTGATTCCACGTCTAGCGGTCAATTGCACCATCTAGCTGTCCCTGGAATCATAGATTTGGGAGTCTGAAAGAAACTTTAGAGATTGTCCTCTATTCCAATTCCTTTTCTGACCAGGAAAGTAAGGACCAGAAAGAGGAAATAACTTTCCCCAGGTCACACAGATAGCAAATGGTACAGTCAGGATCTGCACCCAGACAGATCTTTTGATTTCAAGTTCAAGGTTGTGGGGCCAGAAAATTTCTTATCTATATTAACCGGTAGCATGTTTATTGTAGGGTGGGGAATGTTGGGGGAATAAGGGGTAGGAGAATTTGAAGATTGGGAAATTTTGTTTTGGGGTTGAACGGTTCGAGGTTGGGAAGCTAGGCTAGGTTTTGTTTTGTTTTGGGGAGGGAGGGCTCAGTCTAACCCACATGGCTATGGAGCTTGTATTTACAGGTGAATAGAGAATCTGGTGTCTTGACTCAGACCCTTCCTGAGCACTCTCCAAAACTCTGCTCAGGCTGTAACTTCTTCTCTATGAAGTCTTTCCTCATCTTCCCCTCAGCCCCACCACTGCTAGCATCCTTCCTCTGTCCCCCAACTACCTTCTTTTTTTTTCTGCACCTACTTAATATATGTATATGTTGTCTTCCTCTCTCTCTAACCCCTCCCCCCCCCTTGCCAAATATAAGCTCTTTAAGGGCAGGGATTTTTCCATTTTCATCTTTGTACCTCCAGCCCCTGGCACAGCAAACATTTGTGGGTTGGTTGGGCTTAGGTTTAAAGCCAGTAAGTACCTTAGCAATCCAGTCCAACACCCTTATATTAACAAAAGGGAAACTGAGGCCTAGAGTGATGAAATGTCTTGGCCAAGACCATATAACTAATGAGCTATCAGGATTTGAACTCAGATCCTCTGATTTTAAATCCCAATGTTCCCAGGCCTTTTCAGTGCATTACAACAGCAGAGTTAGATGTAACTTTTAAGAGGATGCAGGCTGGCCCTCCGCCTTAGGGCAGGTGTGCCATCATTTATTCTGAGGTCACTGAACCAGGGCATATATTTTGCAAATATTTTTCATGATGGAGTTGACAGGCTGAGCTGAAGCTGCCATGAGTCATCCGGGCCCATCTGTGAGGTGAGGAGTGACTTAGAATGTGTTGGCTCCCCAGCTATGTCTCACGTGCTCTGGCCACGCAAGGATCATTCCAGGAAGGATGGGCTCAAGAGGGGGAGGAGGGGCTCAGACATCTCACTCCTCCTGACCCAGGCCAAACACACACAAAGAATACACCACTTCCCAACTCCCATACACATAGCCCTTCACCCACCTTCCAGCCCAGGGGAAGTTTGGCATGAAGTAACCAAGTAGAGACAAGACTCATTTAGCTTCTCCTCATTTTTCGCTCTGCCCAGGGGCTGGTTGGGGAGGAAACCAGGAATTCTGCTTCCTCTCACCACTTAACATTTGCCTATGGTTTTTTGTTTTTTGGTTTTTTTTCTGAAATTCTCTAGCCCACTGACTTTGAAATTCCAAACTTCCAGTCCTGCCATCTCCTCGGAACCTGGGGTTTATGGTATATGGGTACCAGAAGAAGAAGAATGAGGATGGGAGTGTTTCACAAGCAAAAGATAGCCTAGCTCCCCATTTTCCTCTCCATTTTTCTTAAAAATAAAATAAATAAGAAATACCTATAGGGATGAATTCAGAAAAATCTGGGGAGACTCATAGAAATTGATGCAAAGCAGTATCAGAAGAATAATTTATAATAAAGACAATTTTGAAAGACTTCGGAACTCTGATCAATGCAGTAGCCAACCAAGATTCTAGGAGCTCAGGGATGCTCCACCAGCTCCTGATGGAAAGGACGGACTCATGATGCAGAATGAGATATAATTTTTTGGACATGATCAAAGTGAGAATGTGTTTTTCTTGACTATACTTATTTATCAGGGGCAGCTAGGTGGTGTAATGGATAGTGCATTGGGCTTGAACTCAAGAAGACCTGAGTTCTAATCTAGTTTCAGACTGGGTTATTCGCTGGGAGACTGATGATGTTTTAGTGCATACATCTCTTCATGACAACATTTGGGGTTTTCTTGGCAAGAAATACTAAGGTGGTTTGCATTTCCTTCTTTGATTCATTTTACAGATGAAGAAACTGAGGCAAATGGGTAAGTGACTTTCCCAGGGTTACACAGCTAGTTAATGTCTAAGGCTAGATTTGAACTCAGATCTTCCTATCTCTAGGTCCAACACTCTATCCACAGTGCCACTCAGCTGCCCTACAAGCTGGGTAACCCAGGGCAAGTCACATAACCTGTTTGTCTCGGTTTCCTCATTTATAAAATAGGGATAATAATAGCACCTACCTCCCAGGGTTGTTGTGAGAATCAAATGAGAAAATAATTATAAAAGCCTTAGCACAGTGCCTGGCACATAGTACTATAAAAATGAGAGTTAATATTATTTGTTACAAGGTGGCATTTCCCTCCAATGAGTGTTGGGGGAGAAGGAGAAAGAGGAAAATAAATACTTATCAATTTAAAAAATAAAAAATCTTCCCAAAGAACCTAAAGATAAAATAAGGACTCTTTTTATGAGAGCCTACAAAGCTCTGGTCTCCCATGAAAGGGTAGGAGGAATGGAGGAAGTCCCTTTTCAGGTCTTGATCTGTGACCTCAGTGACCAAAGCCCCATCTGCCACTTCAGGAGAGTAAAGGTCCGCTTTGGACCAAGCCGTAAGATCCTGGGACTCTGGAGCTAACAGAGGCTAAGAAAAAAACATCTGGAATCTGTGTGCAACCACAAAAGATAAGGCATCAGTTACCCTCATTATCATGAACCAAGGTATGTCTGTGTCTGTCCTAGAGAGGGGAAGCCAAGTCAGAAAAGTCTGGGAGATAAAGTTTGTCCTTCAAGAGAAATAAGGGATCATGAGCCTAGAGCTGGAAATAGTCACCAAACATTTATTAAATGCCTGCTATGTACAAGGCTAAGCTGGAGATACAAAAAAGGCAAAAACAAGGTTCCTACTCTCAAGGAGCTCACAGTCAAAAGAGGGGAGACATTTAAGCAACCATGTACATGGAAGCTAGATGGAGTGCTGGCAGAGTGTGTGCCTAGGGGTGATGAAGAACAGCGGTGAGGCCCCCTGTAGACAGTGGGACTTAAGCTGAGTCTTGAAGGAAGCCAGGAGACGGAGATGAGATGAGAAAAGATCTTAGAAGTCATTTATTCCAATCTCCTCGTTTTCTACAGAAAAGGAAATGGAGGCCCAGAGAAGTCTCATGACTCTTTCCACTACCTCCTCCTGATGGGTGGGGAAGGTGAAACATGGACTTTGCATCTCTCTATGTCCAGAGACTGGACTTTGCATCTCTCTCCATCCAGAGATCCATTGGACAATACTGACAAGACCAGACATGCTTCTGTTTTGGAAAAGGATGTGGCAGAGATGGAAGGAGAGGAGGAGACAGTTACAGAATGATCGATGTGAAGCTGGAACGGATTTCATTGGCCCTCTAGTCCAATTCCCTCATTTTACAGATGAGGAAACTAAGGCCCTAGGAATTTAAGTGACTTGCCCAAGCAAGAAGTAAGCTTTAGAGGACTGTGAATCCCAGTCCTCTGACTTGAATTAGAGTTGTTTCTCATGTACACTAGGTCCCCAACCCCGAGACCAAAGAATCCAGAGTTGGTACAGAGAAGTCTTTTGGATGCCCCCCCACCCCCACCCCAGGTTAACTTGCTTTAACATAACAGAAGGCTCTCCAGAGGTTTTTAAGCAGGAGTTCATTTGAACATTTGAAAGCATCATTTTGAAAACTGTTTCAATATAGTTGATTTCCTTTGGAATGTGATGTATTTTATTCTGTGCATTTAAAATATTCTTAGAAGGGGTCTATAGGTTTCCTTTGTAACCCTATGTCTTTTATTTTATGTATTTAATTGGATGTTACTCTGAAAAGAAGTACATAGGCTTCACCAGAAGACACACCAAAAGGAAAGGGCCCCTGCCCTAGGGCCTCTGCACACACTAACAAGGAAGCTGATGGCCAGGCACCTTCCATTCTGCTGAGTAAGGATGGCTTTGTGCCCATTTGGGTGGTAATGAATGCCACCCAAATTGGCAAGAAGGTTATGGACTCCTGCTAGGAGATTTCCAGTGTGGACAATTCTACCACTACCTTTTAGGACCAGGGACTGGGTTTGTGATTTCATTGGTATAAGGAACTCCCACATAGGGAAATTCCCTCTCCCGATGCAGGTGTATGCCTCTTACCATAAAGGAATTTTCTTCTAACTCCTTGCTTCCTGATACTTTTCATTCCATTCTAGAGACAGAGACTAACCTGCCTACTTGACTCAGTATATTATTAACTCAGAACTACTCCAGCCTCTTTCCCTATCTTCGAGACCTCTGTTCAGTCATAGAATCTCAACTACCTTGCTGATGATCTCTGCCCTCCGCCTCCCTTTGCCCCTTCATTTAACAGAGGAGACAACTGATTCGAACCTAAACAGAGGAAGTAGCTTGCCCAAGGTCTTGGCTAGTCAGTGGTAGGGACGGAATTAGAAGCCAGGTCTCCTGACTCCCGAGTCCTGAGCTTTTCCCAATTATCTCCCATTTATCCCATGCTTTCCAATGGCCTGGGATAAGCTGAAGAAATGTTAGGGAGGAAGCAGAGTGGGGAAAGGGGACAGACATTGGGAAAGGAAGATGGGTCTGAAAGTTGCCTGCAAATAATGAGAGATCCCAAATCCAAGTTATTTCTCCCAGTCCAAAGCACTGCCTGAATCCCAGGGATCTCCCCAATTGGGAAAGTAATAGGTCACCCCTCCATGTCCTGCGGGCTCAAGCCTCTTCCTCCCCAGGCATGTGCTCCTTCAAGGATGCAGCTGCTTTACCAACCATCCTTAGGCTCCTCTCTGTTGTCAAGTTCTGTTGAAATATCTGTGCTCGTTGACATTAGTGCCACCCGCCTCCCTTCCCCGGCTCACCTGTGAGGGCTGGCCAAGAGGTCATTTGGACCAACAGGAGCCTCTAAAACTTTATAACGCAGACTCTTAGGGATAGGGATAGTAAATTCAGGACAACGTTTAGTGGTCCTTACTGACTGGTGGGAGTTAGGAGCAAATGCAACACTATGTCCCTGCCTTCACACAAGAGCACCCTGAAAAGCCTACCCCACCACCTGAAATTACACTGAGCGCTTCCTGGGGATGTTTCCTGCTCCACACTGGGAGCACCTAAGGTTACACACAATGCCTCTCTCTGCCCCCTATCCCTTTAATTACACTAAGAACTAAGATTCGGGACTGAGCTCTACTGCATAACAATAGGGCAGGGGGAGTGTTTATCCCACCACTGCCCCATTCCACAGAGATCTCCCATATTTGAAGGAGGACTCTTTTCTATTCCAGTTCCTCTTGGGGTCCTTGACCAGATTACCAAGGATTCATCAAGTTGGATGGGAGAAAAAATTACATCTTTATTTTTATTAACCTTTCATTAACCTTTATTTTCATTAACCTTTCATTCATTGTAATCCTATGTCTTTTATTTTATGCATTTACAAAGATTATTTTGAGAAAGGGCACATATTAAGTTTTACCAGATGACCAAGGAGGGGTCCATGACATTCACATAGGGAAGAACCCCTCCTCTAGGGCCTGGAACTAGGCTGAACACATCAGAATGGAAGCTGATGGCCAGGCACCTTCTACTCTGCTGAGTAAGGATGGCTTTGTGCCCATATGGGTGATAATTAGTGCCAACCCTGAGTGATTCACTATCATACCAGGACCTTTATCCCCTGGATTAAGAATAGCTGGTTTAGGAACCCCTGCCCTGATCCAAAGCCTCAGGCAGGCACCAGTCTTGACCTTGTAAGGGAAGGAGGGTCAAGGGTTTCCCAAGAGGAAAATACAACCCTTTGCAACCCAAACAAGGTCAGATTTTCTGGTTGTGCCCCCTCTCCTCCCAGAGGCCCAGACCCTTTCTGTTCAGTTCCAACTGCTTTATCCTCGACTACTATGCATGCCTCAGAATTGGTAGGAAATGTCGGTCGCTTCTGGGCAAGCTTGCGGAGCAGATTTAGATGTTCCCAGCATGTGGGAGGGGAGAGTGGAAAGATCGGTCTCTGGGGAAATCTGCTTCATGGGCCCTGGAGGTTTATGCCAGTCACATAGGCTGGCTTACCCTCCCCATACTCCTCTGTTACCTCCTCACGCCCCCAGCCTCCCTCCTTCTCATTGGGAGCTCTGAAATCCAGGAAATGAGCACGGATTCCAGGCTTGTAAAGGGCTTAGCTGGTGCCCTGACCTGCTGGTTACATAACTCTTTTTTTTTTCCTTTTAAAGCTGGCCTTTCATGATGTCTCTGTGGAAAGAACTTGCTGATTTGGTAGCATTCCCTTTGGAGGGGGCTGCTTTCAAAACGCAGCCCCAGAAATTCCTCTGAGGCTTCAGAGCTGAGCGATATGTTGTACAGAGTTTGCCAGACTCCCTCCTTCTCCCCTGGGCCAGAAGTTCTTCCTCCTGGGAGAGGAAATCAGGGTCGGGGTAGAACCACTGAGGGCCCAGTGGGGGCCTGTGCTAAGGGGATGTTATTATGTATATGTGTGGGTGGGTGGGGAATCTGCTATATCAGCCTTTTGAGAGCCTGAGGGAGAAAGGGCAGCCTCTGGTACCAGAGGAAAAAATGAGGTAGGGAAATAGGCCTGGAGGAGATTGAACCCTCCTGAAAAAAGAAAATGAGACAAGGTGAAAATTGGAGATTTGGTGTAGTGGATAAAAGAGTGGAAACAAACATTTATTGAGTACTTATTGTGTGCCAGGCAGTGGGATAAACGCATTACAAATACTATCTTATTTAATTCTCATGACAACCCTAGGGAGTGGGTGCTAGTATTAACCCCATTTTACAGTTGAGGAAACTGAGGCAGGCAGAGATTAAGTCACTTGCCCAGGGTCACACAGCTAATAAATGTCTAGAGCTGGATTTGAACTCAGGTCTTCCTGACTTCAGGCTCAGCACTCTCTCTACTGCATCATCTACCTGCCTCTGTCCTTGACATCAGGAGGATCTGAGTTCAAATGTGCCTTCTGACATTTATTAGCTGTTGGACATTGAGCAAGTCTCTTAACCTCTCAATGCTCCAGGCAGCTCTCTAAGAGGTGCACTCACCAGGTGAGGACTTTCCTCACCTGGGAATTCCCTACTACCAGTGCAATCACTGGTATAGGTCCCATTTTAAAATTAAAAATTAAAAAAAAAAAAAGACCATAAGCCTGGCCTGGGAGTCAGGAAGCCTAGGTTCTAATAGTAGCTCTGTCATCGGCTTGGACAAATCATTTCTCTTTACTGGGTCTATTTCTTTTTCCACAAAATGAGGATGTTGAATTTACTAATTTATCTCTAGGCAGGTAGACAGCACAGTGAACCTAGAGCAAGGAAGATCTGAATTTTAATCCAGCCACAGATACTTATAAGTTGTGTGACCCTGGGCAAGTCATTTCACCCCTTCAGCCTCAGTTTCCTCATCTGTAAAACAGTAATATCAATAGCACCCAACCAAAAGAAATAATATTTATAAAGTGCTAAGTGCTAGCTCTAATGATACTATTACAAACACCTTCCAGACCTGTCATTTAATAGTCTTGTGTACCTATTCCCAACGTGCATCTCCCTTCGTTGAAAGGAAGGGAGAGATAATGGACAGCCACCACCTGTCTCGATCCTTTCCGAAGGTAAGTCCCAGGATATACATCCAGTACCCAAACTGTGCCCTCTTGTGTTCACAAGGCAGAAATGTTCAGCCGTTCCTAGGCACAGACTAATCCCCTCCTTTTCTTTCCCTTACAGGGCAACCCCATCACTTTACAGTTTTTCTGTACATTTCTCAACCTCCAATCGTCTCCCTCTCCACCAAATTCCCTTTATCTCCCCCTCTCCTAATGATCTAGCTGCAGAATACTTTGAATTCTCAGGACAGATTTTCTAGTTTTGGGTTTTCTGGGTGCTTGGGAGTCCAGAGTCCTTGCAAAAAGACTCAACCTCTGGATTCTTCTCCATTTTCACTCAACATATAGGACTCAGCAGAGGATACCTGAAAGTACTGCCAAATTACATTGCCACCCTCCTCCTTCTGCCAGCCCAAGCAAGGTTGTGCTCTGTCTCAGGGAGCAGAATCTTCACTTCCAAAGGAAAGGAGGAAAGGGAGCAGGAAGCAGAGGGTGTCTGATATCCTCCCCGCCCCTGAGCTCGCTGCTTAAACAAACACATGGCTGCTTCCCTAATTCAAAGGGCATTATACATTTCAAGGGCATCTCTAGAAAGCTTAGGGGCAAAAAGAATAGTGACTACTTTGCACAGTCAGTTGCAAACTAAGAAAATGTGTCTCTAGATATATGTAAACCAAAGGTATCAAAAAGTTGAATGGTTTAGATAAAGGGCTCTTATCCTTGGGGTAACCTCTGATGATTCCACATAAAGCAGTTACCATGCTTTCCTGGAGTTGCTATGCAATTAATCAACAAGCCTTAATTAAACGCTTGTTATATACCAGGCACTGAGCTAAGTGCTAGGGATTGTTTAGTCATTTCAATTGTGTTCGATTCCTCAGGACCCCATCTTGGGGTTTTCTTGGGAGAGATACTGGAGTGGTTTGCCATTTTGTTCTCCAGCTCATTTGCAGATGAGGAAACTGAGGCAAACAGGGTTAAGTGACTTGCCTGGGGTTACGCAGCTATTATGTGTCTGAGGCCACATTTGAACTCAGGTCTTCCTGACTCCAGGCCAACTACTTTATCCACTGTACCACCTACCTGCCCTAAATACCAAAAAATGAAATGACCCCTAATCTCAAGGAATTTACATTCTATTAGAGGGGACAAGGGCATATACATAAGTGCAGCTCCTGCATTGGGAGAACCACTAGCGGGACAGGAGAAAAGTGGACCAGAGCACCAGGGGTGATATCTTCGGACTTGGCCTGTGACTTTCTGGAGGCTTCTGGGAGAAAAGCAGGATGACTATCCACCTTACCTGAGAAGCGTGCAGGAGAGGTTAGGTAACCGAGCTCCCAGATGTTGTGAGTCAGAAGCTGAGCAGCCCCCTCTCCCCCACCCCAATTAGAGAGGGCTGAACTTGAACCTTGTATGCACCTCCCTTAAGCTTTTCGATGATTTCTTATCTCTTTGGGAGAGGGCTGAGCTCAGGGGGAAAACACTGATCATACTCTCTTTTGCTCCAAGCCCGCAGTTTTTTCTTACAAATGCTTTGTTCTCAGTGGCTTACCTGTTGTTACTACTTATGTAGCAGCGGCAGCTCTCCATAGAGCATTTGTGGGAAGGAGTCCCTAGGGATTATCTTCAGGACCATGGTCTAGAGCTCTCCAGAAACTTCTAGAAGTTCCAGGAACATGTGAGATTCTGAGCTAAAGGGTCTTGCATTTTTCCTTTTATAGAAAAGAAGAAAGAAAATCCAGTGGCCACTAGATCTTTGTCTACTGTGATTAGCTGCCAGGGACAAGCAGCTGGCACAGTGGATAGAGCTCTGGGCTTGGAGTCAGGAAGACCTGAGCTCAAATTTGACTTCAGACACCAGCTATGTGATTTCTGTTTGCCTCAGTTTCCCCATCTGTCACCTACCTTCAAGGGTTGCTCTGAGGATCTAATGAGATAATATTTTAAAAATGCATAGCACATAGCGGGCACTATATAAATGTTAGCTATTAACTATTTGCTCCTGGTCACACAGTTAACAAGCGTTTGAGGGCAGTTTTGAACTCAGGACTCCAGGCCTAGCACTCTCTTCACTGTATCACCTACCTGCCTTGACTTTATACTCCTCCAAATCTTAAAAATTTCTTTTCAATGTTTTTATAATATCTGCTGATGTACACTTTGGGACTGTTCTTATCAGGAGACCTGCATGTGTTTTGATGCCTATATGGCTACAATATTTTTTGACCAACTCAGCACCTATCTACTTTTAAAATATACAACAATACTAGTTATGTCAATCTAATCAGTAAACATGCAAATTGTACCACAATCGCCCAATAAGCAAGTCTCTGTGTAATGGTGCCATAAATAATAAACACAGGGCAGTTGGGTGGCTTAGTGTGTAGAGTGCCAGGCCTGGAGTCAGGAAGATTTATCTTCTTGAGTTCAAATCTGGCCTCAGACACTTACTAGATGTGTGACCCTGTGTAAGTCACTTCACCCTGTTTGCTTCAATTTCTTCATCTGTAAAATGAGTTAGAGAAGGAAATGCCAAACCACTCCAACATCTTTGCCAAGAAAATCCCAAACAACATAGGAGTATCCCATTTTTATATAATCTTTGCCTGCCTCAGTTTCCCCAGGTATAAAATGAGGAAAGATTGGGCAACTTGACTGTTTACAAAATAGCCCCAAAGACTGGAGGGAGTCCTTGTAAGGACAATCACTGTAACCACTTGTTGCCCTGAGTTGCTGATGAGCACATGGAGAAAAGTGATAAATGCTCACATCTGCAGACTTGGAGCCAAAGAGGCCATCCATTAACTAGACAAAAGTTGTATGGACCAAATGCAGTCTCTAAAACTGATAGTTCCTAGGAAGGAGACATTGTGTATTATTACCCAACAATCTTGCCTCCAACTGAAGGAAACCCCAGCTCAGACATGGAAGAGGATTGAACATAGAGACAGGTCCTTTCTGGCCTAGAATTGGAGGCAGCCACCTAGTTAGAGAGCTGCATTTGGAGTCCACAAGACCTGAGTTCAAATCCTGCCTCAGATATTTATTAGCCTTATAATACTTAACCCATTTCTCCATTTGAAAAATGAGGATGATGACGATAATACTAACCCTTCCTCTACCCCCCCCCCAAATCTTCAGGTTGTTTTAAGGATCAAATGAGATAACCTAGGTAAGGGGTGGAGATACATTGCTCTGTGAAGTTTGGATTCAGTCAACAGATCCCACTCAAGGACCTAAAGGGCCACATGTGGCCTCGAGGCTACAGGTTCCCCACCCCTGACCTAGGTAAAACACTTTGCAAACATGTTGTTCATTCTTTCTTTTCTAAAAGGACCAGTGATATCACGGGGTGCTGTCTTGACTTGCGGGTGCTAGTGATTATTTACCCATAGAGACCCTTTGGATATAGAGATAACCGCCAGACCACAGGGACACCATCAGTTAGCCTGGCCCCATCACTAATTTCAGAATAGGGAGGCAGCTCTAGAGCTACAATGACAAGGAAATGTTAAGAACAAGCAGCCCGCATCCATCAACCAGATGAGGTATAGTGTTAAGTCATAACATATCTACACCTATTCAGCCTAGAAGCTGGATATGCTTCAAATGCTGCAGGTAAAACCAGAGTAGCTCTGCAATCTAGCCAGGTGGCAGTATTAGAGACCATCCTTGCAAAATGCATCTTGCATGTAATTATATCTATTTATTGATGTACACACTACTGTATGTTTGTGTTATGTTTATGCTTTACTATTTTTGTTACATTTGTTTGCTTAGGTACTTGTGTTTATAGTTCAGCAACATCTGTCTGTCAGTTATGGAATTTTATTCCTTGTTTATTTGCCGATCTGCTGAGGGTTACAATTTTCTTTGCTCTTTTTACAAAAAGAGGGTGTGTAGTGTAGTGGATAGAGAGCCGGCCACAAAGCCAGGAAGACTTAGGTCCCACTTCTGATACATTTGCTTCTCAGTGCCCCTTTCTGGTTGTGAACAAGATGCTGAATGACACTGACAGTGAGTCTCCCTCAGTCTGGAGGACTCTCCTCTACCAATGAAATCAAAGGTTCTGTCCCTATGCCAGGTTCTTGTTGTTATTAGAGACAGCTAGTTTTTGGTGGAAAGTTTTTGAGGGAAAAGGGGGACTGTTGATTATTAGAGATTTAGTTACTCAAGTATCTTATAAAGTAATGCTCTAACTTGTACTTGGTTTATTACATGAATCACTAGTTAATGCCTCTTTGCTTTGAATGGTGCTATGGGTTGATTACCTGGAATGATGGGATGATCACCTTTGTTATTTTAAAGTTATGATAATGTTTATTTTGGTGCTTGTGCTGAATAATTTCAGATTTCAAATATTCCCTGGCTGATTTTTGCAGGTGACATCAAAATTTCTGGTACTGGTGAGGAATGTAGTATCTTGTGTTATAAGACCACTATAAAAACAGGAAACTCAAACAGATGCTATCCCTGAGTTCACCAACTGGTGACATCTTTGAACTTGTACTTTCTAGGACTGTTTTTGGAGGTTTCTGGGAGAGAGAAGTCAGAAGGGCATTCACCTTATTCACAACACATAGGAAAAAAGTAGACAGAGAGGTCCAAGTGGAGTTTGGAGAATCATGGAGGAATCAAGGTGGGGTACTACAGGGCTTCTAAAAGCCATTTTATTCTGTTTGCCTGCTTTTTTCCTGTGTGTCTGTGACACTCAACTCTAACAGGTAGGGTCATGCTGATGAAGATGTTCCAAGAGCTCATGGCAGCATTGAACACCTGAGAATGATATGGGAATTCTCAGACATCCAAGAATGAATAATATGGGAATTGGGAAACCTGGTGGATGTGATAGAGGCAGGTCCAATCTGATCTCCTACATGAGTCATCAGCCATCATGAGAAGGAGGGGAGTCATAAGAGAGAAGGGTGTGTTATATGAGAACTTGGATGTCTTCAGGGGTAGAAAACTTGACTGTTAACACAATGATATAACCTGAAGTAGGTATCAGCTGCAAGAAGGGCAAACCTTTTACCCTGAAATGGAGAAAAGGGATCACTAGCCTGCCAGTTGAAAACCCTGGGGGATCATGCCAATTTGGTTGTTTCGAGGGGAGAACTCCAATTAGCATTGTGGAGTAGAAGTAGCTGCCTGCTTCTTAGTTAAGGTGACAATGTGGTGCAAAAACTACTGCAACACGACATCATGGTCCCCATATTCATATTGGCCAAGGACAAACTCTCCAACTTTGGATGCCAACCTCAGCATCAACTTGTGTTGCTCAGTTCAACAGAGGGCAAGTTAAGTCTGATGGGCACTGACACATGCCATTTATAAAGAGGAGGCATCAACAACATTCATCTACTGGTCCTGAACCCAAAAGAAAGAGACTTATTGTTTGGATTTATTCTACACAGACCCCAGACTAGTTGGTCAGATGCATAGCATTGCCCAGGAATCAGAGTAGGTGAAGATCTTCCTCATTCCATCCTTCAAGGCTTTTTTACAGAGTAGTCTGGCCAGAACCCTCATCCCTCAGTATATCTCCTATTAATGTCTGTAAATGTCTAGCTGCTCATGCCTCTCTTGTAAAGGAAAGAGCTATTGATGAACCAGGCAAAATAGCATTCCTTGAAAGCCAGGATATCATGGGGGGGGGCAGCTAGGTGATGCAGTGGACAGAGCACCTGTGCAGGAGTCAGGAGGACCTGAGCCCTTCAAATCTCACCTCAGACACTTGATACTTACTAGCTGTGTGACCTTGGGCAAATCACTTAACCCCAATTGCCTCATCCTGGGCCATCTCCAGTCATCCTGATGAATATCTGGTCACTGGATTCACATGACTCTGGAGGAGAAGTGAGGCTGGTGACCTGCACAGCCCTCCCTCACTCAAAACAAAGTCAAGTGCAAGTCATGTCATCATTTCTCTGATGGCATGGTCTTCTTTGGCAATGGACGAACACATATATCATTGGTAGGGGGTCACTCTGCTACTGGAAGACACAAGGTGTAGGTGCTGGGTCTAAAGGTTTCAGCCTCAAGCAGAGTTGTAACCTATTCATGACAGGCACTAATACCCACAAGACCAAAGGATGAGCTCAGTTTTGAATGTACGATTTTCATTTAACAATAAAAGCCTCCTGTGCCCTAGTCATCTTGTTAGAAGTACCATGTTGCATCACTCAACTCTTAATAGGCAACTCTGGTTGAAGAGAGATGGTATGACATTCCTTCTTCTGCTCAGTAGCAACCAGGGTCCAATAACAGAAAAGCAACTATTATTTTTTAAAATATTATTATATTTTGTTTTTATGTAACCTGGATTTACCTCCTCTCACCTTTCTTTCTCTCAGAGAATCATCCTTTATAACAAAGAATTTTTAAAAAAAATAGAGGAAGAAAAATTCAGCAAACCTGATCAATAGGCAGAAAAAAAAAACAAAACGCCAAAACTAGTTATATGCAATGTTCTATACTCATGGACCCAACCCACCCAACTTCTACAAAGGAGTGGAAAGAGGTGTTTTTTATCTCTTCTTTGGGGTCATTTGGTTTTCTGTAATATTGCAACATTTACCTTTTACTATTTTGTGGTAGTTATTTCTATTTACACTATTGTCATCATTACGTATATTTTAGCTCCTGTTCTGATGATGTTCACTTTGTATCAGTTCATTCAAGTCTTTCCATGCTTCTTGGTTATCATCAGATTTATCATTGCTTACAACACAGTAAGAAATTTCCATTACTTTCATGTCCATAATTTGTTTAGTCATTCACCAATAGATGGGCATCTATTTTGTTTCCAGCTCTTTTTGTTGTCAGCTTTTGGTCGTGTCCTATTCTTCATGACCCTGTTTGGGGTTTTCTTGGCAAAGATACTGCAGTGGTTTGCCATTTCCTTCTCCAGCTCATTTTACAGAGGAGGAAACCAAGGCAAACAGGATAAAGTGACTTGCCCAGGGTCACACAGCTAGTAAGTATCTGAGGCCAATGTTGACTTCAGGAAAATTAGTCTTTCTGACTCCAGCCTGGTGTTTCTATCCACTGAGCTACCTGGCTGCCTCTTTCCCATTCTTTGCCACCACAAAAATGAGCAACTACTTTTCAAAATGTTAAGTTAATGGCTACTCTGGGATGCTTATGGCTTCAGAAGCCTATATTGTTTAATCCAGTCACTCCTTAGTAGCCCGTCCAAGGTTCCAATTAGTCTTATCCTTATGGACAGAGATCTCAAAACTAAACATGGGTCCTACAGTCATAAGAACCCAGGAAGGGAAAGTGGGAGATGAAGCAGCTGTAGGTCTTCTAGGGCTGTAGCCTGTTTTGGGTCCTACTTGAAAGAGAAAGACATGAAGGTAACTCATTAAATGGAGATTACCAAGATGTCAGGTAGAAAACATGGGAATTCTAAGAATCCAATTAACCTCTAGCCTTCAGTTCTTGACTTAGGGGAAAGTCAATGATCATGGCTTGCTCTGGACTATGTCTGGAACCATCTGGGTTCTCATTCACCATATTCCCCAAACTGGATCTTCTTAAAGAGTTGTTGGGGGTGGGGGGGCAACCTGAGTTAATCTTCTATATCATTCCTCATATGAGTAACCATAACAGGGGCTTCTGTCTCTGTGTTCAGGCATAATTCAGTCAACACCACATTAACATTAGTGGATAGTGACTTCCCTAGGAAGGGTAGTCTCTATCAGTTCTCTGCCCCTTAGACAATGGTAATAGGAGGGATATCTGGGCTAATAATAGAGGATAGTGAAACTATGCTTAATTCCTTGGGATGTGAAAACAAACTTCCCCCAATTAGATCAAAGGATAAGAGATAAAGGTACTAATGAGGTTAAAAACCTCACATAGTCATCTTGGGCCAGGACTGTGTAGTCTATCATATTGATGATACCAGGAGTGTCCAATACAAGCTTTTTATAATCCACTATAAAGTGTCAGGTGTCATAGTGTAAGTATAGCAGAATATTCTGACTTTCTCCATCTCTAAGACCAGGAGAGAAATATCCCCCGAAACCTGCTATTATTTGGAGTAAACTACATAGGATAGCTCACTCACCTCCAAGGATTTCTATTTGGCTCTACCCATTATAATTAGCAAATTGCCCTAATTGACTCCCAAGAGCTCATATCCCAATGTGGAAGTTATCCCTTCCACATTGCTTAGGGGGGCAGTGCACCTGTGATCTGGAAAATCTGTGTATAATTTTTTGGCCCTTCCCATACCAGAGAAGACAATCCAAATTTTTTCTTTCCATGTAATGTTTACAGTACCTTATTGTAAAATTTGGATTGTTATTATAAATATTATACACATATATATATTATCCATTTCCAAATTTCTAAATGTTTTCTGTGTCATCTACTGATCTTTGTGTGTCATCTGTGGCTTCTATAAAGCTCCCCCAAAATTACCATTTAATTTCTTATGCTGATCTGAAATATATTGAAACCTCAGTGGGGAAAGTCACAATGTGGAAAGGATAATGCCACCACACCTGTGACATGGATTGGGGGAAGGGTCTTAGACTGCCATCCACCTGAGCAAGAGGATGCCCTTCTCCTTTGTAGACTGTGCCGTCAAACCCCTGATGGAAACTGGAGAGTCCTTAAGGACCTATTGAGGGTATGGTAATGAATCAAGCAGCTTCTCTTCTTGAGGGTGGGCCTCCTCTCCCAAGCCACTGTGACTGGTCCCCTCAGTCCTACAGCTAGGATGACCTAAGCTTTGGGAGAAACCTGGGCCTTTGCCCCGGTGGGACCCATCCCAGAAGTACCTGTATTATCCTGTTCCCAGATGTCACCAATAAAATTTTACTAGTTCTCCCAAGGGCTACTGGTTTTCTCCTTTATCAACCCATGTTTCACAAGCCAAATCCAAAGCTCCTTCTGGAAGGCATCACCAACTTCCACCCACTTAACTGGGCGGCAAGCCAGACCCCTTGCTTCATTCCACAATTCACAGAGCCCCTATTTGCCTGAAAGGCTACCATGGCTGTCATACTCTCCTGCTCAAATTTTACCCTTTGGTCTGCCCAGGCTGAGGCATGGCATGGGAGAGGTGGGTGTTTGCAATATCTAGGGTCACAAAAGCCACTCTGGTGAAGCTTCACCAAAAAGGTGAGAACTGTGCCCCACGTAGGCTGGTCAAAGAGTATGGCAACTTCCTTATTGGGCTGACCATGGACAACTTCCCACCTTAGGGCACAAAGGATGGTCTCCACCCTTGGGTGAACATAAGCATATTCTAATGCACAGAGCAGCAGGGACTCCATCAGGTCTGAGGAAGCACTGGCTCCTGGGTGGACTGGGTGGGGATTTTGACTTAGATGACTGAGAAACTGCCTCTCAGTCCTCAGGACCAAGGAAGTCTAGAGACTTGCCTTGCTTTCTTAGGTATAAACTAACCTGGCTTATGTGAAGTACCTGTTGCTTCTACCTCATCCTTGGGACACGAAACAAGATCCTGTGAGGAAGGTACAGCCAAAGCAAGCTTCCCCAGAGATCACTGACAACAATAGTAATACTGGTAGCATTCACATAGCGTTTTAAGGTCTGAAAAGTACTATATAAATGTTATCACTTGTTCCTCACAATCACTCTAGGAGGCAGATCTTATCCCCATTTTATAGTTTGGGAAACTGAGGCTAGGAGAGGTTAAATGATTTGCCCAGGATCACATAGCTAGTAGGAATCTGGGGCTGGGTTTGAATTCAGTTCTTTCTGACTCATTGTCCAGCACCATCCACTATGCTATCTGGTTGCCTAGTATAATCTTTGGAGTTCTCATTATGCCACCTGGTGGCTGGGATCATGGAAGCAAAATAGGTTTTTTTCCAAGGCAGTGAGGTGGCATAGTGCATAGAGTATAGGCCCTGGAGTCAGCAAGATTTGAGTTAATATCCAACCTCAGATACTCCTAGCTGTGTGACCCTGGGCAAGTCACTTAAAAAGAACAAAACAAAAACCATGACAAACACCCTGCCCCCCACTACTCGCCTCAGTTTCCCCATCTGTAAAATGAAGATAATACTACCCCTCTACCTTCCAGGGTGGTTAGAATCAAATGAGATGACTGTTAAAATGCTTATTAGCACAGTGTGGGCATATAGTGTTATATAACTGTTAGCTCTCATTATTATTAGTTATTAAGTCAAAACCAAATACTCCTTGGCTGAAATCTTGGCAATGCTGGGATACATCCTGGAATTTTCCCGCTGAGGGATCCTTCTTTCCTATTTTCTTGTAAGAACTTCCTGCATCAGCCAGGCTATTGCTCTACCTCAGGCTGCAATGTTCACTTCTCCAGAAACCCAAGAATGACTTTAGATGCCACCAAGTCTCAACCCAGGAGCCAGTTCTTCTCTATAATGCACATACAAACCACACAACTCAACATCTGTAGAAAATGCAATCTTTTATTAAGTGACTGGATTCACCAAATGGGCAGATATGATTTGTCCAAGGCCTTCCTCTACAAAAGTAAAAAAAATTGCTAGAAGGTAGTGAAAGCAAGTAGTAACATCTCACATTTGGATGCTGCCTTAGAGATAACAGGAGTTTCACATACATTATTTCATTGGCTCTAAACAACAATTGTTTTTAAAGTAAGGCATTTTTATTCTCATTTTACAAACGACAGAACTGACGCTGACAAGTGACTTGATCAAAGTCATGTGGTCATACAGCAGCCAGGAGAGATTCCAGGTTTGTTCAACCCCTTGTCCAGGGCCCTTTCTACCATATTTCACTGAGAAATCCACTAAAGGTTAATGCTTTAGTCTGTACTCACTAATATAAAGGATCATAGGATTTTAGGGCTAGAAGGGCTGCTGTCCAACTAGATCATTTTTGCCAGTTAGGCAGCACAGTAGAGAACACACTGGCCTTGAAGTTAGGAATTCAAATCCCAATTCAGATACCTACAAGTGGGGTGACCTTCAGAGTGGTACAGGGTAAACCTGTGAAGCAGCCATGAGGGGATGGGGTCAGTGAATGGTTGATGGTGCTGTTTGTCCTTCGTTCTCAAAGAGGACTATGGCATCAGGAAGGTGATGGGATGACATGCAAGTGAATTGGATTTAAGTGAGGCAGGACTGTGCAAGGTCACCAACCTCACTTTCTCCTCTGAAGCCATCTGGATGCAGTGGCCAGATCTCAATCAGGATGACTGGAAATGGCCTCCAGGAGGGACAAGAAGGGCCCCCTCATTTTCGTGAAGATGGCTCATGATGAAAATCCTTCATTTTCTACTCAAAACAGGGGGTGCAGCCATCTGCTGAGAGAGAACTTAAACAGAAGGGAAAAGGTCTAGACACCACTGTGGGGAGTGCTTGGGTCAATTAGATGAATAAAAAGACTGTGAGCAGCAGTGAGGGCCTAGTTAATGGTTTGATTATATGAGCCTGTAGAAGATCCAGTTAGCTGTTTTGTGACTTTGCATCATTACACAACTAAAGAGTAGAGGCAGAGAAGGCATATGGCAGTGGGGATCCAGGGTTGAGGATTGGCAGGCCACGAACAGAAGTGCAAGGAGAAAAGAGTAGGAAACAATGCCTAGAACTGGTTTAGGACAGGGTCAAAACCATGAAGGAGGGGAGTGAGGCTAGAACAGGATACAGGGATTGAGACAGGTAGTTTCACAGGAAGGATGAAGTATAAGAGCAAGGAGGCAGGGGGAAAGGTGGAAGGCCAGAAGATTGTCATCACAAAGAATTTCCAAGTTCAAGACCATGGAGGGGAAGTAATTTTCCTTGTACAAGAGGTTTAAGGGAGCCACTCCATGTGAATGGCTAAGGAGAAATGGAGATGGAGGTTGTATTTGATGTTCAATATGCTGCCCTTACTCCACACAGAGTGGAAATATCAGACTTATCCTGTATTAAGGTTATATATGCCCACTCACCATATCCTAGAATACATTTGGAAGCTACGCTTCTAGTTTTTGGTGTTTATGAAACTGACTGGGCAGCCAGTGACCTCCTGTTTCCTAGGTTTGCTGGGCTGGGGAAAGAGAAGGCTCAATTGAAAAAGGGTTTGTCTGTCCACCTCTCTCTAAGAGAGATATAAAGTCTTGACTTCTTTATGTGCACTGAACTCAGTGCATTGGTACCTGGGCCCCTAAGTTTAAACCAACCTGAGAGATCCAATTACATCCACCCAATAACAGTTCTGGTTACTGGGGAAAAAAAAAAAATTGCTTCATGATGATCAGGGAAATCCCCTGAACATCATAGGCTTGCCAAACAGGGCCTAACTAAGATTGTGCTCTACGAAACCCTTAACAATGAAACCATGATATAAATTCCCTAACAGAAAACAATAATTGCTAAAAATTTAACTAGTTGTTTTATACTAAGGTTCTATGACTGAACTACAAAGAAAGACCCTGAGGCAGAATTTAGGAACCTCAGCCATATTGCTATACAGGGTTTTATGAAAAGTCATCTCTGCTACTGGACAAGGTCTCAAGGGAATGCAACAGGAAAGGGAAAAAATCAGAAAAAATAATTCTGGAATTAACGTTCGTCTAGGGAAAAACTGAGTAAGTCTTGTTTTGTTTTCTAGTGGCAGGTCTGGTCAGGAAGGAGCTGACTATTTAGTGAGTAATGGTATGCATTAATCTCCAAAATAATAACTTGTTAGGCATTAGGAAGGAGACTGGGGAATTAGGATAAAGTCCAGCCCAGGACTGACTAAGGCCATTAACTGCTTTACATTCTGGGGCAGCCCCTACTCACTGGGTGGGTCACCCATACAAGAATTAAATGGTTTTGACTAGCATAAAGCAACAGAGATATGAAGGCAACTGGCATGTTGCAGGACAGGTCACGTAACAAAGTTATAGTCAATAGCGCACAAATTGTACCAAATTAAACTTGCAGTATTGAACATGGGTTACAATGTGAGCTACGTTATGGCTAGCTTTAATTTTCCTTTGGGATTTTCTACTATATTATTAAAACTGACATTACAGCCTACCTGTTATTACTGGTAAATGATCTGTCTTAGTTTCATATATGGACTGGGACTCAGAGCTCCCACAGTGCTAGAAAGTCTAATTGTTTGTTGTTATTCATATCAACTGAACATGTCACCCGCACTGACATTCTTCAAACCAGTCTTCCCCACCGCTCCCTTTTGCTCCCTCAGGAATTCTGTTTACTGTGGGAAGGTAAATTTTGGCTTTCCGAAAGGAGCTAGGCCTTGACCTGTGGTGTAATGCAAAAGAAGACACTTAATCTCACGCATGTTTCATATACATATTTATATATATATTTCATGTACAAAGTTACATTCTGAACCACAAGGATTCAATAATAGAAATAAATACTGAAATAACTACATTACTAGATGAGCAGTTTGCTCATAGAAACAAAGCCTCAACCTCAAACGAGACAGCCAGGGAATTGCTGTATGGTAGTAGTACATGTCAGGTTACAGAGGCAAGTAGAACTTAGCATAAGATGTCTAGGACAAAACTTATTAAAAAAAAAAGACCATAAAATGTTTAAAATATGTTTTACGAGACTGAGAAATATGCAACTGATTTAACAAAGAAAACCGTTTCGTTGAGAAAGAAAAGACATTTAGTGTATAGAAAATGCTCTGAGAGGCAGCACCAGTGGGGACGGGGCAGGAGGCGGACATCTCTGTGGAAACACGTTTCAGTTTCTCCTGAACTACACTTAGTCTTCTCCTATTCTTCCCAAGTTTTAGACCAGGAACTCAACCCGTCCCTATCTCAATGGGGGCCATCAAGAAGAATCCTAAATAAGGTTGAATCCTTTGGTAGTAATACTCACAGGGAAATAAATATTCAGTTACACAGGATTTGAAAGATGAGGCTCTTCAGAACAGTTAGTAAAATAAATCAGAATTTTTTGTTTTGTTGCTAAGGCAGCCTACATTAAAGTGTCTACTTTCTGCCAGCTCTTATCTGTTCAAATGCAGGAAGACCTTTACAAAAAAAAAAAAAAACAAACAACAGAGCAGCTTTCATTTTCACCTTTACCATGCAAACAGACTCATTCGGACCAGTTATGTGCTGCACATTTTGTGCTCCAAATGTCTTCACACCACCAACAAGCTGCAGCTATCAAGATATTCATCCCTCTTTCTATGAAATTTAATCCACATGAGACTGATACTCATCAACATCCTCTTCTAGAGCAGATCCTCCCTTTGCCACACCAGGCCTCAAGACTCACAAGGCCATCAAGAGCCAAAAAGTACAGCACTCAGTGTAACAAAAGGAGAATTCTCCATCAGCCCTCATTTCTTTCAACAGGATTTCTGTAGTTGATGTTGCTGTCATTAAAACAAATAAAAAAACCACACAAGATAAATTTCCTGTTTTACCACCCCTCATGTGGCAGTGTTACAGGTACTGTTTTTACCCTTTTTGCTGCATGCTAGTATTTTGTCCTGGCAGCTCCTTCCAAAAGGCTGTCAAGACAAGGGGAACATCACAGAGAATAAGCCTTCATTGGGGTCAAAGTAGTGAAGTATGTGACTGAAATGTAAAACTCCAATTAGAAAGTCTTGGAATCCTCACCTCCAAGCTTGCCACCACCAATACTTAAGATAATCTAGCAGTGCTAAATGCTTTGGATAGCACTTTTAAGAAACTTGCATTCTTATGTTAAAGTCTACAACACAAAAGAGGAGTAATCACAACATTTGCCTTTTCCATCATTAGTGGGTTTTTTTCCCCACATTTCTCTTTGAACCCTGATTTCCTGAATTTGATTCTGTCATGCAAACCTATGACTGCTGGATCATCCTAGAAAATTCAGAAACTGACTACTTCTGAAAATGCAACTTTTACTAAAATAGTCCTTCCTAACCAACTGTGGGTAGTTTTACTGTACAGACTCTACGCTGCTTACATACCTATAACAAGATGGTTTCTCAGGACCCTGCAGGCTGTTAAAAAAAAAAAACTTACCATTACCATAAAACAACAACTTACTATTTTGGTGCAACAAGTCACTGGCAGACATAGTGCTCTCTTATAGTTTTCAGAAACTTCTTTGCATGATAGGCCAGGGGAAAAAAACCCGTCTGTTCAGAATGCTTAGGTAGTTTCATACATTCTTCTGCTTTTCCCTTTTTGGAAGCAGTTGCTAGAATTTGGAACATCTACACTATAAGTTTACATTTTTAAAAATTATCACTTAATTTATCTCTGCTTAAAATAACAGAGAAGGAAAAGTAACTCTAGATTATACACTTTAAAAAAGTTAAGGTGAGAATCATTATTGCAGCATTATGGTTTTAAAAACCAATCACGTGAGAAAAACTGGTGTTAGAACCAGAGTGCTTGATCTGGTTAAAACAGAAGAAAGAGGGACAACCACGGTGAATGAAGAGATGTAGTATCAACCTTAAATTAAGAATACATATTGGTTTCCCTCATGCAATCTTTCCTTGTTAACCATGGCCTTTTTTCATCTCCATACGGTGCAAACACTTGTGTTATTTACATCCAGAGTGCCAAGTGCTAGCTGTTTTATAGTTTTACACATACAATAGAAAATACTTTCTCCAATCAGATCTCCCAGTTGGTTAGGCTCTACTCCACTAATATTACAGCTTTAATCTTATTATAACAGGTAAGACCTCTTCAGAAACAAATAGGAAAAGAGGTGAATTTTTACATGGGATGAAAAATCAACTAAAAAGCCAATCAAAAAAAAAAAAAAAAAAGCCCCACCATCCCCTATACAAGGAATACAAAACACAATTTTCCTTTTTAAAATCTCCTCAGTGCTGAAGAATCTCTTTTGGAGCCTTATATAATAACACACCTTTGCGACATATCAGTATGAAAGTGGGACTGTTCTCCAAACAATTTAAGATATTCAGAGCAACAGTCGTCATAAATTTTAGAGCTCTAAGAAATCAGAAACATGAAACTTTTATTTAAATAACATAGTCTTAATTTCTTTAATACAAACCCCACCCCCCTAAAATCTGATGGAAACGACAAAGTTTTATATACTATATAAACAAGATTTGTCAGATTTGAAAATGAAAGTTAAAGTAATTTACACTTTGCTTTTTGCCCTCCAAGGACATTTAGATAAATCCAGATGATTCCACCTGTTATTAGTTTTTGTCAGTTTTATAATACACTGGGGGAAACTTTGCTATTTTACTTAATAGTACAGACAGTTTAATTTATCAAGTGTTTTCCATCAACTCCATTATTAGTGATAGCTAAAAAGTGATTCCATCAAAAGAAGTGAATTATGTTAGACTGTGGTACAGTAAACCACATGTGGATTGCTTACTATAGTTCACCAGTTTTAAGAAAGTAAACATTCTTTGATTTGTTCATAATATACTGAAGTTGCCTATAACACTGGTGTAGTAAAACAGCTAGTTCTTGTATTGTTATGGTAGGACAGATTCTGTAATATAAAGTTAACAGGAAAAATGCTCAAACATTATGTAGTGAAACTGATTCCACAAAAAAGAGCATTAAATAAAGTGGGGTGGGGATGGGGGGAACCATGCAGAAGAGACTTCTCTCCTCCCCAGCTGTTTCTGCTGCATTCATTCATTGCCATGCATCACTTGCCACACTATCAAGTGACTTCTTTCAGCTTTGGCCACAGAGGGTTCAAGCGAGAGGGCATCTCCCAGAAGTTCTGAGTCTCCACCTTCATCACCTGATGGAAAGAGGACAAGGCAGATTCAAGTGAGCTGAACACACCAAACACCAGCAGGCAGAAGGGCTGCCAGTTCAGCAGACCTGTCATTCCTGCTCAACCCAAGAAGCTGAGGCAAAGGTTTCTCTCCCATGAGAACATCAGGGGAAAATTATTATTAATACAAGCCACTGCTGAAATTGTAATACAAGATTTATGAAAAGTGACTGACTAGAGCATGTTGGAAATGAATCTTCAAACAATGACTTATGGTAAACAGTAACAGCCACACTGTAAGATGACTGACTTTGATAGACGCAGCTCTTCTCAGCAATGTATGGATCATCCCGAGAAAGAATCCTATTCTTTTGCTGTTTTGTTTCTTCTTTCTTGTAGTTCCTCCCATTAGTTCTAACTCTTCTTTACATTATGGTTAGCATAAAAGTATGTTTAATATGAATGTATAATTAGAGCCTATATTAGATTGCACACCATCTTGGGGAACGGGGAGGAGAGGGAGGAAGAGAAAATTCAAAACTTAAAATCTTGGTGGTAGTGAACGTTAAAAACTAAAAATAAATTATTTTTTAAAAACCAAATAAGCAAAGTCAAGCAAGATGAATCAAAAAAAAATTAAAAAGACTTACTGATAATCTACAGGAATATAGAGCTAAAACAACTTTAAGCAAACTAGTTATGTATCTATCCCAAATGGACAGAGTTTGACTTATCTTAGACTCAAACTGTGACACAACTGCTACGATGAGGAAGTTATAGCTATAAAACAGACAAATAACTAAACAAAACTGTGTGTGTTGGGGGGAGGGGAGGGTTTCAACAGCAGTCACAAAGGGGTTCTCTAATAGGCCAGATTTCCAGATTGGAAAAAGGACATTTAAGTACCTTCCTCCAATACCTATGAAACCAAACCTGTTATGAGCCAGACACTCATGAATCACTTTAGATTTTCCACCTATGATTGTTAGTGCATGGTGGGAATGAAGGCATGGGGAAGATAGGTGAAAACGCAATGAAGAGTTAGTGCTGAAAGCAGTCAACAGGTCAACAAGCATTTGTTACTGTGTGGCTTTTCTTTCTAAAGTGTTCAAGCGCTTTTAAATAATGAGGTACCATGCTGTTAAAGATCATTTGCGGAGTTTTTCTACTCTTCTCCACCCACTCCCTTCACTGTATGATGAGCAGATTTATTATTGATTGATGCAACTAATTTTGGTATTACAGAGCACTGTCACTTCGAAATAATCTAATGATAACTGGGATATTACTATTCCAGACCTTTTGGCAGGATCCCTAAAAAGGTCTGCATCAATGGACAGTGGAGACAAAAGGATGCTGCTCACTTGCTTGATTTGGGAAGTTACAAGTCTTAGAAGGTAATATAGTTCATGGAGTTTACAACTGGTCAGAAGAAAGCATTGTGATTCTTGGAAGAGCTGAAGAATAGGAAGGAAAAGGGGAGTATCTAACTAGTACTTGGACGGTTCCCTTTTTTAAACACCAACGCTTCTCTTCGTACACTCCCACGATGACCTTTTCTTAGTCTATTAGAGTATAGAAGTTACATACTTTAAAGGCCTAAGAGAATAAAATAAAATTTCCTCAAATATTTATGGAAACATAGGAAGGCATTTATATTAATAATTAATTAACTGATGTTAAGAAGCAAAGTTTGCCTTTCTACACTTTACTTTTGTTATAATACAATGGATCCAAATTGGCAAAGATGATAAAAGATGGAAATTCGTGCTGGAATTTGTGGAAAGAGAAGCATATTCATGAATTATCTTATGAAGTGATGAACTGGTAAAATCATTTTGGAAAGCAATTTGAAAATAGGCAATCTGGCCCAAGGAGGTCAATTTTTTGTTTTGTTTTGTTTTTTCAAAAGGTCACATATACACCAAAATATTTCTAACAACATTTTTTGTAATACCAAAGAACTGAAAGCAAAATAGAAGTCCACCAACTAGAGAATAAACAGGCTATAGTCCAAGAATGTAACAAAATATTATTGTGCTTGTTAAGTAATAATTATTATGAGGAATAAAGAAAATCATGAAAACTTATATGAACTGCTGCGAAGTAAAGTAACCAGGAACATGGAAAAACATACAAATAATCACAACAGTAAAGTAAATTGGAAGAAAAAGTCTTCTTTCCAATCATTTTGAATTAAGTTACGGAAACAAAGAAGCCATTTAGGATCAATTTCCCATTATTAAAGCATGACAAGAAGAAAAGCTCTAGGCTCAAAAACAAAGCACTAAACTACATCCATGAAAAAATCAAGTAGTACTTACTAAGAACAGCCCCAGCTTTCAAATACTGACTTATTTTCCAGCCTATCTTCATGAGATACTGCCAACATCTAGTTAATCTATTTTCTATCACTTTTTTGGGTTCAACATGGGAAAGAATATTTAACTTATAGAGTGAAACTTGAAAATCACATTAAAAAATGATTTTAAAGTATTTAAGCATATATTCTTAATTATTTTAAAGTATATTTTGAAAGGTATATTATTAATTTCTTCCTTGATTGGCTCTCTGCTTCTGACAAGCTACCATATGTCCTACTATGGTAAGGTTCTGAGATCTTTCTTGCAAAAATGGTAGGTACTAAGGCAATGGTAATCCAAACTAAGTCAATTTCTTTCAATTCAGCAATGCACGTAGTCAACAATTGGAACAAGCTTCTACTGATATAAACAAAACCAGGACGTTACCAAACTTCACAATGGACACCTGGAAATATCAACTCAAACCCTTGGCAATTTCATATTCAAATCTGAGATTACATGTGACCTATTGGTATTGCTGTATGCCTCCCAAAGTGCTAAAATCTGTAATTCTGAATCAATTTATTCCCTAAAAATACAGTACCTTCCAGCTATACAGTTTTAAGCTTCATTCAATCCCTTTTGTGGCTTAATTTTAGGAAATTTCTGGTCCATAAATATTCTGACTGGCTCAAGATACTCATTTATTTATATTAAAATCATTCTACTTCGAAAAAGATACTTTTTGCTTTAAGGAGAAATTTAAATTTTGTTACTAAGTTAAATATTTAAAGTTCTACTCTTTACACCCTTACACCCTAGGGCAATGTCTCTGGACTTCCATCTGTAAAATGAGGTTAGACTAGCTAACCTCAAAGGTTTCTTTTAGCTCTTTAGTTTTCAACCTATGATCTTATCTATAGAGCTCTCCTAAATAGAATGGTTTCCTGGCATCACTAAGAAGATGGCCGAAATCATATTTGCACATGAAATCCCAACAGAGATCTGCATACTCACCCATTCTGAAATCTATATATCCCTCTCCTCCACTAATCACAAGCATGGACTTCAAGGTATTCTGGCTGGATTCCTGCGCAGGTGGCCCTGGCTTGTCACCTGCTAATTCTATGCTGCCGCCGCCGCCGCTACTGCCACCACCAGTGCCACCAGCACCACTACCAGCAGCAGCACTTGGTGGGCTGACCACCTGACCTATTTCAGGTGAGAACAAAACTAAATGTTACATACATCAGTTGATTTTGCCATCAAACAGAAAAGCTAGATATTTTCAGAGCATGCAAAAATGCCATCAATATAGTTTTGTGTGACAATACCACCCTAGATATTCAATTCAATTCAACAAGCAGTTGAGTACCTAATATGTAATAAACCAGGTTTTACATTAGGCTTTCTTCTAGTTACTTCTTCAGTCCAATTATGTTCCTCTAGTTACTTGAAAAAATGGAGTTCTCTATGAAGTAACAGACCCCCTATCTTTTCACAAGTAAGTATGTTTATGTCCAAATACGTGTAGAAGTTTGTTTACTAGCAGGAATTTTTTTTAAGTTGACCAACTACGAAAAATGACAGTTTGGAAATGGCATAGCGAAATCTAAAAACCATGTGAAGAGAATTATATGAACTATTTCACAAGCAGAATCCATCTCACCTGGTACTGCAACAAAGAACTTGACAGCATCCCGGTGCCCATGGAAGCAGAGTTGGGCATGTGCCATTGAGCAATATGGTATAAATGTTCCTGGAGTTACTTTATCACTATTTTCATCACCATACACACGGATTACACTTCCGGGACGGTTTCCGGGTCCTACTGAGGTTTTATTTGCTAAAAATAGAAAACCAAATACCAAATATTTTCCCTTGAAAAATGTTGCCGGTGTGAGAGGTTATTGGTTAATCCTTATGGTATCATCTAAAAAGCTACAGCCATTGAGATAAAATGAAACAGAAGGGCAGCAATGCCAATTCAAGATAGAGCTGGGAAAAGAGAGCATGCTAGTTATTTTAAAGTACCTCAGTAAATGGATTAGGGGATTTGCCAGTCTAGCAGGTTTCGAAACTTCATTTTTAAGCAAATCTTGTAAAAAATCCTTTTTTGTAAACTAAAAAGATCAAGTATTACATCTGGTTTTAAATTATGTTCTTTCCTTTGAAAAAAACAGATCAATTTTATAGCCTATAAAGCAGACTTCCAATGGCCAAGTGTATTTTTAAAAATAAAATCTGTCTTTAGAGTTAGACTGTTCTGCTATTTACAGTAAGTTCCCCCTCAGCAACAAGCAGCAGAATACTTCCCTCCTCTAGCCAGAAAGCACCGTAAAAAACAGTCCAGCTACTATAACTTGCTGGCTAGAACTTAATGCTGGGTAACTTACTTTAAATCAGCTAGACATACAAACCACCCCCACTCCAAGGACTAGTCAATGAGTGAAAGAAACATGACTGATAACAGGAGTAAACAGTGTAGATTAATGACAGCTTTAAGAGATGGTTTTATGTTTTTACTGAGAGAAAAACAAAGCCTGGATGGAAGTTCAGGTGCAACAAAAGATGATAACAGACTAACTGCTGAGCAGACTTGGTGGCCATGTAGCAAACAAACAAAGAAAGAGAAAACTGCTGCAGAGCAGTGACTGAGAGTGAATGGCATTAGGAACAGAGAAGGGGTATTTATTCTAAGTGAAAAACAGCCTCATAGTGGCCATTAGCAGCCCGGAAATAGAATTTGGTTCAGGATCTGCACTTACCCCTCAGCCCCAGTAAACGTCCCTGGTGGAGGATTACAGCTACAGTGAGAAAGGAGGAAAGGGGAAATGGACAGGTATATGACAGTAGAGGAGAAGGAGAAAGTGAGTCACTTTCATGTTTTGGTATCTGATGAATTAGAGCTCTACAGCTCCTTACTAAATTAACAAAATCCCAAAAGGAATCAGAGAAAGCAAAACAAATGGAAGTTCTGGATATAGAAAAAAATCAGTATGATCCTTAACTTTACTCTAATTTCAATGAATGTGAATTGAAGGTTAGGAATTCAACACTGGCGTTTCTCTGTTATACCAATTTTTCTCCTTTCACTCCTGTAAATACTACTGAATCAGGCTATGCCAAAATGAAACTTCCCTTATTAAGTATTAAGGTGCACAAAATCTGGGATCCCTTACACAAAAATAAAAATGGCTACCAAGACAGAAACTATAGAAGATGCTTCATATTTAAAGTCACAAGGTTTGGCTTTAATCGACTGCCCTGATCACATGATTCCTATTAGTTCAGTTGCCAGAGAGCAACGTGTTGGTTTTCAGCAGACAGGACATTCAATTTACCAAAGACAGAGAGCATTTACTGTGTTTAAACACTTTATCTTTTGCAAAGAAATGGACAATTCGTACCATAAATCTATGCCTACCAACAGGGCAGGGAATTCAGAGTTCAGACATCAGGATCTTGAAGGGTTCCTGGGTTAAGGTGTTCATTTTTAATGTAGTGAGGGAAGGAGAAAAGACACAACAATCTATTTATATTCTAAAACATCTTGTGAGTTTTATTTATTTTATGGAATATGACACTTGGCTGCCTTTCTTCTCTCCTTCCCCAGGAATCATAACTGAACGTGCAACATAAAAACACTTATTTAATGGATGAGTGATGCAATGGAACACAGTATGAGAAACACGCAATGCATGTGCTGTTCACTCCAATCACAGCGTGCCCAAACACAGCACACAACACACATTTTCAAACTCAAGAAAGGACATACTGATTTATTTTTCAGAAATTTCATTATACTGTTTTCAAAAGTTTATATATAACATAGGTATAGCCATATGGGAAACATCAAAATCTTTATTAGGGAATATTTTAAAATGTACATTCAAGTTATAAAGCTGAATGGGAAAAGAAAAAAGTCCTTTAAAAACAAGGGTCCTAAATCTGAAAGGAGGCCTGAGAGGAGCATAGGAGGATGGTGGACTTCTAATAGTAAAATAGATTCTTTTCACAATATTAATCCTGGTACATGAAAACTATTTACCCAAGGAGATCATAAGTTTCATAGCTATATGTAGAAAATGGCTAGATTTTTGCCAGCAATTTATTTCTGGAGTTACTATAGATGTTCTAGGACAACAAAAGGTCTTTCTTTACCTGAAATTTGGAAAGTAAACACTTTAAGATGATATAACTACTTCCTAAAATAGTCCTATATATATTTCTGACTGTTATCCAAAATATACTTACTTTCTGTTAGTGGGATGGAGATAATGACGCCATTTCCTGTCCCCACCCACAAACGATTACAAGATACCATAAGAGCTGTGATTCTCACAAAAGAGAAGCCCAATTTTCCAGTACCTATACAAATAAAAACATTTTGTAAAATTATCAATACAGCAAGAAACATGTACTAAGCAGCTATGTGTCAAGACCTGTGGGAGATGCTAGAAATACAAATACAAAAGTGAGACAGTTCTTGACCTCAAAGGGCTTACATTCTGTTGGTAGATGCATGTTCAGAGATGTGCACATAAAGCATATATGAAAAAGAAACATAGCGATGAGACGACAGAACACTACTTTTGTCAGAGATAAAGAGAGAGGTATTCCAGGACTGGAGGACAGCTTTGGAGGACAGCCTTTGCAAAAGCATGGGGAAAAGGAAAAAGATCCATAAGGCTGAGACACAGAGGGGGTGTGTGTGTTTGTGTGTGTGTTCTTTATGTATCAGTTATGTGTTTTGTCTTTTGTCATCATTTCCCCTCCCTTTCAACACACACACACGGCTTTAGTGGTTGGGGGAACTTTCTGCTGAAGGTAGGCTCTGAGATGAAGGAAGCCTAAGAGTTGGGGGGAGCTCTTGAGGGGAGAGCACTCCAGGTATGGGAAGCAGCCAATGCCATGGGCCGGAGGCAAGAGATGAAGGATTGTGTTAGAGGAACACCAAGTCCCAAGTCATTCAGTAGAACTCATATCTCAATGTGAAGAAATAAAAGAAGGTAAGTAGATAGGAAAGGTAGGCAGGGGAGAGGGGAGAGTCAAGGATATGCCCAAGCTTGTGAGCATAGGTGACTCAAAAGGATGGATCACAGACAATGAACAAGGGAATGCAGAGGCCCTCAAATCCAACTGTCCTCATTTGAAAGATGAGGAAGAGAGAATCTTTTGAGAAGTTAAATGCTTTGTTCATGGTCAGTAGCAGGGATAGGAATCTAACTTGGATCACCTGACTATCCACCCAGCATCCTGTCTTGGTACTATACTATCTCCTAGGAAAGTTATGGGGTTGGAGTGGGACAGCTTTAGGAAGAAAAATAATGAGGTTTTTTTTTTTTTTTAAAAATATATTGAGTCTGAGCTGCCTATGAGTCACCCAGGTGGAGATGCACAGCAGGAAATGAGATGAAAGCTGGACATGTGGATTGGGGAGTCATGTGCATAAAGATTCCAACTGAATCCACAGGAAATGGTGAGATCACCAAGAAATAGAGACTAGAAAAAGCAGAAAGTGCAGTGTTGAACAGCACATGGAACAGGATCCTACAAAAGAGACCAAGGAGAATCCTCTGACAGGATGAAAAAGAAGCATGACGGATGACATGAAAACCCAGAGAAGGGAATATCACAAAAGGGGAGGCTGCTGTCAGTGTGAAATGCCGCTGAGCAGTCAAGGAAGGTGAGGGCTGAGAAAAGGATATGATTTTTAGAAAAAAGAGCTCATTGGTGACCTCAGAAATGGTAGTTTCAGTTGAATGGTGAGGTATACATGAATGCTACGTACAAATCAAGGCATCTGAATTGGTTGAATGTGGCACTTAACTCCCTGTCCTGTAACTAACCATATTTGAGTTTACCTCCAAACAGTCCACATGCCTAACATCACAAGGTTAACAGAAAAGCAAATTCAAAAACTGGCCAGCACTCCACCATCAACTGGAAAGGAAGGCACAGTTAAGCAGAAGACCCAAACCAGGATGTAGGCACAGTGGACAAGAGTGCTATATTTGGAGTCTGGAAGACCTGAGAGTTCAACTCCTGCCTCAGATACTGAACAGCTGTATCAACCAGGACAAGTCACTTAACCTTAGTCTCAGTTTCCTTATCTGTAAAACAGGAAGAATAATAGCACTTACCTGACAGGCCTGTTGTAAAGATATAAGATAACATACATAATATACAGCACTTTGCAACAACCTGAAATTTCTACACAAGTGTCAACTATTGCCTGATGAGTCTTTTCATAAACAAAAATTACCTTTGCCTGGCAACACTTCTGGACTTTCCTTCTTTATCTGAAGCTATCTGAGGTTTGAACTAGCTAGAGAAAAGACAGCAGGGGGACCTGTTGCAGATCAGCTTGTTTCACTTTAAACAGAGGCAGGGAATTCATGTTTTTGCATTTCTAGATAATACTTGCAATTTTCTTTAGGTCCTGGAAGTTGATAAGAAAACCAACTGTAAAAAGACACTTAAATAAAAACAAAACTAAAGCCAATATATTTACATAAAAGTTATCTCCCACCTATAAAGAACAGTTTATACAAATTTATATGCCTTGATTCTCCACACAGCATTTTAAAGTCTTAAACTAAAAACTCACCCTGCATAGCTATTATGGGGCATTGTTACAACATAAAGGACACTTACCTAACATTTTGCTTACATAAGGTTCAATGTCCACATCCTGTAGATGCTGATACGTATGTGCGTGATAGAGACGGAGGGTAGAATCCAAACGAATTGAGACCCACACCCCATCACCAACCCATGCCAGCTGTCTCACTTGGCTCTCTTTCCTTGGGTGGGCATCAAATGATTTCTAGGAAAAGGGATTCAATTGCAAGTTAGTTTGGCTATAAAGAAATTCATTTTTACAACTTTTTCAAGGCAGTTATATTAGTCTTGTGCTCTAAAAGGTGGGCAGAGATTATCATTTACAAAAAGATGGTTACAGTTCTGGGACATGACTACTTCAAGAAAGGGCACAAGTAAGTGTAGATGATGACTGGACATTGCATGTTACGTCAACACTGCACATTATTAAAGACATGAAAACCATATTAAAGATTTAAAAGAAATGCTTAATTTCCCTAACTGTGAGACACAGTATTTTTTCTAGGAAAGAAACAGATGGAATGACACATGCCAGAAAACCACCCTTCCATCAAACATACACAAGAACAGAACCCAGACATTTGGTGTATGACAATTAGAGAAGAACAGAATGTCAGAGATGGAGGGACCTTTGTGACCACGCAGTCACACTCCTGTCACTATGTGCTAGAAAGGGGAAATAACTAGTGATGTGGAGATTCATGCTAATAAAAAGTCACAACCAGAACCTGTGTCTTCTGACGCTCAACTTGGCGCTCTTTTTACCTCTGCCTCTTACTTGTTCCCCCAATTCAGGCCCATGTGTGTAACTTTGGTCTGGGGAAGGAGAGGCATGGAAAGAGTGGAATGGAGGAGATGATGTCATTTACTTCAAAGACATGAACTTGAGGAAAACTCCCACGATGGTCCTATTATGGCTTTATGAATTATACAGAAATCTAAGTTAGCAGAATATCTGTACTTAGTTACTGGTCTTCAAGTGTAGCCCCAATCTAAGGCTACTTTTGTCTATTGCCTCTCAAGTAAGGAAAAGCTGATCTGCTGGTCTTTAGTTGTCTGGCCACGAGGTTATGAATTCTTTGATCAACCCATGGTCAAAATACGTTCAATGCAATCAACTCAATGAACAGTATGTATATAGTATATTCACATACATACACACATACATGTGTATGTGTGTATGTAGGTATATGTATATATGTGTGTACACACACATGTAAGTCTATTTGTGTATATACATATATAGAGAAAAAGATGAATCTGGGGGAGAAGAGCAGAAAAAGCAGTGGGGTTGCTAAAAATATCAACAGTTATAAATATAACTTAATTGCTGGTATACTCTAAATGGGAGATGCACACCTAATCACCTGAGGAACAGACATGTTACAAAGGAACAAAAATCATATAAATCTTGATGATCACAAAATTAGTGATTAAATCACTATAAATTAAACCAGAAAAAAAAAAGGAAGAGATATCTAAATAGGAGGATAGGCTCATAGGTTCTCCTTGGACAGGTAAATGAAGATAAAATAGGATTTACTGTTCCCTCAAAGGCAACAATTTCATGGGACATTTGTCATTTTGCCATTAAAATGCTCATGTTTTCATAAGCTTCTGCATTTGCCCCCACCCCGCTCACCATCACCACCACCTCCAAACAAAAAGAAAAAAGAATTCCCTTGAATATAACTGCAGCTTATGCAACATCTGTTGCTGAGGATGAGGAACTACAAAAACACTAACAGTAAACTTGGTAAAATCTTCCAAATCACTTCTGGGCAAAGGTGGGCATAGGTTGGGAGAAAAATATGCCGGAAAGTCATGGTTCAAGAGGGATCTACAGAGACTAAAGACTCCATCATAAATACTTTCTTCAAGCAAAGTTCTAGGGGGTGCTCAATATAGTGAACATGAAGGAATATGCCAGAAGTGAAACTGGTTGTTACTGGTGCACAGTCATTTCTAAATCATCTGTCCCCGATCAGACTGCACACTATATTATGAAGTAAAGATAAAAATCACTAAGAGGAAACAAAATGAGGAAAAAGTAATTGGGAATCAGGGTAATTTCAACCTGACATTTAAACAAGACTTTGATGCTGGAAAAAGAAGAACAAATATTGACTAAGACCATCATCATTTGAGGCAGGTAATGTATGTAAATCAACTGCCACAATGACAAAAATGAACCTGGAAATCGCCTCAGCCAGAAAAAGTGTGATCTTTGTGAATCTGAATATGGCAAAAGAAGCTTAGACTATAAACTTGTTTATAAAACCTTACAAAGGAGGAGGATGGAAGATTATAAGAAGTAATGGAGGGAGAAACAAGTTTAACCAGGCTTTGAGAGAGAACCAAGCAAGCCAAGTCATCCCTAAGGATAACTCTGCAAGGACCATGACAAATAGGTAAAAAGTAGGAAGACATCTACGTGTTCTACATTTGTATCTCATAATAACCTCCACATGTGAACTCTACCACCACAGTCCCGTATGTTCTACATGAAGAACTGATGGCCAAAACAGTTAGAATAGACCAACTGTAGAGAGGAGGCCTGCCTGAAGGCAACTCCATTGTGAGCGCATCTACAGTAACTGGTCCTTGGGACATTTTAAAGAGATGAAAACACCAAAAGCAAAGGGGAAAATGCCAGGTCTTCATATCTGCTTCAAAAAGGAGACTGAGAAAATATCATTTAACTACTAACTCTAAGTGTCTTCTTTTTGCATTTCTATAAAATTGTTAAGGATAATACAACGTATACCTAGGGTGCCTCTGATGTGTGATTAAAGGTTCTCCTCAAAAGTGCCTTGTGTGCAAAAGACTATAAGAAAGCTGGAGCACAAGGGTGACTTGTGATCGTTAATATTAAATGAAGCGTACAATAAGGAGAAGCATGCCATCACCACAGTAAAATTCCACTACAGAGTCGAAATGAAAGAGGGAGTCCTTGCAAAAGGCCAGGGCATCCAAATGCTCCTTTTTGGGCATAATACTGTGCTAATCGCATCAAGCCCCAGAACTCTGGAAGGTTTCCTAAATGAAAGCAAGAAACACTCAAAAGAAAATGAAAAAAATTCTATTATTTAGACTATGATATACAACTGATTGGATAATTTATAATATTAGGTAGATACTACTTTTGGGAAACTGTCAGAGCTTTCAAGCCTAAGCTTCACTGTGAAACATCATCTTTGCATCAGCGCTGTGCTGGTGATGCTGTATGATTGTGAATCAGGAAATACCAGTCTTTGAAGAAGTTGTGGGTCACTCAAAGGGAAAGAAAGAATTGTGAGATGGATTGGAATGAACTACTATATGTTAAAAATGAAGAACTACGCAAGAACAAAGGATATCATCAGTCAGGTAAGAAGGGAAAGGAGGTGTGCCAGGCTCATCTGATGAGGGACTGCCCACAAGCCCATGTGAATCCAGGTAAGACCAAGAACCTGAAAAATGTGATTTGCCACAATACCAGAAAAAATTCTCTGGAAGATTGATGAGAGGATACGGACAAGAGTCTTATGCAATGAGAAGGCATGGATGGGCTGTGATCTCCATGGGAGTACCAACATCAATAACACTTCAATGGCTCTGTGAATCCAAGAAAACCCACAGTGTCTCCCAACTTGTTTCAGTCTGAGACAGCCCTGAGAATCTGTTATACACACTAGATGGAGAACCTGGAGACAATTTTTCCTGGTACAATTAAACAGCAGGGTTGTTCAGCTACAATTTTCTCATGTATATGTATGAAGTTTGTAAAGCTCTTTACAGATGTCATGTGATCCTCACAAAAACCCTGTAAGGGAAGTGCTATTATCATCCTCCTCCTTTTATAGGTAAAGAAACTGAGGGTAAGAGAGTGACTTATCCAGGGTCATACAGCTAGTAACCTGCAGGAACTAAAATCAGTACTGATTTCAGGTTCACCACACTACTTGTCAATATGTAGATACACACACAAAACACCACTCTACATTTCTACATACAGAGAGTTAATTGTACACATGTAAACCAATCTCTTTTTCCTCTAATTCCAATTTACTACCACACTATCCTCCTTGAGAAAAAAAAAAAACTTGCAAAGATGCATAAAGAAACCAGCATGACAGAACATAGAAAGAATACATTTGAAGCATTCTGAAGTCAGAGAAAAATGATCTGTTCTCACAATCTTTAGGGGATAAAAATAAAGGACAATGCATCAGCAAATAATGAGTTTTAACTTGCCTCTATTTTCATGGCTTTTGGTTGAACCACATAGATTTTATTCCTATAGCCACACCAGACTTTATCATGTACCACAGTCATACATCGGATTGAATGGTGAGGTCGTCCTAGGTCCAAAAGGTGATAGTTTGACAAATCCCATTGACCATCTTTAAAAATAAGGAACAGAGCAAAACAATATTTAACTGAATAATTAAACTGTTACAGGGGAAAAAATATAAAATGGTAGATTTGTGGCAAATGTGCTATTATCATAAGAATGTGTATCTCTTGTGCAAATCACACTCTACTTATAAACAGAAAAATTCCAGTTGGGTTTATAATTCTAATTGTTAATGAAACATTACATAGTACTTATGAATAATTTCAGCATATCCTTCCTTTTGCTGGCACCATTTATTCATAAGAGAAATTCCATTTAACTGATCCTCACTTACTCAGATTATTATAAAGTGATCTGTGAAGCAAGGAATGCTATGTGTCCTATCTACAGTGAGTTCAGGGCTGGTTTTCCATCCACCAACACCACAACCTTTCAACCTTTAGACTTAGATGGCAGAAGTAACTGTATTTACTCAAAAGGAATATGAATAATTTATTATTTGAAACATGGCATGAAATAATAAAAACTCATCCCACTGACCAAAATCTAGTTTGTTTTTAAAAGGGACTTACTTCTTAGTCAAACAAGTTCTCTTAATAAAATGGATACAACTTTTTTTTTTTTTAAATTCTGGACAAAGAGAACAAAAACATCTCCACAAAATGTTTAACTGAATCAACGCTTGGATTCAAAGATAGGTCAAGCTGGACATGGCCTCTTCTCAACAAACATTCACATTTCTGAAGCCCTTTGAAGTTTACAAGGTGCTTTCCTCACGACAGCCCCGTGAGACCTAGTACAAAGATTATTCTCACTTTACAGAGGAATAAACTGAAGGTCAGATAATATATCCACGGCCCCCCAGTCAGGGCTAGAGATGTCTTTTGGTGGTAGGTCTGCTGATTTCAAGCCTCATGCTTTTTCTACTGCATTATGTGGCTCTCTAGGTGCAGAGACCTTAAGACCTTGCCAACTGTCAAAGTCAGGAACTAGGACTTCTGACTCAGTCTTTCTGTGATGTCTACAGCTGCCTCTGTTAGATATATCACCTCTTCTCTTGCTTGTCCCATCACAACCTCCAATCCAATCACTTTATATATGGAAGTTGTTAAAAGTACTGTATATTTGACTCCAAAACTAGAGACAATGTCAAATATTTTAGTCTGATACAATGCTAACAAAAATTTGAGCACTTTATTTATGATCCCACATGATTATTACTACTTTACTACATTTTCCCCCCATTAATTCACTTAAAATATGAAAAGGGTTATTTTTCATGAAAACAATGTACAATGCAATAGATCTGGGAATATTTTAAATACTTAGATATTAGAATGCAATCTCTTTTTAGCATCTTGTAAGAATTTATGAAAATAATATAGGAGAGTAAAAATTCCTACCAACTCCTCTATGAAAAATTGCTAGTGTTCCATCAGCCAGTGCAACCAATACAATTCCTTTCACGTGTCTGCAAAAATAAAGGGGAAAAAATATACTTAATTCCTGCGGACAAAGGGCACCAAATATTACTGAAATCCTTACCCAAGGTAGGATAATCAAGTAAGGAGGTATGACTTTTGCTATTTGATAGTTAGAATATAAGTAAGAAGACATTACCAAAAACTGGGTTGGAAGTTAAATCCCATAAGTAGTCTGCAACCTTTAAGAGGCACTTGTTCTCTTACCATAACAAAGAAATAAAATGCTCTGTGTTGTCTTCCCTTTAAAAACTAAGAATTCCACTTTACTTCTGTGGCCTTGAACACATAATGAAAATGGCTTGTTCCCGATCTGACACCACTCAACTGAAGATTATTTGAGTCGCACACTGATTTTTTAAAAATATTATGGTGATTATTATATTCTATTGTGTACAAAGATAGAAATTTTAAAAAGAAGTTTTCATAAAATAAAACTTACACAATACTGAGAATTGAATCTTTTAGTTTAATGGAATGGAGACATTTCCTCCACTGGGCCACTGATGAATGGACATATAAACTGCAAACACAAAAGGCAAGAGGGATTAGCATATATAGAGTTCCAAAGAATCATTCACATCTAGCCATGGACAACTCACTTAACTCAGGGAAAAGGCAAACAATAGAAAATTTAGGAATAAGGGACAGCTGCTCTGTGCTGCCATGAAAAGTGATAAGGAAACAGTAATGTGGGAAAAGCCCTGCCTAAGCTGCCAACAGAAGCCCCATGACAACATGGATGGAAGAAGCCATGCTGGTGCCATGTACTGGCTGCCATCAGCCTTTTTTTAGTCCCCATTATAGAATCTTTGTCCGTGACAGACACTAGCCTTAGAATGTTAAGTAGGGCACCTCTTCCATGCCTAGCCTTCCTTGGGCAAGAGCAAAATATCATAAATAAAGATCCCTCACTCTACTGCGAAGTAAACAAATCTTCCCAACTATAAAATGCCCACCCCACAGAGGCTGGAGAATTCAGTTTTAGCCTTCCTTCATAATCACTCTAAAAACTCTCTGTTTGGATTGGACCTGCCTAAATATATTTCTTTTATTTCTGGCATTTCCTGCTCACATTCTAGGCTATGTAAGTTCCTTCTGCATCTCTTCTCTTGTATTTAAGGTCTCTCAATTTTGAATCATCCAAATTTAATGTTCAACTTGCCTCCTTTTCCAAGAATATTGTTATGTAATAATGGAACATTCTGTGACAAAAGGCCATATGGTTTATCATTTAGAATCAGAGCAAATACGGTTACAGAGCCAGCTGCTTCACAACCTCAGCATTTGCACATATGTGAAATTTCTTTCCATTAACATAAAGCAAACCAGGTATAACTGTCATATTGCTACCTAAGTTATTGCCCCCATTTCAAAAGGAGATGAACACAAATTAAGAGCCCCAAATAACCTAATATGAAGTTTCTTCTTCTTTGCTCTTACCATCCATTTTGTGCTCCAAGCCACATGGTAGGTAAAAGACTGCTCATTTTCTGAGCTTCTTCTCGCACCAGGTCTTGTTCACTTGGCAATACTGTTATCTGATCTTTATATACATCTGACTCATTGCTGGGAAGGGAAAAAAAGAACAAAAATTATAAGACCTGCAATTAATAAATGAAATTTTCTAAAGAATGAACATTTCCATTCTTAATCTGGGAATGAAAAACCACTAAAAATAAAGCCCAGGAACCTAAAACCAGGTGCATTACTATATCAATTAAGACAGAAATAGCATTAAAAAGTCCAGGGTTAGACTAATATGTAGGTAAGAAATAGTGAAGATAGACAGTACCCATACCCTAAATTGCAAATATAATTCTACTGCAGGGAGCCAATTGGAAGTTTTATGATAGGGTTCATAATACCTGATCCAGCATTCTTTAAAATAAAGACATTTCTTAAAACCCAAAGAGGAACTTACGTAGGTGCTTGCAAAATGCTTCAAAAGAAGCTTGTGAATCAGGTGAAATATGTCTAAATTTTGCTCAAAGATCCCAAACCTTCTAAATGGGCAGTGGTTAATTTGGAAGACTTAACCAGACCACACAGGGCAAAAAAGAAGAATTACTTTTCCCCATCATCACCTACCCTCTCCAATGGGTTAACAAATGTAATTTATTATAGAAGAAATCCAGTTTAGACAGTGCTATATTTGCTCTTTGAAAAGTGGGAGCAAGCAATTGCTGGAAAACCTATCTAAGAAAGAATTCCATCCTTTAAATAATGTGCAAAATCATTCAAAATGTTCACTAATCAAATATAAATGAATCCAGAAAGATAATCCACAAAAAGGTAAAATATTTAAATGGGCAATTATACAAATGGCAAAAGAAAAAAAAATGGCTAAAACAATAAAGATACGCTGACAAAATGGGAGAAGGAAAATGTCAATCACAAGAAGCCATAGTAGAGGAAAAATGACCAAGAAGACAAGACTAATATACAATTTTAAGACGAGATTAAGTCTCAGAATGAGAAGGGAGAAAATGAGAGTAAAGTCTGCTGAAAGGACCAAGGGGAAGAAATAAACTGAAACACAGTGGGAACAAATCAAGGAAGACAAATTTTGGTCTTCTGCAGCAACAACAATTAGTAGGATTTCTGCTGCTTGAGAGTCTTTGGCTATTGATATCCATGAATTTTTGTTCAAGTTTCATAACATGCTGGTCTATTTTTGAATACCTTGAGTGATATACAGGAGATCCCTCTTCAGTATTTTGCACCCCCAAAGGATCTGTAAAGACATGCTCTGTGTAGACTCCAGGCTGGGTGAGATCCACAATATCTTCCCCTGATCCTGCATTTCCTTCTGTTGCTTCAGTTGCTTCTTCTGCTGTTGGAATGGTTTCATCGGCCTCGCTGTTTTCTGCTTCTGTTTCTATAACATAAAAATGAAAGTAAGCAACTCTTTTACTTAACTAGCCTTTGTTAACTTCCCCTGGTATAATACTTTGTGACTCTTGCTAATTCCCAGATGGGGACTTATTTTTCTTCTTATTCTTCATTTTTATGGTCTGGACCTATGATTTCATCAAAGGGAAGTGCGTGGAAGTTCCCTGTGCCAATGCAGATGGGCAACTCATCTGTAACTTAAGTTTTAGAGAGCTCTCTGGGGCACTAAGGTAAAGTGTCTTCTCATGGTCAGACACTAACATGTGACAGAGGAAAGGCCTGATCCCAAGGCCAGCTATGCCCTAAGTCTAATATTACATACCTTTCCTATTTTCTTCATTCGAGTTTTTCAAAGGGTATTAAAGGGACACTCTTTCTAAGAATTGAATCAGGTGCACAGTCTGTTCACCAAACTAACTTGACTCACTCAATTCTTTTGATCCATTTTCAACTGTCCCTTCATAGTGCTTTTTAAGTTGATGCCTCTTATAACAGGCATAAGGGCATCTTAAGTTTCTACCAAGGAAATGGAGAAGTACTGTCATACCTGGTGGTTTTTCTATCACTGGGGAAGAACCATTGGTATTGGGTGAAGCAGCTGGTCCTATAACACCTTCTGCAGTACAACCAACCACGGTGATGCCTCCCAACAAACTATCTGTTTCTGTTGAACTGTTGCTGGTCATACTTCCACACAAAGAGGCTTTGTCCACTTGACTAGATTCTATTGTCTCTTCTCCTACAGGGTAGTCTGTTTCTCGTGCCCCTAAAAAAAGATACATTTGATTTTGTGATACAAATCAAAAAGAATAATGGTTTACATTTCTACAATTTATATTTACATGGTTACAAAGTATTCTAACATGCAATTTCCTACGGCAGTATTTCCCACCCCACCCCAACCCCATAAAGCAAGTTATACTATATTTCAAGTTAGAACAGGTAAGCCAAGTTGAGTTTTAGCAGCTGGAAACCATGTTAATGAGCCAAGATGAGGGACTGAATTCTCAGGCTAGTTTTTCTGCTCCATGGCTACAGACTGCTCCCCTAATCCTGGCCATGTGTTTCCCCTCATTTTGAGGGATGCTCTTGGTTAGATGTTTATGGTTTTTTACTGGACAAGTAATTCTAATGGTGTAAGGTGAGGAATTCCTTCTACCAATGCCCTGATCCTTCAAGTCTGGCAGAATTGGCTGGTGCATCCAGAAAAGTATGCAGTTTGTTCAGGGCCGCACAAATCCATTGTCTTATATGTGGATCATGGTCATAATAGGACCAAGCAGTAGTGTTTTTAGCAGGGGTGGTGAATTTGCAGTCTCGAAGCCACATGTGGTCCTGAAGTCCTCAAGTGTGCCCCTTTGACTGAAACCAAACTTAACAGAACAAATTCCCTTAATAAAAGGATTTGTTCTGTATAACTTGGACTCAGTCAAAAGGCCACATTTGAAGACCAAGGCTACAAGTTCCCCATCCCTAGTGTAGACTGATCTACAATTCAATTTCTGCCCACTACAGATAAAGAACTCAAAATGAATCAGCACTTTGTGGATTAAAAGTCAGAGGTAGGTTGAAAGAATATTTTGTGCTGGTTACAGTATGCTTAAATTTGTTTTCTGGTGACTGTTCAAGTTTTTATTTTCTTGTAAAAGCCATTCTGAAACTTCAGAATAACTCTGCTAGTGTAGAGACCTTAACACAATAAAGCAATGAGTGTTTCTAGATTCACTACACCTTCATCTTACCTGGGACACTTGCAATACAAAGAACATGGGAGTTGCAAACAGTGAAACTGTCGAGGATGTTGCCAGGCTGATTAGCATCGACCACAAGAACTTTGGAAGCTGAGTGAGTGCTGGTGCAGATCCAGACGAGACTGGATAATTCTTCCTGATGTTTTAATTCCTTCTGCTGCTCCTATGTAGGTAAAGCAAGATGAGGAGGCAGGGGCTTGTAAGAAGTATGTCTACTACATCGAGAGGCTCTTGTGCAGCTATTCTGACGAGGGGCAATGTCACCTCAGGTTAATTTTGAAATCATTGGTGGCATTTAGAAGACAAGTTAAGAAAATAAATACGAATCCCTTTAGAATAGTGGCCGGGATTTCTCTGATTCCCCAGCTCACCTTGAGCTCCTGATCTAAGCGGTCCAAGCTGCTCTGAGAGGCGCTACGTTGCTTGTTGTCTTCCGCATCCAAGGTTGTCACATCGTTGTAAAACACACTGGCTCCAACCACGGAGCCTCCATCTCTTGTCTTCCCACCAGATAAATTGACTCCAACAGCACACCACAGCTTAGGGGGAAAAAAGGAGTAATTAGTTTCTCAAATATCTGTATCTTTCCAAATCTTTTTGGTGTAATTATTATTTAGGTAAAGATTTAACTCAAAGTCCAAGCTCATACCAAGGAAAGAAACCTTATGCACAAGGTATTACTACATTCACTATAGTTTTCCTCTTATATAAAAGGAATTCAACCATTTTCTATTTTATAAGGTTATAGCTGCCTAGAATATTAGGAAATCATGTTTAATTTCATAAAATGGACCTACCTTCATTGATGCATCTTTTTCATCTAAAGGTCTAAGATAGACAGGCACAGGCAAGTTTTTCATCTTATTTTCACCCTGACCATTTGCTACCTAAAAAAAAAAGAAAGCTCTAAGATAGGATCCAGTGATGGAAGGGTGTATCTGTAATTACCAAGTCACTCATAAACAAGGGCTCTGTAGTAAAAGTACTACTTCAAAGTAAGAATTAACTCCTGGTACTTATTGTTTGTGTTTAGAGTTCCCTAATTATTCCGAGTCCAACTTGGCTCTGTGGTTCTGATTTGAAACACGGGTAAAGAAACTATCTTCATCAGCCAACAATGTCCATGTCTTGTTTAACGAGGAAAGGAGGGTGGTTTTGTGAATTATGGTGCTCCTGGGCTAAATACAACAAGTGAATGCATTCAATTTAATATCATGTGAGCAGTTATTGATGACTGGTAAAAAACTAATTAAACCTGGCAATCCTACAGAAAAGCCAAGGAAGGACTTTATCACTTTTTCTCCTTCCTCAAAGACAGTACTTGTAGCTGTAATTATAATTAAACATAAAAATGTTAAAAAGCATTAGAGGTAAAGCTGAGTCTTTAGAATACTAGAAGAGCAGGAATCAGCAGAATCCATCAGAATGGTGCTAGCTGGCAATTTAATGAGGCTAAGGATCATAATTAAGTTGTCTATTTCCTTGAGCAACTAACACGCTCAATAAATTGTTTTTGAATGAAAAAGGGCATGGTTACTTGGCAAGCTACTGTTCACATTATAAAATGAGGAAATACAAACTGAAAGCCTTATTTACACTTACCACCTTCTCTATAGCTAACATAATATAGTAAAATATAATACAAAAATTGTTTAAAAAAATAATCAAGGAGGTTATATTTCTAAGAAGAAGATAAAATACATGCACAAGTCAATGAAATAAAAGGCCAAATAAGATCAATGATCCAAGACCTATAGTCTGCAGGAGCAAAGGAGGATGAAATCACACCAGATTTGAACAAGAGGGCAGGCAGGGAGGTAGATAAAGGAAGGTTTCCAGGAATAAGTGTCATTAGGGTGGGCAGATATCTGGGGGGAGAGATTTCTAGATGAATTTAATGTCATGAGATGGGAAGGTTATGAATCTTTGGAGGAACAGTAAATAATCCAGTCTAGCTCTGGAACATGTTCTAATTTAGGGAAGCAGCAGGGAATACATTACAGGGAGGAGGCTAGAGATTAGGTGAGAAACTAATTAGGAGCCTGTTCTAACAGCCTAGGCAAGAGGTAGTCAGGGCCTGAGTTACAGTGATGATAGTGGGAACGAAGAGCAGGGGATTGAGGTAAGGGTTATTATAAAAGAACAGTTATCCCTTCCACCTTGTGACTTTCCCCATAATGGTGTCAATGTATGTTGGGTCGGCATAGGAAATTAAATGGGAATTTTGGGGGAGTTTTGCAGAAGCTGCAGATGACATGTGGAGGCCAGCAGACAACACAAAGTTTAGAAATTTAGAAATGCTTATCAAATATATATAGCATTATATAGTAATAACATATTATACAATAATAACATAATAACTCAGACTTCTCTGGCACTAAGGGAGGGTCAAAAATTTTTTGAGCTCAGGGGGGCACTAGACTCCTAACCCTATACACCCCAATACAGAAGGGGTAACTGTAAGCTTTCTTCTCCACTTCATTTTTTTTAAATTATAAACTTGTTGGCCACTGACAACAGGAACAACAAAGTCAAGTATATAAATAAAGACAAAAAACCCTTAATATATCATGTTCAACATTCTGGCCAAACAGAACCAAACAAATTAGCAAAAAAGCTTTGTGTCCACTTCTGAGATCATTTGTAGTTCCTATGCTTTTGAGTTTCTTCTTTAAAACTATAATTATAGTAGAATGAATACTGTTGTGAGTCTGCTCATCTCAGGTGACATGACTGTAAGTCTTTCTATATAGAGAAAGTATACACATGTTAAAGGATATGGAGAACAAAAGATTTGTAGGATTTTCCTCAGATAAGAATTTAAAATTTTTATTTTTATTTTGACTGAACTGGAATTTTAATGATATTATCGCTTAAATATATAGGAATCTCTCTACAGTGGCTCCCCATTATCTCTAGAAACAAATATAAATTCCTGTTTGCTATTTAAGTCTCTTTACAACCTGGTCTCCTCCTACATTTCCAGTCTTTTTATGCCTGACTGCCATACTCATGGCCATGAGCATGCACATAGGCAAGTACGCATGCACTCTGGCCACACTGACCTCCATGCTCTTCCCCACACCAAAAGGCCCCTGCCTCTCTCGTCTCTGGGCCTCCAACAGGCTGTATCTTGCTCCTGCCGGGAAGGCTCACCCTCTTCACCTCTATTTCAGGGTTTCTTTCAAAACTCCACTCGTGTCACTTTCACCATGAAGGCTTTCCTGACGGGTGACCCCAAAGTCCTTATCTTCAATTTCTTTAGCTATTTTAGATGGCTATCTTCCTCTAGAATCTCCCTGGGGGCCATTTCACAACTGTCTTTGTACCCAAAGCACTTAGGTCACTGGGAGCAAAGTGCTTAAAAAATCCTTCTCATTGGACTGATTAACAACAACAGACAAGCATGTCCTAAGTGCTCACCAGGGGGCAGGCACTAGAAATGCAGACATCAAAAAATGAAATCATCTCTGCTCACAAGGTGTATTTGCGTATGTCTATGTATAGATGAATATGCACATACGTTCTGATATCAGCAGACTTCAAATACATGTACATGCATGTATATCCTCACATGCACAACGTAAGTACAAAGTAATTGAGGGGGGAATCAGTACAGGCTTTTGTACAGAAGGTAGAACTTGAACTTAGTCTAAGAAAGGACAACAGCCAGGAGAAAGACACAGTAATAAGAAATAAAACTATGTACAAGGAATAAAGCCAAGGACAGTTTGGATGGACTGTAGAGTACAGGAAGGAGGCAAAAGACAAGTTGGGGGGAAGTTATAAAGATTTTTATAAACCAAAAACGGGGGTCTTTTATTTGAATCTAAGTACAGTGGGAGCCAATAGTCTAGGTCAGAGGTGGTAAAGGCCTGAATTAAGGTAGCTATGCAAACAGAGAGAAAGGAAATGATGTAAGAGATAGCAGAAAAGTAGGAGGAGTGAGATGTGGCAACTGATTGGACTTGTGAGAGAGAGTGAAGGAATTATCTATGGCTGAAGTAAGACAACAGGTAAGTAGTCAAAGGATAAGGAGGTAAGGGATTTAAAGACAGAGGATAGTTCAGAGCTGAACTGGTTGAGACTGAGGTTGAGACTGGGAAAGGAGGAAAATAAAGTCAGGGGACAAGTAATAATCTAAGAAAGCACTGAGAAGCAGAGGATTGGAGATCATGATGAGAATGAACAAAATGTTTTAAGACAGTTTAGGCACAGAGATAGAATGATGAGAGGTTATGGTCAAATCAAGGATTATCAGTTATTATTAATACCAAATAATAAGGAAATAGGAAGTAAGGAAAAAGAACATTTATGAAATCCAGGATGTCAGCTATCCATATGCAAAGATCAGAGAGCACAGAGGAGAATTACAAGATCCATATGCAAAAATCAGAGAGTACAGAGAAGAATTACAAAACTTGAGAGGTTTTAAGAATATCATCTCCTAGGGTTAGGGTAAGAGCTGGGAAGGAGAGGAAGACAGTGGATCGAGGCACTGTATTCCTGGAGAAATAGAGAGTGACCTATATAGGCCAGCAGACAAGAGTCCTCACCATCACTATAGGACAAAAAAATGTTAACAGCATGAATTTCAAGAAGAGGTTCTGAATGATGTTAGAAAAAGGAGAGTCTGGAAATGTTCATGGAGAGGACTTTGATTCCCTCTCCAGGACCAGTTATGTGGGTATTTTGAGGTGTGAGAGAAACCTACAACTAGTGCTGAATAGGATGGCCACAGACATGGTGTCATCTAGGGAAATGAGGTCTCCTTGAAAACAAGTAAATGGAAGAGAAATGTGTTCATTATGAAATGGGAACTCCTGAGGGCACTGTGGAAGGTCTAGGTTGGAAAAGGACATGGGTAGGTGGGGAAGTCAGGGATGAAAGTTAGGATTGGGGATAGTTTACACCTCGTGAGAAAACTGTACAGAGATAAGGAGAAAAAAATAAGAGTAAAAGTTAAGTGGCAGATAATTGTATTCCTCACAGTCTTCATGGGGTGGTATATAGGACAAAGGCTAGGAATGCTGGGCCTGCGCCATTCACCTACTTCATTGGGCTGGGAGGCAGGAAGACATAAGAGTACAAGGGTGTTCAGATCCTTCTTGGTCACCCCACTGCCTGCTCTTCTGGACTAGGGTGGAGAAGCCAAGAGGAGGAAGTGCTTGGTTTTAACAATTTGATTATAACTAAAATCCAACTTTCCTATAAAATTAATAAAATAGTCCTTTAGTTTTACCAGTTAAATGAAATGGAGAAAAATTTTGTTTGTTTTGAAAAGAAGCAAACATTTGATTTCTCCTTCGTGAACCTGGAAAAGTCAGTATGACATGGCTGTTCTCAAAGCATACGTATATGTGTGCGCTTGTGCTCACACACAAATAACAGCCCAAGTGGAAACTTGCATACAAGTTATTTCCCCAGAACAAAAAGGGAACCCAATGAAAGGCAATGATAAAAGTATTTAGGTTTTGAAAATTTTTATGATGATTTTGAAAGGCAGAAAAAAGGCTTTCCAGTTTGAAAGCGTTTTCTTCTCCTCAGTTCAAATTAGTTTGAAAGTCTAAAAACAGGCAGCATCTATTCACATAGCTTTTCATAAGCAAGCTTTATGTGTAAGAATGAACATACATGCACCCTTCTAGTGTGTTCAGCATTTCAATAGTGTACCTGTTTGTACTTCTGGGGCAAACTCCAGCCAAAAGCTTGCACTCTGCCATCTTCCTTCTGAACATGTGCCTTCACCTGGCGGTACTGTTCTCTTTTCTGTTCTCTTCGGGAAGCTAAACTAGCTTCAGTTCTAGACAAGAGGAAATTTTTTAAAAAGAAAACAAAATTTATATTTATTTTTATTTTTAATTTTTAATTCACCATTTACCTAATCATGAAATAAAGTGAAATACAAAGACTTTTTGGACTCACATGCTGTTTGTTTTGAAAAACATTTTCTCTTTCTGTTTATCACATTTGTGTAATGAATACAGATTACTAGCTTATTTTAATTGCTTGGCATATAACAACTGAAAAAAGTTTAATCACCAGCTAAGAACTCTCCCTAAGGTTTCAAGGTCTAGGTATACAAAAAAAGATCAATCCTTATGTTCACTTTACCTCCTCCCTCACATACCTAAAAAGTTACTACTAAAAAATTACTGAAAGAGAACTTTCTTGGAAAGAAAAAAGATTACGATTCTGTGATCAATTCTTTTGCTTCAAAAATACAAAAACTCAAGGTGACTTTATAATCTTTTAAAATACATATAATTTCCCCATGTATTTATTAGTTTAGATCATAAGCCTACGAAAATCAGCATAAAAAAGGCTTATAAATGCTTATAAAATATAAAACTGTTAAAAGAATTTCAAGTGTTCCTCTTTGATTCCTATTTCCATATGAAAACTGGCCAAATTGTATTTTAATAAAAATTGTTTCCTTGCAGATTTTTATCTTAATTTGTTCATAACTTCTGGCATATAATAACAAGACATTCTCAAGTTCTCCAACCCATGGAACAGGACCACGTCTACCACCAAGGCCCGAATGCACTTACTCTTCACTGAGGAAGTCGAAAGCTTTTGATTTGTCCCCAGGAAGCTGAGATAAGGTGCTGCTTCTTTTCTTGACAGAGGGGGTAACATGAGAGGTCGGTGCATTATATTTTAGATTAACTGGGGGCTCAGGCTTCTTGGAGGTATTACTTGAGGAACTAAAAAGTCGGCTGAAACTAAAACAACAAAACAAAAGTGCCATGTTTAACTTGAAAAACCAATCCGAGCTATACACTTTTAGAGTATGGCAAAGTCAAAGTGCTTTGAGGCATGATGGGTTAGAACTAGAAGACTGTCTATATTATCTATACGAATCTGCAGCCCCTCTTAGCAGCTTTAGCAAGAACTCAAAACCAGCCTCAGATTCAGAGACAAGGAGTTAAAAAAGTAACACTTGGCATGGCGGGTCCTGCTCTTTAAAGAGACTTGTAAATGAATATTTTTAAGATAAATTAATGGAAGAAATCTCCTTTACTCTCCTGAATGTTTGCCGAGGGAAGGCCATCTTACGTAGCAGAACTTTCCTGTTTGGGTCAGATTCTTAATAAGATAATGTATAATGTGAAAAAGTGGGTGCTGGTGAGGGGCAAGATGAGGTAACAGCACCCAACATGAGTCTAGGCTCAATGTTCTAACTCTTACAATAAAGTGATAAAACATAATTTTGAATTGGTCTCATTTTTCTGACTTAACAGAAATGGAAATAAACTAACTGAATATCAAGTAAAGTAAGTACAACTAAATGAAGGTGACAAGTTAATTGGAAAAGGATATATCATAAGCACAGTAGCACAATCATCATAGCATAACCATATGCAAAAGTTCAACACACAAACACTACTCAAACCCCACAAACACTATGTTACCCATCTTAAATTCAAAATTTCTTATCAATCACTGAGACAATGGATCAAATACTTAATGGGGACCTATTTTGTCATCCACTTTATGAATTCATCGTCACTTCAATGCAATTTAGGCAAAGACTTTCACTACTTCACTAAGTGCATAACCAACACTAGCGGATGCAGCTTACGAGATCCTATTTTTGTCTTCAAGAACAGCCTTACCCAGTTGGCATGCTAAGTGTCAAAAAGAAAAGGTTCAATTTAGAAATCTTTACATGACAAAAGGGGAGAAAAATTGAACAGGATATTAAAAATGATCAGTGATGTCATTTGTAACATGTAACTTCCTGCTTTGAAGTGTTCTTTATTATCCTGACTTGTTTTTAGACACTTACAATTGCCAAATGCTTGACCTTTTTTTTTCCTGCATGGCTGGATTTTCTCTTGATGCCCTAAAGAAAAAGTAAAATATGCATATATAAAGTCAAGCACCAAAAATTTTTGAGCATGCCTAAACACACAGTACTAATGAGATTCACGCTAACAGAGTGGAAATGCCTGCTTGTTTTTTGTAAGTAAACAAATTTTTTTTGAATAATGACTGAGATAGAGTGCTTTAATGTCTACATTACACACAAATCTCATTTGGGCTTCACAACAATCCTTTTAATTAAGTATCATAGGTGGTATCATGAGGAAAATGAGGCTCAGACAGATAGGATTTGAATTCAGGACTTTCTGACTCCCACTCCAATGCTTTACTACATCACATACCTCTTTTTGTCAGAACAAGTAATTTTTAATATTTTTTAAAAGGATTTTTTTAAAAAAATCAAGGTCTCTGTATCTCATCTAAGCTAAAAGGTAAGGGCTATCACTAGGACTGTAAAGAAGCTTTAGCCTGCTCTGTTCCTAGGCCACTAGGTGGTCCCTTCTCCTGGGAGCTCACCATTCTGACCCTGAACTGCTTGACAGGCACAGACCCCTGACGTTCACAACCCCTAAGCACGTACGTCTCTGTCCCTGGCTGGTGTTCAGTACTCATTCCATAGTTTCCTATCAAGAGTCACACTTGTGTCAGTGGTACCCCCTCAGATATCTCAAATGTTGCTGTCTTGGTGGCAACACCATAAATAGCAAATAGAGAAGTACTGCACTATTCAGTACTAACTGTAATTTGGGCAGGTTAAAAAGTGTTTAGTGATCTCAGAAACATTAAAAAGCTACCAAATTCTAGTTTAGCAAGAGGGGAGAGAGAAGTAAAGAAGTAAGGTTGGTGGTGACTTGGAGGGAATTTCAGAAAAGATACAGTTTGCTCCTCTGAGCTGGGATGAAAATTTCACTTATATAGTCAGAACCTTTGCTCTTGTATCAAAAAATTAAGGCAATTTTTAAAAGGTTCAGAAGCATTTAAAATGTAAACTACAATTTTCATTTAGTTTGGAAGTCAAAGGGACAAACTAAGATGAATGAAGTGGTGGAATTAACAGTATTAGTAAAATGTGAACTCAAACTTTTACTTTAAGGAGTAGCTAGAAATTCTAAAATGACTAGGGAGCAAACTAAAACTTCTTTTGCAGTTGGGAGACAAAACGTAAACAGAGGATGACTATGTGAAATACTAAAATACTACTAATTTCTAAAAAGAAGCCTGGCATAATCATCAATTTATATTTAATAATAGAGGTCACAGAATCAGTGGCAGCTAACAGCTGCTCCAAGAATCAGAACTGAGTTCAAAGTCTTGCCCAGTACCTATATGGTTATGAGGGAGCGAGTCACTTAACCTCTCAGGAATCTAAGCTGCCTAGAGAAGATGCTGACCTACATTTGATAGAAGGAACTGCTTTATCCAGGAACTCCCCAGACTAGAGGGGCCAAACATTCAGCCTCAGGCTGTATGTGACTCTCACCACATTCCTAAGTAAGGCTGAATATATAACTGGGAAATATTTAACAACATAAAAATATAATAAAAGTTAATATTTATATGTGGTTTTCCGAGTCAGTGTGTGACCAGTAGGGATGGGATCCTTTACGTAGTCAAGTAAGCCCTGTTTCTATTTGATCTTGACACCACTACCTTAGAACAGTAAAATCACAAGACTTGTCCTTATCCCTGTATCTAATAGATGAATGACATATTATCTACTGGATGCTGTAGGCTGAAAACATAACTCTTGTTATTTTAGTGTCATCTGTTAAAAAGAGATCAGAAAATGGAATTCTCTCAGAAGCATTTAAATAATTGTAAAATATATAATGAATCATATCATACACTATTTTTATAAGGGAAACATATTCCTCTAAATAAAAACCCAAGAAATAAAACATGCTACACAATTTTAAATCCACGTGAATAGGTGTGCCCCATTAAGAAAATCAAGTAAGTGAAAACTCATAATTAGAAATTGTTATGACTTAGCATGACAGAAAGAGTATCCACTTTACAAAATTATTCATGCAAAAGAATTCTCTCAAATAATAAGTTCCCTTTGTTCTTTAAGGTAGAATTTGTAAAATTTTATTAACATTCAACATTTTAGGAACATGTCTATTATACTGACTGAGGTCTAGTTGACCTGTACTAGGTACATGTGACCAATAGATGGCAGCATTAAGCGATGGAGGAAGTAATCTGCGAGAGAACTGACGGAAGAATTCAAATAAGAGATTTAACACTTCTGAAAAAGTGAAAACAAAACTTTTTTTCCTGACATCACTTATAAAGTGCTGGCAGACTATGGATGCTGAATACAGTCTCCAAATATTGGTTTGTTTTGCTGTTCTTTTTTTCCCTTAAAAAAATTTTTAGAAGCAGATGTTAAGAAAGGGATCAATCTAAAGGCATCAATCAAAACTAAATGAATAATAAAATACTATCAAGATGATTAGAGACGTAGTATTAGTTTCTAATGAACTGCCAACTACTGCTACACTACAAAAATGACATGACGCTCGTGTGGCCACATGAACACAACCCTCACTGGCCCAATTCAGCCACAAGTTTGGCAGCATCACTTTGGGCATACGTTGTTCTCTCACTGGACTAGGCAAAGAGTGAAGCAGGGATCTATGACTGAAGGAATAAAGGAGACACTAAAAAATAACCGAAAAAGCCAACACAGCACCCTCCCAACTAACCTTATCATCTCTGTCCATCGCACAGCTTCTTGAAGCTCCATCAGCCTCTCTTTATATTGGTTTCTTTCCATAAGGACACGTGCCATCTCGACTCGAGTAAACCGTTTCCTTTGGGCTGTGGGTATGTCGCTCTACAAAGAAAGGAAAAAGCAACAGATCACTCGGTAGGTTCATATTGGATTTGAACAGATCCACAGACTTTATACACTGCTGATAGAATTAAAAAAACACAGTTGAGTTTTGCCTAACTTCAAATATCTGGTTATCCATTCCACACAGGGCTGGGTGCGCGCACACACACATGCACATGTGCATGCCCATTAGTCTTCTATATTTGCTCAATGCCTCTAAGAAAAATGTTTAAGAAAAAATTTTTTGACAACATCTGTGATTTCATCAGTGTAAGAGAGTGAGCACCTGCTCAGCAACTTCTAGTCTTAGAGGGTTGATTCCAACATTGAGAAGTCATGTGATCTCCCTAGGGCCACAGAACCAGTCTGTGTGAGATTACTCTAAGACTAGTTCTCTATCCAGTCTATCATGTTAAATTGAAAACATAAAATGACTTAATTTACCACCTTGTTAATAATCAAAAGGAACAAAGGTAAATTATTCAGGTATTAGTGATTAAGTGGGGGCAAAGATTTAGAAAACCAGTCAGAAATACAAAGTATAAATAATTACATACAAATTAAAATATTATTTAGGAATTTGGAAGATGCAAAAGAATGACTAAAACATCCAGACCCTATTCTATGTGATTCTATAGTGTGGTAAACATAGTAAATACTTAATAAATAGTTTCTAATTGATTGCTTGGTGATATCTCCAAGTAGATCAATTACAAAAAACAGCTCTGCATATAACAAAATATAGTGGCATTTTCTATAATAAAAAACTGGAAAGAAGGTAGATGACCATTAATTGCAGAATGGCTGAACAAGGGGCAACACATGAATGTAATGAAATATTTGTGTGCTTCAAAAAATGAATAAAATAGTATTCTTTATATTTTATAAATATTTATAAATATTTTATAAATGTATATGTATATGAACTGATGAAAAATGATGTAAGAAGAACCAGGAAAATGATACATACAATGCCACCAACAATGTAACTGCAATGAACAACAACAAAATTTTAATGACCACCTACTACTGCCGCATCATATAACTACAGGATCAGAGGTTTAGAGCCAAAATGAATACTCCTGGTCATTCATCTCATGTTAGAAATAACTGGGTAAGTTAAGTTACTTGCCCAAAGTTTCAGGGTAGGTAAATAGCAGAGGTGGGTTTTGAATCTAGGTGATCTGATTCCAAATGCAGGACTTTAATTAAGCGTTAAGGCACTAAAATTTTTTATGTAAAAATTTAAAAGTAGTTTTATTTATTTGTCAAATACTTAAAAAATAACTCTTCCATTGGACCCTGAGACATTCTGAATACAGGTAGAAGAATTTTACAAAAAAATCTTATTTTTTGAGTAATAATACATTTCATTTTGGGAGCCTTTAAAGTAGTACTTTGCTCTACTAGTACTATTTTTTTAGAGTCAAAACAATAAAAAAAAAAAGAGGAATATGTAGTAAAAGCAAAGGATAATAAATGGGTAGCCCATATGCTCCACTGCTGCTCACACAATGTCAAGAGTGAGGGAGGATGGACCTAAGATTTTGGGTGGGTTGCTCTAAAGAATTTACAGGACAAGATTTGAATGGGCTACAATCTGTATTCACAGGAACAAGAAAACAGATCCAGTGAAGTAAGAGTTTATCACAAATTAACAATAATGAATATGGAGAGAAAATGGACATCACTTTGATTGGCTGGCCCAACTAGTGAGGTCACTGCTAATCTGCCAAGGACTTGGGGGGTCTGACCGCCATGCAGGACTGTTAGCTTTTCTGTTCCATAATCAAGTGACTTATTCTTAAATCCAGCTAACTGCTTCACAAGAAAAGAGGGATCTCTTAGAAGGGATGTACTGGTAAATTTTAACTGGCTTGGGGGTAGGATATTGTGTACACCAATGCATTTTGAAGTTAATTTTTATCATTAACATTATATCCATCACTTTTTAAAGTCTAGAAAATAAACAAAATAATAAACTAAGCTATGCTAAGGTATAAATGCTCAGAATGAAAATTTAAAAATTGGCTCTTAGGAGCCTATATGAGCTTGATCTAGCATACCAAAGCCTCTTAGGAATGGATGAGTGTAAACTTGTATCACCGCCCCCAAAGTAACTCAAAGCACATATCATATTGGTAGAAAATGAGCAGTGTCACCTTTCTTTCAAGGCAGTGTAGGAATATGATGATTAAGTAGCAAGTGTATACTAAGGAACATCAGTGTCACCAGTGATTTCCACAATTCTGAATGGTGAAGGCCAAAGGTCTCAGGATGTGTTGAACAATGCTGAGGTGACACAAGAGACCCTTTAACAATGCTGTCAATCAAACATGATCCATTTTTCTTCACATTTTTTTTTATTCCCTATCTGGAGATAGGTAGGAAGTGTGGTGGCTCGAGTTAGAGTCAGGAAGATTCATCTCCCTGAGCTCAAATCTGGCCTCAGTTTCCTCATTTGTAAAATAAGCCAGAGAAGGAAATGGTAAACCATTCCAGTGGCAAAACACTTTTCTTTCCCAAGAAAACCTCAAATGGGATCATGAAGTCAGACATAACTGAAAATGACTGAACAACAACATTCCCTATTTAAAATGTTATATCCTCACACAAAGTAAACCAACTTCCTCTGCAACACATATTGCAGTGCAATGGGAAAAAAGCTTGTCATACAGAGCCGTTAAAACGTTATACCTACATCATCATCATCTTTTGCTTTTTGCCTTGCTTCTTCAGCTTCTGCTCGAGCTCTAGCCAAAAACAGAAAGAGAAAGAAATGTGATTCCAACTGAGCTAAGAGAATCTTTCTGGAGAGTACAGAACCACAACTGAGGACTAAAAGACCATTTCATTGGTGCTATCTCCTTCAACGAGATTTTTGTAGGCTTATTTAGCTGCCCCGTCTCGGGACAAGCTATTCTAATGCCATGCCCACAGAACAACCAAGTTAAAGGAAAAACCATGACAGAATGAGCACTCAATTCAGCTGAAGATGAAGCTATTTAAAGTAGTGGAGTCACTCACTTCCTAAGCTCTTCTTCCAATTCTTTGTTCTTCTCCTCCAGTTTCAGCTTGGCTTGCTTCACAGCCTCTAGTTCCCCTTGCAGCACATCCTTCTCACAGGTCAACTCATCCACTTTTGCTATCAGATCATTCTTCACTACATTCAAAGCATTTCTACACAGCAAATATTTGGACAGTATAGTTAACAACATAAAGGCTAGTTTTTGCATCAACAAAAAACAAAGCTGCTAACATGAGGAATGCAGGAAACTGAGAAAAATTGTAACGAGTTTCTCAGATTAAGATCTCATTTCTAAAATATATTGGAACTGAATCAAACTGATAAAAATAAAAGCAATTCCCAATCGATAGATGGTTAAAGGATACACACTTTTCAGAAGAAGAAATCAAAGCAAAAAAAAACCACACTTTTCAGAAGAAGAAATCAAAGCAAAAAAAAACCAAACCTATCAAAAACCATAAATAGAGAATAAATACAGAAATGCAAATTAAAACAGTAATGAAGTACTACTTCAAACTTATCAAATTAGCTAAGATGACAAAAAAAAGAAAATGACAAATGCTGGAAAGAAGATGGGAAAACAGGCATGCTAACTAACGTACTGCTGAGATCCGTGAACTAGTCCAACCATTCTGGACAGCATTTTGAAACTAGGCCCAAAAAGCTATGAAACTGTGCATGTCCCCTGGCAACAGAAGCCATATCATCAATCCATTTGTCTTGGATAAATACAAATTTAATGAGTGCGCTGAAAACTGACTTATCCTAAGCTTTTAGGATGTGGCAGCAAGGTGGTATAGCAGATGGAACACTAAACTTGGAGTCGAGTCAGGGAGACAAGTTCGAATACTGTTTTCAATATTTACTAGGCCTGGGACCTTGGGTAAGTCACTTAATATTTCTCAACTTCAGTTTCTCCATCTGTAAAATGAAGATAACAATAACACTTCTACCTCTCAAAGGGTTGTTGTAAGAATGAAACTGGATATGACATGTAAAGAAGCTCAGCTGATAAAGAACTTGACTTGGAGTCAAGTTTTCTGAGTTTTCTTAGACATGTATAGCTATGTGACTTCAACTGGGTAAGCCTCAGTTTCTTCATTTGTAAAATGAGAACAGCACCCAGGGTTGTCGTGAGGACCAAATGTGAAACATGGGTAGGGAATCTATGGCCTTGAGGCCACATGTGGCCTTCCAGGTCCTTGGATGCAGCCTTTTGACTGAATTTTATTTAAAGGGATTTGTTCTGTGAAGTTTGGATTGACTTTGGAAGTCAAAGGCTGCATTTGAGGATCTAGAGAGCCACATGTAGGCTCAAGGCTGCAGGCTCCTCACCCCTGGATAGCATATATTAAGTACTTAGCCAACCTTAATGTTTACTATATAAATGCAATCTATTGCTATATTCATTATAATTGGTCAGAAATGGAGAAACTGTGGGTAAGAATACCATTTGGCCTCCAACAAGACAAAATCCAAAAAAGGTGACTTACTTAAGATTTCAGTATACAGCCAGAAGCGCATACAAAGACCAGAAAGGTAATTATGACCTAGGGTATACCAAAAGATGTGAACTATATATATAGCATGTGCTCTTATTAGATACAGATAAAAATGGGGAAGAGAAAGTGGGAAATGCATCCTTTGGTTGGATAAAGTAGTTGAAGAGGAAGTAAATGTTGGACCATTAGCGTATTATTAAAATTCTGTGAATACCTACTTGGTTTCCAAAAGTTGTGTGTTTTCCAGAATAAGATTCTCAACTTCACGACCCATTCCTTCAAAAAAAAGAAAGAAGATAATAACGAATTTAGAAAAAAATATGGTTGACTTAAAACTATGCTACTTATTAATATTATTTTATAATTCTAATCTAAGTTTGTTTTTAATGTCATTTAGCAATCCCTATAGATTAAGAACCTATAAATCTTCCAGAACCATAGAAGACCATAAAGGGTACTGGTTGTTTATCCTGCATAACTGATGCTTTCTTCCCTTTCCAAAGATAATTATTTTTTAAAAAATCAAGAATTCCACTAAATATCAAAATAGGAAATAAAGCTGGTGCAACCCAATTAACAAATAGATGAAATGAACGTGATGTAAAAACATGAGTCAATTTGAGTTACTAAAAATATCAATGAGGAAATGAACGGAGTAGAAATCTGAAAAGCTTTATACTTTATACCATATATGCATTCATATACTTTACAAAACATACTTTATATCAAATATAGACAATATGTTAATAATTAAAGGGCTTGACTCCAAAGAGAGTTTACAAATAGAGGGAATGTTTAAACAAGGGACAGAGAAAGTGAAAAGCTTTGCAGTACCCCAAAGCAGATGGCACCTTACCCAAGAAATTATGGTCTTAAAGCCCATGCATCCCGTGTACAGCAAAAACAAAGAACAAGAAATGTTTCATGTAAGAAATAGTATGAGTGTAGATTGATTACCTATATAAAGTTTTATGAACTTTGTGAAAAACACAGTTAATGACAAAGACTGGGAATCGTGATGGTATGTGAGGGCAGGGAGGAGACATGATGGAGGAGACATTCTGTAACTTAGGAAGATGACCTAGTATTCTACTGGTAAGCCCTTTCCCAGGAATCCTGCAAATTCTGAAGTCCAAACAAATACTTTTTCTATTTTGCCTCATACTGTAAATAAATATGCCTAGATTAAAGTCTACAAATCAACTGATTTGTGGCAGATATTTCTCATTAAAGTGTCAAATTGATAATGATTAGCTTCAGGAATATTAGAAACATTCAAAAATCTTCATCATGACATTCAAAGCAAGAACTTCCATAGTTAACTTTGAGGGCAATAAAAGTTTTCATTTAATGCATATTAAGAAAAATGGAGGTGAAACTATGTATTAGAGGGCTTATATGAACCCCCAAAAGTTAAAAAAAGCAAACAAAAAATGTATGTTTCTGTCTCTTTCTCCCGTACACATAAGACACAGAGATACACTCCCACTCCCCCAGGAACTGCACTGACTCCAAAGTGTTGAAAAGCAATTTCTGGAAGGAAAGACTGTGACAATTGCAATATTTCCAATTTCTCATTTAGAGGACTAAGTTGGGTGAAAGTACCATAAAAAAGCTAATTGAAGAAAGCCTAGATAAGTTATTAAATTCCTCATGAGGAAAACATTTTTAATAGTTTAAAGGAATATAAAGTTTAAAGGAAATAGTTTAAAGAAAAATAAAAAAAAATCAGTGTCTTCATAGAGAAAAGGGATACACTCACTGAGATCAAATGAGAAAACAATTGTAAAAACTATAGAGCATGATGCCTGACACAAGAGTAGGCACTATATGAATGCTTTTTTCCTTCTCTTCCTTTCCCCACTCAATAATACACATTAGATCAAACTTCTGGAATCCACAAAAAAAATGTTTAATAGATTTTTAAAAAAATTTTAAATTAAAATTGGAAATAGTTTACTCTGACATAGAAATGTTTTGTCTTAAGAGACTAAAAAAAGATTCCAAATTCCAAATCCAAACTAAGCCTTGCACAGTTAATATTTAAATACTTGAAATACGTGTTAACATATTGAAATTAAATAATTTCATAAAAGAAGTATATACATGGATGAATATGTTCTAGTTTAGTTTGAAAAAAAAATCCTTGCTAACCATGTCTGCAGAAACTTTTACACAAACTGGGAGAAAAAGCTTAAAAGCTGAAAAAATATGCAGGGCAAAAAATATCAGTGAGCAGAAAAATGAAGAGAATGCACTGAATGACAAGAGCAGCCAAGAACGCCTAGCTGTAGAAGCAGCAATTTGAATGCATTTAAAAACATACACACCAGAATATTCCCCTGGGTAAGCAGCCCAAGAGAAAAGAGATTGGAGAATCTCAATTAGCTTGTTTTAGGAGACTAATAACTAAGCTCACATTAATTTCAAATGAGAGAAAAAAGAAATGGTAAATCAGATATTAATTAACATGGCATTATAGTAGTACTAAAAAATTTAAAATGTTACACAGAAAACACATTTTATATTGTATTCTACGAAATGTGTAGTTAATAAAAACATACTTCCAACAAAGATTTCTCCTGAAATAAAGTTCCAAATAAAGATCCAAGATATGATCAACATGAATAAACAGCAAAAAGAAAAAGTCTCATTTTAAATGAAATGCAATATTTCTTTCATTCTATCAGCAATACAAACCTAAATGATAATTTGGATAGGCTAACTTTCATGAAGATGCTTAAAACTAAATAAGCATAATCTTAGGTGTGGTTTTTTTGTTTTTGATGGGCACAACACCCATCATTTTTGCGGGTGGGAAGGAAGATTTGAAAAACACACCCTGCATAGTTATTGGAAGAGAACACCTGCTAACTTTTTTTTAAAACTACAAAAACTTAATCAGAGTAATGCTCATCTATTTGAATCAAGATAATGGAACACATCTTTTCATATTATTAGAAAGTGATCAAGAAAAAGTAAGTATTAAGGAGCAGGTGGCTTAAGAAAATCTACTGGCTAGTACAAGCAGGACGCAGATGGACTGATGTCAGTCAAACTGAATAATTATACAGAACTTGTTATTTCTGGTTTTTTTATTTAAATCAGTTTTGATTTGTCTATTAATAAGAGTTGCTAAAAAGGATTAAAATCTAAGAACTATAATTTATCAACCCCCAAACACCTGGAAAATTAGGATCATCAACCAAAAAGGTAATGGCATAACACCACACTAAGTTTAAGATGATATACCAAAATTTTCTAGAGCCATAGGAAATATAAAGCTAGAGGCAAGTTATTACATATTTTCCCTGTAAAAAGTATTTGCTAAATGGTAAGCAGTTTTATGGGATGATTACGTTTTAAAAAAATCAAACAGTAGCAGCATTTGTACATAAAACAAACTACAATGTTTGATCATATTATTTAAGCTGCCTGGGTAATTATTATTAAAGAAAATTTATATATTCAGGAGATAACTTTTAAAAATCAGAATGTTACGTATTTAAAATGCTTGTTAAGCTTTAATGATAAGAGTTCTTGTAAGATAATGAAAACAAATACAAGTTCAAATAAAGCTGGTCTTTGGTTTTACTCAGAAGTGTTTTTAAAAACCTCTATTATCACAAGTATCACCCTCACAGTAAGCTATGAGAGTTGTGGCAGACCTTTTAGGGGAGTAATCAGGCTCAGGAGATTTTTATATGTCAACAAACTTTTGACCAATAAAAAAATAATTCTTTGCCCAAGCTGCCATACCCAGTAAATCTGCTCCTTCATCTACATCTCCAATCAAGCCGGAGCCAGCTGAAGACAGTTCTTCAAACAGAGATTCTGTATTTCTGTCAAAAGCTTTGTTCTCTATACCTTTGGTAGGAGTGCTGTGCAAGAGAATAACAAACAATTAAGGCCTTTTACAACACTGTAAAATAGATATCTGATCTACGTTATTTAGGAATAAAACAATTATTTAATTTCAATATAATATAAATGATTATTGGGTAGGTCCTTTCTAATTTACAGCCTATAGTTAAGAGAGTCTAATAAGTATTTGTCAACACTTGTGAAGGGTAAGAATGACAGAAGGAGGTTTACAAAAATATCCATCAGGATAATTGTTTTAAAATTTGCAGAAATATAGACAAAACACTGAATGAAAGAAATGATCTCAAAGCCCTGAATTTTAGTGTAATTTTCAAATATCCTGATTAGGATAATAGATAAGTGATTCTCATTTCATCAATCAGGCAAATAGCCTCAATAGGGAGAGTGCCACACAAGAAGATATCTTTCCCTGGTTAATCACTAATTGTGATAATCCACGATGGTGACATAAGGAGATCAGGAATGGTTTGCAGTCTCCTAGGTCGAAGGAAGGAGTCAGTAAACACTACTAATTATCCAAAATGTGACAATTCCCTTACCACCCCCTTGTCTCTTTATAGCACCCATGAATAGCCCTGAGTTGTCATTTTCTACATCTCTACGTTGCCCTAGAAAGGGCAGCTATGTGGTACAAAGGATAGAACACTGGGCTTGGAATCAGGAAGGTTCATCTTCCTGCGTTCAAATCTGGCCTCAGACACTTACTAGCTGTGACCTAGGACAGGTCAGTTAGCCCCTGTTTGTCTCAATTTCCTCATCTTAAAAATGAGCTGGATAAGGAAATGGCAAATCACTCCAGTATTTCTGCCAAGAAAATCCCAAATGGGGTCACAGGAGAGTTGGACATGACTGAATGATAACAACAAACCAACATTATCCTGGTCCTTAGATTTATTAGTAGCTGCCAAATGAAGACTACAAAGCAATCAGTTAGCAAAGTTGTCTAAACTATAAGGGTTCAGTTTCAGAAGTAACAGGATCAGGCATTCGATGACTTGATTCAGGTAAGCAGCTAGATGTCGTAGTGGACAGTACTGGACCTAAGAGTAAGGAAGACCAAAGTCTGAATTCTGCCTCAGATACTTTACCAAGCTACGTGCCTCTAGGTAACCAGTAACTTTCTCTTGTCCTATCTGTAAAACAGGGGCAAATAACACACCTGCCTCCCAGGATGGTTGTGAGGATCAAACAAAATAACATAGAAAGCACTTCTCAAACCTCATGGTGCTGTACAAATGTGAGCCATTACTGGCGTTCAGTCATTCAGAGTCTTCATGACCCCATTCTTGGCAAAGCACTGCCTTCTCCAGGTGATTTTAGAGATGAGAAAACTGAGGCAAACAGGGTGAAATGACTTGCCTGGGGTCACACAGCTAGTAAGCAACTGAGTTAGGATTTGAATTCAGGAAGGTGAGTCCTTCTGATTTTAGGCCCACTACTCTATCCAGTGTGCTACCTAACTGCCCCACCACTGCTATTTGTGATTATTAGTTCACAGCAAAGTACCTGAATTTCCTCTTGTAGGATTAAATATGTCAAAACTAACTAAAGGCAGGATGCTTGTGGAAGGAAAAAAGAACTATCTCATGTTTTTGCTCTACTTAAATGAAAGGGTTAAGTAATGGTAGCAACATCCTGAAGTACCTTGAGTTTTTATATCCACTGAGATCTTTATCCATATCCAGCTCAGGGGTAGATTCAATGATTGCTTGCACTTCTGATTTATCTTCATTTTCATTAGAGCCTGAGAAAAAAGCAATTTTTGTGTAAGCATAAGCCATGAATATGTCATGTTCCTATGTTTGCACATTATCATTGTTACAAATATTTTTCAGTTTTTCTCAACTTTCACATTTCAAAGAACACAAAGAGTTAGAGTACACTTGCATGTATGAGGTGAGATCAAAACAGAGAAAAGTAAACACAAGTTAATAGCCTTTCTAGCTTTTTCATGGCACAAAATGCTATGTATCTCAAGCAAAAGCTTCCTTCCTTGCAGTTCTCATCCTTTTCCATACTGCAGTCATTTTTAAAGATGTGTTAAGGTTATCCATCACCATAACTTCATTAGCTACTGGGTAAAATAAGTCTATATTTACACTAAAACAAGCAATAACCAAAGCAGGCAACAAACTAGCCAACCCCAGATGCTACAGAAACAAAACTAAGAGACACTTACCAATGGACACACTCCTAGTATCTTGAGCTACCTGTACTTCAATATGCTTGCCTGTCTCTGACTTCTCTGCAGCCTTCAAATAACCTTCATTGTCCTCCTTCAAAGGAGTATCAGCAGGAATTGCTGCAATATCTGAAGCCGCTGTTGATGCTGGGGTAGTAGCCTTTGATCCTCCTTGGCTAATATCAGAAAGTTCATCCTAAAAATCGTAAACATACTTTGTAAGTGCATTTGAATAACTCAGTCTTATTTTGAATGGGTATATAAATATTGGAAAATCAAGTTACTCAAAGAATTCTCTAATAAAATTTTAAAACATCAAATTATGGAATCAGAGAGAGTCGAAGAAAACTGAAAGGAATATTAAATAATATTCACCAATTTTTTTAAAATTATCAAGGAATAAGCAGCATATAACTAATGAATATGCTACAACAAAGAAGAGTAGAAGATACTGGAAAAGGAGATGGGCCAGCTACATAGTGTACTGTGATGACGACAATGCCTAAAAGATGAAAAGGCACAGTTAGGATGAAATCTACAGTGTGTGTATGTGCGTGTGTGTGTGTACACACTAAAAACAAATTCATTCTCATCAGTCACACATAATGGAGATATCTTCTTAAAAGGAAATCAGTAGTACCAAAAAAATAAGTTGGGTGTCAAATATAATTCACAGGAAACTAGTATGAAAAGTCACCAATTCCAGAATTTGAGAATATTTACCATACTTTCCAGTTCATTAACATTAACACGTGGCCTACATGGGCTCAGCAGATGTACTGTTGTAGAGGCAGAGCCAAACTCTGGGAAGCAGCTGCAATACAGATAGTTTGGCACACATTGAAATGGGATGATTTTAAAGCAGAGGCCAAGGACTGAGCAAAAGTCAAATGGGCAAGACAAAGAATGATAGGACCTAGAGCTGGTGCCAACTATAAACCAAAGACAGCTTGTAGGCTTGTGGAAAGTATTTCTATGTACTATTAGTCTTTACAGTCACACATGTACACTTATCGAACAAACACTAGGAATACTATCATCCTTAACTACAAAACACTGGTGACATTAACTGCAATTCTGTATGACTACTAATTACTCCCTTTCTATTTTTCTTGGAAACTTGAATTCAATGGATCCTGAAACAAAACTATTGAAGAGACATTTCAAAATCTCTCTCTAAGTTCTATCAAATGTTAAGTTAGATCATAACAACTGGAGACCTAGAAGAAGTCAGAGAGATCATCTAACCAAAAATGACAAAATTGAGGCCCAACAGTCACAATAACAATATCTGAACTAAAAAGCCTGGGTCATTGGTTCTGCCTACCCACCAGTTGTTAAACAACTCAAATGTTGTTTGGCCATCGTAAGGAAAACCTGGTAAAAGGTGTACAGCAATTGGTCCTTGATGAAGAAAAACTTAAAAATCACATATTTTTGGGTTTTTTTTGGCACTAGACCTATAATTTCATTAAGGAAGTTTTAAAAGGTCCCCATGAGGAACTTTTAGCAAAGCAGATCAGCAGCTTCCCTTGGCTCTTTCCAGAGTTCTAGCTGTCTTTCAAACACATGTCCAAACTGAAAGCTGTATCTTTCCTTCAAAACTCATTCAACTTCGGAATTTCCTTATTTGTGCCAAGAGCACTGCCATCCTTACAGTCACTCAGGGTTACAAAGTGTTATCCTCAGTTCTTGCACACTTCATGTGTTCAATCAGTTGCTACATTTCTTGTCATTTCTACCTCCACAACTGCCCTCAACTCTGTCCCCTTCTGTGTGAGAGTAGTCACATAACCAACAGCTTAGCTCATAATTTTATCCCCTCTGACCTAGCCAGCTGCAGTAACATTTTAACTGGTACTCCCTGTCTCAAGTTCCCTTAACTACAATCCATACTCATACAGCTGATAAAACAATTCTTCCTAAAGCCTGATGATATCACTCCAACCTCTGCCCCCACCCTCTGAAATAAACTCTAGTGGTTGTTTATTGTCCCCAGGATCAAATGTAAGCCCCTCTGTTTGCCCTTAACAACCTGACTTCAACCTCGCTTTCCAGCCTTCTTATGCATTATTCTCTTTCCTCACTCTTCAGTCCAGGCAAAAAGGCCTTCTGACTCTTTCTTCCACATGATACAATATCCAAGTCTGTGTCTTTGTGCTAGTTATCTGCTACCCAAGACAGGAATGCACTCCCTCCTCACCAGCATCTCTTAGAAACATTTATTTCCTTCAAGAATTAACCCAAAGTGCCACTTTCTACAGGAAGCCTTTCCTCATCCCCTCAGCTGTCAGGGTCCTCCTCTTCAAATTCACACATACACACAGGGACATGCGTGTGCATGCTGCTTCTCCCTACAGAAGTTCCTTGAGAGCAGGGACCATTTCAGTGTTATCCTCAGGTCCCAGTATGGTGCCTATGAGTCACCAATCATGACTTCAGAAGACTGATGATGAAACATGCCTCCTAATTCTACAGGAAAACACACAAGCTTTCTAAGAGTTGGGATTTTCATTTTTTTTGTTCTAATATTCCCCCCTAACACTGTCTACACATAAGAGATGCTTTGATAAATTTTTGCTGATTGATTCACTCATTGATATTGACTTCTTCTATAACATCCTCCTTAAATCTTGATTCTTTCATTCTTACCCACACAAAGGGACAGTTACACACTCAATCTCACCACTACCCACAAATGTTCCACACTTCCCTAATAAAGATTGCCCTATCTGACCATCACCTCCTTTCATTCCATCTCTTCCTATTATGACTCACCCTCTCTCTTAAATCTATTCTTCACTCTCATTGAGACCTCCAATCCCTCCATCCCTTACCCCAGATATGACCTTGCTTTTCTTCCCTTTCCAGTCTCTACCCAGTAGTTAACCACTTCAACTCCACACTGTCCTCTGCTTTTGAATCTCTGACCCCATGTCCTATCTTGGCTAATCTGTCAAACCTCAGCCTCAGATTACATCCACCATCTACATTCTCTGTTCCTAATAAATAGCTGCTGAATGAAGCTCAAGGAAGTCTCACAACCATGCTCACTAAGTGCACTGCAAATTCATTTTATCCAACCTCAACTGGATCCTCATTCTCTCAATGGAAGAATAAAAGGCAGTTCTTTTATATTTTCTTCTAGCCTTCAGCTGCTTTCTTCTTCCACCCATGCTGCCCTCTTCTCTCACTGGCTGAGTTCTTCCCAGAATCTCCACTTTGAGACAATGCACAGATTAACCGTCCTTTCATCTCCAGACTTTACCATCATGGCCCTGTATTATATTCTCCTTTCTCTCACCGAATCCCTGCCCCAATTTGGCTCCTTTTTATGTATTATATTCCCTCATCAGAATGTATGTTCTTGCAGAGGGAGAGTCAGAAACAACCTTCATTTTGGCTTGTATTTGTATTCCTAGTGTTCAGCACATAGTGAGAATAATAAATGGAGTAAGGAGGACTTGAGTTCAAATCCAGCCCCAGATACTTTATAGTTGTATGACTCTGGGCAAGTCATTGAGTCCTGATTGCCTTTTTTTAATTACCAAAAAATTATTTTATTGAGCTTGAAAAAATTAGCAAAATTTCATTTGGAAGGTCAAAAAGTCAAGAATGTCACAAGAAATAATGGGAAAAAATGCAAAGGAATGAGGTTTAGGAGTACCAGATCTTATTATCTGGTACTGGCAAAGAAATAGAAAGGTAATCAATGGAACAGGGTAGACAGACAATTTATAGCAGCAAACAAATATAGCAACTTTGTATTTGACAAGATTTTTGGATAGTAATTCATTATTTGGGAAAACTGGAAAGCAGGATGACAGAAATTGGGCATAGACCAATATTTTACACCATTTACCAGAATAAGGTCAAAATGGATATATGACCTAGATATAAAGAGATATATTACAAGAAAATTTGAAGAACATGGAACATATTACTTATCAGACTTGTGTAAAGGCAAACAACTTTTGAGCAAACAAGAGATAGAAAGCAGAGTTTTAAATGACTTTTGAAAAGAATTCACTTTGAAATAACATGAGCAAAAAGACTAGCATAAAAACGTCAAACAGGCTGTCAAATCAAAAAACATTAACTACTTTGCCAAGTGCAAGGCACATAAAATTTTTGGTGGACTTCACTTCCCATCTCACTCTCCACAGAAGCTCTTTTCCCCTCCCCTACTCTCTCAGTTATGGACCTTGCCTCTTGCTTTATCAAGAAAATTAAGTCTCTTTCTTCTCCCATTCTCTTCATCTCAAAATCCCTTGCCACCTCATAAGTCCATGGCAGACCCAGGTTTTAAACTCGCATGCATCCTCAGCCTCTCCATCCAGTGTTCTATAGCATAAACTTAACCAGTCTATTCTGATAACCTGCAACTGACGTAACCATTGGTCTGACCTAATATAATAAAAGTATAGTATGGTTCTGGTGCTGAGGTAATTCAGACTTTTGAAACTTCAGACCAACTGAACTAAAACAAACAAAAAACACAGAATAACAGAATTTGGATGGGGCAAGTCTAACAAATATAACTACCAAGAACTGATGAATGCATTGCTTTTCACAACAATCACAGCCATGGAAGAAAACTATCTAGATTTTTAGAAGTACTTTTAATCTATGTCACCAGTAAGAGGTTTACTGCCAGAAGGTTAATGTATTTTTACCTCAACAACCCAACAAGGCATGAATAACTGCATTCTGTATCAATAAATCACATTTAGTAAAATTATAGAATGTGTTAAAAGTTTGTCTTGCTCTGGTTCCACCTGACCCACAATTTATAAGTAGCTAGGATAAAAGTAAAAACAGTAGGAAGTAAGATTGCAAAGTGGAACATAGAGGTTACTTACAAATGCTCTCATAAATTAGGGGAGCACAGGAGCCACTGGCAACTGCCTCATAAACTGATGCACCACATCCTATGACTTTTGTGCTAAGTTAGGGGAAGCCAGTTAGGCCCTAATGTAACAAGTTTTGCTAACTGCTTTTGGTCTGTATACTTCAGAGAAGCTCCAGACTTGTTCAGTAAAACCAGCAACACAAATGAACTAACTTAAGGTGGTGTTGGTAACTTTGAAATGATATGTTAATGAACTAAGTCAAAGGTAGCATTGATAAGAGTGTATCCATCCTCCCACACCAAAACCTTATAAAAATGGAACCCCAAACTCCTTCCCTATCCCACTCCCTGCCCTCTTCTACCTGCTAAGGGTCCAAGCTGCTCTACTGATCCCCTTTACAAAAGTGACTCTTTGTGCCCCTCTCCTTCACCATTCTCTTTCCCAGGCTGCCTGTCTCCTTCAATCACTCTATTCCCCTTTCACCCCTGTACTTTCTGTGCCTTATTAAAGTGTGATTGATGTCTCACGTCATATACCAACATAATGTCAAAATGGATATATAATCAAGGGAGCATGGAAAATCTATGTCAAATCCATGGACAAGGAAAGATTTTATGATGAAACAAGAAGCAGAAAGGATCACAATAAGTAAAATGGATTAATTTTGATTACATTAAATTAAAAATACTCTGCATAAAACCAATGCAACATAAATGAGAAGAAAAGTAGGAAACTGGAAAAAAATTTTATAGCAAATTTCTTTAATAAAGGCTTCATTTCTCAAATATATAGAGAACTGAGGCAAATTTACAGAAAAAAAAGCCACTCCCCAACTGATAAAAGATGAAGAACAAATAGTTTTCAGAAGAAATCAAAACTGTCAATAGTTATGCAGAAAAAAATCCTCTAACTCACTACTAATTGGGGAAATGCAACTTAAAATAATTCTTGAGGTACCACCTGCTGCCTAATAGATTGGCTAACATGACAGAAAAGGAAAATGACAAATGTTAAAGGAGATATGGAAAAACCAGACACACTAACGCACTACTGATGGAGTTGAAGATTGGTTCAAATCACTCTGGAGAACAAACTGGAACTATGCCCACAAGGCTACATAACCTTCAACCCAGCAATGCCACTACCAAGTCTGTATTATAAAGAGATAAGGGGGGGGGAAAAGGACTTGTATGTACAAAAATATTTGTAGCACTCTATTTGTGGTGGCAAAGAACCAAAAACTGAGGGCAGGGGATGCCCATCAGTTTGGGAATGACTGAACAACTTCTGTTTAAGTATTTATTTGTTCAAGTACAAGTACTACTGTGCTATATAAGAAATGACAAGGGAAATAAATTCAGAAAAACCTGGGAAGACTTGTATGAACTGATACAAAGTGAGCAGAACCAGTAGAACAATTTATATAGTAACAACACTGCAAAGATATTCAACTCTGAAAGACTTAAATAATGCTAACAAAACAATGACACGCTCTAATTCTAAAAAAGAAACATGCTATCAACCACTAGAAAGAAAACTGATGAATTCAAAATAAAGACTGAAGCAAACTTTCTTCTAGTTATTGCTTTTTTTCTTGCAACATGGCTAATTCGGAAATTTACTTTGCAATCTAAACATATTTATAAGGTGTTTTATTTTTCTTGCTTTCTCAAGTATGGGAGAGAGGAAGAAGAGAATGTGGAACTGAAAATAAAACTGAATTTTTAAAAAAATGTAAAATATGTGCACTCTTTGTTCACAGACTTACCCAGTCCCTCAAAAAAACTTTTTACAAAGTGATGAAATATGATATCCTTTTATAGAAACCAAGGTGTCTTTTCCTCAAGTCAATCTGAATATTCACTGAATTTATACTTGGTTATCTTCCCAATTCTCTGCTATCATGCCATCAAAAAGCAAGGTAATTCTTCCTCCCTAGCATTTGATAAGCATTTGTTTTAAAAATTGGAACATCATCAGGATCTGCAGAACTTGACAATTCTTCTCTGGTTAAAAGCATATTTATGTACTATAATGCAACTCTCAAATCCAAGTTAATATAGCATAAATTTTCAAGCTGTTATTTTATTTATATTTAGAAATGTATAACTGAAAATAACCCAAGCATATATGCCTCTGGATACTTTTTATTATTTAGCAAAATCAAAGTGCTCAACTGGGAAGGGAGAGGGGGAAGAGAATGCCCTCCACTTCAGCTTTGATAAAGAGCCATTTTCTACACCTGCTAGGAAAGACCAAATTCCAGCTCCCTCAGTTCTTAAAGTAAATGCCTGGGGGAACTCAGATAAAAAGAGAATGAGGAAAAAGTGTTCTTCATCCTCTTCTTATTAAGTTTTAGAACTTAAAAGATCATATAGGAGTTTTTCTCTAGGTCATTAGTAGTGAACATCCTGGGCCACAAATCTATACAAATGTGAAAAGAATGAATGAATGAATGAATGAATGAATGAATGATGATGATGATGATAATGTAATAGCTGATACATACCACTTCTGTGAAGCACTACATAGTTAGCAAAAGGTTGGCAAAGCATTTTATATACATTATTTCATTTGATCCTAGCAACCCTGTGAGACAATCACTACAGATGCTATTAAACAAATGAAAAACCTGAACTAAGCAAGATTGTGACCTAGTGATGACCACATAGTTAATAAATGTTAGAAGCACGATTCCCATTCTAAATCTTTCAGCTCCGCAACCCAAATAAATCTTATCACTATACTCTAATAGTCACTGCCACATAGGAAAATAATTTGAAAAGATTCCAACCATAATTGACCAATTGATTCCATTATAAACAATAGTCCATTTCAGATAGAATTGGGGGCACCGAACAATAATCATATATTTATATAGCACTTCAGAGTTTACAAAAAACTTTATAAATTATCTCATTTGAACCCAATGGTCTGGTGAAGGGTAGTCAGTTAAGCAACTACACTTCAAATTATTTGAGACAAAGTAAACAATTTAAATTTATTAATTGACATAAATCTGACAAATTTTTAGGTCTTAAGAGACACAGGCATGTCTTCCTTTAGCTGCAATAATTCATCTTACATAATTTAGCATGGAGTTCACAAGTTTTTACCTGTAAGTTGTATCAGAACCATTGCTCAAACAAGTCCAGAACAGCCTGTTAAGATGAACTCTGATAAACACATTGCTATACTGAGAATATTTCCAGCATTATAGAAATTACCAGAGAAAGAATATTGTAACACAACTATGTATACACCATGTTATATGTTATGAAAGTTAAGAAATAACAATAAACATGTTTCAATAACCTCACCTGATTTAAATTATTTTTTAAAATTTGGCTACTGGAAAAGTGGAATGTTTATTAAGGGTATGCCTAATAGTTAATTTGAGAAGTTTTCACGATTAAGGTGTAAGAAGACTGGAAAAGTAGGAGAGGGCTAAGTTATAAAGGGCTTTGAACGTCAAATATAGTATTTTGTATTTGTTCCTGGTGGCAGGTGGTGGCACAGTGGATACAGTACTGGGCCCGAAATCAGGAAGACCTGAGTTAAAATCCAGTTTCAGATACTTCCTAACTTTGTGACCCTGGGCAAGTCATGTAATCTTTGATTTCCTGACAAAAGAATCCCCTGAATCCACAGAAGGAAATGGCAAATGACTCCAGCATCTTTGCCAAGAAAACTACATGAACAGAAGGGTCACAAAAAGTCAGACATTACTAATCAACAACAAATATTTGTCCTGGAGGCAATAAGAAGACACTGGAGTTTGAGTAGGAAAGCAACAAGACTAGACCTGAACTTTAGGAAAATCACCTTACTGGATAGAGGATGAACTGCAGAAGGGATAAACTGGAGGCAGGCAGACCAACCAGCAGGCTATTGCTGTAATCAAGGTATGAGGAAATGAGGGCCTGCCCCATAGTGGTAGCAGTGTCAGAGGAGAGAAGGGGGAATATTCCAGAAATGTTGCAAAGATGAAATTAACAGACCTTGACAACACCTGACAGGAAGGGGGGTGTTAAGTGATGATGACTCCTAGGTTTGGAGCCTGAGGGACTGGGAGAATGGTATTGCCCTCTACAATGATAGGGAATGTAGGTGGGAGAGGGATTAGAGAAAAAGACAATTGAGTTTTGTTTTGTATATACTGAGTTTAAGATGTAAGATGATATTGATGGTCCACAGACAGAAGTTGGAGAAGGAATGGTAGATTTGACAATCATCAGCATAGTAATCAACTCCACGGGAGCTGATGAAATCAAATGAAGAAGGGAAGGGAGCCCAGAAACCCCAGGGTTTCCCAACCCTGATGGAAACATACAGTTCAAGGGTAGGATCCTGACCAGTCAGATAGGAAATAAAAACAAAACAGGAGAGAATGAGGTCCTGAAAAACCACAGAAAAGAATACCAAGGAGGAGAGAGGGGTCAGTGTCGAAGGCTGCAGATAGGTCAGGGAAAATGAGGACTGAGAATGGGCCACTGGATTTGGCATCTGAGAGATCATTAGTAATTTTGGAGAGAATAGAATAAGGCTGGAAACAAATTTTTAAGGGGGTTATGGAGAATGAGAAGAGAGAAAGAGGAGGCACCTTGACCTTTCTGAGGAGTTTAACTACAAAGGGCATCAATAATTAGCAGGAATGAAAAGGATCAAGTAGAATTTTTTTCAGGATTGGAGAAACATGGGTACATTTGTAGGCAGCAAGGAATAAACCAGTAGAGAAGAAAAGATTGAAAGCCAGTGAAACAGGAGTGTGGAGGACGGGAGGGGGCGGGCAATCAATTGGAAGAGATAAGACAGAATGAGATCACTTGAACAAGTAGTGGTATTAGCCATGGCAAGGATTAAGGCCATTTAATTTAACCATGTGAGATGGAGTGAAGGAGATAGTGGCAGAAGGCACTTGAGTGACAGATAAGGAAGTAGGGATAAGATGGTTAACTGCCTCAGTCTTTTCTGTAAACTACAAGGCATGATTCTCAGATGTGAGTAGGGGCAAGGAGTTTGAAGAGGGATGAGAAGATTGGGAAGAGCTGCTGTGGAGAGTGGGGCAGTAAGCTGAGAGAGAGGTATAGCAACATTGCCTAGCAGCACTGAGGGCCCAGTTGAGGTTGTGTAACAAATATTCAGTGCACACTCTCAGAATAGTTTTGCGATTTCCTCCACCTTCATACAGCAACATGCGTGCAGGAGCAAAGGCAACAAATGGTAGGAGTGATAGGTTGAAGACTGACTGGAAGTAATGGTACATTTTCTGAGAATTAGGCTATTTTACAGCATTAGTTTGTCAGTTCTTGTAACTGTCGGTTTTTTAAATCATACTTTCCTATATATACACAGACACGCATGCACACATGACCACTGCTGTCACAAAATGAGACATCTAAATTAATACTTTCCCCAAATAATTTGCACAACATTTTATCTCCCTTTTACAGAGGAAATAAAAGGCAGAAAATACATAGGAAATATTTCATATCACCTTCATTAGTAATGTCCAAACTTTTTCCCAATGGCAAAAAAAAGAAAACATTTCCATTTCACTTCCATATTCATTATAATAGTATATTTTATGAATTACGTTTCTAATATTCATGGCATTTTCAGTTATTGTAAACAATGCCACAAAATTCTCAAAGTTAAAGTAACTTTGAGAAATTTAATTTTTTTAAAATGAGCTTCATTTGATGATGTAAGGGTTTTTTTTTAGGGGGGGTGGTAAGGCAGAGAGGAGTAATACTGCAAAAAACAACAATCAGAGGTATTATAATATCGCCCCCAAATTTAGGAATGGTTAATGGAGTACTTTAAGTTATGCTGATGAAAATCCATTTAATAATAGTAATCAATCATTGTAGAGCAATAGGAATAAAGTCCAACTACTACATTCAGATTCAAAATGAGAAAATCCAGCACAATACAAGTAATTTCTAAACTTAACCAAATAAAGTGGAGAAAAAAACCTCTCAAGGTGAATGTGAGCTCTGTTCAGACATTATCTTTTCTGTATGCTAAGCACATCCACACAAGAATGCGGAATGCATTGCCCATTAACTTGACACACAAAACCTAACAAATCAGTCTCCTATCAGCAGTTCTGGGGAAGCGATTCAAGGTCAGCAATTTTTAAATTTCATAAAAGGTGCAGACAATATCATTTTAGTAATGTTAAACTTGTTCCCTTTTTTGCCAGTTAAATGTGACTTCTAGAAAATTTTAAAACATTTCATATACTTCACTGAATGGTAACAATAAATGAAAGTAATGGTAAAGATAGTCAAAGGTCCTAGCAATAACATCTCTTCCTTATTTTCGCCCTCTCTCCTACTCTAGTAAAAATTAAGAAATATTACAAATTTCCAAAGCATCAGCATCAAAACAACTTATCGATACTGCTAAAACACTTCTATTAGACAAACCAAATGAATACTACAATTTTACTTTACTATTTTCTAGACTTTAAGATTTTAAGATGTATATAACAATCACAAAAAGGAAGAGTTCACACAAAAAGGGCACTAATGCTCATCTCAGAAAGAAAAGTTAATACAAAATGGTGCATAAGTAATACTGTTGAATTATAGAAATTACAATCAGTGCTATATAGAGATTTTGAAAACTTCTGTTGTCCAATTAAAATTTCTTCTAAGAATCTCCATTTAGGCGATCTTAAACAGCTTTTTGACAAGCTAGTAGAATGACCTGTTTTACATATCAAATAAATCCTGTAAAACATAAAATGAAGATTCTAATAGGTTAACATTTGTTGAGATAATTACAAAATATGCTTAATTTCTGGCCAAAATGCTTTCTATAGTTTTCTCAGAAATCTTTGTCAAATTTTAAGTTCTTAGCCCAAAAGCTTAAATCTTTGGGTTCATCAAACACAAAAATTACGATGGTCATTTACTTCTACTCTGTATTGTGAATCTAACCTATTCCACTGAGCCTACTTTATTTCTTAGCCAGTACCAGCTTGTTTTGATCATTATTGCTTTGTAACGTAGTTTGAAATATGCAATTGCTAGGCCATCACTTTTATTTTATGATTCCATTAATATTCTGGCCTTCTGTTTTTCCAGATGAATTTTGTAACTATTTTGTCTAGCTCTATAAAATAATTCTTTGATAGTCTGATTGGTTTGGGCACAGAATAAATCAATTAAAGAACTGTCATTTTTATTAGACTGACTTGGCCTCCCCATAAGTAACTGATATTCCTCCAATCGTTTCGATACGTCTTTATTGTGTGAAGTGTTTTGTAATTGTGCTCATATAATCTTTGGGTTTCTCCTGGCAAGTAGACTCCGAAGTATTTCATATTGTGCACAGTTATACAGAAGCTATCATTTGCTGCTGGGTTTCATTAGTGGTATATTAGACTTATTTTACCTCCTCCAACTTTGCTGAAGTTAACGTTTCACCTGTTTTTTAATTCTCTAGAGTCTTCTAAGTATACCATCATATCATCTGTAAATATTAATAGCTCTTTGCTCATTGTCTATTTTTACTCCTTCAATTTATTTTTCTTCTCTTATTGTTATAACTAGCAATTCTAGTACAATATGAATAATAGAGAGTGGACCCAAGATGGCGGAGTAGAAAGACTCACGTATGCTAGCTCCGAACCCACAGCCCATATATTTCCTGCAAGAAGAACTCCCCACAAATTCTGGAGCACTGCAAGGCGCGCAGAAATACAGTGGAAAAGATTTCCATTCCAGAGAGCCCTGGAGAGCTGTCCCCAGGGGTCCGTCGTGCTCTGGACAGCGGAGTCCAACCCTGTGCTGCCCTGGCGATGCCGCCCCAAAGGAGCAGATCCGAGCAGGCTTCAGGGACAGAACCTCAGGTGGCGGGAAGGTCCCTCCACCCACAGATGCTACAGGTCAGTGAGAGAGACGTCTGGGCTGGCCGAGAGGGGAGCGGGGTGTCTCCGTGACTCGGGCCCCCTCGGGAGGCAGTGGCAGAGGCAGCGGTGGTGACCCGGGAATCCCCAAGCAGCAGGCAGAAGTTCAGGGCCATTAATGAAGGTCTCTGCATAAAGCCCCTGAGGGAACTGAGCCTGGGAGGCGGCCCTGCCCCCACCCCAGCACCAGAACTTAAGCTCACATTGAATAGCAGCCGCGTCTGCCTCGGAAAGCCCATTTGAATCTCAGACCCCAAGCACTAGCTGGGCGGATCTAGGTGGGGGTGGAGAGGAATCTCAGAAGTCAAGTAACTGGCTGAAAAGAAAGAAGTCAAGAAAATTCCCAGAAAAGGGAAGAAAAATAAGACTATAGAAAGCTACTTTGATGGGGTACAGATGTTCCCGCCTTTCAATTCTGATGACAAGAAAATATTCTTACCATCAGGGAAAGACGTGGAGGTGGGGGCCTCTGTATCCCAGACATCCCAGGTGGATGTCCAGCAGGCTCAGGCCATGGGAGAGCTCAAAAAGGATTTTGAAAATCAAGTTAGACAGGTGGAGGAAAAACTGGGAAGAGAAATGAGAGAGATGCAAGAAAAGCATGAAAAATGGGTCAATACCTTGCTAAAGGAGACCCAAAAAAATGCTGAAGAAAATAACACCTTGAAAATTAGGCTCACTCAATTGGCAAAAGAGGTTCAAAAAGCCAATGAGAAGAATGCTTTCAAAAGCAGAATTAGCCAAATGGAAAAAAAGGTTCAAAAGTTCACTGAAGATAATAGTTCTCTCAAAATTAGAATGGAACAGATGGAGTCTAATGACTTTCTGAGAAACCAAGAAATCACCAAACAAAACCAAAAGAATGAAAAAATGGAAGAGAATGTGAAATATCTCATTGGAAAAACAACTGACCTGGAAAATAGATCCAGGAGAGACAATGTAAAAATTATGGGACTACCTGAAAGCCATGATCTAAAAAAGAGCCTAGACATCATCTTTCATGAAATTATCAAGGAAAACTGCCCTGAGATTCTACAACCAGAGGGCAAAATAAGTATTGAAAGAATCCATCGATCACCGCCTGAAAGAGATCCAAAAAGAGAAACTCCTAGGAACATTGTGGCCAAATTCCAGAATTCCCAGGTCAAGGAGAAAATATTGCAAGCAGCTAGAAAGAAACAATTCTAGTATTGTGGAAATACAATCAGGATAACACAAGATCTAGCAGCTTCTACATTAAGCTTCCTCCCGAGGGGGCCCGAGTCACGGGAGACGCCCCGCTTCCCCTCTCCTTCAGCCCGGCCTCTCTCACTGACCTGTCGCTTCTGTGGGTGGAGGGGCTTTCCCGGCTGCTGGAGCTTCCGTCTCTGAAGCCTGCTCAGATCAGCTTCTCTGTGGCCCCGGCCAGGGCAGCGCTGGGGGTCGGGTTTACTTTCCGGGGCGCGCTGGACCCTGGGGACGGGTCCTCAGGGCTCCCTGGAACGGAAATCTCTTCCACTCTGCTTCTGCACACCTTGTATTCACCCAGAAGTTATGGGGGACTCTTTTTACATTAATTCTATGGGCTTTGGTTTCGGAGCTCGTAAACGTGCGTCCTTCTACTCCGCCATCTTGGCTCTGCCCCCTCAATATTTGTAACTCTTAAAACTTTTCAGTACCTGGGTAGTTGGTGGGACCATACACACACACACGTACATGCGTGCATGCACACACACATACACACATGCACACACATACAGAGACAGAGAGCACAGAGTGAATTGAATAGGATGGGACCATATCTTAAAAGAAATTAAGGTAAATGGTGAGAGAGAAATGTAGCAGGAGGAAGGAGGGTGAAATGGAATGGGGTAAATTATATCTCATTCAAGAGGCAAGCAGGAGACTTTTTAGTGGAGGGAAAAAGAGGAGAGCTGAGAAAAAAAACAAGAAGTTTACCCTCATCACATTCGACCAAAGGAAGGAATAAAATGCACACTCATTTTGGTATGAAAACCTATCTTACAATACAGGAAAGTGGGGGAGAAGGAGATAAGCAAGGGGGGGGGATGATGGAAGGGAGGGCAATGGGAGGAGGGAGCAATTTGAAGTCAACACTCTTGGGAAGGGACAGGATCAAAAGACAGAACAGAAACAATGGGGGGCAGGATAGGATGGAGGGAAATACAGTTAGTCTTACACAACACGACTATTATCGAAGTCATTTGCAAAACTACACAGATAGGGCCTATATTGAATTGTCTGCCTTCCCAAAGGGAATGGGTGGGGAGGGAGGGATGGGGAGAATTTGGAACTCAAAGTTTAGGAACAACTGTCAAGTATTGTTGTTGCTACTAGGAAATAAGAAATACAGTCAATGGGGACTAGAAAGTCATCTGGCCCTACAGGACAAAAGAGAAGATGGGGACAAGAGAAGGGAGGGATGATAGAAGAGAGGGCAGATTGGTGATAGGGAAAATTAGATTGCTTGGGGTATTGGGGTGGGGGGAGGGGATAAAAGGGGAGAAAATTTGGAACCCAAAATTCTGTGAAAATGAATGTAAAAAGTTAAATAAATAAATTTTTATTAAAAAAAATATGAATAATAGCAGTGAAAATGAACATCTTTGCCTTGCTACTGGGAAGGCTTCAAGTTTATTCCTGTTAGAAAATAATACCTGCTCTTGGTTTTAGATAAGATACTACTCAGCATTTTAAGAAAGATTCCATTGATTCCTATGCTTTCTAATGTTATTTAAAAGGAATTGGTACTGTATTTTGTCAAAGGCTTTTTCTGCATTTGAGATAATCACATGATTTCTGTTTATTTTATTACTGATATGGCCCATTATACTAAGAGGTTTCCTAATATTAAACTAGCCCTGCATTCCTGGTGTACATTCCACCTGGTCGTTGGTCACAGTGCATGATCTTCGTGATATAGTGCTATAATCTCCTTACTAGTATTATTTAAAATTTTTGCATAGATATTCATTAAGAAAAGTGGTCTATAGTTTTCTTTCTGTTTTTGCTGTCTCTAATTTAGGTATCAAAACCATATTTGTATCATAAAAGGAATTGTAAAGGACTCATTTGCCTATTTTTTCAAATAGTTTATATAGTATTGGGATTAACTATTCCTTAAATGTCTGATAGAATTCACTTGTAAATCCATCTGGTCCTTGTAATTTTTTCTTAGGCAACTCTCTGATGGCATACTACTATGTCAAAAGAATGACCAGCAGGATGGTTTCAGGAAAACCTGGGAAAACTTATATGAACCCATGTAAAATGAAGTAAGTAGAACCCGGAGAACAATCAACAGCAATACTGTAAGGATGATCAACTGTGAAAGATTTAGCTACCCTGACTAAGATAATAATCCAAGATAATTCCAAAGGAGCCATGATGAAAGATGCTACCTATCTCTAGAGAGAGAACTGATGAACTCTGAATACAGAATGAAGTAGATACCTTTTTTTTACTTTCTTTGTTTCTATGGTTTTATTTTGTGTCTTCTTTCACAATATGGCTAATATGGAAATGTGTTTTGCATGACTTCACGCATATAATCAATATCAAAGTGCTTGCCTTCTCAGAGAGGCGGGGAATATAACCTATATCAAATTGTTTGCCTTCTCTATGAAGGGGGCAGGGAAGAAATCTGAAACTCAAAATTTTAAAAAGTGAATGTTTTTAATATGTAATTGAGAAATACCTAAAATTAAATTTTAAAAGTTTAAAAAGAAGATTATTAAAATTATTGGACAGGGTGAAGTATTCAAAAAGGAGTAAAAAAAAAAAAGTCAGAAAATGTACTGAAAAGCACCCACTGAACAGATGGAAAAAAATTATAGTAAGAAATTGGAGGACAGCTTAAGATCAAATGTTAAAGAATGCTGTTTGTTCCAAATCAAAAGGCAATCCAAGTGGAAAGGTACTCATATAGACAGAATTTTACAAGAGCAGAAGGATATGAGATAGGAAACACTCCAAGCCTTTCACTGATTTTTCTCTTTTACCCTTATACCTAATAGGTGGTTCAGGGTTACTTTTTGCTTTTTCTTCCATTTCTTTTAAATATAATTTTAATATGCTAAGGATGGAAGAATGCTGTAGGAGGAGGAATTTTAATCTGTTCTTTTTTCTGGAACAATAAGGCACTCGAGAGATCAGCTTTACTTTCAGCAGATAACAGCAAGACCTGCATCATAATGCATATATTACCAGTTTTAGAGGGAGAGACCATCCCCAGAAGTATAGCCCCTATTTCTGAGAGTGTCTTAAACCTGCTGATGACACGTCAGCTTGCTGTGGGAGGCAGGACTCTCAAAAGTATCCTCAGTGTAATAATTGCTATTATCTGCTTTCATGAAAACTCCAAGAGAAGAGAGAATATAGAGAAAATAACCAAGCCTTGACAAAATGGCTAGTCATCAAAGACTGGCAACTTTTTTTTTTTAGTTTGCATAAAGATATATTAATATATGTTCAGTCTTCTCAGAGTGAGCTTATGCATTTTTGCCATTCGCTAATTACTTGACAATAGAACAATATATACATATATATTCTTTACAATGTCATCTAAATATGACTACTGCTGAATTGCAAATTTGTATTTGAAAGTCAGAGAAATAGAGAATTTTGTATTAACTGACAAGTCACCTGTTTTGCCAAAATCTTTTTGTATCAGTTTCAGCTTTCAGTTCCCTTGGTTGGTCTGCTTTGTTTTAATCTTTCAGAATATTTTAGATCTCAACCACTTCACAGAAAAACTAGGATAACAAAACTACAATGAAAAATATTTGTCTGAGACTTCCTTGCTTAAGGTAGAATATATACATATAAAATTGGCTGCCACTTCACAACACACAGTTAATTCAGAGAGTCCTTGCACAGAATATTAGAGCTGAAATGAACCTTGGTGATCTCGCCCAACCCGTCATTTAACATCTAAAGAAACTGATGCCCAGAGGGATTAAATGATCCATACCCAAAGGCTGCACAAGTCAGTATTGTTTATTTTAAATAACCAAAAAGTAGGGCCTCCAGAAGAGACGTTTGTCTCAATGGAGAAAAACAGAATCATTGTACAGAAATCTAAACAACGACAACAAAAAAAAAGTAAAATAATACCAATCTGAGAAACATGGTACAAAGCCAGGAATTACCGACATTCCCTCCTATTTTTCCGCTTTGTTCATCCTACAATGTCAGCAGACTGCTTCTTTCTCCCTTTCCACAGCCTTTGGGGGGTGCAGCGATCACTCTATACTGGGGCACCTGAAGTCAGCAATCAGACTTGTGGACAGTGAGGAGACTGTCTTGGCAATTCTTTAATGAGAGCGAGTCTGACGATCTCTTTCTAAAAGTCTGCCACTGACTTGCTTCATTTTTTCCAGTGAAATGTAATATGCTGTGAATGTATATCAATAAAGTATAAAGTGCTAAATTTCTTTTAACACATACTGCGTCTACTTTTTTTTAACCACAATTGAATACTTTGAATGTAGTGTCACAAAATAATTATTCAACAGAAGAAATATGTTTGTTGCATTTTAAAAAAATCTCTTTTATTGAGTTTGTAGGGCAGGGCACAGCTCAAAAATGGAAAAGAATGGCCCAGGCCTTCTGTTCTGGCCTTGTGCCAGACATGCTTGGTACATCCAAACCTATTTCAGCAAAACCCTAAAACAAAACCACAATGGATCAAAAGCAGACTGTGCAGGGCAGGATAAGAAAAAGTGACTTAACAGTATTCCCCGTTTCCTGGCATTCTTCCTTTGACCTGATAATGAGCAACTGCACATCTAGTTCTGGACAAACTTAGGAGATAAGAGAGGCAGAAAAAGGAGAAAGACTGTATCAGCCTTTATTTTCAAAAGGCATTTCTGGGAGAATCATACCACAACATCATCTTTGAGAAAAAATATTTATTGAGCAAAAACATTTATTGAGTAGTAAGTATCTGAGCTTAATCAATGATTCCATAAGTTTCTCAAGAGAAACTGAGAAGAAAAGGGCATTAATTCCTTGACCTTTTCATTAACAAACAAACTCGAAAATCCAATCATTCTCCAAAGACACTCCTGAATTCTAAGAAGGTGAGCAAAATTATCACTAATACATGTATATTATACTGTATAATATATATTACTAATATATGTATATTATAGTTTTTTAAGTAAAAAACATGGTCAAGCTGTATTTTGCACATTTTATAGTTTGTATTACATGGAACCCTCAGCATAATCATTATGCACACTACATACATGAAGATTTTAAGGAATTTGAAACATAATAACAGAGACAATATGGCGTAACACAGGGGTCTTTGGGCCAAATCTTGTATAGTTCACAAACCAAGAATGGCTTTTAAGTTTTTAATAAATTTAAAAATGTAAAATTTTAAAAATATACATGTATTTATTTTAAAATGTAAAAAACCATTCTTGGTTCCTAATCTAACAGAAACAAGCAAAAAGATTGAGATTTGGTCTCCTGGCTAGATCTTGTGTAGTAGAAGGAGTATTATAAATGCAATCAAATAATATATTCATTGTAAATGGTAAGTATGTGACATCTATGCTGAAAGGTGTCCTTAAAATGACATTAAGTAATTAATAGCATGTACACACTAACTTCAACTATGTAAACTCATAAGATATCTGGGATATACTGGGAGTTTAAAAGGTCTGTGCTCAAGCCCTGCCTCTGTCACCTATTAATTATGTGACCTACAGCAACTGTTTTAACACACGGGCACTAACTAAAGGGAACTCTCCAAGTCTATAAATTGCAGAGCAGAAGCACATATGCATTGTCTGAGTGAATTTCCTCCCCAGGACTGCCTGATGCCAGAGGTTCTCGTCCTTTTTTGTGTCCTAGACCCTTTTGGTACTTTATCATAGCCTCTGAACCTCTTCTCAGAATACACAAAATAAGATATATAGGATTACAAAGGAAACCAATTGTACTGAAATACGGTTAGCAAAATTTTTTTTTACAAAAACTTAAAACACTTCACATATCCCAGATTAAGAAGTTCTGTTGTATGCTCATAAAATTACGGGTCAGGATACTGAGGTAATCAATCCCATTCCTACCCAGGGCATCACTGAGTATCTATAACACATATGTGTATATGTACATATTAAATGTGTATATATATATATTATATGTAATATATATTTATATACACACATGTACGTCAACAATAAACAGAAGCATATCTTAAGTTATAAGACATTTAATGTTAAGTATGTTTTTTGTAAAGTTGCTTCAGTTCATAATAAATTTTTTTTAAAACTATGATCCAATGCTTATATGAACCTGGGTAAGAATTAATCAATCAACGAGCATTTATTAAGTGCCTACTATGTGACAGGCACTGTAATTCTTAAAATACATAAATAAGGGGGTGGAGACAGATGCTGGAAAAGGAGAGTTAAGCAAAACAAATCTTACCTTAAGGCTGGTATGAGAACGAGGTTGGCTTAATTCTTGGAATTTCCAATGTTCTGATCCTGGTGTATCAACTCCTTTCTGAGCATCAGGGGTAAGCAGTCCATCTCCTGCAGGCAGTGGGAAGATTCCTAATGATATAGGGCGTTGTTCTTTTCTGTTTTGGGGGAAAAGTTAGAGCTTTTAATAAAATTAACTAAAAAGTAATGATATTGCTTTTGTGAGGGGCAAGGGGTCTCTGATCATAATTTTATACTCAGATCTAATGACCTTCAATTAAACTTCATTATCTATGTGGAGCTATTAATTAAACACCTTCATGGACAAATAACTTCTAAGAAGACTGAAGAATAAATAAATCCAAGTTTTCCACCATGTAAATGAGTCTCAGGAGATGACTGGTGGCAGTGGTAGTAGCTCTCAAACATTCTTCTCTCAACTGCTTTTGGTTTTATTGAAGAAACTGCTCTATAGTATGGTCTTTTTATAATGGGGATAGCTGAGTTTTACTCTTCTTTTATTGGGTCTTTCTGAAATTCAGGAGATAAATCCTAATCCTAACTTCTCACCTTGATACTCTATGCTGTTATACCATCCCTTTGCTACCTAGAAAACTTCAAATGTGGAACATTCCTATGGCCCTCTATTGGACACTCACTTCATGCACCCATTATTTTCTTCCCCTCTATCAAAAGGGCTCTATCAAAATTCTATGTTTCACTGCCTCCACCGAATCTTAGTAAACAATTTCTCATCATCGTATCAGGTGACAATGGTCTAATTACCTATCCAGGTAACATATTTACATTTAATAAGGACTTTGTGGAAGTCAATATTTGGAAATGAAAAAGAATCCAATGCTGAGATTTTCAGGAATCATGTCAGCCTGATGAGAAGTTCTTCAGGTAGATGGATACTACTAAATCAAGCAGTACATATGGCTTTCTAAGAATAAGGTTAGCCCCAGTGATATCTAAGGCTCTATTAATTAGCAAGATGTTAAAAATAAGCAATAATGAAACATAATTTCTCCTTTTCTTTCAAAATAAAAATGAAAATAGAACTAAATTATATTCCAAAAGTAGGATACTACTCAAATACAGCACTGATCTTCTGGAATTTCTCTTTTTCTTATGAAAACAATACTATAATGAACCTCTCAAACTGAGGTTTATGATATATTAATTTAGTAGATTAATCATACATTAGAAAACTGCCTTAAGTTAGTAAATTTATTAAATTTCTATGCGGAAATAACATGTTTACAAACTTTTTAAATGGACCAAAAACCAAATTTTAAATGCACCAAAGACTAAAATGTGTTTGGGGTCAGAACCAAATTTCAGAATCTTCTTGCAATATACAAGTAGAAAGTTCTTATTTTTCCTCCAAAGTAAGGGTTATTTAAGTATCTGCTGGATGAAAGCAGTAAGCAAATTAATATGTACTAGAAAACCAGGATATCAAGTTTATCCAAAAGGCCTAAAAGTTGTAAAGATTTTAAAAATTCCAAGTTTTATCACTTTGCTGAAAGTCACAAAAGGAGAACAACAGATATGGGTTTATTAACAATGAGATTCCAACAACAAAACACATTTTTCTTAGAATACTTTGATTTGTGGAGTTCTATATGTAGCCAAATGAAAGTAAAAGCTACTAATATCATGAAATGTAATCAATTAAAAGAAAGGCAAGAGAGAAGAGGAGGCTATAACAGAGGTCAAGTCCCTAAACAATTGTATTGCTCCAAAGAACTTAATTCAGTTCAGAAACGATAGGGTTTTTCAAAAACAAATTGTCCAACAGTCACTTTCATCTAACTAAAATCAAAGTTTACTTAATTAAAGCTTTATTTTGTAAGTTTGTTTTTACATCTAAAGGAAGTTTAATCCACACTATTAATATCAAACCATTCAACAGGAAAATATTAACAATCAGAAACAATCATTTTAACAATCAGAAAGTTTCAGTAAACTGACAGTCAACAGTCCAAAGTATTCATCTACATAACGATGAGGAGATAAAGAGTTTTAAGGGTTCTATGTACAGAAAATGTATCAGGATAAATAGGACTCCTCCATGCTATCTAAGCAGTCAATTTCCTATGTTTTTTTTTTTTTTTAATATTTGCAGTATTCTCTCCTTTTCCTACTTAGGAAAAAAAATGAAATCAGAAAGGCAACACACAGATAGCATAAATATGCCTAAGATTCTATCTACAAGACTCCAATATCACTAGCTGAAAAGTACCACCGGTAGTCAAACAGTTATTTTACGTAGGCTTTGGCAAATAACAGATTTGAAATTATTTTTGGATGATGAACCTAGTCATTCTAGTATCTTAGATCAACCCTCAAATCCCTACTGAGCTAATTTTGTGATAGTAATGATTGTTAAAGGACATTATTAATGAAGTTAAGAGTATCATATTGACGCTTTTAAGGGCAGCATGAAGTAGAATAAATAACACTGCTCTCCAACTAAGAAGATGTGAGCCTTAGTTGTATGACCTTGAGCAAGTCACTTAAACTCCGAGCCTCAATTTTCTCATGTGTAGGAGATAAATAACAATCCATGTACATGCACATACACATGCCTACATACATACTTTGCCATGAAAACCAAATCAATGAGAGAGTTGAGGCAAAAGACCATAGCAAAACTCTAAAATACTGCCACCTTTTCTGTAAATACAAAGTGAATGTGTCTTCCAACTATGTTGGTGAGTTAAGAGGGACTAAAGAGGAATTAGACTGTCTATCTCTTGGGGACATTTACATTGCTTTATATACTGCAGTCAAGAGATTATTGACCTTCCTTATTATTTTTGTCAGTTTACATTTTAATTGCTCTTTTTTTTTTGAAGAGGGAGGAAAACCCAATGATGATAAAATGTATATAAAAGTGTCTTGTAAAGAAGTACTATACAAAGGCTATATTATAATTACTACCATTTAGACTTATTAGATACCATGTACAACAACTATACTCCTAACTCTAAGCAGTTGAGTCACGGATACATATTATTCTTTACAAGAGGAATTAGGCAAGACAACACAATGCAAGTGAACCAGCATAATCTTGGAATGACAACTTAAAACAACAGTTTCAAAGAAAACTGGTTTTCTATGCTACAGCCCAAATTACTTAAAGATAAGCATTAGGATGTATTAACACAAAGAGATGATTAGTAGGTGAGTTAGTAAATAAAACATTAAATAGATGAGATGGTAAACTAAATGGTAAGGAGGCTGAAAATGAGCACCTGCTAATGTAAAATTATAACTACAATGTGATACATAGGAGCCACTATGAATATGCACGTGAATGCACATAAATATAAATAACTCTTTTCCTCAAAAGCAAAACCAAAATATTTATTCAGATACCAAAAAGTCAACTCCACCATGGTAACAAAGAAGTTAATACACATCAACAATCCAGGGAACACTGACATCCCCAAGCCTTCCCTCCATTTGGCCTCCCCCCTCAAATAAGCTCCCCTAAGCAAAATTCCTCCCTCTCTCACTCTGTGGCTGCTCTGCCTCACCTTCTCTTCCTGTTCCACCTGCTGGACAAGCTCTTCTCATGTGATTCAGGCTGTGGCCTCAAAGCAGGTCACATGGGCCTATTAAGGGGTATGGAAGATCTTCAAATTCCCTTAACATTACAAAAATTTAGATTTCAGTAGAGCATTTGTCAAGATCTCTCATGTTATTCTTGTGGACAAGATAGAGAAATGTGATTTACATGATAAAATTCTTAGATTCAAAAACAACTGAAGATTGGACCCAAAAGTAATCATTAATGGTTCAGGTCAAGTTAGAAAGAAGTTTATAGTATAGGATCCAAGGGATCTGCTATTTAACCTTTATTAATGACTTCAATACAAGAATAGATGCCACACTTATCAAATATTCAGGTGTCAAGAAGCTAGGAGAGCGAACACATTTAATGACACTGGAGCTTAAAAAAAATCTCAAAGTGCTAAAGGATTGAATCATTAGTAAGATAAAACTTAATAGAGATAAATGTAAAACTAGGCCCTTAAGTTCAAAAAATTAATTTCACAAAGAGTGGATGAGGAAAGTAAGATTAGACAATGGCCGGGGGCGGGGGGGATAGGTAGTGAGTTGCAAGCTCAAAAATAAGTCAAAAATATGTTATGGCCCTGAAAAAAAAGCTAATGTGATCACAGGCAGGATTCAGAAGCATAGCATCCAGAATAAAGATTAGCACTGTGCTCTGTACCCTGGCCAGGGTATTTTATTCAATTCTAGGTATCAGATTTTTAGGACACTGACAAGTTATACGCCATTTCCAAAGAAGAATGACCAAAATGGCAATAAGGGAATTAGACAGAATGAATAGGGAATATTTACCTGAGAGAAGGAAGGACATGCCAGCTGTCTTTAAATATTTGAGAGCTGTAAGAGCTATAATATGGATAGGGGTAGGCTTGTTTTGTTTCATCTCAGAAGACAGAAACAGGCTTGATGTAGGGGGAAGTTTCCGAATAAAAGCTTTTCAAAAAATTACTTGCAATGGATACCTCCAGAAGTACTAGATTCCCAGACAGTGAACTAAAAGCTAAGTGAAATAATGAACAAATTCTGGAAAGTTGCAGGACATAAAATAAACCCTCACAAAGCATCACCATTTCTATCTATTACCAACAAAATCCAGCAAGAAAAGAGAGAAATTCCAACCAAAATAACTACAAATAACGTAAAATAGTTGGGAATGTCATGTCTGACACACACACACACAGGAATTATATAAATTACCAAACACTTTATACAAATAAAAGGCAGATAGATAACTGGTGAAATATCAATTGTTCATGGAAAGGCTGAGCTAATATAATAAAAATGACAATACTGCCTAACTTAAGTTACTTATTCAGGGTCATACCAATTAAACTATCAAAGAATTACTTTACAATGCTTAGAAAAAATTCATCCAGAGGAACAAAAAGTCAAGAATATCAAGGGAATTAATGAAAAAAGGACAAGGAAGAGGGCCTAACCATACCACGTCTCAAACTGTAATAGTGAAAACAACTGTTTCTGGGTACAAAATGGCAAAGTTGATCAGTGGAATATACAATATATAGAAGAAAACATGCACCACAGACTAGTGCTGATAAATTCAAAGATCTCAGGATATGGCAAGAACTCACTATTCAATAACTGTCAGGAAAAATGAAAGGCAGTCTGGCAGAAACTAGGTATACAGACTTACATCTCATATCACATATATATACGTACACACACACACACAGACAGACACACACACACACACACACACACACACCAAGATGAACTCCAAATGTATACATGATTTACACATAAAGGATGACTTTATACACAACCTGAAGGATTATGGAAGAAATTACCTGTCAGATGGGAAAGAGTTCATAACCAAAACAAGGGATAGAGAAGTTCACAGGAATATAGAAAACTTTGATTACATAAAATTTAAAAGTACTGAACAAACAAAACCAAAGTTGCAATAATTAGAGAAAAAAAACAGGAAAATGGGGACAACTTTGTGGCAAGTTTCTGATAAAGATCTCAGTTATTAGATACATACGGGAAAATAAGAGACATTCCCCAACTGATACTCAACGAATATGAATAAGCAGTTTTCATAAGAAACCCAAGCTATCAATAGCTGTACTTTAAAAGGTACTCTAAATCACTAATAATTAGAGAAATGCAAAATAAAACATCTATGAGATACCACCTCAATCCTATCAGATTGCCAACACTGATTTTAAAAAGGGGAAAATGGCAAAAGCTGGAGATGCTATGGGAAAACAGGTACTTTAATGCATTACTTGTGGAGCTAGAACTGGTCCAGTCATTTGGGAAAACAATTTAGAACTATGCCCAAAAAGATATTAAAACTGTACATACCCTTTAACCAGTGATACCACTGCTGGGGCCATACTCCAAAGAGATCAGATAAAAAGGAAGAAGACCTATATGTACAAAATTATTTATCTCAGCTCTTTTCACTGTGGTGCCATGAAACTGGAAACTGAGGTTGTATCCATCAACTGGGGAAGAAGTTATGGTATATAAATGTAATGGAATATTATTGTGCTATTTAAAAATGGAGACAATTTCAGGGAAATATAACAAGACTTTTATGAACTAATGCAGTGAAATGGGCAGAACCAGGTAAACAGTTTATACAATGATATTATAGAAACGCACAACTTTCCAAAACTTAAAATGGTGATCAACTCAATGACCAGTCAGAATTTCAGGACTCATGGTGAACCATGCTCTATCCAGATAGAGAGGTGATAGACTCAAAGTGCAAATTAAGACTTTAAATATTTTTTTTTTAATTTTTGGATATGGTCAGTGTGGGAATTTGTTTGGTTTGTACTGTTTGTAATGGATTTGAGTTTTTTCTTTTCTTTTGCTTTCTCAGTTTGGAAAAGGTAAAAAGAAAGAAAAGAGGGAGAGAATTTGGAACTGAAAATAAAACTGAATTTAAAAAATAAAGAGAGGGAATTGAACCTTACCTGCTCTTAAAAAAAAAAAATCAAGCAGCATCACTAGCAGTAATGGGCTTTCCTCTCCTGTAGATATTGAAGTAAACACCATTTGTCTAGGATATAGTGGAAGATATTCTTCCTTAGTATTTCTTGAGGCTCTCATTCAAATTCCTCCTTGAATTTCACCTCTCTAAGAGGCCTAATCAAACTAGCTGGGGTCTGTTAGGGGAATCCCAATCTTTGCATTTTATCTATCAACCTACTTGAAAGTCACTGCCGAGCTGGACAGAGTTCAAGTCAAGGAGACTAGAATACAAGAGAGTCTTGAAGCAATCACACATAACCGTTAATTAAAGAAGTTGGGAATGTTTAGATTGGAGAAGTTTAAGATATGTCTTCAAGTATAGTGAAGGGTTTGTATAAGCATTGGATTTGTTCTGCTTGGCACCAGAAAAACAGAATTAAGAGCAACAAGTAGAAATTAAGCAAAGACAGATTAAGGAAAATCTTCCTAAGCCATTAAAGCTATCCAAAAGTGGAATAACCTTGGAAGGCAATAGGTTGGCCTTCATTAAAAGATCTACAAGGAAAAGATGGATGACCAATACATATGCTGTGGAAAAGATTGTGCTACTGATATCATCTCATTTTCATATCCTCTCAAATGCATTTCCCAACTGAACCTTCCATATTTCTGTCAAGGACACAACCATTCTTCCTATCTCCCAGGTCTTTAACCTTGGCTTTATGCTTGAATCTTACTCTCCTTCACTCCATATTTCCAATCAACTGCAATATCTTGCTGCTTCTATTTCTTAACATCCCTTCCATCTGACCCCTTTATCATATTTGCCTAGACTACCACCAAGGCATCCCTCAAGAGTCTTCTTCAAGTCTTTCCCAACTCCAGTCCATCCTTCAGAGTGTTCAAAGTGATTTCCTTAACTGCAGAACTAACCATGTCATTCTCTCTCTGCTCCAATGACTCCTTCCATCACGAAGATCAACTATAAACTCCTCTTGGGGTTTTAAAGCCCTTCGCAACCTGGAACTTATCTTTCTAGAGACATTATATAATTACTTCTCTTCCTTCATTCTACAGTCCATTCAATCTGGCTTCCTCACCATACTTCACACGCAGGATTTCATCTCATTCACCTCTGAGCCTCTGCATTGGTCTTCATTCCCCAAGTCTGGAATTCAATTCCTCCCTTCATTGAATTACTCTCTAAGTGCAGTTAAGTACAACTTTCTTGGTGAAGTTTTTTCTGATCCTCCCTGATAATGTCTATCCTCCATCTCTTCTCAACTTTTTCAAACTTAATTCTCTTACATTTGTTTTGTATTCAAACCTAAGGGTTCCCTATAAAAATCAAATTGCAGGTCCAGTCCCTTTTCCTACTCATTCTGTACGTACTCACATGTTCTCTCCCAGGATAGACTTTAAGCTCCTTGAGAATAGGTTATTATTTCATGTTTTGCTTTTATATCCCCAGCACTGAACGTAGTGCCTGGAACATGTAGGTCCATTTTAATAAATTCTTGTCAATCGAGGGGTACAGGTTGACATCTGAGTCCTCCCTTCCATCTCTCAGATGCTGTGGTTCCTTGTTTTCTCTAAACTCAAATATAAAACTAGAGTAAAATGTTTCAAATAAAAACATGAAGAACTTAAAATATATGTACTTCACACTAAAAAACTAAGGAAGAAAAATTACTTTTCTTTGAAACTACCTTAAATACTGCTTATCTGAAGTAAACAGAGAAGTTATACACTAGTGAGCCAAGATGGTAAAGTAAGGGCAAAGACTCACCTGAGCTCACCCAAACTCCAGTCCAAATAAATTTAAAATAACACCTCAATATGAATTCTGGAATGGCAGAACCAAGGACGGGGTGAAACAATTTTCCAGCCAAGAAAACCTGGAATGCAGGCAGGAAAGGTCTGTCTCACTGAGGTGAGAGTGCAACAACCTAACGCAGGCTGCATCAGCATAGGCTACACCACAGCAACCCAGCAACAAGCCTTAAAGGCAACTGCACTGACAGCAGCATCTTCCAAAGCTTTCAGCACGCAGACAGTAAAGGGATCAAACAACTGGTCAAAAGAAAATTACAGGGAACTCTTTGTGTGCACTGGGTGTTAAGACTCTTATTGCTTTGCCCATACTCAATTCCAGGGAGAAGAGGAACGCTACTAGCACATTAGAGGGTACAGATTCAGGGGTACAGGGGCTCTGGTCACAGTTCCAGAGTGGAGAAGAGTACTTGTGGTCCCTCAGACCAAAGCACAGGCCAGGAGAGCTGTGACAACACCTCTCCATGGACAATACCACCTTGGAAGAACTGAAGACTTAAAAAAACCTACCCAGAACTAGCTCTGAATATAGCAGCACTTTTGAAAGATCTGAACCTTGAGATAGTGCCTCCTCCACTCTGGAAGCAGAGCCTAATAGGCTGGGAAAGTGAGCAAGCAAGGAAAAAAAAACCTGATCATAGAAAATTACTATAGTGACAGGGAAGACCAAAATAAACTCAGAAGACAACAAAGTCAAAACTGCTACATCCAAAGCCCCAAAGTATAATATGAATTTGTCTCAGGCCCAAAAAGAATTCTTGGAAGAGCTCAAAAAGGATTTTAAAACTAGAAGACAGCTAGAGGGGAAATTGGAAAAGAAATGAGAATAAGGCAAGAAAATCATGGAAAAAAGAATCAACATCTTGGTAAAGGAGGCACAAAAAAAAATACTGAAGAAAATAACACCTTAAAAAAGAGTTAGGCAAATGATAAAAGAGGGACAAAAATCCTCTGAAGAGAATAACTCCTTAAAAAGTAGAATAGGACAAATGGAAAGGGAAGTATAAAAACTCCATGAAAAAAATAATTCCTTAAAAAAATTGAGTTGAGCAAGTGGAAGCTAATTATTCAACAAGAAATCTAAAAACAATACAACAAGATCAAAAGAATGAAAAGAATAGAAGAAAATGTGAAGTATGTCTTTGGAAAAACAACTGACCTGGAAAATAGATCCAGGAGAGATAATTTAAGAATTACTAGACTAACTGAAAGCCATGATCAAAAAAAGAGACTAGGTATCTTTCAAGAAATTATCAATGAAAATTGCTCTAATATCCTAGAACCAGAGGGTAAAAAAGAAATTGAAGGAATCCACTAATCATCTCCTAAAAGAGCTCCCCAAATTAAAATTCCCAGGAATATTACAGTCAAATTTCAGAGTTCCCAGGTCAAGAGCAAAATATAGCAAGTAACCGGAATGAAACAATTCAAATATCATAGAGTCACAGTCAGGATAGATAACGCAGGATTCAGAAGCTTCTACATTAAAAGACCAAAGGGCTTGAAATAAGACATCCCTGAGGGCAAAGAAGCTAGGAGTTACAACCAAGAATCCCCTCCCCAGCAAAACTGAGTACAATGCGTCAGAGGGGAAAAACTAACATTTAATGAAATAGAGCACTTTCAAGCATTCTGGACAAATATAAAAGACTCAAGAAATGCATGAAAAGGTAAACAGGAAAGAAAAATCATCAAGGGCAGTTAAGAGTATACACAGACAGAAGGCATCAGGGTGAGTTGACTATAATGGCATGATATCTAAAAAATTAAACTAAGGCGTAAGAAAGAAGGAGTCACTGGGAGAAGAAGGAAGGGAGAGACAGTATGGGATAAATCACTTCACATTACAAGAAGTGTAAAAGAGCCTTTCCAGTGGAGGGGAAGATAGGGCAAGTGGTAGAAGACAACATTAGAGCCTTACTCTCATCAGAACTGGCTCAGATGGGGAATCACATACACACTTAGGTACAGAAATCTGTCTTACTATACAGAGAAGTAGGAAGGGAAGGAGATAAGAAAATGGGGGTGCTGACAGAAGAGAGGGCAGATTGGCAGAGGTGGTGATCAGAATCAACACTTTTGAGGAGAGACAGGGTGAATGCAGGAAGAGGGAAGTAGAAGTTGTGGGAGAGAGAGGGAGAGAGAAAAGAATAAACAAGGGGGGAAATAGGATGGAGGGAAATACAAAGTAATCATAACTGTGGGAAAATTTTTACAGCAAGTTTCTTTCATAAAAACCTCATTTTTCAAATATGCTGAAAACTGGTTAAAATTTTTAAGAATACAAAGTCATTGCCCAATTGATAAACGGTCAAAGGATAAAGACTGGCAGTTTTCAGAAAAAGAAACCAAAGCTCTCCAGGCATATAGATTATATGATTAGAGAAACTAAATTAAAACAAAAAAAATTAAAGATAATAATAACTCTGAGATACACTTTACACCTATCAGATTGGCTAATATGACAGAAAAGGAAAACAATAAGTGTTGGAGTGGATGTAGGAGAATTAGGACACTAAAAGCACACTTGGTAGAATTGTAAACTAAGACATTCTAAAGAGCAATTTGGTATTATGCTCGAATAATTTTTTATAATCAAAAATTATTTTTACATGTAATTAGGGAAGAAATAAAATATGTATTTTTTAAAAGTTGTACATAGATTTTTCACTGCTATCAAACCTGCAAAGGCTATGCTCTGACAGAGACTTTGTTGGTGATATCAGCAGACTACCAAAGGGATAATTATAATTTACATTCTGTTACTACAACCCCCTCAGAACAATATCACTAAATATCTCTCTTTATAGTGTCCTATACTTTGGAATAAAAACTCAAAACCCAAAGATTGTACACATTGGAAACATTGTGGTTTCCTTGAAACAAAATGGCTTCCTTAGAATTACAGAAATCAAAAAGGATAAAAGATGACATACAACACATTCAAGTGAAAAAGCTCCTTTAAAGTATCAGATTTAATAAAGTACCTCACCTGAAAGACCAATTTTAATGATATAATATTCAGCTTCATTTTCATGTACTATTTAAAGTTATTTAGAAAATTCCAACTTAAATTGGAAGCCTAATATGCTTCCTTTAAAGCAAAATCACCTCCCATCCGGATTCCCTAGATTATGCAGAAATAATTTAAGGACTGCATTTTAAAAGGTCAAAACTAATAAAACTCCAATAGGTTTTTAAAAAATTTCATGTTTTGATTATTTAAATGCATAGAATTCAGAGAAACCACTAACCATTAATCTTACAGTAGGTTCTTTACTATAAGTACAGAAAACAACTGATAGTTTAAAGCTTGATAATTAGATAAGTCAGATTATCTGCTTCTTTATAAAAATTCACTCAATTATAAAGTACATTAAAAAAATTCAATCATAATTTAATTACTTTCAAGATATGAAAATTATGGAAACTCCCTGAAAACTAAAGTTTATGTCATAAATCATACAATTAGTTTTAAAATATTTTTATTTTAAAATCAAATGTATAGACAAGAATTAGAAAGATCTATCTCTGTACAATAATTATACAACTACTTTATGCTTGTGCAACATTTTAGTTTTCCAAACATTTTCACATTATCTCATTTGTCCATCATGACAGTCATTTGAAAAATATAGGCATTATTAATGCCATTTTACAGACGAAGAAAGTGGGGTAAAGAGTTAAATGGCTTTCCCACATGGCCAGTGGGAGTTACCACTTAAAACTCAGAACTTTTGGGTCCTAGTACAATGCTATTTCTCCTATCATGTGGCCAATAATACAGGCTTTTATTCTGATGTGAAATTGATAACAAGCCAATTCTTACATCTATAGTTCAGCCAGCTACTCCCAGTTCTTAATATATATGAACTACAACAGGACTCAAAAGCCTAATGAGTCTAATTTTACTGGGGACCAAGTAGAGATCTGTAACTTTTTTTATTCAATTGAATTAAATTTTAAAAGTAGGCTTTCTCTACAGTATGTTAAATTACTTTAAAAAGAAACCTAAAATACAAAAGTAATTCATCTAATTAATATTCAGCATGTTTTCTAAGAGTTTATATAGACATAGTAGGGAAGTTAAGCAGGAGGTTTTAAAAATAAGGAAAATATGAAACAAGAGTTTCTATTCATGGGGTGAATCTTTAGTTTCATGAACAATATGCTCTATAAAATCTTAATAACATCCATTTGAAACAGAGAACTAAATGTCACCACAATGAACTTGTCATATAAACATAAATTCTGTTTATGCTATTAAGATAGCTATTGAATAATGTGGTATACGAATATATATTCACAAGTACCTTTACCCTAAATGGTACTTATAAGTTTCTTTTTAAATTCATTAAATTCACTGTTAGGCTACTTTTGGTAAACTTTTCCTTTGTTTGAAAGAACAAAATTAAACTATTAATTAAAGTTGTCCAGAGCAAAACAAGGGAAGGGGAGTTAATTTTTTTAACCTTATTGGAGCTTTTCTTTTTAATTAGCTAAAAGGTAGACAGCGGTTCGTGCTTTGTACTAACAATAAACAGCAGCCAAAGTAAAAGGTTTAACAAACGCCGTTCCCGCGCCACCCCCACCCCCAACGAGCACGGATATTTGCCACCCAAGTCTCTACAAAGAAAAGAAGAAAGGATAACATCTGACAAAACAATAGTGAATAGGCTTTATAAAGCTTTCACAGCTTTAATGCCTAAAGAATGAAAAAATGAGCTCACTGTCCAAAAAAAAATTCAAAACCCTTTCGGTTTAAAAGTCCTTTTTTAAACGAGGAAAATAATTGATTTTCTGGTTCCCATGAATTGTAATGTGAAATATAACGAGCCCAATGATATAAGAGTAAAATACACCCCCACTCTTGGAGTGTAACTTTCAAAGCCCGGTATGTAAAAGCTTAGGTAGGGCTTAGGCGCTTAAGGAGAGGGAGGATAAACTCCGGAGCTGCTCTCTCATCCATTCACTCTGCCCTAAGTCAGCTCCCAGACCACGCCGGCCTCGTACGCACGTTCGAGCCCCAGGGAACGCTATTTCTCTGCCCTCTGGCTGCCCACACAAAGCTCTCTCTCCCCAGGTCCCAGCTCCCAAACCACTTCCCCACCAGCAGAGCGCCCAGCCTCGGGCCACCCCATTGTTTCATTCTGCAAGCTAAGGAACAGAGCGGGAGGGGGATGGGGCAGGGGAGCCCACAGCCAGAGACCAGGGGGGCAAGGTCGGAGGGAGGGCGGGCGGCAGAGCAGCGGCCGCAGGAGGGGAGTACCTGAGTATCCTGGGCAGGTTCTGCGTCAGAGCTGGCACGCCGGTGGAAATGGAAAAGTGCACAAGCAGCAGGACGGAGAGCGACACCAAGATAGCCGAATTAATGACCACCGCCCCGCCAACGAAGCCAAACACAAACAGCAGCATGCACCCGGGACTCATGGCGCTGTGCGGGCATGGTGACCCGCCGCGGAGAGGAGCGAGGCGGCTACGGAACGGGGGCCGCGGGGGAATCTCGGCTGGGCAAGTCCGTCACTCGGCGGCCACGGCCACGAAAACAATGCCATCAGCGGCTCTCCGCCGGGCTCTGCAGCGGCGGCAGCGGAGGCAGCGGCGGCGGCAGCGGCTCCCCGTCAATGACATCACCCTACTCCCCACCTCACAACCATAGAGCTGCCGCTCTTAGCATCTGTGCAGCAGCCCCGAGAGGCAGCACGCTTATTAACTGTTTTTTCCCCTCCGCGAATGTCGGGGCTTAGCTCATTGGTCACAAAGCCTGCTGATCTACATAATTTATTCACAATTCCACATCAAACAGACATCCGGCTAATAACCCTTTCAAACCCGTACCTTAGCAACAAAAACAATGATAGAGAGAAATGAAAGTTATTTTCAAACTCCCACAAACTGAGAACAATTAAAAACCAACCCCCCCCCAAACAAAATTCTTTTTATCAATTTCTTTTTTTAAACGTACACGAATATATCCAAGCTGCCTATCTGACTACCTCCTGATCTAGCCTTTTAATAGTCAAGGCTGCTTCCATTCTTTTCTACTCCATTCTCTCCCACAACATTCCAAGCACAGAACAGAATTTTCTGAATCAGCCTGACTGTTGTTCTAGGATTGAAGAACACAGCAACGCAGAAATAAATGGATTTTATTTTGCCGTTTTCAAGGCAAAATGTGTAACAGAGCTTACCTAATTCTACTATGAGTTGTGGATTCTAGTTGATCACTCCCTGATAGCTGATGAAGTTTTGTTTTTTCTAAGTGTTCCATATAATTATGGATCATCTATTTAAAAAAAAAAGAAAGAAAAAACATGAATTAAAATGAACATTACTCAGAATTAAAATATATACTGTATATAGGAATAATTTATTTCTTTACAAGTTTCATATTTATATCTTTGTATCTGAAGCTACTCAGTGACATGCAGAAGAATTTTAGAAATATGTAAGTTTAGGAATGGCAACTTAGTGAAACCAACATCTTTAACATATCAAAACACTTTTCATAACTGTTTACATATTATCATTACTACAACTAGCTCTGGATAAGTAGTTCAGGAAAATAAGAATGGAGAGGAAAATGAAAGGGCACTGGTTAAAAGCAGAAACTAACATTTTTGGAAACCCATAAAGTAAATCAAGAAAAAAAAAAAGAAACATGTGAAACTTGATATGAGCCAGTGTCCTGATATGATTTTTTTATCACTCAGCCACAAGTATGGAAGATGTAAAAATAATTTCTAATTCAGTATGCACAAAGAATTATTATATGTAGTTTTAATTTGGTTGTGTGGGAAATGAAGATTTTTTTATTTCCAATTCTGAAATGAAAAAAAAAATTCCATTAAAATACTATATAACAAAAGTGATAAAACACATTTCTCATCTACATTGTTTTTATGCTAACTTCAGGTGATTTTATGGAATATACACCTATTTCTGATTTCCCTCAAGTTGAGGATTAAATTTTAGGAAACTGTACCTAGAATGATATTGTCTGGAATCTTAAACTATGCATGGTAATTTCTAAGGAAATGTGAAAAACTCAATATGATTTTTAAAAAATAATCTTCATATTTTAACTTAAGGACAAAAGTAAAATGCATATAATGCAACATGTATTTCAAATACACATTTGAAAAATCAGAATCTAGAAGACTCATATTGAAAAATGTTAGATAAAAAAAAGAGTGGACTATGAATTTAAGTCCATGTTAGAATGTTTGTGTAGTTATATATTATTATATGCTTTATATTATAAAGGACTTAAAAAGGTAGAAAAATTCTTTGGAAACTGTGTAGATTCTTAGAAGCAGAACATATACTACATCCTGATTTATTTGGAGAAGACATAAACGTGGACACAGCTATAAATATTTACCAATATACATAAAATCTTTTACTATACTGAAAGAATATTATATAGCTGAAGAAAATGAAAATGAACAACCAATTTTTAAAATAATCAAAAGAATAACAAATCTCTGCTAAAGAAATGTTATTTAAGAGACATGGCAAATAACTTTATCAAGTGCAATTTACTGATCAAATTACATTTTTCTTCTGAACCAGTAACAGTTATGCCCTTATTTTACTGACAAGTCAAAAAGTGGCACAAAAATTATCAAAAAATCCTTAATGCTATTTCTGAAAAGAAAATACTCTTACAAGAAGATGCATAGTGAAGGGGGGAAAACTAAAGGGAGTAAGGGGAAGGCATTTAGTACTTTTAAAATACATTGAAAATATTATAAAATAATTACAATATTTGAGTGATAAAGTGAAAAGTCCTTCTATTCTAAATAAAGGCAGTATTTATGGTCACATGGGTTTTTTGGAAACTTCGTGTCCAGTAAATCTTAGAAGTAATTTAGTCATTTTCTTCTAAATAGAAGAACTACTAAAACCTTCTGAAAATATAAGGACATGGGTTATAATTTAAGACTGATTTTAAAATTTAAAATTAAGTTGTAACTATTCCCATATAACCCTACTGTGGTACTACTGTCCCATCATCACCAAAATACACTGTTACTTGTAACAGTCAACACATCAACCAATATAATGATTTAAGGGTTGTTACTCAAAGCTTGAATGGCTAAGAAATCAAATTTTTAATTTTTTTTTAAAAATAAAGCTAGCTCTTAGCAAATTCAACTCTGTCAACTGTTAGTTCACTATGTCAAACAGTTCAATTAATAGTCAACCATTTCTAAGCTTCATAGATGAATATAAATTAGTAAAACTCAATATCCTTTAACTATTTAAAAAAGAGGCACCAAATTTCTTCTTCATCACTAATATCTGTTTTTTTACAAACACAGCTGTCAAGCTATAAGCATAAGCATTTGTTAACTGTCTCTGTGCTGGGCACTGATAAGCACTAGAGAGAAGAAAATGAAACAAGGACAGCCTCTTCTTTGGAGGAGTTTAAGTGTTACATGTTCCCAAGTAGAGAAATACAGACTACATAACAATTCCTGGGAAAATCAGATGAGGTCTCTGGAAGGAGGAGGTTCTTAGGCTGAGCCTTGAAGCGAGCTAAGGAGTCAAACAAGTTAAGATGATGAGGGAAAGCCTCCCAAACACTGCTAAGGCACATACACATCTTAGACGCAGAGAGAAAACTCTTCTTTACAATTATAACAGCAAAGTTCTCAGCTGCTCATATCTGAAATCAGAAAAGCTCCTTTTTGAAACTTTAACCAAAAGCAATGGAAAAATGGAGAATTCCAAACTATTATTTTCAGATAGTTGGTCCCAGGTCTCATTTTAAATAAACAGTCCACAATAGTATATCCAACTTGGCTTCCAAATTATCTGAGAATCACAGGATTCGAGAGCTAGAAGAGATGTCAACAGTCATGGCAAGTCCAATAGACACCTGAAAGGAATTCACAATAAACATATACTCAGAAGTATTCATACTCTGAATCATTCTGAGTCATTCAGAAATTCTTGGAGACTCCTAAGGAGGGGGCAGTCTTTGCAAACTGACTTACAACATTGTTCAAATTAAATTTCCCTGTCCAAATTTGCCAACTCTCTCTTAAATGCCCAATGTAAAGGGTTCAGTTCTTAATTCTCATTCTTAACCTACTGGAAGCATTTGAGACTACTGATCCCCTTGTCAGTCAATAAATGTTTATTAGGCACTTCTATGTACCAGGCACTGTACTAATAATAAGCCCTGGGAATACAAATAGGAAAAAGAAAAAATAGTCCCTGCCCTCAAGGAACTTAAAATCTAATAAGGGAGAGTGTGTGTGTTTCTCCTTCGTTGACAAAGACCATGCCATCAGAGAAATAATGACATGACTTGCACTTGACTTTGTTTTGAGTGAGGGAGAGCTGTGCAGCTCACCAGCCTCACTTCTCCTCCAGAGCCATCTGAATCCAGTGACCAGATATTCATCAGGATGACTGGAGATGACCCAGGATGAGGCAATTGGGGTTAAGGGACTTGCCCAAGGTCACACAGCTAGTCAGTGTCAAGTGTCTGAGGTGAGATTTGAACTCAGGTCCTCCTGACTCCTGCACTGATGCTCTATCCACTGCACCACCTAACATGCAAAAGGAAGCTTTGGGGGCAGGGGAGAAAGGAGAGTGATAAGAGTCCAGTCTGAAGCCTATGGAAAATGAAGAGATGGCTGCTCTGGGAGCTCTCTTTTAAAGGAGGCTTAAGGAAGAGTTCTTTGTTCCACCCTCCAATCAAGGGGCCAGAAAATGATTACACTAAGGCTAATCCAATCTCATAGGAGATCTCCTAGATAGATCTTTTCTCTAAGTTTTCATTACACTGATTTCTCCTGGTTTTCCTATCTGTCCAAACATTCTTTTCCAATCTCCTTTGGTAGGTCTTCAGCCATGTCACATCCATTAACAGTAAATCTCTCATCCCAAAGTCTATCTCCTAAGTCCCTTTTCTTTTTTGCTCCATACCACTCTCACTTGGCAATCTCATGAGCTCCCATGAATTCAATTATCATCTCTACGAAAATGATTCCTAAACTGGTCACCTGTCCTTATTCTCTCTCTCCTGAACTGCTGTCATGCATCACCTTTGAACATCTCAAAATGTCTACCCTAGGGGCACCTGGAGCTCAGCATGTCCAAAATAGAATTCGTCTTTTCCTTCAAACACGCCCCTCTTCAAAACTTCCCCTAGTAGTCAAGGGCACGCCTAACCTTTCAGTCACCCAAGTTTTGAAGATAAACCTCCATGTCATCCTCAACTTTTCCTTCTAACTCATCCCGTAGTCCTGTTTCTACCTTCACAAGTTTCACATACATTTCCTTTTCTCCACTCACAGAGTCCTGGTTCAGGCCTTTATCATTCCTTAGCATGGCTATTGAAATAGCTTTCTAAGCAATCTCCCCTACCTCAAGTCTCTCCCTCCTCCCCATCTTCCACTCAGGTATAAGGTTATTTTCCTACAGCACAGTCTCACTTTGTCACCCTTGTGCTTAAGGAGTTCCCAAAAACTTTTAGAATTAAATATGAAATCTTCTCTTTGGTATTTAAAGCTCTTCATGCAATGATGTGTTCCTACCTTCTTAGTCGTCTTTCCAATGCACTCTATGATCCAGATAGTGTGGCCTACTTGTTAGTTCATGTACATGGCATTCCATCCCCCATTTCTGTTCCTTTGCACTATCAGTCCCCCAAGCTTAGAACAGTCTGCCCCTTTACCTCTGCTTCTTAGTTTCCCTGGCTTCCTTTGAAACAGTTCAAACCTCAGCAACTACAGGAGGCCTTTCCAATGCCCCCATATACTAATACAGTCAGGTGACACAGATCTTGAATTTAAATCCGGCCTCAGGTACTAACCAGCTGTATAATTCCAGACAAATTACTTAATCTCCACCTCAGTTTCCTCAACTTTAAAATGAAAAGAGTAATAGCACCTGCCTCCTAGGGTTGTTATGAGAATTAAATGAGGTAAAGCACACAGCACATTGGCTGGTGCACAGTAAGTAAGCTTAATAAATGCTTATTTACTTATCCCTGTCCTTCCTATTCTATTCTCTTTTTCTGGGGTGTTAGCTGCAAAAATTAAAGAATATCCAGTAACTTCTCCTTTCATTCTTCTATACTATAGTATTTCTTCACTGTATATTTTGAGCTCCCTTCTGTCTACTCATTTCTTCATTTTCTCTGCTGGTTTTTCCATGGGATTTTCCTTCTGAAGATTTCTTCCTTTTTTCTGCTTTTGTCATTCTTTTACTTTACTTGAAGTATTTCTTGTAGTTTTGAGATTTTGAAAAAGAACTGTATTTAGATGTAAGCTCCCATTCAGCTATCTTGCCTGAAATAAATGTTACACGGAAAACTTACCCAAAAAATACTGAATTCTAGTTAAGCAGCCCTGAGTTCAAATCCTAATGCCTATTTACCACATGTGTTATTCTGGGCAAAGTACTTAACCTTCTAAGCTTTGAGGGATGATAAATTAAGAGTGGAATGGGGCATTAGACCTCTTACTTTACAAAGCAGGAAAATGAGATCCAAGAAGTTGAAATGTGTCACCCACTGTTACACAGTCAGTCTCTTCATACATAAAATAAGGATTAAAAACATTACTAAGAACAAATTGTTGTGAGAATTCAAATGATGTATTCTATAAATCTTATGGCATCATATAAACGTGAGCTATTATTTTCACTAACAGTAGATTAAGGGATGATTGTGTTTTTATAAAATATCCTGCAAAAAAGCTTCACAGTATTTTATTCACACTATGTTAAGAGCTAAAGGGAACATTAAGAGATAATTTAATTCAAATCTTCAGATGAATAAACTTGCTCCTAGACAAAAAATAAAAAAGCCAAGACTGTGGACTTTAGAGTCCAATGCTCAAACAAGTCATTCAAACAAGTCATTCAAACAAGTCACTGATCCCAAGGGTCTCTTCCTGGTATGGTAACCTGGAACTCATTTGTTGTCTTCATCCCCCCTACAAGAACTCATCTACTTATGCACTTAATAATCAAATGGATCTGTCACCTCATCAATTTGAGAGAGCCTTTTAATAAGGCATTTCATAACCTACTAATTCCTGCTCATTCTACGTATCCCTTATTCATGTACTTCATGAGTTTGCCATAGAGGTTTCATCCAATGTCCTACAGACCTTCCTTGAGATCTCCTGACATTATAAGGGTATCAGTGGAACACTCTGGCTGTTCACCCATCATCCATTCCTTGGCAATAACTTTTATTCCTGTGCTTCCAAGTTCCTCATCCACTATATGATGCAGCCTGTTCATATCCATCTTGTGCTTCTCCGCTGCTGTCCGATGATAATCATTCTTAATTATCTGGAGACTGTTTTAGTCTATGTCTTGCTGTAACATGGGGAAAATTGATATGTTAAAAAGATGGGCCTTTTGATTTCACTGAAATATTGGGGTTAGAAGTTTATTAACTTCCCCAAAACAATTCAGTCTGTTCTCCTATTCTGGTTCAATTACAGGCCTAACCATCATACCTCTGCACTGACTGTGCCAGGTATACTCAACTGATGCATGAGTTTTACAGATTTTCAATTCAAATGCATGTCCTAGTCTGGGCAACAGACATTCTTAATCTATTCGATCTTCCTTGTAGTCATAGATCTCTGTAACAATCACAGACTTGATGCAACTTGTGCAATGTCATCCACAAACTGATCATCTGGAAAACCTTACTGTCCACAGGGAAACCTTCTTCAACTTCTGTGTGAGATCTCCATCATTATGGCAGAGGCCTTTGGTAAGCATATATCTAGCTGTTTTATGTTTCTCTTTTTTTATTAGAGGATCACTGCACAAGGCTATGTTTGTTATGTCTTGAATCTTGAATGATTTTGATGTATGGATAAAAGGCATTTTATTGGAAGAACCTTTAACATAAACTTTAACGTTAATTCTACCAAAGCAAATGCTTTTTCATAATCAACAAAAAGTACAATAGAATCTTATATTCTGTACATCTTTCAATCAAGGGCAAAATGGCAAAGATGTGGTCCATTATTGAATATCATTTGTGGAAAAATTAGTTGTTCCTTACTAATATCCTTATAAATGATGTCTTCAATTCATGTATTTGGATATTACATCAATCCTTGTATGTATTCTCCAGCTGTATTCTCCAGCAAAGTAATTCCTCTATTGGTACAATATGGCAATTTTCCCATCTTTGTTCTTTTTAGTGCTATTTTTACTTCCCAGATAAATGTAATTGTGATATTAGGTTCTGAATGCAGTGGTTCCACCGGCCTCCATGGTGCAAAAAGTTTTATCATAATGATCTTTCGGAATCTTTTTCATTTTTCTTCTGTTTTGGTCCATAGTTTCACCCTTAGGATAACTCTATATGCATGTCACATCAAGGTTTCTTTAAGATGGTTCTACCTTAAAAGTTTTAAAAACAAATTTATATTCTCACTTACTGCTGTCTTTGACAGTCATCTCTTTCCACTTAGTAAGTCTACTGCTTGCTGAGTAAGGTATTTACTGGGTTCTTTTCATCTTCTTATTGTAAGAATAGATTTTGTAATGGTTAATTTCTGTATAAAATTACTATGATCATTGTTCATGTCATTTCTAATGTCCATTTCCCATTTCCCTTTGCTGATTATTTGCTTAAACAATTCAAGATTGAGTCGTTTCAATGATACACCATCTTTTCCTCATTATTATTCTTTCTTCTTGCTTTTTACTAAGTCCAGTCCTTTGTCTTAAGAAGACAATAGTCTGATTGTTAACTGATTAAAGGATGACTCCTATAATGACAATAACAAGTCTTTTCCTGGCTGTCAACAATACAATATAGTTTCATTTTTTCTGATATATTTGGTACTTGCATTTCTAGTGCCTAACAATTCTTTTCACAAATTGTGTTCATGATATAAAGATTTGAGACGTCTTCATAATCTGTAAATCTTTAGTCTCTTTCTTTCATCTGTCTTCCTTTTTTCATATATTTTTCTCACCATTCTCATCTTTTCTCCAACTTCTGATTGAGGTCAACAAATATCAGAGTATCTATGGATTTAATTTGGAGGGTTTTATAAGTTCTTCATTACATTTTCTATCTCTTTATCCTAAGCATCTGATATTAGTGCATAAGTTGCAACTATTTTCATGGTGGTCTTTCTGCAAATATCTTTCATATCATCAACAAAGCAAAATAAGATGACCACATCTCACATTAAATGATAAAACCAAATCAATCAACTCCTTTCTTTGCTTTTCCAAGGACATGTGTAATCTAGCCTTTCATTTATCTGTAACATCTTTCTTCTGGTTTTATTTATAACAAAAATATCAAGATTGATATGACTCAATTCCTCTAGCAGTATGTCCACTTGTTCACTGGACCAAGATTCCACATCCAGAGTGCCAAAAATAAAAGTTTACAGTCTAAAACTATTTGATTCTTAGCACCCTCTGAACCCTTTTCCACTTCTTTGGCTCTGACAACTGAAACACAAGGGGATAAATATGCTGAAGACCATTTCATAATTTTGTTTTGTGGATTGCCATTGCCAAGAAATTTATCACTAAAAACAGGCAGCCTATACAATGTTAAGACTCATTACTTAGCTAGGCTGGTTCTTCAAAAGCATACTGAGTCTGCTGCCAAAGCCATACTCAAAGCTTTCCAGGATAGTAGAACCTGGAGAACATCCACTCCACTTACATTGTCCCAGGAAACTAGGGTTATCTCTATGCCACAATGAGGCAACAAACCAGGACTTTCTGGAATAAGACTTCTTGTATACAAGTCTAAAATCACTCTAATCTCTGTCCTCTCATCAGAGCTCCAATTCCATAATTGTAACTATTTATAGAACATTTCCATAAAGAAGAATTCTCAAAATGTAAAGAGTAGAACAAGCACTAGTAAGAACAATGAATCAATCAAAAAAGCAACATTTATTAAATACCTAGTATGGGCCAAGTACTATATTAAACCCTGTAGATACAAAGACAAAACTGAAACAGTGCCTACCCTCAAAGAGTTTATATTCTTATAGGGAGGCAATATGTACATATATAAATACACAAAGAATACATACCAAATGGATACCAATAAGTTTGGAGAGGAAGGTCACTAGTGGTAGGGGGAATAGGAAAGAGTTCTTGTAGAAGTTCTGAAAAATTCATGAAGAAGAGCAGGGATTCAAGGAGGTAAAGGTGAAGAGAGAGAGTTCATTCCAAATATGCAGGTTAGTTAGTGCAAAAGAGATGGAACATGGAACATCCTGTGTGAGGGACAGCAAGCAGGCCAGTATATGAACTGCAGGTGTAAGAATAGATAGATAAGCAGCAGGTAAGTTTATGAACAACTTTAATTGCTGAACAGAAAAAGCCAAAATAGTAAAGAAGATTTTTTTTTAAAAAATGGCAAAATCTTAGGCTCTTTAAATAGGTCCAGGTCCCCAAGTCCAAAAAAATTATTAGTGTAAGTAACAGCAAGTAAAATCATGGAACCACTGTTGGTGATCTCTAAGAAGTCAAGGGGAGTGGGGGGAGAAGATGGGGTGGCACAAGGAAGAGACAAAGATCATTAAAAACTTGACAGATGTTAGAAAACTGGAAGGTGAGTACATGAAATTCTAAGTGCTTTAAGAAGTCAAAGTGGAACTTTTATAAGAATAGGTAAAAGGGCTGAGCACGTTGTGGTATATGAATGTAATGGAATACTATTGTGCTATAAGAAATGAAAAGCATGTGGGCTTCAGAAAAACCTGGAAAGACTTATATGAACTGATGCTGAGTGAAGTGAACAGAACCAGAACACTGTACACAGTAACAGCCACAGTGTGTGAGGATTGACTTTGATAAACTAGCTGTTCTCAGCAAAACAAGGCTCTAAGACAACTCCAAAAGACTCACAGTGGAAAATACTACCCACATCCAGAGAAAGAACTTTGGAGTCTGAATACAGATGGAAGCATACTATTTGCTCTCCTTTTCCTTTGTTGTGTTTTGTTTCTTCTTCCTATTAGTTCTAATACTTCCTATTAGTTCTAATTCTTCTTTACATCATGACTAATGTGAAAATATGTTTAATATGAATGTATAAATAGAGTCTATATAAGATTGCATGCTGTCTTGGGAAGGGGGAGAAGAGGGAGGGAGAGAAAATTCAAAACTCAAAAGTTTATGGAAGTGAATGTTGAAAACTAAAAATGAATACATTATTAAAAAAGGGTAGGCAGAAGGAAGGATAAAACAACTAACAAGAATGTATTCACATTCTTGCTATAAGAAATCATGTAAGATGATTTGTAACACAAGTATTTACAATTTCAAAATTGTATACTGCTTACAGCTTTTGATCTTTGCTCACTTGGATTCATACATGCCTAAAAAAGGAAAAAAGTTCTAAAAAAGGACTACTGTACACCTGCATGTCATACTATCAGGACTAAATCAGCTGAATACCCCTGTATCCAAGGAAGAAAGCATCTCTGGATGAGGATAATACAGAGTGGGTCTAAGATGATTAGTTGCTAAATCACTGAGGAAGAGGATGAGTGAGATATTAAGGACAGGGTCTATGTTTGAAATATAACTTACCAAAGCAAAACCTTTGACATTTAGGAACCTGCCAATTAACAGGAAAAAAAATTATCTAGGAGATTTGAAGTCTAGTCTCTTTGTCTTTAATTTTTAATCTTTTCCTTTCTCCTGGATCCTTTCCATCTGTCTATATAATCATGCCCTGAACTCCCCTATCCTTTAAAAAAGTCCTCTCTTGTTCCTACTAGTCCCCCAAAGTGTTGTCCTACATCTCTCCTTCCTTTCACAACGAAACTCTTTTTAAAAAGCTGTCTTCATTCTCTCTAGCCTCTGGTCTCTTACCTCTCACTCACTTTTGACCCCTTGAAATCTAGCTTCCAAGTGCACTCAACTGAAATTTCTCTCCAAACAAAGTTACCAGCCATCTCTTAATGACCAGATCTGATGGCATTTCCTCAACTCTGATCGTTCTTGGCCATTCTGCAGCATATGAACCTACTGATCATCCTCCTGTCCTAGATAATCTTTTCCTTCTGGATCTTCACAACACTGCCTTTCCCTTATTTATCCCGTTACCTGTCTGACTGTTCTATCTCCCTTATCATTCTCCAAATACAGTCCCATAACTAGAATCTATCCTGCTCATCGTCCACTTCTCTTTTTAATTATGTTCTCACTTGGTAATTTTATCAGCTCTCATGTTAAATCTTCATCTCTATGCAAACAATCAGTCCCAATATCTTAGACCAACAGTACTCCTTCTCCAATTGCCTATTTGATGTTTTATGTCTTCCAGATTTTCCTTCACTTAGTAAGCTTTCATTACTAATCAGTAGTTTTTTCTTTTACATCTTTGGATTCCAGTACATTCAAAGTAGATTTGAGTTTTTCTCTTCAGCTAATTATTTCAGATGTGTAGACCATAAATTCTGCTCTCTGCTTCCCTTTTAGCTTTTCTTTTCAAGATTCTGATTTTTCTCAAATTATTCAGGAACACTCTGCTGAGGTTCCAAGCTCTCTTAGACCACAGAGCCCTCTGTTTACCAGATGTTGGTTCAATTGGCTTTGTCTTGCAATCATGATTTAGAGATACTTGCCCTAATTTAGATGTCTAGGTAGCCACTGTCCTTTCTGTTTTAATATCTTCCCTACTGATTGATGTTGGTTATTTTTTAAAAAATAATTCTGTATTCATATTTTCTGTTTCTTAAATCACCATAGTCATCCCAAGTATCCTTCCCCGCTCCCTTTCCCAGGGAATCTATCCATAACAAATAAATTTTTTTGAAAGGGGGAAAAAATCTGCACAACTAATCAATATATTGGAAAAAGTCTGAAAACATGCGCCAAGCATAACATCAGTGGACCTCCTAGCACCCCAAAGGGGTCACAGCTGAGAATGTCTTCATATACATTTTCCTTTGAATCCTCTTAATCTTTACAATTTTGTTACATTTACTTCTGATTTTTTGGTAGTCTTTCCATTTACATTGATGCAGTTATTAAGTATATATTTCTTTTGGTTCCGCTTACTTCATTCTGCATCAATCCATACAGATCCACGTTTCTCTATATTCATCACATTCACTTTTGTACAGTACAGTAATATTCTGGTGGATCAATACCAGATATTTTTTGCATTTTGCAACTATTTGGAATGGGACTCCCTTTCAATTATTGCTTCTTGTGTTTTTGTTATTATCATATAGAAATGTTGTTGATCTTTTAGGATTTATTTTGTAGCTTTACAACTTTGCTGATGCTGTGTTGTCTCAATTAGTATCTTTGCTGTTCCCTAGGATTTTTCCAAGTAAACCATCATATGTATCAGCAAACGGATAGTTTTATCTTCTCTTTACCTATTCCTTAATTTCCCTTACCCACACAGCTGACAGATCTGTAAAGGATAGTCAGTAAAGAATTTATTACCTATTTGTTCCTTTTTACATTTATTTACAATATCTTTGTGCCCTATTATATGGTTAATTTTTGTTAAAGTACTATGCAGTCCTGAGAAATACGTATATATTCTTTTGCTCTCCCATTTAGAAGATGTCATAAGTCTTTTAATTCTAGTTTATCCAGGAATTTGTTCAGTTCCATATTTTCCCTTTTATTTGTCATTCTATCAGACTTACCCAAAACTTGAGAGGGATACTGAAGTTTCCTGCCTCTATGGTGTTACGGTCTATGTCTTCTTGTAGCTCAGATATTTCCTTTACAAATGTGGATGTCAAGGCATTAGAAGCATATATTTATTATTGATATTGGTTCATTGTTGGTGGTTCCTTTCAGCATAATATGGTTTCTTGTTCATCCCTTTTTAGTATATGAAGGTTTGTTTTTTTGCTTTGTCACAAAGAATGCAATTTCTGCTTTTTTGGATTCACTTGATACACAGAAAAAATAGTTTCCATCTCTCAGCTTTATTTTGCATATGTCTTTGCTTTTTAAGTATGTTTCTTGTAAGAAACAGATTGTAGGATTTTGTTCGTCTAGTCTTGACTCTCATTCTTGCCCAATCTGTCAGTGTTTTGTTTTGTTAAACTGTTTGATCCATTCGCATTTAAAATTAGGAGAACAGGTATGTTTTCTTCCACCTTCCTCTAATAGTGGGGCTTTATTTCACTATATGCACCGTACTATGTTTCTTCAGTTACTTAAACTTTTATTTAAAGGGGTCCTCCTTCAACTGCCTCACCCCTACTCCCCCACCCTCATTTGTTACCCCTTACCTTTTGGGCTTTAGTTTATTAGTTTTTTCTCTCCAGCTTTTACATGGTTACATAATTCTTCCTGTCTCAGTCAAGTAGCTCCCCTTCCTGTCCTTCCCTTCGACTAGTACAGTTAGTTTTTCAAATTTCATTTTCTGTGCCCCTTTCCAAAAAGGATTTCTCTTACTCTCTTCATTAGACATCCTCTTGTCTAGTCTAGACCCTCATTCTTTCATTCATGAAAGAATTGCATCCCTCTTCCACCTCCCATACTACTGTCAGTGAGACTATACCAGCAGACTCAAGGATATGACACAGGCTTATAAACCATCCCTAAGAACCCGATCCCTCCCCCCTTTTTTTCAGTCATCTCTATGACTCCCTGCCCCTACACTGTGGAAATTTGCTGCAGCCATGACAGACAGCATGGCTGTAACCATTAAGGAGCAAAAGCCTGCCAGGGGCCACAGCATAGTGCTGCAAAGATCTGAACAGTAGGCAATTCTCTGTAATTATTAGTTCTCTTTCTTTCTCTGTATTCCTCATCAAATCTCTTAAGATATCAATTCTAGGGTCTCTCCTTTAGGTGGTTTCTGCCACTGACTTGTAGACTTTTGCCCTGTGGATTCACCTTTTTTCATTGCACCTCACTCCCAAAATAATGCCAATTATTGCAGGCGTCAGAGAGTACAATGTGTCATGGTAGGGACTCTTCCCTACTATGTTCCTGATTATGAAGCCTGCTACAAAGCTAAACTCTTCCCTGATTACCTTTCCCCCAACCCTTTTTCTTCAAAATCTCTCCTCCCTGAGTCCATGCTCTCCTACTCCAGGTGCCAGTTGCCCCAGGGATTCTGCCCATTATTTTTGCTATGCAGGTCACAAATTCTGCTCTTAATTCTCATTTCTCTTTTGAACTACTCAAGAATAGTGTGCTGTGGTTTCATGTTGGTTCTACTCATATTTCATGAAGTTCTCCATCTCATTAAGAGATGAATGATTTTCTTTTGCTTTATAATAATTTATTCATAAATGACTTACTAGATCTTGAGGCTATATTTCCTGCTGTTGTTACTGTTTTTCCTATTCATTTATCTGTTTATGTTCCAAGGTCTTTGAATTTTCTTCCCAAAATCTTTGAGAATTTCGTTCCTCCATCCCCACCCCACCCTCACCACCCCCAACTCAATTTTCTCCTGTTGCTCTCTTTCTGATTCTTTCCCTTCCAACTGTGGTTTCCTTAGGAGCTAGATCTCAAAGTATCTTTACTTCCTTCCACACTGGGCAATTCATGGTTCAACCAGCCTGGGTTGAAATGAAATGAAAATGACTTTGGGGAGGTCAAAAATGACCCTAGCTGGATGCTGTGCTTTTTCCATCAGCTCTGGTGAAGTGTGCTCCTCATATACACCATGTTATCTCCTACCCCTGTTCCTCAGTTCTTTCACCTGATATGAGTAGTTTAGAGAATTGTAGCATTGGTGCTACAGGGTTATCTACCCTGCCTCTAGTGGTATTATGGGGTTATCTGCACTGGTACCTACTGTTCAGATCTTTGCAGCACTATGCTGTGGCCCCTGGCAGGCTTCTGCTCCTTAATGGTTACAGCCATGCTGTCTGTCATGGCTGCAGCAAATGTCCCCAGTGTAGGGGCAGGGAGTCATAGAGATGACTGAAAAAAAGGGGGGAGGGATCAGGTTCTTAGGGATAGTTTATAAGCCTGTGTCATATCCTTGAGTCTGCTGATATAGTCTCACTGACAGTAGTATGGGAGGTAGAAGAGGGATGCAAAGTAAATTCAAGGTTAATGACTGTCAGTTCATGGGTAAGGTGTTTTGTTTTGGGGGAGAAGAATTTTTTTAATCTTTTTTTTTATTCTAGATATTCTAGGCCACAGAGAGAACTGACATTGCCTTATCTTTCAAAGTATATAATTTCTCTTTGAGAGAGCTAAGAGGTCATGAGGATGAGAGAAAATGTCTAGTCCTCTATCTTGTTGCTCACATGACCTGAAAGTCTCTCTGGTTGTGTTATAGATTTTTCAACTCAGTTTTCTTCCTCCCAAGACCTCTGATGATTTTAGTTTTTTATCTCCCCCTTATTATCCTCTGTCACTCAATTTCTGACCCCTCTTCCATTGAAGGCAGGTCTCCTGGTAACTATCTCAATGATGTCTCAACTTCCTCCCACTCTGAAGAATTTACTTTTCACTGCATTCAGTATCTACCTCAAGAGACTTCTGCAGGGACAGGAGTGGTCTTTTTTCCTTCAGGTCTTCACATAATATACATACTAGCACTATGGCCCACTTTTCTTTGTTCCTTAATTCTCTGGTTAAAAGCTGTCACCACTGGAAAAGTTAAGGTCCCCTTCTTCCTATAGCTCTTCCTCTTTCACAAGTGAGTGGGTAAGAGTAGAAGTCTGCTACATTGTCACAGAATAGTGGGGGTGAGGGAAGGGTGAAATGACAGAGTCTGTAGTAATAGCAAAGAAAGTGATGGATCCTACAGAACAGGCAGTAGATGTGGAGAACTGCGACTACTGGGAAGTGGGAGATACTGGAGATTAGCGTTTTCTGTAATTAATTCATAAGGCCCTTACACTGTTAGGCTTCTTTGATAATCTTGGCATATAGAAATAGCTGTAATTAGTTTTCCTCTGATGCATAACTCTTCTTTGCGGATAGTTTTTTGAAGTTAGTAAGGACTAGGAAAAAATATCTTGGCCTTCCATCTTGTTGGTCATGTGACCCTGAAGTCCTTAATGACAATTTCAGAGTATCTCATAGGTATTTCAAACTCAACATTTTCAAAACAGACTTATTTTTCCAAGAAAACTCACTTTTCTTCCGAACTTTCTTATTTCTATCAAATCATTTTACATGTAAGAACTGGCCTGCCATTTAAGGGAATCCTAGTCATAGATCTAATCATATTGCTCCTTTCCCCACCCCCCCCAAAAAAAGCTCCCCTTTCTTTGGCCAACTCATGCCTGGCATGTAAAGTCCTCTAATATCTGGCACCATCATGCTTTTGCAGAGATTTTATATTACTCCCCTTTATGATGTACTTTATTATGGTACCTTGTAGACTAAACTGCAAACACACCCTCCTCTCCTTTCCTGTCTTTGTGCCTTTGTTCTTAGTATTTCCTATGTCTGGATTGTTCTCCCTTCCCTTGCCTGCCAAGTTCCTACCCATCCACTAAGAGTCAGTTCAAAATGCAACCCCCTCCACAAAGCTTTAATTGGTGTTCCCTTCCCATACCTAGGTCTCATTTACCTTTTGTTTTTAACTTCTGTATTGCACTGATCACCTATTTATTGTATATTAAGTTATCTGTGTATATTTAGTTCTCCTACACCATAAATAATATGAGAGAAAGGACCAATGCCCCTACAGTAAGCAGGTGCTTAATACATGTTTTTTTGAATTGTTGAAGTTTGGGCTCTGATGAAGATATTGGAAAGGTTCCACTGTACAGGCTACTATATGAAAAATAATAATCTCATAATCCAAATGAGGATACTATATACACAACAGGAACTTGGAGAAAAAGAACCTATAAAAATTAGGGCCAGCAAGGTAACAGTCAAACTGGTTTTTAAACTAAGGATTCCTTTATATTTTTTAAAAAACTAATTTACTGATATCTTCATTTTCCAGTATCCCCTCCCCACTATCATCTTTCATAAAAAAGAAAAGAGAGAAAAATTATTTCAGCAAACTAATGAGCACATTAAAAATAAAACAAAAACCTTTAGATTGGCAGGTAGACCTTGCCAAAGAAGGCAAAAAGAGATTGAGGAGGTGTGGGGGGTGCAGGAGGGGGAAGAAAGAGTGATTAAGAAGCGTGTGACTTAAAAAAAAAAAAAAAAAAAAGGGGACATACCCCTGGTTCTCCCAGAAGAGGGTAGGGAAGAAGAAGAATTTAAAGTCACAAGGATGTTTTACGGCAGGGGTGGGGAACCTGCAGTCTCAAGGCCACATGTAGCCCTCTAAGTTCCCAAGTGCAGCCCTTTGAGTGAATTGAAACTTCACAGAACAAATCCCCTTAATAAAAGGAGCCATATTTGGGGATCAATAGGGCCACATGTGGCCTTGAGGTCACAGGTTCCCCACTCCTGTTTTAGGAGATAAGCAAGAAGAAAGTCAAAATTGGAAAGTCAAAGCTATTTTTTTAAAGGAAGGGCACCTAATCCCTCCTGAGATTTCCTCCATAGGGCTGCAATGCCTCCTGACTTCATTTCATCTTCCTTAGGGAAAGATCAGTAATTTCTTATGTAAAAATCTGAATTTTCCTTATCTCTGCCCTAGGTCTATGAGCTTTCTAATGGCTAATTATTTATACATAGGGTGTTCTCTCAATCAAACAAATGTTTATTAAGTGTCTGCTCTAAGTCCAGAGTGGATGATAGGCATGAAAGACATGAAAGGCAAAATCCTGGCCGGCCCTCAAGTAACTTACATTTTGGTTGGAGAAACAAGCCTGAGGTATTTATAATAAACAGAAAAGCAAGCTATTAAGTTCAGAATATCTGGTAAGAGGTTTTTGGCTCCATGAAAGTAGTGACTGTTGAACTGGATGTTTGAAGTCTTATAAAGAGAGAGAATTTAGGTTATAGGGCATGAAACAAACTATTGTCAGATAAATTAGAAGTGGGCACTGAGAGAAAAGATTCAAAGATTCCATATAGGTTTCAAGCCTGGATGCCTGAGAGAGTGAATGCTTGTATCATTGACAAAAAATAGGCAAGTCAGGTCACACTGCCAATTTCAGGGAGATCAGGGATACAGGTCTAAACAACCTTAAATTGGAAGGCAGTGCAAAATATCCAGCTATAAATGTCAGCATAAATAATTGGAGTTCAGGAGACAAATCTAGGTTGGAAATATAGATTTGAGGGTCAACTGCATAAGAGCATTGGAAGATATGAGAGAAAGTTAATTATCTCAAAAAATGGAGAAGAGAGTTGGGGACTAACTCCTGAGAGGAATGCCCACAGGTGAGGAAGGAGGAAGAAGAGATTCTAAGGGGAACCATAACAGATTACCACTGGAGTAAAAAGTGTACAACTGTATCATGCTATCATGAAGTCCAAGGAAAGGGAGGCTTTCCAGAAAAATACTTTAAGTCAATTTTTGTACCCTTTCTAGAGTCCAGCTATTAGTAAGCAAAATTCGATGACTAGAAAATGGACCCTATCAGATAGCACTGAAGAGTTAATAAATGCTTCATCAAAGACATGCTAGAGTTTAGGAATTAAATGTCACTGTTCTTTAAAACCAGGAAGCTTTTATTATTGTTAATTGGCTACTTTAGAACAAGTTAAAGTATCTTTCTGGAAATACAGTAAGATTCAATTGTTTCCCAGAAAATAAACTATTCTAAGTTTCAAAGGAGCTTTAATATAAACTAGAGTGCATTTCTTTAAATAACAGCATAAAAAGAGTCTAGAGACTTACCTCTGTGTGTCTTTGATGTAGTGCATTGTATTCTTTCTTCAACTCTGATTCTCGCTCCTCAAGTCTGCTAACTGAAATGGAGAAAGATAGAGACAGATCAATATCACCAAATTATACAAAATTTACCTGGAAAAAAGCCAATCTTGAAGTCAGAAATCAGGTTTACCAACCCCTCATGAAGGATAGGAGGAAAATTAAAAAAAGAATGTTATGAAAACCAAGAGATGAAAGATTTCAAGAAAGTATTCTACTCAACCAGCTAAACTCAGTGCTTCTACCTTCTACCATCATCTCTGGGACCCAATATTCTAGTTAATTTCCATGAAGAGCTGAGTGATCTAATTTCTTCATCCTTAATTCAAAATCTGAGAGAAAAGAAACTATTTTTATAAATTTTTGCTTAGGATTCGTTTTCTTAATGTAATTTACTATAAAATAAGTCATTGGCTTTGCCATGTACTTAATGCCTCTCTGAAAAATAAATCAACTGTTTTATCAAGCCATTCTATAAAATCCCTATACAGACCTCCCTGTTGTAACTCAAAAACATAATAATGATATTATGAACATCAGAAAGTCATCTTTATTCACTATGCAATGATATCTGAAAGTCTCAACATTTATTTTTTTACAAGCTCTTCTCATGCTTTACACGATTCTGTACTTATTCTCTTGCAAATTTGGCTCCCTCTGCTGGTACTTTTTGGTAAATGCATTATACTTCAGTGATACTGTGGGATGTTTCTCAAAAATCAAAGTTTTAAAAAAAACTAAATCAAAGGTACATTCTATTAAGTATTTGCATTATACAGAGTATAATATATATATATATACGTATAAATAAAATAAATAACCTGGCAGAATGTCTAACTTTATTTCATTTATTTTCAATCAATAAGAATTGATTAAAATTAAGTACCCTTTCCTAACATGGAATATTCCAAGTGGAGTCAACGTAACAAGACTTGATCAGACACCTGTATACACACAGCATTATACCAAGCACTTTGGGGGCATAAAAGATTCAACTATGGTATTCAATTTAGCTAGGAAGGTAAGATGTATTTACACAAAACAATCAGTGAAAAATACAAGCTAACATATGTAAACAAATATCATTATACAAGATATATGTTACAAGTCAAGTGCTTTAGAAAAGCTCAGAGAGGGGGTGAAGCAATCAGAAAAGGTTCCATGATCAAGACGGGGATCAAGCAGTACCTTAAAAAATCTGGCAGGTAAGTAGAGTATTCAAGTGACAAGAATTACATAAGCACAAGGATAGAGGGAAAAGGCTGACATATAAGGGCAATACAGAGTGGCTTGGCAAGAGGAGAGATTTAATGATGGGGGGTAGTGGGAAAGGAGTTTAATAAGTTAGGAAGAGAATAAGATAAAAGACTAATCTGGCAACAATATGTCATTTGGATTGGAGAAGAAAAGATTTCATCCAAGAAAACAATTAGTAGCAGTAAGCCCTACATGACAGGGAGAGAGCCTGTATGAGGTTGATAACAGTGGAAATAAAAAGGATACAAATCTAAAAACCATTTGAGTGATGAAGATCTCAGAACAGGCATTTGCTAAATGTTGGTTGAATTAAGGAGGGAAAATGGTGTCTGAAAGTCTGGAATATTGGGAGAATGGTTGTATCACTGAAACAAATGAGAAAGCAAACTAGTTTGGAAGACAAAGAGGTTTTTCTCTTTTTGTTTGTTATTCTGAACTTAAGAAATAAAACAAGCATTTCCATAACAAAGTAAAATAGAAAAGAGGATTGCACATTAAGCTACAAATTATATACAATTTGATTTTCCTTCTAAATATAATAAAGCTATCATGTAACTTTTTCCTCTCTCCCCAAAGATGGCTACCACTAGATAGACACACAGACAGACAGACAGACACACACACAGTCTCATACTCTCTCTCTCCCCTCCCCTCTCTCTTAAAAAGTCCTTTTTAGTTTTTATTTTTGGGTTAATTTGGGTATTTATAATAGTCAAAGTGACTTAGCTACTCAAAGCTGTTAAAATGCGATTGCTGTTACTGCATACGACAGTCTCTTGGTTCTGTTATTTTGCTCTTCATTATTTCATCCAAGTCTTTCCATGTTTTTCTCAAATCATAAAGTTCATCATTTCTTACAGCACAGTAATATTCCATCACAATTATATATCATAATTTGTTCAGCCATTCCCCAATGGATGGTTATCCCTGCGTTCTCCAGTTCTTTGCCACCACAAAGAGAGTTGCCATATATGGGTTCTTTTCCTTTTTCTCTAATCATCTTGAGAAACAGACCTAATAGCGGTATTACTGGGTCAAAGAATATAGGCAGTTTTATAACTCTTTGGGCATAATTCCAAATTGCTCTCCATATAAAGAGGTTTTAAGTTCAGCTTTAGATACACTATGTTTAGGGTGACAGCGGGAAATCCAATTAGAAATGGGGAAAAAAAAATGGTTCATGAGAGCCTGGAATACTGGGAGAACGGAAATTATCACTGAAACCAATGAAGAAGATGGGAAAAGGAACCAATCTGGAAGACAAAAAGGTTTTTAAGTTCAGTTTTAGATATGCTAAGTTTAAGGTGATAGCAGGGAAATCCAATTAGAAATGTGTTATAAGTAGCTTAAATTACAGGATTATATCTATGTAGAGAAGTCAGGCTCTATGAATCTGACATAGCAAGTGATAAAGATATAAACAATAGATGAACTCTCCAAAATAGAGAGCTGAAGGGCTAATGCATGAAGAAAAGCAAAAATATCAAACAGCGGATTTTTATACTTAAAGCAAGGACAAAAATGGTCAGTGAATGTGACAGAAAAATAGAAGGACAGGAGGAAAATTAAAAAAAGAGTGTTATGAAAACCAAGTGATGAAAGATTTCAAGAAAGTACTCTAACTCAACCAGCTAAACTCAGTGCTTCTACCTCCTTTCCTTTCACCCTCTTCTAAATGTTTGGCAATCTGGCTTCTGACTTCATCATCCAACTGAAACTATCCCAAAGCTACTAATGAGCTTAACTTCCAAATTCTACTGGTCTTTTCTCCAAATTCTCCAATCCTCATCCCTCTCGACCTCTTGGTAGCATCTGACATTACTGATCACTTTTCTCCTCTCACTGAGGCAGGAAGAAGGTATAATGGATGGAATGGATGACTTGAGATCAAATCTAGCCTCAGACACTTAACAGTTAAGTAACCCTGAGCTTAACTTCTCTCTGCCTCAGTTTCTTCAACTGGAAAATGGGGATAATAATAGCACCTACTTCCTAAGGTTACTGTGAACATCAAATGAGATACTTGTAGTGATCAAAACAGTGCCTGGCACATAGTAGGAGCTTTAAAAATGTTCGTTTCCTTCTTTGGTTTTCCTCTTACCTGTCTGCTACTTCTCAGTTTCCTTTATTGCATTTCATCCATGTCAGTCCTACTCAGTCTGAGTATGTCATGGGCCTTCTTCTTTTCTCTCTTTCCCTCTCACTTGTTGATCTTATCAGCTCCCAAGAGTTCAATGACACAGATACTTCCCAGATCTATAAATGCAGCCCACCTCTCAAGAAGTCTCTTGAGCTGCAGTTCTGCATTACAAATAGTCTATTCAACATTTCATACGGTCCAAAACAGATCTCATTTTCTTTCCCTTTTACTCCCAAACCATCCCTCACTTTCTCAATTTCACCATGACTGTTCAAGGTGCCATCATCCTTCCAGTCACCATGTTTGTAACTTCAGCACCATCCTTGAACACTTACTCCATATGTCCAATTGAGAATCAAATTTTGCCATCTATTTCTCAACGTGCCGGATGTAGACGACACCTCCCCACCCACAGAAACCACCCTAGTTCAGAGGTCCATCACCTCTTAAAATAGTGTCCAAAGTGGTCTCCCTATCCTAAAAGTGTCTATTCTAATTCATCCTCCATACAACTGACAACCTAATTTCCCTATAGTGTAGTAGTCCTGACCTTACCCAAACTTCAGTGATTCTCCATTACCTCTGGGATCATATATAAACTCCACTGCTTGTCATTTAAAGCTCTTCTCAACCTGCCACTTCCTACCTTTCCAGTCTTCTCACATTTGAATCCTCTCCCTAACTACAGTCCAGCCAAACTAATCTGACTTGCTGTTCCTCACACAGAACATTCTACCTTCCATCTCCATGCCTTCTCAATGACTGTCCCTCATGCCTCTCCCTCTCATCTCCCCTTTTTAGAATCTCTGATTTTCTTCAAGACTCAGTTCAAATGGCACTTTTTGTAACAGGCCTATCACAATCTCAAATCACTCACAGTGAGAACCTGTAAACCTGTAAAGACCTCAGCCTAAAAGGGCCAGAATCTCCCACTGCATCCTGGTCCATCTCCAGTTGTTCTGATAAACCTCTGGCTACTGGACCCACATGGCTCTGGAGGAGAAAAAGGCTGGTGACCTTGCACAGCCCTCTCTCACTCAAATCAGTCAACTCCAAGGCATGTCATCATCTCCCTGATGTCATGGTTGTCTTCAAAAACCAAAGACAGACACAACAGCAATCACAGTCTCACCACCTGTTACTGCTTTCCACTATAAGGTTAGATGCTCTCTAGATGTCCTAAATGTAGCTATTTACATATATCTACCCTCAAGTCCATGAGAAGAATGTAAGCTCTCTAAGGATGTGAAATGTTTCGGGATTTTTCTTTGCATCCCCAGAGATCAGAACAGCGACAAAACTGACTGACCAAAGGGAGTGATTAGTATTATTAAATATAAAGAAAAGCAAGAGGATGCTAGCCCCCCACAAAAAAAAATCAATGGATTTGACATGGAAACTATCACTGCAATGTTAGCTAAAGAAGTTTTAATGGAATGGCAGGAAAAGGAGCAAGGTCATAGGGGAGTAGTATGTTAAATATAGTACATATTTCTTTGGAGTTGGGCAGCAAAAGGAAGGAGAAAACCCAGAATATTAGAATGGGTTTCTGGGTCAAATAGAAAGGATTTTTTTTTTAGTAAGGAAAACTTTTTTATGTCTGAAGACAAAGGCAAAAGGGGAGGAGCTTAGGAAAGACAAAGGGCTTAGGATTTACATCAGACATTAGACATGAAGAACAAAACTATTCCTCTGAGAAGATGGAGGACTGTCAAGGTCAACTATAAAGGAAAGAAGAGTGAACTAATACCAATGATACCTTAATTGTCAAATCCAATAGTCTTTTCTCAATTCTCATTCTTCCTGACCTCTTTGCAGCATCTAACACTATTAACCATATCATGCCATCATGAATACTCTTTCCTCTCTGAGTTTTCACAACAACGATATCTCTTAGTTTTCTTCCTACCTGTCTGACCACTCCTCAATCTGGATCATCACCCTTACTGTGGGTATACCCCAAGGTTCTATTCTGTCAAATCTATTTTTCTCACTACACTCTATCTTAATAACCTAGTCGGCTATAGAGACCTAGCTTTAGTATCTCTCTTGAGAATCAGTTCCTTGTCACCAACTCTTATCTCTTGGATATCTGTAACTGTATATCCTACAATCACTTAAAACTCAACATGTGCAAACAGAACTCATTATCATTTTCCCAAAATCCGACCCACTTTCAAACTTCCTTGTTTTGTCAAAAGCACCATCATTCCATCAGTCATTAAAATTCAAGACCTTGGAACCATCCTCAATTCTTCATTCTTCCTCACACCATATATTCAATTAGTTACCCAGTAAAGTCAATTCTCACATCTGCCTCCTCTGTGCTTACATGGCCACCGCTCTAATCCAGGCCCTTATCACCTTTTCATCTGGGCTACTGCAATGGTCTCCAAATTGGGCTCCCTGTCTCATCTCCCCATCCAATCCATTCCTCCACATAGCCAAAATGATGTTCCTAAAGTGCACATCTGACCATATCACTCTCTCACTCACAAAACTTACTGCACACTTTACTCACCTTCCTAGTGCAGCCATACTGGCCTTGTTATTCTTCAAGTATTTTTCCATGACTTTGCATAGGCAAAATTCCCTAAGGTCTAGAATACATTTTGTTCTCACTTCTGCCTCTGAAAATTCATAGCTTCTTTCGAAGCTCAGGTTAAGCACCATTTCCAACATGAGTCCTTTTAACTTTTCCCAGCTGTTAAGTGCCTCTTTCACTTGCTGAGAAATTAGCTTACTTACTTTGGGTATATTTTGTACTTACTTATACTTACATATGTTATTTTCCCTGGTAGACAGCCAGTTTCTGAAAGAACAGGAACTATTTCCTTTGTCTTTGTATCCCCAGAAGCTAGCATAATGTCTGATCCGTAAAAGATGTTTTATAAAGGCTTGTCAATTGTAACTGGGCAAATTAGAGGCTTGATTTTCTTAGTGAAGCAGTATCTTCTAAAGTTTAAGGTTAGATGGGAAATTGTAGTTTAATGAAAAAGGTGGTCTCTGCCACTCTTGGTGATAAGCCAACTGGATCTGAAGGATTGCTGAGTATCCAAGTATCTACCAAGGTAAAGAAATTTTAGAGTAAGATCATTAACTCTGTATTCCTTTATTGAAAACGAGCCCATATTATAGGGGATGTTTGTTTGGTTCCAAGTATTTCATAAGTATCAAAAAAAAAAAAACAACTGTTAGAAGGGACTATAGGTTATTATATCTCATGCAGAAATAATTCCTGCTATTCTAATTCATACATTTTCCCTTTCGCATATATCTATTCTAGTCTCAAACTCTTTATGCCTCCCTTCTCACACATCAAACAAATCTGCCAATTCATTGTCATGTGACATTCTTATAATCGCCTCAAAATGATAAATGATGAACCACCTACCCATTCTCTTTCCCCCTTTTTCAAAATGTACATTGATCTAAAAAAATTATCTATACTGTCATTGGCATGGCATTAGAACATATTTTATATAATTACACAGATAATGGCAGCAGATAAGGAAGCAGCTAGATCGCTCAGTGAATAGAATGCTAAGCATATAAAAATAGGAAGACCTCAGTCCATTTATGCAGATTCAGACAGTCCATTTATGCAGATTCAGACACTTAGTAGCTGTGTGACCTTGGGCAAGTCATTTAACTTCTAATTTTAGGGAAACAGGTGAATATAATGGAAGTGGAAATAAGAATGAGAATTGGGAATCTTAGAGGGTGCTAAGAGAGCCATACAACAAATGTCAGTAGAGTAGGATCAAACTGGAACAACTCCATAGCTTCTCCAGGCTGCAGAGTTCTCTCAATTTGAAAAACTCAAAAGTTTTCTTTTGCAAAGCAAGTTAAATCAGTTAAAGACCCTGGATTGTCCCTTTTTTGATGGTTAAGATAGAGAGTTTGAGTACCTGACCCTGTAATAATGAATTCTTTCTGTAGTCTCCTGAATGTCAATAATGGCAGGAGTAAAATTTTAAAAGAAATGGTTTTGGTGGACTGCATCTGCCACCATCAAAACTCTTACAGAATAGTTTCTTCTTCTTTATGGGTTCCCGGAATTATTTCTGATCAGGGCACCCATTTTTCTGAGAAGGTCCTAGATTTGGTTTGTCTTAATAATTACAGGGAAATGGACATTCAACTGGAAGAAAGGGGATCTCTTCAGCTGACTTGGTGGCAATCTTGAGTCCCTATAAAGGTGAGGGGGGAGTCATTATCCATCCTCCAGAGAAAAAAGGTTGTAGCCCCTGAATTTAGGAATCTAAAGTGACAAAGATTTGTTATGTCCCCTAATGGGGCTCAAAGAAAACAAGGCTTTGGCTGGTGGGACAGAGAATACTCAGTAGACAGCGAGGAAGGAATGAATCCCATTATCATCTTGGACCTCAGGATAAGTAGCATGCAAGAGTTTTATGACCTCTTTGCTACAGATGAACCTGATAGTGGGGATGGGGGTGGGAAGGTAGGTCTCAGTGGCTGTCAGAGGTGTTGTCACTGGTACTATGACCTGGAATAAAAGAGTTTTTTAGTAAAAGTGTTAGGGCTCTATAAATGCTGAAAGGTCCCACGAAGAATTTTTGGGACCTTGCCACCAAGCGGTGGTATATGGCAGGAGTGATGCTTATTGTACAAGGTTGGAATAGTCTCCCTTTCAAGAGCTTGTCTTCAGGATTTGGCTGGTTCAGAGAAATGGGGCTTGAGCCAATTGTGTTGCTTCCTTATTACCTTAAGCATAAAAATCCCAGACTATGAATTGGTGCTAGAACTTTAATGAAATTCCTAAAACCCTTTGAAGCAATTCTCTGACCCAGCATTGCCAAACTGACAAATGCAGAGACAGAAGGGAGCAGTGAGTTTCATTTCATTTCAATTGCCCCTTTTAATCTTCTAAATAAATTTATTTTTATCGAATTTTATGGTACACAAGTGTTTCACTACATTCCAATACTGTGCCTGAATCACTGGCCTGGTTTCTGAAGCTAGAGCCCAGAACATGTCTCAAATATCGTTAGGACACAAATTCTGAAATTCAAACCTGGTATCTTAAAGAAAGGCAAAAATAAAAATGGCTTTGATTCAATTAGGACTCCACCCACCCTGTACAACCAAACTACAAATTTGAGTTCTCCAAGTTTTCCTACTCAGTGCCAACTGTTTTAAAACAGATGGTAACAAAGTCAGTTTTATGAAACAACAGGAGATAGAAGCAATGAGACTTTGACTGTCTAGAAAATAACTTTTAATAGAGATAAGTAGTAAGAACTTGGTTTCACTTATTTTAGCTATCTGAGAAGAAAGATTTTTTTTTCAATTATGGAATTCTAGTTGTGGAAAGAGCCTGAAAAGTCACCTAATTCAACCCTCCCGGTTTTACAGATAAAAAAATTGAGGAGCACAGTGATCAGGTGATTTACATTGTCACATAGCAAGTTAATATAATTGCTTTTAGTTCCTTATGAAACGATCAATTTTGGAACTGAACTTAATTTGGAAAGCCGTCTTGCATGCAGAAAAGTTCATTTGCCAAATTCACAATGACTAACTACCATGTTTATTTGATGTTCTCTCCACAGCCTATGTTTACGGTATAAAAGAGAATGTGAGTTCACATGACTTAGCTCATTTACCTGTAACATTACAGTCAAAAATACCTAACAAAAATGTATAAAGGGAATCAAGTAACTTCTCCCAGCAAAGAAACCTGGTAAGAAGCTTGAAATTATGGCCCACAGAGTCCTGCCCACTTATTAGTTATTTCAGGGGCTTCCTTTTATAGCACAAATATCTAACTAGCAATACCTGGGTCCCTAAAATCCAAAAAAATCACTTTCATAAAAAGAAACTGACACTCCAATGTTAATTTAGCATATTGTGTAACTTTTCTTTTCCATGTGCAAATGTTCTCAAGAGTATGTTAAACTCCAGAAGTCAGATGATCAGCATTCCAATACTTGTGTCAACAGCACCAGGTCAGATTCCACAGTTCAGCACTCATAGCTAGCCACTAGCTCTATACAGACAATGTCAATAGGCGAAAAAGTAAAAAGATCGTGGTAAGTGAGAATGAATATGGTATCATTCTACTGCTTCTAATATAAACAATATGTTTCCTGCTCCCCTGTCTCAGAAAAAAAAGGAAAGTCATGTCTTAGCTACTTTTAAAAATTAAACTCATCAGCAGTTGACTTATTTATAATTAACCATGAAATCTGTCATTTTTATACTGCCATACAGAAATGCATAAACCTTAAGTTATCATACCAACCTAGAAGTAAGAGATTAATAAATATTAATTGCTAGGAAATGACAACTAAGTATCAACTTTAGCACCATTTATGCAGTCATTTATCTTAAGACCTCAGTGAGCCTAACAACCATTCAGTTTTTTATAGGGCAACAGTAAGAAGTAATGCTCCCTTACTATGAAGGCTGAGATGAAAGGAATTCTGTTAAACATCTCACAAGGAATAAAAATGAGAAAATCTCTGATTCCCTCTCAGGTTTGCATTTCAGTGTCTGTTCACTCCCAGCAGATTACCTCCAGAAAGTGGGCGCACTCCTGGTTGTGTGTAGCTTTGAGATCAAAAGACTAAGACTAAGAATATCACCGAGCACCACAATCTAGATCACTAGAAGCTATTCTTTAAGCTAAGTATCAAGAGTATCTGATTTGAGATACTATGATTGTAACTATAAAGATAATTCTAACTTTGAAAAAGTCCTTCCTCTCCTCCACCCATCCTACCCCTTTCCCTATAGGAGCAAAGGTAGATACCAAAAGATATACAAAGATATAGAAAAGGTCCCAAAGGAGATACTGCTGTTGAATATACATACAATATAGAAGTACTATTAGCTTCATTATATCAATATAAAAAACCTAATGTGCAGTAAAAAAAAAAGAATTTCTAACAGAATAATTCCCACATAATTCAAACCACTAAAGAATCTCATTGAAAAACCTAAAGAATATCACTACCTTGGTTCTTCAAAATAAGGTGCAACCTGAGATTAAGCAGAAACAAAATTATAGCTTCATTCCACCTATCAAAAGTTGAAAGGTCTGACTTATAAAATATCCACAATTTTCTGAACAAACCAATTCATCTAAAAACATTTTTTAAAAGAATGGAGAAGACAGTGGATGGATAACAGAAACTAACACATTTCATAGCCTCAAGAGAAAATTTTGCCTCCTTTCCAAATTATCCTGCCACAACAGTGTGTGACAAGAAGGAGGTGGTTAATGGGTGGGGGGAGGTCTCATCTCTCCCAAGAACAGGTGGATCAAGTTAAGACAGGAAGAGCTGCCTGCTCTGCCTGCTCAAAATCAGAGCTTACCTCCTTAGATTGATGGCCTTTGCCAAGTTTGGAACACCTTCCATCTCTGTTGTCTTCTGCCCAATCAGACTGCTGATAGGCCTATGGGGGAAGAAAGAGAAACAGACCTGCTAGAAAGCCAAATCCAACTCATATGCCTTCTTAAAGTCATCAGTTCTTTCTATTTAAGGAAGGCAGACAATCCAGCTGTTACTAGGCCTCATAAGATAGACACAAAGCCTTTCAAAAGTTTCTCCTTGAACAATTTAGCATGAAATGACCTAAAAAGTATAGAAAACTCAAACCAAAACAAAACAGTACTTAAAAAACTAAACTCAGACACAAGTCCTCTATGCGGTCTGTAAACCTAAGGAAAAGTGATTAGACAGACTTTATAAAGTATAATCTAATGATGCAACCTTAGAAACAATAAGTATTCAAAAAACGTCTGCAAAGACTAACAAATCAGATTCTTGAAATGATTAGACAATGTCAAACAATCAAAATTGAGAGGGACCTCTATAGAGCACATGACCCAGTCCCTCTGCTTTTAGAAAGATAAATGTCCAAACTATCTAGAATAGAAGATGGATTAACTTTTCTTCTTGAAGCTCTCCAAGTCTGAAGATTCCACAACCTCCTTCAGTAGCACAGTCCAGTTTTTAAAATCATCTTAATGATAGAAAAGAACCGTTTTTTATGACCAAAACCTTCACTTTATAGGATAAATCCTCTTATCTCCAGTCTTCCACAAACATACGGAACTGCTTGGCATCATCCTCATCCAAAACCTTCATCTAGTTGCAGTAACTAAATCATCCCTTACCCTTATCCATTTATGGCTACACAACCACAATGCCTTCAAACTGTACTCACAGAACAACTTTCCATACAAAAAGCTTTGGCTTTAAGTCCTCTTCATAAATCAGGACTTTTCCTCCCCATTTGGGGCACAAAGACTTAAATGTTCAAAATATGACCAGACTATCTTTTCAACAGGCTAACAGTAACTAACAAGCAGTTAGTTAAGTTTCTTCAAAATTTTGAAATCATTACCAACAATTTTCAATGATCAGCATATACAGGCCAAAAAAAAGATTAAGTCTTACTTTATAAAAAGTACTGAATGTATAAAACTTGAAGCTGAATCAGAATTATAGATTGCAGAATGTGAAAGCAACCATGACCAAGATTACATATGTTATCCAATAGGGAAAAAAGGAATAAAATTTGGTCTCACATATCAACATAATTTCTGTCATACACTCACATATATACAGACACACTCATACCCAGCTCAAGATTAAAAAAGAAACTATCTTATAAAGCAACTGTCCATCCTATTCCTCCAATGTAGCTTAAATTAGGGTATACATTCGCAACAGTTCTAGGTTGTTTTACATAACATACAATAATCTGAGAAATATTCAGTCTTTTGTAGAACTAATTTTTATTACACAGCCATGAACAAAAATTTTAATTAAAATAGAAGATGTAAGTCATAATATTAGCCAGTGCTTATGTGGCTACAACACACAAATAATATATACTTGTAAATTTTAATTTTTGAAAAAGGTTTAAAAAGTCACCAATTGAAACTGGTAGAAATATATGAGTAAATAAATTGGATAAGGTTAGTTTCACAGAAAAAAAATAATTCTAAAAGAAATTTGCAAATTTGATTTAAGGAACTTCCCCCCAAACTTACCTAAAAGTATGAGTATAAAATAAGGTATAATCTAATTAATTATGGGATAGCAAATGCTACTTTCTCCATGTAGCCTTCCTTGAATCCTCCTGGAAGAAAATATTCTGCTCAACAGAAATAAGTATTCAAGTCCACCTGCTATTTCTCTATGTAAACTGATAAACTGTCATTCTGGTTCAACAAATGTCATTGCAAATTAATTAAGTTAGTAGGAAGGCAAACGTGATCAAATCATGCTCCTGACTTCTTTCATGCACCAGACCGTGACTGACCCCTGGTAACACTACTAACATGCTAAGGACACACACAGTTAAATCCTTACCTACAAGTAAGGCACCCACAGAATCTCTCTTTTCAATTATGTTCAGTTCAATTAAATACTATAAAAGGGCAGGTAAAACTTTATGTAAGCCAAAAGTTAGGGAGAAGAGTTAACCTCTTCTTAAGTATTAAAAAGACATATTTTGGGAAAGAAACATTTAAGTGTAAGTTTTCAAGCCCTTAAGAATTAACTCCAATATAAAATAAATCATTACCTAAGTTAGTCAATTTTTCATCCCTCCAAGTGAATTTATTAGACATATCTATTACAGATGCAGTGCTCCTACTCCTTTTTTAAAATTTTCATTGCTTCTACTTTCTGATCTTTTGGTGGTACAAAGAAAGGTGTGAATGATTCTCATTTGTGGCAGTCTACAAGTAATTCAGTTTTGAAAATTAAAAATATTTCTCTCTATAGTGTTGAGTATAAATTACATACACAAAACCAATCATCAGTTTCTGCTCTACTTAGGAGTGCTAATCCTAAATGGTTTGTCCCTGCACGTCATAAAATAACATGCTAGCCTCTGGGGCAACAGCAGCTACTGTCTTAGTCATAATAAAAATACTAAATACTTCTAGATAAAACTTCTAGATAAAATATACTATATATATACACACATATATATGTAGTATATAAAAATATACTATATCCAAAGCAAATTAATGCAATATGGAAAATGGATAAGAAAGAAAGGGCAGAATACAAGGACCTACCAGAAACAAATTTCTTTAAAAATTATAAACCATTTTAAATTTCAAAAAAAATTTTTCTTCATTCTAATAATGGTTTCTCACTGAAATGAATGAAAGGCAAAACTTGGGCAAAATCTAAATACAACATCCTCCTCCACAAAAAACAACAGATCTTTTATCCAGAGCAAACCACAAATAAATAAATAAATATATAAGCCACGAGAAATATAATCAATGAGGTGATTCCTCCAAGAGAGAGAAAAGGAGAAAAACACCCCTGGTCTCCCCTCCCTATCCTAGAGGCTACTATGATTGCTTTAGATTTCAATCTCCAAAGAAGTTTCTGATACCATAGAAGGATGAAAAAAGGAATTAACCATGCTCACTATATTAGAAATTGACAGTTATTGCCCATTTGATAAATTTTCAAAGGATATGAACAAGCAAATTTCAAAGACAGAAATCTCATCTATCAACAGCCATGTGAAAAAATGCTCCAAATCACTAATAAGTAGAGAAACACATGGATGACAAAAAGGTAAAGTGACATGTTGAAGAGGCTATGAGAAAACAAGTATGTTAAATGCACAGTTAGCAGACCTAAGAATTAGTACAGTCACTCTAGAAGGTCATTTGGAGCTATGACCAAAATGTCATTAAACTGTATGTAACTGTTGACTCAGGAACACCCTACTACGTTATGCCCCAAAGAGATCAAAAATAAGAGGAAAAGGACCCATAAGTGCAAAAATGTTTATAGCAGTTTTTTTTTTTGTGGTGGCAAAGGACCAGAAAATAAAAGGGTACCCATCAACCATAAAAGGATAAATAAATTCTCATCCGAACAAATTATGATCTATGAATTTAACAGAATGTTATTGTGCTGTAAAAAATAATTAGAGATGTTTTCAGAGAAAGCTGGGAAAACTTGTATGAATAATTTATACAACAAGAACATTGTAAAGACAACTCCAAAAGACCCAAAAACTTTTAATCAATGCAATTATCAACCATGATTCCAGACAACCAACAAGGAAGCATGCTACCCACCTCCTGATAAAGGTGACTGAATCAAAATGTAAAATGAGCTAGATGTTTTCCTACATAACTAATAAGGGAATGTTTTGCTTAACTATGCATATTCCAAACAAGGGCTTTGTTTCTTTTCTTTTTCTTTAATTGAGGGAGACAGGAGGAAAAGGAAATAAAGGCTTGTCAACTTAAAAAAAGAAAAGTTTAAAAAATAGAGCACAAATTTCTTTTATTTCTGTCTACTGCTAGGGCAAAACTGTTCTAATTCTTTTCAAGTTACTAAGAATCAGCAGAGAAACAGGAATATTGAAAAATTATGTAAAAGTTACATCTGATGGTTAATTCTGCTTCACGTATTCTTGTCTCCTCAACAGACTAAGCTATAAGAGTAGATATATCATATACTTATTTTGTGTCCCCATGGCATCTAGGCACATTATTAGTATGCAAGAAATTGAACTAAATTAAAACAAAAACATGTTTTGGTCTGCTTTGAGGCAGAATTTATCTTAAAAATCAGTATTCAATCATGTTTAAAATACCACTGAAAACAAAAATTATTTTCTAATAAAGTATCCTCCTTGGCTCCAGTAAAAGTGACAAAGATGGTTTTGAACTCTCTCCATAATGAAGTTAGGATGAGGAAGCTGGTTGAAAACTATCTCAAATATATTCCAGAGACTTCTTCAAGATTTAATGGAAGTGAGCTACTAATTGAAATTTTCAAGAAATATAAAGCAGTGATATAAGGCAATTTCCTATGATGCAAGTCAAGACCAAAACCCACCTCCTCTCCCCTCTAACTCAGCCAAAACAGAAACTAAGATGGAAATCGCAAATCTAAAATTTAACTCCTAACACACATAAATTCTAACAAATGCATTATGAAACCATCCTATCAACATCTGCATCAAATTGTGTTGTTAGCCATTTGCCAAGGTAAAATAGGACAAATATATCTAGTTCAGCTCCTATTCTAGTCTTACATCAATTTTCAAGTAACCAATACCTGAAGCCTAGATTTCTCCTTTTTGAATGCAGAAGTGGCCTTTAGGGGAGAATTAGAAATTACATTGTGGTTAGCTTAGAGAACTTTTGAAAAGGAAATGTGCCATAAGATATATTAATGAGAATGTCAGTTTTTTATGATTAAGAGCTAATAAGGCTGTGTACAAATATAAAAACTGATATTCATGTAAAAGGAAAAGAATTGTTATATTGATACATAAATTCGATGAGCATTGATAAAGTACTTACTACATATAACGTACTATATTAGGTGCTGAGGATACAAAGACAACATGAAAACAGTATATGCCTTCAAGGAGCTTACAGCCTATTGGGAGGATATCTTATATATACAGGTAAGTAACAACAATTGGAAAGTGGAAAGCATACTAACAACTAGAGGCATTAGGAAGTGATTCATGCAAGTCCTCCTGAACAGTTCAATGAAGGAAACTAGGAATCTGTCTACGAGGCCGAAGTAAGGAGTGAGTCAATTCCAGCTATGAGTAACAGCCTACTCAAAGGCACAAAAGCATATGGAATACCAGAGTTGGAGGTAAGTAAGTAAAACAATTTGACTGTAACAAGAGAACAAGAAGGAAAGTAATACGAAATAAATCTGCAAGGGTAAACTGAGCACGCTCTCCTTATCTTTCAAACACGTTTTGATTCTCAAGCTCCCTTTCATGCTGCCATTTTAGAAGCAAGTAAGAATGTTGCTCTTCTCTCCACCCCTAGAAGCAATAGCAAATGTGTAAGCATATGCTGGCATAGACAAGGCTAAAAGTGGACTTCAAGTTTTTGACTCCCTCTTCTGCTTTGTGTTTTTTCTTTGATTAGAGGTGACCCAACAGAGACCCAGCCTTGGCAGAAACCTCATGAGTTTGAAAGGTCAGAAGAACATAGGTCTGGGCACTAAGTGCCATGCAGGAAGTTATTTCTGGCACATCTTTTCAGAAGAAAAGATGACAACTTCAAGAAGGATAAGACCAACCCAAAACCTAGCCTTGCAAAAAAAGATATGGACACTGATTTGCTTAAGTAATGTGGAGCTGAAATGAAGGTGAAATGCCTGTTCAGCAGCCCAAAGTGTTTCATATTTTAATATTTTAAGTACAACTCTCTCAGAAGAGTATAATTGGAATAATGGGTTATTGCATGACGCTTTAAGTATTTGTCAGGGCATAAATACTAGTCTTTTTTGCTATAAGCATATCCTCTGCAGAAGAAAAAATTAATAACTGTCTCATGTGGGGGTGAGGGGGGACTGGATGGGAGGAGACAGGTTGGATCAGATTACAGAGATTTAAACACCAAGTTGAAGACTTTCCAATTTATCCAAGGGCTAACATGAGCCATCTTTAAGCAAGAGAGAGACATGGTCAGATCTATGCTACAGAAAAATTATTTTGGTAGCTGTATGAAGAATGGAGAGGATGGAGAAACTACAATCTTAAAAGTACTTGAGGCCAATAGCTACGTACCAATAAGATGGTCAACCAAAGCACTGTGGAGACCAGGTAACAATCAGCAAACAACCCATAAACAAAGTCTTTGCTGGTGCAGTGACTGTACCAAGACTGTAGCATGGACCACCATAGTATAATAAATAAGATATTAGATTACAATTATGTGAAGAAAAATCTATAGGTCAGTAACACTAAGTCTTTTTAAGACAAATACACACAGCAGAATTAAGAAAATTTGAAAGCACAGAAAATTGTTTTAAAGATGGGCCTTTGTTTCTGTGAGAAGTTTAGGATCATTAAAGGAGTTTTCCAATTTCCCAGTGGCAACACAGCTTGCCACTTCTCTCTTATTTAAATTCTGGACCTAACTCACTATCCATCTGTACTATCTATCCAAAATATAGATACAGAGAAACTCTCCAAGCTATACATCTCTGCACAAGACATTCTTTGATTCATTCTTTTGATTTCTCCTATGTGGATTGTTGAACCAAATTCTTAAGTTATAAGATCTCTTCCAGGCAGATGGAGAACTGCCTTCAACTTGGATTTTGAACTTAGAGCTCAATATATGCCAATATTCTCCTGCAGGGAGGGGCAATAGAGGTATGTACGGAGGTTATAAGTAGCCTGACATATATAAACTTCAAAGAAAAATCAGAATAAAGGAAGTGTAAGATCAAAAAAGAAAATGAGCTGATCACAGAGAGAGTAAAGGACAGATAACAGGTAGACAGTCTGAAGACTCCACTGGTATCATTTTGATTTTTAGAGAAAGCAAGAAAGACCCTTCCCAAGATGGCAAGTCTAGATCTTTTGTAGAAGTTATAGGAGCACATGGACAAAAGTCACACAGATGGCAAGGTATGGATGGGTTGCAATCTGCAAAACTGGAGGAATATTCAAATTGATGTGCTCACAGAGCTGTAAGTCTGAATAGATCACTTATATTATTCCTATAAGAGGGTGACACATCCTGGCTATGACCCTGGGCAAGTCATTTCACCTTTGGAGAGCTATATGGTCTGGAGAAATGTTATGAGTTTCAATTAAGTTCCCCAGGAAATACATTTAATTTTTAAAATTTTATTTTATTTTCAATTAAGACATAGTTTGAAATCTGACATCAAACTGGTTATTCTACAGCAGAGATGAGGATTCTTTGTTAAGAGATAGGATAGATGAGAGGCAATTAAATATAGGAGAATACTAAACTTGAGTCAGAAAACTTTTTAAGCTATGTCAACAGTAGGTAAATCACAACTTCTGAGCCTCAGTTTACAAATTTTCAAAATGGGGCTACTTCCCAAACTACCCTACTTCTCACAGGCTTACTTCAAGGAAAGTACTATGTAGACTGTACTAAATGATTATTTCATCATATATTGAAAATCATATGGAAATTGTAGAGGGGGAGAGGTGAAGAGTAGTGGGTTTTTTTTTTCCTTCTCAAAAGTAAATGATTAAACCAAAGGAATTTTTAAAATAAAGGTAAACATAAAAATGTTACTCAATAGCTGTAACAAGTACTTTTAAATATATGTATTTCTCTCTATAACCAGTTAAAGGGCAGAGAGATGGGAAAATGAAACAAACATGATGAACAAGGAGAAAGTCAAAGAAAGAAAAGTAAAGTGAAATGTTATGATTCAGGATTCTTGAATTCTGTCTAACTCTTGACCACCTATTTCAGGCACAAAACATGTTTGCAAACTTTTCTACAAGTTCTTCCTTTTGGTGAATGCAATACCTCTTTACATGAAGTGGAAGGAATACATGAGGATTCATTCACTCCTGCTTCAAAAAGGGAAAAAATGATTTACCTGCTACACTTATCACTGTGACATGTGAAATAAAATTCATAAGTCACCTATCAATTCTGTCCCCTACTGCTATTCACCCTTGAAAATTTTTGCATTAAAAGGAAATAAAATAATTTAGGAGGTGAGATTCTTTATTTTGGATTCTTAGGAAATGTGTCAAAATCTCAAAACCAAAGACTGACTTTTTTAGTTTCAAGAAATTTGGAATGAAGCAGAACCTATGAACTTAACATATCTTGGAAGAAATGATCCAAGTGATTTTCTCTTATTCATAAAATCCTGAAAAGTTCAAAAGAATACCAAGTAATAAGAATAGCACAATATGACCTTGCAACAAAAAAAGTCAACAATTAATGTCAAAACTGCTGAAAAGCACCAGTATCTTCAATCTTGTCACATCTGTCCCATGAGCACAAAACACATAAAGCAAAGGCTACACTTGGTTTTAGAACTGTCAATTTGGCGCATATACTTAAAAACATAGTCAAATGCCAGGATGAGTCACCGTGTTATTAGACCCCACTTTTGACAGTATACTTATGAGGAGTGGTATTTTTACTTACTCTGGTCAGCATAGTTTTTTGCTTTGAGTTCAAGTTGTCTTGTTTGGGACTCTAAGGATTCCACTCGAGTTTGTAAGTCCTTTTTTTCCTGTTCTTGGGAATCTTCAAATTCAATAAATTTCTAATAAAGAAGAACATATATTATTTTCACTAAAAGAACTGAATGTCATTTAGATTTTTCAATTCCTGAATCCCTTGGGTATCAGGGACCAAGGGTAACACTAAACTCCAAAAAGATAAATTTTATTACTATGAACTTAAGCTAATTTTCTAGTTTCTTTCAAAATTTTCAGAAATGTAAAATAAATTTCACTTAAGGTACACTCATAACCTAATCTTTAAGCACAAGACAAAAAAAGATAGAGTGTTTGCTAATATCACCAAACTTCAGTGCCTTCTTCTCTATACAAAAGTAAGATCAAAAGACAATATACTTGGCTCCAAATTCAGCAACTACCATAAACCCAGAATACCTATACATTTAGCTATATTCTTAACAGACTATAATTTTGAGCTCATCCCACCTACAAGACAAAGAAAAAATTGCTGAGAAAAAAGTAGGTTGCTCAATGAATTTTGTTAAATAAATAAACAAATAAATGTTACGATCGACAGGTTTACACCTGAAATATAATGGGAAATTCTGAAACATGGAATTAAAGTCCATGTTAATTATGGGTAATGCTATGGAATTAAACTCTAGCAAAATCTATCTAAGAGCATTCAAATTTTTACAACTCAAACTGACAAGCCCAAGAATTGTACCTAATGGGCCCACACTTTTATGAAGAACACACTACTAATGAAATAAATTTGTGTTCAGTCCTTGGTGTAAAACAACTTGTCTTCAAAGAATTTAGTCATTTACTTTTTAAAAGGCAAAGATGCTTAATACCAAAACATCAAGAAAGTTATTTTAAGATACTAGGGGAGAATTTAATGAATTGCTTGAAAGCTAAAACCTACCTTTCACAAAATATTCTATTAACTTATTCTCAATTTCTACATTTCAGGAAAAAAAAATCACCGGAACAATCTCCAATACTTATTTTTAGTGTTCTGGCTGAAACTCAGTTAATGTAAACTATGTATAAGACAAACCATGCACAATGTAATACAATGTTTAAAAGGAACACCAAGTATAAAACAGGCAGTGTGATAATCATCCTACCAGTCAAGATGACTCTTGATTAAGTACAGGTAAAACAAAATAAATGGTAACAACAATCTTTCAGATTAGATTTCCTTTTACATAATACCCCCCCCAAAAAAATATTTTTCTTTTTAAATAGTGCTCCTTGTGATTTTCCTTTAGAAAACCAGATGATATAAGACCAGGTTACTCAACTAAAAATAAGTTACATTTTAGATTTCTTTTGTACAAAAAATGTCATTTAAGAAATGGTATTTTACAAAGTGTTGAGTATGGACAGATAGCATTTATAATGGCTCTGCTACTTCCAAATACTCTATCATGGATGCATTACCTCTTCAAATTCTATGTTACCTCCCATCTGATAAAAGAGAAAATATTATGGAAATGCAGGCTTGTGTCTCTCTACTTTCTTTCTTAACTCTTCTGTCTGGATAAAAAAAAAGACAAGAATCTATAATCCTTTAGCCATCTATGCTATATCACAAATGGTAACTAATACTAGAATCTAATGATACAATATAAAGAATTCCCAAATTTATCCTTATCTTTACCATCAATAAGACTCCTGGGAATCAGTATTTGAATCATCTTAAATGAATATAGCCAAAATAACACAATAGGTCTATGATGACATGAGTAATTTACTTTTTCCTCAAATAGCAAGCTTTTATTTTCACATTTCCCTTCAAAGAAAAGCTCTGTTAATTTGGAACTATACCCAAAGGGCTACAAAAATGTGCATACCTTCTGACCCAGCAATATCCATAAAAATGGGAAAGGGTCCCACAGGTACAAAAACATTTATAGCAGTTCTCTTTGTAGTGGCCAAGAACTGGAAATCAAGGGGATGCCCATCAATTGGGGAATAGCTGAACAAGTTGTATATGAATGTAATGGAATACTATTGTACTAAAAGAAATGATAAACAGGAAGAATTCAGAGAGGCCTGGAAGGATTTATATGAACTGATGCTGAGTGAAAGGAGTGGAACCAGGAGAACTTTGTACACAGCAACAACCAGTGTGCGAGGAAGTTTTCTGGTAGACTTAGCCCTTCACGGACCTAAAAAATCCCCAATGGACTCCTGAGGCAAAATGCCATCCACGTACAGACAAAGAACTATGGAATTGGAGTGCAGAATGAAGCCTACTATTTTCTCTGGTGTTTTGTTTTGCTTTTTCTCATGGTTTCTCCCATTCATTTAAATTCTTCTATGCAACATGACTAAGGTGAAAATGTATTTAGTAAGAATGTATGTGTAGAACCCACATAAGACTGCACGCCATCTTGGGGAAGGAAAGGGGAGAGGAGGGGAGAAAATCTAAGATTTATGGAAGTGATTGTAGAAAACTAATTAATTAATTTTAAAAAAAGAAAGAAAGAAAAGCTCTGTTGTAAGAAAATATTCCAAAGTAAATATACTTTCACAGGGTCTCTCCATAAAGCAATGGTAAACACCATCAACCTCAAAAATATTAGCTATACATACTCAAAGAGATGAAATAATATCCCTTAAAAATTTTTTTCACCACAGTGTTAAATAAAGAAAAAACACTAAACACAAATGTCATATTCTCTCTCATTGTGCAATGGCATTTTCTGATTAGAAAGCACCATGTTCAATCTAATTTAATTCCAGAAGACTCATGATGGAAAATGTTTTTACATCCAGAAAAAGAACTATGGAGTCTGAATGCAGATTGAAACATAGTATTTTTTCTTATTCTTTTTTCTTATGATTGCATATATATAACCTATATCAGATTTCACAGGAGGAATTTGGAACCCAAAATTTTACAAAAGTTAGTGATGAAAACTAAAAATAAATTAATTAAAATTTTAAAAAAGAAAGTGCCATAAGTACACTGATATAAAAGTACTAGGAGAGGTCTAATACCATAGACAAGGTTAAAATCAGTAATGAAGAAAAAGTAGAGACCATCTACCTGACTAAAATGGTCAGACTGGAAAAATGTTTAATGAGGTGAATAAAAATTTCTATACTGGTCAAAAATGTCAATACTGTTATTAAGCAGAATAACCTAGGCTGTATTTACAGTGGCCTGAAAGGTCCAGATTTTGTGACCTTTCATCCAGGATCCCAAAGTATCCCATGTAGTAGGTAGTTTAAATATAAAAGATATTACATCGTAGAGTCAGGAACTGGAGCCTTAACAGGTAAGATACATCATGACAAACTGTAGAGGTAAGGAGAGATAAAGTACAGAGATCTACAGGGGGTACAGTGAAAGCAAATAAACACTAATCATGAGATAAGCTGTTAAAATTCTGCAAAATTCAGTCAGATGACAAACACGAGCACCCTGGCGGACAAACATTTGAAAACCACTGAACTGAATCAAATTATAAGTCACTGTTTAAGGACAGAGAGAACTTGACAGAGAACAACTCTTCTGTCCTCCAATCCTTCTCTCTCCCCATCCTTTTCTGAGGTAAAGATGATGTGATTGTTGTCCTTCGTCTTTCAAGAAGACCAAAATGACATCAGCATTGTAAAGTGAAATTTCAGTGTGTCTGACTGACTGATCAGACCAATATGAGATCAAAATCCTCTACCACAGGTTGGGCACAGAAAGTCCATTTGAATATTTGGCGTGGATATCTCAAATTTGTGCATCTTGTGTTTACTTTGTGCTGTCTCAATTATGTTTTGCTCCAAGACCACAGCACCCTTTCTGATGTGGGCATGCCATGCTGAACGGTCCTGTGCCAATGTCTCCCATTTTGCGCAGTCAAATCCAAAGTTCTTGAGAGAGACCTTGAGAGTGTCCTTGTATCTCTTCTTCTGGCCATCATGTGATCACCTACCCCATGCAAGTTCTCCATAAAATAGTCTTTTTGGCAAGTGTACATTTTGCATTGGAACAATGTGGCCAGCCCATAGGAGTTGCGCTCTCTGAAGCATAGTTTGAATACTTGGCAGTTCAGCTCAAGCAAGGACTTCAGTGTCTGGTAACTTATCCTGCCAGGTCATCCTCAGAATCTTCCTAAGACAGTTCAGATGGAAGCGATTCGGTTTCCTGGCATGGCACTGGCAGACTGTCCATGTTCACAAGCATATAACAACTATATTCATTAACAAACAGTATGGATAGTATTCCATGATAAGCCACTAACTGATCCTTTCCCTTCTAATTTTTCCCCTTCCATCCATGTTCACAATAGGAACATAAATGAATTGTCAGACCCAGATTACTACCAGCAGTAACATCTAATAGATTTTTCTCCTATTAGAATATTTTTTTGGCTTATTTATATATTTTGTTGAACTTTTGCTCCGCACAGTCTTAACTAAAGGATGAAGTGTTTGCTATTATTATGCGTAGCTCCCACTGTTGTACCTTCCTTCTTACTCCTTTCCTGTTTTCCCTGTTCTAAGTATCTGTGGGCTTCTCATCAGTCCTCTGCCATTACTGTTCTCATTCACATTTCTAGTTTTTTAAAGATATCAATATACTTTGTTTTGCCACAGATACTTTCCAAAAATGATTCCACACCCTCCCCCATTCCATCTCCCAACCCCTAAGTGCATTTCCCTAAATGGTTAAGCAAAACCATTCTTAGTTTATTTAAACAAATGAGTTCTCCCTAATCCTTGATGATACTAAAATACAGATTGAATTATCTAAAAATAAGAAATAAACCTTACCTATTATTTAATAATCAAAAGTTGCTGTATTTCTAAGGCTCATTTATTATTTGCTGTTTTCTAAATGTTGGGGAAAAGTAGCAGAAATTGGAGGAGACCAATGTTTAATTTCCAGATCTGCTATTACTATTACTAGGCTGTGTGACTATGAGTAAATTACTTAATCTTACTGAGTCTCAATCTCTTAATCTATAAAAATAGGGAAATAGCATTTGTACTACCTACCACAAAGGTATATTTTGAACAAAGTGTTTTGTAAAGTGTTATAAAAATGTGAACTGTTATTGATATAATTGTGAAAATGTGTTACTGATAATGTAATAAGAGAGCAGCCACAAACTAATTAGCAAAGTAAACTTGTTATTGAAGTTGTTATTATCAGTTGTTATTTAAAAGGAAAACAGATTGAGGAGAATTAAGAGTGTTAATTCTAGAATTCCTCCTCCTTTTAAAATTTCTTTCTTCCTTTTTTCTTTTTTTGGGGGGTGAAAGCTGGGTCTCCCTATCTCACTTAGATTGGAAGGGCAAAGGCCACTCAAGGACTATTCTCAAAACTTACTGGCAGAGAAACTTGAACCTGTCCCTTTATTCCATCCGGGACCAATTTGCCTCTCTTTAGACAGCCTGGTGGCCTTCCACTTCCTGGGGTTCACCATGTTAGTGATGGACTCTGCGAAGACCTTTAACTGGTTTTAGGCCTACGGCTACTCAGAAGTGAACTCAAGTAATCCACCAGTATGTATGACCAAGCCCAGGTACAAATTTCTAGCTACAGCATTTTCTCCAGAGACTGCAAACTGTACCTAAGGGACAATTCTTAGAGGTCAGAGGGCAAGAAGCCAGAGAAATTCCACCCACCGTGGTCCAAATGCTGTTGTGGTTCTACCTAGCTCAGGAAGCTCTGAACTAGTGGCTATGCTTTTGGTGCTGGAAAGTTCTTTGTGTGGCAGAAATCCTCACAGGCATGTAGTAGCAGAAATTCTACAGAAATTAGGAAGAAAATTATAGCAGCAACATGAAGAAAAGAGAAACTATGAAAAATAAACAGGAAATCCTCCAAATTCTTTAATGTCTAGAAGTTAAAATTATTTTCCATAGCAATGTGTCTCTGATTTTGTAATCAAAGTCAGTGCAAAAAGCAGGATTCAGTTTGCAAAGATTTACTTTACCATGATAAAAGGGAGTTTCTGAAATATTGTCTTCCAAAGTTCCCAAGTAACCTTTGGAAAAAGAAGCAAAACACTAACTTCTTAAAGATATAACTAAGCTCAATAAATTTGAAATGTGTTACATCTAACAATTTTTTTAACCGATACAGCTAATCCTCATAAATGAGATATTAAAACTTTTACAACTTAACATTCCAAACAAGAAAATCTTACATTAGTCTCAGTTTTGTATTTGTTAAACAAAATATAAGTATTACAAAATACTTGAATTTTTCAACAATCACAGAATTAAAAGTGAAATATGTTCCCAAATGTCATCACAGTAAGGCTGCCAGAACTGATGATGTTGTTCTCTCATTTCTGACCTGGTTCTATCACTTTCCAAAAAGGTAGGGTGACTTACCCCACCAATAAGAGAACTGACTAATGCTTACATGATGCCTACATTTCACTGTGATAAAAATTTGATTTATTAAACTTTAATATTTCATGTGTATATGATCATAGAATTTAATGTATCATTCCCCATATATAGTTAAACTAGATTCTAAATCTGAATCATGATGCAGACATGAGGATGACAGAAATCCTTCCATTTTAGATTTTCCCTACCTTGTGCTATTCTATTGGGTCAATCTGATTTGAAGTCCAGAGTTAGAACACAAGAGTAACTGAAGCCCAAGAATGAAACACATGAAACACCAGCATAAGAAAGCCATAGTGAAATTTACAGGAATATCTTCTACAAGATTTATTTTCTTACATACTATTTTCCACTACGTTTCAAAAGGTCACAATGACAAGGAGACCAGTTTCTATGAAGCTAAATTTTCCATCTCATATTCCAAAAAAGTAAGACATGTCTGACAATGACTTAACCCAGGCTTTGGAGTCCCCTAATTGTCTTTTCTTTCTGCACCTCATATCCCATACTCTGTATAATGTGAAAAATCTCAAAAGATGAAAAAAATACAGATTTTTAAAGTCTCATCCTAGATCAGATAAACATTTTTTAAGAGTTAATAAAATGGACACTAAAAATATGTGGGCATATAGACTTAAAATATATAATGTCTTGGGGACTTAAGAACGTTTTGAATGAAACTAGGTCACTGAAACTAACTTTTTCAAGTACTAGTAATTATAATAAATGTCTTGAATAATTGCCTCTTTCTCTTATCAATAACAAAAAGAACACTTGACAAGTTAGCAACACTAACATTTCTTGCAATGAAAGTAACCAGATACTGTAAAAAGAGAGCAGGGAACAATGCAGGCTGATGTCACAGTTTTAAGAAGAACAAGTCTTGTGAAGCAAAATACCTGAAAAGTCCAGACGGTTTATAGGGACTGTTTGGTTTTACTGTACTACAACAAACACACACACACAGACACAGACACACACACGAATGTTTTCAATACACAAACTCCTTTAAATTAAGGAAAAACATCACAAAGATGGTTTCTTGCAAGGGCAAACATTCAGAAGATGAACTGTGTTTTTTTAAAGACATCAAAGAACAATTCATTTTAAAAGTCATAGAATAGTTTAAAAAGAAATACAAACTCCTATTCTAAATTCATTATTAGGCATGTGACATAACAGCTAAATATCGCCTAACATGATGATCCATCACCTCCCCCAAAAGGATACATTTGAAAAAATGGATTTCATTTATACTGAATAACTCATTGAGATATACTCATACATTAGTAATGTGCTTGGTTTTGTTCATCTTACAAACTAAACAACAGTGCTTTCAAAAGGCTGATGGAGAGCTATCATGAGATCTCCTAAATAGTGTTCATGTGACCATCTTGAGGCAAAAGCTTAACCAGCATCAAGATCCAACATTCAAAAAGCAGGTGAACAAACCTGCTCTCTGGTCTTAGATTCTGTTACCATAGTGTAAAGATAGATTAGAATTATTCAGCTACTACTGGATAAGTATTTATTTTGGATATTTTAGCAACTTTAGTGCATGATATATTCAATAATATTCTATTCTGGAACCTCTTAAGCAGTAAAATCTATCATATTATTGAGTATTTTGCCTTTGTTCCCTAAAATATTTTTTAAATATGGCAACAATAGTATTTCCTTCTGAAACAGACTAGAAAATTTCCTTAAAGGGGCAGAACAAAACTAGTATTTACACTTAAATGTTTTAAAGACAAAAAAAACCTTTTATCTTTCTTTCTCACTTTATACTTAGAATATCACTAATCACAAAGGTTAAGACACTAGAATCCTGTTAACATATGAAAACCAGAAATAAATTTTTTTAAAAAAAAGGACAAAAAGTAAACCTAACGAAGGTAACCATCGAAAAATCAGTCTGAGAGTTCATATAGTCCAGTTTGTCCAAGCCAATCCCCTCGTTTCATGTTTCAGGTCCCAGCTAAATGAAATTCTAGTAAAAAGCGTGTCTGAATGTTTATGCTAAAAGAGATTTAAAAGCTTTTTTTCACTAGAAAAAAAAATCCAATACAGAAGGACTAATGCAAGAATGAGGCAAGGGAGGCAAAAGAAAAGGTGGCAAAGGGCATTTATTATGGTAATCTGAGCCATTATAAGTTTTTATGCTGATCTACACAAAATAGAGTTAACATAATTCCTCCGAAAATGTAAAAATCATTCTTATATGCTTCCTTTATTTTTAATAAGAAGTCATGATTTTAGTTTGACAGCTATTTTTATGTTTATTTTCTTTTTATATAAGCTTTATTTCTGAATATATCTGTCTCCTTCCCTCCCACCTACAGAGACTTCCCTTGTAACAAAGAATAAAAAACTAAGACAAAAAACAAACAACTCTGTTCAGTAAAACTAATCAAGACACACATCAACCAAGTTTAACAGTGTATGCAATGTTCCGTACTTTCAGTCCCCCACCTCTGCAAAGAGGGGCATTTTCTCATCTCCAGGGAAAAATGTGTTGATTACAAAGCGTTCCATTTCTTTTTTGCGTTGTTCTTCCACTTACATGGATCACTGTTATATTCACCATATCTTATAGAACAATAATATTCCTTATCCTCATGAACCACAACTTGTTTAGCCATTCCAAGATCAACTGGTATCAGTTGTTTCCTTTCCAGTTCTTAACTACTACACAAAGAACCTTCCAGTGCACACACAGACACACACACACGCCCACCACTTTCCATCTATTTTGTATATCCCTACAGATGCACACGTTAATCCAGTTAGGCTCCTCAAGGCAGAGCAAGTTTCCCCTTTGTCTTTATTAACCCCAGAACCATGCCTGGCATATACTATCTGGACTTAATAAATGCTTTTTGATTAACTGCTCTCCAAATTAAAGAACACAATTCTGAAATGGAAAAGATCCTGGAAGTCAAAACATAAGAGGAAAGTTTCTAAAAGTTAATTGTTTTAGTTCAAATAAATCTTTTTTTCTGGCCAACTATTTTATTTGTCAGTCCACTGAAGAGGTGGGTAGTTTAGAGATGTGATTTCAGGAGCTAACATTTATATTGCACTTTAAGGTTTGCAGAGCAATCTACACATCTATTACTTCACTGATGCTCATAAGAGCAACAACTTTGTTAGATGGTATTCTATGCCCATTTTACAGCTATGGAAACTTCAGCTAAGAGACTTACACAGGCTCACACATAGGCTAGGCAGACTCAGGTAGGATTTGAAATCAATCAACCAACAAACATTAAGTGCCTACTGTGTGTCACACACTGTGCTCAGGCCCTGGGATAGTCGCCACCCTCATAGAAGTTACAATTTAATGGGAAAAACAATCCACACATAAGTACATCACAATATGCTGTATATAGGATAAGTAGGAAAGAATTAAGAGTGAAGACATTTAGAAGAGGGGAAGGTTTTGGTGGAAGGTGAGGTTTTACTTGAGACTTAACAGGAAGTCAGAGAGGTGAGCAGTGTCAGTAGAGGAGGTAGGGGTTCCAAGCACCAGGAGGGGAGGGGGGGGCGTAGTCAGGGAAATGTCCGGGGCTGAGAGAGAGTCTGGTTTGTGGAACAAGCAGGAAGCCAACATCACCAGATCAAAGAGAATGTGACAAGGAGTAATATGTAAGACTGAAAAAGCTGAGGCTAGGTTATGAAGGGCTTTGAATGCCTGCCACCTAAGTAGATTAAACCAGGCAGGTGGTGAAATGGAAAGAGCACTGAGCCTGGAGCCAGGAAGAACTGGGTTCAGATTTGACCTCAGATATTTGCTTTCCACAAATATAAAACGGGAGAAATAACAGCACCTGCTTCTCAGGGTTGTTGGGCGAATCAAATGAGATATCTGTAAAAGTGGTGCTCAGCTTAGTGCTGGCACACGGGCTACATAAATGCTTCTTCCATCCCTACAGTAGATGTCCTTTAAACTCTCTGCAATTGGGCTTCCGACCTCATCATTCAAATGAAATTGTTCTCTCCAAAGTTACTGTTGGTGGAAACTTTAACAAGATTTATCAATTAAAAAAAGAAAATGAGTCCTCAGCATATAAGTACAACATACAATAAAATTTAAATCGAACATTTATACCCACACAACTGAGTTTTTCCTGATTATGAAATAAAAACAAAGACACTAAAAGTGTTAACTCATTTTCAGTTTGTTCAGCTGGGTATTCTAGTGTTCTTGCTTTATTTAGCAAGGAGATAACTCCACTTATAAAAGCTAAGCACACTTGTAACCGTAAAGAAAGGGTCCTAGCTATCTGAATATACTGAGTATTACTCAACAATGGGATTAGTTAATCAAACATGTATTTATTAGGCACCTACTACATGCCAAGAATTGTGCTAGGCACAGGAGGTGCAAACAACTAATTTAAAAGTCCCTGCACTCAAAGAGGGCAATCTAGATGGCATCCCTCTCTAAGATGGAGGGTGCACTATGCTAGAGTCAGCAAAGAAAACATGAGAACCATGGAGGACAGGACAGCTATTCAGCATGCTTGAAGCACTGCCTACTTACCGGTGCTCTTCCCTCTGCCTGCCACTACAGAGTCCCTCTGGTAGGCCAAAGAGTTAGGCCTTACCACCAAGCCCTACACCCAATCCTCTGGCCACTTTCCTCTACTTTCACCAGAAGTAGTAGTGTATAACTCCTAAGTCCCCTGGAAGGGCAAAAACAATTTTTCATACTCTTAATAAAAAATCATTTAATCTCCTTTGTTTAACTTTCATTTCTGTGTGTTCAAATTTTAGTGGCCTGCAAAAAATCTAAGTCTAGATTAAATTTAATTGAAATTAAAATGTAAAGGAGAAATGTTTAACAAAAATACAAAGCAAATTTGCTTTTCTAAGTCAGTATGTGGCTATGGGGTCTGTTTCAATATGAGTTTGACACCACTGATGTACGTAATATAGTAGTACAATAGTATACGTTATGTATAATAATAAATATGCATACATTGGATTGTGTACTCAAAAACTTTTTATCAATGGGTATAATCAAACAACCTTAGAGATGATTGCTATAGTAGGAGACATGTTCATATACAAGTGTAAGTAAAAGAAGCATAATGCAAGCCAGAGCCAAGTTACAGAAGTTGGAGGAAGAAGTACAGCAAGTTCTCCCCATTCCCCATCAAAAAACGTCTTCCAAATAGATCTAGAAAATGCACAGACCAAATGCTAATGGGGAAATCCAAGAAATTAGCGTCATTTTTCCAGTCCAAGGCACCATAAAGAAGCAGACAGAGTTCAGGATACGCTGGAGAAGGATTGCAGCCAGGAGCACTACGCGTGCTATGGGAAGCTCTCCAGTACCCAACGATAGGCTTTGCACCAGGGCAAGAGGAGGTCCCAAGCCCAGTCCAGGTCACTGCAATGGGAATAGGTGCCAACTGGCAGCTTTGCCCCCTACTACCCAGTTTCAGGTCATACACAGAAGGTGTCCTAAGGAGGGGACCCATGCTTAGAGCTGGCTTTCCAGAGTAAGAAATGGCCTCAAGCCCTATGCAGAGAATCAAGAGATGAACAAGTTCAAGAACAAGCAGCAGCAGTGTAGCTCAAACCCCAGAAGCAGAGATGGGTCTCAGCTCGGCTTCTACCCCCATCTGAAACTGATAGAGGAACAACTCTAAATATTTAAAGCTACTTTTAAGGAGCCAAAGAATGGGAAACTGAGGTGGGGTTACCCTAAATTGGGAATGGATGACCAATTTATAGTATATATATATATATATATATGACAGAATACTCTTCTGCTTTAAGAAATAATGAAGGAGATGGTTTCAAAATAACCTGGAAAACTTGTATGAACTGACAGAAAAGTTTACAGAACCAGGAGAACAACTGATAGAATAACAACATGACTAACCACAATTCCAAAGGACTAAAGATGAAACATGCTACCCATCTCCTTCGAGAGAGGTGAAGGAATCAAGAGTGCAGAATGAGTCATTTTTTTTTTAACAGGACCAATGTAGAAATATGTTTTGCTTAACTATACATGTTTCTAACAGGGCTTTGTTTATCCTCTGTTCTCAATGGAGGAGGGGGAATTTTGGCTTCTTTAGTTAAATAAATAAATGTTATATTCTGCAAGAAAAAAATAAGCATATCCAAAGTATATATAAAATAAATACCAGTATACAAGGTGGATACAGAACTAGTACCAATCAGAAAGATCTGGACTCTAGTACTGCCTCTGCCACATAATGGCTCAGTGACCCAGGAAAAGCACCTCAGGCAACTGTCTAAAACTACAAATTACAGAGAAGGTGCTGATCTGCATTGCCTAGTAAGAGATCTCATTTATTAGAATGAGTTATTCATATGAGCTATAAAAATAATAAGCATAACGATAATAGGTACTACAGTTAAGGAGACTTCTGTATGCACACCCAACACACCTACGCATGTATCAATGATAAACATTTATTAAGCACTTATCAAGTGCCAGGCACATGTCCTGGGTAGTTTACAATCTAATGGGAAGGAGGGAAACAAACACATTTACAAACAAGATCTATACAGGATACACAGAAAATAATTAACAGAGGGAAGGTACTAGAATGAAGAGAGGTTGGGAAAGGCTGCCTGTAGAAGGTGGGATTTTGGTTGGGATATAAGCGAACATTCCAGGGATGGAGGACAACAAGAGACCATGCCCAAAGCCAAGAGATGGAATATCTTGTTAGCAGAATAGCAAAGGGGCCACTGTGACTGGATCAAACAGCACATGTTGGGGAGTAAGGTGTAAGATCAGAAAGGTAGGACAGGGCTAGATCATGAAGGACTTTGAACACCAAAGGATTTTGTATTTGAGCCTGGGGGTAGATAGGCAGCTAGAGAGTTTATTGAGTAGGGAGATGGCACTGTTGGAACTTCACTTTCACCAAAATCACTTTGGTAGCTAAATGAAGGATGGATTAAAATGGGTGGAGCCTAAAAGCAGGTAGAATCGCCAGAAGGCTATTGTAAAGAGGTACTGAGAGGTTGGTATTGCCTTCAATAGAACTAGGGAAGGTAGGAGGCATGGAGAAGGGTTAGGGATGGGGGTGGGGAACCTGCAGCCTCAAGGTCATGTGTGGTCCTCTAGGTCCTCAAGTGTGGCCCTTTGACTCCAAACTTCACAGAATAAATCCCCTTAAAAAAAGAATTTGTTCTGTAAAACTGGAACTCAGTCAAAAGGTTGTACCCAAGAACCTAGAAGAAGGCCATGGGGCCTCGAGGCCAGAGGTTCCCCACCCCTGCTTTAGGAAGAAAGATGAGTTCTTATATGGATATGTTGAATTGAAGCTGTCTACTGGACATCCAGTTCCAGATGTCTGTAAGACAGTTGAAGATATGAAACTGGAGGTCAGCAGAGACCAGGGCAGGAAAGGAGGATTTGAGAATCATCAGCATAGAGATGGTAATTAAATCCATGGGAGCTAATGAGATCACCAAGTAGTATACTTGGGGAAGAGAAGAGGGCCCAGGATAAAAAACCCTGTGGGACACATTAGGACCCAACAAAGGAGACTGAGAATCAGTTGGATAGGTAGGATAAGAACTAGGAGAGAATGCTGTCCCCAAAACCTAGAAAGCAGAGACTATTAAGGAGGAGAAGGTGATCAAATGTTAAGGACTGTTAGAGAGGTTGAGGAAAATGAAGATTGAGAAAAGCCCATCGGATTTGGCAACTAAAAGATCACCAGTAACTTTAGAGAGAGCAGTTTTTGTGGAAAAAATAAGGTCAGAATGAGTGAGAGGGGAGAAATGGAGGCACCTGTTGCTCTTTTAAGGAATTTAGCCACAAAGAGCAATGGAGATAAAAGAAGATAATGGAGATAGAAGGACCAACTTGAGACTTTTTTCAGCATTAGGGAGACACAGGCATCTTTACAGGCAATAAATACACTGAAAATAAGTGAAAGAGTGAGGATGACAGAGAGGACATTCTGTTGAGGAAACCGAAAGGAATGGGATCACCTGAGCAGGCAGAGGGGTTGCACTGGTAAGGAGTAAGCCACCTCATCATGTGAGTCAGGAAGCAGAACATGGCAGAAGGCATGTGAGTGATATAAGATGAGGAAGAAAGAGCTAAAGATAAATGGCCTCAATTTTCTCTGTAAAAGGTGTGTATGTGTATGTACAGTACATACCCATGTATGTGAATGAATAATAAAACTCTCATTTGTAGAGCACTTTAAGATTTACTATGTGCTTTTTTCACAATAACCTGAGGGATGGTTAGGTAAAGATTATTATTCCCATTTTACAGATAAGGAAACTAAAACTCAGAGAGGTGAAGGGATTTGTCCAAGCTAACATAGTAAAATGTCAGAGGCAAAACTCAAATCCATGTCTTTACAGGATAACAGATTTAGAGTAAGAAGGGGCCTGTGCACTCATTCATCTAAGCAATGTCCTCATTTTACAGATAAGGCCCAGAGATGTTAAATGTTTTGCCCAGTGTCTCACATAACAGAACCAGAATTTGAACTCAAGTCCACTGACTCCATGTGGCACTCTTTTTCAAATGCCACAATAATTTCTAAACTGATATCAATCTAGTAATCATTAGACCTTGACAATGCAACCAGTTTCAAATTCTCCTAAGTATAGTACAGTCTAACCTACAGTTTTTCAGCTTCTCCAGAATAGAATGGGAGATTGCTAAAATCTAGAGACACTATAACATTCTCCTGGTAAACCACTCTATTCTGTCAAAAAAGGAAAGGAGGCATGACCTGTTCAAGTTCAAATACAGCATGTTTTCCAAAATAGCAAGAAAATAACCTTAGATTTTTATACATATATAACAGCCTGATCTAAACAATTCTTAAGGATGAATTATAAATGCAACCAAAAACAAAGAAAAACCAACATTTCATGAAAAACTAGATTATAATGCTTGTATTCCCATTTACATGTCCTTAAACAGCTAAGATTCCCTAACTCTTCTCAGGATCTACAGTAATATTACCAGTCAGAAATAAGACACGTTGGAGGAAAGCCACCAACTAAATGGAGAATCACTTTCTAAACTACAAAAGTTTAGACAAGTTAAATATTCTCTGATAGGATGGAAAAGGGAAATATAAAAAGTTTAACAGCAACTTCAAATCAATTTATTCATATTATTTCAAGACAATTTCTTTAATTTAAATTCCTTAGTGGAAAAATAGCTCAAGAGCAAGCAATCATTTTTTCGAAATGGGAGGCAGATGTGCAATCCACTTCTACTGTTTTTAGCCATCTTTTTATTTCACAGTAACTTATCTATAGAATTAAATAATCATCTTTTTTGCAAAGGTTGGGGAGAGGGGGCATCTACTGAGAATAAAACCCTGTATAAAACATCAGCTTTTTCTATGCACTGGTTAGTTTTGCTGAATTTTTTTTTTTTGCTCTTTTTTCTTTTCTTATAAGGGATAGATGGGAGGGAAAGGCTATGTTGGTAAATGTGGACAATGAAAAAAGAGAAGATAACAATAAGAATTAATTTAAAAAAAAAGCTGACTTGAGTAACAGGAATGGGATAAGTCCTGAAATCAGGATGTCTATTAGGACTAGAATCTGGGTCCAGGCTGCCTGCCCAAGTAAAGTGGGGGGGGGGGCCCTAAATCCAGGTTATGAGTGTAAGGTAAACCCAAAAATTATATGCTTGGGTACATACTTAGAAATTAATAAACTCCAGGCATCCAAAGGTGATGGTTGAGGAAGACAGGATGTCTTTAGTCCATAGCAAGGGTGATGGCTAAAGTATCAGGGGCTGCAGAAGCAGGACCTCCATACTAGTTGCAGAAGTGACAGTAGCAGAGGTGAAGGTAGGACAGCAGCAGTGGCTGGAAGGGCAGTAAGAGGGGGAGGTCCCTCAGGTTTCAATGCCCTCCTGATTCAGGTGTTGACAAGCTACTTGGATCAGTTACAACAATGATCCACACACCTCCAGCTACTGCTCAGTCACCACTGGAAACCGCTACCCCTAGCAGAAATGGCAGGTACCCCCAGTGAAGGGGTTGGCATGGATGTATTTGAAATATATTTTACAACTGGCTATCCCAGAGAAAATATGTGACCTGGTTGGTTCATCCCACAAGACCCACCCCAATGGATAATCTCAGGCTAGTATTAAGAACTCTTAACATCAGCACTCCCTTGCAAGCTTGAGGTTATCAGAGTGCCTAACAATGAATGAATGAATGCCTTTTGACTTCAGGTTTGTAAGTATAAAGACTTCAGAAAACCCAGTAAAGCAAGGTAAGGGTCAAGAGTTCTACTAAATAAATACAGGAATGCTTGGCATTTAAATTTTTTTCAGGATTTTAAGCTTTGTGTTTTGTTAGAACAGAAAAAAGTCATATATGAAAGCACAGATCTCTATTATGTACAGCTTGTCTTTTTAAAAAAAATATACACACACACACATACATACATACATATATAAGAAATTCAACACAGTGTTAGTTTCAAAGCCGTCCAGCTTGTCTGTTATCTCCTTCTGGACCTCTATCTTTTCTCTTGTGTGCATTTAGTTAAATGCTTCATTGTGGATCTTAACTTTCTTTTCTTTCAGGGCAGGGTGCTGGAAGGAGGGAATGAGGCAGAATCTCTAGCCCCTTCCGTCTCCCCAAGCATATAATAAACACTATTTACTTTATATTTACTTACTTATTTAGCTTTTAGAAGATCACTCTACAAAACCTTGGGCTTGAATGAATGGCACACCACTTCTCCAAGTTTGCTGATCTCTGTTCTAGTTTAACCAAATGAGAATTAACCAGTCACAGAAAAGCCAAGTCAGCACTTAGACAAAACATCTGGTAAACAGCTGCTGAAGGTGTAATAGGAAGTACTGCTATTACTAACTTAAATGATGACAACCTTCGCTATAAGTCAGAATATAAACAATAATTCACTACTATAATGAATATAGTCAATCAATAAACATTTGTTTATTACATGCCAAGCACTATGCTAAGTACTGAAAACCAAAGAAAGGCAAAAACAATGTCCCTCCCTCTCTGATGGGACAAAATCCACAACATAACAAGTCATATACAGGGCAAATGGAAGGTAATCTCAGCATAGAGGGAATGGGGGATGACAAGGGAAGTTCTCCTGCAGAAAATGAAACATGAGTTAAATCTTAAATGAGACTAGGAAGCAGAGCTTGAGGAGAGAGAATATCCCCATCTTGATAGATATCCAGTACAAACTCAAAACAAAACAAAAAAAGGCTGGAAAACGGAATGCTCCATACTAAGAACAGCAAGAAAGTCAGCAATGCTGAATTGTTAAAGTACATCAAGGAGGAGTAAACAGTGAGGAGACTGGAAAGGAAAGAAGAGGCCAGGTTGTAAAATGCTAAACACAGCAGTGGAGACTTTGAACCTGCAGGTCATAATGAGTCACTTTGGTGACATGGTCAGATCTGTGCATTACGAAAATCACTATGGCAGCTGAATAGAGGATGAACTGAAGTAGCAAAGAAACTTGAGGCAGGGAGACCAACCACAAGTGACATAAAGTAACAGACCAGGAGAGACGTGATGAGAAACTACACCAGGTTGACAGCAGTTTGAGTATAAAGATTTGTATGAGAGGTTGTAAGGTAAAAACAGTAAGGCTTGGCAATAGATAGGCAATGTGAAAGAGGAGTCAAGGATGACAGCGAAGTTTCATGCCTAATACATAAACAGAGTCTGGGGCCTCCTAAATAAAAGTCTAATAGCATTTTTGTTGAAAGGTTATACAGATTTGAAAGTTTAAAGTCCAACTCCTTCAAGTTACCACAGGGTAAACTGAACTCTAGAGAGAGGAAGATATGAAGTGACTTGCCCAATCTCACAACTAGTGAATGAACCGCAGAAGCAAGATTTAAGCTTAGGTCATCTATCTCCAACTTCAATGCTCTGTGGTATTCAATTTAAAAGATTACATGCTAGTGGTCTAAAATACCAAAATCTCCATTAGATAATATGGTTGCTTCCTCCCTTCAACTGTTACCTTAATTAAATGAAATGTATATGGAACAACTGAATTATCACTTATTTAGGACTCTATTAGTTAACAAAAAAGTTATCCAGAAAAATATAACTAAAAATTATAATTACATGCTCAAGTACTACTGGTGAACAAATCTAGATCTATAGGGAGTTTTTTTTAAAAAGCAAGAAAATAAATGAAATATTAATGTAATTCTTGGCTCCACCAAATATCACTTTATACTGAAAAAGTACCCAAAATTCCTATGACAATTTCATGTTACATATTATAAACCTACTCTTTCGTTAGAATCAAATCAGAGAAAAAGTCTATAAAAGATGCCCTTTTTTAAGGGACCTTTGTCAAAACCCTCACTTATCCATGTCTCCTGAACAAAGGTCCAAAGAAAAAATTTAGGCAAAATATGTCATAATAATAAGGAGCTATGACAAAGTTAAAAATACAAAGAAAATCCTCTACAAATGTCCTACTATGATGCCTCATTGTAAGGTAAAGTTCTCAAGGGTTTTGCCATCAGAGTAACATGCTCCTACACCAAGCTGAAAATAAGCGTTCAGGCCCAGACTTAACCATTAGCCATATGTCAATTATCCAAGCAGCTAGATAAATTCTGAGAGACTCAGGATCACAAGGCCAGCTACCAGGTGATGAATTCTTTTGGTCACTCAAAAAGCTAGCATATTGGGACCCAGTGAGGCCTTGATTAGGATATATAAATGCTAATTTATATGTGATTTTATATACCTATGTGTATGTACATATATATCTATTATGTGGGTATACAGATATAGGTTCATCTATATCTATCTATATACTCTCTCCAGACTTGTGATTTTAATCAGGCTAGCCTTCAATGCAAAATAGCACACTAAAAGTTAACACCATGTAGGTGTGACATAAAGGGGGCAGAAAACATCAGGGAAGACTTAGGATGAGAAAAAAATCAGCTTTTAAATCACCAAATGGAAATTAATTTTCAAATGCAATGATTATTTACAGAATATATTACTTAAAATACAGATTTTGAAGCCTCATGCAAGTGATAAAAACACAATGTTTACCACATAGACCATCTGTTTGCCATCACCAATGTTTACTATCTGAACCACTCATTTGGATACCAGTGGTAAAGGTGGTAGCTCTGTAGATAAAAGTTTTCTTTTATCTGCATCTCTGGTTGATAATTTCCGAAGAATCTTTGCTTAAGTAATCTCTACTGTCTTTGTTCAAGTCTATGTTTACTACACAATCACATAACTTAGGATTGAAAGAGACCTTACAGAACAAGTCCAACCCATGTCCAAAAGGAATTCCCATGACAACATATAAGACAAGTAGTTTTATCCAGACTTTGTTTGAAGACCCTTCAATGAGGGGAAATTCATTACAACGATGCCAGGATAAAAGTGCCTCTTCCCTCCCCAGGCAGCCCATTCCACTAAGGTACAGCTCTAGTTACCAGAAAGTTTCTCCTGACATTACACCTAGATTCACTTCTTTGCAACTACTACTGGAGTCAAATGGAAGCAAGTCTAATGCTGCTATGACCTGACAACCCTTTAAATGCTGAAAGATGGTTATCATTCCTCCTCATACAAACACTTCAGGTTTTCTCGAGGCTAAACATTCCCAGGTCCTTCAACGAATGCTTCAATGACATAGACTCACCCTGAGTGCCCTCTTCTGGATTTCCTCCTTAATATGTGACATCCAGAATTGAACACAATATTCCAAATACAGTCTGAGCAGAGTAGCATATTAAGAAACTACTGTCACATTTATATTTTTAATGACTCAGAAAACAACAATTTTAAATAAAAATTAACTCTCAATTTACAGCTTTCTTTTTAAAAAAAACTTTCATCAATTTATTTGAAATACTAGAAGAGCAAAGAACAAATTGTTTCAAGTTCTGCTTTCCAGTACACTTGGCTTACTTCTCCCACATTCACACTTATCCACAGCAGAGAAACTTATTCAAGTCAGTATACAAACAATTTTGTCACTGCTTTAGATCAAGCGCTGATTCCTTAGAAAAAATCATTTTTCAAAAAATTTTCAGGTAATCTCTTACCACTACACTCAATCAGATAGAATGTAAATCTTTAAAAGAATAAAGCCAAAAAATAAGAAAAACAGAAATAAAATATATTACAAATAAATATAAATAATTATTTGTAAATAAGACATAAATAAAATAAATTAAAAGAATAATGTAAATTTAGATCCTACCTCTCTTCCAGAGTCCTAAAGTTCCACAAAAAAGGCCCCTCAATGACTTCCTCATGCATATCCTCCTTAATGCTGTTATTATTATTACTATTATAAACAACAGTGGAAATGTTCATTTTTCACCCACACTTAAGAATATTTGCTCAGTAACACTGGTGATATGAAGCAACACTAAATTACTACAACTACAAGGAAGCATATTTCAGGTAGTACAAAGTGCCCCAACCATTTTCTAAACAAATGATTCAAAAAATTCCTGTTCGCTCTGAGAAAAGTTTTCTCTGAGAAAGAATTAAAAGATTTAACTCTGAACCCCTCAAACTGGGATTCTGTAAACAGCTCATTTACAAGTCTTTGGGACCAATCATTACAAAAGAGAATTAGCCCCACTAAAATTTAAAAATAAGAGCAAAAGGCAGAAAATACATTCAAATACCAAGTCAAATTATTATTGTAATAAAGATGATATTTCTAATACCTTGCTAGGTAAGAGTTGGGAAAAGAAAGGTTCTAACAACCTGACTCATTCATGAAACATTACTGGGTCCTACTGATCAAAGAGACGCAGGCAATTGAGAGCCAAGATATCTGAATTTGAACAATATCTGCCACTTACTGAATCTATGTCAAGTCACATGGCCTTTCTGAACTTACATTTCTTTATCTGTAATGTGGAGATAATCACGAAAACTAATTGTGAATCTTAATGTGCTATACATAAAATGTGAACTATTATTATTGATGTTTATATGCGCTAACAACCTCAGATGACCATCGCTAACATTTATACATAGTATTTTACTTTTTCCATAATAATCAGCAAGGCATGTTATTTCACGTGCAACTCCCTTTAAGAAAGGTACCACAGGTATTACGACAACCTTATTTACTGCCTTAGAGTGGTTAAGAGATTTGCCAAAGAAAATAAGGTAGCAAGAATCAGAAAAGTGGATTGGAAACCAGGTCTCCCTGACTCCAAGTTCATCAATCTTTCCACTTAACCACAATGACTATCAGAAATAATAAAACAAAGTACTTTCCTCAGGAGCACAAACATTATCTCTACCGCACAAGTAAGAAAACTGAGACTCAGATAGGCAAAGTGACAAGTCTGTGTGGTGAGGCCAGAAGCCAGGCCCAGGATTTGTGACTTCTAGTAAAAGTACTAAAGATACTGTATACTTTCAATGGGAATAAAAGCACCATGCTGAAGTTGACCTGAGGCATTCTTAGTGGCACAGTAGCCCCTTAACCTGAATATTGCAAATACTGATACAGCATCCCCTTAGAAACATACAGAATTTGCCCCTCCACAATGGCCAAGAAAACAAACTAGTATCAGGATCCAATCCATCAAGTGTCCACTATGTGCTCACCCCTGTGAGTAGGTGGTACAGATACAAAGACAACACAGAGAAACAATGCTTCCTTCAAAGCATTCACATTCTGGAATAGAGGGGGAAAGCAGGGTTGAGGGCATCAAACATATAAACAGAGGCATGATGCCTGATTATTATTTAAAAGTGAGAACATTAACAATTGGCAAGGATTTCCTACAGGGTGTGTGGCCCATGAACTGAATGCTGAAAGAGACCAGGGATTTTCGGAAGTGACAGTAAGAAGGGAGTTCATTCTTGGCAGAGCACGTAAAAAGGCACAGAGGTGAGAGGTGCCAGGCTAAATTCTGGGGAAGAAAGTTAATAAACTGGTGTGGAGTCAGGGTATGTGAAGCAATATAACATGAAATTTATATGCAAAGGTAAACTGAGGTCAGATTATGATGAACTTTAAATGCAAAACTGAGAAGTCTGCATTTTATACTAGAGACAATAAAGTGTCACAACAGTTTCTTGGGAAGGGAATGCTGTATAGTGTGGAGAATGGATTGAAAACAAGGAAGGATGGGATCCTGGAGTCCTAAGTAGAAGACTATAGTAATAGTACAGAAGAGAAGTGATAAGGGCCCTGGATTAGATTCATTATGGAGGTAGAATCAACAAAATTTTGTTTAAGGAGTGGAAATTAGTTCAGTTGATACTGTCAATGTGCACTGCTCTGAGAACATTCAGAACCACGTATATGCTCAAAGATTTTCATAGCAAGGGCATTATGCATTTGTTTTTCAAATTATAATGTGTAAGGCTGATTACTAATTGTTGACAGACTCTCTTACTGAACACTGTAGTAAAAATAAGTTTTCAGTAAGGAATGAGCCAACAATAAAATTTTGTTCTGATCCCTACATCTATTTCCTAGACTAGAATTTGAGAATCTGTGGTGAGCAAAAAAAAAATTTCTCATAACAGGGTATATAGGTTTCCAGAGAAAAGTGGGACATAGCTGAGTTCACTTAGGGAAGCAGGTAGACTCCCACCTGTCCCTCTTCTTTCTCCCTTTGTTGTTGTGGATGGAACACCAGGCCTGAAGTTTGGAAGAGCTGGGTTCAAATTCACCCTCAGACACTAGCTTTCTGACCCTGGGCAAATCACTTAACCTTTCACTGCCTTAATCCACTGAAGGAAATGGCAAAGCAATCCAGTATCTTCGTCAAGAAAATTCCATGGACAGTATGGTCCACAAGGTCACAAAGAGTCAGACATGAATAAACAACAAACAATGTGAGAAACCTGAGGCTAAAGGGTACACTAACAGGATGTCTGTCCTCAGCAATGCTTCTATAAACAGACAGCCTCCAGAAAGTCACCACTTTCCTTTCAAGGACTGGCCAGGGACCCAGATGCACAGAGTGGACTCTGAAATCTTCCTCCTTACTGATTTCACCTCATCCCCAAGACCTGCTCCCCCCCATCACACACTGAGACCTGGTATGTCAGTTTGAAAAGGATGCCTACCCCTTCTCTTGATAATGACAACTAAGCCTTTTGACATTTGCAACTTTCTTTCCTTGTTTGATTTCACTATACTTGCCTTTCCTTACCCTCCCCCCGCCACACCATGCACTCATGATAGGTGATAGTCTTTATTTTAAAAATTAAAGTGAACTGAAATTAATCTGGTTTTGATATATTCATGACACTCCCTGAAATGAATGTAACAAAAACAAAACTGGAGCTGAACTTGTCTACAACAAGTTCAATCTAATTTGGCCTGGGGCAAATCATAGGGGAACAAGGATGCATTTATTATACATCTGAAGATAGGAAATGGGTCATAAAACAAATTTCATCTCAAAGAATCTTATACATTATTTTCAAAAATTCAAAAGTTACTGAAATTCAGTCATTCATGGTTGAAGAGTCATAGAATTGAGTGCAAAGCATAGAAGAGCAGCTGAGATCTACAGTGCTTTAAGGTTTACATTTTCACAACACCCTACAAAGCAAGCAATACAAGCATTATCATCCCCATTTTACAGATGAGAAAGGTGAGTCAGAAAGGTATAGACTTGCCCAGGTCAATACAATGTTAAGTGTTCACTGGAAGATTCAATTGGGACAAAGAGTCAGAGGCCACTGCCACTACAGCTGGACCCCTTGACAGGCCAGTCAGTCCCTCTGGGACTCAGTTCCCTCCTCTGTAAAACAAAAGGGTTGGCTTAAATCACCTATAAGGTCCTTTCCAGATCGAAATGTGTTACCTTAAGAGCCCCTAGTTTAGGGTTCTTTCCTCCTTCAAGTCAGCTGAATTCCCGAAGGCAAGAAGGCTTTCCCAGTCCTCCTCATAATCTTAATGCCTTCCCTCGGAGACTTCCCCGAATTTATTATGTTTGCTTACATGTTGTTTACTCTACTGGACTGCGTGATGGGGGAAGGGGGGGCTGTTGTTTTTGCTTCTCTTTGCATCCCCATCGCTTGGCACACAGCAGGCACTTCATAAATGCTCGCTGTTGACATCACTTCAGTTTTCCTCCTAAGTTACACAAAGGTTCTGGGAGCCAGATCCACATCAACAACTGAAGTCTGCAAAAGGAAACGGGGCAGAGAAGAGGAGGGTCCCTCTCTTCCTTCCTGCCCCCCCCGCCCCCCCGCCCCTGCTCCGCTCGGCTCTCCAGGGCTCTCCCCTCTGCTCCCCTCCCCGGCCTTCAGCCTTTCCGAATCCACAACAGGTGAAGGGAACTGTCCAAGGTTATCTACCTGACTCAGGGGCTTAGGAGAGGCCTAATACAACAGCACGGGGGGGCTCTGGAGGACGGGACCAACAACTCCTCCTTGGAGTTTAAAAAAAAAAAAGACTTCTCTCGAAGGCATTTATTATGCTGACCGAGTGCCAGACGCTGCACGGAAAAACAAAACCAGCTCCCTGCTCCCTGCTCGGGGTGGAAACTTGAGCCACGGGCAAGGCCCGAGAGGGGCAGCGGGAGCCCAGACCGAGAGCGGGCGGCTGCCCCGGGAAGGCGCCGCGGGGCGGGCCAAGCCAGGGCTGGCCGGGCGGCGTCTCCGGCCTGGCTGCGGCTGGCGGGCGGCCCTCGCCTCGCCTCGCCCCGTGGGCCGGTCCCTCCCTCCCTCGCTCGCTCGCTCACCTCCTCGGCGTGCTTGCGCAGCGCCTTCTCGCGCTCGTACTGGGTGATGAGCTGCTCGTTGTCGTCCCGCAGCAGCTCCAGCTCCACCTGGTGCTCCTGGTCCTGCGCGAACACCGAGTCCAGGTTCTCGAGCACGGCCACCACCAGCGGCATCAGCTCCTTCACCACCTCCTCGTCGTAGCGCCCGATCAGACGCTCGAACTCGCGGTAGATGGAGCCCGCCAGGCCGGACACCCGCTCCGACATCACGGCCCCGGAGCCGCCTGGCTCCTCTTGGTACACCACGCCGTCTTCCAGCTCCATGGTGCCGGCGCGGCCCAGCCCGGCTCCGGGGACACCGCACGGGCCCGGCAGGGGAGGGGAGAGGGGGAGGAAGGGAGGGAGGGAAGCCCGCTCGCCCCAACTGCCACCCGCCGCCGCCGCCGCAGCGCCGCCAACTGCCCGAGCTGTCCAGCCAGCGGCGCAGCGCCCGCGTCACCGGCGGAGGGCGGGGCTCCGGACCTTCGCGTCACCGGCGGGGGGCGGGGCTCGGGGCGGCCGCTGCGGCCGAGCGAGGAGGGGCTTTCCCGGGAGGCGAAAGGGGGAGGAGCGGAGATGGCCTTATGTCATCGGTAAAGCGAAGGAAGGAGGAGGGGCTGGAGGAGGGAGGAACGTCCCGACTGGACTCGGGGGCACGTGGGGTGGAAGGCACCCAGGACTTGGACGGTGCAAAGGTCTGCAGAAGAGGAATCATACGATAGTGCTTGTGGGCCGGACTTGTTGGAATGGGCGTGACTTTACGCAGAGGGCGGGCTTATCGAGGAAGGTCGAATAGAAGGAGGGGGAAATTCCATTTAGAAAGGGGAGGCGGGTACTCCTAGAGTGGGTTGTGGGCGGGGCCAGGGTTGGGAGGGATGCTCTTAGGGGCGTGGCTTGGGAACCCTCCAGCAGAGGAGAGCGAGATTTGAGGGGGAAGGCCGAATCTGTCCTCGGGGTGGGCGGGGAGGGTAACACCCTGTCTGGCCTCCTTCGGAAATTCTGACCCGATGAGTGTGTGTGTGTCTCCTCAGCTTTGGGAGCACTGTGCTATTTCCTCTCTTCTGCCGCCCTCCTTTTCCACCCTTTCCTGTCAAGCTCCGGAGGAAAGGGCGGCTGGGGCTCCTCAGGGGGAAGAGGCCTGCCGGGGTAGGAAAGTGGAGTGGGGGATGATGAGTAAGAAAAAGAAGAGAACCCGGGAAGGAAGCGCTCGGCGGGGAGCCTCCTGAGCCGTGTGTGGAAAGTGTCAGGTCACTGGGACTGCATCCCATGCCGGGGATGATGCAACCCGAGTCGCTGATTTGAGAGACCTGAAAGGTCACCTAGCCCACACAAAAGCCTGGGAGTGGCTCCCGTCTCCTGCCCTTCCAGGCTTCCTTCGTGTTCCTAGGTACATGAACTGGAGGACGGTCTCAAACGATCACCTTTCTGGCTCCGGCCTCCCTCCTCATTTTCACTGTCTCCAGCGCCCGGGATTCTCTCCCTCCTTGGCACCTCTGCCCAGGCTTCGCTGGTTCCGTCACGACTCAGCTAATATCTCACTTTCTGCTAGAAGCTTTTCCCGAGCCTCCGTAATTCCCTGGTTTCCGTCCAGGCTCTGCCTTTCTCGATTCCCCTTCATTCCGTGCCTTCCTCCGGTGATTCTCTCCAATTTATCCTATGTGTATCTTTATTTATTTGTAAAGCGCTTACACGTACAGAGTCTGACTCCGCAGGTGCTTAATAAATGCTTATTCCCTCTATTTTCCTTGTTTGCCTGTTTTCTCCATTATGTGGTGAGCTCCTTGAGGGCAGTCACAGTGTTTGCTTTCCTTTGTAACCCCAAGACCTTGGAACAGCGCCTGGCACGTAGGAGGAGCTTAATCTATGTTTCTTTATTTAAGTAGATTTGACACATTATCCCTTTCCAATACTTAATGTTTTCTCCGTATGGGCAGGAGAAAGGACTCTTTTGGAGTCACCTGATGTATTGCAGGATGGTCCAGTCCTGATCCAGTCACCTCAATTTGGCAGCCATCAATTAAATTCTTACTGTGTGCAAGACTGAGAGGCAATATGCCGTAAGAGATAAAAAGTTGGTCTCCAGCCAGGTCTGTCTGGGTGCAAGTCTTTCCTCTGATAAGTAGTAACTGTGGGATCCAGAGCAAAATCCCTGAACCTCTCAGTACCACTGACAACCCTCAGTTGTCTCAGTTGTCAGAGATTGTCGATTGCAGAGTAGTTGTTGATATGCACTGGTAAAGAGTTACTTCGTTAACTGTTTGTACTTAATAAAATTACATGTTCGATTTAAAAAAATTTCCAAGGCAATGGAGGTTAATAAATAAAGAAATAAAATAAAAATAAAGAAATAAAAGTAAAAAAGATTCGTTTCTCAATTCAAGAAGTTTACCTCCTACTGGGGAAGATAGGATGTGTACATAGATTGGAATAATATAAACTTAGAGGGTGTAACCAGGGGTAAGCCCAGGCAAATTGTGTAGGTTAAAAGATGGGACCTTTGTTTGGGACTTTGAATTACTATGGGAGGGATCTATTTGACCCTCAGGGAATTTGGTGACAGTACTCCTAGAGATTCTGAACTCAAGCTTCCTAGAAGGAAACGTAAGAAATTTGGATCCCAGGGTCCTGTGTCAAGATTTCTAGACTGAAGAGGGAGAAGTTTTGATTATTAGGGAGTTCCTGGACCTACCTCCTTAGGGAGAAGAAGCAGAACTTTATGTCCTCCATTACTAATGTGAATTGTGTATCTCTGTTAGGCTTTAAGGATGAAAGTATACTGCTGGTTGGGTCTATCACTGTGTCTATATATCCCCCGCTCCTTGCCCCATATACTTCTTCCTCTCTATCCCTTTCTGCCTGGAGCTTAGCATCATGGACCTACTTTCTGGGAGCCTGGCAAGGCAGAGGGAAGGAAAAAGAAAACCTGTGTGCATGTAAGAGGGGAATTCCTGGACCTTTAATTCCTGACCACCTTCTGCTTTGTGTTTCCTTTTCTGAGTCCAGGTAAAAGATCAGAAACCTAAGAGTGAAATTCCCCAGCTTAAGAGATGGAAGCAACTGAAGAATATAATTTGGCAGAGGCGAATATATGCATGACCATCCAGTTCCAAGTCTGGGCATTTCCAAGCTAGGGAGTTCTCCTAAGAAAGAGAAGGGGATTTCTTAATGCATCGTACTTCTTAAGGGAAAAAATTAAAAAGAAGATAATCCACATAGTACTTGTACAGCATCTTCCTTGGAGAACCAAGCCAATGATTTATTCAGTCAGTGCAGGCAGGTCTTTCAGGCAGGGTTTTGCTTGTTAAGCAACCCCACCAAGTATGTTTACCTGAGGGTGGGGTGAGGAGAGTCTAAACCACAGGCTTGTACCATTAGTGTGAGACTGTATATGACTCAGGGATTTTTTTACTCCCCTTCAGATTTCTCTGAGGGAAATGAGGTACAGTGAAGGAAAAAGGTTGGGTGGAAATTAGCAGAAGAGGCCAAAATGAAGGATAATGTCTTGGATCTTCTTGCTAAGGACTTGGAAGGCGGCCGGGCTACAGGGTTCTGAGGCTTGACATTCAGCCAACTGATCAAAATTCCTAACAATCATAACAGACAAAAAAATTTCAACAAACATTTACTAAGCTTGTGATGTTACGTATAAGACACTATGCTAAGTTCTGGCTGGGATACCGACGATGAAATAAGCCACAGGCCCTATTCTCAAAATGCTTTCAGCCTAACAGGAGTCATAAGACATATGCCCATAAGCATGATACAAGTGCAGAAGAGAGGCTCAGAAAGCTTACTATGAGACAGTTGCAATGGGAGGAGACAGCCTTTTTTGTCTGGCTCCTGAAGGCAGCCCCAGGAGCAGTGAGTAAAAGCTTCAAAGGCAAGTTTAGGCTTGGTTTCTGAAAAAACATACTTACGGCTATTCAAAAATGGAATTCTGCCTCAAGAGGTAGCATATTGCCACCTAACCCTTGGAGGTTTTTAAGCTATGACCCTGTGACCATTTGTCCAGTATTTTATAGAGGGGGTTCCTTTCATGTATGGGTTAGACCAGATGGCCACAGAAGTCATCTCAAACTCTGTGACTCTGGCAGACCCATTGCCTACAACTACGGACACTTAGAGAAGAGTAATACCATGAGTATTCTCCATTTATATAATTTAAAGTAACTCCAGGTAAGAGTAATAAGCCAATCGGAGAAAATGGCCTTTTGAACTCAGACCAAAGATTAGACCATATTAGACCATATGAGCCAGAAACTTGAGGAGATGCTGACTGGTTATATCTTGGGGGTAAAATCTATGGAGGCACGCTCCTTTTGATGCTTCCAGAGAAAGGTCTATTACTTAGAAGCTGCTTTAGATGATGAGGGGACTCTCCTGATCACTGCCCCTACCTCCATAAGACATCACAATCTGCTTCTAATTTGCCTTCCAATTCAACAAATATTTGTCGGCATCCTATGTATAAAATACTGTACATTTCTCATTGTCATCCCACCCTTCTTCCCTTTAGTCTCATTCAACAAACTGGACAGTTCATCACACTCCATCTTTATCGTGCCTCCATGCCTTTGTTCATAATATCCCATGCCAGGAATGGACTCCCCATGACACCTCCTTCTCTATCTATTGCACTCCCTCCCTTTTTTAACATCCAAATCAAGGGCCACATCCCCAATGAAGCCCTCTGCGCAGCTGAAAGTGATTTCTATTCAAATTTCACATGGCACTTTCACCTACTCTTTTGTATTTGGTGGTATTATCGTTACATGTATCTATGCCTCCTGTTAGATTATATGCTCTTTGAGAATCAGGACAGGGTTCCCGCAGCACCTAACACAATGTCTTGCGTATAATACATATTTAGTAAATGTTTGTAGGATGGAGTTGTTTGTGTGTATATATGTGTGTATCAATGTTAGGAATGCTGAGCAGCTGGCCTGGTATCAACTCTCAGGTTCCCTTACTCTGCTTTCCCAGTCCCTGACAATAAAAGAATCTAAAGATATCACCCTCCCTAGCTTGACCTCTTCTAGTAGCCTCCACTCATCCATCTCCCTTTTCTGTGCCTCAATTTCCCTAGGAATAGCCAAAAGGGAGAAAAGCCTCTTGTACTGTACACTATAAAGTCTAGTTATGATTGGGGAATAAGGGAAGGAAGTAAAGGTTTGTGGTTGAGTCATTTGATAACCTTGTAATTAGAAAGCAGAGGTAGTGACTCTACTGGACAAATATTGAGTTAGGTGACATTGAAGAGATACAGGTCACTTCCTGGTCATAAGGACAAGCCTTTTGTAATCTGTATGAGCAGCAGAAGCTATTGGAAAGTATAGTTTTTCACAGCCGCAGGGGAAGACTGAAAGATACTGAGAAGAGAGAGCTAAATTCTCAAGCCCAAGGAGTCAGACCTCTGTCTTTGTCTCTTTTAATTCCCCTCTCTGTTTCCTCCCTGCTTCCCCCTCACAGGACAGAGTTATCCAGGGCCATAATTCTGTGGGTGGGGTTCCTTGACTAGGTCATGAAAGGGAGGATTGCAGGTTCCTATCCTCTGGCTTTTCCCTAATTGATTATCTATCCCCTTCCTACAGTGACTGTTCAGAATCTCCCCTTCTCAAGCTACCTTCCCTATCCCATGGCTCTTTCCTCTTATCAGAGGACCTCACCCAATATTTTAAAGGAAAGGCCTCATACTTCCAGCTCCACATTATCCCTTTCTCTCCCTCCTCTGCTCTAGTCTTGAGGATCAAGGGATCCATTTCCTTACCAACACATCAACTCTTCTCCTTGTAACTTTAATCCCACCTTTTATCTCTTCAAAAGAGCTTGTCCAGCTTCTCCCTAATTTTCTTTCCTCTTTTGGAGAGCAGGATGTGAGGAAGAGCTGTTGGGGTGGGTGACTTGCTCAGGGTCATGCAACAGTTGACCATCTCAAGTCACATTTGAACTCAGGGCCTCCTGACTCTAAGGCCAGTGTTTTATGGACTGTACCATTTAGCTGCCCACCCCCACCTCCTACTAATTTTCAATTCCTTATCCACCAGTTCCTTTCCTGTTTCCTCTTGCTATTAGGATAAAATATAAACTCCCATATTTGGCATTTAAAGTCTTCTACAGTATTTCCTACTTATTTAGCCTTACTGCTTGTTACGTGTCTTAGGTACTCTTATATTCTGGCCAAAATGGTGCATTTGATAATTATAGCTGACATTTATCGAGCACTTTAGGGTTTGCAAAACTCTTTACCTATAACATCTCATCTGATCCTAACAACCCTGGGAGGTGGATGCTATTATTTTACCTATTTTACATATGAGGAAACTGAGACTGAGAGAGGTTAAGTGACTTGTCTAGGGTCCCAGCTAGTAAATATCTAAGATAGGATACAAACTCAAGTCTTCCCAACTCCATGGCCAGAACTCTATGCCATCAATGCTGCCTATTTGTTGTTTCTGTCTCTCATGTTGGTGCCTAGAACATGCTTCATCCTCACATCCACCTTTTAGAATCTCTAGTTTCCTTCAAAATTCATAAAGTGAGTCAGCATGGCTCTGCGTCTATACACATTTGACTTGCATTCAAAAAGACCTGGAATCAAATCCTGTCTCCACTACTTAGCAGGCATAGGATGCAGGGCAAGCTTTATCTCAGATCTTCAAGATTGCATTCAGTGGTCTCCCAAGGTCCCTTCCAGCTCTAAATCTTAAGTGTCCCCTTCTTCAAGTTCACTCCCACTTGCTAATGTTCTCTCCAAACTCAAGCTAAAAACTCAGTATTTGATTTGTACATAGTCTATATTTTCTTATTTGTATACATGTTGTATACATAGAATGTTGTGGTGGTGGTTGTTGTGTTTATCCTTTATTCTCAAAGAGGACCCTGACATCAAGATGATGACATGACTTGCAGCTGACTTTGGTTTGAGGGAGGGGAGGGCTGTGCAAGGTCACCAACCTCACCTTCTCCTGAGCCATCTGGGTCCAGTGGCCTGATATTGATCAGGATGACTGGAGATGACTCAGGATGCAATGGGAGACCCTGGCCCTTTCAGGCTAAGGTCTTATCACATTCTCACTTTGAGTGAAATAAACCCATTCAATGAATAGGCTTCTTTAAGTTACTCAAGGGATGGCCCCTTTAATAAAAAAAAAAAAACAAAGTGGGAAGGGAAGACCCTCAGGGTTCCTGAGTAAAAGAGAAACAATTACTATTTAGTTATTACATAGAATGTATATACTTTGAAGTCAGAAACAGTTTTGTTTTTGTCTCTTTATCTCCAGCACCTAACAGGATTGGTGATTAATAAATGTTTATAATCATTACAACCCTGGCTTCTACTGCCTGAAGGCCAAGTCAGTTACATTTTACTCTCTCCCCCAGGGTTCTTTGATACCCTTAAGGGCATTGGGGAGCACCTAGTCTCTCTGATGTTGGCTCAAACCTCCACTAATGGTGTCTCTACATGTTTTTTGTGCTTTGTTTTTATGTTTTTGCTTTTCAAGATTTAAATTTATTTTTAGTTTTCAACATTCATTTCCACAAGATTTTGAGTTCCAAACTGTCTCCTCATTTTTCCCCTTCCCCCCACCCCATATGGCATGCATTCTGATTACTCTTTCCCCCATGTTCTTCTCCTTTTTATCCTTCCTCCCCTCTGATCCCCTTCCCCTTTACTTTCTTGAAGGACAAGATAGATTTCTATACCCCATTGCCTGAATATCTTATTTCCCAGTTGTATGTAAAAATAATTTTTAACCTTTGTTTTTAAAACTTTGAGTTCCAAATTCTCTCCCTTCTTCCCTCCTTGCCCACCCCCATTGAGAAGGCAAGCAATTCAATATAGGTTATACATGTGTAGTTATGCAAAACACCTCCATAGTAGTCATGTTGTGAAAGACCTCCATCCTATCCCACCTCCCAGGTATTCTATGTTCTCCTTTGACCCTGTCCCTATTCTAAAGTGTTTGCTTCTGACTACCTCCTCCCCCAATCTGCCCTCCTTTCTATCATCTCCCCCATTCCTCTTCCCCCTTACTTTCCTGTAGGGCAAGATACCCATTTGAGTGTATATATTATTCCCTCCTTAAGTCAAATCCAATGAGAGTAAAGTTCACTTATTCCTTTTCACCTCTTCCTTCTTGCCTTTTTTATGTGAGATAATTTACCCTATTCTATCTCTGCCTTTCTCCTTCTCCCAATATGCTCCTCTCCTACCCCTTAATTTTTTTACATATCATTCTTTCATATTCAATTCACCTTGTGCCATCTATCAATCTATCTATCCATCTATCCATCTATCTGTCTATCTATCTATCTATCTATCTATCTATCTATCTATCCACCCACCTACCTATCTATCTGTCTATCTATCTATATCTCCTCCAACTACCCTAATACTGAGAAACGTCTCATGAGTAATAAATATCATCTTTCCGTGTAGGAATATAAACAGTTCAACAATCTTCTTTCCTATTTACTTTTTCGTGCTTCTCTTGATTCCTGTATTTGAAAGTCAAATTTTCTATACAGTTCTAGTCTTTTCATCAAGAATACTTGGAAAGTCCTCTATTTCACTGAATATTCATTTTTCCCCCTGAAGGATTATACTCAGTTTTGCTGGGTAAGTGATTCTTAGTTTTAATTCTAGCTCCGCTGACCTCTGGAATATCACATTCCAAATCTTTCAATCCCTAAATGTAGAAGCTACTAGATCTGGTGTTATCCTAATTGTATTTCCACAGTACTCAAATTGTTTCTTTCTGGCTGCTTGCAATATTTTCTCCTCGACCTGGGAACTCTGGAATTTGGCTACAATATTCCTAGGAGTTTTCTTCTTGTAGTATTTCTTTCTAGAGGTGATCAGTGGATTCTTTTTAATTTCTATTTTACTCTCTGGTTATAGAATATCAAGGCAGTTTTCCTTGACAATTTCTGGAAAGATAAGGTCTGGGGTCTTTTTATGATCATGGCTTTCAGGTAGTCCAATAATTTTTAAATTATTTCTTCTGGATCTATTTTCCAAGTTAGTGGTTTTTCCTATGAGATATTTCACATTGTCTTCTTTTTTTTCATTCTTTTGGTTCTGTTTTATAATTTCTTGATTTCACATAAAGTCATTAGCTTCCATTTGCACTATTCTAATTTTGAAGGAATTATTTTCTTCAGTGAGCTTTTGGACCTTCTTTTCCATTTGGTCAGTTCTGCTTTTGAGCATCCTTCTTCTTCTTGACTTTTTGGATTTCTTTTGCTAATTGGATTAGTCTATTTTTAAGGTGTTATTTTCTTCAGTATTTTTTGGGTCTCCTTTAGCAAGTTGTTGACTTGATTTTCGTGATTTTCTTGCATCACTATCATTTCTCTTCCCAGTTTTTCCTCTACTTCTCTTACTTGATTTTCAAAATCCTTTTTGAGCTCTTCCATGGCTATGAACAATTCATATTTCTCTTGGAGACTTTTGATGTAGGAGCTTTGATTCTGCTGCTCTCCTTTGGTTGAATTCCCTGATCTTCCTTGTCACTGAAGTAAAATTCTACAGTCTGAATTCCTTTAAAATGTTTACTCATCTTCTCAGCCAAATACTTGACTTTCTAACTCTTTGTCAAGGTAGAAATCTGCTTCCAGTGGGAGGGCTTCAGACTTCAGGGATTTTGTATCAACCACTCAATCCCCTCTTGTCTGTGGGTCCAGAGCTCTGGAAGCAGTCTCTACTGCCACCACAGTCACCTGCCATCACCCTGGGAATGGGACCAGACCCTAGCCAGACTGTGTATTCTTCTTTCACCCGGGTCCCACAGAGTTTTCCCACTGACCTTTTTGGTGTTTGTGGGTTAAGAAGTCTGGAAACTGCCACAGCTGCCAATGATTCAGTCCCTTGAGGCCAGATTGATCCTATCTGTGCCAGTGCCACCTACCCCAGGCTGCACTCCATTCCCTGCCCAGTGCAAAAGACCATTCCTGTCAACTTTCCAAGTTGTCTTTGGCTGGGGATTTGTCATTTTGTGGGTTCTGTAGCTCTAGAATTTGTTTCCAGTCATTTTTACAGGTATTTGGAGGGCTTTGGGGAAGAGCTCAGGGAAATTCCTGCTTTTACTCAGCCATCTTGGCTCCACCCTTCCCCCTTTCTCCAATTTTAGCGTTCTCCTGTACACCAGCTCCATTGAACCTCTTAACAGATTAACTTTCACAAAGGAATATATACTTCAAATGTGTAATAAGAACAACTATATAAACATCCCTCTCCCCAACTTATGGGGCAGATTAACCTCTATACCACCTCAGTTTCCAAGAAAGAAAGGGGAATAAGTTTACTGCTAAACTCAGTCAACCAATAAATATTTAATAAATACTACTATGTGCTCCTTAGCACTGTGCTAAGCCCTGGAGATACAAAAAGAGACAAAAGGCAGTCTTTCTCCTCAAGCAGTTCACAATCTAATGGGGGAGAAAAATAAACAAATTTGTACAAACAAGTTATATGTAGAATAAGTAGGAAATTTGCCTCAGTAGTAACAGGGAAGTAAGGAGGGAAGGGTGGTTTAGAGGGAAATAGAGTAAATTCTTTTTTGTATATGCTATCTGTTGGATATCCAATTTGAGATGTCTGAAAGGCAGTTGGCAGGTCAGAGGTCATCAGAGAGGTTCCTTTAGGATAGATAAATTTGAAAATCATCAGCATACAGATGATAAATTCATGGGAGCTGACAGATCACAGTGAAATAACATAAAGGGAGAAGAGAATAGGGCCCATCTCAGTTCCTACGTAGGGCAGTTCCACCAAATTCCAACTCCAAAGCTCCTTTGGGTTTCATCCCAGTGCTCTAACTTTCCAGGGTTTCCCTTCTGGGTTGGAATTCTGCTTCCGAGTTCATCACATCTGGCACTCCTGGGTCTGGAAACCTCACCACCTGCAGCTAAAATTAAAAACCTGCTTCTTGAGGTCACAGGGTCTAAATGAGTAGCAAGCTTTGTTTATAGTCCCCAGACTATGAGTGAACAGGAACTTCACCCTTTTGGACAGTGCCAGAAGGTGAGTTTGTTCCAATGTGGTAGTTATAAAGGCACGACCTGTTCCAGCTACACATCCAATGGAAAGAAACTGTTCTTACCCATGTAGTAGGGGAACTCAGAATGTCTTTTCCCAGAAGCAGATCCCTGGTATCTGCCATGTGAATGCTTCTTCCATCTTGGGTGATCTGAATATGCATTAAAGTCAAATTATATATTGACTGATTTGTGAACACAATGACTATAATCCAACAAAGACAGAAATCACTCATAGCAGCAAACATTTTGGAATGTAAGGTACCTTAGAAATCATTGTTTCTAAACTCATCATTTTACAGATGAGAATTTTTCATCTTATTTGTCCATGGAACTGGAACCTTAGAAATCATTTCAATGGATTTTCTTTCTCCAGTTTACACTCTTGTTTCTTTCTGCAGGGGAAGGAGTGTTCCTAGGGAGCTATACCTAGAGCATAGGACAATGCTGAGCCATTCTGTGGCCACAGCTAAGTAGGGAAGCCCTTCTAGGGACTCACTGTGGTCTGAGGCCTTTCAAAGAAGTGTAGGAATGAGTTCTTCTCATTTCTTCTATTGCAAGAATTGTTGAGGTACCAAGGGGAAGGGATTAAGTATGTAAAGGAGCAAATGGAGCTAGAGATGGGAAGACAGCCTCCAGGCAGTCAGATCTATCTGAGCTCTCGGTTAAGGTTGAAAAAGCCTGTTGGGAGAGTTTCTATACATTATAGAGTTTGAGATTCTAGTATGTTGAACTATTTCCATGGGATCCAGGAGTCACTGGACAAATTTATAGTCCCAATCTCATTACACTTCCTATTCCCACTGTGGAATGAATACAAACCCATATATTCAAAATCTAATATGTCTAGAGTAACCATATCTTCTAAAGAAAAAATCAAGATACTTGATATGACAAAGACTCAGGCTTTAGGACTAATGAATGACTTTAGAGATTATAATCTAGTCCAACTCCTACTGGAGTTGAGGAAATGAGGGAACTGAGGTCCTCAAGACTTGCCTTAAGGTCACAAATAGCAAAAATCAGATACCAATTCTGACTCCAAATCCAAAGGAATTAATGCAATTCAGCAAACATTAACTTCATTCTAGATGTTTGGCAGAACACAATGTTTAGATTAGATAGGGCCCTACCCTTCATGGAGCTTGGACATATTGACATACTTGAAATCCAGTCCAATAAGCATTAGTAAGCAGACATCTAAGACATTCTACTAGTCAGTGAGGATACAGAGAGACAAAAATAATCATTCTTATCCCTGAGTTTACATTCTGCCCTAGGGCATAACATATAAACAAAAGAATTACAATTGAAAGGTATAAAACAAGGTGTTGTGTTTAGGGCTTTGCGGGGAGCAGGAGGGAAGCAGCACAGACTCACTGAAAAGATTTTTTTGCAATCTAAACTGTTCCAGAAAACGAAATATTCATATGACATTAGGCAAGTCACTTAACCTCTCTAGGCATCTGTTTCTTATCTGTCAAATGATATTTGACTAAATTAGTATACTCACACAAATAGAAACTGGCCACTAAACCATATATATGGATCCCTACCAGAGACATACTGCCTTAGATGAATTCTATTGTATTTTTATTTACTTTGTTAAATATCCTAACTAGGTTTTAATCTGATTGAGGTGCCTCTGACTCCATGACCTTCGAGGTTCCTCCTTGTTCTAAATCCGTGATCCTTGAAGCAACTGGTGGCAATATCAAGCCAGACAGACTGAACTGTCAGTCATCCACTGAGCCACTGGAGTGACTAATTATGCCTGTAAAACTTGTTTCCCTCTCACTTCCTCTTTCTTTTGGCTCCCTCAGGGGTAACAGTTCCTCTTTTGAAGACCCCTGCTTCTAACCACTCTCTCTCTTCCCACCTCCTCCTCCTTTTCCCCAGTGCCAAAAGTGGTAACCAGTGGTTTGAAAGTGAAAGTAAGCTACCCCAAGGGTTAACCCACTGCTCTCTGGGCCTACTTATCAACTCCTATCTCAGGAGGTTTGTGATCTTAATTATTATAAATACTATTATTTCTTCCTTTAATACAATTAATTAAATATGCAGCTGGAACCCCTAGTCTGTTTACCCCAGCAAGTTCCAAATTACTTTCATAAAGCCTCAGAGCCTATTCTCCTTCTAAATGTGTCTTCCCTCTACTTCCAATCCCAACACTAGCTTTCAGATAAACAGAATTGGGACAGATTTCAGGAATTATCTGATTTTAATATTTTATCCAAATACAAAAATGCTTAAAATGATATAGTTTATGGAAATAGCTCCTCTAAAAGCCATGGCTACTATCAGCAAGGAATGGGTACTGGTGGTATGAAGAGCACTTTGCCTCCATCCAGTTCTCTAGGTAAAGTGTCCAAAGGATTAAATATAGCAAATAATGAGGTAGTGTATCTCAATCTCCCAATAAAGGACAAGGAATAAGTCTCCAAGGCAATCTCCCCAAAAATATCTGCTTCCTGCCTCCCAGATGGTCAATGGACATGGTGCTAGGATTCTGTGCCCTGCTCCATATGACTTGCCTCTGTTATTGGGGAGTTGTTACATCAGAATAGCAGAGTTCAGCATATAGAATCTGATTCAGATGCAACTAGGGCTCCAACCTTCACTATTCTCCACTATCGACCATTCTTTGTTTTTCTCCATCTCTCATATGGCTTGTCCTCTCTTATACCTCTTCAGCATCATTACCTGAAACCATATGGATAGTTTGCCCTAGGTAAAGTCTGAAATTCTCTCTTCTAAAAACCTAAAGTTAATTGTCAAATCTCAGGTAACCCCACCCCCATCGTCCCAAGCGAGCCCTTTTGGTAGAATTCCAAAAGGTGGGCTCCAATACTATGCTTCTATGTACTTATTTTAGGATGATTACTAGTCTCTGTTCTGCTCTCTGTGGGAGACAAAACTCCAGTACTTCCAAGTATGTGATCTCATTGGTGGGGGTAGACTCTCCACTGGTAAAGTTGACTACACCACCATCCACCTTCCACCCAAACGCAGTTTAGTAGATAAATTATTTTCATGATTTGTTTGAGCCAGAAAAATTCTTCACCTGGTGTCAACTTTCTGGTGATCAGTGTGAGATAAATGAAATGCTTATTTCTGTTTATTTCATAAACTGAAGCTCCTTAAGGGTGGGGCTCTTTTCAGTTTCAGTGTCTTCAACAACAAGAGAAGTTCCATACACATAGTAGGTACGCTAATTAATGCTTATTGAATTGAACTGCAATCTTTCCTCATAGGATTTTTATGATCTCTGATTGAGTTAGACATGTCATCAAAGATTCATCCCATGAACATAAGGAGGTTATATACTCTGGTTTCTGCTTTCCTATCAACCATGCCCTATCCCACTTAAGACTCTGAGTTGGGATTTTTATCAGTAGCAACTGCTTTTAAACAAAACCACAAATTAGTCATTCAGAACCCATCAGAGTACAAGACAGCTTAACTTTTCAGCAGAATCTTTAAAAGTGCCTCCTTTGGGAACACAAGCTTCTAATCCATTCTAGATAAGCTTCATGTTTATGTACACTCATTAGTAAATCATGCTCCTTAACATTTCATATAGGTCTTACCATGTGCCTGGCCCTATGCTGAGCACTTTACAAATATTATTTCAGTTGATCCTTGTAACATCCCTGGGAGGTAGGTGCTGTTACTCCATTTTACAAAGGAAGAAATTGAGGCAGAGAAAGGTTAAGTGACTAGCCCAGGGTCACACAGCTAAGTGTTTGAAGCTGGATTTGAACTCCTTCCTGTTCAGGCTGGGTGTTCTACCTACTGCACCACCTAGCTACCAGCGTATGGGGTATTAAGGGAGGACTGACATCTCCAACGTGAGGGTTTGCTGAGCGCTTTTCAGGGCTGCTCATTCATCTTTGGTGTCCATCTTTCACCCCAGTCTCTCCTGTGACTCTAAGAAGCTGCAGCATGTGTAGCAGCCACACTCTGGTAAAACTTTAGTGGCAGATGGGTTAAACCAGGCTGAAGGTAACTGACAGGCCTCAAACCTGTTTGAGAGTTAGGGGGGATGTCTATCTCAAGCCTGTGAAAACTTCCCCCCGGCAGAATGGGTGAATGAGAACCATTTATTCCAGTGGCCATGCAGGCAGCTGAAGCAGATGCTGTGGAGTGCTTAGAGCTTGGTCAGACATGGCAGTTGTTCTGACTTTCATCTTGCCACTAGACTTCAATGACTCTAAAAGAGAAAGTGAGGCTGATGACTTTGTGAAACTCTGCCTTGCTTAAATACAATTCACAGACAAGTCAAGATGTTACCTGTGAGGTCATTGATACTCTTTGAAAATGAAGGACAAACAGCAATCTTAATTGTAGAGAAACAGATATAATGTCAATTGCTCTCCCCTTATATCCTGCCCCCTACCCCGGTCACCTCTAATGTGCTACAAATAGCAAAACCAATCCATTCCCCATTTGCTCCAGTTGTTACACTGGAGCAAATGAAGGATTGCCTTTTTAGTGTAATTTGAAGAAAATTTGCCTGAGAGGAGGAAGGGGGCAATTTTGGAGGATGAGGCACTGACAATAATGATATTAATCACATGTTCTTTGTTCATTTCAGTCACATCTGACTCTTCATGACTCGATTAGGAGTCTTCTTCGAAAATATACTGGAGTGGATTGATAATTCCTTCTCCAGCTCATTTTACAGATGAAGAAACTGAGGCAAACAGAGTTAAGTGACTTGCCTAGGACTATACATCTAGAAAGTGTCTGAGACCAGATTTGAATTCAGGAAAATGAGTCTTCCTGACTCCAGACCTGACAAACTATCCACTACACCACCTAGCTTCCCCATTAATAACATAGTAGGTTATTAATGAACTTAGCTCTGGGCAGGCAAAAAGTAGCATGAGAGTACCATGTACCTGGGAGAAGAATAGGGGACCAAGAGGAAAGGAGGGAGGGGAATAAGTATTTTATGTAGCACCAGTATATGCCAGACACTATGCTAAATACCTTATAAATATTATCTCATTTGAGATAGCAAGAAGTAAGAATAGTCCCCAAAAGATGTGGGAAGACCCTAGACAGATTATATTATTCTCTGGACTCACTCTCCCAGAATGGAGCTGTCTTAATTACACCATCTCCCTGCCAAGTTTCTAGCAGTGTAGCTGAAGAAGGAGATAGCAAGAATGAAGTACAAATATTCCTCCCCTGTCCCAATATCTGGTAGGATACCTTCTTCCCAATACCACATGAGTGTTTGGTAAGTGGACTCACACTGATGTCATTTTGTATATAACATTCACCCCACCAAGTTTGCATCCAAATGCAGTATGTCTGGTGGATGAATGAGTCTGCATTTCTGCCTACTGCTGGGCCACGTTCAAGCCAGTCCCAAAGGACTTCACTCCTCACTATCTGGCTTCTGAAAAATCCTGGCATGGACTCTAGGTCCCAGACTTCTGGTATATCACTGGCCTAATCTTTCAAAGATGAGGGCATAGCATCTGCCAGTCTCCTTTACCTAAAAGCAGGAAATCATAGCCACAGCAGAGATAGCAAGGCCATGTGCTTCATGCCTTTTGGAGATAAGAGAGGGTCTGAGACCTTCACCAATCTGGAGGCTTACATCAGCTTTTCTTCCCTTCCCTATGCCAGCCTAGCCAGAAAGAGATAGAGCCAAGGAATTTACCTTGGCTGGCTATTGTCTTTTGAATACATTCTGGCTTTGCATGCAATCCAAAAGGCTCCTCTTCACCACAAGACCAGCAGCCTGAAACCGGCTGCAGAAGGTCTGCCCAGGCTCCAAAGTCCATACGGGGACTCATCACTCAAGCAAGATGTAAGAGTAGATATAAGGACTCTCACTGGCCAGTCTCCACCCACTCCAAATACCAAAAAATTAGAATACCAAAGAATTATTGTTTTATAAATTATAATTTTGTCCATGGTATTGTTCTGTCTTTATAAACTTTCATTGACCCACTGATTTCTCTTCTACTGATCAGTGGTATCTTTGATGTGTCATGCAGAAATACTAAGCATAGTATTTCTACTAAAAACAGTTTTCTCCCTTTTGGGAAAAATGGAAAAGCAGGGTCACCTCACAGGCCTAATGACTCTAATGCCCTTGGGAGGAGTTCAATTTTCTGGGACCAAGTAAAAAGCCAATGAGGAAGCAAAGGACAGGAGAGGGTAAACTAAATCACATTCAATGTCTTTGGTGTATTCAATAATCATGTCCTCTTTCTGGGCCTCAACTCTGAAACGAGGGAGTTCATTGAGAAGTTCTTTATGAGTCTTATATTTCAGGAAATCAATAAATATTTAGCACCTACTGTGTGCCAAGCACTGAATCAGGAGCCCAGTATACAGACAAAATAGAAATAGTTACTGCCCTTGAAGTTTCCTATTGTGATCCATTGATCAACTTGGTAACTTGGATTTTTGTTCAGTTCTGACCACGTTTTCCATTCTGAGAGACCCCTCGCCCCCTCACCCTACCTCAATAAACTCCACTTGTTCCCTTTTATCCCCAGGGTCAAATATAAAGTCCTCTGGCTTTTAAAACACTTCCTAACTTGGCCTCTTCCTACCTCTCCAGTTGTTTGTTTTTTCTTTAAATACCTTCCTCTTTCTCATTTTACAATCCAGTGAACCTTGCTTTTCCTCAAACACAACACTCCACCTCTCCATTTTTGGGCCTGGCCAGGAATTCTCTCTCTCCTCATCTCTACCTCCTGGCTTCCCTGGATTCCTTTAAGTCTCAGCTAAAATCCTATCTTTTGCAAAAATAAATATCTGCTCCTAATTTATCCTGTATATATATTTGTTTATATATAATTGTTTGCACGTTGGGTCCCCCATTTGACAGTGAGCTCTTTGATAGCAGAGCCTGTTTTGTATCCCCAGCACCTGGCACAGTACCTACACATAGTAGGTGCTTCACGCTCTTGGATTGTGCATTTAGCAGCTGTTGACTAACAATTATGTGGTTCTTCATGACTTTGCAAGGTGTTTAACATGCATTGTCTTATTGGAGCCTAGCTACAGCTAAGTGCCAAAGGTGCTACAGACACTATCATTCCTATTTTACAGATGATGAAACTGAGCAAATGATAGGGGAAGTGTGTTACACATGGTCACACAGTCAGCAAGTGCCAGAGGCAGAATTTAAACTCTTAGCATTTCTTAGCATTTTAGGAAAATAGTCTAGCCCTCAATTCACTCTAGTAGCTAGAACACTTGGCCATCAGAACTCCCTAGATTGATAGAAGAAGGGAGGGTACTACACAAAAAAATTTCTCTAGTTTGACATCTTGTAGCTTCTTGTTTTAATTAATTTGCTCACTAGGTGCTAAACTTTTTGTTTTCCCACACTGTTGAAGAAGAATAAGTGTTCTTAGGGCCCTTTAAATTTTTTGCCTTGGGAAAAAGTTCCAGTCACTTCACCCTAGTTTTGGCTCTATTATCCTATAGCCTTGGAGGTGGCAGTAGGGGACAGACAAATAATTGGGAACAAGATGTGGAGTCTGCTCAGGGATAAAGTAACTACAGCCACCTCCATAATTTTTGCCACTTTTTTTCTCTGTCCATACATCAAACCATGTGATCAGTATCAAAATGACTCTGGTCTCATTCACCTGGGCAGAGCATGGTCCACCTGAGACACAGGTAGAATGGGGGCTGATGAGAGCAGAGATCTGACTTCTCTGAATGAAGCTGTGCTCAGACATCTTCAAAACTCCTCCTTTGGCTGCAGGCATTATCTCCACAAAGCCTCTGCTAAAATAAAAATTGTGCTCTCTGAAGTTAGTACATTAGCACATCATTTCTCATCATTAGTAGAGAAGAGGATGCAGAAGCATTACAAAAGGTAAATCTTGACCTAAGGTAGAGAATGTATCATGGAGTGATGACTGAAGCATTGGGAAAATTCTAGAGAGCCATCGTGTTGTTGTAAGTTACTATTCATGGGGTACCCCTAGTGGGATGAAGGTGAAAGCCTACGGCAGACCCACACTGTTTTTCTCCGTTGATATTTTTAATACTGGGTTAAAATGAGTAATGAGGACATTTTAAAGGGAAAAAAAAGTTACAAAGAGGAAGCCTGAGGAGTGTGTGTAAAGATGGAGGGATGGTCTCACCCTTCTATAATAACTCACATTTTTTTTATGGTTAGAAAAGGCTTCACAACAACTCTGTGAGGTAGGAAGAAAATACAAGCATTATTATCCCTATTAAACACATGAGAAAACTGAGATTCAGGTAAAAAGGTTTGACTAATATCATATTGTCAATACCAGAACAGAATTCAAACTCAGGCCTCCCAGAAGACTCAGGCCTTACCAGACCGCTTATCTTGAGAGGAGAGATAAGGAAGTAATAGGGGAAGTCAATGTTTAAGGCCTGATTAGTGTGAGCCTTAAGGCTTTTTTCAGCACTGCCTTCTCTGAATCATTACCTAGACTACTACTGGTACTGGACCAGTATCTTTGGTGGGATGGCTGCTGAGCCCTTTTCAGGGCTCTTTCCCCCTTTGCTTTCTACTTGTTCCACCTAAATCTCACCTGTGGCTCCAAGAAGCTACAGCATGCACAGCGGCCACATCCCAGTAAACCACTTCAACACACAGGCCAAACCAGGTTGAGGGTAACCAAGGGTTCTCAAACTCATCGGTGAGTTAGGGGGGTGTCTACCCCAAGCATATGAAGACTTCATCAGGTGGAATGGGTGGATGAGAACAATTTGTTCCAACCGCCATGAAGGCAAATGAAGCAGGCAATGTGGAATGCTTAGAGCTTGGTTAGACACCGAAGATGCCAAGGTCATCCACTGCATTCTGAGCCATCACCAGTCGTCTTGACTCTGTCCTGCCACTGGACTATGATGACTCTGGAGGAGAGAGTGAGGCTGATGACTTCATGTAACTCTGCCTCACTTAAATCCAGCTTACGTACAAATCAAAAGACATCACCCATACCATTTCACTATTATGCCTCAAAGTCCTGTGGCTGCTGATGAAGCAGCAGGTGCAGATACACTGGGAGCTGTAGTCAAGACCCTGCACACAGGCATAGGGTCCTTTCTCATTGGAAGCAGCGGAGAAACTCGGCAACCCCCTGGGTGTCTGAGCAGCCTTTTAAGCATCACACTGCTCACCTCCTGGTGTGAAGAAGAGGGCTAGAAAAGATGCCCTAAACATTGCCTGCTTAACCAAACCTAGCCTGATTACCACAGCAAGTGGGGAATCCCACTATGTGGTCAAAACACAAAAAAAGTACGAAAACATCTGCAAAGATGATTCCACTCACCATCGGCATATGGAATGTGTGCACACTAATAGACAACACAAAATCCAGTAGCCCTGAAAGAAGAACTGCTCTTGTTGCAAGAGAACTCAACAGATATTGGCCCTGAGTGAAGCAAGGTTGGCAAATGAAGGCCAGCTTACTGAAGTTGGAGCTGGGTACACCTTTTTCTGGAGTGGACGCAGTGAAGGTTAGCACCGTGAAGCTGGAGTGGGTTTTGCAATCAAAACTAATCTAATCAGCAAGCTAGTATGCTTACCAAAAGGAGTGAATGACAGGTTCATGACAATGCGATTGCCACTAGCAGGAAAATGCCATGCCACTATCATCAGTGCCTATGCTCCCACCATGACAAACCCTGATGAAGTCAAAGAAAAATTTTATGAAGACCTAGAGACCCTTATCATTAATGTGACAAAAGAGGACATGCTTATAATTCTGGGTGACTTTAATGCTTGAATAGACTCAGACTATCAGACTTGGCAGGGAGTCCTCAGAAGAAATGGAGTTGGAAACAGCAACAGCAATGGTCACTTACTGCTAAAGACTTGTGAATCATACAACCTTCTCATCACCAACATTGTCTTCCATTTACCTAAACATAATAAAACTTCATGGATGCACCCTTGCAGCAAACACGGGCATCTAATAGATTATGTGATTGCAAGGAGAAGAGACAGACAAGATGTGGGAGTGACAAAGGCAATGTGTGGTGCAGAGTGCTGGACTGATCATAGACTTATCCTTTCCAAGTTAAATATTTGCATTCACTAAAACTACTGCCCCCAAGGTAAAATGACTACCAGAAGAATTAATGTCAATAAATTAGAGCTCTTCTCTGAGAATGAACAGTTTACTGCTGACTTGGAGGGAAAGTTGAGCCAAAACACAGCTGGCAACAGTGGAGCAGAAAAGGAGTGGGCAGCTTTCAGAGATTTGATGCACAACACTGCATTTACTCATCTGGGTCAGAACACTTACAGACACCAAGACCGGTTTGATGAAAATGATAGGGAAATTCAGAAGCTGCTAAATGAAAACTGAGAACTCCACAGGATTTTCCAGCAGGACAGTTCATCCACCTCTAAGAAGGCAGCATTTAATTCCATCAAAAGCAAAGTACAAACAAAGCTTAGAGAGAAGGAGGATTCCTTGCTCAGTAAGAAGGCAGATGAAATTCAGTTTTATGCTGATAGTAACAATCCAAAGTGCTTTTATGATTCCCTGAAAGCTATTTAGGGACCAAAAACCTATGGTGTATCACAACTACCCAGTGCTGATAGAGTCACATTGATTAGTGTTATCACTAATGATAGACTAATCTAGGACATGATCCTAGAGAGATGGGCTGAAAACTTCCATAGTGTTCTCAACAGACCATTGTCAATCAATGCTGAGGCCATTGACCATTTACCTCAGGTTGAAGTCAATCCCTCCTTAGCTGAACTTCCAACTGAAGAAGAGGCTTTGAGGGCCATTAGGCTCCTTTCATGTGGCAAAGCACCTGGTGCTGATTCTATTCCAGCTGAGATTTACAAGGTAGGAGGACCATTGCTCATGTAAAAGCTGACTGAAATGTTCCAGGTTATATGGCAAGAGGAGGTTATCCCCCAGGAGTTCAAGGATGCCTCCATATTTATCTTTATAAGGGTAAAGGGAATAGATTGTCCTGTGACAATCACAGGGGGATCACTCTCTTGGTCATTGCTGGCAAAATTCTTTCTAGAGTCCTCCTTAATAGGCTGATTCTTCACCTGGAAGATGGGCATATACCTGAGAGCCAGTGTAGCTTCAGAAATGACTGAGGAACAGTCAATATGGTGTTTGCTACCTGACAACTCCAGGAGAAATGCCAGAAGCAGAGCAGAAGTCTGTACACAACATTTGTAGATCTGACCAATGCCTTTGACACTGTTAGTTGTGAGGGCTTATGGAAAATTATGTCAAACTTTGGTTGCCTGGAGAAGTTCATCAGTATTGTACTTCAATTTCATGATGGCATGTTTGCCCGGGTCCTGGATAATGGACAATGTTCTCATGCCTTCCCAGTCACCAGTGGAGTGAAACAGGGATGTGTGCTTGCTCCCATGCTTTTTAGCATGATGTTTTCAGTCATGTTGACAATGCTTTCAATGAGGATTAACATGGCATCAAGATCAACTACCATAACGGTGGTAAGTTCTTCAATTTGAAAAGGCTACAAGCCAAGACCACAGTGGAGGGAGTGTTGGTGCATGATTTTCTGTTTGCAGAGGATTGTGTACTCAATGCAGCCTCTGAAGCTGAGATGCAACAAAGTATGGATCAATTCTCTGCTGCCTGTGCTAATTTTGGCCTAATAATTAACACCAAAGAAACATAGGTGCTCCATCAGCCACCACCACACCATCCATATGTGGAACCACTGGTTACAACAAATGGAGAAGTTTTGAATGCTGTGGATAAGTTCACTTACCTTGGTAGTGTACTTTCCCAGGATGTACATATTGATAATGAGATTGATGCACATGTTGCCAGAGCTAGCTCAGTGTTTGGGAGGCTCCAAAGGAAAGTATGGGAGAGAAGAGGCATTAGATTGACTACCAAACTGAAGGTCTACAGAGCCATTGTACTGGCCTCATATTGTTATGGGCTTGTGAAACATGCCAGGAAACTGTATTGCTTCCATTTGAACTGTCTTAGGAAGATTCTGAGGATCACCTGGCAAGATAAGGTACTAGACTCTGAAGTCCTTGCTCGAACTGAACTGCCAAGTATTCAAACTATGCTTCAGAGAGGACAGCTCCTATGGGCTGGACACATTGTTCCAATGCAAAATGTATACTTGCCAAAAAGACTTGCCAAAAAGTTATGGAGAACTTGCATGGGGCAGGTGATCACATGGTGGCCAGGAGAAGTGATATAAGAACACTCTCAAGGTCTTTCTCAAGAACTTTGAATTTGACTGTGCAACGTGCAACTTTGAATTTGACTGTGCAACTGTGCAACTGGCACAGGACTGCTCAGCATGGCATGCCCACATAATTCTGAGCAAAGCAGAATCGAGACAGCACAAAGTAAATGCAGGATGTGCAAATTTGGGATATCCACCCCAAATATTCAAACGGACTGTCTGTGCCCAACTGTGGTAGAGCATTCTGAGCTTGCATTGGTCTAATCAGCCACAGTTGGACACACTGAAATGTCCCTTTACAATGGTGATGTCATTTTGGTCCTCTTCAAAGACAAAGGACAACAACCAACCAACCTACAGTACTTGCTGGGCCTCTAAAACATCTGAAACCTAAGTACCTTTGACTCTTATAGAGGGAATTAAACAGAAAAACTCCCCTTTAGACTCCAAGTCAATCAAGGGTAACCAGGATGGAAGAATTTGTGAAGACATTTTTGATAATTTAGCCCAAGTGCTACTTCCTGGGTAGGAATTCTGGGGGAGCCAAAGTAATGGGACAAAGACTCCAGTGGCATAATTTCCCAAAGTTGAAGAAATGTGAAGGCAAAAGAGGAAAGGCTCAATCAAGCCCTTGCTTACTGCCTCTAGATGAAACACCAAGAGGCAGACCCAAACAGTGGGTTCTCTGCATTTGCTACTTGTCATCTCTGTTGCCAACAAGCATGGAATTTAAAATTTTTGTTAAGTTGTTTTAGTTGTGTCTGACTCTTCATGACCCCATTTGGGGTTTTCTTGGCAAAAGTACTGGAGTGGTTTGCATTCCCTTTTCCAGCCCAATTTACAGATTAAAAACTGAGGCAAACAGGGTTAGAGTCAGATGACAACCACCTGAAGCTCTAGCCAGTTCCAGTCACCCTATCAGAGGCTGTTTTTCCTTCAAGTCTAATGCTCTACCATTTCCTTCAAGTCTAATGCACTGTACCACCTAGCTACCCACTATGTATCCAAGAAGGTTTATGTGGATGAATGAGTGGTGGTCACACTGGTGGAGAGAGTACCCACCTTAATGGGAGAAAAGGACCATTGAAATGTCAAAGTAAGCCTGGAATCTTGGTATAAGGAATTTCACTCTAGTTCCACTGCATAGGAATAACCTAGCATCGCTCAGCTGAGCAGATCAATCTAGTTTTTCTTACAATATTGGTAGTAGGGGCAGAGTGGGATACTTCCTATGGAGAGAAATTGTTCCCTGGCCTCTTTCTGAGGGATGGATGCTCTGGCATATGTTTTCCCAGGCCTTGTCTTGACTTTCTGGACTTCAAAACTAAATCTCCTCTATTGCTGGCTCAATTTGAACCTTCCCTCAGTGCCTGGGGCCTCCTTGCCCTGAAACAGCTGGCCACCCCTGCTGTCTGATCACCCTGGAATATTCAATCACAAGGCCTGTGCCCCTTCTACCATTGGTGGATCCTTCCCAAAGCATCCTCTTTGTAGAAGGATCTAAATTGGCCTGCTTTCATTCTCCTTCCAGCCATATTGTTAACTTTCTGGACTTCAAAACCATGATCCTGCAATGCTTCCTCCTCCTCCTTTCACTTCTCTTCCCCGCTGTTTTTCATCTCCCTCTTGGACATTGTCCTTCCCCATTAGCATGTATATCTCCTCTGGATTTGCAGGAAGAAGCCTTTGCCTACTGAGTGAGTGACTCTTTCTGGCTCAGTTACAATCATTTTTGATACAACACCAGTCAGATGTATTAATAAACACATCAGGAGTTGCTGGGTTTCCTATGCCTTTTATTAAGGGGTTAGAGCACATGTCCTCCAGAAAAGGGCAAGAGTATATGCCATGGGACAGCTAGGTGATGTAGTGAATAGAGTGCCAGCCCTGGAGTCAAGAGAACCTGAGTTCAAATCCAGCCACAAACATCTGACACGCACTAACTGTGTGACTCTGGGCATGTCATTTAACCCCGATTACCTCACCAAAAAAGAAAAAAAAGAAAAAAGAAAAGAGTATATGTCCAATATGTCCAGATCTGTGGTATATATCCCAGCCCATCTCCACTACATTCTCAACATTTTTCATGTATGCCCAGGCCAATTAGTATGTTTTTCAGCTACTAGAGCTGAGAAAATAATGTACTTGCTTCCTCTTTTTTTTAGTCTAGATCTGTGGTTTCATTGGTATAGGGATCTTCCAAGGAGGAAACTAATTTTGACCATGTTGCTCTTTAAATATTCTTCAATTTGTAGTCAAAGTTGTCTGTGAACTTAGAGGTTAAACAGTTGGCCCAAGGTCACACAGCCAGTAGGTATCAAAGGCTGGACTTACATCCAGGTAGTTCTAAATTCAAGACTAGCCACTGTCATCATAGCTAGCATTTATTTAATACTTTTAAGATTTCTCAAAGTGTTTTATAGATATTACCTAATTTTAACTTCACAACAACCTTGAGAGGTAAATGCTATTATTATCCCCCTTTTACAAGTAAGGAAACTGAGGCTGAGAGAGGTTAAGTGACTTGCCCAGGTTCACCCAACTGGTAAGTGAGTGAGATTGGATTTGAACTTGAGTCTTTCTGATTTCAGGAACAGCATTCTATCTACTGCACCACCCATTTATCAATTAAGTCAAATTTTCCCTTACTTGACCAAATGTGCCAAGATACTCTTAAAAACACTTTTTGAGGTAGCAAAATTTGGAAACAAAGTGAGTATATATCAGTTGGAGAAGGATCAAACAAACTGTGGTATGAGAATGTAATGGAATAAGAATTCAGAGAAACATGTGAAGACCTGTGTGAACAGAGGGCAGAGTTAAGTAAATACCCTGCAAGTGAGAGCATAAAAAACAATGACTACAATAACATAATTCAAGAGAACATTAAAAGGAAGCCAAAATCTGAGTAATTGTATCTTGCTCTTAGAGAGCAGTTAAATGAATTTGCTTTCCTTCTAAGGAAGTGAGACTATGAGTGTGGAATGTTGCATACATTGTCAGACATGGGTCTTTGTGTCCTTTGGTCTTGCATATACAATGAAGGCTCATTGGGGAGGGTGCTATGAAAGGACTGGGGGTCTTATTTAGAATTATATCTGGAAACAAACAACATCATTAATTCTTACTGTAGCAAGGCCCATCCCAAATACCATCCAAAATACTCACAAATACAAATACAGCAACACTGAGCTCCCTCAGGGCCATTTCTGGCCACCAGTACGGTGACCAGTGATGAAGACTTAGCTCTTGGAGATGATGAAGCAGTTCTGTTCTTAGTTGTAAGAAGTATCCTGGCGCTTTTCTTTAGAGACCTGCATCTCCAAACACTGAATCTAGTTCGTGTGCATGAGTCCAGAGCTAGAGACCCCTTAAAAAAGAGAGTGAGTGTCCTAGCTCTCATAGGTCCAGCACCACTCTTTTCTACTTGGTGACTCTGTCCAGAATCTGAGGAGCTAATTCCAATCAATACTGAGTACTTAAGACTTTTTGGGGAGCCCCTTGAATGTTTGGGCTCCTCTGAATTTGTTTTCTTGCTTTTCTGAGCTAAGCCCACGTATTATATGACTTAGTCATACTTCCATTTGGCATACCCCCATGGCATACCAGGAACATTTGGAGAAATCTTATATCAGGCTTCCATCTGGCTGCATTGGAAGGGATTCTATTGGAGGAAGTTATATGGGTCGCCCTAGGTGTTGCAGGGACTTATGCAAGAATTTTCATCCTGGACAGTTTGGTCGCTCATCTGAGAGTGAGAGGGCAGTTTCCAGTCAACCATAAGACTTTAATCTGTAGTAGGGGAGTGCCACATGCTTGCAGAGTTCATTTGAGAATAGATTTGAATAGATTTGCCTTAGAAGAGATAAAGGTCATTACTGTTTTTTTTTCTATTTTTCATTTCTGTTATTTTAATTTCAATTCGTGTTTTTTCCTTGTTCCTTGGGTTGAAATAGATTCTTATAAATATTGATAACCTGTGATGAGCTTTACAAAATGCCATTTATTTGCTGAAAATGCACAATTTTATGATTGGCAATGACTGAAATCAACCAAATATAGTAGGTCTGTACCTTCACAAAACAACTGTTAATTGTAGGGTTGTCTAACAATTGTTGAACAATGTTGAATTGACTATTGGTATACTTTGCATGCCATTTAGAAAGACATTAATAATTAAGCCACATTGAGTTTGATGAAACCCTTTAAATAAAAGGCACTGAGGGAAGGCACTAGAAAGGGCAATACTTGAAGCTACCAGGTCCCCAAAGAACTTTTCAGAATGGGGGATGTGGACAATATGTCAAATGCATCCCAGGTGATTTGATGAGGAAAGCAAATATTTAAACTGAGGAAGGCTACGTCAGGGCCATCTCACAGAACACTCTGGTAGCTGAGCCAAGTTCCCCTGGCCACTTGGGGTGACACGTGGTTCAGCACTGAAGGACTTGCACTTTGAGAAAATGAAATAATCTCCTTGTTGTGGATCAGGCTTGACTCACTCTAGTCTAGTGAATCAGGTTCCAGATTAGAACAAAATGAGTCACTAATAGAATAACCAGCGTTTACCAAAAAGGAAGTGTATTTTACAGTAATGTAAGAAAGATATGCACCAAGGTACCACTCCCCATCTCCATACCATAAGGAGCCTGGTCGGAATTATGTATAAAATCACATTGCAATGGAATATTCATCCAGTCTGAGGGACCCCAACTCTTTATAGGCCTGCTTTTTTCTGCCTTAGGTGGCCAAGAAGTTGAGTCAATGGCTTGAGTCCTAGTCCCCTGAACCACCCAAGTTCAAGGAACTTTCCCTGCCTTTTAGAGGGGGAAACAAATTGAATTTCCATAGTAGAAACCCAAGTAAATAGTGCTTTTACCTCAAAAGAATTCAGTACAAAGTTAACATATGTTTGTATTTCCCTTAAATCCCTTTACTATCTCTTACACATCTCCAGTTTTGCCCCTACTATGACCCACTTCTGCAGGTATTGGCAGTTTGCTCTTTTAATAGTTCCTTCTTTCCTCTCAGCAAAATAAATGGTAGTTAAATTTTAACCATGCCACTTCTACTTATAGCTTAGACGAGACTGTCCAGACCCTCAAATTCACAGGCGTCAGTCATCCAAGGTCTTGTACCTATCTAGGTCAGAAAGACAAAATAAACAACGTTTTTGAAACCTAGACACAGTAAACAAAGTCCAGTTTGTTGCACTTTCCACTTAGGTAGCATTGCTGTTTCCTCTCATTTCATTCCGATTCTCATGATTCCCATTGTGTTTCCCTCTGAGGTTTCTGAATTTCAACAGAGAAATATCTCTTAGTGGCATCCAGTGCTCCTCTGAGGCTCCTTTCTTTCTAATCTTTTTTGCATCTTTTCGCAGTGTTATGAAAAATACAAATCTAGAAAGAGCTGAGGTATTTTTTTCCTTTCCCTTTTTTTTTTAACAATTGAAGTTGAAAGATATTTGGCTGAAGAAGAGACCTGACTACAATGGTGCTACTCTTTCCCCAGCTTCTCCCTTCAGGCATCCCTGAGGACTTCACTTTCCCTTTAGTCAATGACTTTCTTCAACCCTTTTGGGCCTGGTGACTTAAACTCATTTAAGGTAGCTAGGGGCTTTCTAACTATCACATGGAGTGTATGCGGTGTTCAGGGAGGACTGACACCTCTGGTGTGAGGGTTTTCCAAGCCCTTTTCAGGGTTTTGGTGTCCTCCTGTCATCCAGCTCTCACCTGTGGCACCAAGGAGTTCTAGCATGTACACAGGATAATCCAGGTTGAGGATAACCCACAGGCCTCAAGCCTGTCATGGAATTAGTGGAATGACTACTCCCCCAAGCACGTGAAGGCCTCCCCCGGTAGAATGGGCACATAAGAACAGTCTGTTCCAATGGCCATGAAGGGGGCTGTAGCAAGAGCTGTGAAGCACCTCAGAGCTTGGTCAGACATGGAAGATGTCAAGGTCATCTGCTGCAGCCCAGGCCATCCTGAACTTTATCTTGCCACTGGACTTCAATGACTATGAAACAGGGTGAAGTTGACCTTTGTGCAACTCTGTCTTACTTAAATCCAATTCAGGAGCGAGTCAAAATATCACCCTAGGATGTCATTGGTCCTCTTCGAAAACAAAAGACAACAATAAGGGACTCTGGGGTGCTTTCTAAACTCCCTGGGGAGAAACAATAGGAAGTCTTTGCCTCAAACAGGTTTTTGTTTTTCAGTCCTGTCTGACTCTTCATGACCCTATTTAGGATTTCTTGGCAAAGATACTGGAGTGGTTTGCTATTTCCTTCTCCAGCTCATTTTACAGATGAGGAAACTGAGACAGTTTCTGAGGCCAGATTTGAACTCAGGAAGATTAATCTCAATGAAGGCAACTCCATATTAATCACTTACCAAACCTTCTCCTTGCAGAAAACTGCTGGCTCTTGCTTATCCAGAATGGTTCATATCCATTTATTGTTCTTTGCACTAGGGGAACTATGATCATGTATATCAATAAAGTCCCTTTTGTTCAGCTTGAGCCCCAGCTGCTAGTTTCAACAATTAGAGAAAGAATCCTCCTGGAATACATATACATAATGAATGGTATAGAAACTAGTTTCTCTCTAAAACATATACCAAATACAGAAAGAAAACAAAATCTTTAAAGATATGAAGATTTGAGACAGAGGTTCAGCATGGGAAGCCTAGAATGAGGAAGGACAGGGAAGTGAGATCAGTAGTTTTGTTCTGAGCAGCAGGGTCAATTGCAGTCTGTATCAATCAATGGCTTTCTCATGCCTCACATCTGGATGAGGCAGCACCAGTGGTACTGGGGGTACTTCTAGCACGATCAGTCTCTGGCCTCATCTGTTCTCTATCTGTCTTATTATAGTTTAAACAGTTAGGGTGTGGAGGCTTTGGCATCTCAATTGAAGCTACTTTGGCAAGGAGATCTGTGGCAGTGACAGGTGGAAGCCATCTGGCCTCAACAAGTCTTGGTAACTGTAACCTCTCTTCCTGTTGTGGCATCCTTAAGCTTCCAGAGATCTCAACAACCACCCTTTGGCACGCTTGTACGGTTCTTGCCTCTTGAGATATTTCAGTTCTTCTCTTTCCTATAGGACTGGGTTAGGGCCATCTTATTAGTCAAAGATTTATGATCTTTAGGGGCTTGAAGAGACAGGCATTGAAGTATTTCTGTCTGCCTGTAGATACTAATGACCAACTACTCAATGTTACATAAAGCTGAGGTGAGCCTATACTCCAATATGGGCCACCTGGGTTCCCATGATATCTATTTTCATCTCCTCCTTCACCTTGTGTCCACATTCCCAGAATGTGCCCAGACCTGAAGAGCTATAGAGACAAGCTTAGATTGTAGAGAAAATAAGACTTAGGCTGTAAATAATTCCCTAGGTACTGTCTTAGGTATCCTTAGCAGAGGCAGGTGAGTAGGCCTTCAATACAATAAAGTTTAATTACTACAGAGCTAGATATTCCATGTAAAACCCAACTTAGGATCTGTCACAAAACTGTCATTCACATCTTTGTGTCAACCTATATCCCCACCTCTTCCACCTCCATTCACCTTGCTCTCTGCTCAAAATAGAACTAGGAAGATTTCAGAAAATGTCCTATTCAGATAAATGAGAAGAACCAAAATCAGACTAATACCTTTCATCACTGTACCCACTGATGTTGTTCCTGCTGAGGGATTGAGGAGAAGAAGAGGAACCATTGTAAATGTAGAAATAACAAGATTTTGAAAATTACTGGATAGGTTGGATGAGTGAAAGTGATGAAAAACAATCAAATGCTCCTGATCAAAAACCTACCCATTTTATATAAAGCCCATGACCTTTGGTTGCCTCAGAGAGATACCCTGTGTAATTGTGATCACATGTCAACAAGGAGGAATGATGGAGGGTTTAGCTGAGTTGGATGTCATGAGTCTGAGAATGGCCTCCCCAAAAAACCATCACTAAACCCCATTCTTTCTCCTGCCATGACCTTAAGAACAGGGCATCTAGGATTCCAGTGACCTTGATGAACAGGGTTGTCATTCCCTTGTTATCTCTATTTCCTCCAGAACCTCAAAGACAAAGTGACTTATTCTTTGGACCTTGGGGGTGACAAACTTCCTGGCTATTCCAGCTATGTGATGATCCAGCCCTTAAAGGGCTTTTCAGCACTTTAGAATAAGGATCCTGAGTGATGCCTTGTTCAACTCCAACCCTGGCAGAGAGGAGATGGGGTGTTGTGTTTGGTCAAAGAAGAGGCTTCTTTAAGGTAACCTTCTCAAGCTTCAGCTTTCCAGGTGATGAGTTGTGATATTAATGAGGTTAGAAAGGACTCCCAGACATAATGAAAGCGGGGGAGGGTTGGAAGCCATCCCCGCATGGAGTATGAATTTAATTAGCCAGGTTTATACTGTGCTGTGACTCTCCTTTGATGCTTTTTTATCTTTCTTTCAAAACACAAAAGACCCATGAGCACACATTCACAAAGACTTAAAACATGATACTCTCCCCAAAGGCAGACACTTGAAATATCAAAACATGAAACATTTTATAGGACTACTGAAAAATTATTTCACCCTCACCTCAACTCAGCACTGACTGAACAACTCAGAGTTCATATCTTCTGGCAATCCAGGGCATGGCTTGTGTTTATCTTCCTGGTAGTGGTCATCTTATCTGAGAAAAGTGGAGTGGCAGAATACTCCTGCTGCTGGTCACCTTTGACCTTTCACATCTTTTACTTGCCATACTCCCAAACATCCAAGGGAGCCATTCCCCTAAAATCCATTTATGATTACTATTTGATTATGTGTGCTCAGGAAAATAAAGTTGAAAAGAAAGTCAAGGGCCTGGCCCAGGCTCAGATTCACCTGGGCGGCATGTTTAACTGCTACTATATTCAGGCATCTGCCATAGCTAACAGGGTGGGTAAGTGGAGTAACCCTTCCACTTCCCTCCAGAAGTCCAAGAGAAAGGATCATAGAATACCCAAAAGGGGAGAGAGAAGACACCAGAGACTAAAGTAAATCCACTTAAGATCCACCGAATAATTTCTCTTTTTGGCTCAGTGGCCAACCTTCTTTTGAAGTAGCATCTCATCAAGAGGCCCGTGAGAATGTGTATCCTTTTAACAAAGGATCAAAACCCTTGTTCCATCCATGATCCCAAAGGAAGCCTTTTCCAATCCCCCTTAATTCTAGTGTTTTCTCTCTGTTGATTATTTCTGATTTATGCTGTCTATAGCTTGTGGTTAACACAGTTGTTTCTATGTTATCTTTCCCATTAGACTATGAGCTCACCAATAGTGGGGACTACTTTTTACTTTTCTTTATATCTAAGCACTTAGTGCATGGTACATATTAGGTTCGTAATAAATTCCTATTGACTATTGACACTCCAATAGGATCAATTCTATTATACTTGAAATCTCGGTCTTCTCTTTGTGTCAATTTTGCTTAGGTAGAATCCGTTGCATCTCTCCCCATCTCTCCACTCACATCATCACCATTGTGGTTCAAGTCCTCCTTACATTCTTGCCTGCTCTGTCTTGTAACTGCTTCTCTAACCACCAATATACAGTCTTTCCCTATTCCAGGATGATCATCATTCATCCTCAAATCTCCAGCCCCTAGCTTTTCACCTGTAGGTGAGTAAGAAGTGTTGAATTTACTCGTTGTCTTTTGTTTTGTTTGTTCTGCTGTGGAGACCTATCTCATAAATGATTGATGATGATGTAGGTTTTGTAAATGGTTATTTTGTGACAGTCCAAAAATAGAGTGTTAGGAGACAGGATAAGAATGAGTGTAGCTATGCTGGAACCTGATTGGGGTCAGGAAGTATCAAGGAAATATGAAAGAAATAACTAAAAACTGAATGAAGGTGAGAGAAGACATGAAAGGATGGAGTTAAACAGAGTAGCTGCTAAAAAGAAAAACTTGGAAAAGCTGATTTAGACTAGATGCCTAGGAAAGGGGAAAAGTCCAATAAATTCTGGGCTTGGGAACTTGGAAGAATAAAGCAAACAGTTCAGGGTGTCAGGGAATGTTCCTGAGTGGATAGTTGGGTGGGGGAGCAGTTTTGGCCCAAATACCTGGTCAGAAAATGCCTAGGGACAGAGTTCTTTACCAAAAAAGGTATAGAAATGAATATAAATGATAAAATGAACAATTTGATTTAATAAAATTGCAAAGCTTCGTTTACAAACACAATCAACACAGAATTAGAAAGGAAAGGGTTGACTGGGGGAAAATATCTTTACAGCAAATATTTCTGATGAAAATGAAAACAAGAGGAACTAATACAAAACATATAAGAATAAGAAGAGTAAATAAATGGTAAAAGGATACAAGCAAGCAATTTTCGAAGAAAAATGAAAACTATTAACCACTATCTAAAAATGTTCCATATCACTAACAATATGAAAAATGTAAATTAAAGTAACTAAGGTTCCATCCCATACTCATCAAGTTAGCAAAGATGACAAAATAAGGAAAATAACAATTGTTGGAAGAATAGGGAAAGGATAAGTGAACTATTTCTTGAACTATGAATTGGTCATACATTATGGAAAGACGTTTGGAATTATATACCACAAGTCACAAAACTGTATACCCTTTAACACAGTGGTGTCACAAATAGGATTATACCTTAATGACATCAAAGACACAGGGAAAGGACCTATACATAGAAAAATATAGCAGCAATTTTGTTGGAGCAAAAAATTGGAAACAAAATAGGTGCACATCTACTGGGGAATAGCTGAACAAGCTGTGGTATATGAATATAATTAATGGGATGTTATTATGCCTTCTGAAATGATGGAAGAAATCGATTCAGAGAAACTTGGAAAGATTTTTATCAACTGCTTCAGTGACAAAATAAGATAAAAAGGTCTGATTATTTGGGTACTTTGTTTCTAGACTCATAGAATCTTAGAGTTGGAAGGAACCTTAGATGTCTTTCAGTTCAACTTTCTTTCCAATGCAGGAATGCTTTATATAGATGGTGTGCCAGACAAGAGGTCAACTAGGCTGTCCCTCAGTTCTTCCAGTAATTTACTCCACTCTGAGGTACCACCTCACTTCTATCAGATTGGCTAATATGACAGAAAGGGAAAATGAGAAATGTTAGAGAAGATGTGGGAAAATTGGGACATAATGAAAGGTTGGTGGAGTTGTGAACTGATCCAACCACTCTGGAGACCAATTAGGAACTATGCCCAAAGGGCAAGCAAGCTGAGTCTACCCTTTGACCCAATAATACCACCACTAGGTCTATATCCCAAATAGCTCATAAAAAGGGAAAAGGGTCTACATGTACTAACATATGTTTGTGGTGGCAAATACTGAAAATTGAGGGGATGCCCATCAATTGGGGAATGAATAAACAAGCTGTGGTATATGAAATCTCTAGTCCCAGACTACAAGGCTCTCCCCGTGGCCCTGTACAATTCAACATTTTTATGAATCACTTAAATGAAGACAAATATGGCATGCTTACCAAATTTGTTGATAACATGAGACTTGGAGTAAATGATAGATACACAATACTACTGTGCAATAAGAAATGATGAGCAGAAAACTTTCAGAAAAACCTGGAATGACTGATTCAAAGTGACATGAGTAGAACCAGGAGAATATTGTACACAGTAACAGAAATATTGTGTGATGATCAACTACAAATGACTTAGCTCTACTCAGCAATACAATGATCTAAGACAAATGCAAAAGACTCATGATGGAAAATGCTATTGACATCCAGAGAAACAACTGACATATTTGAATGCAGATCAAAGTATACTATTTTCACTTAATTTTTGTGTTTTTTTTTCCTTTTAGTCTGTTTCTACTTCCACAACTGTGACTAACATGAAAATATGTTTTCTATGATTGCATATATATAACCTATATCAAATTGCTTACTGTTTCAGGAAAAGGGGAGGGAAAGGGAAGGAAGGAGGGAGAAAATTTTGGAACTTAAAATTTTGTAAAAATGAATGCTAAAAATTGTCTTTACATAAAATTGGGGGGAAATCCACTATTTAAAAAAGTAAGTAGTTTATTAACCCTTAAGATAGATTATTCCATTCTTACACAACTATCCAGGCTTTATTATTTACCATGCTTGTGACTTACACAAGTCACTTAACCTATGTCAACCTCAGTTTCCTCATCTTTAGGAAGTTGGCCAAGATGACCTCTAAGATTGCTTTTCATCTCTAAATCTATGATGATGACTCTTGCATTCCATTTGAACCCTAGGGTCCAGATTTACTCTATTGATGTTGAGTAAATATACTATTTGAAGGCAATGATTGTCAGGCTAAAATGGATATAAGAAAAAGGTTAAAAGAGTTGAAATCCAAGCTATTTAGAGAGCAAAAGAGTAACCAGTTAATTAATGGATTCAAGTTACCTTACTAGGATATTGAAAGAATATGTAGTTGTGATTGCTAAACTGTATCATTGATTTTTGAGAAACTATGGAAAATGAAAGAGGCATCCTGTGGTGAGAGACAAATGTCCTTCTTTTTTATTAAAAGAAAAGATAAATTCTGCCAATTAAAGAAAGGTGAAGTTGATTTTATTTCTGGGCAAAATTTAAGTATTAATTTTTAAACTGATAGTTTTTGAGCACTTAGGGAGGAAAGTAGCAATCACTATAAGCTAATATGGGTTCATAAAAAATACATCATACCATCCTAACCTAATTTCCTTTTTCTGACAGGGTTCATAGATAGGTACATTAGGAAAATGCCATAGGTAATAAACCTGAATTTCAGCAAAACATTTTGACACAATCTTTAATAATATCTTAGTGGACAAGATAGGAATATATGACCTGGATAGTAGTTTTATTGCACTTTGCTTTATTGCGTTTCACAGATATTGTGTTCTTTGCAACTTGAAGGTTTATGGCAACCATGAGTCAAGCAAGCCTATTGGCGCCATTTTTATAACAGCATGTTGTAACAGCAAGGACCCTGGCCTACACAGGAGGGCCTGCTGTACAGGTTCTTAGATCTGCTTTTCTAAAAGAAAAGCACCTTTTGAGGGGGTCAACAATCACTTTAATCAAGCACATATATCATTCACTTAGTTCAGGGGAAAATGTCAGCACCCTGAACTTCAGAGAAAACGCAAGCAGAGAAACAAAGATCAACAGGACAGGTCTTCCAACTGTCTGACTGTAAGCAATATATACATCACAGATCAACAGACAGATCCAACTGTCTGACTATATATACATAGTTACTAGAAAGAGAAGCATCAAGATCTGGGTTTTCAAAGCTTGTGGTCTCCTTAGCAGTTGCCCAGAGTCTCCTCTGGCTAAATAAACACTTCCAGTGAGTAAGCCCCAAAACAAAACCACACCTCAGAGTAATTATACACTTTTCTGAGCCAGAGAACATCATCACCCTTGAGGACCAGTGCCTCATTAGAAATTAACAAAAGATGTAGGTCTTCCAACAAAAAAAAAATCTCCTCTAATCAAGCATCCCTTAATGGGCAGGCCCATTAATGGGTAGGGAAGATATATAACTCACATTAGCATTACACATGTCATTACATGTGTCTCTGTGTCACATTTTGGTAATTCTTTCAGTATTTCAAACTTTTTCATTATTGTTATATCTGTTATGGTGATCTGTGATCCGTGATCTTTGATATTAGTAATGTAACTGTTTTGGTGTGCCTCAAACCATGCCCACAGAAGATGGGGAACAATCAGTAAATGTGTATGTTCTGACAGCAATTCCCCCCACCCCTACCCATTCCCAGAGAGACAACAGTATTGAAATCAGGCCAATTAACAACTCTACAATGGCCTCTAAGTTCAAATGAAAGGAAGAGTCAACTGAGGTGATAAACTTCATTGCCTTATTTTAAGAAATTCCCATAGCCACCCCAACCTTCAGCAAACACTACCCTGATCACTCAGTAGCCATCAACATTAAGGCAAGACTCTCTAACAGCAAGAATACAACTTGCTGAAGGCTCAGATAATAGCTTTTTTTTCAGCAATAAAGTATTTTTTCATTAAGGTATATAACATTGCTTTTTAGACATAATACAATTCATTGCACATTTAACTGACTATAGTATAGTGTACACATAACTCTTCTATGCACTGGGAAACCAAAACATTTACTTTATTCCAACATTTATGCTACTGTGGCAATCTGGAACTGAACCCACAATATCTCTGAATTATACCTTTACAGTTAAGTAGTTCAGGATTGGTCAGACTCTGGATGGAAATCTCCACTGCTGGGCTACAAAGCTCTTCCCTTGACCATGTACAATTCAATATTTTTATGAATCACTTGAATGAAGACAAATATAGCATGCTTACCAAATTTATCAATAACTCGAGACTTGGAGTGAATGACAGAACAGGGATACACAAAGATGTCAAAAGTTTAGAATAAGGGACTAAATCTAACTAATGAAATTTAGTAAGACTCTCACATTAAGAATCAGCTGAATTAAACAGACTTTTACACTAGATACTGCAACTACAAAGACAAAAATGAAACAATCCCGACCCTTGTGGAGCTTACAATATATTGGTGGAATACAACATATAGGCAAATAAATGAATAAATACAAATTGATCATAAAGTAATTTTAAAAGGTAGAGAACTCAGCTAGGAGGAAAATCAGGAAAGATCTTTTAAGGAATATAACATCTGAATTGTGCTTTTAAGGAAATTGGGGATTATACAAGGTGGTGATGAGGAGAAAGTACATGCCAGACATGAAGGGTAAGGGGACCTACACTTTTTGTTGCATTTATGGTCAAGGGGTCAATCTGTCACATACAGGACAGTGAAATTCAAGGCACAATTCTGGAATGTTTTATTAAAGAGAGTCTTTAAGCATTTAGGAAGAGAAGTAGTTAATTTTTTAAAATAGATATACTATGACGGACTGTAACAAGTGTGTCAAAACAATGTTATAATAAAAATGTTTAAATTTTTAAAAATTAAAAAAGGAAGGGAGACTGATCACTAAAACAATTATTAAGTACATTTTGTTTTGTATGTGTACATTTGAAATACCTATGGGACATTCAGATGAAACTGTCCAGCGAGGTGTTGGAAATATGGACCTGGAGCTCAGGAGAGATATGAAGACTGTAATTTGGGATTTAGAAGTCATCTCCTCAGAGGCAACAGTTGAGCCAATAGGACCTGATGAGATCACAAAGAGAGAATGTATAGAGAGAAGAAAGTCTAGGATAGATCCCAGGCAATACTCATGTATAGGGTTGGGGCATGATGAATGATGAATGATCTGCAAAGGACACTGAAAAGGAATGGTCAGGCAGGTGGGAAAAGAATCGTGACAGAACAGTGTCAAAAAAGCCAAGGAAGGATAGAGAGTATCGAGAAAGAAGGGATGGTAAACAGTATCATACTCTGTAGAGAAGTCAATAAGAATGAAGATGAAGAAAGTCATTGAATTTCATAATAGAGAAATTATTGGTGGCCTTGGAGAGGTGAATATTGGTCAAGTGGTGAGGATGGAAGCCAAATTGTAATTGTTACAAAGAACGTGTCTTTCTTCTTTTCTCAGTGGGGTATGTATTAGGAAGGAGAGAAAGTAGATTTCAGTGTATTAAAAAATATAATATGGGGGGAGGAGCCAAGATGGTGGAGTAGAAAGATTCACATATGCTAGCTCCGAGGAGATTTCTGTTCCAGAGCCCTGAAAAACGGACACCAAAAGTCCATCGTGCACCAGACCCGGAGCAGAGCCCAGCCCTGCCTTGGCCACTTGGCACTGAGAGGAGCAGATCCGAGCAGGCTTCAGGGACAGAATCTCCAGTGGCCTCACAGGTCCCTCCACCCACAGGTGCACAGGTCAGTGAGAGAGACTTCCGGGCTGGCTGAGAGGGGAGCAGGGTGTCTCCATAACTCAGGCCCCCTCGGGAGGCAGCAGCGGGGGAAGCAGCTCCCAAAGCAGACAGGAGCTCGGGTCCATTACTGAAGATCTCCACATAAACCCCCTGAGGGAACTGAGCCTGGGAGGCGGCCCTGCCCCCACCTGAGAATCTGAATTTAATCTTACCCTGAATAGCAGCCACACCCCCTGCTGAAAGCCCTGAGGCTGGGGAGCAGCATTTGAATCTCAGACCCCAAGCACTAGCTGGGCAGATCTGGAGGTGAGAGGCAGGGGTGGAGAAGAAGATCAGAAGTCAAGTAACTGACTGGGAAAATGCCCAGAAAAGGGAAAAAAAGCAAAACCATAGAAGGTTATTTTCTTGGTGAACAGATGTTTCCTCCTTTCCTTTCTGAAGAGGAAGAACAATGCTTACCATCAGATAAAGACATAGAAGTCAAGGCCTCTGTATCCCAAACATCCGAAATAGATATCAAATGGGCTCAGGCCATGGAAGAGCTCAAAAAGGGTTTTGAAAATCAAGTTAGACAGGTGGAGGAAAAACTGGGAAGAGAAATGAGAGAGATGCAAGAAAAGCATGAAAAAACAGATCAATACCTTGCTAAAGGAGACCCAAAAAAATGCTGAGGAAAATAATGCCTTGAAAAATAGGCTCACTCAACTGGCAAAAGAGGTTCAAAAAGCCAATGAGGAGAAGAATGCTTTCAAAAGCAGAATTAGCCAAATGGAAAAAGAGGTTCAAAAGCTCACTGAAGAAAATAGTTTTCTCAAAATTAGAATGGAACAGATGGAGTCTAATGACTTTCTGAGAAACCAAGAAATCACCAAACAAAACCAAAAGAATGAAAAAATGGAAGAGAATGTGAAATATCTCATTGGAAAAACAACTGACCTGGAAAATAGATCCAGGAGAGACAATTTAAAAATTATGGGACTACCTGAAAGCCATGATCAAAAAAAGAGCCTAGACATCGTCTTTCATGAAATTATCAAGGAAAACTGCCCTGAGATTCTAGAACCAGAGGGCAAAATAAGTATTGAAGGAATCCATCGATCACTGCCTGAAAGAGATCCAAAAAGAGAAACTCCTAGGAACATTGTGGCCAAATGCCAGAACTCCCAGCTCAAGGAGAAAATATTGCAAGCAGCTAGAAAGAAACAATGCCAGTATTGTGGAAATACAATCAGGATAACACAAGATCTAGCAGCTTCTACATTAAGGGATCGAAGGGCATGGAATAGGATATTCCAGAAGTCAAAGGAACTAGGACTCAAACCAAGAATCACCTACCTAGCAAAACTGAGTATAATACTTCAGGGGAAAATATGGTCTTTCAATGAAACAGAGGACTTTCAAGCATTCTTGATGAAAAGACCAGAACTGAAAAGAAATTTGACTTTCAAACACAAGAGTGAGAAGAAGCATGAAAAAGTAAACATCAAAGAGAAGTCATAAGGGACTTAACCAAAGTTGAACTGTTTACATTCCTACATGGAAAGACAATATTTGTAACTCTTGCAACTTTTCAGTATCTGGGTAGTTGGTGGGATTACACACACACACACACACACACACACACATGTACACGTGTGTGCACGCATATACACATGCATGCACACACAGAGACAGAGAGCACAGAGTGAACTGAATAGGATGGGATCATATCTTAAAAAAATTAAGGTAAACTGTGAGAGAGAAATGTATTGGAAGGAAAGAGGGTGAAATGGAATGGGGTAAATTATCTCTCATAGAAGAAGCAAGCAGGAGACTTTTTAGTGGAGGTAAAAAGAGGAGAGCTGAGAAAAAAACATGAAGTTTACTCTCATCACATTCGACTAAAGGAAGGAGTAAAATTCACACTCATTTTGGTATGAAAACCTATCTTACAATACAGGAAAGTGGGGGAGAAGGAGATAAACAGGGTGGGGGGAATGATGGAGGGGAGGGCAATGGGAGGAGGGAGCAATTTGCAGTCAACACTCAGGTAAGGATGGGATCAAAAGAGAGAATGGGAACAATGTGGGGCAGGAAAGGATGGAGGGAAATATGGTTAGTCTTGCACAACACAACTATTATCAAAGCCATTTGCAAAACTACACAGATATGGCCTATATTGAATTGCCTGCCTTCCCAAGGGGAATGGGTGGGGAGGGAGGGATGGGGAGAAGTTGGAACTCAAAGTTTTAGGAAAAACTGTTGAGAATTGTTCTTGCTACTAGGAAATAAGAAATACAGGTAATGGGGAATAGAAAGTTATCTGGCTCTACAGGACAAAAGAGAAGATGGGGACAAGGGAAATGAGGGATGATAGAAGAGAGGGCAGATTGGTGATAGGGGCAATTAGAATGCTCAGTGTATTGGGGTGGGGGGAGGGGAGAAATGGGGAGAAAATTTGGAACCCAAAATTTTGTGAAAATGAATGTCAATAGTTAAATAAATAAATTTATATTATTAAAAAAATAAAATATGATATTTTAAAAATATAATTAAATTTAAAAAATGAGTGAGACGTGAGAAAGTGGATTCAATTTTGCAGATAGCTTTTCCTAGGATTTTAGCTAGAGAGATTTAGGACAAGAACTTGAGGGCCCAAGTGAGGACTTTTTAAAGATGAAGGAGAACTAAGCATCAGGGGAGGAAGCTGAAAATTAGGTGGAAAGTATAATAGAAAACATGATTTCCTGGAGAATAGGATCAAAGGGACAAATAGAGGGGTTGCCACTGGCAAAAAGACTGGAATAAAAGAAGACAGGATAATAGGTAAGGTTGATGTGATTTTAAGTATGGGAGATAGAGGAGCTCACAAATGATTGGTTTCTTGGTTTTTAAAAGTCTGAGCTAAGGTTCTCAGTTGAGAGGAAGCAGTAGAAGTGGTAGAAGAATAGAAGAGGATTTTTGGGAAAGTCATTGCTGCAAGTGAGATAATCAGTCATGGAAGAGTAAAAGGATTAGACTGCAGCAACGAAAACCCAGTTAAGACTGGATGACATAAAAATGGATGATGGACACTCCCTCTGAACTATTTCTCTTGGTGATCTCATCAGCTTCCATGGATTTAGTTCCCAAATCTATCTGTCCTGACTCAAATCTCTCTTGACCTCCAGTCTTACATTTCCAACTAACTTTCATACTCTCAAAACGGATGTCTAATAGACATCTTAAACACAGTATGTCCAAAATGCAACTAGTTATCTTTTCCCTAAACCTGCCTCCACTCCTACCTTCCCTGTTATACTGTGGAGGGCAACATCATCCTCCCAGTCCCTCAGGCTCACAGCCTAGGAGTTATCATGGATTCCTCACTATCTCTCACCCCACCACTCCTCCCAGTTCCAAGCTGTTGCCAAAGCCTGTTGATTTCACCTTTAAATCATCTCTCAAATACACTCTTTTCCGTCTCTGACACTGCTGGGTGTGTGTGTGTGTGTGTGTGTGTGTGTACCAGTCCATGGCCACCTCACTGATTACTGCAATAGCCTGCTGCTGGGTCAACCTGCCTCAGTCTCTCCCTACTCTAATTCATTTTCTCCCTTCAGACACTGAAGTGGTTTTCCTAAAATGCGGTTCCAATTGAGTCACTGCCCCCTCCCCACACTCCCACCTTAATGAACTCCAGTGATTTCTTATATTTGTATGTGTAGCATTTAAAACTCTTTCTTATCTAGCCTCTTCCTACTTTACCAGCTTTCTTATATCTTACTCCCCATTGTATACTCTTCAATTCAATGACACTGGCATCCTGGCTTATTCCACAAGACACTTCATTTCTTGGCTCCAGACTTTCTCTCTGGCTGTTCCCCATGGCTAGAATGCTTCCTCCTCTTCCTCCCTGGCTTCCTTTGAGTCACAACTAAAACCTCACCTTCTATAGGAAACCATCCCCAAGCCCTCTTAATTTTAGTGACTTTCCTTAGCTAATGATTTCCCATTCATGCTGTACATAGCTTGCTTTTGATATATTTGTTTGATTACAGTCTCCCCTATGAGACTGTAAGCTCCTTTCAGGGCAGGGGCTCTTTTGCTTCTCTTTGTATCCCCAGTGCTTAGCACAGTATCTGGCAAGCACATAATAGGTGTTTGATCAATTGATTGATTCATCCTGTCATCTCAGTGTCTGACTTCCTTCAGTTGCATTGTGCAGAATAGAAGCAAGGCTGATGGATGGTGGGTATTATCTAGGATTTTAATTTTATTAAGGGAAACAGCAATAGAATAGACAGCAAATCATGTCAGGCTACCCTTATTTTCTTTTTTGATAAAGGACTGCTCTAGATATAGCATGCTTAAATTATAGCAAATCATTTCAGAGTGTTTAGGTTATCTTTGGGGAGATAGGAGCTAGATCACGGCACAGTCTGGTAGATTCAGACCTCTTAAAATTACTGACCCAAAGGGAGGGAAGTTTTAAGTGTAATGCTCCAGGGCTCTGTCCTTGGCCCTGTGTTATCTAACATTTTCATCAGGATTATGGTTATAGAAGGCATATGTGATAGGAAGGCTTCCCTTTCTGCTCCCCACCTCCACCCCGTCTTCTCATGGAGGGAAGGCCAATTTTTTTCCTGAAAGGCAAAGATGTCCCTCAAACATGATTGGCTCAAGAGGTTAAAGCTCAAGCTGCCTGGTTGTTGATGCACTTTCATGGTGGACTCAGGCTTCCTGTTCAATCAAGTATATAAAAAGGTCTTCCACATGGATTCAGGGTCTTTCAGACTTGGTGGATATCCCAATTCCTCACATCTTGCTCTGACAAGTTTTTGTATGGAGGCAAAGGAAGGACATGTTTCCTGATTTGCATGCTGTGTCTTTGTTGAGTATATTTTCCAAGCTATACTTCTTTTTACTGACTGCTTAAAGATTTATGAGTATGTCATTCAGTTTCAGCATTGGACCTAAACTACCAGGGACTTAGGCTGAATCACAACTGGCCCCCTTGAAGCATGATTCTCAGTTTTACAGAGGACATACAACTGAGAGGCAGAGCTACCCCTTGGATGGCAATAGTCAAAAAGATCTCAATAGTTTTAGAATAATGAGTCAAATCTAAAAAAGATGAAATTTAATAAGGATAAATATAAACTCTTTCACTTGGGTTCAAAAAATCAACTTTGCACATATAGGATAGGAAAGAGTAGCTCTACTATGGTTTGTGAAAAAAAAAGTGGGAGTTTCAGTGACTTGCCAATTTGAGAGTCAACACTGTGACATGGCAACCAAAAGGAAGTTGCTCTGATTTAATTTTCACTAAGAGAAGAAAAAAGTTCAGAGCTGTCATGTGCATCAGGGACTAGACTTATTTTACTTGGTAGCAGAGAGCAGATCTAGAAGAAATGAGTAGAAGTTTCAGTGAAACGAATTAGGCTTGATATAAAGAAAGATGTCCTAAGTGAGAAAGCAACATAGTGCAATGTAAAGCCTACTGGATTTGGAGTCACAGAATTCAGGTTTCAATCCTGACTGCCAACAGCTCCCTGTGTAGTTTAGGCAAGACATTTCATCTTCCTGGGCCTCAGTTTCAAATGAGAGGGTTAGACAAAATAACCTTCAATGTGCTCTCAATCTATCCTGTGAATCAGAACTACCCCAAAGTAGAAGGGGCTTTCTTGCTTATTGCATTCCCTAGAAATCTTCACGTGAAGGTTTGATGGCCACTCATCAGGAGTATTGTGTAAGATGTGCACTCAGGTACAGGTCAGACTAGATGGCCTTTGACGTTCCTTCCCTTGGCTAGTAGAATACTTTGCTCATAGTAGGTGCTTAATGTTTGTGATTGTTCAGTTGTGTACTCTTCGTGCCCATGGTTTTCTCAGCAAAGACATTTCCTTCTCCAGATTTTTTTACAGATGAGGAATCTGAGACAAACAGGATTAAGTAATTTGCCCAGGATCACACAGCTAGTAAATATCTAAGGCCAGGTTTCAAATCAGGAAGATGAGTCTTCCTGACTCCAGACTTGGTACTCTATAGACTTTGCCACCTAGCTGCCCAGTGCTTATTGACTTTGAAAGTCTTAAGGACTCTAATCAGTTCAATGACTAACCATGATTGCAGAGGACAGATGATAATTGTGCTATCCACGTGGTGGAGTCAAGGAGTTCAGAAAATATGTTATTGAATATGGACAATATGAAAACTTGTTTTGCTTTCCTAAGCATATTTATTCCAAGAGTTTTATTTTCCTTTTTTCTTTTCCCAATTGTGGGGTAAGAGGGAAAGAAAATAAATTTTTATTAATTGAAAAATTAAATTAATATTTAGAAGTATTAAAAAATAAAATGTCTGTTGAATGACTGATTGACAGTTCTAAGATTCTGTGACCTGTGTTTTTCTGCTACAGGCAGGACAAAACTTTTCAAGAATATACTGAAGTCATTTTCCGAAGTTCCTTTGGAACTGTTGCTTGTCCTTGAGCAGCAGTGGCCTAAATATATGGATAGCAGGAACAGTTGAGTATTTGCTTTGTGGAAGTCACCAATTTTGTTAATTCATCCTGGATATTAGTAGCAATGATCTTCTTCCTCCCTAATTCATGTCTCCCTAGTGTCACTCTTGTCCCTTGCTCACCCTAATCTAAAGAAGATATATTTTCCCCTCTTTATCCCTAATAATAGAAAGTTAAGGAACTTTTCTTGAACTTTTTTCTCTCTCATTTTGGCAGAAGTTGCCTCACAAGGTCATTTCCTCCTCCCGTCTTCAAGCAGAGGCTCAGTGTTGACTTGTTCAGGAGATGGAGTAGAGAAAATCTTTTTTTGTTGGTTGGTGAGCTAAATGGCCTCTGAGATCCTTTCCAGCTACTCTGCAACAATCAGGAAATCTCTAGAGTGGAGGGGATTTCAAGAGAGAAACTATTACAAAAGTCAGATTATTGAGGTAAGCAAGGCAAGGTCCAATGACCAAAAGATAATTTTTTTTTAAACTGGACATGTGATTTCAAATCAGTGACCGTTCTGCCATTTACCATCTTGCAGACAGGAGAAGTGATCTACCCACTGGTCCCACTGGCTGTGTCAGATGGCTTTCCAAGAAAAGAAGAATTGCAACTAAAAAGAACCAGATAATAATAATTCAATAAAGTACCTCCAGAGATGAAAGTTCAAAGTGCTCCTGGGGATGGATTGGGAAAAGAGGAAATGAGACTGTGACACTCATTATTTAACAGTGATATCACTCTGGATTAAAAAGAAAGAAGTCCCAGAACAAAGGACATTCAGGTTCTGTTCAGTGGAGGCTAAAGGACATAGAAAGAAATGCTGCATTAGCTCAGTGCTATCACTGTGCAAGACAAGGATATGAAGTCTATATGATATGAAGTCAGTGAGCTGGTCACAAGAAAGCATGGAAAATGTGATCCTAAACGCCATCATGAATGTTAAATTTCTTTACCCACAGAGCATTTCTCTAAGGCAATGAATGGCCTGTGAGGATATATAAGGGAATGGCAAGTGTGGAGCTGGTTGGCACCTGAAGCTAGGGAAACTAATATTAATCAATCAGCAAGCACTTATTAAGCACCTTCTGTGTGCTGGGCACTGTGCAAGGTGCTGGGGATACAAAGAAAGAAATGAAATAGTCCCTATCCTTAAGGAATTTCCTAACAAAACCCTGTTAAAGGTATACTATGGATCTAGGGCAGAGTAAGAGAAGAAAAAAATTACATACATATGTATACATCTATGTCATTTAGCTGTGCTATATATGAACCTATATGTTATAATCAGTACATAAGATAGGTCTAAGAACAACTTGGAAGGAGAATTCTGATCAATGAATGTAATGACCAGCTATGGATCCAGAGGACCAAGGATGAAGCTTGACACCCTGCTTCTTAACGCAGAGGTGATAGACTCAGGAGGCAGAAGGAGGTATACATTTCTGTACATGGCCAGGGAGGGGATTTGCTTTGCTTGACTATGCTTGCTTCTTACAACAGGTGTACCGCAAACCTATATGACTGAGCAGGTCCATTAATTTCTCTGAATCTCTCATATAAAATAGAAATAAAGACAGTTCCTTCCTCCCAGGGTTGTTGTGAAGATCAGATGAGATAAGTCGTAATGCCATTGGCAAGCTTTCAGTGCTCATGATCAGGAGATGGCTCAGCCAGATTATGTGTGGCTGGTTTCATGCTGATCAAAGGTGTAATCAGCAGCTACCTGTTGAGGCAGAACTTCATTTGTTGAAAAGTAAGTTGTCTTGTGCCATTTGTGGGGAAATGATCATTTTTGATATTGGCAATTTAATGAATTAGTACGTGCATATTGGAAATCTACAGTGGGAACTAGATTTATCAGATTTATTTACTGAAGTTGTAACTGCTAAGAAAAAAAGAATTGGAGACGGGGAGAGATTGGAAGCAGGAAAACCATCTTGGCCAGGTGAGAAAGGTTTAGGAAATGGATTAAAATGGTTCCAATGGAAATAGAAATGAGAAGACAGATTGAAGAGAAATTGTAGAGACAGGACCAACTAGACTTGATGCCTGATTGGATATTGAGGTTGAAAAAGCACAGAATCAAATATGACTTTGAGGTTTTTAAGCCTACATGACTACAATGATGGTGAGAAAGAGGGAAGTTAGGAAAATGGCTAGGTTTCAGGGGAAGATATGAGTTCAGCTTCTACACTGAGCTGGAGGTGGATCTTTCTTTTTTTCCCCTCTATTTATTTTTAGTTTTCAACATTCACTTTTATAAGATTTCAAGTTCCAGATATTCTCCCTTCTTTCCCCCCTCCCCAAGACAGCATGTAATCTGATGGTTATACATGTACAGTCACATTAAACATATTTTCACATTTGTCACATTATGCAAGAAGAATCAGAACAAAAGGAAAAAATCATGAGAAAGAAAAGAACAAAAACAAAAAAGAGAGAAAATAGTATGCTTCATCTACATTCAGACACCATAGTTCTTTCTCTGGATCTGGATAGCATTTTCCATCATGTGTCTTTTAGAATTGTCTCAGATTTCTGCATTGCTGAGAAGAGTTAAGTCTATCAAGGTTGGTCATTACACAATGTTGCTGTTACTGTGTGCAATATTCTCCTGGTTTGGCTCACTTCACTCAGAATCAGTTCATGTAAGTCTGCAGGTTTTTTCTGAAATTTGCCTGCTTATCCTTTCTTATAGAACAATAGTATTCCATTACATTCATATACCGCAACTTGTTCAACTATTCCTCAATTGATGGGCATCCCCTCAATTTCCAATTCTTTGCCACCACAAAAGGTGCTATAAATATTTTTGTACATGTGGGTCCTTTTCCTTTTTTATGATCTCGTTGGGATACAGACCTAGCAGTGGTATTACAAGATCAAAGGGTATGCACAGTTTTATAGCCCTTTGGGCATAGTTCCTAATATTTCTCCAGAATGGTTGGACCAGGTCACAATTCCACCAAAAATGCATCAGTATTCCAATTTTCCCACATTTTCTCCAACATTTATCATTTTCCTTTTTTGTTATATTAGCCAATATGATAGGTATGTACCTCAGAATTGTTTTAATTTGCATTTCTCTAATCAACATAATGAGATCTTAGAGTTTTATGACTATAGATATGATTATAGATAGCTTTAGTTTCTTCATCTAAAATCTTCCTGTTCATATCCTTTGACCACTTATTAACTGGTATTCTTATATATTTGTAATATATAACTGTCTTGTATTCTTATATATTTGACTCAGTTCTCTCTATATTTTAGAAATGAGATCTTTATCAGAGACACTGACTGTAAAAATTGTTTCCACTTTCTGCCTTTCTTTAGAGATGGATCTTCTAAGAATAGATATCCAGCAAGACATTTGGAACTGTGGGAATGGTATTCACTGGAAAGGTCAAGGTTGAAGATGTGGACCCTAAAGTCATCTGTGTAGACTCGATAATGAAAGCCATGATAGTGGATAGGGTCACTAAGAAAGAATAAAGCAAGGGCAAAAGCTAACATTTGAGAGATGGGTGAAAGAAGAGTAGCTGGTGAAATAGGGAAGAAGAAATCAGAGAGATGGGGGGAATAATATGAGATACAGTATCATGGAAATCCAGGGAGGGAAAAATATCAAAGAAGAGTATTCCTTCACACATTCTTCATTGTGAAGGGAACCCAGGACTGCTGCCAGCTAAGGTGCTAGCATCCAGTGCCCAGGAATGTTTTCCAGAGGAAAACAACAAATCTGAAAAAGGAGGGAAACAGTGACGACTGGGGGAAGTCACTTCTAGTGACTTCATAGTCTGTGTTCTTTTTATCCATTGTTTTCTTCCTTTAGGATGATTATTTCATTAGGGATCTGTACCGAATAGTAAAGCCATAGAATAACAGAATGCTAAAACCAGAGAGAACCTCAAATCTCATCTAGTCCAAGTCTTTTATTTCACGGATGAGAAAACTAAGATCTCATTAACCACAAGTCAATGTCATTATAACCTCTTATGTCCCAAATTTAAATAAAAATTACAGAAATGTACCTATTTGAGAACTCAAATACCGAGAAATTGCGAAAAAACAAACAATAAAGATGAGAACAGATATATCTCTTCCCATAGAAGAGAGATGGGGTCAGAATATGATATACATGGATAGATGAGGTCACTCGCCATCTTCAATTTTTGTTTAAAGGCTTTAAAACAACATCACGCAAACAAAAGGGAGGGTTTGATCTTGGGGTGATCATGGGGGGAAGGGTTTTTCTTCCTAGAAATGACTGTGATATAAAAACAAAGGACATAAGAAATATTACAAAGAAAGAAAATGTTTCCATCTGGAAGGAAGGAAACAAACATCGATTAAATGCCCACTATGTGCCAGCTGCTATGCTAAGTGTCTTACAAATATTATCTCACTTGATCTCACAACAATTCTGGGAGTTAGGTACCATCATTATGCCCATTTTGCAGATGAGAAAACTGAGGCAGACAGAGGTTAAGTGACTTACACAGGGTCACACTGCTAGTAAGAATCTGATGTGGGATTTGAACTCTGGATTCCTGATACCAGACTCAGTAGTCTATACATTTCTTCACCTAGCTGCCTGATATCTGAAAGTTTCTATTGTTTAGGATGATTTCCCAATGGCATGAGAAGTCAATAAGAGCTAGGCCTGAAATGTGCTCCTACTTCACTTTCACCTCTTAGAATGCCTAGCTTCCTTCCAAGCTAGGTTCAAGTCTCCCTTCATGATGCCTTTCCTGACTCCCCCACCCCATCTGCTTCTAGGGCCCTCCCCTACCCCAATTACTTTGCACCTACTTATCTGTAGCTGGAGTGGATGGCAGCCCTTCAACTGGAGATATATTCTGCCAGCTTACTGTAGGAAATGTGCAACCCAGCAGTTTCTGGTCAATCCTTTGGTCTGTCCATGTGTCTAAGTCCCAATATCCTAGCCTGTGATGACCCTTGCTCACAGCTCATCTTTTTTGACACAACCAGTCCTCCAGTAGCAGGGACCAAAGGACTAATCAGAAACTCCTGGGCCACACGTGTCTTTTAGCAACGATATCTCCTTCCCAGAAATGGGCCAGAATGCATACCCACCCGCAAGAGGAGTGCCCCAATCCACTCCTGCTCTGTGTATATTTCATATGCACTTATTTATGTGTTGTTGACATGTTGTTTATCCCCCCAAAACAGGACCTTTTTGAAGATGGAGACTTTCATTTCTGGTTTTGCATCCTTAGTGCTGATTAACAGACTTGGCATAGAGGAGGCACTTCATAAAGGTTGCTGATTTATTGAAGAATAGGTTTTAAGTCCTGCCCCTGACATTTGCTAGGGTTATAAGATAGTTAGCATGTATATGTAAAAATGCATGAAAAATACTATCTCATTTGATCCTCACAATAACCCTGGGAAGTAAGTGCTATTATTTACATTTTACAGTTGAGGTAACTGGGACTGAGAGAGGATTAGTGACTTGTCCACGGTCACATAGCTAGTAAGTGTCTGAAGCTGTGTTTGAACTCAGATCTTTCCAGTTCTAAATCTAGCATTTTATCCACTGGGTCACCTAATTTTGGCCACATACTGAGACATGGAAAGGTCTTTCAAGGTCATCTAGGTCAATCCTCCATTTTTTATAGATAAAGAAACTGAGACCTAGGGAACCTAAGTGATTTGTCCCAGAATATATATGTAGCTAGCATCAGGAAAAGAATTTGAACCCATGTCTTCTGAGAACAGAGACAGTGCTCTTTTTACTAGCTAGTGCTCCACTACTAACTCTGAAATATCCTTGACTGGATTTCAAAGGGCCACACTGAAGGACCTAGAGGGTCACATGTGGCCTCGAGGCTACAATTTCCCCACCCTTTCTGAGTTTTAGTTTCTTCACATAAAAATCATCACCACCATCATAATACTTGCAATGGTACAATACTACTGTGATTGTGGAACTCAAATGATAAAATTTCTGTAATATACTTTAGAAGCCTTTGAGTGCTATATAAATGTCAGTTGTTATTATGATGATGATGGTGCTCAGACCATTGTAACCAGAAGAATGATTCTGATCCTCCAAAGGATGCTTCCTCACCTTCTGGGCATGTCCGGTGCTGCTCTGACTCCTCATTAGAGAGGAGGGACTCTACAGGGTAGTAATCCCAAGATCTCTAAATGCACACTCTGCGACAAGAGTCCCTGTTTATGAGAAGGAAATGTGAGACAGAAATAAATATTTGTTATTTGAGTTGCAGTTTGACTCTGGAGTCAAAGTTTAGTGAGGCTACATACTTTTAATTATGGGAAGTGAAGAGTCCTTGGGGGCTCATTCTGTTCTTTGTTCGGTCTCCCAAGATGCATTTCTGCTTCTCAGAACTGGCTAAGGTAATGTATAGAGATTTGAATGGCTCTGATCTTCTAAGTAATTACTCTGAGGATTGGTGATCTCTTCATTGTGGCTGATTCCTTCACTGGTACAGATATTAACCCCTGTACCAGGTAGCAGATCATAGAATTATCACTCAACAGGACCTTAGAGTGCATCTTGTTCATTACTCTCATTCTCCATGTGACAGAGTCTGCATACAAGCAGAAAGCCTGAAACAGCATCTCTCCATTTAGGAAACCTGCAAACCTTTCTTCTAGAAGAACTGTAATAATTTTCTAAGGCAAGTGCCTTGGAAAGACAGAATGTAGAGTATGGTTCTGGTCAGCTAATTACATATGAAAGAGGAGACTCTGTGATAGGCTGTGGAGACACTGGAACATGCCTATCATCTTCAGCTAGGATCTCTTTGCTTCATTCAATTCTGAATGATCTCAGTGACAATTTCACTCATGATATCAAATGAAGGGAATGGTTTCTGATTCTGAGAGTTTTAAAAGGTTGAGAGAGAAAGCTGAGAGTCAGAGCCAAGGCCAAGTATTGCAGCCAGCCTAGCATTAATGCCCTGAGATCTTCTGGAGGACTTTTAGGGGTTCCCTTTCCAGGGGAAAGCTAAGACGAGACATCTATCAGGTATGCTGCCTTTGGGCATAAACTTGGTGGGAATAATGCTATGTAGGACCAAATTAAATTGAGCTTACTCTACCCTAGAGACAAAGGAGGTATGAAGGAGAATATGCCCTGTTGGTGTTGAGAGAAATGTTTCTATGTTTGCTCTAGCTAAGTAAATATCATTTTATAAAAACTAATTAATGTTCAGAGGCTAAATGGAACTGGGGACTAAGTCACTTGCCTCTAACAACGGGGATAACAAAGCCTGTGGGGTCCCCAGTGATGGCAGTAAAGAGACATGAGACCCCTGTTTGACCTTGAGGCAGTGAGGCTGGAACATAAACATTAGATATGGTGAGGAAACTGACCTCAACATTGGTTCATCATTACCTTGATCAAAGTTCTTGAGTTTTCCAAAATTATTTGTCTTTACAAAGTTGTTATTGTGTAAATTACTCTCCTGATTCTATATATTTCATTAGTTGATACAGTCACCTTATCAAAGTAAGGCTAATGACTGAAAGACCCTTTTCCCAGTCAGTGGAGAGTCTGGATTGGAGAATTAACTGGCCCCAATTCCCCAGACATTTCTAACCAGGATGGATGAGTACTAGTCCCCAAGTTCAGGTTCTCTGCTCTCCCCAATTCTTCATCCTTCTTGATCCAGATAAGAGCTCTTAAAAAACCACTGCATTTACTGATTTTGGTGCAGTCACTTGTAACTCTCTGTGGACCTGGTTCCATCTTGCCTGACAGACCCTGAGTATTTCCCCTCAATAAAGCTGATTTGATTGGCTTTTTTCCTGTTTACCCAACTTGGTGTGCTTTGTGCTTTTTATTGAACCTTGGAATTCAGAACCTGACCAAAAGCATTAAGCATCCTTTTCATTTTAACCTGTTGGTGAACCAGTTCCACTCTATCCTGTCCTCTACTCCCAAATTTCTTGCTCCCTTTTTACCATTTAGGCCTTGCCAAACTCTAACTTTGACTTACTCTTACCATCTACCTCCTCTACTTACATGCTGCCCAAGAGATCTAAAGGTGGTCATGTGTCTTTGTTGACTAGGTCCACTGAAAATTTATATTATCTGCTCTCAACTGGGCCCTCATTGGGTCAAGACAATCCTTTCTACCGTTCTATAATTGATTCTCTAATAAAAGTTATTCCAAATCTCTTCTCTCCTCAAGTTTCCTATAGTAGCCCTTCACTCTACCCTCTCAATGAAATTGATTATGCCATAATATGATATGAGAGATGAGCAGGGAAGAAGGATGGAAACATTGTGGAGCCTACAAAGAAATCAGGGCTGCTGAGGTTGCTGAGGCTGCTATGCCAGAGACTCAAGAATCAGAGCTGGAGTCACCATTGCCAATAAGCTCCATATTATGAAAGAAGTACCAGTCTATAGAGCAAGGAGAACAGGATTCTATGACATCAAATCAGGCTCATTATCTCTCCCCCGCCCCCACACCCTACCCACTAAGAAATTCTTCCCTTTCCCCAGTGCTTCTCTTACTGACAAGGGTATTATTGTCCTCCCAGTCCCCTAGGCTTGACTCTTGGGTCATCTCCTCACTCATTTAATGGACAGATCCAATCTGTTATCAAGTCTTATTTCTATATTCACATCTTTTGTTCATGTCTTCTTATCTGCACTTATACAGTCACTACCCTGGTGTAAGACTGCTTCACCTCACACCTCAAGCCTGGGCTATTGCAATACTGTTCTGGTTGTAACAACTTTTCTTTCTCAAGCCTCTCCTCCCTTCAAACCATCTTCCACTCAGCTGCCAAAGTGATTTTCCTAAACCACAATCTGCTCAAATAAGATTAAAATGCTTAGAAAATCTAAAAGCACCAAGTAAGAAATGCTATCTGTGATGATGATGTCACTCTTCTACTTAATTAACTGCAGTAACTCCATATTACCTCCAAAATCCAATAAAACCGACTGTTTCCTTTCGTACCTTCCCGGCATTCTTTATTTCCTTCCCTCCCACTTCCACCATTCCATATACCTTACAGTCCACTTACACTGACATCAGTGCTGTTCCTCACATAGAACACTTCATTTCCCTACTTCCTCTCTTTTCACAGGCTGTCCTCCATGCCTGGAATGTTCTCCTTTCCCACCTCTGCCTCTTGAATCCTCTGACCTCCTTCAGTCAAACTCAGATCACATCCAAGCTCTGCAAAAGGACGTTCCTAGCTCCTCACTACTTGGATTTTTCTTCTGAGATTCCTTTCTAACTCTTCTATATAATATATCTTGTATGCACTGAATTATTTACATGTTGTTTTCCCCAGTATAATGTGCTCCTTAAGGCAGGAACCTTGTTTTTGCCTTTCTTGTATCTTCAGTATTTAGCCCAGTGTCTGACACATAGCAAGTGCTTAATAAAGTTTTTTGACTGAATGAACAAATGGAGTGAGTGAGTGAATGACTTGGCCTAGGCAGAAACCAAACAGTCAACATAAGGTCGTGTACCTCCGTGCTCCTGCTATGGGATTACTAATCATCTTCCCATCCTTTGCTTCCATTCAATCCTCTCGGTCTCTCTAGGGGAAAGAAAAGCTTGCTCTCCCCACCTTTATCTTTAGGAGTTTGTTTTACTTTTTGCCTTGTTTTTTGTTCTGAAAGAAACCTGTTTCTCTAAGATAACATGGCCATTCATTGTGTTCCTGATTTGTGTGTGTCATGGGGTAAATGCAGCTGAGAAAGAAGCCAAAGACGGTAAAACATATGAGAAAAGTTGTAAATTTTATATTGTATATATGTATGTATATACAGGTATGTATATATCATATATGTTTGTATGTGTACACATATGGGAATATACATATATGCATATGTGTATATATCTGTCAATTTTATGCAAAAATCTTTAAATTTTATGTAAGCAAAATCGTCCTGTCTTCTATAGTCCTCTTAATTCCTTCTCTGATCATGAATTCCTCTCCTATATATAATTGGGAAATGTATTTTCTTCCTCTCTCTAATTTGTTTCTGATATGATCTCCTGAAATTTCTGTCTCTGTCTCCATCCTTCTCTCATATATACATACACACATGTACATACATATGCATATATACATATGTGTATATGTGTGTGTATACATATACATATATGTGTGTGTGTATACATATACATATATATGTATATATATATATGTGTGTGTATATATATATATATGTTGTTCCTCTTTCACACCAAGTCCCTATCGTCGAGAATATAAACTCCTTGAAGACAGGAGCCATTTTGGTTTTGTGTTTGAATCCACAGTACAGTGCCTGGCACATCATAATTACTTAATAAATGATTGTGGAACAAATGGAGTTAATTGATTTTTCTGTATGCTCTGGGGTTAGTGATGGTGGGCAGAGTTTTCAATTCAACACAAATGCTAGTATATTGTAGTACATACAACTCAGTTACCTAACTCGTTGGTTTTCCTTACAACAAGCCTGCAGGGGTGAGTAGAGCAACTTTATCATGCCCATTTTACAGATGAGGAAACCAAACCTGAAAGGTGAAGTAACATAATCCACACAACACATAACAGAGCTAGAAGTGCCAAATCCTGGACTCAAACTTTCCCTGGAGCCCTTTCTATCACAACATACTACTTTATTTAAGCAGAGCATTATGAGAGAAGTGACCAAGCTTTGTCTAAGCTTAAGTTCTAGAAGAAGGATATGAAGCAAAAGAAGACTTAGATGAAACTTCTTTTGTATTGCAAAAGAAGACTTAAATGAAAAAGAATGGTGCATTGTTCTTCCTGAAGTCCAAGGGAAAAAATAATCCTAAGGAGGTTGACCAGTAATTGGGTTCTGCTGGTGTTCTTAACCTTTTTTTGTTTCATAGACCCCTTTGAGAGTCTGGTGAAACCTAACCTCAGGGCAGCTAGGTGGCACAGTGGATAAAGTATGGGGTTCTAGAGTTAGGAAGATTCAGACTCCTGAGTTTAAAACTGGCCTCAGATACTTACTAGCTGTGTGATTCTGGGCAAGTCACTTACCCCAGTTTGCCTCAATTTCCTCATCTGTGAAATGAGCTGGAGAAGGAAATGGCAAACTACTCTAGCGTCTTTAACAAGAAAACTCCAAATGAGGTCACAAAGAGCTGGATGTGGCTGAACAACAACATGAATCTTTTCCTTTTTAGAATAAAATTTTAAAATATGTTAAAAAATATATATATAATTACAAAGGAAACCAATTATAAAGAAATATAATTATTAAAAATGTAAATAAGTTTATAGGCTTTCAGGTTAAGAACTTTTTACTAAGGAAGGGAATAGTGCTTAACAAAGTTAGAGATCTATTCATAAGAAGGATTTGGAAAGGAAAGAGAAGAAGTTCTTAGAGAATCTAAGCTTCTAGGAGGCATTTTTCTGTTTCTAAGTCTTAAGCTGTTGTGTTTGTCCTTTGTTATCAAAGAGGACCTTGATATCAAGATGATGACATGGCTTGCAGTTGACTTTGATTTGAGGGAGGGAGGGCTGTGCAAGGTCATCAACTTACTTTCTTCTCCTGAGTCATCTGGGTCTAGTGGCCTGAAATTCATCAGAATGACTGGAGATGACCCAGGATACAATGGGAGACCCTGGCCCTTTCAGGCTAAGATCTTAATAGCATTCTCACTTTGAGTGAGATAGCTAGGTTAGAGGTGGAAAGAAGTAAGGAGGGATGATGCCCAAGCCCTATTTGTGTGCCTTTCTCCCTTCCCCACCCTCTAAAGGAAAGGGTGGGTCAGCCTACTCCTTCTGACTCGACTTGCCATCCTTGTAACTTTCCAAACCAAATGACTCTTCTCATTTCCTCCCCCCATTAGAACATAAGCTCCTAGAGAACAGTACCTGCCCCTGCCTTTGTGTTTCCATCCCAGCACTCAGTACAGTACTTGACACCTACAAATATCTTAATAAATGCCTTTTTATTCCTCCATTCTGTATGTTAAACAAGCAATACGGTATTTCTGACTGGCAGTGCAGGCTTTAATAAATGGTTATTGGAATGAAATGTCTGTTGAGTCATGATTAGCCTGGAAGGTTTCCTGTAAAGTGTGGCTCCTTCTTTGTATTTTTCTTTCTCCAGGTAGTAGAAATGGGTAATAACAAGATAAGTCTGTATATTTTTTAATTCCCTCTCTTGTTACTGTACTCCTGGTCCTCCTACCCACCTGCAACTAGGAAAATAACCAGTTGTATGAGAAATAGAGTATAAGGCCTACTCTTGGTCCTCATCTTAGTGGTGCTAGTGCGCCACCTTGTGGGATGATACATTTTGATTCAACAAATTCATTTTGTATCTGAAGCATTACTCAGAATTCCGTGAAAATTATGTTCAGGAAAATTATGGTCTATAAGGGAATAAGACAGTAACAGAAATAACTATAACACACTTTTTACACAACTTGTATCGGAGATCCACAAGGATATAAAAATAAATTTACAATAAAGTTTACAAAGTACTGTGTATATATACACATTTATCCGTTGTATATGCATATATATAATATGATATATACAATTGAATGTGTATATATCATATTACATATACAATTGTATATGGCATATATACATACAAATATACATGTGTATATATGGTATCTATACACATACAATTATACATGTATATATAATTATACACATACACATATATATATATAAAATCTCACTTGGTCCTCACATCAGTCCTGTGAGGTTGGTGCTATTATTATCTCCATTTTACAGGTAAATAATTGAGGTCAGGTGAGATGAAGTGGCTTTCTCTGAGTCACAGGACTAATCTGAGGCAGGATTTTAAGTCAAGTCTTTCTGACTCAAAGTCTAGCATTCTATATACCTTGCTCTTTCTGGCTGACAAAAGATAAACAGCAGAGATTTTTCAGTGTAGGAATGGTATGACTGGATCTGTTTATGAAAGAAAGCTTAAAGAGGGGAAAGGGAGTAGACACCTGTTTGAAGGCTATTGTGATGTGTGTGTGTGCTCACATATGTGTGTGTGTGTTACAGGGTAATGAGGGTATTGGTGAGAACAGAGAATAGGGATGTTGGAATCTAGAGGATATGGTACTTGGTTACATATGAATGCTAAAGGAAAGCAAAAGGCAAAAATAACCACAAAATTAGAAATTTGGGAGTCTGGATGAATGGTTTCATGGTCCCAAATAGTAAACTTAGTAGGAGGAGGTGGTTTCGGGAGAAAGGGAAAAAAATGATTTTTGTACGTGTTTGGCTTGAGTTTCAGGTGTCTAAGTAGATATATCTACTTATCTCATATATCTCATATATCTAAGTAGATATATGAGTCTCTGGTTCTGAAGAAGTCTGGTCTGGAGGTAGAGAACTGTGAGTCATCTGCATAGAAGTGGTAGTTGAGGTTGTGGGAGTGAATGAGATGATTAAGGACGAGAACTGTAAGAAACACAGTAGCTTCTGCAAACCACTAACAAAGAAGCCTGGAGGAAGCGCAAAAACCCCTGATCGGGAAGTCTTAGCAAGACCACAAGTAAAGAGGTAAATACTGTACCCTTCTCCTGAAGGTGGGAAGTTTAAATATCAGTGACTCTAATTCCCAGGAGTCTTTCTTCCATCCCACTATCATGAATCAGGCCCCACGTCCAGGAGTCTTCCTCCCTGACCCCAATTCCTGTTCCTGCTAGACACAGATAAGAATTCTATAAAAACCCATCAGACTTCACAGATTTGCTGAAAAGGTGCCCAAATCTATTGCCATCATTCTCCCAGACTGCCCTTTGTTTTGTGAGTATATTCATTGAATGGATGTATCTCACTCCAAGTAAGAATGTAATAAAACCTTAGCCTGAAAGGGCCAGGGTTTCCCTTTGCATCCTGGGCCATCTCCAGCCGTCCTGATGAATATCAGGCCACTGAACCCAGATGATTCAGGAGAAGAAAGTGAGGTTGGTGACCTTGCACAGCCCTCCCTCACTCAAATCAAAGTCAACTGCAAGTTATGTCATCCTCTTGAGGTCATGGTCCTCTTCGAGATTGAAGTTCAAACACAACAACAGTATCCCCTCAATAAACTGGCTTGCTTTATTCTCTTGCTATAGGTTCCATGTTTCCTTATGTGGCATTTGGTATTCTGAATCTTCCTAATTTGACATTAAGACAAGAGTGATGGAGAAAAGAAAGACAAGATGATCCTTAAGGAATATCAACATTAAGGAGCAAGGTAGAGGATAAGGAGTGTACAAAGAAGAAAAAAAAAAAAGAATGGTTGGGGAGGAGAACCAGGAGACTGTAGAGGGTCTGACATGAAGGAAGACTTGAGACCAGAAAGTCAGAAGTGGAGGCATTAGGGAAGTTACAGCTCTTTACAATTTAACTGTAAAGGGGGAGAGAGACAGGACTGTAGGTCACTAGATGTGGCTATGAAAAAAATGAAGGGAAGCCTTTTGAATTTTTTTGAGGATCGAGGAAACCACATTATGTTTGAAGACAGAGAAGAAAACCAGTTGTCTACTGAAAAATGAGACATCTGAGAGAGAGGTAAGCTCCAGATAAGGCAGAAGGAAGTGGATTTAAGGATACAGGTTAGTTTTAGGGAAAAACAGGGGCATCTTTTGTGAACAGGAGAAAGGAAGAGAAAATATGTGATGGTGATGATACCACATGTGAATTCAATCTGGTCCCTAAGGATCCAGACTTTTAACTCACTGAACTCTACCTTAACACCCACTCCAGCTCCCTCCTGTTTAGAGAGGGGATAGTTATCAATCAACAAGCATTTATTAAGTGCCTATTATATGCTGGTCAATGCGAAGACAGAGGCAAAGACAGATTTTGCCATCTAGAAGGTTATAATCTTGCTGGAGAAAACAACATGTATATAAGTGGGTATATATAAAAGAAAAACAAGGTGATTTTGGGAAGAAGGCTTATAAAAGGCCTTATCTAGAATATAGAAACTGAGGAGAGCCTTGAAGAGAAACAAGGGGTTCTTAGGGAGGGAATATATTCTAGACATGAGAGACAACCAATGCAAAGGCACCAAGGTAGGAGATGAATGTCCTGCGAGAGCAATAGGAGAAAGGTCATTTTTCCTGAACCACAGACAAGAACATGCTAGTAAATGTTTAACAATTGGGTCCCTGCAGGTGTGTGTGTGTGTGTGTGTGTGTGTGTGTGTGTGTGTGTGTGTGTGCGCGCGTGCGTAAAAGCATGCTTTAACACACTTTTAAAGTTCAATCTGTATTGTTAACCTCTTCTTCATAGTTTTCTTAAGTCTAGACCATCAACAAAACAATAAATAAAGCCCTGATTTGTAACATCTGCCAAATGATCACAGTTAAACTCTAACAATCCGTTCTCCTCAGTTCCGATTGAGTCTAGATGCCGCTGATCATAGCACGCATGAAAGGGAGTAATGTGCAATAATGCTAGAAAAATAGGGTGGATAGCCAGCATGTTGATTTGCATTGCTTACCTATACCAACTGTTCTTGCTTTACCTAAGTGGACCTTTCTGCTGACCTAGCTATGTAAAGTGATTTTTATGAAATGCAAATTTGCCTCTATCCACCCACTTCACTTAGCCTAGACAGCAAAAGCACAGACAAAATAATACCTTTATGCAAGTCATAAAATGTACTAAAATGCAGACATATTAAATGTTGTGCCATGATAACAAACAGAATTATGAAATGGCCAGTAAAGTTGATTTTAAAGTAAGAGCAGCACTATGCAGTGAAGTTAACATAGGCAGTATGCTGTCCCTTCTCTACTGCACCTAGCCTTTTTTACTAGTGGTTGGATTTGTGACTTCTTTTTTATGAAACCAATGAGAGATGTTTGGTCAAAGCCTTTCTTTTTTTCTCTAACAGTAGCAAGCAATATTGTCCTCAACTACTCTTTGAACTTTCAAAAATCCTGAAGTATATGAATCCATGTTTTCAGTACAAGAACAAAATTCACTCAGATGATGAAATGCTTCTGTGAATTGCTTCATTGTGAGTCTTTTTGGTTTGAGCTCAGATTCTGAAGTTTCTTTCCCTTTCTCTTCTCTAGTTAGATTCTCATTTGACAGTTCTCCATGAAATCTAATCAACTCCTCCATATAAGTTCATTCTAGCTCCAATTCTTGTGTTAATTTTACAGTCTTATTATTCACTTCTTCTAACGTTTCATTTTTGTCAAATCCAGGGGAATGAACTGTGGGCACGCTTTTTTCCAAACGCTTTCCATACACGTTTCTGTTACATCTTCCTATGCCTTAGCAATATTTGGATTGCATGGTAAATATAGGACTTCCAGAAATCTCTCAATGTTAAGTCCTTTGTGTGCCTCCAAAGATGGGCTACAAATGTAGTGCTAGTATTAGAGGGAAGGTAGATAACTTTTACATTTTCATTAAAATCATCCAGATGGAGAGGGTGATCTGGGGCATTATCCAAAATAAATAGAATCTTGAAAGGAACGCCATCATCATTACAAAACTTCTTGACTTTGACTTTAGAAAGGAAGCAGTGAATAAACCATTGTTCAAAGATGATAAGAATTATCTTTGCCTTAGGGTTAGTGAAATAATATACAGGTAATGTTGCCTTGCTTATTCCTTCCAGTGTTCTGGGATTTTCTAAGTGGTGCACAAGAACAGGTTTTAATTTGCAAGTCCCAGATGCGTTTCCTCCAAGCAAAAGAATAATTATTTTTTGAAGCTTTATACCCTGGCATAGTTTTTCCCTCCACTGAGATGTAGGTTCAAGATGGTATTCTATGATAAAATAGGCCAGTTTTGTCTGCATTAAAGCAAATTGGGACTTCATCTATTATTCTTTGCAGGAACTCTGGGAACTTCCTTGCTGTTTCAATATCTACAGTCTCCCAACTGATATTTGCATATTATGAAATCCTGCACAATTTAAAAATTGGAATTGCAATTAGGATTTCTTTCAGAATTCTTTACTTAGAATCAGATTTATACAATGTGAATTTACACAAAACAAGAACTATCTGTGTATATATATACATACAGAGTATATGTATATACACACATAAGTATGTGTGTATATGTGTATATATGTATATATATTCTATATATATCTCTCTACATCCATCACTCTATCTGGAGGGCAGTATTGGTGAGGAAGTATAAGGAGCTCATGTAGGAGAAGCCGGAGAGCCTGCCTCTAGAAAACCATATCATGGAGGAACCCTTCTTTCTGACTTTGAACATACATAGACATTCTATAATGGGTTCTGGTCTGCTAAACGTAATGGAAAGACTGTTGATTGTCATGGTAGCTAGGACTGGGGTACCTTCAAAAGGCTCTAACCAACCAAAGTGAATCCCGTGCTTTAGTACTTCCTCTTTTCCAGGCTAGCTGCCTACAAGGAGAGATATGCTATGAAAATCTCTGCATGGGGAGAGCCAAGGCTTTGGTCTTTCCTACTTTAAGTGAAGGAGTATCAAAGGCAGCTGTGATGTTTTGGGCAGCTAAAGGTCATAGTGAACTACCAGAAAACTGGGAGCTGGAGTTCATGCTAGGATCTGCTGGAAATCATATGGTGAGAAACAAAGTTCTGAATAATTTGTTTGCCTCCATATAGATGGAAGGCAGTGAAGAAGGAACGACAATAACTTATTCAGTGGCCATGCCACACAATTCTGTTTTCAAGTCCTGTCAATTCAAATTTTGATTCTACCTTCATAACATCTCTCATACACATCCCTTTCTCTCCTCTAACTCTCCTACTACCTTGGTATGAGCCTCAACAAAGGTCTAATGCAATAGTCTGTTGGTTGTTCTCTGCCTCAAATCTCTCCACCCTTCACTCTGATTTCAAAGTGATACTCATAAAACAGAAGTCTAACCATGTCACCCAATCATTCAATAACCTTCAGTGGCTCCCTATCACCCCCACAATCAAATATAAAATTCTCTATTTGGCACTCAAAGTCTTCCTCCTCTTTCTAGCTTTCTTTCACTTTATAACCCCCACCAAGTACTCTACAGTCCAGTGACATTTGCTTTCTTGCTGTTTCTCCCACAAAACACTTCTGATTCTGAGCATTTTCACTGTCAACATGTTCCCCATGCCTTGAATTCTCTTCCTACTCATCTCAGTGTCCTGGTTTGCTTTAAATCCTAGCTAAAATCCCACCTTCTACAAGAAGCCTTTCACAATGCCCCTCAAAGCTAAGGCTTTCTTTCTGTTGATCATATCCAAATTTATCCTGTACATGTTTTGTTTGTACAAGCTGTTTACATGTTGACTTTCTCATTAGAGTGTGAGCTCTTTCTTGAGAGCCTTTCCTTGGCTCCCCAGTACTTAGTACAATGCTTAGCATATTGTAGGTGCTTGCTAATTTAACTATTAGATGTGACCTTGGTGGGACTAATGCTCTGTCATTTGAGCCCATTCTCCCTAAGGACCAAGGTAATACAGGGGAGAATGTGCCCTCAAATATTGAGGGGGAGATGCACATCTGTTTTTATTATATCTGTGGAGTTAATATACCTTTGTAAAAACTAATTGATGTTAATTTAAAAATGTAACTAGCACACTATTCATTGGTGGATAGCAGCAGGAGAACACTCTTGGAATGAGAACTTGAACCCATGGCAGTAAGTGACTCCCCTGACCCCCTCAAGGATATTCTTAGAGTTTTGAGGAGGGAAGTGTAGTCAGCTCATGCTTGAAAAGTAAGTTCAAGTATTTCTCTACATATCTGTAGCAAAGGAAGGTTTCTATTCAAGGGGTGAGATAAGGTAGGATGGAAATGGTTATAGATGTAAAATAAGGAATCAACAAAACATTTTTTTAATGCTCAGAAGAGAAAGGTACAGAAGGGGAAACAAATAGAGCAATTTTATTATTACTCTGTTGATATAAATATGTATATATGTTACATATATGCACATAAACATATATTATATATGGTATCATTACATATATATAAATATATTGGTATAAAATCATATACATAACAGTTCAGTTTCATACAGTCCTTTCTGTTCTTTGTATTCTGTAAGGGTTTGGGGGTTTTTTTGTGTGTGATTAAGTGCAATAAAAAAGAAAAAATTGTTTTTTTTAAAATTTATTTAATTAACTTTTTACATTCATTTTCACAAATTTTTGGGTTCCAAATTTTCTCCCCTTTTATCCCCCTCCCCCCACCCCAATACCCCAAGCAATCTAATTTTCCCTATCTCCAATCTGCCCTCTCTTCTGTCATTCATCCCTTCTCTTGTCTCCATCCTCTCTTTTCTCCTGTAGGGCCAGATGACTTTCTATTCCTCATTAATTGTATGTCTTCTTTCCTAGTTGCAACAACAATACTAAACAGTTGTTCCTAAAACTTTGAGTTCCAAATTCTCCCCATCCCTCCCTCCCCACCCATTCCCTTTGGGAAGGCAGGCAATTCAATATAGGCCCTATCTGTGTAGTTTTGCAAATGACCTCCCTGATAGTCGTGTTGTGTAAGACTAACTGAATTACCATCCCTCCTAACCTGCCCCTCGTTGTTTCTCTTCTGTCTTTTGATCCTGTCCCTCCCCAAGTGTTGACTTCAAATTGCTCCCTCCTCCCCTTGCCCTCCCTTCCATCATCCCCCCCCTTGCAATATCTCCTTCTCCCCCCCTTTCTTATACTGTAAGATAGGTTTTCATACCAAAATGAGTGTGCATTTCACTCCTTCGTTTAGTCAAATGTGATGAGGGCAAACTTCTTGTTTTTTTTTTGTTTGTTTGTTTTTCTCAGCTCTCCTCTTTTTCCCTCCACTAAAAAAACCTCCTACTTGCTTCTTAAATGACATATAGTTACCCCCTTCTATTTCCCCCTCTTTCCTCCCACTACATTTCTCTTTCACCATTTACCTTAATTTCTTTTAAGGTATGGTCCCATCCTATTCAGTTCACTCTGTGCTCTCTGTCTCTGTATGTGTGTGCATGTGTGTATGTGTGTGCATGCGTGTACATGTGTATGTGTGGTCCCACCAACCCAGATACTGAAAAGTTTTAAGAGTTTGAAATATTGTCTTTCCCTGTATGAATGTATACAGTTCACTTCTGGTAAGTCCCTTAATACTTCTCTTTGCTGTTTCCTTTTTCATGCTTCTTCTCATTCTTGTGTTTGAAAGTCAAATTTTCTTTTCAGCTCTGGTCTTTTCATCAAGAATGATTGAAAGTCCTCTGTTTCATTGAAAGACCATATTTTCCCCTGAAGTATTATACTCAGTTTTGCTAGGTAGGTGATTCCTGGTTTGAGTCCTAGTTCCTTTGCCTTCTGGAATATCCTATTCCACGCCCTTCGATCCCTTAATGTAGAAGCTGCTAGATCTTGAGTTATCCTGATTGTATTTCCACAGTACTGGAATTGTTTCTTTCTAGCTGCTTGCAAGATTTTTTCCTTGAGCTGAGAGTTCTGGAATTTGGCCACAATGTTCCTAGGAGTTTCTCTTTTTGGATCTCTTTCAGGTGGCGATCGATGGATTCTTTCAATACTTATTTTGCCCTCTGGTTGTAGAATGTCAGGGCAGTTTTCCTTGATAATTTCATGGAAGATGATGTCTAGGCTCTTTTTTTGATCATGAGTTTCAGGTAGTCCCATAATTTTTAAATTGTCTCTCCTGGATCTATTTTCCAGGTCAGTTGTTTTTCCCATGAGATATTTCACATTCTCTTCCATTTTTTCGTTCTTTTGGTTTTGTTTGGTGATTTCTTGGTTTCTCGTAAAGTCATTAGACTCCATCTGCTCCATTCTAATTTTGAGAGAACTATTAAATTCAGTGAGCTTTTGAGCCTCTTTTTCCATTTGGCTCATTCTGCTTTTGAAAGCATTCTTCTCCTCATTGGCTTTTTGAACCTCTTTTGCCAATTGAGTGAGCCTATTTTTCAAGGTGTTAATTTCCTCAGCATTTTTTTGGGTCTCCTTTACCAAGGTATTGACCCGTTTTTCATACTTTTCTTGCATCTCTGTCATTTCTCTTCCCAGTTTTTCCTCCACCTGTCTAACTTGATTTTCAAAATCCTTTTTGAGCTCTTCCAAGGCCTGAGCCCACCCGCCACCCCCCTGGGGTGTCTGGGGTACTGAGGCCCCACCCTCCACGTCTTTCCCTGATGGCAAGAATACGTCCTCGTCATCAGATCCGAAGGTCGGGATCATTTGCATTTGTTGGAAAAAACTCTCTATAGTCTTATTTTTCTTCCCTTTTCTAGGCATTTTCCCAGCCAGTTACTTGACTTCTGAGATTCCTTTCCACCCCCGCCTGGATCTGCCCAGCTAGTGCTTGGCCTCTGAAATTCAAATGGGCTTTCCACGGCAAGCTTTAGTTCTGGCGCTGGGGTGGGGGCAGGGCCGCCTCCCAGGCTCAGTTCCCTCAGGGGCTTTATGCAGAGACTTTCAGGAATGGAGTGGGTGGGGGCGGGGTGGGGGGCCCGCCTCCTAGGCTCAGTTCCCTCAGGGGCTTTATGCAGAGGCCTTCAGTAATAGAGCGGGGTGGGGGCAGGGCCGTCTCCCAGGCTCAGCTCCGTCAGGTTTTATGCAGAAACCTTCCGTAATGAAGATCCTGCCTGCTGCTGGGGGATTCCTGAGTCCTGGGCTGCTGCCGCCTTAGCCACCACCCACGCCTCTGCCTCCGCCGCTTCCTTCCGAGGGGGCCCGAGTCACGGAGACGCTCCGCTCCCCTCCTCCAGCCCGGCCTTCTCTCTCACTGACCTGTAGCTTCTGTGGGCGGAGGGACTTTCCCGGCTGCCGGAGCTTCTGTGTCTGAAGCCTGCTCAGGTCAGCTTCTCTGGGGCCGTGGCCAGGGCAGTGCTGGAGGTGGGGTCCGCTTTCCGGGGCACGACGGACCCTGGGGACGGGTCTCCAGGGCTCCCTGGAACGGAAATCTCTTCCACTCTGTTTCTGCACACCTTGTGTGACCCAGAAGTTATGGGGGTCTCTTTTTACATTAATTCTATGGGCTCTGGTTTCGGAGCTCGTAAATGTGTGTCCTTCTACTCCGCCATCTTGGCTCCACCCCCGAAAAAATTGTTTAAAAAGGAAAAGTAGGATCAGGTTGTGAAGGACTCTAAATGCCAAAGGGGAGTTTACATTTGATCTTGGAGTTATTAGAGTTTATCAAGCAGTAATATGGTCAGATTCCTGCTTTAGGAAAATCAGTTTGGCAGATTGGAGAGGGGAGAGACTAGAGGCAAGAGGAACAATTCAGAGTTCTACTAATAGCCCAGATCAGAGGTGTTGAGGGCCTGAACTAGGGCTGTGTGTGAGTAGAGATTAAGGGGCATAGAAGGGTAATGTTGGGGAGGCATTAATTTTTAAAGCAATTTTATTTTCAGTTCCAAATTCTTTCCCTCCCTCTCCCTACTCTGACCCATTGAGAAGGGAAGAAATACAATACCCATTACACATATGAAATAATACAAAATATGTTCTGAAAAAGAGAAAAATATTTTAATCTGTACTCTTGAGTCCATCTGTTCTCAGTCTAGAGGTAGAGAGCATTTTTCATTATTAGTCCTTTGGAATTGTGGTGGGTTGATTGTATTGATTAGTTACTAAGTCTTTCACTGCTGATTATCTTTAAAAATACTGCTGATACTGTGAACAATGTTTCCCTGGTTCTTCTCACTTCACTTTGTATCAGTTCATATAAGTCTTCAAGGTTTTTCGGAAACCATGTAGGGGAAGTATTAATGAAAACATCTGATAGTTGAGTGGCTATGTGAGGTGGTTGAGATAGGGGAGCAGAGTGTGACACAGCTTAGGAGCCTTGATGACTTACAGTCCATCATCATGGTACCATAGAAGGTCAAGGCTTTAACCAACTGGTACTAGCTTTAAGGCTGACCAATCCACACCTCCTGCTTCCCTCTGTTCTGTGATTCAGAGTTGCCATTTCTTACATGAAAACCTTGCTTCTTTCACTATCTCTTCATAGTCTCATCCTCATCCAGCTGAATCCCACTACTACCCATGGCTTTTTCATCCAGTCACCCAAGCTGAAAACCTAGGTGCCATGCTTGACTCCTCATTCTCTCTCACCTTCCATATCCAATCTGATGCCATGTCCTGTCAAATCTATCTTCTTGTATAAACTTCCTTCTCTCCTCAAACACTTCCACCAACTTGACGCAGGCTCTTATCACCTCGAGCCTGGACTATTGTAGTAGCATGCTGGTCGTTCTCCCTGCTTCTAGTCTCCCCAAGCTACAGTGCATCCTCTACTCAATTACCAAAGTGATCTTTCTAAAATACAGATCTGACCATGACACCTTCCTTCCCCCCACCCAGTAGCTCCCTCTTACCTCCAGGATCAGATATAAAATCCTGTTTGACTTTTAAAATCCTTCACAACCTGACCCCTTCCTACCTTTACAGTGTTCTTAATAATACTTTATTCCTCTCTATGTACTCTGTGAATACCTTTTGTTGTTCCTAGAACAGGATACTCCATTTCTCTACTCTGAGCATCTTCACTCACTGTCTTCCATGTGTAGAATTCTCTCCCTCCTTATCTCAGTCTCTAAGTTTCCTTTGCTTCTTTCAAGTTTCAGTTAAAATCCCACTTGCTTTGAGAGGCCATTCCTTATCCCCTTAATGTTTTTGCCCTCCTGTTGATTAGCTCCAGTTTCTCCTGCATCCTCAGGATCTCATTTGTAATACTTCTTTACACATTGTATCTCATATTAGATTGTGATCTCCTTGAGGGGAGAGATTGTTTTGCCTTTCCTTGTATCCCCAGCACTTAGCACCATGCCTAATACGTAGCTTAATATATGTTTTTTGATTTGACTTACTTCTGCCCTCTGAAACCCAATCCTATTACCTAAAAACCAAAAATTTTCACCTTCAATCTCTTCTTTTCATCCTCATGGAAAACTAGCCTTTTATAGAAGAGACTGTATACTAGCTACCTTTTCCTATGCTGATTGCTAAGGTGGCAGATTCCTTGCTTCCCGTGTCCTTCCATATCCTTTCTCTATCATCGCTCATCAGCTTCCCATCCTTTGAGATTCTATATTATTAGGCCATAGCCTTGTTGCTATGATCTATTGGACTCCAGGTCATTCTTGAATTCAGTGCTTAGCTCACAGTTTTGGTTTTTTTCTCCCTCTCCCCCAATCTATGCCATCATAGTTGGAGATTTCAACCTAGTTGATGTCACTTTAGACACTTATCTCCAAGTTCAACCTAAGGTAACTCCATCTCTTTTGACTAACATCTTTAGTCTATCTCCGTACATTTCCTCCACCCCGCAATCAGGAGTGTTCATACTTTAGAGTCAAATCAAGTCCCCTCTCTGATCACAGATTCAGTGACTACTGAGTCCATTAGTAATTGGGCCCGCAGTGCTACACATCAATCCTTTTGTTCTTCTCTCATTATCTCTATCTCACTACCTTCAGTGTCTGTTCCAAATGTTCTCTTGAGGTACTCATACAGTCACCCTCCCTCTCAACAGAGGCTCTGGCCAAATATTTTACAAGAAACTACTGAAGCCATCCTATTCACCATGAGCTCCCTTTTCTTCTCATCTCTATAGTTCAAGTCACTTCAACAGTGTATCCCTTTGTTCCAGTCTTGAAGGAAGAGGTAGTTCTTGCAAACACCAATTTTCTACTTTGTGTCCTAGACCCATCCTTGTCTGGCAGATTGAACCTTTGATTATCATATTGTATAACTTGAGTATTTCCTTTCTCATAGGCTCGTTCCTTAAATGCTTTTAGACATGAAGAGCTCTTCCTCAACTTTAAACAAGAAAACCTTTTCATTTATTTCTTCTCCCTTTCACAGGCAAACTGGTACAAAAAAGTTTTCTATACTTTTGCCTTTGCATTCTTATCTTGTCTCATTTCACACCTACCACTCACTTTCAATCCTACCATTCAATTAAAATTGCTCTTCCAAGAGTAGTAATAATTGCTAAGTTGTTAAATCCAACAGCACTTTCTCAGTGTTTATATTTGTTGGTTTCTCTGCAACATCGGATGTTGTTGACCACTTTTCTCTTTCTATAGTCTAGATTCTAGGGGATTCTCTGGTGAAGCCTATTGCCTACATTCATAATTAAAGGAAACACTAAATTTCAGTTAAGTTATAGTGAAAATAAAAATATAATTCTCCACCACCCACAGCCTCCTGAAATCTATCCACAGAGTCCTTGAGGGGCTATAGACACCACATTAAGAACCCCTGTCCTTGACAGCCTCCCTCTAAGTTTGTGACATAGCTCTCTCCTGGTTCTCTTCTCATTTAAAAATATTTTTATTTATTTTTATAAATTTAAAATTTTATATTTTCCAGTTACATGTTATTTTTACAAATATTTTACAAATTTTTACAAAATTACAAATAATTTTTTACAATCATTTTTTTGAAATTTTGAGTTCCAAATTCTCTTGCTTCCTCCTGCTCTTCCTTCTCTTTGAGAAGGCAAGGAATTTGATGCTGATTATACGTGTGAAGTCATACAAAACATATTTCCATATTAGCACTGACAAAGAAAACAGACAAAAAATAAAACAAGAAAAATAAAGAAAGCTTAATCTTCATTCAGAGCTCATCAATTGGATCTTTGCAGGTAGATAGTACTTTTCATGGTGGTACCTTTGGAACTGTCTTGGATCATTATCTTGATCAGAGTAGCTAAGTCTTTCACATTTAATCATCCTTACAATATTGCTGTCACTGTGTACAATATTCTGATTCTGCTCACTTCATTTTGTATGAGATCATATAAGTTGTCCTCCTGATCTTTTCCTATGTGTCTGGCACCTTCCTTTTTAGTCTCCTTTGTTGCACTGTCATCCTTGTTCCATCTCCTATGAATGGGTATTTACCAGAATTCTGTCTAGGGCTTTCTCCATATATACACCCTTTCTCTCATAGATTTTGATTTCATCACTTCCCATTGGTTCAATTATCACCTCTATGCAGAGGAACAACAGATGAAAATATATAATCCCAGTCTCCTTCCTGAACTCCAGTCCTGCAACACCAGCTCCCTATTTGACATGTTTAACTGTTGTTATTTGTACTACGTTTTTGAAGAGGACCATAACATCAGGAAGATGATGTCATGACTTGTAATTGAACTGGATTTAAGTGAGGGAGGACTGTGCAAAGTCACTTGCCTCACTTTCTCCTCTGGAGCCATCTTGGTCCAGTGGCAAGATATAGAACAGGACAACATCTTTAACTAGATATCTCATAGCTATCTCAAATTCAAAACAAGCATAACAACTCATTTTCTCTTCTCCACAACATTCTCCTCTGCTGAATTTCCCTATTTAAGGGCATTGTCATCCTTCCAGTCATTGGGGTTTAATATGTCATGTCATCCTCAACTCTTCCCTTTCTCTCACATACACTCAGCAGCCAAGTCTTTCATTCCTAGCTCCATAATATATTTCACATCCATCTCCCTTCCACTCACAGTTCAAGTTCTCATCACTTCCTGCTTAGATTATTTTTTAAAATTAAATTTTCTTTTTTTCAATGATTAAGGGTTTATTTTTCTCCTTCCCATTTTCACCTCCTCCCACCAATGGGGAAAAAAAAGAAAGAAAACAAAACTCTTGTAACAAATAAGCATAGTTAAGAGAAACAAATTCCCATGTTGGTCATGGTCTAAAAATGTGTCTTATTCTGCATATTAGCTTATCATTTCTCTGTCATGAGGTAGATAACATTCTTTATTATCAGTCTTTCAGAATCATGACTGGTCAGAATTCTTAAGTCTTTCAGAAGAACTAAATATCTACTAGAGCATTTTGAGGGGAAGAGTAAGAGTTGGGTCTGGGCCTAAGGAAAATCACTTTGACAGCTGCATGGAGGATCAATCAGAGAGGACAGACCAATTAGGAAGCTATAATCCAGATGAAAGGTAACAAGATCCTGAACTAAAGTGGTGACTGTGTGAATAGTAAGAGAGGGTCAGTGAGGAGAGATTCTGTTGGAGTATCTGACAATGTAGTAAATGACAATGTTTAGCAACTCAAGAGATACGTAGTACGAAGGAGAGATGAATTGAGGATAATACTGAGGTCACAAAGCTGGGAAACAAAAAGATTGTTGTGCTCTTGGCAAAAAATAGGGAAGTTACAAGGAAAAATGGGTTGTTAAGGATAAAGATAATTAGTTCTATTTTGGACATGTTGAGTTTGAAATGTCTCTCTGCTTTTTGTCTTTCTTTGTATCCCTAGCACTTAGCACAGTTCCTGGCACATAGTAGGTACTTAGTAAATATTAGCTGACTGACTTTAGTATATTTGTCTTGAAATGTCCAATGGGCAGTTGGTGATGTAGGACTAGAATGGAATATCTATCTTCCACACATGTACATACACACACATATATATTTATACGAGTCATCTACATAGGGATGATAATTTAACCCATGGGAACCGATCTGGTCACTAAGTGAGAGTCTAGAATATAGAAGAGGGTCCAGGTTACTCTAGGGGTAAACCCACTTTTATGGGTTGTAATATGATCATGCTACTACAAAAGAGACTGAGAAGGAAATTAGACTGCCAGAAGAAGAGCTAGGAGAGAATATTCAGCAGTGATCAAAAGAATCAAATTCTGCTGAGAAGTCCAGAAGCACAAAGACTGAGAAAAGACCATTAGATTTGACTATTAAAAGACTACTAGTTTGGAGAAAGTAGTTTCAGCTCAGAGATATTGAAAGCAATATTGCAAAAGATTGAGAAATAAGAGGAAAGAAAATAGAAGCAAAAAGTGTAGGTGACTCTTTTTTTGACTGAGAAAGGGAGAAGAGATATAGGACAATAGTATCTAGTAAAGGTTTTTTAGGATAGGTATGTTTGTAGGCAGCAGGGAAGAAACCAGCAAATAAGGAATTATTGAAAATTGGAAGGGAGCCTGGCTTCCATCTTCCTTCTGCCACTAGAGCTTATTCACAGCTGACCAGCATTCACAAATCTTCTCTGATCCAGGGCCCATTTGCAGCCTCTCCATCTAAACTTTTTTTCCATTTTGAAGATGCTAAAAATAATATAATTGCATCAATTATTCTAGAACCAATAACTTGCCACACGTCGAAGAGAGACTGTACCTAGATTGCCCTTAACCTTAATAATCATAAAGTCCATCTCTACAATAAGAACAGAAACTAATGGATGAAAGTCCCTGACCTTAAAGGTACACAATGGACACATCACAGGTATTGATTGGCTGAACTTTCAAGAGCGATCAGATTCTAACTGGTGGTGCAGACTAGAGGGCTTAAGTCTAGAGTCAGAAAGGTAGCATCTGGAAATCAACCCTGGTGATTCTGAGGAGCAATCATTCAGCCACCTTTGTAAAGCAGTCTCCCCAGGAGAATAAATTGACTGTGCGTAGCACAGTTCAACTGATTTCTATGTGCTACTTTGAGTCTAAAAATGGTTGGTGGTGAACAAACAGAAAGCCAATTCATTCTACTGTCCTCAGTTTAGACAAATGCCCCAACAATGTTTTATTGGTTTCTGGATTTTGTGACGTCAAATGCAGAGTATGTTCTGCCTATATTAAAGAAGTTGAGGAAAAAAATACCCTGTACTCCATGGGGTACCAAGATGACTTTTGTTCAATAGATATGAGTCTGATGGTACTGGAAGTGGTAATTAGGTTCAGGGGGTTAATTTCTCTGCCAATGGGAACACTACCTCTTGTGGGTCAGTCATGATAATATTGTATCAGTTAATGATGCCTCTAAAAGTATGATGGTTTCATATGTATTTGTATATGTATGTATGTATGTGTGTATATATACACATGAAATATATGTATGTACATATGCATACATATTTCAATATGTATCCATACATATGTATACATACATGTGTATACACACATATCTATATGAGTTCCCCTACTCCTGAGAGTTTATGAAAATAGTGTCATGGCTTCTGGTCATGACTGCCACCCAATGCTATTTATTTATAATGATCATGGCTCCTAGTCCTTTGACTCTAAGTCATATACTCCAAAACAGAGCACCCAATACAACATGTCTGCGGTGGAAAGATTCTGCAACATGGACATAAGGACCACGATGGAGGATTACAACACTGCTCCAGATATGCTGCACACAAAATAATATCACCCAAGTGTCTATTTACAAAGTAGACAAACACGATTGCTGCAGATTTTGCACCACTGGCATCGGTGGAACAATGACAACTTGAGATTTCAAGACTTTAGAATCTTTGATCCAGGGCCTATGAATCATGGGAAGCTGAATTTCCATGATGGTCATTTGAGTAAATGCATCTCTGTCTTTTCTATGTAGATGAGAAGGAGTTTGCCAAAGTAATCACTGACAAAATATCCCTTACAATTTTTTTAAACATAATTGGTAAGTGTGTTGGTTTAAAAAAAATCAGCAATTAAGTTTCTTTGATGGATTACTTCGTTCCATTCTTTAGCAGTTCTTTAAGCAGTCACTGTACGAAGTTACCATATTAAAGAAGTTTTGTGTAAACTTTTGTTAGAATTTTTTTTTAATGCAGGAAAAAAAATTGGAGGAGGGAGAAATGATTGAAAGGACAATTTGCTGTGGAAAATAAGACATGGGATCAAGAATAAACACAGAAGGGGCTGCCTTGGTGAAAAGAACTGCTTTATTATCAGAGACTGAAGTAAAGGCAAAGAGAATTGGGGTTGATATCAAAAAAGCTTTGAGAATTAGATGGGAGAAAAAGAAAGGGGAGCTCACAAGTTTCTTCCAGTAAAGTATGAGGCCAGGTCCTCAGCTGAATGGAGGAGGAATGGGGCAGGAAGTGATGTAGGAGATTTGAGGAGAGAAGAAAGTGTTTGGAACAATCTTTAATCTCTTCCTATTTACTGGCTCCTCTTTTATCTACAGACATGCTGAGATAGACCACATTTCCTTAAAAACCGAACAAACAAAAATTTTTTACTTGACCCTGCCATCCTTTCCAGCATCTATCCTCTCTTCCACTGCCAAACTCACAGAAAGAATCACATTATCTGCCTCTAATTTCTCACTACCAACCCACTTCATAAACTTTTACAATCTAGCTTTTGACTCCACCATTTGACTATACCCATCTTTTTTGTTTCACAGATAACACACAGAAGGCACTGGAGTTTTCAGACTCCAACCTCTAACAGGTTCACTCTTGATCTGGTCAGACAGGCAGACAGCTTCCGAGGGGTTAATAATCAGCTTTAGTCTCATCTAGTCTTCTCAGAAGGGTTGCTGATAAAGGAGCTGGTGCTCCTACAGCATTCCCTAATCACCCTTCTTGCAGTGGCTGGTGAGAAGGGAGGGAGCAACTACTCTTAGGTCTCGATGGAGTCAATTGAGACAGGTATAGCTTGTTCACATCCCTAAATCCCCTCAAGTCTCAAAGGATGCCAGTTGAGGCAGGTACATGCATTCCTCTATGCATTATCCATGATTTCCCCAATGGGTTCCCTGTGGTTTCCCCCATTCTCTGACTCACTTGCTTTACAGGGCAACAGACAAAGAAGTCATCTTGCCAACATTAAGCTCACAGATTAACTTTAGCAATATCATCATTCAGCACAAGCATAGTAAATATCACATTACATCATCCCTTATTTCACAGTGCAGCCTCAGTAGGACTGTCTGTCACTATGATTCTGGGAAGTTACTATCTAGAATCCTTATGGCTATTCTGGAAGTTATTATCTAACACCTGGAAACTAGACATTCCTATGGTCATGGATCCTGAGAAACTAACTCTAAGAAGGATAACAAAATCCTCTTTACATACACTTCCAAAGGTTACTAATAATTTTTTAATTGCTAAATCTGGAGGTCTCTTTTCAATCTTTATTATCTTTGATGTTTTTGCAGATTCTGTCGGTACTCCTTCCTTTGGACATTTTCTTTTTCCATGGGTCCTATTAACACTGTTTGCTTGGTTCTCTAACAAGTTTGAACATTCCTTCTTAATATCCTTTGCTTGATCTACCTCTTATCCTTTTACTGTAGGTAACTTCTATGGCAGTGGTTTCCATTTAGAGATTTAATGATGGTCAAAGGGGATTGTTCTAAAAATTTTTTTCTACTGGATCTTCAAGAAGTAAATAATTGCCCAGTTATTTTACAAGTACATTTTCCCTCTGCAACAATAAGCATGTGTATGTTTGAAGTATTATAGGTTTGTTTCTGCAGCAATTTTTAACTATCACGATCATGCACACAATTCTGGTGTTCTTGTAGTGATTATATAAAACTCTGACTGCTTCTAAGTTCAATGTTTCAGCCTGTCATCAAATCGTTTTCAAATTGTCACAAGAGTTTGACATTCAGGTGCAAACTGATTCCCAATAGATGATTAGACACATACAAGTACCCTCTGCATACTGCACCAGAGTAGCTCCCTCATACCCCTCAGACACCTTGTAATTGTACCTCATCAGCTGTGTAATCACTTGATCAAGATGTTACAGTCATGTGAATTCTTGCAGCACAAATTTCAGGATGTTTGAAAACTATTTCTGGGCTTTCATTATGAATCATCTTGAAACTATCACAGACCATCATAAACATTCTTTAGAAACATTATATAGTTCTTCAGTGTTAAGGATGTTTTTTGTTTTATTTATTTTGACCAAATATTTATCTATTTAAATTCTGATTTTCTCCTTAAGCTGCTATTCTTTTCCCTGTAGGATTTTCAAATGAACTGGTTGGTAAGACTTCATTCAATAGCTATTGTGCCAGCAGAAGAGAAGATAGCTACATCAGAAGAGAATCTTTCCTTACAAGGGTTAGCTTGTAATAATAATATAATAAATGCAACTGAATTTTAAGTACATTTATCATTTACTAGAGTTCTTGTCAGCCAATAGAAAAGTAAATATTTTATATTGTAACTATTGATTTTCATCTACTGTTTAGGTTGCTAAAAAACAAAACATAAATTTCCATATCTCAGCAATAGAGCTGTTAAATTCTACCATTTTTCATCACACACTTATGTGAGTGAGCATTTTTACTATATTCTTTTTTTAAAAAAATCAAAATACAGAGATAAAATTATTGTGGAATGAGATTTTAGATTAAGCTTGTCTGGTGTTGAACTAAATATTGCAAATCTTTGTTTAAAAAAGCCCATTATAGAAATTATACGTAATTATTATACTACATTAAATATCTTCCAAATTATAACTTATTTCAGTAAAATGTTATTTATGTTCAACAAAATTTGTAAAATAAAGAAATGTGGTATGAAGTGTTGCTGGACTACTTCTTTTAATTCTTACAGGATGTCCCAATATTATTTTATTAAGTTTTATCATTAAATTTTATTATTTTATATTTAGTTTTCATTGATAGAATGCTTTATAATTGTAAGTATATAATGTAAATTTAAACTTGCAGCGTTGGGGGGCAAAGTTATTATAGTTATTGTTAGCACCTAATGAATACATCTCAAGGAATATTAAGAGTAATATTAAATTACCTTTGGAGTTCACAACATTATTTTTTGTTGGTGTTGAAAGGAAAGAACAACAACCAAGAAAACCCTTGGGAATCATTGCCTTAAGACTATCTTTATCTTCTTTCTTTATACCTCTCTCTAGGTGATCTCATTAACCGCCATAGGTTCAAACATCCAGGCAGATGATTCCTCCCAATTCCCATTCTCTCTTCTGAGTCCTAATGCCATATCAATTTCCTGCTGGTTATTTCCTCATTGATACCTAACTGGCAACTCAAACTCGACCTGTTACAAACAAAATTCATCATCTTTTCCTCTCAATCCACCCTGCTTCCAAATTCCCTTCTTTCTGTTAGGTGGCATCAATATATATATTAGGCAGCATCAATATATCTATCTATCTATATGATATGAATGCTACAAAGTCAAAACAAAAATCAGTTCTGCCCTGATCTACTGAGGGACGTAAAATATACATGGATAAAATATACATGGATACAAGATCATGTGAGGAGAGAAAACAGATGGCATTTAAAGTGACCCTTGAAGGAAACTGAGAATTCTAAAAGATAGAGACAAGGGAATGCATTTCAGAAATGCTGCCATAGACTGTGCAAATGCATGGTCTTTTCTCTCCCCCATACCTTCCCACTTCCCTCCCCCACATCTAAACAATTGCTTAATATTTCTTTGGTAATGTAGCACTTTTGACCTATGTCCGTAGAGGGTATTTACTTACTACTTAGAGATTCAAGGGCTACCCTGCAGATAACCCCTCCTGACAGTACAATTCATGAGCCCTCTCTAGTGTATAAATTTTAACTTGAAGCCTTTAGGGGATATTACTTGTCATACCAGTACATGCAAATAGCTGTTAATAAAGGCATTTATTAAGACAGCATAATGAAAGTAGTAGCTGCAAAACATTAATCATATAATCTTGGAGAATACTCTCTCAAAAATAAACAGTATTCATGCATAAGAAGAATGGCTAGAGTATAATGGTAGCAAAGCACACAGGGACATACATGGCCAAGGCAACTCACAACTCTGGTAACGCAGAACATATAAGTCCCGTTTTTTGACTTTGAAAAATTCCCACAAAACTCCCTTTAGAGCTTAGCAAATCTGTTGGGCAGGTTGCTTAGCTGGGTTTAGGGTTTTTATTACAGTTGATTTCCAGGGCTAGGTTTTTCTGAATTCCATAGTCAGGTCTCTTTGCTGCCAAAGGTTCAATTTCTTGAAGCTGTTTCCTGATGAGTAATCGCCTCTCTTCACATATATCTGTTGGAAGTGTGTTTCTATGCTCCCTCAGCTGTGCCTATAATTCTCTCTCAAAATGCTAAAGGAAGTCTCTCCTCCTGGTCAAGTGGCTCCTCTTCAAAGTGAGATGGATGATTCATGGATGGGAGAAAGAGAGAGAAATCTTTCCCTCAAGAGGTATTTCTTTCCAGGGGTTGAGTTCTCCATCCACTATTGGCTCAGACTGATGAACTAGCTATAGAGCTACCAACTCAGCCCATTTAAGTGCTGTTGAGGAATGGCCAATATTTCAACCCAATCAATTCCAAGCTGCTTCTTTTAGTAGAGAGAGACATTCACACTTTTAAAAAGAGATCACAGATCCTGTGTATTTCATACACAGGAGATCCCACAAATAACCCTTGTTAATACATTAATGTATGGGTTTTTAATCTTTTTTCCCTTGTTGAGCCCTTTATCAGTTTGGTGAAATCTATGGACATCATTTAAAAATATTTTTAAATGCATAAACTAAAATATATAGATTAAAAAGGAAAGCAATTATAATGAAGTACTTGTCAAAAATTTTTTAAAAAATTCTCAGCCTAGGTTTTAAGAACCTTTGCATTAACACTTCATCACCTGTCCTTATATCCATTACATCTACCTCCATATACCTGTCTTCTCTATTTCCACTCTTCATTTCCCATCAAGACGACCAGAGTAAATTTTTTAAAATTTTAAACAAGAGGTTTATTAAAAAACAAGATGTTTGACTTGAAGGGAAAACTATCTTGGATCAATTTCTTTATAGCAATTTATCCCTACTGGGAGACACAGATTGCCTTACATGTAACAGCTATGTACAAAAAAGTTATAAAATTGTCTTTGGTTTTATAATGATAAAAGAAATCATTGGGATTATCCAATCAAACAAGGTATGCAAGGATATTTTGTGTGTGTGTGTGTGTGTGTGTGTGTGTGTGTGCTTCTTTTTTTTGTTAAACAGTGAGAGCAAAATAACTTATTGGAATGTAAAGATAAAAGATGAATGAGTATGCCACTAATGGAGAAAAGGGGTAATTCACAGAAACCGTTTGTTTTTCCCCCTCCCCATCTCCATTTGATGTTGATCAAAACATAATGTCAACCATTGAGTTTAAAAAAAAAAATACCCATTATGCCTGTGCACCTACACCAGTTATTTTATGTGCTGTAAAGGAATGGAGGAAGGCAATCAAAGAGAGAAAACTATACTGCAGTAGTTAGGCTGTGGATGAACCAAATCTTGGTTTTCTAATTGTGAATGTATTGTTTTCCTTGGGAGCACAGTTCTGGAGTAGAGTTGTAGATTTTCTTTTTAGAAAGCACCTCTTGTCTGCTGCTGGAATATGTCAATTGTATCTTCATCTTCCATTTCCAACTGTGCAGGTTTGTCTGTTTCATTGATGGGTTGACCATCAAATCACAGTATTATCGGCCTCATTGAAAATCCCCGTCGTTCACGATAGGTTTTAAGTAGTTTACTAAGTGGTGTGTGCCTCTTAATCTTAAATTGCCCCACCGAACCATCTTGCTCCGCCACCTTCAAATTAATGTGGTCATTGTTTTCAGTCTTGACTCCTTTCAGCTTTTTGTCTGCCGTGGCGAGTCTGGGGGTCTCCTCTGCCACAGCTTCACAAAAGGCATCAGGATGGTCTGCTCCAAGGGAATGGGGGTGGAGTACGGGAGAGAAGCAGCAGTGGCAGAGAAGGAGGAAGATGATGGTGGTGATGTTGAGGAAGAGGAGAAAAAGAAGGAAGAGGAGGTGGAGGAGGAGGAGGAAGAACCAGAGTAAATTATTTAGAAAACCTTCACTGGATTCTTTAGCACCCTAATTCAAATTATCATTTTTCCCTCAATTGACCTCCCCTATATAGCTTCCTAAAGTACAGGTCTAACTATATAATTTCTTACTTGTTGCCTCTCGGATAAAACACAAATTTCTCAGGCTGCCATTTAAAACCCTCTATAATCAGGATCCAGCTGACTCTTACAGAATTCTTTCATATCATTCTCCTTTATGTACTTGGCATTTCAGCATGAGTCAACTGATTTCATTTCAGTTTATTAGGAATCTATTCTAACAATACATCAAATACCAGGCATTCAAAGACAAAAACAAAAGAGTCCATTTAGGCTTTTATATTCACCTTGAAAGGGGACAGTGGTGGTAAAATACAAGACATACAAAAATAAATATAGTGTAATGTAAATTGAGAGAGAAAATACTAAAAACTTGGGGCATCTTTGTGGAGGATGTGGTACCTGTGGTGAGTCTCAGAGTAAGCTAAAGTTTTTAACGAGAGCATTCCAAGATTGGGGAGCAGTTTATGTGAACATACAGATGTTGGAAATTAACTTTTGAAATCAAAGAATAGCTAGAAGTCCATTTGCTTGATAATATCGAATATAAAATTTTAGAATAATCTCTTTGTTCTCTAAGAAGCAAACTCAGAGAGTGCCTCTTCCTTTGTCAACAAAAGTCAGATAGGGCTGACTTGGCATTCCTGAAGAGACCTTTAACCTAGGACACTTTTTCTGAATAATGGGAAGTTTTCCATATCTTAATATTTTGTGGACATATACTATATTATGGCATGTTAATGATAAAGAAAACACAGACATCTTGGATCATAATTTCTATTTAAAACTTTGTCAAACTCTGTTATCTTATTGTATTTACAACCTATGCAATTAAGAAATTCCTTTCTAATGGTCTAGTTAATCACTTAGGGAGACCATAAATCTGAAGGACACAGAACACCTTCTTTGTCCTAAAACAGATTTAAGGCTGGCTGTTTTTGGCATCTGGTATCAAGATTTAGTATCTAGCTCCGTGGACTTCGCATACTGTTACTTTGAAGAGAATGAATTCATCTATAATAAATAATGAAAATGTATGCATTTAGCCTGTTGCCTCTACTTTAACCAGACTTAAAGGTTATTATGCTGGATGTTGGACCACAGAGTTAATGAAGTGAAGGGTCAAGGGTGACCGAGTTTGTACATTTAGATGCACCAGAAGGATGGCATTACCCTCCATAGATGACAGTTAATAAATATCAAGCACCTATGTGCAAAGCCCTGTGCCAGGCCTCTGGCAAAATCGAAAGTCCTTTATCCTACTGGGGATGAGGGCCTACAGAGTTCTTCCCTCAAATGGCCATCATCTTAGTTCAGGCCTGGATCACCCAGTCCATACTATTCTAATAATATCTTAATTAGTCTTGGTGTTTCATCTCTTCCCTCTCTGATACAGCCTCCTCGGTTTCCCAAGTACAGACCTGACCTTGTCATTGCCTGCTCAAACAGGTCCAGTATCTCATTTCCAAGATCAAATGTAAACTCCCTTGACTGGCTTGTAAAATACTTCAGGATCTATCACTGACCTACCATTCCATCTGGAATTCAGTCAAACTGCCCTTTTCTCCATATTTCTATATGATTTTCCATCTCTCCTATGTGCCTTTCATTGAGGCCTCTGCCTTATGGAAACCTAGCTTCTATAAAAGCTCAGCTTGTTTAACCACAGGAGATTTTTCCTAATCTTCCCTGGATGCCATTGTCTCTTCCCCCAACTCCTTCCTCCAATTGCTTTTCCTTTAACTTTGTATATATTTTACATCTTCTTCTGCGTACATTTTGTTTCCCATGATGGGATGTATGCTAGGGAACAAGCAGTTTCATTTAAGTCTTTTCATCCCCAGCAGCTGGCAAACAGTAGGCACCTAATAAATGCTTGAATCGACTCACATACAAGTACACAGAGAAGTAAATAATTTCAAGAGTGGTTCTTTGAAGAAAAGGAAGGAGTCTATGAGTGAGATGTGCAAAGGCACCAAGGTCAGGGATGGAACCCCACGTTTGGGGGAATAGTCAGCAATCCCCTTATCCAGCACCAACATGTCCTCGTTGCTGCTGAGTCCTAACTCTTGGGACCCCGCTGACCACCTGTCCGTGAGGGTTGCTTGGCAAGGATGCTGGAGTAGTTTCCCACTTCCTTCTCCAGTTCTACGCAGGGAAGGGTTAAGTGACTGGCCCAGGGTCATACAGCTTGGGTCCGACATTGATTTGGAACCCAAGGCTCTCCCCACCGCACCAACATGGCAGGCACCTTCTTGGGTACGGAGGAGTCAGTACAAAGAATGACGTAATCGCTACTTATAATTCAGCCATTAAAAGTGCAACAAGACTTCTGGGCCACCGAGGGTGCGTGCACAAATGCATACAAAGACACCTATTTCTCTAGAGCACAGACACTAGTAAACGAAGTAACGGCGTGTGGAGGAGGGGCAGGCGGGGCGGCTCGGAGCAAAGAGCAGGCAGCCGCGGGGGAGGGGTGGGGGGATGGAGGAGAAGGCCCGGGATGGCCAGGAAAGTGGGAGGGTGAACGTCGAGCGGGCCCCGGCAGGGGGAGGAGGGGAGGGCCCGTAGGATGGAGCCAGGCCGACTGCAGGACAGCACAAGGCCACGATCCTCGCCCCACCCCTCTCATCTGGGCGGAACAGGAAAAAGCGGACTATACCGGAAGTAGTCACCGCAGAAGAGCGTCGGGAAATGATGTCCTCTCTACGCAGACCACGCTAAGGGGGCGGGGAGTAAAGGAAAGCGTCCGGTGCTCGTCAGAATCGGCTCCCGGGATCCCTAGACTAAGCGGAAGCGTTCCGCGCTCGGTTCGCAGAGGACCACGTGGCGCCGGGGCAGCTTCTGGGCAGGTGGAACCAGGACGCGGGTACAGACTGCGGGTCCAGGTGAGGGGGGCTCCAGGGGCGCGGAAGTCAAGGGCTCGGGCGGCTCTTGTCGGCGGGGATTCCCGGGGAGCAATCTGAGCCCCAACCCGGTTCCTCTCCGGTCTGTCCCCGCATTAGAGCCGCACAGCCCAAGTTTTAATCCCGGGAGGGGTCTGGGACTCGGGGATGTCCCTAAACCTGGGGCGTTGGGGTTCCCCTTGGGGTCGTAGGTTCGTGGGTCTGGAGCTGGACGGGCCGGGGAGGTAGCTGACTCAGCATCGTCATTGTACGGATAGAGAAACCTCAGTTTCTCAATTAGCATACGGAGGCGAAGTGACTGGCCCAAGGTCACATGGCCCTCTGCGTCCCCTCCCAGGGCTCCTTCTTCCTTTCTTTGCTAGTCAGCATGTCAGCATACACTTGGTTCCTTCTTTTCCTCTCTCTTTTAAGGCCCCTTTTATTTTTTTGAAATTGACAAACACGAACATTTCCCTGTACAGAGTACACCAAAAGACTTGTGTATCTCACACTACCAAAATCTGTTTTAAAAACCTAGTATTTATAGAGCTCTTTAAGATGCTTTAGAAATAGTTTACCCTCACAGCGACCCTGGGAAGTAGGTGCTACTATATTCCCCGTTTTACACATGAAGAAACAGGAACACAGGTTAAGTGACTTGGCCCAGGAGCACACTATTAAGTGTCTGAGGCAGCGTTTGAACTCAGCCAGAAAGGCTCCAGTTCCAATGCTTTCTCCGTTGGATCCCTTTGCTATTTTAAGTATGATTTAAATATATACATATAATATATATGTATATATATACACACATTATATATATTTAATTTTACCAGTCCATCATCACTGCCTCTCTTGCCTGTGTTTCGTTCTGAACTTCCATCTGCCTCTTCTCTGTTTTTAATGTCTGACACCCCCCCCCCCGGCCATTTTTGTATTACTGTTACTACCCTTTTAATTTTTTTTCCCTGCTGCACTCTAGGAAAGTAAAATAAAGTAATAGTCTAGCAGAAAGGAACCATAAATTGACTGTCTGAAAATGTTTGTCTCACTCTGGCTATTGTCTGCCCAGAGGTTGGATGAATGTGCTATCTCAAGTCTTTTGCAGTAATGATTAGCCATTGTATACTTACTCACACTTTTTGTCCTTTACCACGTTGTTATCATTGGATACATTGTTCTCTTGATGCAGCTCTCTTCATTTTGCATCAATTTTACAATTATTCCCAGTTTTCTCTGAATCAGTTCCTTTTACCATTGCTTATGCTATAATAATATTCCATTACCTTATACCATAGTTTGTTCAGCCATTCCTCTTTTGATGAGCACCCATTTTGTTTACAGTTCTGTACAATAACAAAAAAGTGCTTCTCTAAATATTCTGTGCACATGGGTCCTTCCCTTCTTTTATACATACACACACACACATATACATATATGTGTGTAATATATATATATATATACATATAGTCAAAAGGGTTTTAGATGACAACCTTTTCTTTTGCTCTAAGGGAAGGAGGGATAGATTGGGAAGGAGACTCAAGTCCCAAACTGACTGCTACCAACTTGCTTTGTGATTTGGGACAAGTCACTTTGACTCTTTGGGCCTTAGTTTCCACACCTGTAAAATGCATGGTTTGAACTTGAACTCTGAGGCCTTCAATCTCTAAATATTATGAGAATTCTTAGAGTTATATAGAATAGGATCTCTACCACAGGCTTTTCTTACATCATTAGATTTGGTAGATTTGTAATTTCATCTGTTTCCCCCACTTCCCTCTTCTCCCATCATGCAGATAGCAAGACTTAGGGGCTGAAAAATTAATCACCTGTTGGCTAGCTTCCTTGGTGAAGAGCCGCTCTACACTCAGCTACACTGGTATGAAGGGGAAGTTAGATTATTAGCACCTGTACTCAAAGATATTCCAGCTTGGTTGGTCATGTCACAGCTTGCTTTCTCTAGGTGTAGCACCCAGGGTCACCTCTGCACCATGAGGCATCATCATAAGATTTGAATGGAGCATCACAAACTCACTTGTTTTGTACTACCTTGTATTGTCTTCTGGTTCAGTGTATGCTACTGTTGTCACCTACAGATGGGTATAATTTAAGGTAGGGAGTGAAAGGGGAAAAGGATAAGTAGATTTATCTGAGAAATCAGGGCAGGGATGATTTGTTGCTACTTTTATTTTCTTTCCCATAGTTATTACAGTTCCACTTTAAGCAGTAAATATTTGATAAACACATACTGAATTAAATAGGAAAAAAGTAGGATCCATGGGATTAGGAGAAATGTTTTACTTTTTAAAAATTGATATTAAAGTTAGCAGATTTAGGGGATGGGTTTGTAATCAAAAAGCTTTGAGTTGGTATGATAGATTTAAATCAGCTTAACTGTGTAATCTACTTGGGAAGGATGACGATACAAACAGGACACTTACAGTCTCATTCTCCCTGCCACCTCACCTCTAGGATCATGGCTACCAGCGAGCGTACTTTTATTGCCATTAAGCCAGATGGGGTCCAGAGGGGCCTGATTGGAGAGATTGTTAAGCGCTTTGAACAGAAAGGATTCCGTCTTGTTGGCTTAAAATTCATGCAAGTAAGTAGGTTATTTCCTCTTTTGAGCAAATTTACTTTCTCATTTGGCATGATGGGATGGTACACTTTCCCCTGGTACAGGGGTGGGAATGTTGGTGGGAATAAAGTATGAGAATCGGAGTGAAGGGAGGCAATGTGGATTATTTTTCACTTTTCATGATCTTTTGGGGAAGAGGGAGCATCAGTTTTCTTGAGGTAGGGCTAGGAGGTGTTCAGTGGCCTGCTGTTATATCATGAGACTGTCTATGTCTGGGTGCCTTTGTCCCACTTTTCACCTTTGAAAGAAGCCCCCACCCTACAAGATAGAGAGCTTCTTAATAAACCCGCTTATCCTTCTAATTCCACATGCCCTAGAGCATGTTTGAGTGTGTATTTCTGAGCTTCCCAGAATAGATCATTTTAGAAAACCATATTTTCTGAGGCAGGCTGCATTCAAGCCAGGAGATCTTTCAAACAGTCTATACCCATTGTGTGCAGAGTCCTGAATTATATATATACATCATGGGGGGATACAAAGAGGACATGGGCTTTGTCCTTGGGGAGCATCTGCTCTAAAGAAGGAGAAAGAACACCGACCCCTGAAAGTGAGGTTTTTCAGCTCCAGTGTCTCCTTTATTCACTCTTTGGTGCAGATAAGTTGAGAAATCATCATACCTCAAAAACATGCCAGTTACGACCCGCCCATCCCAAAAACATGGAAGGAGAAACAAGGAACTTGGAGAATCCACAATGCAGGTTGGCAGTTTGAATAATTAGGAATTGGCCATAAAAATCAACCTTAGATTTGCTCCAGAAAATTAAAAAATATGTCTGGCTTTGTTTCTGGACTATCCCTCTCTGCTGTTGACAAGTGAACAGGGAATACAAATTAATTTTAATGTTTATTTCTTACTGTAAAAGAAAGGTCTTGGTTCTCTTTCACCTCTAAAACTCTTAGGGCTTTTCATGATTAACCCAAGTCCAGCAGTATGAAATAGGGAGGAAAAAAGAAGAAGAAAAAGCACCATACGACAATTCAATTCAATTAACATTTCTTAAACATATACTATGTGTCAGGCATTGTACTAAGTGCTAAATTATAAAACGAAAAAGAAGTGAATAACCATTCCCTTCCATTGGCACTTATATTGGGGACTTGACCTCATCTCTGCATCAGGCATCTAAAATGTATGCTGTGACTTTAAAGGTGGGAATAGAGTTAACATGGTTTAGATCCCTTCAGGGCCTTGGTTCTCACCCTCATTTCTGTGGTTCAGGCTTCTGAAGACCTTCTTAGAGAACACTACATTGATCTGAAGGATCGTCCCTTCTATGCAGGCTTGGTCAAGTACATGCATTCTGGCCCTGTGGTAGCCATGGTGAGTATCTGTAGGGACAGTTTGTGTAAGCTGGGGGCATTGAGGATAGGTTAGGATGAATTATGGTACATTCGCATTCTTGGAACATCTTGGTATAGTGGCCAGAGTCCTGGACTTGGACGGATTTTAATCCCTCTTCTGACACCTGACACTTCTCTGAGCGCAGATTCCTAATGCTTCAGATCATCTGTGTGACCTTGGCCAAGTGACTTCACCCCTCTGTGTCTTAGTTTTCTCATCTGTAAAATAAGGAGATTGGATAAAGTGACCAGTAAGGTTCCTTTTAGCCCTGAATCCATAGATTTGGTCCCACCATCACAGTATTGTAATGTATGGAAAATGCATTGTAAAGTTGAAAGCACCACATAAATGTCAGTTATTGTTACTGTTACCATCCTCGCCTATATACAGGGAATACTGTGGTCTTGGAGGATTCTTCGAGTTGGAGATGAGCTGAATCCTCCGACCCATTCCAGATAAGGCAGATCTGTCTGTAGAACTGAGGGCCTGTGCTTTGAGGCTGAGATTTCACCTAACTTAATCCCCAGAATCCCGGTTGGACTTTACTTACTCTTTCCTAGACATGTCTGAATCTTGGGTTTCTGGAGGTGTCACTAGCGGGACCTCTCTCCAGGAGGAGAGTGCTTCTGGAATTAGCATCTTCTGCTCTGCATCTTCCCCACTGATTCCTTTTCTCCCTTGACTTCTTCCTCTTTTCCTGTGGAGGTCTGGGAAGGGTTGAATGTGGTGAAGACGGGTCGAATGATGCTGGGAGAGACCAACCCGGCAGATTCCAAACCAGGGACCATCCGTGGGGACTTCTGTATTCAAGTTGGCAGGTAGGTCTTGATGCTTGTGGAGCTCATTGTCAGAGGGATTTGTGCTCCTCCAGCACAACTTTGGGGGATAAAAATGTTGCAGTAATACTAGAAGGAGGCTCGTATGTTTTGGTAAACCTTTCTCACCTAATGGCTTGGCTTTGGACCTGTATCTTAGGTCAGTCAACAACATGAGTTCACAAAAACCGTAAACTGTCTGTTGTTTGTCAGCTTTGTACCTGTACCATTGTGGTGGTGTTGTTTGAGCCATTCTTGTGGAAGGTTGTGATTTAAAAAACAATAGTTGATAGTGGAATTTTTTTGTTTTTGGACTTTGAATCAGTTTACATGGCTAGGGAAGTTTTAAATCATCAAAAGAGAGAAGTGGGACTCTTGACAGTTTTCATATCTTTGGAGGTGGGAGCCACTTGGAGGGAAGGTATATTTTATGAATGCTTTAAAAAAAGTCATTTCCTGATGATACCCCAAACACCCTACCTTTTAAGAAAGGAAGTACAGTTATATAAAATTAATCAACACATGGGCCATGTCTGAAAAATACATGCTTTATGTCATACCTATAGTCCACCACCTCTTCCCTCAGAGACAGGAGGCCCACTTCACAACCTGACCATTTTATTTTGCATCTTGCTGGTAGGAATGAAGGGGCTGCAGGAATGACACTGTGCTTTTTAATCCCTTTTTTATTGCTGACATGACAGAATTTTATTTTTCTTTCATACCCTTTCCTTCCCAGGAATATCATTCATGGCAGTGATTCAGTGGAGAGCGCTGAGAAGGAGATTGGCTTGTGGTTTCGTCCTGATGAATTGGTTGATTACAAGAGCTGTGCCCAACAGTGGATCTATGAATGATGTGGAGCTTTCTCCATTCCCACAGGCAGGGGACCAGGCTGTGACTCTGCTTATTTCCAAGGGCTTCCCTATGGACTGTGGAGACTTCTATGCTTTGGTTGCACAATGGTCCACCTTTCTGGTCACATTAAAAGGTTGTTGGAGCTATTGAGTCTGTCATTCTGTGGTACTGAGGGGAAGGGGTGGGAGGATGTTAATGTTTCCAGCTTTCTTTTCTTTTTGTATATTGGACTGGTTGAATTGATGGAGTAGTGTAAAGAATTGACAAATTATTGATCCGTAGACTTTGATACAATGGAGATAAACAGTTCTAGAGAGAGAATGGGGGAGGGTGGAACAGGTGAGGGAGGCCCAATCTATTCTTTCATATGACTGTTAAGAAGATCATGTAAGTGTTGGTCATTGGGAAGATTTGTTGTAGAAGTGATAGATGTTCCCCAAAAGCTCTAATTCCCCTGCTATTGTACGTAGGTGTAGTGCCAATGTAATAACTCACAATGCCTATGGTGGCCATGAATATGCCGGCACAGTTGTGAATCTTGAAATACAACTGACTCTCCGTATGGAAGACAGAACCAAAACATACATTCAGACACCAGAAAACCAAATCCATCACAGCAACAAAGAAATCCATGCACGATAACAATGCAGAGGGCAACAGCATCCCCAAGCCTTCCCCCCTTCCAGGCTTCCCACAAACCAGCTCCATTAAACACATCACAAACAGACCCTTTTAAACAAAATCACAAACAAGGCCTTTCTCTCACACTAGCCAGCTGCCTGCTTGCCTACATCCTTCCTAGCTCTGACTATTCTCATTACTAACATCCTCTCTGCTCTAACCTGGTGTCTTGTTTAACCCTGCTCCACCCCTTCAGTAAACTCCTACCACAGGCTTCCTGTGACTCACTTGTGTGACCTAGGCTCCATATGACTTTTGCAGGTCACATGGGCCTATCAATGAATGGGAAGGGTCTTCCCATTTAAATTACCATTACAGTGGGTCCTGTTATCCTGAACCCTAAGTTCATTATGACCTTGGTGATCCTGGTTATGATTCACCCAATGCTAAGAATTCCCCAAGAGATGGTTTTCTCTGTCATGGCCAGTAAAACTCCTTTTCCCAAGCAGCTGTTCAAGCATAAGTATAGCTCTGCATAAGATCATAGATCTCAGGCTGGAAGGGGTCTAAGAGGTCCCATCTAGCCCAATGCCCTCTTTTACAAATGAGAAAATGGTGTCCAAGTAGGGACTTGACTCACCTAGTCACAGGAAAGAAGTGGCAGAGCTGAGATTCACTCAGGTCCCATGTCTTACAAGTTCACTCATCATTGCACCTGCTTCCTGGAGCAGCGGGATAGTGAGATTTAATTATACCAATTTACCCCTCTACAGGACTTGTGGAGATAAGGAGTGACCTCTAAATGAGATTTCCCACCCACCTCCCCAACTTGGTCATTCTGTCCCCAGTAACATTCTGCCTGGTTTTAAACAAAATATATGCTCATATTCTTACATTAGCTCCTAACTGGCCATACCCTAATGATAAGCTTTTGTCAGTTACCGGTTGGCATTCACGCTGGCTGGTGTGTGTAATATTAAAAATTGTTCCAATTACAACTTTTTATACCAATGATAACCAGGATCCCTTTAGTTCCCCCTTTGCTCACCTGCTGAGGTGATGGGTCTCTGGTCTTTTCTGTATTTCTCTGTCCAATATGCTGTTTCCTTGGGTCATGGAGCCCACTGGGACTTTCAATGATCCACCCATCCTTATGCTTTGTTTTGCATAGCTCACCCTCCCTCTTGTTCCTGGTAGTTCCTGCTGCTGTTCCTTTTCCCCCTTGCAACCTTGGTGTGTTGGCTCTGGGAAACGAGTTCAGGTAGACAGCTTGAGAGGTAAGAATGATGATCCCATCCCATATTGAACCCATGGCACATTTCAACAAGGGAAGGTGCTTTTTGGATAGTAAATGTATGAAAATGTATCATAGTGTTTAATTTATTGAGGAAGTATTGAGCAATAGAATGTAGCCTCCAAAGGCCAAGTCCATTTTGTTTGTCACTATCCCAGAAGGCACTTAAAAATGCTTCTTGAGTAAACGAATGAATATATGCTATGGGGCATGGTCCTGTGCTATAACTGAAGGAGCATCAATGGACTACAGGAGGCCTGCCTCAATTATCCTTTTTTACAAAAAGTTGATTTGAGGTATGTCATGACCTCAGAATAAACTGGAGACTCAGGCAAGCCCCTGTGGGTAATTTTTCATTCCACAACTCGCTTGAAGCAATTTTATCTGGTTGGTATTTTCCCTGCTTATTTGGGCATGGTGATTCTGGGACAGGATGATGGTCATAATAATAAATGGATATTTTATAGCACTTTACAGTATGCAAGGTACTTCATACAGATCTCATTTGATTCATGTAAATCCTGCACAATAACCATTGGAGGTATGAAGGTGGATTGAGGATTGAGTGGGGTAGGTGAAGAGAAGAATAGACACCTTTCAGGAGGATCTAGTACAGAGGTAAATTTGAGTTTGAAAGAGGGTATGGAACAAAGATTAAGGGACAGGAGAAAGATTTTGTGCTGTGGGGCCTAAGAATAGTTGACATTCGAGATGAGATCCCTGACCTGTGGGACTCCTCATGGGAAGAAGCAGCTCAGGGATAATGCCAGGCTAGCAGAGTTGATTTTTCTTAAAAAAAAAATCTTATTTTAATGTGACTTGTTTCCTCACATTCATGTCCAAAGACATCCCTCTTCCTTCCCTCAATGGTGAGTCTTGTAATAATTTTAAAAAGTAAGAAAAAAGCAATTAATGTAAAATTTTACAACATATATATTATTCCACAGCCATAGTCCCTTACCTCTGCAATGAATCTTTCAACTCTTCTCCAGAGTCAAGCTTAGTATAATTATATAGTGTTTGGAATTTTGGTGGGGTTCTACTTACATTGTTGTAGTAACTGTATATATGTATTACATAGAACAGTGTAAATAAATATAATTTCTACAACGTAAATAAAACAGTCTATAAATATAATCTACATACACGATTACATCAGTGTAAACAGAACACTCCTCACTGTGTAACAGTATATACGTGTGCATACATACGTGTGTATGTATAGATTTGTGTGTCTGTATACGTATATATTGCTTACTTTGCTAACTTCATTCACAATCATTTATCTTTTTGTGCTTCTCTAGATTCTTGTTTGTCATTTTTCTACTCCATGCCAATGATCCATTACTTTCCTGTAATGGAAATGTTTAATCATTTCCTGGTAGAAGCAGACTCCCACTTATAGATAGAATAATCTGTATTTCAAATGATTGAGTCAGTCAGGAAACATTAAATGCCTATAGTGTGCCAGGTACTGTGCTAAGTAAGCACTGGGGATACAAAGAAATGTAAAAGACAGTCCCTACCCCTGAAGAGGCCAGGTTTCACTCTTGTAGGTATACCTGCTCCAAGGTGCCTGGCAGTAGGTCTACTGGAGGGGAAAAGAGAATCAGGAAGGAGCTCTCTCTGTAGGTGTTAGTGGCCTAGCTTCTGAAGTTGACTCAGGAGTAGAAAAAGTACAGGTGAAACTCCCTTCTTGACCCCTAGGAAAGTCATTGGGTCTCCTTCAGTGGCTCTGTGGTCTCTGTAGGTTCCAAGCAAGGGACTCTATCTAGAGGCTGGCTCAGACCTCCAGGAACTGGAAACTGACAAAAATTGTCCCTGGGATGGGAAAAGGGTCTATCTGTGCTTAGAGCTAGAAGGGGCCTTGAGAGTTTTAGCTCACCCTTCGTTTTACCAAGGAGAGAAATGACTTTCTCACCAAAGTCAGCTCCCCTTCTTTCTGGCAGGTTGGAATGGTCATAGTGTGGTGAAATCCCTTTCTATCCCTTTCTCTGTCCCAGTGCTATATTTTTGGAGAAGCTATTTCTCTACTCATGGATTTAGTCCCCGTCTGTGAAATGAAGGAACTTTAACTACATCTCTGAAATTCCTTCCCACTCCATCTACCAGGTCAATATTCAGCCAATCAATCTATGGGCATTTAATTCCCACCATATACAGACTCCGTGCCAACAGCTGGGAATCCAATTGCTGGAGATTCAGAGGGTTAGGAACTGACCTTAAGAGTTCATTGGCAGAGGGAACTCCTAAGCAAGGAAACTGATGATCTCATCGGCTTCTGTGGATTTAATCACCATCTATATGCTGATGATTTTCAAATCTATCTTTCCTACCCCAATCTCTCTGCCAACCTCTGATCTTGCATTTCCAGCTGCTTTTCAGACATCCAGAACTGGATGTCCGGTAGACATTTTCAATTCAATGTATCCAAAACTGAACTCGTTACCTTTCCCCTAAACATTACTCCTTCCTACCTTTCCTATTACAGTCAAGGGCAACATCATCCTCCCAGGCCCCCGTACTTACCACCTAGGAGTCACTCTTAATCCCCATATCCAGGCTGTTGCCAAAGTCTATTGATTTCGTCTCTGCAACATCTCTCGAATATTCCCTGTCCTCTCCTCTGACACTGTCACTTTGGTGCAGTCCTTCATCACCTCACGCTTGGACTTGTGGGTCAGCCTGCCTTAGGACTCTGCTCCAGTGCATCCTCCATTCATCCATCGAAGTGATTTTCTGAAGGGCCAGTCTGACCATATCATGCACCCCCTCAGTCTGGTCATGTTCCCCCACCCCAGTAAATTCCACTGGCTCCCTATTGCCTCCAGAATGAAACCCTCTGCCCCCTATTCAAAGGCCTTCCTACATCTCTTGTTCAGTGGTGTCTGACTTTCCTGACCTCACAGACCATGGCAGGCTGATACCATTCAAGGGATTTTCTTGGCAAAGATACAGAAGCAGTTTGGCATTTCCTCCAGTGGATTAAGGCAATTAGAAGTTAAGTAACTTGCCCAGGGTCACATAGCTAGTAAAATTCTGGGGCCGAATTAGAATTAATGAATTAGAACTCAGGTCTTCCTGACTCCAGGTCAGCAATCTCCCCAATGAGTCACCTGGATGCCCAACTTTCCATTCTCTTATACCTTACTCCCCACCACATACTCTGATGCAGTGACCTTTCCATTCCATAAAACTGTCCTCTTCCCATTTCCTCGCTGCTCCCCCTCCTCCCCTCTCTTTCCCCCACTCGCATCCCTTCCCCTCCCGTCCTCTCCCTTCCTCTCTCTGGTCCCCTCCCCTCTCCTCTCCGCTTCCCCGCTCCCTTCTCCTTAGCCCCTCCCCCTCTCTCTCCCTCCCCCGCCCTCCTTCCCGGCCCCGCCCCTTTCACAGGCCCCGCCCCCGGAGATGGGGGCGGGCTCTGTTCTCGCTCAGAGTTAAGCGCTGACGGACGCCTGGGGCTCCAGCCGCCACCTCTACCGTCGCCGCTGCCGCCGCCTCCCGTGGCTCCAGCTTCAGCTGAGCTTCCCTGGTGAGGACCGCCGGGCCCCCGCTCCCCGCTTGCGGCGGTCACCGCCCCAGCCTCCTGCCCTCATCTCCCCCGGGTGGGGCCCGACCGGGCAGGCGCCGGCCGGCAGCGAGGAGGGAGGGAAGGAATCCCGGCCGAGCGGAAGCCGCCCCTGCGCCCCGGAGAGCCACGTGGAGCCCGGCGAGGCGCGGGGGAGGGGTAGGGGCGCGCCGGGATGGCGCCGGGATGGGGTAGGGGGTGGGCGTCCCCAGGGCCCGGGGTGGGGGGCGGGCAGGGTAGGTGCGGACCCCCGCTGCCCCTGCCCCACCCTGACGGGACCGTCCCGCGTGCTTCCTGAGCCGGTCTTCCCTGCCCACGCAGGACCATGGCCCACACCGAGCGCACCTTCATCGCCATCAAGCCCGACGGCGTCCAGCGGGGCCTGGTCGGGGACATCATCAAGCGCTTCGAGCAGAAGGGCTTCCGCCTGGTGGGCATGAAGTTCCTGCGGGTAAGAGGCTCCTCGCCGCCCGAGCCTCCGGGGCCGGGCTTGCGTTACCGGTTCCCTCTGCAGTCCCCTGCACTTCCTTTAAAACGCGCCTGAGATCGTGATTCTGAGAAGGGTCCGTAGGGTTTCTAGGCGCCCAGGCTAGCCGGGACCCAGCGCCCTCCACCTCGGGCGTGCCGCTCTCCGTGCCCTTGGCCGGGAGCACGCCCCCGGCGGCCCCCCGCGGGCCTCAGCTACCGAAGGGAAAAAAGCCCCAGCCGGGGCCCGTGATCGGCACTGCCGGGGCCCGTGATCGCCCCAGCCGGGGCCCGTGATCGCCACCGAGCCCCTCCTCGGCTCTGCCCTGTGCCCTGCTCTCCCTTCCGGGCCGGCCGCCGGAATGCCGGATGCCCTTGGCTTAGGTGGTTTGTACCTCTCCCTCTGAGCCATGGGACCCTTCCTCCTGTTTGGACTTGCCCCCCCCTTAGGGATGGTAGCTCCCTCAGAGGCTGTTTGCGAGGCAGGATGTCTTTATAGAGGATGCAGGCTTTTGCATTTTTTTTTTCCTGAAACACTCAAATATTTTAATTCTGTCTTGTATACACTCCAGAATGGCAGCATTTAGACCTGTGTGCCCGCTTGGCCTGGATTCATAGAGTAACCAGTGGGCCATGCTGCCAGGAAATAGCAGGTGAGGTTGGGTTGAGTTACGGCCCAGGGCTGGTCAAAATCTTCAGGTTCAGCAGTTTTAGGAGCTGTTGCCCTTAGCGGTAATCCCACACAGCCTATACATACCTAAACCGCAGTCCCTTCTCGGGTATTCTAGAGAGAAGTAATCTAGTGAGAGGCGGCGTTCTGTGTTGAGAGGAAATCTCTGTAATTGGCTTCTACCAGTTTTACCCTCAGGGGTCAGGACCATAAGGTTAATCTTACCCTTCCAGATGACAGCCCTTCAAATACTTGATTCCTTGAAGGGATACTTTTTTCCATTCTTAAATGTATTTTTATTTTGTTAAATATTTCCCAATTACACGTAAAATTTTTGTAACATTTATTTTTTAAAAAACTTTGAGTTCCAGCTCCTCCCCCTCTTCCCCACTCCTCCTCACCCCTTGAGTAAGCAGCTGTTATATCGGTTATAATGTGAAGTCATGAAAAAAAATTCCACATCAGTCATATTTTCTTGAATGGATTTTTGTATGTCCCCTCACAGTCCTGGTTGTTGTGCTATGGACTGCCTGACTCAGCATGCAGAGTGACTGTCTTCCTCCTTTCCCAGCTGGCTTCACAGTATATAACATAGGTGATTTGTGTGTGTGCAAATGCTGAATTTGCCCGAGCTTTTAGAAAACATCTTCTTGGCCAGAGTGGTACTAAGCTTTCCATCTCCCTTCCTCTTCTCCTCTCTCAAACTTGGTTAGGGAAACAATAAGGTCTTTCTCTAATAACCCCCACTCTTATGTGCCCTTAGGCCTCAGAGGAACATCTGAAACAGCACTACGTTGACCTGAAGGACAGGCCATTTTTCTCTGGGCTTGTGAAATATATGAACTCAGGGCCTGTTGTAGCCATGGTAAGTATCTTTGTGTTTGGAGTCAAGTGTCATGGGGTTACTATTTCCTAGGAACTTTGTCTCAAAACCCAGCTTAAAAGCCTTTGTCTTACACTACTCCTCATTATTTGATTCAGTTTAATAAAGACCTACGCATTTGCTGGGTGCAAAGACATGAGGATTTAGGGCTCCCAAAGAAATTCTTTATTTTTATATTTTGTTTATTTTACAAGCATTTATTTATCTGTCCTTTCTACTTCCCTTCTCAGCAAAACAAATGACCACATTGGCCATGTCTAGCACTTTGTCTCATCTTGCATTTTAATAGCTATCTAGTAGCATTTATATAGTGCTTTAATGTTGGCAGAGCTCTTTCCAAATATTATCTGATTCAGTCCTCAAAACAATCCTTGGGAGGTAGGTGCTGTTATTATATCCATTTTATGGATGAGGAAACTGAGGCAGACAGGTTAAGCAGCTTGCCCCAGGTCACACAACTAGTGTATGAGGCTGGATTAGGATTGGTATTTCTGACAGCAGGACCAGTCCTCTACCCACTGTGCTACCTGTGTACCTTTATGCTTCTTTCAAAGTAGGTGGGGTAGCATGCTTCATCTTCTGTCCTCTGGAATCATGTAAGAGATTGATATTTGAACCTTATTTTATGGGGGAAATACAAAATTCCAATAAGACCTATTTCCCAACAGAATGGAGCTTACAATCTGTTAATAATGTTCTCTCATTTTAGGGGTGCAGCTAGGAAAGGTGATTGAATTTTAGGGAACAGAGAGAAGATAAGAATGACCTAATGTACCGCAGGGCAAAATAGAATACTGTGGGTGTGATTTCAATTGTCCTCATTCTTTGGATCCTGGCTGCCCACCATTTATAGTGGGCTGTTACCAGTTTTTTCCTATATAGTTTTGAGTTCTTATTAAAGCATACTTTTAAGGTAGTTATGTGGGCAGAGAAAATGGAGGGCCCAGTATGGTATCCTGCTTTTTCATCCATTACATCGTACCAGCATGGGTCATGGAGGAAGTTAAAGCAATAAGCAAAATCTTTAGTGAGGGTTGTCACAGATTGTCTTGTCAAAGGTGGCACTTGCCTTACTGGCAGCAATCAACCTAAATAGACAGCTGGAGTAGGCCAACCTGATTTCTGTTTTGCAAAGTTCTTGTAGAGGGAAGAATCTTGGATTGGGAGTCAGGAGACCTGGGTTCAATTCCTAGCTTTGCTATGTGATTCTAGGCCTCAATTTCTTCATCATTAAAATGTGGATTTTGAACTGGATGATCTCAAAATAATTTCTTCTTAACCTCTGTCCTTTTCCCTACCTGGTGCCACCATCCCTTTAAAACCCTGCTCAAAACTCATCTTTGCTCTTTGTCATTCTATCCTAGGCTAATCACTATTCATTCTTTCATCAGTGACTCCTCTTCTCTGAAGTTTTGTATTTCTCAAGTCATTTTATATCTTTCTTCCAAACTAGATAGGGAGTTCCCTGAGATAAAAAGTTGGGGATTGTTTTGTTGTTCCTCTTTGTAACTGTAATGTTGGGAACAAAGGTCTCCATGCCAGGGGCCACTGTACCACAACCAGGAAGAACATAAAACTAATGTGAATTTTTGTTTTGCTTTTCTTTCCTTGCCATGAAGGTTTGGGAGGGCTTGAATGTGGTGAAGACAGGTAGAGTGATGCTGGGAGAGACCAACCCAGCTGATTCCAAGCCAGGCACCATTCGTGGGGACTTTTGCATTCAAGTCGGCAGGTGGGTTCTGGGGAATTGCCTTCATTACATTTATATATAAGGGCTATATAACCCTGATGTATGAAATCTGATGGATGAAAACTCAAGTTTATAAAAAGCTGATAAAGTAGGCAATGATCATTATCCTTAAAGCAGGGGATTGATAGAGCTGGCTTTGAAGCCAGTTCAAGTCCTGCCTTTGACACAGATTGGTTTTGTGATCCTGGACCAGACATGATTCCTCGGGAACCCTGGGCAACTCTGCCCAATAAGACTAAAAAGTTGCAGAGAAGGTGCCAGTCTACTTTGATAGAGGGAGTTCTTTAGAGTGATGTAATAAGTCCAGTTTGTGTTGCATCATCTCTTAAAAAAAATTGGAGTTAAAAAAAATTAACAAAGGTTTCCCTGAAATAATGACCTTTCTTACTGCGTTAAAAATAATCCAATTTATAAAATTGAAGTATGCAAGGGAACTGCTTAAATATCAGGGTGCTTGTTGTATTCTAAGCATAAATGATAAGGGGTCGGGTGAGGATTCATGTCCTCTTAGCCAGATCTGTGTCTAGGCAGACATATTATAGATTTAGGGTTGGAAGGTCTGAGATAACATCCCTTCATTTGCTAAAATTTGGGAACGAGTTGTTTATTGGCATTAAGGGGGTTAGGTGGGGGGGTGGAATTTAATGACAGCAGTAAAGATGCTGTGACAAGGATTCTATTAATTGGCAACCTGGGTATTCTAATCTGCATTAGTGTGGTTACCTCCTGTGTGAACACACTTAATGGATGTTGGTCACTACTCGATTCTCTAAGCAGTATGACTTCCTGAATCACCAGGTCTTACTGAGGGTTCTGGAAACAGTTGGTGTGATTTTTTTTTTTGTTTACAGCATAGTAGTAACTTCCAATTATTATTTCCTTAGGAACATCATTCATGGCAGTGATTCTGTAAAAAGTGCTGAGAAGGAGATCAGCCTATGGTTTAAGCCTGAAGAGCTGGTCGATTATAAGTCGTGTGCTCATGACTGGGTCTATGAATAAGAATTTTAAAAGTGGATATAGACTGGATCTACTCTTTTTAGTAGCTGTGGTATGCGTGCGTATATCTTCATCACTGAGTATAAGTGTGTCTATGTATGTATGTATGTCTCCATCCTTGAATGCAGCATTTCATGCCAGAGGATTGAAAGGAATTGGAACCATCATTTTCTAAAACAATCCTGTAATTCTGTTCAATAAAACCTTGGAAATAAGAGGTAATCTTGTATGGTTATTGAGTTGAAAACTTCTGGGTTTTAAAGAAATGGATTGAAACCCTGGTACATTGTATTCATGATAGTGTTAGTACAAAAGAATTGATTAAACCTATATAATCTAGAAGAATATTTCGATTAGTGGTGGCTGTGCATTTCTTGGTTCTGTTTTTTTGAGGAGGGAGACAGCAATTTTCTTTGATCCCTTGTAAAATAAAGATATGGTGTAATAAGTACTCTTGTAAAGCAAATAATACTTAGGTTTTAATCAGCCTTGTTATATCGCTAATGTGAAGGTCACCATGCTTATCAGAGACTTAGAGCCAGAGGAGATCTTATTGGTTCTATATGGTACAACTCTATCATTTTATAGACCGAACAGGCCCAGTAAGTCAAGAAGCTTGCCCAGTCAAGGGAAAACAATTAAGAAGTTGGATTCACATGCGGATAGTTTCCCTTGCCACTTACTCTACTGGGTTGCTTCCTTTCAACTATAATTTGTACAGTTAGTAGAAAGGTGCTTATCTATACCCTTCTTCCACTCAGCCCTGAGCTCTTATTTCTGGAATATTAAACTTGTTCTATTCATCACATCCACATAAACAGTGGTTTGCCAGCCTTACTTCTGTGCTCGTAGGTTCCTTTCCCTGCTTAAAGCTACCACTAGTTCAGTTCAGTTTGTATTATTACTGTAGCTTGGCTGGTCTCTGCTTCTTGTCTTTGCTCACTGCAATCCATTGTCCACATAGCTACCAAAGGGATTTTTCTAATGCATAAGTCTGACCATGTCACCCCTGCTATTCGGTGATCTCAATTGGCTGCATTGACTTTTCAGGGTCAGATATAAATTCTTCTTTTTGTATACTTTCCTAGGGTTAAGCTTCCTCCCTACTCTACTACAGTTCGGCCTTATCAGCCCACTTGCTGTTCCTTGCAGGTGACGGGTCTCATTGCCTTTGTGCTGGCTGTCTCTCATGCCCTTCCTTGCATTGGTTTCTTAAAATTCCTGGCTCCCTTTAAGGTAGCTCAAATACTCACTTATGCAGAAGCCTTTTCAGATCATGGCAGGTTCCTTCCACAGTTGGGCCACCACCGAGGACACCCTCCCCACTTTTCTATCTGGGGCTGCCAAAACCAAGATGCTTGACTGCACATGGCCTGGAGATGGGAAGAGGGACCGCCAGTCCTTTACATCTGCCTGGCTTGCCTCTGTCTTGCACACCCCAGGCACTGCATCCTGATGACTTGCAGGCTTTCCCATTCACTCTGTAGTTGGAATTTTATTTTCCCCTGACTCTTGCAGAGCAGAGATGGCCTTTTCTATTTGTATTTCCAGAACCTAGCACAATGCTAGGCACACAGTAAGCAATTAATAGTTTTTTTTCATTCATTTATGGACCTTGATGTACATGTTTCCTCTACTAGAATGTAATCTTGAGGACAGGGGGACTGTTTTTTGCTTTTTTTTGCATCTGCAGCAGTTAATGCAGTGTCTGTGCTTAATTTGTTAATAAGGTTAGTGCAAAATTCCTATGGGTTTCACAGGAAAAGATAAATTGGGCTCTTGGACAAGGGGTCCACTCTGGGATAGTGGTGAGGGTAGCATTCTGGTGAGTAAACCAAAGCTTCAAGTTCATGATGTTTGGGTGAATAGAAGTGATAGCTTGGTATGGTACAAATACGGGATGTGGAATCAAGAAAGACCTGAGTTTAAACCCCATCTCTGACACTAGCTGGGTAACGTAGGCAAATTACTTAACCTCGGCGCTCAGTGACTTGTAACATGAGGGGGCTGAACCAAATGGCCTCTCAAGTCTCTTGCTTCGATCCTAGGAACCTTTTTTGGGATTCTTTCCTTGTCTGAAAAAGGGGGACATAATAGCACTTTTCTCATTGGGTTGTGAAGATTAAGGAAATGATGGTAAAGTAATCTGCAAATTTTAGTCGTATCTGAGCGTGTCTAAAGTTGGTTCTATAAATGTTTGCAAATTACCAAGCAAAACTAGAGGAAGTGTGGTTCAGTATTTCTACAAATATCCAACACTGCATGGAAACTAAACAGTGTTACTAAAATGAATGAGAACGAAAACTCCTGAGACAATAAAAGAAAACTAGCCCAGGAAACTTAATTCACCAGGGGAACAGCTCAAAACCAATTAAGTTATATAGGAAGCAGATCAGTGGCTAATTAAATTCAAGTAACTATTACATGCAAAGCACTGTATTATACAGTCCCTATCATTAGAGATGAAAATTTAACGGAGAGATACTAATTTACCACTATTTTCAACATGTTTAGGTGGCGACTTGGTACATGGCATAAAGCACTGTCAGGTTCTGAGGATATTGGAGGTGGGGGTGGGGAATCCAACCAAAAAGCCTAGTCCCTGCCCTTAAGGAACTTAGATTCTACTGGGAATACAGTATACAGTAGGAAGTACTAACAACAAAGGATCTCCAGTAGGCCTAGAAGGTGGCACTTGAGCTAAGCCTTGAAGATTCTTCAAGGTGGAAAGTAGGAATTTCACTGATGGGCTAGGAAAGGGATGTGGGAGATGGTATATTAAGTTTGGGAAACAAAGGAATTCATGAAAGTAATAGGAGACACTTGGAGAGATTAAGTGGGAATATTTTAAAGTCAAGAAAATTCCTAAGTAGGTGAGGCTACATTGAAATCTGGGAATATCTAAATTGGTCTGGAATGTTGAGTGCTCCAAGAGACATGAAAAATCTCCCTCTGTGTGTGGCAGGAAGTGGGACACGAGGTGTGAAGCACTTCATATACAGTCAGGCATTGTCAAGCGTTGATTAGTTTCCCTTTTTAGTTAAAAAAAATTTTATCTTCTCTCCCTCCTACCTTGCCTCACCCTCTTGAGAAATTAAAAGAAAACATGCCCCTTTTAATATGCAGTCAAGACAAATTTTCCCCTGGCCATATCCAAGTGTCTTACTCTTCATATTACAGTCCTTCACTTCTTTGTTAAGAATTTGGTAGAATTCTTTCATTAGTCTTTTGGATTCATGATTGGTTATTGTACTGATCCAAGTTCTTAAGTCTTTCAGAGTTATCTTCATATTGTTTCTCTGGTTCTGATTACTTCTGTCTGCATAGGTTTATACAAGCTTTCCCAACTTTCTCGGAAGTCATCATTTTATGATAGAAAAGTATTCCCTTATATTCATGTACTGTAATTTGATTAGTTATTCCCTACCTGCAGGGCACCACTTAAATCTCTTTTGGAGTATAGGCCTTGAAGTGGAATAACTGGGTCAAAGGTTTGCACAATTTGGTAACTTTTATGGGTAAAGTTTGTACACTGCTCTCATTAAAATTAAAAAAAAAATTTTTTTTAAAAAATTTATCAAAATTCACCCTTTCTGATTCCTATCTTCTTTGCCCCATTGCCAAAGAAAAACAAAACCTCTGTAACAAATACACAGTCGAGCAAAACATGGCCATGTCAAAAAAATGTCTCCATCTGTACCCTGAGAATCTCTCTTCTCTGTCATCATGAGTCCTCAGGAATCAAGGTTGATTATTGTGTTGATCAGAGTTCTTAAGTCTTTTAAAGTTATTTGTCTTTAAAAAGCTGTTATTGTGCTCCTGGTTCTAATCACTTTACATGACATCAATTTGTACAAGTCTTCTCAGACTTGTACACTAGCTTACTAGTGGCAGTAGTATGGCTGGACTGAAAGGTATGCACAATTTAATAGTTTTTAGTAGAGTTCCAAATTGCTTTCATTTATTTTTCAATTAACAAGCATTAATTCTCCCAATTAAGAGGAAGGGAAGGGAACAGAATTAGCATTTATATAGCACCCACTATGGGCCAGGCACTGTGTTAAAGTGATTTACAGATTCCTCATTTAAACCTCAAAACATCCCTGAGAGGTAGGTGCTGTTACGACCCACATTTTGCAAATGAGGAAACTAAGGAAAACAGGTGGTGATTTGCTTAAGTGTCACCCAATTAGTGTCTGAGACTAGATCTGAAATAAAAAAAAATAAAAAAAAACCTTAATAGCAAATCTACAATACCAAGCCACACAAAAATTCAGTGTTCAAAAAATCCATCTCTCATTCTTGATCTTGAAGGCCTCACCCCTTCAGTTGCTTATCCTATTGCCTCAGTTCGTACCTTCCCAGTTTTCTCTGAATCTATCCCTTTCATAATTTCCAATGGCACAATAGTGTTCTTCAATATCCATCTATCTTAATCTACCAATAATGGGTACCCCTTTAGTTTCATGTTCTTTGCCATAACCAAAAAGAGCTGTTATATTTTTTACGTACTGACTTTTTCTCTTCTTTCTTCGATCTTTTTGGCATATATACTTAGTAGAGTTATTTCTGGGTCCAAAGTTTAATGATTTTGGGGGGATAGTCCTCACTTGTTTTCCAAAATGGTTGGATACTCCACAGCTCCATCAATGTTAACCAATGCACCTGGTTTTCTATGGCCTCTCCAAACTTCTTTTATCAGAGAAACTTGCTATAAACATTTTTCCCCAGTTAACTATTTCCCTTCTAGTTTGGCCAGATTGGTTCTGTTTGTGCCAAATCTTTTCAATTTTATGTAATCAAAACTGTCTATTTTATCTTCTGGGATCCTCTCTACCCCTTGTTTGGTTATGAATGATTTACCTACTCAGATATCTTTAATGAAAATTTCTTCCTTGTTTCTGTAATTTATGATGTGACTTTTTTATTTAGGTAGTGTGTCTATTTGAAGCTAAATTCGACTGATATGTATGGTTCATATTGTGTGAAGTGGTGGTCTAAAGCTAATTCCTGTAACAATTTTTTTCTTAAGGAAAAAAACCAATCTCTTATCAGTGAAAATCTGCCTTCTACCATCTCCCTCCTCGAATTGAGAACAAAAAAACTCCTCCAAAACCTGTTACAAACATGTCTTAGTAAAGCAAAACAAATATTCAAATTGGCCATGTACAAATATATATGCTTGTATGTATATGTGCATGCATATCTGTTTCATTTTCCAGAGTCCACTTCTCTATCAGGAAGTGGGTAGTATATTTCATTCATCCTCTGAAACCAGGGTTGATCATTCAAAGTTTTTTGTCTTTAAACTGTTGTTACCGTATAAATTGTTCTCCTGATCCTGACTACCTCACTCTACATCAGTTCATACGCATCTTCTCAGAACCATCCTCTTTATCATTTCTTACAGCACAGTAGTATTCCATCATATTTCATATAACATCATTTGTATGGCTATTCCCCAACTTTTGGAGAATCCCTCAGCTTGGTTACTCACCTCATTCTTTATCATCTCAAAAAAAAAAAGCTGTAAGTATTTTCTTCATCCTTAGAGTTTGTTTTGCTTGTTTGTTATCACTCTCTTAATTGACTCTCCCTCTAATTTCCCCCACTCTTCTCTCTCTATTGAGTGAAACATATATTTCAGTCCCCAGCTATGTGTGTGTAAGCACTTTTCTGTCCTCTGACCAGTTCCAGATGAGAATGAGGTTCCAGTGTCACTTGTTTCCCAGCATGCCCTTGTATGTATAGACATAGATGACAATTCAAACTCTGAATATGTGGAATAATTCTGCCCTCACCCCTGCCTTGCTGTGCTTCCCAGAACTCTTCCAAGACTATAAGGGCAAAATAGAATCACTCCCAGCCCCTAATGAGACTCCTTCTATGACTCCTGAGGGTCACCTTTCTCCCCAGGCCCACCCTTCTTTGGTGTTACTCCCTTTCATTTGACATACTGAGGTAACGGCAAACCTTGCTGTTTTTCCCATCTATCTGCTTCCTTCTACCTCCCTAGCCACCACCCTAGATCGAGTGCTCATCACCTCTTCCCTAGATTGCTGCAAAATGGCTTCCTCTTTGGTCTCTGTTCTTCAAGTTTCTCCCCCCTCCAATCTATCCTCCACAGTCATCAAGGTGATTTTCCTCAACCCGGGATGTGATAATGCCATTTCTAGGGGCTTCTCTGTTGTCTTTAAGAGCCCTTCACAACCAGATCTTCCAGCCTTTGTTATTCCTTATCCTGAACTCCATGGTCCAGGTGAACTGGCCTTTGTTCCTCATAAAACACTTCATCTATGCTCTCTATGCTTTTTTGCACTGGCGTTATCGCCTGTGCTTGAAATGTCTTCCCTTCCTTACTACCCCCTCAAAGAATCCTTTACTTCCTTCAAGACTCAGGTCAAACACCAAATTCTACAAGAAGCCTTTCTTCATCTTCTCAGTTGCTAGTACCCTCCATAATTAACTTGTATTCAAAATCCTATTATTTCTTTAAATGTTTGTCAGCTGACTGAATGGCTCTCTCTCTGAAGCAAGGTGAAGGAACAGTATGTCCAAAAGCTGGATTGAACATAGCATAACCAAACATCCAGTGAGTGAGACTGCTTGGTTTGGGGCACAGATCATTAACCATCTACCCCAAAACACAAACTGGCTTTGCCACACCCCTGAAAGTCCTTAAAATTTCCTGATGCAAATGTTTTATATATGAAGACATTGTTCATGGGAGTAAAACTGGCAATTAAAAAAAAAGTTTTCCTTGAACCAAGATTGCCTGCAGCAAAACAAGAAAACATAAATGTAAATAATGTAAATCTTTCACCCCGTACAAAGCTTACTTTAACATTTTATTTTGTGTAAAAAAGGGCAAGTTTAGTGAATTATTTTCATCTTGTACACAAAGTTATAATTTTAATGCTTTTCACATCCATGCTGAAAATCTGCAATTCGGTAAAAATGAAAGGAACATAAATTTTTCCAAAAGCATTTTTCACTGTTATGTACACTTCATGAGAAAGTTTTAAACACTTTCCCACTGATCACACAATTACCAAGAAAATAAAAGATTAAATTTGTACAGATATTGATCTATATATCAAATACATACAGAAATGATGTAAAAACCCTATGCAGTTTACTTTGTCTTCTGCCCCAAAGATCTACCCAGGGACAGATGCTTTTTTTTTTGTATAAATGACTGTGGCTTTATTTAAAATATGAAAATTAAAGGAAGAAAACCCAGTTTAATCACAGTATTTAAAAATCCCTTCCCAATATTAAAGGATCCTCACCAAATATATAGCACCATAATACAAATATTGATGGGAAAGGGGTTCACATCACGTAGTAATAATAATAATAATAATAATAATAATAAAAACAAAACAAACAACACTGAACCCGTGTTAGTATCCGTAGAACAAGAAGTTGATAACAGCTTTCGCTTTCCTCATACGCAGCAAGGAAAAGTTTACAGAGTTGAAACTACCAAAAATCCCAACTTGAGGAAAAAGGAAAGAAAACTCAATGTCAGCAGTACATTTTGAACTGTAAAGGAAAATGGGGCTATTAAAGTTGTACTAGTTAAATTATGGCTAAGACATAAAATCTGTAAGCCTCCTAAAGAGATGATGTCCTGATCATCTGCAGTCGGGGGACTCCTCTTCTGACTTCACAAAGTTCCTGTCCCCTCCAACATTTGGTCACAGTTTTGAAACAGTAAAAGCTGTACCTGCACTATCACTGATAATACAAACATGCCATTTGGACGGGAGATTCTAACCACTTAGTGTGCCTGGTTTAGCTTGAGAACTGGAAGCTGACAGTGTCTGGGCTACAAGTGAGCATTTCCAATAACTACCTCTAGGACAGGTTGGCCTCTGATCTGACCTTCCTGCTTTCTATCTTAATTCCCTGTGGACTCCCCAACCCCAGGCTGTACTGACCTCAAGATCCAAGTATTCAATGGGGAGGTGGGGTAAGCCACAAAACTTTGGCTTCTTATGCCCATATCGAGTGGGCTCAGAATCCTGAATTTGTCACTGAGCCTGAGGATTGATTTAAGACAACTGCTACCTTTCCTTTGGAAGTTTCCCAGTTTTCAATTTAATGGGAGGATTCTGAAATTTAAAGATTTAGGAGGTATTAAAAGTACTATATTTGGATTAAGTCCTCCTCAGCAATCTTTGTTTAGGATAAGTAAGTAACCAGTAATTTAACAGCTGAATTCACATACATTTGACACATGAGAATCAACTAGTGTTGTTGATATGATCTACATGCCCCAAAAGGTCAGTATTAAGAAATGTTGACACTGGGGTTCCATACATTCCTATGAGATAAATAACAAATTTTACTTCCAGTAGCAACTACAAAACCATGTTATTAACCCCTCTTGCATAGAATGAGGTAAACCTGTGCGTATTACCAATGTTATGTACCCAAAATTAGAGCAATATTTTAGAAAATAAATTGCTGGTTTTCAACTTTCTATGCACTTTTAAAGTCAAACAAAAACTTAGCGAAAATGGTCTCCTGGGGCTTTCTGTAACATCTTTTTAAAGCGTTCCATAGGGTGAAGGACTGTAGAGGTTAATCACGTTGATTATTTTCTAATTAGCCCTACCTACTACCTACCTATACTCCAGAGGAGATGGTCAGTATAGCACTCTGAAGGGGACAGGCTAAGGCCCAGAAGCACTTAGAGAACACACGCAGTTAATTCCTGAGAATTTAGTTAATGAACCTTACTGGTAAAAGCTAAAACTCTCTATTTTTTCAGTCACAATTCAGTAGAAAGCTTAAAAATGCAGAGAGCACACGTTCCCCCTCCCACTACCCTTTTAAAAGAAGCCACATATACTTTAAAACAAGGAATGTTTGCATGGTCCAAATCAGTTGTTATTTTTGTTAAGAATTTGTTTTGGCTGTACAATACACAGTTTTTACAGTACAAGGGAATTTTTAAGAGGATAAACACATTCCTTTTTCAATTAAAGCAGAACTGGAATGATCCTGAAATTTAGACTTATTCTGGCTTTAGAAGATGCTCCATTTCCACTTTCTGGCTAATACAGAACACCTGGCTTTGGGGTGTGCTTATGCTAAACGTCATCTCAAAGAATGAGAAAAGGAGGGATGTCAGAGAGGAAAGAATAAAATCTCATCTCTTGTAGGGATGTTTCAGAAAACAGAAAAATTTAGGACAATCTTGCATTTTCCCCAACCCCACTTTACCAAGACAAAGATGCTATGCATAAGCTCATGTTAACCATTCCAGTTTAATTAACACATAAGTGTTAAAATAATTTGATCATTTCTAATTAAAAAGATAACCTGTAAAAAGTAGAGTTCTTCCAGTTTCATACAGAACTCCAAATAAATTTTCTTGAGCATTTTCCAGAATGAAAACATTTCTGTACAAACATTTAAGATGGTCTGCAATAAAATGCCAACAACTCAAAACTTGTCCCACCTTCCGTGATCTACGTGGTGATGCACCTTCCATGAGGGCATCGGTTGCATATTTCTGCAGCAGAGGAAATTGGAGATGTGACTGGCATAGTTTCGAAGATTCCAAATCTCCCAACTTGTACCAAAAAAAAGGTTCATTTGTAATGACAGTTCATTTGTATTTGCAACTATATCCTTCTTAAATCATTTCCTGCAATCCTGTTACTTAAAACTTTAAATCTTACCAAAAAGTTAGAATTTCAGTTCTTGTTAACAATGCACAATAAATCCAAACTTGGAAAATATTACAAAATTCTTTCAAAAGCTTCAAATACAACACAAAAATGTCCATCTTTATAAATTGAAAAATTTTCCCCTGACTAAAATAGTTTCCCCACCCACCTCAAAAATCCAGAACTTAAATCTCTTCTATGGTTAGAAAGTGACCCAGTAGAATTGTCCTCCTGTCCAGTTGGGTTGGTAATAAATCCATCCTGCAGAAAGCTCTCCCTCCCCCAGGTTTCTGAGCTGTCACCCCTCAGGGTTCTTGTTTGATGTAGTAGCTGGCAGACCCATTGCTTTCCTGATCAGAAGCTCCTTGGAGGAAGCTGTATTCCTCTCCATCTAGCAACTCTTCCTTCAGCTGCAATGGAGTCACTACATTAAAAGAAAAAGAAAAAGGAGACATACATACCTAATACAGTCATGCCCTTTATCCAGCCAACTTTACATGTAAGGAGACTTCTTCATCCCTTCAGTAATTTAAAAAACACTAATTTGTAAGTATGAGCATCAAGGTGATTATAGCAACAAAGATGATAAAGGAGATTAGCAGAAAATGAAAAGCCATGCGAATATGAAAAGACAAATACTTGGTGTTCCTCAGAGGGCACTTTCCATAGCAAATATAAAACCATGGTTTTTATTATTTGGATGATAGTCATGCGTAAAGTTTTCATTCAATAAGCATTTATTTCATATAATAAATGCTTACTGAATAATGAAAGTCTATATTTAGCCTTGAGGATTTTGTCAGAGGATGAATGAAATAAGAACTACGATGTGAATATTCTAATAATCTCTGGTGATTAAAAACATTAAATAGGCTTTATTGTGTATTTATAATATCCCCTGTGGGAACTTTACTGAATATTCCCTGGACTGTACCAAAACGGGTTAAAATTTAATGTACATTTTGAAATAAATGCAATTACCTAAGACTGCCAGAAAGATCACTGGTGGCAACAATAATATGAAAATTAGGAGGGTGAAACTGAGGATGTCATAAAACAAGACCTTTTTTTCAGTCAAATATTTTTGGACAGAAACTAATTTTTTTTAATTTTAAATACATAGGCAGACCCTAACTAACAAAGAAGTGGTTGTTTTTATATAAAAAAAAGGTCAAACAGTTTCCATAATGCTCATTTAACACATAACACAGCAGATATAGCACCTGCCTGAGTTCTGCGTTTTGACAGCAGGAAGCCCCCAAGGTATGGGTTGAGAGGAAAAAAGAGGGAAGGAGAACAAGCAGGAAGGGAGAAGGGTTTGCTTTTCCATTTTCTAGGCAGAGTAGGCATAGGCAAAGCAAAATCTGCAAAAGTAATTCTACGCCTTTGATTTAGTATTGTAGAAATAAGGGAATTAAGAATCTTGGAGATCATATATAAAGAACTGAAAGGGGCCTTTACAAATCATCTAGTTCAACTCCCTTATTTTACAGTTGAAGATACAGAGACCTAGAGAATGGAAGTGACTTGCCCCACATCCCAAGCCAGTAAGTGGCAGAGCTGAGGTCTGAATCTCCAGGCTTCTGATACCCATGAAGATTGGGAGGCAGAAGTGGGCTGCAGAAAGAGAACTGAAGTTGGGAGTCTGTCCCTTATTCTACCTCCTTTGTGACCTTAGGCAAGTCACTTTACCTTAGGGCCTCCACGTTTTCCCTTCAAGGTCCAGATGGTCCCTAAAGGTCCCTTTCTGTTGTAGGCTTATAGTCTTTCTAAAAACTTCTGATTCAGTGCTATTCCTCTAGTGTGTGGCTGACCATCACATTCTAGGGCAGTTTCTGTTTCTACTCATGTGTTTCCCCTTTGTCCCCAAAGCAGTCCATGCTCCTACATCTCCAGTCTCCCTCTGTCTTCCCTCCCCCAGTGAAGCCTCCCATTCTTATGTATAGTAGGTCTCAGTGAGGGGCTAGGAAGAAGCAATCTTTATGGAACTCTCAATACCATAATCTTTCAGCTTTCCCATAGTAGCCTAAAAAAGTGGCTGCCACTTTCTACATCATTGGCACTTCAGGGGTAAAAATGAAGTAAAAAGCTCAGGTGCACAGCCAGTTATTCTGAAGGTTGGGTGGCATAGCTGCTGACAGGGCAACTATGTTTGGGGCTTCTTCCCCTAAGGCAGTTTCCCTAGACCATTTCTACTTCTAAAAACTTCTTGTATTCTTCTAAAGCCATGACTATTCTAAAAACTCCAAGTTCACTCATGATATATTTCATGGCAATCAGGGAGGCTGTGTTTACTCGTGTATATGTATCACTTTTAACTGTCATTCATAAGTAACAGACTGCCAAAACTAAAAAAATCTAAGAAAATCAACTTCTACAGTTCAACTGGTCCTGAAAGAACTAATTCTGGTTTTCCAGAATGCAAGAATCCAATAGTCACTGAACTATTCAATACAGAAAAAGAGCGTACATTTTTGCATTCCCTAAGTGTTAACTGTATTAAAAATAGTGAGGTCAGTTAAGTATATTTAATTCCCTGATTTTGATTGTAAAATAACAATCATCTCTGACTTTTTACTAACTGATTAAAAACATAACCATTCGAAAGATGTTCCTATTTAATTCCTTTGTTTTTGTATTTGTTTTGTAACAATGCTCATGTTCTTGGAATTTAATGGACAGGAAGGGAGTACACTATAGCTAGCTACCCAAAGAATCCTCAAACACAAACAGGTGAAAAGTAACTGAAACCAGTTCTTGCGTGTTTTTTTCTTTCCCTCTTGTCTTTAAAAGCATTACTGAGAATATGACTGGTATTGTGGACAGTAATAATAAGTGTTCAACTGTTAACCTTCAAATCTATCACCCAAATAAAAGAAACATTCAAAGCATTTTGACTACACGAAAATAAAGCCCAGTGAAAATCAAACATGGCCAAGTTTCATTAAAGGTGCAGTACCCACATTAAAAGGTCGATTAAAATAATTTTTTTATATGATGACCAAATGAATGAGAAAAGTGTTACTGAAACCTAGGTTACATTCAGACTGATGTTTTAAATATAAGAAAGGTAAGTAGAACATCCACATGATGTTCTTGATGTTACCCACATTTGCAGACAACAGAAAATTTTTAGTTTTCATTCTCCTATCTTCTCTAAACATGAAAATGGTATGCTTTAAAAAGTAGCTGGAGACAATGATGACACATTCATTCAAGTGGAGCCTATTTCAATATATATCTCATCTACCTGGAAACAAAATCTGTTACTCTTTTTCATGACTTGTTCTTCTTCCTCAGCCTCTAACCTTAATTCCTTAGATGCTCAAACAACTTTCATAGCTTAATGAAGCTTTGTTAACTTTAAAAAGAGGCAGTTCTAACACTACTTTGACACTAAATCCCCAACAATACAGGAACTTACAAAACCAAATCACATTTTACCACAAAGCCCCTAGTTATAAATTCTTCTAAGATTTTATTAAGCCACAATATTCAGTTTAAAAAGCAGAGCCATTCAAGATTACACAAAGCCACAAAGCACAGGCTCATAGCTCTATGGCTACTATATTTGTATCTATAGACAGAAATAACTATAGCTCTCTATATATTTCTAGTACATCTATCTACCTATCTATCTATCTATCTATCTATCTATCTATCTATCTATCTATCTATCTATCTATCTATCTATCTATCTATATCTTCCTAGGTCATATGGTATATCCAGAAGTACTCATTTTTAATAATTCTAGGTTGTTCCAAATCCAGAAGACAAGTTCAGTTCCCCTGGGCCAAAGAAACAAGACAGATTATGAAAATCACCAGTGTTTAAAAAACCTCTCAAAAATGCCAATTATTTTCAACAAAGCTTCAAACTTACAAGGTCAGAGACCATTCCGGATACTAATACTACATCACAAAACAAACAGCTTTAGGGAGCTAGTTGGTCTGAAATGTCAAAAACAAAATAGAACCAGACATTTAGAAGGCTTCCTCTTCAACTACGCAAGGCAGATAATGTTGGACTTAAAAGTTCTTATGGATGCAAAGTAGGCCACAGAAATTCTTCTAAATGGCAAGAAGATCTTGTGCTGATTTTTTACAGGGAATGAAAAGGAAGCTATACAAACGATGTAAGTGGGATGAGATGCATGCCTATTCTACAAAAATCATTTGGGATATTTATAGTAAGGCAAATGCCACTGAAGTTTTCATTTCCACAAATGTTAGCAAAATAAGGAACAAAAAGGATTCAGAGCCACGTACTAAGTCCCATACATCTAGGCTCTCAGCAGAGAAGTGACATTTAAAACAAATACAAGGTGTTGTAGTCTAAACATAACTGCAAAGACATGCAGATTATAATCTAAACAAATATCTGGATTTTGAGCATCTAACCTAGACTTACAGGACTCAATTCCATTATATTCAGTTAAGGTTGACTCATTCTTTAATACTCAATAATTACCTTGTGTCAGGTCTTACCGATTAAAGGAAAGACAAATCTTCTCAACAGTCATCCTTCAAGCTTTACATCATTTAAAGCTTATATCCTTTAGGCATGATCTTGGCCTACAAGAATTAAACTCACACCAAATGCCATGTACTTATTTAACTGTTGGAACTTGTGAAGGCACACACAAAGATATACAATTACAGAAATGCAAGATAGCCAAGTTCAGCAGTCAACTTCAAAGCTGACTTTGAAAATACCCTCTCCTCTAAGTCTGACAATTCTTTACTCATTGTTCCAAACTATTACCAGCACCAAAAATACACTCCAATCTCACAAAAGGGCTCCTTTCCCAATGTGATGTTATGAAATGCTATGGGTTTGTTAAATGAATCTTTACCTTTGGCCTTGGGTAATCGGATATTTTTAATACATCTCACACTTTTGCAGGAATTCAAATACAACAGAAATCCACAATGTAAAATGTTCTGTAGTTTTTGAATGAGATTATAAAGTATTATTACACTAAAAAGTCCTAGTTATCTTTTAATTTAATTATTCGACATTGTGGCTCTACTCTGATCTAAAACTCTAAAGTGGTTAAAACAAAACAAAAATCCTTTCGTATGATTTATCTAGTGAAGTAACTACCAAGCACTAATGAAAATGAATTTCTTAATTGAAAAGAAAAAAAAGTTAATGAGTCAGCATCTTCCATGCCAGACCATGCTTTGTCTCCCACCACCCTACCCAGTAAAATTACCATCTGCAGTACCTGAGGTGCTGATGTGACTAATTACCTGTTTTGAGGCTGGGACTGAACTCTCGGCTAGTGCTGGGAGGTGGGAAGGCCTCCGGGGCTGTCTGTGCTGGAAGGGTTCGATATGGAGGAGGAGTCAACTCTTCGTCACCAGAGAGGCTCCTCCGCACCCCACCTGTCATGGGCAGGCTCGACAAACTGACAGGCTTCTTCCCAACTGGCATCTTCCTTTCTAAACATTAAGTCAGACTAAAGTAAGCTTTTACTTACATGTGTGGTAAGAAAAGTGCATTAATTAAGTTGGAAGGTTTGTGGAGCACAGAGCACAGGACTGGCACTCTGAAAACATGGGATTCTATATTCCTTCTCTGGGAGTTTGAAAATCCCAGGCTCTGAATCCTGAACCAGTTGAAAAAACAAAGCAAAATTTGAACTCTAGAGAGCACTGACTGGGTTGGGAAAACAGCTGGTTCATTTCCTTTAACCAAGAAAAATCCTTAGACATATCTTGGAGGGAATAACCTGCTAACAAGTGGGACGAGTCTTCTAAATCCTGCTTAGTGGCACCACTTCACACAAAATCCCAAATACTGGTGTTTGGTTAGGAAGGAGAGTGTGATTGTGAACTTAGAGTGTGACGGGACTTTACAGATATGAATGTACCTATATAATTAAAAAAAAAACACCTCTTTCTTCATAAAGCACCTAAGTTGAGATAGTTGTTCTGAAACTATTTCTAACATAAAAATTCTGATTGTATGCATATTCAGAAGCAATCAAATTTCATCCCAATCACAAATGCATCACACTTCAGTTTCATCTTCAAGAGGAAATATAAGCTTTACGACTTACTCAATATTTGGACTGTCAACAAAAATGCTCCAGAATTTGATGCACATACATTTGAATCATTTGAAAACAAACAAAAAAGCAAATTACTGCCATCTGTTTGGCTAGAAGGCAAGGCATGGACAATCTACGTAAGAGGTGTCAATCATGTAGCTCACAATACCCAATGTGGCCAGAACCGGGTTAAAATATATTTGAGAAATATTTAACAAAATGAATATATAATAAAACACTGATAATACTGCATTTTAAAGTTAAGTGAATATGTGGCCTGCATATTACATATCCTTTGTATGGTATAGTAGCTCCTGTTTCTATTTGAGTTTGACGCCACTGGTCTAAATGAGTAAAAGTAGCAACAGATTACCATACCGCATTTATGTTTAAGATGCCAACAAAAATTTTCTTACAGGGTTTAAAACATCTCAGGTAACATCAAATACAGCCTATGTTTACACAGCCAGGGCAAAAGCCAAACCAAAGCTGTATATCACTACTACTTAAAATGAGATTATAACCAATCTAAATATTAGTCCTACTGATTTCTTAATTGCTAACCGTAAGTCATGTGTCCATCCCTTTGAAACTTCACTAATATCTGACCACAGAATAAAATGCAAGTCATCAACTACAGAAAACTACTATGATTAATGCCACTAAAACAGCCAATGACAAGGCATACAGAATTAATGCCAATTTCCTTACTTTATAATGAATGCCTTTAACTCAAAAGATGTTTTTTGAGATTATATACCATGAACAACCTATAAGAAGGAACCTACTAGTGGCACATTAGCCTTATTTTAGAAAACACTAGTTGACATTCTTCCATGCTTATAGCAAGAACACATACATCTCTGTGCACAATTTAGAACAATAGATTCTCCAACTAGACCTTTCCTATTTCAAAAGAAATAAGCACCACTGAAACAGTAACAGACGTCTTAGGGGAAAAAAATTAAAGCTGAAGTACAAATCATATAACCAGTACACGATTCTATTTGTACATAATACAAATAAGGTTATTTATTTTAAAATTAATATCTTTATATATCATGTCTACTACTAGTGGAATTCTGACTGCAAAAGCTGTAGTGCTTTGCGTGCCTGGGTTTATTTAGATCACCACCCTTTATTTTCTTAGACCTTAGAACAGTTCTATCCTATCTGGCAATGTGATCAGAAGTATCTGAGAAAGGCTTTCCTCCTCTTTAACCAGCACAGAATCAAGATGTCTTCTCAGCACAGCCACAGGAGAAAATGGTCCTTTATACTTCTTTACCCCTCCATTTCTGAGGGAATGCTTTAAAGCTTTATAAAAAAACATCATAAAACTCAGAAGAACTGAAATGCTAATGAAATAAAAAAAATCTTCTGCTAAGAACATTTTTTCTAAATCCAATCATGTTATGAACCATGTCACTAAAAATACACTTATCAATGCTATCACTTCTCTGCAATGAAATCTTTTCTTCTAGGGCCTATCTGAGTAACTAGTCTAAAATAACACTCACAATATACACAAAGTGGAGAATCTGCAAGATTTGTGTTCCAAGTATATGTGTCAGTTACATAATATTCACCAGGCGAAGTAATTAATCTTGAAAATAAAATTTCATATAGCCACTGGCTGGAATCTAGTTCTACTTTGGAAGGAGAATTTCTAACATAAAAAATTTCAAACAAGAAACAGTCAAGACGATCTTGGTTACAGAACTTTACGGTAAGTCTAGAGATTATACCTTCTACAATCTACCCTTAGGTTCATACCTTCACAGGAATAATTTTTAGTTAAGTTTCCTGGTTGATGGGGTAAGAAGTCCCATTTCTGTATACTCTGCTAGGGAAACAGTTTTAGGTAAATGCTACACCTGGCCAATGTCTAGCCTGCAAACAATTCTGGGTGTGTATGGCAATTACAACAGCACCACAGAAGGATGCAGTTTGGGGAAGGTTTCATGCTTTGGGGAAAATTTGTTCTTTGGCCCACAATGGCAAGAGGATGGAAGGGAAAGAGTACTTCATTTCAACTACACCAAAAATAGAGAAAGGGAAGAACAGGGCATGAAGGCTTCTCTATCGCTTACCAGTTGATGATAATGAACATAAGGTACCTGAAAAAATATGGAGTTGAATTTCTATTCTAAATTGCATCTTTACTCTCAAAAAAAAAATAAACTTCTAAATCAATATGAACAGACTTGTGTCTTGGCATGAAGTACTGTGTGACAAGTTTGATGAAAGAAAAAAATCTATACATTCAAGCTAAATGTCTATGAGAAAAAAGATTCTAAGATACTGTCAAAAAGACCCATCCAATATTTCCACTCTGTTGGCTAGTCTTTTCCAACAATAACCATTCTTTCATTGTTATGATGTACATATAACCTGCATGAATTTTGTTTGTTGGTAAGCAGCATGGACTTCTTAACAATGGAATATTATTTTCAGACTGGAATTTTGGTTACAGGCTGGATAGATTTCATTATACTCTGACTCTATTGGAAAAACTAAGTTTCTGTTATAATAATTAGGAAAAAATCTAGAATGGATTACTTAGAATTGTGTCATTCATGAGATCCTACCCAAAAGCAATCACCTTCTTTCACCATATAAGATTAAAAAAAATACTAACCAATCCCCTACAAATTGGAAAAAAAAACCCAACCCCAAGGCATTTCTCATTTACTGAAAAAAGATTTGCCTTTTATGGCATACTGCACCTTTAAGCATAATACTTAATATACACTCATCAACTTCAACAAAGAATGTTACTTCTCCTGAGAACACACACTGCCCACAATTTGTTAACAATGAAAAAGAAATGCATATTAACATTTGGTGACCCACTTTTCTTGTGTCCTTTGTATTGCTGTGACTTAGCCTTTTTCTTCTGCTTTGATGAACCCGACTGGCTCTCTCTTGATGCTGAAAAATAAAAGAAAAACAGTGGTCCTGGGTATTTACTCATGACAGCAACTATCATTTAAATGAAGTGGATGTACTCTGTATTCAAATAGGAGAACATTCCAACAATAAATGTTTATTAAAGTTTCATAAATATGACTGAGGATTCTAGGGAAGTCATGAATATTATTAAGACACAATGCCCCTTTTCAAATAATGAGTATAGTAATTTAGTCTGATGAATGATCTTACTTTGATCTATATTCTACAACCCTGACCCTTAAGTTCAGGGTTGCCATGGCACACTGTTGTTGAATCAAACATAGGAAATCATGCCCCAGTCCTATAGCTTTAGAATATAATTAGTATAATTAAAGGCAAGCATAAAAACAAGCACTTCTGGAGAGGTCCAGATTTAAAAATAAAAAACCATGAATAACATTTCTAGTAAGTCAAAAACTCACTTTGTGGTGCTGGAGGTTGTAGCTGATATCCAGTTAATTGGCACCATCCAACAGGATAGAGGTCAGGGGACTCACAGTCTACCCACTGATCATACTCTTCTTCCCAACCGTCAAAATGGATCCTCAGCAGACGATGAATAATTCGAGTTACTGTGGCTACACACACTAAGCGTGGTTCCATGAGGTCTACAGCTTCTAATTTCATTCCCACACGAAATCCATGATTTGGAACGTCCTGATAAGAAAAAGAGCATGCTAGCTGACAGATGGCAGAAGCCACAAGAGGACAGTGTGGGACAGCAGAAAGACCCTTGCTCTTGGAAACAGAAGAATGGGTTCGAGTGCTGCCTCCAGCAGTAGTGTGATGCAGGGCAAGCCATTTAAACTAAAAGCCTCAGTTTTCTTCTTTCTGAGGAAAAAACAATACTTGCACTAGATTCCATCATAGGGATATGGGTAGCAAATGAGATAGTGTGTGAAAAGGTCCTTCTTGCCATAAAGTTTTATGTAAATGACAGTTTTATCTTTTGGAAGCACCAAGCAAAACGCTTGGCCTTAGCTAGCAGATTCCTAAATTCTATTCCAATTCTAAATCTTAGCAATTGGTTAATAAATGTCTGTTGAATTGACTCAAAGTAGGAAAACCAAAGATAGTGCAAGGGAATTAAACAGGAATAATTTATGCAAAAATGACCAGGATTTCTAAATGGTTCTTTAATTATAAATTAAGATGGTGAAGCACTGAAGATCTAGTTATGAAACTTTATCGAAAAGAAAAAGCTTTACAAGTAGGTAACTACAATTTTCTTTTTACCTTATTAAACAACTTTACTGGTGCTGCTATGGAGCCAGTTTCCCTGAGGTAGTCAAACCATTTGAAAGGAAGTTTTGTATAACCTGAAAAATATAGCATTGTCCTAAGTGGAAACTCATTTAAAATTCCTGAAACATTAAAAAAGCAGATAAAAAGTTTCTAAAAACAAATAAAAATTTTGAAGGTTTTGGGAAGGGTAATCTAAATCAATTTCAGACACCGTCTCTCGTCCTTCTGATGAATTACATAACTCTTTCTTGATCCCCCTAAATTGTGAGGATTTGTCCTCCTAGAAACAGACACTGGGGCCCAAATTAATTGGATGGAGGCTGACCTAGACACCCTGCAGAGATATCTTTCTGAACTCAAGCATTACCTGAAATTACAATACTCTCACATTTAGGCGTGGTTTAGTGAAGCTCTTGAGACTAGGGATCATTTCTACATGTGTTTTGTGGGGACAAAAGGGAACATAGCAAAACTTAGTCTTGCACTTTTTCCTTCCATTTGTGTTTTCTCTGTTTGAACCATGCTAAATGTGTGTTTAGCTTAGACAGCCTGACATCTTGAAAAAATCATTTTAATGGAATTTTCAATGAGCAATCTAATGAGGGAAGCTGCCTTTAAGGCTTAAAGATTTGTATAGTAAAAAATACTCTGTTACTGCCTGCACCATATATCTGCTAAACCTGGATTTTATTGGTTTTCCCAATAGCATCTGCTAACTATCAATTAATTCATGCTATACACAGAACCACAATGAAATGTTTCATAATGTAGTTGTCTGTTAAACCTTGCAATATGGAGGGTTTTTTTTAGTATATACAATTTTTGAGGACAATATTGGATAAGCTGCATATAAACACCAAAATGATATTGAAAAGAAAAAAAGTGGTGATAAAAATATAGTACAATATCAGAAACGTCATTTTAGGTTAAAATGAGATACCTCTGGGTGGAGTTAATTCAATCATGTTAATTTCACAGAAACCAACAGGGAAAATAGAAGGGGAGGTTGCATGGTAACAAAACCAGTCAGATCCATCTGCTGCTTCTGATCCATCAATCCCAATCATAAGGAATCCATCTGCTAGCACCTTTATGAATTAAAAGCCCAAATATTTGAAATTAGGAAACACTCTTAGGAATTAAAGTCAAAAGAAATTAGTCTAGACTACCCTTTCATTTAGAATTTTATTACTCTACTGGAAGAATCTCATTATAGAAGTGAAAAAAGGCTCAGGTTATAATCACAGATTTTTATGTTATCTAATTCAAATATACAATTTCATTAATTCTGAGTTGGCAGTGTAAAATTCAATATGTACTAGGGGCTAGGGTTACATATAAGTGAAGAAAAATAAAAGTTAAAATATTCTCCCACCCTGGTTGGGGAAATTCCATACCTTAGAACATTATTCTTTTTGTTTAGGGTTTTGTACTCTGTTAAAATACAAACATCTTTGAGAATATTAAAAATTTAAATGATTTCTAGTTACTTATATCTGATTATAAATTCAGTAACAGATCCTTTAGAAGGTTATGAATTAGGCATGGAATGGGAAGATGTAAATGTAGGAAGTAGGGATGAAACACCTGCTGCAAGACCAGGAGGATGGACACTGCAAGCACCAACTCTGATTACTTTACAATTCTTTCCTAGGTCCAGTGACCAAGAAATCAATTAAACTGCTTGTAAGACAGGATACACTGTAGAATACAACACTGGCATAGTGTCCCTCTGTAGAATGTGGTCTCAGAACAACAATCTTTGCAAAGTGCTGTATGGATGACCTATGTTAAGAAGTAAAACTTTGAAGTTATTGGGGTTAACACTGGTATTCTCTTTTCCTAGTACAGATTCAGACATAAGCACACATGTACAAACATTTCACTACCAATCTAATCAGCTTCTACTTTTTTTCATAACCATATAGCTCTAGTTAACATTCACTTTTTATTTAAACTTACATTCATCATCTCACCTTTCTAATGGTTGCAACACATATTGCAGATAGATTTAGAGGATCTATAGCTTCCAATTTCATTCCTTCCTTGTACCATTCCCCACTCTGGTCTACTTCTTTTACCTAAAAGATTATAAGAAAGCACATCTACTATTATGCAAAAAGTGCTGCTTGTAGTATTTTGCAAAACAGCACCCATTTTAAAAAAGCTCACCAGAGAAGAGGTGAAACAGCTTCCTACCTACCTACATTGTTGTTCAAACTTTCAATAGCATTAAAGGAATACAGGGAAATAAGACAGAATTTTAGGGCAATTATAATAGAGATTTATGATACCTATGTAGTACAAAGTCTTAATCTTTGTAAATGACCATATAATTGTGATTTCCATTAATTTATGAAAATACCCACAACCCTCTTTCAAATCTAATTTACAAATGAGGGTTCTTATGAAAAATCTCTTACCTTAGCAAATAAATGTGGTGGTGTATCAAAATGTCCATCCTGTTTCTTAGTAATATCTACAAGGAAAAGTTACATACTAATCTGTCAGCATTTGAAAGATCAAAAACCACCTTTTCTTTGAAAGTTTTAAAACCTACATGGCACATGATGCCCTCAAACATGGCAAACACATGTCTCCCACACTTCAAAACTACTCTTAAGGAGTCCTTTTCCTGAAGAGAACATGTGCATATATTACTAAATGAATTAAGTTAATTTGAATGCTGATATACTGCAAGGTAGAGAATGATTTAGATCACCTAATTTTAGGAGTGCTACCAATGTATCTGATAAAATCCCTGTCCAAATTTACTTCTACTAACTTGATTAAAATGGAAAAGTGGGGAAAACTATGTTTAGGTGTTTCTGCTTTTTTAAAGGATGAGCTGGAAGACTAGAGAAAAAGAAAACAATCATTATTATGACTATGGGCACATTTTGTAACCAAGTGCAAGCAAAGGAAGTATAGAAAATTAATCAGTTAAGACATTACTATTCTGGTGTAAACATTCACTAACTAAATTAGAAGCTGCTTAGATAATTATAAGGCTATTTTAAATTTAAGACATTTTGAAAAGAAAAATATTTGAAGAGTTGTATTAAGTCTCACTGATATCTGTAGCAAAAATTATTATAAATGTGCTCACCAGATCTTTTGAATCTATGCCCTATACTTCGAGACCAACCAATATGATGAATCAGTGGACTATACATGTGGCACCAGAAGTCGTCTGTTTTGTCTTCACTTTCTTCATACACTAATCTTAATCTTCCTCCAATTACACTTTCGACAATTGCGACCCGTGTTCGACACAGATGTGTCTTATCAACCACTTCTACCCTCATGGAAGGCTTGAAAGGATACTGCATACTTTCTGACACCTTGAAATCAAGGAAAGAAATAACTAAGCATTCATTTCAATCCAACAAATATCTGTTGAATACCTACTATATGCAGAGGACTAAGCTCGATGCTGAGTATTCAAAGAGGATAAATAAAACTAATCCCGCACTGAAGGAATTTACATTCTCCTGGCATGTATACTGGTTCAAACATTAATTGACTATTTCATTACTAACGCAAAAAAAGGACATGACCAGAAAAGGAGGTAGACCAGTCACTTACTAAGACAGTGCCTGGTACACTGATATTAAAGATCTTAAAAAGAACCAGAAGGTGACCTCCAGAACAGTAGGTAGATTCTGTAATCAATCAACAAGCCTACCACTGTCTATCACTATGCCAGGTTCTAGAGACAGAAAACCCCTGCCTCAAAGAGCTTACATTCAACTGGGAGAGATGCAACTTGTAAAAAGGATACACATATATACACACAACAAACATGTAAGAAGGACATATACCCATTTACACATACATATATTACACGCTTAAGTGTCTATATAAAATATTGGTGCAAAGTGATGGGAGGAGTAAATAAAAAAGGCTTGTAGAGTGAGAGGTACTTGGGCTGGGCCTTGAAGAAAGCTAGGGGTTTCAAGAAGTAGAGGTGAAGAAAGAAAACATTTCAGGCATTGGGGACAATCTACGCCAAGGCATGAAGGGAAGAGAGAGGCTGTGCAGGAATAGTAATTAGATCAGTTTAACTGAATGTAAAGGGCATGAGGAGGTGTAACATATCAGTCTGACAAGAGAGACTAACATTATGGAAAGACATTGGTATGAACAGCACAAGAAAAGGTTTTAATCTGCACAGGTGGAGGAAATCAACACAGAGAAGAAATCTGATGTACTCAGGTATTAAAAGAATGTGCATTTCTTTCAAATGGTTTTTATAAAGAATGTTTGATGAATAAAATCAGTTCACTGCGATTTTAAACATATCTATAGTAACAAAAAGTTTCAGGTTAACATGTCTTGAAAGCCCCCAAATGCCTAAATCCTGACAATTCTTTATGTTTTGGTTAAAACTGATTTACATAAGGCAGATTTACCTTTTGAGAGAAGTCAGGAGGAAGTGTTTTGGCACCAGTAAGTCGTTTCACTAGAAAAGCTTTCCAGTTTGTGTACTTGTGTTGAATGGCTATTGCAAAAAGAAAAAAATAACCAGTCATACTTAACAAGGCATGAAATTTGTTTTGTAATCAGATCTCTTTGTTAAGGAAAAAAAAGTAATGCCAATAGTACCAGATATTTCCAGGGATTCAGGGCCTTAAAATTAGCATGTATTTAAATAAACTAGCAAAAGAATCACAGCAAAAATACTAACTTGGAAATTAACTTTAAATTACGATAGAAGAGAAGCAATATCCTTCCTGGAGTTATTACATGTGAGTCAACAGTTCTATTATTCTTACTTACTCCGAGGAGGAACAAGAGGTTTCCCACTGGCTGCACACCAACCAACTGGGTGGATATCAGATCCGCATATGTTGCACCAAAAGTCCAGGCTGGAGTCACTTTCAAACCCTTCATATCTTAAAAGGGCATTGTAACCTGAAAGAAATGAAAAATGTTTAAAGGGAAAAACCCAAATGCAGCAATAAGATTTTACCAAGGAAAATAAAATATAATAATTGGAACAAATTAAGGAAAAAATGCATGAAATTTCTTATTTCAACAAGGGTACCACCATCTTGTGGGTACCACAGTTAGGTACCCACTACCTTGTGACAACAAGAGGGAAAAGGTCTCCTTTTTGGTCTTGCAATTTGTACCAAATTCTGGGGGGTGGAGTGGGGGTGAATCATTGAAATCTATTAGAATATATTTTAAGGTGGTTTATTTTATATTTTAATGCATATTTTAAAGCAGTTGCTAGTATCTTGGATGATTAGATTGATTCATTATTTTAAAAAATCAAAACAATGAAAAATTTGAGCTCTGGCAATTCTTAAGGCTATTTTTCCCATCATTTATTTGGTATTAACAAGGTTTTACAGTTATGATGGGCCGACAATTTAATACAATGTGCCAAGGATTAACAATGTACCAAGGACTATGGGAATTAAGGAAATCTTGGCTGAACAATTGGCATTTGAACCAGACCTTTTAAAGGAAAGGCCGGAATTTCAAGGGCTGGGCAAGTGAAGGGTAGGAGGAAAGCTGAAGCCCTGGAGAAAGCTCCAGCCATTTAATATACAAACTTGAGAGCTATTCTTGGGTCTTAACTGTCTTGGTCTTTAACATATTAAAAAGAAGATGCCCAGTATATAAATGACACTTCTTTATGACCTAACTATATAAAAAACTAATACCAAATAGCTTATGAGCACAAAACTCTCTGGTCCAGCAAGTTTGTAACATGAAGACCACTTCTGTGAACAGGAAGATCTTCAATGGAGGAAATGGGACAACAGGCAACCAATCATGTACAAATAAGATACAGACAGGGTATATTGGGGGTAGTCTCGTAGAGAAGGTACTTGCATTGAGAGTTGTGGGGAAATGGGATTTGTGCTGGAGCCCGAGGAAGGCAGAGAAACCACAGAGAGGAGCTAAGAAGGGAGAGACAACTCCAGGCATGGAGCACAGCCAGTGAAGTATCTCATGGAGTACCTTACGCAAGGCAAGGTATGTCATCGGATTATAGAATAAATGAAGTGGGGTAATATGGAAGGAAAACTGGAAAGGTAGGCGGATGGGTTGGGAGAACGGGCAGGTTATAAAGTACTTTAAACGCCAAATAGAGGATTTCATTTTGATCCTGGAAGTAACAGTAAGTTACTAGCTTTTACTCAGTAGCAAGATGACATGATGACCTCTGAACTTTAGGAAGCTTACTTTCATAGTTAAGTAGAAAAACTGGAGTGGGGAGTGAGACCAACTACAAGGTTATTGCAACAGTTCGGGTGTGTTTGCAGCAGGGGTAGTGATGGTTTCAGAGGAGAGAAGGTGGTGTATGCAAGAGATGTTGTGGAGGTAAAATAGACACGAAAGTGTGAGGAGTCTAGGTGACTGGGAGGAGGGTGGCACCCTTGACAACAAGAGGGAACTCAGGAATCAAGCAAACAATTTACAAGCATTTATTAAGCACCTGCCATGTGCTAGGTATTGGTGTCTACGTACACATTTGTTTATGTATACTGTGTATGTAGTATGTGTGTGTGTGTGTGTATATATATATATATCTATACACACACACATCTAAAGAGAGCTAGGATATATGTATATGACACACACACACACACACACACACACACACACACACATATAAATAATTAAAGAAGGAGGAAGTGGTTTGAGAGGCTCAGGATCAAAAAAGCTCTATGTAGGAGATGGTACTGAAATTGCACCTTGAAGGAAGAGAGAGGGATTCAATAAAGTAGAGCCTAAGGAATAAATATATTTCTGCAAAGGCATGGAAAAAGATGTGAGATGAACATAAAAAAGGGTAATTTGAATGGACTACGAAGTATGGGAAGTGCAGTAATGTCTATTGAGGCTAGAAAACTATGAGAGAACCAGGTTGCAAAGAGCTTTAAAAGTTAAAAAGAGGAATTTATATTTGAACCTAGAAGCAACTGGGAGCTAATGGAATAGGGAAGTTATATGGTCAAATTTGAGTTTAAGGAAATCACTTAAGCAGCACTTGTAGGGTGGATAGGAACAAGGAAATAGGTATTTGTGGTAGGAAGGCCCATTAGGATGCCATTACAATAATGTAGATGAGAAGTAACGAGGCCTCAACTAAGGTGGTGGCTGCACAAGAAAAGGTGTGAGATGTGAGAGTTACTATAGAGATAGAAATGTCAAGATATGGCAAATGAATGAAGATGTGGGGTGGGGAAGAGTAAGAAGGTGAGGATAATTCCAATGCTGCAAACTAGGGGAATGGAAGAATGGGGGTATCTTTGAAATAAATAGTAAAGTTTGGAAGAGTTGTGGGGTTTTGGGGAAAAGTTATTTGGGAAATCCAACTGGATACTAATTTGAAGCACGAAGTTGGTCAAGCATGATGAGGGAATGGAACTCAGAAGAGAGACTGTGGTTAGATACATAGATCAAAGAGCAATCAGTATAAAGATGATAGTTAAAAACAGGGAAACTGATGAGGACACCAAGGAAGAATAGAGAGAGGAGCATATGACCCTGAGGCACACTCACAGCGGGTGTGATGTAGATGATCTATCCAGCAAAGAAAAATGAGGAGTGGAACAGGCAGGAGGAGAGGCAGGAAAGAGTAGTGTCATGACAATTCGGAGAGGAGACTGGTCAAATGAAGCACAGAGGCCAAGTAGAAAGAGAAAAGGCCATCGGATTTGACAATAAGGAGATCACTGGTAACGTCAGGGAACAATTTCAGTTGAGTGGTGAAATCGGAAGCCAGACTGCAGTGTTGAGAAGAGACAAAGGTAGTGCATATGGACAGCTTTGTCTAGGAGTTGTGCTGAGAAAGAGGAGAGATGTAGGATGAAAGTCTGAGGGGATGGTGGGCCTGGGGAAGGTTTTCCCAGTTAAAGGGAAATGTGAGCATGTCTGGAGGCAGTAAGGGAGGAACCAACAAACAGAAGAGCTGAAATGAGAGAAGGGATGATTAAAGTTATAATCTGCTGGAGAAGATAAGAAGGAATGGGATCAAGGATACATGTGGAAGACCTGGTCTTGCTAAGGAGGTTTGTCAGAATTGACAGAATATAGAACTGTAGATAATGTCAAAGGGTTTTGAAATGGAGAAGGGGTGAAGAGGAAGTTTAAAACAAAAGGCCTTAACTTTCTTTGTAAAGAGACAAGGTCCTCAAGGATACAGAGAAGAGGGGAAGCTAGAAGGGAGACAAGGTTAGAAGACTTTCTGGAATCACTTGGGACAAGAATAAAAGGATTACCTTGCTCAAGAGTGGGCCCAGCTGAGGTCAGATAATAGGCACTGAGAATACACCTAGTCAGTATGGCTGAGTAATTTTTCTAGCTCCATTTAGGAGTGCAGGAATAGGAAAAGAAGTAAATCGTGGGAATAATCCAGGGCTGAAGTTTGACAAGGGATTAGGGGACAATGTGGGGTTGAATTGGCTAAGGGAAGTCAGGGCAAGGGCAATGGTCTGAGAATTACTAAGGAGTGGAGAGACTGAAGGTTGAAAAGAGGGCAGAGAATAAGTTTAGGAAGGATGAGGCATAGAAGGAGATGGTATGAGAGATTAGCTAGAAGAAAGTCAGAATTTTAAAGGAGGGAAGTAAAACACTTGGAGATACTGATGAGATCAGGCAGAGTGTGACAATTCTTGTGTGTGGCAAAGTGAAGGTCATAGAATTGATTGAAGGAGGTCATGGAGTTGGAGAGAGACTCAATAAGAATGATGAAATACTAGTATAAAGTGAGGAGCTGGGAAGGAGAGGAAAACATTAAGCCAGGTGGCTGTTTTCTTGAGAAAGGGGAGAATATAAACCAGGAGCTGATAGACAATAGCCACCATGACCTGGATTTGGTGGAAAATTTTAACCGAGTTTCAAAGGAAGGGAGGTTGCTGAGTGACAGTAGTGAAGGAAGAATCTGGAAATGGCAGAGAGGAGCTAGCATTCTGACTGTCCCCTCCAGAACCAGTGTGTCAGGGTAGGGTTAGGGAGTCTAATGAGTGAAGATATACCAGTGTAGGGAGGATAGCAATGACATTCGGGGGAAGTCAGATCTTAAATGAGGTCTTACAGATCAAAAGATCTACTTTCTCTAAAGACAAAGGGATCCAGAATGAAGGGAGATTTGTTCACTATGGAATAGGAATTCTAGAAGGCACAGGAAAAGGGGTAGGCAGAATTGGAATGAGACAGATTGAGTAGGGTGAAGGAAGATGGACATGAGAGAACAAGGACACAGCAGCTGAGAAGAATTTGCTCCTTTGCTGCTGGTGGTTGAGTAATACAGGGATAGGGAGAGAATCAGGTAGTAGGAGGTTGTTAGCTACAGGGGTCATGGTAAGTGGCGGATGAAGAATGCCCACAGTGTCATGTTGGCAGGCAAGGGCTTCCTGTTTCTTCTGTGTGTCTGAGAAGGGTGCACACAGATAATGCTATAGCTAGCTACTTCTGGAAAGAAGAGGTTACTAGGCAGGGTCTGGGTCACCCCTGGCACTCCTATGACAACAAGTATGGTATATGGGTAGGTACAATAAGGAGACATGACTCTGTGGTGCTAAAGGCCAAAGAAGAGTCAGAGATAGTTAGGCTAGGTAATGTGGGAACCAATATGGAATACCAATTCAAGCGCCCTGAATGCTAGGGGAGAAATTTGCAACTGGAAGATTGAAAAGGAGAAACTTTAGGTTCCTGAGCAATGGAGTGTCAACAGATTAGCATCAAATCAACTTTACAACCAAAAAATACATCTATACATAGAGAGCAACAAGTCAACAAGTAACACGATAACCATTCCCAATTCTTCTGACTGGGATGCAACTGCCAGATAAGGTCAAAATGTGTACATACTTTAGATGGGTGATATCATAAGCAAATTAGGGGAGTATGGAAAAAAAATTACCTGTCAGATTGATGGGTCGGGGAAGAGTTTGTGACCCAACAAAAGACAGAGAAGATTATGGGAGGTAAAATGGAGAATTTTTATGACATGAAATTAAAAAGTTTTTAGCATAAACAAAACCAGTACAGCCAAAATTATGAGAAAGCAGGAAACTGGGGAAATTTTTTTACAGTAAGCTTCTTTGATAAGGCCTCAATTTTCAAATATATAGATAGGGAACAGAGACAGATTTATAAAAGAGCCATTCCCCAACTGACAAAATGTCAAAGGCTATGAACAGGCAGTTCTATCAAGTCATATGAAAAAAATGCTTCAAATCCCTAGTAATTGAAGAAGTGCATATCAAAACAATTGAGGTATCACTATACACCCATCACATTAGCTAACATGACAGAAAAGGAAAATGTCAAATGCTGCAGAGGATATGGAAAAAACTGGTACACCAATGCGCTGCTGATGCAGCTGTGTACTAGTACAACCACTCTGGAGAACAATTTGGAACTATGTCCAAAGGGCTACAGAACTTTGGCCTAGCAATACCACTACTAGGTCTGTATCCCAAAGGGATCAAAGAGGAAATGGAAAGGACATTTAAGTACAAAAATATTTATAGCAGTTATTTTTGTAGTGGTAAAGAACTGAAAATGGAGAAGATGCTCATTATTTGATGACTGGCTGAACAAGCTGTGGTATATGATTGTGAAGAAATACTACTGTGCTATGAAAAATAATGAGGGGGATGGTTTCAGAAAAACCCGGGAAGATTTACATGAACTGATGCAAAGTGAGCAGAATTAGAACATTGTACATAGTAACAGCAATATTGTAAACTATGAAATAAAATGAACCACAGTTCCAAAGGATTCATTATGAAAATTGTGATCCACATCCAGAGAAATAATTGATACACTCTGAGTGTAGACTGAAGCATTTTTTTCACTTTATTTTTCTTGCTTTTGTATTTTTTGGCAACATGGCTAATATAGAAATGTTTTACATGACTTCACATGTATAATGCGTATCATATTACTTGCCTTCTCAATGGTTGGAGAGGAAGAAACTATGGAACTAGAAAAAAACCCAATGTTTAAAAATGTTATGTAATTTTTTGGGAGGGGCATGCCTAATGGGTAATTTGTTTTGCTTGACTACATACATTTGTAATGGGTTTTGTTTTTGTTTCTCAGTGTGGTGGGGAGTGGGAAGTGGGGAGAAAAGGCAGATTTTTGTTGACTGAGAAAAATAAAAATTCAATTAAAACAAAAGAAATGTAATTGCAAAAAGCATAGTGAGAGAAACACTGAATAACTGCTATCAGGAGACCCAGACTAAGATCTAGGTTCCTGGGTCTGGTACTGATTATTTGTGTAACTTTAGCTTGTAGTGAGTGGGAAACTTGATTAGCTTAGAGTCTCAGTTCCTCAACTGCACAGCAGGTGATGACAAATAACTCTCTCACATGTTGTGAGAACATTGTGCAAGTGTTAGAAAAGCCACCTAATGGTTAATTATGACTATACTCTTAAAAAGTGTCAACCCAGGAAGCAGGAGAGCAAGGCTTTTGTTTCACTTCTATCACTAACAAAATGACTTTCAACAAGCTACCAACTCACAAAGTACTATTTCCTTAACTAAAAAATGAGGGAAGAAGGGAATCTAGGGCCTGCCTTGCTGCTGTTGAAGTTGAATGTGTGTGCACGCATGCGAGCGTGTTCATTTGGCAGCATCTGAATAGGTAAAGAGGTGGAGGGTGGTGAGAATGTACGGCAAAAGGGAGAGGGATCAAGAACACAGGACAGTGTAGGACTGAAAGGGCTAACTACAGGATCGAGATTAGAAAGATAGGGAAGTCAGGGTAGGAGCAACGGTCTGAGAAAGTGCTAAGGGCTGGGTGGAGGTAAAGTTTGAGGTAAGAAAGAAGTACAGATTTAAGAGGGATGAGGCAAAGACAAGGATGGTATGATAGTAAGTTACAGTTAGCTATAAGAGTATTATCAGTTTTAAATGAATAAAGTGCAACATTTTGGGGTGACAATCCTTTTGAGGGGCTGAGGTGGAATGGAGTCTAAAAATTCTATAAATCTCTAACATGAATGATACATCACATTTTTTTTAAATGGGACTAGACCTGTGATTTCATTAGAAAAGGTAAGTGATGAGTAAATTCCTTGACATCATGAGGCTAAATGGTACTCCCTCTGACATGTCAGAAGAAGGCCCTGAGGCCTCTCTGACTTCAAATGAAGCCACCCCGTACATCACACTGCCTTTCTTGTACATAAGCATGTACAAAATTGTAGTCAGCATACTTTTTCCATATCAGGTTACTTAACACAGATTTTTTATAATTTCTCCGCATATTCTTTTTATTTGCTTTTCTTATGGTGATGTGATACTTCAATATAAATAATATAGTGGAAAAAGCAGTGTATTCAGAGGAAAAACTTCTAGATTCAAAGTACTCTTTAAATACCCATGCAAACTGAATTAACCAAGTGAGTCTACCTGTTTTTTAACTATGCAGAAGGTTTTTGCTGTTTGTTTTTTGCTATAAATCTTTATACAAAAAAACTTGGAAAACAATTTCTTTGGCATATATTTCTAATCTTTTCAGCCCTACTCCATTCAATCAAGGCCATAGAGACTAACCCTGGGTTCTCAATCCCAACTCTGGGAGACCCTACCATGATGAAAAAACTGGTCACAAACAAGGGAGTGCTGGTAAATGTTTGATAACAGGCTCACAAAAAAAAAAGTATGCATAATCCACTTTAAAATTGAATATTGTTAAACATTTTTGCCATCACTTTCTCATATCTAGTCAACAACAAATCAAGCTCTGATTTTGTTAAGATGTTTGCCAATTCTAATGTGTAAATGCTGACCTTGAAAATTTAACAATTGACTGTTGGGAACTCATAAGAGCCCGGTTCCAGCACACAAGTGGTACCCACTGAAGGTCTCATATAGCTGGCTTTCAACATTTTTCCAAATGTCTATTTACCATGTATGATTCAACCTCTGTGAAAACGTCTGTTCACAACTGATTAATTTGTACACGTCTACTAGACACTGCATATTTATTGCTTTTATACACATACCAATACCCTCTAATTTCTGGAAGTTATTTTAGCTGGATTGATTGCAAATGTTTCCCACTGTTGCCTTTTTAGTCTGGTAGTATATAGTTTTACTTTAAAGGAAATTGATTGGTTATTTTTATGCTACTTTCTGAATATATCTCTTCCCCAGTCTAGCCACTGATCCATTCCTCGAAACAAAAACTTTTTACAAGGATAAGAAAAACGCAGTTAAGCAAATCTAACATACCAGCCAAGACTGACAGAGAGGTGACAAGATATTCCAAAACCTTCACCTCCTACCTCTTCTTTATAGCTTATTTTTCACCGCATAAGAAATTGTTTTTAAGTAACCCAAACTTTCAACATCATCCTCAATGACTTCTTCCTCTCTGACAGTCAATGATTTATTGCTCCCTTCTAAGCTGGGTTAAGCAGCCCATTATGCTTTCTTCTAACCTTTAAATATGTATCTATTTTTATATTTAAACGTTATGGCAGTGGGAGTTTATTATGGAATGTAGCATATTGTATGGAACTAAAATTTTATTTTTTCCACAAATGAATTGCTCCCCAAAACATGTGACTAATGATTTTCTTCCCAATGTTTAACTTCCTTTCTGCACTGTAAAATTTCAACAGGTTTATCATAAATTATAAGCCACCATTTTGGCAGCTTTTCACAAGACAGTTCCTCTAAGTTGGCAGGTTAAGCATGGCCCTCAAATTTTGATGCCTGATCAAGAGGTGGCTGAGGAGCAGCAGTAACCAATTTATTCCTACAATAATTCAACTTCATATAATTCAATTCAATTGTGGTTTTATGCCTGAATTCTCAGTTTTGTCTTTCTTCATTCATCCTTCCTGTTTGGCTTGGTCTATTCCCTTTAATACTCTGTTTTAATTCATTTCAGGATACTAAGGCTCCAACATATCTGGGGTTCCTTCTGAAAGCTCTCTTCTCTTTCATTGGTCTACTCCTCTGATTTTGTTTTTTAAAGCCTTGGGTAATTTGGAAAATTGTAGATGTAGAAAACAGTTTAAAGACCACAAAGTTAAGTTCCCCTTTGTTGACTGTTTACTCTTCTTCCCTCTGTTTGTTAGAATTTTGGTTTGTTCATTTTTTCCTCTCTCATAAATTATCCCGGAATATTGTCACTGCAATTCATAAAACAAAAGACACTAAAAAAATGGCCCTCAATCCTGCGTGACCACTCTGCATTTATAGCCCCAGACTGTTGGAAAAGGGGGAACATGGTGCCAAAATCAATCTTTACAAATAAACATTAATTTGGCTGTTAGTATTCTAATTGTGAGATGCCTCTTCAATGACCAAATGGACATACTACTTATTAGAGAAGATTAATCATATCAAACTTGATGCTGTCACCATAAATGGAACCAGATAACAAAACCAAATTGAAGTTAAATGGAAGGATGGCTACTGGGTTCCTTTTGGGGAGGAACATAAAAAAAAATTGGTTTTATTATACATCCAAATGCTAAAAGAAATATAATTTCTTTAGACATCTTGTATTACATTGCTCTTGATAAAAATTTGTGAAAAAAAAAAACCATCATGAGAATAATTAAAGATTATTGCCCTAATTCTAGTTGCAAAGGTTGGGGTAGTAGATGAATTCTACAAAAAAATCTGGCAAGATCTTCCAAGTTAAATACAGACTTTAATAATTTAGTGGCTTCAATGCAAACTGGGAATGGAGGAAGACAGTGACGAAAGAGGGTATGGAGGAAAATGGTGACAAAACAGTAGAAAATATGATTTAGGAGTAAGAAATGAGAGATGCCAAAAGCTTGCAGACTACATAGAAGCCTTCTAGTTATATGTCATACATTTTCTCTTTGAGGAAACAATTAGGAGGCACTGGAAACCAGAAGCAACAAAGATATCAGTAAAATGAAATTGAGTCTATGTGAAAGTCATCAACAAAAAAATACAATACTAGAAGAAAAAGGCAATACATAATTCAATAAACTTCAACCTGACCTATTTAAACTGAATTCTGAATAGATTAAAAATAGGAAATGGACAAAGGAAAGGACAATGACACCATTTATAATAATCACACTAGAAATTTATCTGATTTAAATCAAATACTATGACAAGAAGATAAAGAATCTACAAACTGCCTCAGCTAGTGATCTACTTGCCAAGACAAGAATGTAGATTATAAATCATTTGTAAATGTTATGGAGGATGGTGTAAAATAATGTATTTCTCACAATATAATGAGGGACAATGGAAGGAAACATAAATTTAAAGGAAGCTTGGTGAGAGACCCATCATATAATCACAAAAACATTTAAGGATGAAATTAGAAGAGTAATAAAATGAAAAAGAGCTATCTTTATAACAGACTCTTCACCATCAGGCATAGACAAGCTACAATATAGTTCTGAATGTACTTACTAGAAAAAATGAAAACAATACTGAAAAAACAAAGACTCAAAAAGAAAGCATCTGGACTAAATCAGATACACACAGAGACAAGGTTCATGCTTGAGAAGACAAAATTTTGGGGCACTGAGGGATTCATTCTCAACATATGTGAAAGAGGTCGATAACAAGGATGTGGGGAAAAAACCTCAGACACTATTACTTCAAAAAAAAAGCAATTAAGAGAACATGAATCACAACTGACTGCCTCTACAAAAATTTTATGAGAATCATATACACATACACTGAGATTCTTCATGACAGGAATAGAAGTGAATAAGCAGGGAATTCACAAATAATTCTTCACAGTAGGCTGCACATCTTTACCATTACAAAACTGACTTGACAATATAGAGAATACAAGGTGATACTTTACTTAGGGTCAGTTGGCTCTTTGAAAGCATTAGCTTTGGTAGAGGAAAATGCCACCTTAGAGGCTCATTTCCATCAAGGTTATTTCTCAAGCACATTTCAAAATCTGTACTACTTTGCAAGATATAACAGAAATAACTTTGTCCAGTGACTCCTTCCATAACATTCAGTGAGGAATAAAACAAAGATGTAAGGTTGCCAAAGGTGCTAGACACCATCAAACATCTGGAGGATGATACAGCATAGAGCTCAGGTTGAAGAGGTCCTCCAGATACTCCTGGTTTGCAGATAAAACTGTGCTGATTGTATCAAGTTCCAGAACAATGTAGAGTCTCCTAGATGAAATTTATAATCATCCAAAAGAATTTAGCTTATTCAGCATTATCCACACAGGAAAAATCAAGTGGATAACTATCAAAGTCTTGACTTGCAGCTGAATGGACAATTTATTAGTCTATCTATCCATCAGTAAATGTATTTGGGCCAGACACTGCAAATGGACAATAAGCAGGGCCCAGAGATGAACAGGAAGAGGGATAGAAGATGGCTTGTCTTTGGGAAATTGTTTGAGCTTCTTCCCCACACAAAAGCCCATCTTTTCACACCAGTATTTTTCTGGTAATGGTGTATGGCTGGGAATCATGGAATACTAGCCTACGAAATACCGAGGTTAAAAATCCCACACAAAAGCCCATCTTTTCACACCAGTATTTTTCTGGTAATGGTGTATGGCTGGGAATCATGGAATACTAGCCTACGAAATACAGAGGTTAAAAATACCCCAAAGGACAGCAGAGTGGATACAAACAGTCTGCAATAGGCTAGAAATTAGGCAGAAGTGTGTAAAGGATGTCAGGGAAAAGTGGAACTAGGAAAAATAATGGGACTGGTTAAACAATGAACAAGGTACAAATGATGGACAGCCTAGGTGCTCCATTCTGAAGAAAACATGAAGAAGGCCCTTAAAATTGAGAGGACCTCCATTTTAAATTTAGGGGAGGATATGGTTAAGATTTGTATAGTATGGGAAGGTATGGATGAGCTGTGATCTGTGTGTGTAGCAGAAGGAAACATGTCATTGAATAGGATTCCACATCTACTGGTACCCTGTATTATTGTCATTTTTACTATACGTAGAGTTAACTGACATACACTGGCTTTGTGACCTGGGCAATTCACCCAATCTCATAATGCCCTAGTTAACTTCTCTAAGATTATTAATTGCAGACCAAGTATGAATCTGCTCTGGTAGAAGGTATTTCCTCCCTCCAAGTTCTCTACACCAATGAAATCACATATGAAGACAAAAATTATACTTGTTAGCCTTTTCAGCACTATGATGAATACAAACAGTCACAGTGTCATTTACTCTAATGCTTTTCTTTTTCAGCTGAGGTTCAGAAAAGGTAAATAACTTGTCTAAGGTTGGACAGATAATTAAATGTTCTCAGATTCCAAATCTAGTAACTCACTATAAACCACTCCCCACTCTCCCCAGCAATCATCATCCACTCTTCTCTTCTCTATTATAGCTTTGGCAGGTAAGATGGTTTTTCCCCTTGACAATGCTAAGTCCTCCACTCCTGCCCTTGAATTTATAATCTCCTGTCTCCTCCAAGAGCTTGATCTTCTGAAAATTAGGCAGAAGGGGCTATCAGTTTTTCCTCATCCACTGCCTTTTTCCTCTTCCTTACAAAAATGCCCAGAATCTATTAATCAACAAGTATTTATTAAGTATTTATCATGTACTAGGCACTGTACTAAGCACTGGCAACACAAAGAAAAAAATCAAAAACATTTCCTGCCCTCAAGGAGCTTACATTCTATTAAGGATGGAAAGGAGAGACAACATGTATATAAACAGGTACATACAAGATAGAGTAGATGGAAGGTAACTCTAGAGCTGAAGGCACTAATGGCTAGGGGGAATGGGGAAAGGCCTCCTCTAGTATGTAGAATTTGAGGTGAGACTTGGAAGGAAGTCAGGGATTTTCAGAGGTGGAAGTGAAGAGGAAGAGCATTTGAATGATGGGGACACACATCCTTAAAAAAAAAACAAAAACAAAACCCTTTACTCAAACAAGATCCTCCAGCAATCATCTTATAGCCACCCTCCCTTCCACATCCAAAGTCCTAGTAAAATCTTTTTAGCTTGTTGTCTTCCTCTTTTCACCTCCCATTTCTCAATCTCTTTCATCCCCACGATCTGAATTGCAATGATTTCCTCTAAGGTCACCAACAATACCTTGATTGCCAAATCCAGCGCCCTTTTCTCAGTCCTATTCCTTCCTAACCTCCCTACAGCAAGTGACATTGTTGACTACTTGCTCCAGCTCGGGTTTCTGTGATACTACTCATTCATGGCTCTCTTCCCACATGTTTGGTCTCCTTTTAGAAGATCAACATCCTTGTACTGACCTCTCTATATCTGTATTTCTGTCCTGGGTCCTCTCCTCTTATCTGTCTGGTTGGTTTCATCATTTCTCATGGACAGAACTGTAACTTTTATGCAGAAGATTTCCCAAATCTACACATTCAGCTTTCATCTCTCTCCCAAACTCTAATCCTGTATCAACAACAGGCTTCTGGGAATCTTTATTTTGCTCCAGATTTTAAAAGGATAGTTCTTTTGCTATTTGTAAATAAACTGAATTTCAATATACTATTTAATGATGCTATGGAGGTATTCCTATTTTTAAAAAAAGTCATGAGTAGAGAATGAATTTTATCAAATGCCTTTTCAGTGAAAAGATAGTTTTTGTGGAAGATTAATCTAACAGCAGATATATGAGTCAAGCAGAATGGATTGGAAGGAAAAGAAATTAATTAGGAGGCTATCGCAATAAACTACATATAACTACTCCAACACAGAATTCCTTCATTGCTCTGGGCTACTTTAGCCCTTAGTATCTGTGTATGGAAATTTAATCATGTACTATTTAATCATGTTATTTTCTGTTGCTGTTATTCTAAATTATAATCTTTATTTTATAACAAATCTGTCTGATGATAAGGTTTGGGTAATGGTATAATAAAACTTTTTAGGTTCCCTATGTATAAAGACTAATTAAGGAGGTCTTTCCTCATAATTTGTAATGGTTGTTTAAAAAAAAAAATCCAACAAAAACCCAAACCCCACAACTAAAGTATCACATTGTGATGAAAGTACTTTATAACCTCCAAAGTACTGTGTAAATGTGAGTCATTATTCACATTAATAAATGTAAAAACTTTAAAAAATACACTAAAACATTTAATGGAAGACAGACTTATTGTTCTAATATTTTATTTACAAATTGTTTTTGACATTTGATATTTTTATTTTATACTTAACATTCATGTCCTATGGTGGGGCAAAAGAAATGAGAGTTTTCTACACTGCTCTGTCATCTCCTTCTTCACCCACACTCCTGTGTGTGTGTGTAATTCAGAGGGGTTTATGTACCCTCTGGATTTGGGGTCTTGAATAGTCTCACTGCTGCTTCACTGTACATAGCAAAGGGATCTGGAGAGTTGCTGTTTCCCGTATTTCCACACCAGGAACCTGTGGAAAATTCTGCCCTGGAAAGGCAAGGAACCAGGCTAACTGGTTAGCTACAACTATTAATGGGAGCTTCTAGCTGTGTACCTGTCTTCAACAATAAGGTACTGCAGTACCAAGAGAGTAATATTAGTGGGAAATGTAAGAATGGGACAAATCTGAGAAACACTGGGAAGAAAGAACTGACAGGACATGTCGACGTGGACACTATCATTAACAATTCAAATCAGTTACATTAAACAAATTGGCTACACAAATTTTCCAATATAGTCCATTTTCATTATTCATTACAACTTCCCAAACCTCCATGTACCATACAATTTATAAGCACCTATAAAATAATCTAATTATAGGTATCATTAGCTTTTTTTTGGTCAATTACTATGAAGGTTTTTCACCTGCTAATTTCACAATTCCAGCTATCCAGAAGACTTTGGTAGGTAGGCTGCAGTCTGTATTGGGAACTTCCACCCTCACATTTTCTGAGATATCACCCCAGCAGGTCCCCATGGGTGCCTGTCATGTAAAAAGTACCAAATTAGCACCTTATTATTACCACTCAGCTTGGAATACAATCTTTATTTTTATTAACTGTCACCAACAATGGAAATATGCAAGAAATGATAGTCTAATATGTATTTTTCTCTGAAAATTCAACCTTTTCTTTTCCCTTTATTTTTCATAGAATTTTATTATTTATTTGATATTCCTAAAAGTATCTTGTCTCAGGATGAATTCAAGTTTAAAAGAATTCAAAGAGTTTGTTAAAATACACAATGTCAGCTTCAGAATTCAGCAAATTATCTTATTATAGTTCATAGAAACAATATTTTATAAAAGCAGAATTACAAAACCAACTTAGCTTTCATAAGACAGAGCCAATTTAAGATATTTGTTGCCATTTGCGATACACCTTTGAATGAATATAGTTTTAATTTGACAAAGAGTAACAAGAAAAGTAATTCAAACTAGCAACCTGCCTTTCATGCATTATTATGTCATCAACTACAGCATTTGGGGCAATATACTCCAAATTAGTTACAGAAGGTAGGTAAGAGATTTGAGGGTTCAAGGTATTTTTTCACGTCAGTGTAAAAAAAATTTCCACTTTTAAGATTAATTCACAGAACAAAGTTTGGGCAAAATGGGCAAAAGAGAAGGTAGCAGGAAAGAAAACACTCAAAAAGGCAGAGTTGCAATTTTAGAGACCTATATTATAATAAACTATTAATTTAACCATCTGATACTATTTCTATCACAATTAATATAACAATTTACTGCAAATCTCTATCACCAAAAGAAAAACCTGGAACATTATAAAATGGAAATCACCAAAGAAATCTAAGTAACTTTTGTCTCCATTAGATGACTAATCTACATAGTAACATTATGGGATTTTTACAAAACCCTTTACCACTGCAGTCCACAACTATTATAACATGTACCTCCTATCGCTCTTTAGTCAAATCAATACTTGAAGTGCATTTATAGCTTGTATACAGTGGTGTGAGAATTATTTGGGACAAGTGATTTTTATATGGTTTCATCTAGTGACAGCAATGGTCACGTATGTGTGTCTGTATCTCCTGATGCCAGGCTCCTTCCGAACATCCAAATATGTTGAGTGAAGTTGTTATGAAATATTTCCTAAGTACTCTGTGCCTCTATTTCTTCATGTACTAGGGAGCTAATACAATGATGTGGGAAAGCAATAATTTAGAAATGGTTTCATTTTGGGACAGCAAAAATCATGTGTTTCGGTATGTGTGCCCATAGATATGCAAGCATGCATCCAATGACGTTCATCTGTGTCTCAGAGCAGGACTGCAAAATGAAACCAAACTAAACCAATTTCCCCACCTTTTGTTAGTTTTCTCTTGGTTGAGTGCTGCACCTCCTTTCATTTACATGTACTCCACTGATCTCTTCTGTTGTGCTTTTAGTTCTATGGTTTTAAAGAAGGGTTATTACTCTAAATGAAGTTTGAGCTCTTAAAGAGTACATTTTAGGGACTATTAGAGAAACTTCTGTGGCTGTTGGTATGGAGAAGTCAAGCATTTTAAGATCATTCAGACCTACAGTGAACAAGAATCAGTACAACCAAAACACAAAGGAAAACTGCAGTTGAAAATGATAAATATTACCAAGAATTAACAGATGATTATTAATGCAAAAGAGCCTAATTAATCCTCAGAAGACAAGCAAAGACCTTCAGAGGGACCTGGCAGGTGAAGGGGTTGCTCCTGATTCTTATATGTGCTGAGGAGGCTTCTTAAAGTTGAAAGAACAATGAGAAGACCAGTAAAAAAAAAAGTGGCTAACAGCTGCTATGAAACAAAAATGCTTGACATAAGCAAGACAATACAAAGAGCAGAGGACCGAAGACTGACAAAAAGTAATTTTTTTATTGATGAAACTTTTTCATTCAAACCTACATCAAAAATATTTTTGAAAGAAGTTTAGGTGATCCTGTAAGATCTAGGACTTGCCATCAGACTATGTAAAGCCTCTGCCGAAATAATGTCAGGGGGCTTCTTACTTCTAATGGGCCTGGAAGTACTGCCCCTAGTGAGGCAATGATAAACTCTGATAAATATATCGATATACTGAGAAGCAGAACTATCCTAAAATGATAGATATTCCCAAGTTGAGATGAAATATTGAACCACACCCAACCTTTAGTCATACCATATGCCATGAAAGACAGGGAAATGTGTCCAAGAGAGATGGAGAGAAACATGCTATAATTTATGAGCTATAATCAAAGCTAGATGTGAGAAAATGGACCATGCATCAAAAGTATGTTTAATATTCACTGTGATGTGTGGTTTCATGATGAAGAACTATTGGTCAAAATCTTATGAACTCAATGCCAAATCATCTAAAACAAGTGATTGCAGCAAAAAGAGGACATATTGCATGTTAAAATTTGTTTAAAGATGTAAATAGCTGTAAGGTTTATTGTATATATCAGTAAATGTAATTATTTTTCATTTGTCCCATTTAATTTGCACACCACTGTAATAGTTAACTAAATTAAATGAGTTTTAGAAATAGGAAAACATTGCAAGTCTCTCTGGAGGTAATCGTTAAGAACCACACTAAAATAATTTAAAATATTGATGACAAAGAAAAGAATTAAGTAAGCTCAGGTGAATTTGTATGTTTTGGGGCAAATCAATATAAGAAAATAAAGCCAGAAGAATGAGTAACCAAAGGAATCAGAGATACAAGACCTAGCCAATTTGAACATCAGGCAGTAGACATCTGTACATGGTCTTCCGCTCTGTGGCAGACTCTCTTCTGACAGGCCAACAACTTGTATGAAACACCATCTGTTCAATCCCTACCTTCTCAAGAGCCAAAGTATGAGAAAGAACAATTTCAAATTGAGGTCAAGAAAATGTCAAGGGATATGGAATTAGGTTAAGTCCACAAACTAAAAGACAGAATCAGTTATGACTCCTTCCTACCAGTGGTGGGTGGGTATGAAATATGCTTCTAAATATATGGAGAAAACAGGGTATCTCAGCTATCATTGATTCTGGAGGGTAGATATGAAAGGGTTTTCATACGGAAAAATGTCAATCAATTTTTTTTGGCTATTTACTAATTTATGTTAAATACTGGATTCTTCATGTTCTGCTATCTTCCCTATATCACTCTAGATTTCGAGACTACCCCTACTGCCAGCAGGTATGATAATAAAAAAAATTAAAGGAAGATGGATTATATAGATCGGTACTTATGTAAAAGACAGTCTCTATGATCTTAGCAGATCTACTTAAGGTAGATTAGGTGGTAGCTAAAATTTAAAAAATTAAAGACATATCTTTTTTTTCTCAGGTGGCTGGTGTAGTGGGGGGAAGAGAATGGAATAAATCTTTGAACAGAATCTCACTTTGTGGATCAAGATAAATAATCCAGTTGTATTTCCCTGGAGACAGGTTTTGGTTTGGGTCACTGTATTGCTAGTGGGCCTAACACATAAGCCTAATATAGATCTGACTGCCTATCTGCCAAACTGGTAGGCTGATCAGAAGAAAAGTTAATCAATTTTAATGAAAGAAATCATTTAAGTTCAAGTAAATAAAGTGCCAATATTTTCATTTAAAATGGTTAACAATCTTCATTTTTCATGGGAATGTTACTTCTTGTTTCCTATAGTCTGGATTGGTATAGGAGAAAGTAGCAGAAAGTGACATTTGTTCTTGCCTGTAAGGTTGTGGTTCTGCTAGACCCTCCTAAACCAATCCATATGCTTGTCTCTATAGAAAAAAGAAAAATAGGGGGAAAAAAGAGCACCACAATGTGGAATGTGCTCCATATAGTAAAACAAACAGCTTATATATACATATATATGCACATATATGTAATATAAATACATACATATATACATATATATTTCCCTTTTGTTAAAAATGAATATTCTCAAACGGGGAAGACTGAATGACCCTGGCCTTGATAGCCATCTTCTTTCAAGTCATCTGTCTTCACTTGCTGGCAGGAGGGATAACTGAAGTCTGGATTGGCATAGTATGAACTAGCAGAACCGTAATTTACAGGTAACAACAAATTTACCTTCCAGACTCATGGCGAAGAGATCCACCTCAGGTGCCTCCCCAAACAAGGAAGATCTGGTTCACCACTTCCTGATCCAGGAACCACTCGTGTGGGTTAATCTGTGAGCGACTCTCCTTCCCTGCAAGGTAAGCTGCAATCAGGAAGGTCCTGTTGGACGTGGCCCAAATCCAAATGCTAAGGGCCTCCCAACAACAACAACAAAAAGTGATCCTTTTTCTCATCTGCAAGAAAATATTTTTGTGGGAAGTTCCCTTTCTCCAGATTTCTTGTAACTCAAGAGTGTACTACAGCAGGGATTTTTAGAGATGTTTGGATCCTCAGTTAAGTGTACAGATAAAATGCACACTAGAACTGACCACAAAAATAAGTCTACATAGACTTGCTCTATACATAGCGTGGGCCAAAATAACATTGATAATTGCATATAAACCGCTAGTATTAATGAATAAGATTAGAGGACAGCGTTTAGCTCTGAAATTATACTGAATCTGTCCCATCAGTGATAAAGGAAAAATCTACACGAAAGCTACAGTATACTTTCAAGATTCATTTTAAGAGATAATTAATGTACTGGCATCTAGTGTAGAAACAGAAAGTATGGGTTTGTTATAAAAAAAGTACAGAGAATATGTTAAAATTTCACAAGAAAGAGGGAGAAAAGGGATGATTAAAAAAATAAGGATATACATCTGAAATGACAGAAAGTAGGATAAGGAAATCTTGATTAACAGGACAAAAAGAAATCCCTTTCTCACTCACCTTGCAATTTGACAAAAGGGGTGTGTGTGTGTGTGTACATAGGTTTGTGGTAGAGGGAAAAGATAATGTTTGAACTGGCAGTAAGATTGATAATTACAAAACACTCTAAATAAGTCACTAATAAGCTGTCAAATAACCTTGGATAAATCATTTCTGCTAAAACAAAGAATCTGATCACATTGACTTCTAAGGTCCGTTCCAAATATAAAATTTCATTAAAGTGTGTGAGAGGTGCTTGGATATGTTACATATAAGCACAGCAAAACGACTAGTGGCTTAGAAGAGAAAAAAAGTCCATTCCTTTTTTTACTAAAAAAATATGAATGCTAGTAAGGGGCCTTGGAAATCATAGTAGCAAAGAAAAAAAAATATTTGAGAAAATTGAAGATATCATATAAAAAGAAAATAGTAAAATATATGTGGATGTATGTAAATAAATATATACATATATACGTGTGTATATATGCATACATGTAACAAATATGCAAAATACATGTGGATTTTTACAAGTGCAAATCAACCCTATTCTTCCCAGAAGAGGTTTAGTTTATCGATTAACAGTGAGATTTTTCCAATAGAAGATGTCATTATATAGTGAAAAGTACCCTGAACCAGAAACTCGACAACTTGGGCTCAAATCCTGTCTATGTCGCTTACTACTAATGGAACCTATTCTGAGCCTTAGCTTTTTCACTTGCAGAATCCTCAGTCTCAGAGGGCTTCTCTGAGGCTAAAGTGACCCTCCTGTGAGGGGGCATTCTAATTAGTTCTGCCATCTTTCTGTCTCTTCTGCCTCTTTTGCTGATTTCCCACTCTCAGTAAGTGCCATGGGGAGGGTCCACCAAAGCCCTATCTTCAGCGTTCTCTCTGCTTGTTAGTCTTTCCTTCACGGTGATTTGATATATTTCCATTGCTTCAGTTATTGCTTTTATATGGAGGATTCTCCAGTCTCCTATTTCCAAATGTCTGCTACATATTTACAGAAATATACTATAGGCACCTATACTTAAAAGGTCTGTAACTAAACTCATTATTTTCTTCTCAAAATCTGCCCTTTCTTCTATATGATGGCACCACTTTCTTCCCAGTCACACAGACTTAATACTTTAGAATCACCACTGACTCTTTCCTTGCTGCCCTTTACTTATCAAGTCTTATTCATCCTACCCCATCTCTATCTGACCCCACTCCTTTCCCTTTTTCCTGTAACCAGGTCCTAATTACTGTTCACCTAGACAACTGTATTATTCCTTCCTACCTTTTAGTCTCTTTCCTCTCTAATATGTTCTTTGTAATCACTATCCTTGTAATCTTCCTAATGCACTGCTCTGATCCTATCAATCCCCTGTTCAGAGACCACTGCCTCTTAAATAAAATAAAAACTTTTCTATGTTATTTCTGACTCCACGATTTGCCTACTGTTTCTCTTTACACTTTGTTGCTATTTTAGTTGGGTCCAACTCTCCATGACCCCATTTGGGCTTTTCTTGGCAAAGGTACTAGAATGACTTGCCATTTCCTTCTCCAGCTCATTTAACAGATGAGGAAAATTGAGGCAGAGTTATGTGGTTGCCCAGGATCACAAAGCTAAGAAATGTCTGAGGCAAGATTTAAACTCAGAGAGAGGACTCTTTCAGACTCTAGGCCTTGCACTCTATCCACTGAGTCACTTAGCAGCTCATACTCTAGCTAAATTAGACTATCTGTACATTAGTACAGATAATCTGCTGATCTCCCTTATCACAGCACCTCATGCCTTTGCTGACAACAATTCTTATGTATGGAACAGTTGCCCTACCTTTGTCACCCCCATCACCATTTTAAAGTTCAACTTGCTTTCCACCTTATCAAGGAAGCAGTTCCTGATCCTCTCTGCTACATTAAAGTGATTTTGTCTTCCTCAAGTTTCTCAAATATTTTTAAACCTTTCCTTTAAACCTACCTGATTAAGTTCATAGAGGCTGTCTTTTTCATATTTATATTCCCAGAATTTTGCACCTTTGTAGGTGCTTAATCACTGTGAATTTAATAAGATAACGTATGTGAAAATATTTTGTAAACTGCAAAGACCCATGTTAATGTTATTAACAAAATAAAAAAGAAAGCTTTATGGCTTTTTAAGAAAATAATTTTGTGGCCAAGACCTGTTTTCCCCATAGTTTGACTATAATCAGTCAGAAACGCCCTCTTATTTTTAAATAACTATGGAAAACACTATTCTTATTAGGAATTTATAATACAACCTACAAGGATGAGATAGTGAAGGTTAATTTCAATGTCTGAACATGATCTATTATTTCAAATGCCGAGAGCACTCTGGATCTCTTTTACAGCACTTAATACTTAACTGTCTAGTCTCTAGGGATAGGTTTTTTTAGTTTTTTTTTTTGGTATATTTGTCATAGCTTTCTAATAAGATGGAAACCTTCTTTGAAGGCAAGAACTATATTATTTTTATCTTTCTATCATCTAATGATTGCATTTAATAAGCACTTAATGTTTGTTGAATTTCAAATGAACTTGAGTATTTTAAAAATATAAATCTAGAGAACAATTAGTCATCTTAGCAGTTGAAATTCAGTAAATTGCTAATTGCGTCTGTGTGTATTTGTCCTTTGCTGTCGAAGAAGACCATGCCATCAGAGAAATGACATGACTTGCACTTGACTTTGTTTTCTGAGTGAGAGAGGGCTGTTCAGGTCACCAGCCTCACTTCTCCTCCAGAGCCATCTGAATCCAGTGACCAGATATTCATCAGGATGACTGGAGATGACCCAGGATGAAGCAACTGGGGTTAAGTGACTTGCCCAAGGTCACATAGCTAGTGAGTGTCAAATGTCTGAGGTGAGATTTGAACTCAGGTCCTCCTGACTCCTGCACTTGTGCTCTATCCACTGCACCACCTAGCTGTCCCAAACTGCTAATTATATTCTAGACAAAGTCAGTAACTGCTTATGAACTGTACTACATCATGTGTAGAGGTAGATACTGGTAGCAAAGTTTTTTAGTGGAAAAACAAGTTCACTCCTAGGCTAATTCTGAAATGAACAAAGTAATCATTATTGCCTATCTGAAGAGTTGGCATAATATTAGGTAAAAAAAAAAAAAAAAGAGTAATATGACACAGTGGAAAGGGCTACCAGTGGAGTTTTGGAGTCATTGTGCACACTCTCCCTCATACAGACACAAGGCCTTTTTGGTTCAAAGCTTCTTAGATTATTTTCACCGAAGAGAGGGTGGAAAATGAATACTACAACCAAAACATTTTTGGTCTCTTGAAGGATGAGAACAACAGTAAAAGAAGAGACTTTAGTACACGTGGTGCCACTTATATATTGTGTTCGGCAGTACATAAATCTGAAACGCAAGCAAAAAAATCTGACTATATGCGACTTGGCATTTCTCATGTATTTTGTGCTTTACTATTTTAGCCATGTCTTACTGTTTCTTATAGCACACAGATGAATGCAATGAGCCATGACAGCATCTTTTAAATGAAACAAGTCCTATCCTCAAATATTTTCTGAAAAAAGCAGTCAAGAATCAACCATCATTCTCTGTAATGCAGATGTTCTCTATATATTTTGCTATGTTGGAGAATACCCTAGGATTAAATTTAAATGATTTACAGAAGAACACATGAATTTTTTATCATCAATAGCTACACTACACACAGTATCATTCTAAGGGATTTACACTGTAAGGGAACAATTATTCCAAAGTACAATAGGATGCTTGAGAAATAGTAAGCTTTCTGTATCTGTTGAAGTCTTCAAGTGCAGGCTTAGTGATATTGTAGAGAGGATTCCTGCTCAGATATAGTATGGACCAGATAGCCCCGCAGTCCTTTTATTCAAGGTATCTAACTGTAAGCCATTGTGAGATGTAGATTTTGTGTTCCAGAAAACAAATTTTGAGTCCTCAGGAAAACACAAACCAACTACCCAAAAGGTAGTAAGACCATTATAATTCTATAAAAAGGAAGTTATAAGAATTGTCTCTCAAACTCCTAGACAAAGACAAGATACATCAGACATTTTGTAGACAGTGGCTATGATAAATACAGATTTACTAATAAATGCATCTTCTGGTTATGTTAAATCTATATGTCTGCTTGGATTTAATCTTGAGGATATAGTACTGTCAAATACCACTGTTCTTCCTGAATAGGAAGTGATAAACCACTTTGTGGAATTTTAGGAATATCTCTACTTAAACAACGATTCATTTCAATCATACCCTTTTGGTAAACAGTAATAGAAGTGTAGATGGTATCAAGTATGTTCCAGGAAATTAAAGTGAAACAAAGGAGTTTTTCTAAGAAAATATCACTAACTACTAAGTAATATCAAATGTGGAAAAGGAAAAAAGAATGAATAGTGGAGAATTGAGGCAGAGTGAAGAGCTGGGTTAAAAGAGCAGATGGAAGAGGCTAGACCTTGCTCAGGCAAGAAAGGTCAGATTCCTCCAGTTGCAGCAGAATCTAGGAAGAGGTTTCTATTTGCTATGACCTCTGCTTCCCAAGAAGAACAAGGGGTGCTCTGTGGGGATCACTCTGTCCTTTCCCTTCCTTAATAGGCACCACCAGTCACCCTAAAAAAACTTATGTTTTACCTTTTTATTTCTTCATTACAAATAAAAGGCTTAAAAATGAATATTCTGAATAAGTTAATTCAAAAACTCATTCTCAATGAAGTAGAATCAGTCAATAAAGAAGGAAATGAGTGAGAGCCATCAGGTCCTTCCTTGTGATGGGAAATTAATGAAATCCTTGAAGAGTAAGTCTAGGTGTTAAGATATATTTATCCTTTTAATTCTGGCAGCTCCAATTGATATCATAAAGGTTTTTTTTTTGATTAATGATGCTTACTCTACTGTTGGAAAATTGGGAAAGTTCCAAAGTTCCCTTTCCCCACTCTCCTCTAAACTGTTATATATCACCTGCTCGTCTCATGGTATGCAGTGGTGTATTTTCCTGATAGAAGCAACATTTCATGTTGCTAAAACAAACATGCATTTCAATGAGATCAAATATTTGATATTCCATCTGGGCCAGTTCAATGAGTTTTTCTTTGCTTGGTACTTTAATTTGTGTCTCTCAGCCAAAGAGCAGCCACTACTAATTCACAGCAGGGGAGAGTGACAAGCAAATTGTTGTTATTTACCCATTTTTAGTTATAAACCTCAAACACTTCATTTCTAAAACTAGCAAAATCCTATTTACATAAATCTGAAACTACATCAAAATGCTTTGTTAATTTAGAACATACAGGTGAAATTCAATGATTTGTTTAACATGTTTTGCAGTATGGAAGAACATTAATTGCCAAGAGAATAAAGAATGTCTTGGGATTTCCAGAAGCAGCAAGAGCTGAGGCTCTTCACATACTGATATCTGTAATTAAACAAGTCTTAACACTAACAAGATCAACCTCAACAATCATGAAGAGCCACAATTTGGTTACTTCTCATTTAAGAGCCTACCTCTGGCTAAAGTAGATATAAAGAAATAGTTAAAAAGTAAAGAAATGCCAAGTATTTTAAAAAAGAATATTTTAATAATTAAGGATATTCTTAAGTCATAGTTGGAATCTTAAATTTAAAAAATGCCATATTAAGACATATTATTTATCAACTTAATGTGTTTGCCAAGAATAATCTGTAGCACTGTGTTAAAACTGCATTAAATTGTACCCATAATTAATGGGAAGGTCTTGGAGGCTGCTGTAAAGGGCTGGCTTTGGGGACTACTGGTGTAAGCAATTCACAATGCTTTCTATTTGTGAAATAAAAAGAAAACAAAAACACCAGAAGTAAACCTCAGATCTAAGCAAAGAATAACCTCTGAGGGACCAAACAGATGCCAAAGGTTGATGAAAAAAAATGATAATGAATAGGTTTGCTGGGTCCCAAGAGATGGTAAATGTGATCCAGGGTGGACATTAACAAACTGCAGTACAGAAAACTTTTCAATTTAACTTTTACAAATTTATAGAAAAGTATGACAGGGTAACTTTTATTACTAGATAAATGGAAATAATGTAATTAGTCCTTTTACTTAGACAACTTAAATGTAATTCCGCATTATCTCTAATAATCTATTAAATAATTTACAGACTTAAAGAATACTTTGTTAATGTTTTAATGTAATATCTAACATTACAATATTAACGATGGATACAATCCAAAATGAGAAGGGGAAGCAAAGTGCTGATATAGGACTCCTCCCCATTAACAACAATGGCAAACTTATCCATGGTGAAGAGAAAAATCTTCACTTTGTTCAAACAAAAGCTTGTTTGTGAAAAACAAACTAGTTAATTTCTCTTTTTATACTTATTTAAGTAACAAAAGTAGCAAATCTATACTTACATGCTTAAAACATGTCACTGGAGCAGCTATAAAGCTATTGCTGTTGATGTAATTACCCCAGCTGAAGCCTTCCAAGGAGACTGCTGTGAAAAGAGGGAAGTTAAGTTAAAAAATCAAAACCTTAAATGCTTGAAGTTCCAGTAAAAGTCCACTGAAATGAAATATGAAGTGACATCAAAGTTGTTAGATGTTAATTTAGACTAAGTATAAGTTAACTACTCCAAAAAGTTATGGATCTTCCTAAGAAAGCCAGTCAGTAACACCACACATGTGAGAGCAGTAATGACAGCTGCTCACATCTCTGCACTTGGAGCTTCCTGAGGTAGTGGGCATGGAAATGCTGTATGGAAACATGCCAGGGGAAGGTGATTGTCCTTGGTTCTGCTTTTGCCCTCAGTCTCAAGCAGCTGGGTGGCACCATTGTGCACAGAGTCAAGACCAGGAGTCAGCAAGGTGAGTTCAAACCCAGCCTCAGAAACTTACTAGCTCTGTGATCCTGGGCAAGTCATTTAACCTCTGTCTGCCCCAGTTTCCTTATCTGTGGAATGGGAATAATAATAGCCCCTACGTCCCAGGGATTTTATAAGGCTCAAATGAGATAACAATTGTAAAGCTCTCAGCACACTGCCCAGCATAGTTATGTACCATAAAAGGCTAGCTACTATTATTATCATCTCTAACCTTCTGTCCTTCTCTCCCAAGAATATGCCAAATGCTCCAGGCTTCCTTCTATTTTGCAGCCCTCTAGGAGATGGGCATAAAAAGATAGGATTATAAAGAAAGGTTCTGTGATGTTGCTAGTCCAATTAGGCACCTCCCACATTAGGTCTGGGAAGCCCCAGCTCAGCCTCCATCAAGTCTGACCCCCGCCTATCACCACATTACCTGACTTTGTCTTGGCCTGGCTCTGTAAAGTGGCTTGGTACTGGGCGTAAGCTGCTAGCTTTGCCACCAAAGGCTGTTTCTGAAGAACTTTTGCTTTCTTGGTGGGAGGTTTACCCTGAAACAAGAAGAGTTAAGTAAACAGAGTGATCTTTCTTATTGCTCCCTTGAAAGGTGACTATCTAGATTGCTCTTTAAACCTTGATGTTTTAGAAAATTATAAATTAGGGAAGCACAAGGAAATTTCAAGATGAGAAGCTGTTAGGATGGAGAAATACACGGATGTCAGACTGCTACAGCAATATGCAGGTCACAATATTTATTCATTAAGTGTTACATATATATGCAAAGTCAAAACATCAGGCTGTGGCAAAGCCTCAAATCCTTCCCATATTCACTCTTGCAGGTGCCACCTTTATATGACAGGGCAAGACAATTTACTAATCAGAGGCTGGAAGGCAAGAACTGTGATGCATCTTGTATGAAGATAAAGGAACAAAGACAAATTTAGTCATGGTTTTCAGAACATGACAAATTGCTAGCCACTGAGATGGAGACTAGTTTCTTTGGGCAGTTGATGAAGCAACTAATGAAAATCTAGGTGGTACATTTCCTGAAATTAGGGGGCTGAAATAACAGTGCCACTGGAAAGAAAAGAGGGGAAATTATTATTTTTTACCAGTTAAGTGGAGTAAAAAAATGTTTAAGATGTGCTCAAATAGAAAAAAATCTATTATGTAAATAACTAAATAAGAACTGTGAAAAGCTAAACTGTGAACTTGAATAAATTGACAATTGGTCAATAAATCAATAAATACCTAAGAGATTCTGTATTTGCAGAAGGCTAATTTTGTTTTCAAACCTGGAAGGATTCAAATTTAATACTTTAAATTGGACAAATGCAAGCAATACTGAAAAGCAAAGATAATGGCAAGATAAAAGTAGCAGATAATCATGAAAAGCTGTCTCCCTCTCTCAAAACATGCAAACAATTTTTTTATTTTATACTAAAAGTAGACTGCTTTAAGTGCTACACGTGAAAAATTACCTACCCGTTTTCAATATACATATATTCACTTGACAAATGGATACAATTTATTTAATTCACTCAAATACATAATAAAAACATAGTTTTGAGGCAAAACAGGGATATTTCCTAAGGAGGTTCGTAGCATTTTAAACAAAATCAGTTCATTATAAAATATGATATAAAATGAAAACAAAGCACTGGCCAGTTGGCAGCAGCATCACTTGGTGAATCATCATCAAATGACAAAAAACAGAAAAAGCTATAGAAATTAGTAATTCGTAAGAATAAAAAAGTTTCTGTACCGTTACCTGAAGTCTCGCCAAAATGCTTGCCTTCTTGGAGTTTGAGGAGTAACTTCTTGAACATGAAACACTGCAGAAACGCTTTGTTTTAGAATAAAAAGCATCCCGTACTCCAACCATTCCGCACATCTCACATGTAGCTAATTAATGAAAAGAAAGCTATCAGGAATATCTCAAAAAAATTCGGTTTTTAAGCACATAATCAGATCAGACCTCTTTATCCTAATTTTTACCGTCATACAAATTCCTTCTAGTGCTAGAAAAGCAACTGAAACAGTTTTCAAGAAGTTGAGAGAAGATAGGTATGATTTCGAGGCCAGAATTTCAAGTTGGTTTTAGAGGTAATTTCCTTGCTAAATAATAAAAAGAAAATCCAGACAACATTAAGACCAAATGTTGATAATGACGATATTGTTTCTTCACTGGGTTTTCCTGACTCTTTTCTCTCCTAGTTATGTTTCTTAGCTGTACAGTTATTTTATCATGCCCCTTAATTGTAAATATATCCCAAGGCTCTGGTGTAAGTCCTCTTCTCTTTCTATGCTGTCTTGCTGAATTCATTAGTTCCTACAACTTTATTTATTAGGCAGATAATTCACTGCTCTATATAATTAGGTCCAGTCTCTCTTTCAAGCTCCAGTCCCAGATCACCAACTGCCTGTTAGACATCTCAGACTGAACATGGGCAAAACTGAATTCATTTATTTTCTCCTTCTCCCCTCAAACCTTCCCCCTCTTCCAAACATCCCTGTTTCTATTGAGGATATCATTATTCTTATAGTCTTCCAGGTTTGTAACCTTAATATTTTCATTCATTCTTCCTCCCTCACCCCACCCATCAAATGACCTATCAAATCCTGCCATTTCTATCTCTGAATCATTTCAGATCCTACCCTTTCTTTCTACTCAGTTATCTTATTTTAGGCTCTCACCACCTTTTGCCTGGTTATTTTAATAGCTAATTGATTTCACTGACTGAAGTCTATCGCTACTCAATCCATCCTTCATGGAATTGCCAAAGTGATTTTTACTAAGCCCTAAACCCACTGACCATGTCAGTGCCCTAATTCAATAAATTTCTACAGCCCTTTATAGACCCCAGCACTGAATATACATCTTTCTGTTTGGCTTAAAGCCTTTCACAACCTAGCTTCAATCTATTTTGTTTTATTATACATTATTCTTCTTGTATCCCAGGTTCCAGCTAAACAGGCCTTCTCTCTATTCCTCACATAGAGCCTTCTATTTCTTGTCTGTCTTTGCACTGGCATATCCTCCATACTTAATATGCACTTTTTCCTTGCCTCATCACTTCCTTCAAGATACAGCTCAAGTAACAACTTCTACAAGATGCCTAATTCTAACTGCCAATGCTCCCGCCAACTACTCTATAATTATTTTGTATTTATTCGGTCACATGTCCTAAACTATGTAACTAGATCAGAAGGCAAATTCTTAAGTTTAATTTCACAGTGATTCTGGTCTAGCTCCCATTGATCAATGGAGTCCAACATTAATGGCAAGGAAGGCACCAGTCCCAGAACGTGCTAGTATTAAGTGAGTGTGTGTGTATATGTCTGTCTCTATACATAGGGGAAAGACACAGATTTTATTAATATACAAAACTCCTTGAAATGAGGAAATGCTCTGTATCGCTGCAAGTGGGCATCTTTTCTGCAACTCAGACTCCTAAGATTACTACGTAGGGCTCTGAGAAGTTAAGTCACTTATCCCATATCACACAGCCAGGATGTGAATCCTGGTTTTCTGGCTTCAAGGTTAGTTCTCAATTCATTATCATTCTGCGCACCCTTCCCCTGCCCCACATGGACAGTCCATCTCAGATATTGGTGATGTAGGAAGCCCAGGAGAGCACAGACCTTGTGTTGCTGCATCTGTGAGCGCTGGCATCCCACCGGTAACAAGGCCCTACTATAAATTTGAGATTCTAACTGTGGATATGGTACGAGGATATGAGTTCTGATTTCCAGGTGGTACCAATGTCTTGATGATGACTGGGAAGTTCTATTTGCCTTTTTCATTTCCATTTGGTCATTTTTGTCAATCTTGTGGGTATGATGAGAAAACTCAGAATTGTTTTAAATTTTCATCTCTCTCACTGTTAGCTATTTGGGGAATTTTTCCATATATCTCTTGAGAGTTTGGATTTCAATTTTTGAGAGCTGTTCATATCATTTTACCATTTATCTATTAGTGAATGGCCCTTATCTACTTGTATCATTTCCCTACACATCATGGGTATCAGACTTTTATCAGACATTTGCTACCAAACTTTCTCCTCAGTTTGCTATTTTCCCTTCTAACTTTAGCTGAGTATCTTCTGTGTAAAATCTTGAATTTTAGTAACAACAATTGTCTATTTTATCATCCTCTCTACTTCTTTGGTGCAAAACTCGTCCCCTACCTATAGTTTTGAAAGTTGTCTCCTTCTCTGCTTATGTGACCTTTTATATTTAGGTCACATATACATTTGGAGCTTATTGTGGTATATGGTGTAAGTTACTGGTCTGTACCCAATTTCTGCTAGAATGCTTTGCTATTTGAAAAGCTTTTGTCAGGTGGTGAGTCCTTACCCCAGGAGCTGGGATCTTTGGGTTTACCAAATACATGCTGTAAGTTTTGTTTGCTTTTGGAGGTTGTGAACCTAATCAGTTCAAGTGATAAACTTTTCTATTTCTTAGCCAGTTTTAGTTCTGAAGATTATTGCTTTGTAGCAGTCTGAAATATGGTATTATTAGGCCCACATTTTTGCTCCACGATTTCTCCTGAGATTCCTGACCTTCTGCTTCACCAGCTGAATGATTCTCATTCTCCCTCCCCCCACCACCTATAAAGTAATCGTTTGGTAGTCTGATTGTTATGGCACTGAAGTAAATTAACTTAGTGCTGTCATTTTTTATTATAATGGCATGATCCAAATATGAAGAATCAACATCTCTCCAATTATTTTGGACTGCCTGTTTCTGTAAAGAATTTTTTGTATCAGTATTCATGTAGTTCCTATCTCTCTCTTAATATATATCCAAATATTTTTGACACTATGGTTATTTTGAATGATATTTTTCTATCTCTTCCTGCTGGGTTAGCAATATAAAGAAAAGCTGGTGATTTACATATGCTTATTTTATAATCTGGTTCTGTGGCTGCTGACATTAGTGTTTCAATTAATTTTGAATCTAATTGCTAAGGTTCTAAATAGACCATTAAAAAGCAAAAAGTGATCGTTTTGTTTCCTCTTTGTCTATGTGTACTCCCTGAATTTCTTTTTCTCATTTTACTGGTATGGCTAGCACTATCAAATAATACTTATGATAACAGACATCCTTGCTCTACCCTTGATTTTACTGAGATCACCTCTCACTTATCTCTGTTCTATCTACGTACATCCACAAACATATACATACATATGTATATGTATGTATGTATAATGCTGAATCTTAGTTTTGGACAAATATTATTTTACCATATTAAGGAAATATCCACTTATTCCTATGATTTTTGGTAATAATAACAGGAATGGGCATTCTATTTTGTCAAAAGTCTTTTCTGTATATAGTGATAAAATTACATGATTTTTGTTTTTGTTAATATGATCTATTACATTTAGTTTCCCTAATATCAAAACAACTTTTCGTTTCTGGCATAATCTAACTTTGTTGTAGTATATAATATTTTTGATATACTGCTATAGGATTTTTGCTAATTTTTAATTTTTCTGTAGACATTCATGAAGGATTCTGGTCTATAGTCTTCTTTCTGTTCTGTGTATAAGGTATCAAGACCATATTTGTATCATGAAAGGAATCTGATAGTTTCTTGCCCTATTTTTGGAAACAGCTTATGTAATATTACAATTAGATATTCTCTGAATGTTTGATAGAATTCAATCGTAAATAGAGATGGTTTATGGCTTCTTCCTTTGGTGGGTGATTCATGGCTTAGGTGGGTGATGCATGGCTTATTTAGTATATTTTTCTGACATTTATTTCTTCACATTCTCTATATCTTTGGCTAATAATTTATATTTTAAAAATATTAATTTCATTTATCAATTTTGGAGGGCATATAAGCAGACAAAATAGTTTCTCACTTCTTTTATATCTTCTCTGCTTGTTGTAAATTCTTCTTCATTTTTAACACTGGGAAATCTGATTTTCCTTTCTTCTTCAATCCAACTAGGTAACAGTTTATACATTTTATTATTTTCAAAAAAACAGTTCCTAAGTTATTTATCAAGTCAACTTCCAAAAAAATTTCAATTTTGTTAATCTCTTTTTTTGACTTTTTTCAGATTTCATATTTTGGTATTTAGTTGTTATTTTTAAATTTGTTGCTTTTCCAGTTTTCTTAACTAAGAGATGTTCCACCAACTGTTCCATTTAGTTGTCTGTCGCTTCTTTCCATTACTGATGAAAGTGTTCAAGATAAAAAATTTCCCCTCACTATTGCTTTGGTAGCATGTTGAGATGCTTCCGATTTGCTGCCATCAAAAGAAGGTGCTGGTGGCCAGTTGATAGGCATCTGAACAGTACTGAGTGCAATAGGGAGTCAAAGATAATTTTTCTGGCACTCCAAATAATGTGCTAGCCACTCAATATCAGGGCCACTGGAAATGAATGAGGTAGGGACAAGAGTTATATCTGAGGACAAGACTGGAAAAGAGTCATCTACCAGACTGGTAGTATGGCAGTCTGGTGAGTCAGGTTCTAAATAGCACTATCCAACTACCTTGTTGGAACAGATATTCATCAATTGTCTTGCTAATTTTAGGGGCAGTTCAAGGTCAGATTGGAAATCCCTCCTGTCACACCAATGCAAGGTCCATGAAGTGGACAACAGAGCTTCTGGAAATAAGGACCTAAACCTCAAACAGGGGATAGGGATTACAGCTTTGGCAAGTCTCTCGACATTATGCAGTCTTATTTTCCTTTTTCTTCTACCTCTATGGGTCCTAAAAGAGGGAATGGGTCATATATGACCTAGCTGCCTGAAGCATAAGCAAAGCCCTCAATAGCGGGCTTGTACATTCTGTGAGTATCTGAATTAAGTACTGCTTACCTGTATACATTTCCCTGGGTCCACTATGAAGTCTATTTGATACTTGGTTACAAAAAAGGAAGTGGCTAGAGTCTTCTGGGGAGGGGAATAGAATTGAGTCGCAAAGCAAAGGTACTGAATATTGAGGGCTGGCAAGGGCAGAGCCCCCTTTCTAAACTCATCCTGAATAGCTCTAGCAATATCTTCCTAAAAGGGTCCATGAGGATCAAAAGTTCCAAGAGAAGTCAGCTAGTCAACAAATATCTATTAAGTAGTTATGTCAGGCATCATACTAGGTGCTGGGGATGTAGAGAAAGGCAAAATTGTCCCTACTTTCAAGGAGCTCACATTATAATGGAAGAGACATCATATAAATAACTAGTACATGTAAGATATATAGAGAACAGACATAAGAATAATCTTAGAGAAGTCAGTACTAGCTGGGTGGATTGGGAAAGGTTTTTTATAGATGGTGGGAGCTGAGGTAAATCCTGAAGGAAGCCAGGGAAACTAAGAGGCAGATGTGATAAGGAAAAGTATTCCAGCCACATGCGGCGGCCAATGCAAAGACACAGAACTGGGAGATGGAATATCATCTGCAAGGGACAGCAGACAGGCTGATCTCATTGGATCCAACAGTATATGGAAGTGAATAAAGTTTAACTACTTTGTAAAAGTAGAAAGAATCCAGGTTGTGAAGGGCTTTAAAAGCTAAACACAGCCTTTTATATTTCAATGAGAAATATGAAGGTAGAAAATTTGGCACCAGACTGGATATGGGGAGGGAGGATGAGAAGACAAAGATGACAGCTAGGATTGAACCTGGTTGACCAGGAGGATGGCAGCGCACTCGAGAGTAACAGGAGAGGAAAAGGGGAGGGTTCTGGGGAAAAGGTAATAAATTGAATTTGAGATACCTATTGGATGTTTAAATCCAGATGTCCAAAAGATAGTTGGTAATGTGGCACAATGGTTCATCTGCCTAGAGATAAGTGAACCCAGGGGATATGATGAGACTATCTAGTGAAATACTACACAGAGAGAAAAGGGCTCAGGAGAGAGCCTTAGGGGTTATCCATGGTTAGTGGGCATGACAGGGATGAGAACAAAGGGGTCAGACAGCGGGAGAACCTGCAGAGAGCAGTGCCATGAAAACTCAGAGAAGAGTGAGCAATGAGGAGTCAAATGTGATCAACAGTGGCAAATGCTACGGAGAGGTCAACAACAATAAGGATTAAGGAAAAGCCGTTACTTCTGGCAATTAAAGGTCACTGATAACTTTGGAGAGCACAGTTTAAGCTGAATGAGGAGGCTGAAGCAATCCTGAAGACGATTTAGAAGAGAGAAGTGAGGACACTTAATACAGATGGCTTTCTCAAGCAGTTTAGCCATGAAGGAGATCAAAAATCAGGGATGATATGGAGTGGAATATCAGTTTTCTCAGTGTTTTTACTGAAAAAGAGATAAGGCCAGGAGAGATATAGGTAGCAGGCAAGAAGTCAAAAAATAGGGAAAGACCGAAGACAACAGAGTAGAAATGACAGCCCGTAGAAGATGGGAGGGATGGGATCAAGCTCCTGGCTTAGCATATGCAACTCTTTTACCAAATTCTTATTCTGGAGATGCTGAAATTGTCAGCTGACCATCTTGGGTTACAGTGGATCCTTGAACATCTGAAGTTCAGCCAGGAATCCTTAGGAAGGTTCTATTTGGGGGCTCATTCAGCCACTGGCACTGAAGCTGAGCAACATGACTGAACAGCTACAAAAAAATCTTTTGCCGGTTTTTTTCAGGAAGTCTTACAAAGTCTTAGATGTTTCTAAATGTAGGTTGGCCTACACTAGAAAATCTGCAATTCCTTTATAAATGCTTGAAAATTACTTAGGACTGAGGAACTCACCTAGCTGCTAACAAAGCTAGCTGGTCCTTAATGTGAGGCTACTATCTGCCCAAAGAAGGCCCTGATTCTCATTTATACTCACTTCACATGCTCTTTCTTTCTGAGTTGACACCTTGGCTTGAAGGGCTGGGACAGAAAGAGAATTCCCTCCATCTCACTCCTACTCTTTCAGGTATCTGAAGGCTTTTCACATGGAAAAGGGAGGAACACTAATTTTATGCTTGGGCCAGAGGACACAACTAGCAACATAAGTAGTAGTTACTGAGGTGGGGGAGAGTGAGGGTCAGAATTCAACTCAATCCAGATAAGAGCTTCTAAGAACTAAAAATAGAATGAACTGCTGTACGAAATAGGAAGATACTACCAAGTGTTTCAAGAGAAGTTGAATGACCACTGCTAAAGAAAATATGGCAGGGTTTCCTGAACTGATTGAGATTAACTGAGATAAACTGATGAGATTAACATGTTGGTTCCTTCCAATTCTTAAGCTTTTATGATCCTATGAACTCTCAATATTTTAGAAGCTGATTATCTATCTTATAAATAACCCAGTCCTTACTCTTCTTCTTTCTCCTTTTTCCTGTTTATTATTTTAGCATTTTGCTGTTTATAGGTAGTGCCACTAACAGGTGGGCATGAGAAATAAAATGCAAATTCTGTGGTATAGGTTTCTTCCATTAGTAAATTATTTTTTTAAATTTTTATTTTTTTTAACAATCTTTTTTTTTCTTTTTTTAAAATTTATTTATTTAACTTTTTACATTCATTTTCACAAATTTTTGGGTTCCAAATTTTCTCCCCTTTTATCCCCTCCCCCCACCCCAATACCCCAAGCAATCTAATTTTCCCTATCTCCAATCTGCCCTCTCTTCTGTCATCCCTCCCTTCTCTTGTCTCCATCTTCTCTTTTCTCCTGTAGGGCCAGATGACTTTCTATTCCTCCTTAACTGTATGTCTTCTTTCCTAGTTGCAACAACAATACTAAACAGTTGTTCCTAAAACTTTGAGTTCCAAATTCTCCTCATCCCTCCCTCCCCACCCATTCCCTTTGGGACGGCAGGCAATTCAATATAGGCCATATCTGTGTAGTTTTGCAAATGACCTCCCTGATAGTCGTGTTGTGTAAGACTAACTGGATTACCATCCCTCCTAACCTGCCCCTCATTGTTTCTCTTCTGTCTTTTGATCCTGTCCCTCCCCAAGTGTTGACTTCAAATTGCTCCCTCCTCTCCTTGCCCTCCCTTCCATCATCCCCCCCCTTGCAGTATCTCCTTCTCCCCCACTTTCTTATACTGTAAGATAGGTTTTCATACCAAAATGAGTGTGCATTTCACTCCTTCGTTTAGTCAAATGTGATGAGGGTAAACTTCTTGTTTTTTGTTTTTTTTTGTTTTTTTTTTTTTCTCAGCTCTCCTCCTTTTTCCCTCCACTAAAAAAAACTCCTACCTGCCTCTTAAATGACATATAGTTACCCCCTTCCATTTCCCCCTCTTTTCTCTCACTACATTTCTCTCTCACCATTTACCTTAATTTCTTTTAAGGTATGGTCCCATCCTATTCAGTTCAACCTGTGCTCTCTATCTCTGTATGTGTGTGCATGTGTGTACATGTGTGCACGCGTGTACATGTGTATGTGTGGTCCCACCAACTACCCAGATACTGAAAAGTTTTAAGAGTTAGAAATATTGTCTTTCCCTGTATGAATGTAAACAGTTCACTTCTGGTAAGTCCCTTAAGACTTCTCTTTGCTGTTTACTTTTGCATGCTCCTTCTCATTCTTGTGTTTGAAAGTCAAATTTTCTTTTCAGCTCTGGTCTTTTCATTAAGAATGATTGAAAGTCCTCTGTTTCATTGAAAGACCATATTTTCCCTTGAAGTATTATACTCAGTTTAGCTGGGTAGGTGATTCTTGGTTTGAGTCCTAGTTCCTTTGCCTTCTGGAATATCCTATTCCACGCCCTTCGATCCCTCAATGTAGAAACTGCTAGATCTTGAGTTATCCTGATTGTATTTCCACAGTACTGGAATTGTTTCTTTCTAGCTGCTTGCAAGATTTTTTCCTTGAGCTGGGAGTTCTGGAATTTGGCCACAATGTTCCTAGGAGTTTCTCTTTTTGGATCTCTTTCAGGTGGTGATCGATGGATTCTTTCAATACTTATTTTGCCCTCTGGTTCTAGAATGTCAGGGCAGTTTTCCTTGATAATTTCATGGAAGATGATGTCTAGGCTCTTTTTTTGATCATGAGTTTCAGGTAGTCCCATAATTTTTAAATTGTCTCTCCTGGATCTATTTTCCAGGTCAGTTGTTTTTCCCATGAGATATTTCACATTCTCTTCCATTTTTTCGTTCTTTTGGTTTTGTTTGGTGATTTCTTGGTTTCTCGTAAAGTCATTAGACTCCATCTGTTCCATTTTAATTTTGAGAGAACTATTAAATTCAGTAAGCTTTTGAGCCTCTTTTTCCATTTGGCTCATTCTGCTTTTGAAAGCATTCTTCTCCTCATTGGCTTTTTGAACCTCCTTTGCCAATTGAGTGAGCCTATTTTTCAAGATGTTAATTTCCTCAGCATTTTTTTGGGTCTCCTTTACCAAGGTATTGACCCGTTTTTCATACTTTTTTTGCATCTCTGTCATTTCTCTTCCCAGTTTTTCCTCCACCTGTCTAACTTGATTTTCAAAATCCATTTTGAGCTCTTCCAAGGCCTGAGCCCACCCGCCACCCCCCTGGGGTGTCTGGGGTACTGAGGCCCCGCCCTCCACATCTTTCCCTGATGGCAAAAATATGTCCTCCTCATCAGATCCGAAGGTCAGGATCATTTGCATTTGTTGGAAAAAACTTTCTATAGTCTTATTTTTCTTCCCTTTTCTAGGCATTTTCCCAGCCAGTTACTTGACTTCTGAGATTCCTTACCACCCCCGCCTGGATCCGCCCAGCTAGTGCTTGGCCTCTGTGATTCAAATGGGCTTTCCGCGGCAAGCTTTAGTTTTGGCGCTGGGGTGGAGGCAGGGCCGCCTCCCAGGCTCAGTTCCCTCAGGGGCTTTATGCAGAGACTTTCAGGAATGGAGTGGGTGGGGGCGGGGTGGGGGGCCCCGCCTCCTAGGCTCAGTTCCCTCAGGGGCTTTATGCAGAGGCCTTCAGTAATAGAGCGGGGTGGGGGCAGGGCCGTCTCCCAGGCTCAGCCCCCTCAGGCTGTTCATGCAGAGACCTTCCGTAATGAAGATCCTGCCTGCTGCTGGGGGATTCCTGAGTCCCGGGCCGCTGCCGCCTCAGCCGCCGCCCACCCCTCTGCCTCTGCCACTTCCTGCCCCTGTCTCTGCTGTCGCCGCTTCCTCCCGAGGGGGCCCGAGTCACGGAGATGCTCCGCTCCCCTCCTCTAGCCCAGCCTTCTTTCTCACTGACCTGTAGCTTCTGTGGGCAGAGGGACTTTCCCGGCTGCTGGAGCTTCCGTCCCTGAAGCCTGCTCGGGTCAGCTTCTTTGGGGCCGCGGCCAGGGAGCGTTGGGGTGGGGTCTGCTTTCCAGGGCGTGACGGACCCCGGGGACGGCTCTTCAGGGCTCTCTGGCACGGAAATCTCTTCCACTCCGTTTCTGCACACCTTGTATTGACCCAGAAGTTATGGTGGTCTCTTTTTACATTCATTCTATGGGCTTTGGTTTCAGAGCTCGTAAACATGTGTCCTTCTACTCTGCCATCTTGGCTCCGCCCCCCCCATTAGTAAATTTTTAAAGAGGTTTGAGGGGAATAAAAGAGGAATTCCAGGTTTTAAAAAGCAAACAACAAAAATGATAATAAAAATAAGGCAATACAAATTTTAGCACTCACCCATGCCAGATTTACCATCTGGATACGTGTACACTTGTCCATTATTCTTAATAATCGGGAGACTAGAAGGTAAGGGAGCAACTTCTTCTTCACTTTCATCAGAGCTGGAACTGCTACTGGTGTCCTCACTGCAGCTATCATAACCGTCAAACATCCCGAATGAATCTCGCCGCTTCCTTTCGGAATGTGTAGAATGTTCAGTCTTAAAACAGAAATAAAACATTACTGCATTACAATCAACAAGAAAGACAGATAAAATTAGGTAATCTAGAAGCAGAAATGGTGGTCTTGGTAAAATTAACTTTTATTTTTCATTACTACAAATGTAAAATTTTTTATTCAAAAGTAAAACACAATCTTATCAGGCAGAAATTCTTAAGGCATGAAGCTTAACGCTATTATTTAGGTCATTTAAAAACAGTAATAGTGATCCTTATGTGAAATTTCTTAGGGACCACTGGGTAGCTGAAGAGTAAGGATATCAGGACTATCCTTGTTCAAATTTCAGATATTTACCTTTTCAGACAAGTATTAAGTAAGCCTAACTCAGATTCTGTGGTCTCATAGTTTACAATTATCTTTTATGCAGGAAAAATTACTTCCTGTTCACTACATTCTCATGGTTAATATCATAGATTCTTCTTCCACTGCACTTGAAAAGATATTCCCTTCTCCCAAATGAAAATACGTGATTTTCAAAAATCCCCCCAAGCATGAGCCATTATGTTTCCATATGCCACATCTCATGTCTTTTCCTAGATTACTTTTTGGGGGTCAGCTTTCTAAAAGACAAAAATAAAATAACAGATGATTATGTCAATTATGCAGTCCTAAAGAAATCAGATGACAGGCGGAGGTTGTAAGACTTCAGAAATAAAAGATACTATGCCTTATTTAGTGAAGCCTAAGGTAATGTTTCCTTTCCAGACTGTTACATCATACTGTTCTTAAAATGAGCTGGCAGCTTAATAGAGTTCATGAAACCTTTTCAGTCATACTGTTCCCTGGCCCCAACTCCACCACATATACTTGAGAGGCTGAGTTTTAGAATCCAAACATAAGGTTTTGCACATCTGTCCTTATTAAATTTTAACTTATTAGATTCCGTTCAATGTTCTAGCTTCTAAAAGTCTATTTGGATCCATGTTAATGATTCCTTCCAGCTTCGCCTCATTTGCAATCCTGACAAGAAAATCATTTAAGCCTTTATCAAAGTCAGTGATAAAACCAATAAACAGCACAGCTCCTTGGGGTGCACCACTAGGGAGCTGCTTCCAAGGAGACAAAGACCACTCATGATTCTTTAAGTCTGGTTACTTCATCACTTTGGAATTCACCTAATTGTACAGTCGTCCATCGCTCAGCCCAGCGTCTGCTATGTTGATGGCTCGTAATAAGGCATTCTGGTTAACCTACTTTACATTTCCTCATCTCCATCTAGTTCATCTCTCCCCATCTTTTCCAAAAGACTAGCATGAGGGCCTTTGCAAAAATCTTGCTAAAAGAAATACACACAAACACATGAAAAGTTCTTATTCCACCAGGATAGTCAAAATGTCAAAAAATGAAATGATTTCAGTCTGGCATAACCTGTTTTGATTGTTTTTAGAGAATTGTTTGACTGATGTTCTTAAAACAACAAAACACAGCTGCCATCTCCTAAAGATCAACTCGTCCCTCTTAACAAAGAAGTTCTGTTAAGGCAAACAAAATACACTGACCATCTGTGATGGAGTATGTGCTTCATTCTACAGCTATAGCTGACCAACCAAGAAGCAAGAGGAATTCTTCATAGTCTTGTGACCTTCACTTCCATTTGTAGATATTCACCAATTCTCCCTTTAATTATGTTCTAAGATTCTCCTAGGAATAAAAGTCAAGCTCTCTGGCTTATGGCATGTAAATCCCACTTCCTTCTGCATGAAAAACAGGACACTTGCTCTTCTTTAACAGTATGCACCTCTTTTACTCTCCATAATCACATCTGCCTGTTGTTTCAGTATCCAAGTTTCATCTGGATCTGGGGGCTTGAATTTATCCCTGATAGCTAAAAGTGTTCTCTATCTACTTAACCTAGGTGTCAATCTTCAGTTAGTCATGTTTGCTCCTTCCTTTCCCTGTCCAAAGATCATTCTCTACTTGACAGGGGAAAGGGAAGCAAAATAATAACAGGGCAGCTCTGTTCACTGTTGCCTCATCATCATCCACCTACCCTTGCAATAGTCCTATCCCTTTTTTTGTACCCCCTTCTTTGCCTAAAAATCTAACAAATCCCCAAACAACCCCCTCATTTGTTGTCATTACCCTTTTCCTATCAGCCTCAACCTACTGTGAGATTTACAGCTAACAATATTCTTCCAAGACTACTTGGAAAACTAAGTTGACTCTCCTGTAAGTCCACAATATTCTTTTTTTGGGGGAGGTGGAATGAGGTGGCGAGTTGTCAGTTGATTAGCATTTATTAAGCATCTGCTATGCTTCAGGCACTGTGCCAAGTGACGGGATCACAAAGAAAGGCCCGGAATAGTCTCTGCTCTCAGAAGAGTTACAGTCTAATTAGACAATTCTTTCCTTTTTTCATTATATTTGTCTTCAGAATTTCAATTGTTCTTGAAATCTCTCTAAACTTCCTGTACTGACTTCCTCTATAAAATACAAGTCAATGAGAACCTATCCTTTTACCAAACTCTTTGAAATCTACTTTCCTAAAATCCAGGGTTCATGTCAGTCTATGCTTCAATTTCCTCTTCTCTTCTATTTAAGTTCTAAAACAAAATTCTAAAAGTGTCACCTTTTCTCTAAGTGTTGCTTAATTTCCACATTATCTTATCCATAGTCATCTGGTCTGGTAAGTCTTGGTAGTGGTCGCTGTAATATCTCTGATATATTAACCAGGACAACAGCATACCTCTCTGACAAAAAACTGCCTCAGTATTCCTTAGAGCAGAGGTGGGGAACCTTTGGCCTCAAAGCCATATGTGGCCTTCTAGGTCCATGGGTTCAGATTTGTAACTGAGTCCAGGTTTTACAGAACAAATCTTTTTATTAAGGAGATTTGTTCTGTGAAGTTTGGAGTCAGTCAAAGGACTGCACTTGAGGACCTAGGGTGTCACATGTGGCCTTGAGGCAGAAGACTCCCCACTCCTGCCTTAGAGCAAAGGATCACATCTACTAGTCTCCTCTTCCTCTGGATCATTAAAGGATAACTCTCACCTGACAGAGCTTGTGGTCTGTCATCATTATTCATGAGGAGAAGCAGCTGCTTTCTCCTTAGCAAGTGCAGCACCTTTCTCTTTGGGGAAGATGATTTTCTTACGTGTTGCAACTGAAAACCTGCTGTCACTTGAGGAATGTGACCAAAATTTCCAAAATCATCTGTCTGTTTCAAATAACTCGAGTAGGGGTGAGTAAATGGTTAGTTATCAAGTAAGGAGTCCATTATTCAATGGACAGTTATACTTCTTATCGTACCAAGAGTCATTATCAAATAGGAAAACTGGCCAAAAAAACCAAACCAAACACATGAAGATGAGTAATGGACTCAAAGTTGGAGCATATATTCATTTCAATATCTAAAATACTGGCACAATAAATCTTTTTAAATGGTTTTCAATGTCAATTTATTAGCCAGATTAAAAAACAAGCCAACCAACAAAAATCCCAATCAAACCAAACAATCAAGGATAGTTTCATGACTTTAGAATTCTACTCTGGGATAACAAAGCTAGAGCATCACCATTCTAATGGAGAGACAACAGTCACACACACACACGCAAATACACAAAGAATAAATATAAAGAGAATAAATAGAAGGTGGTTAGAGAAAGAAGGCACTCATTTACTGCATTTGGATTGGAATGACTTTTCACTTTTTCCAAAAACCAAATGTGTCCTCAAAGGATGAATATGTCATTACTGAAGATATTCAAAACCATGTGCTATAGGTTATGAAGGCAATTCCCAACAATTCAATCCCTAAATTGCTATTCTATGAGAATAGAGCAGGTAGGGGTACAGTGGATAGAGTACCAGTGCAGGAGTCAGGAGGACCTGAGTTCAAATTTCCCCTCAGACACTTGACATTCACTAGCTGTGTGACCTTGGGCAAGTCACTTAGCCTCAATTGCCTCATCCTGGGTCATCTCCAGTCATCTTGATGAATATTTGGTCACTGGATTCAGATGGCTCTGGAGGAGAAGTGAGGCTGGTGATCTGCACAGCCCTCCCTCACTCAAAAAAACAAAACAGTCAAGTGTTAAGTCATGTCATTATTTCTCTGATAGCACGGTATTTCTCTGATAGCATGGTCTTTGAAAACAAAGGATGGGGGGGCGGAGCCAAGATGGCGGAGTAGAAGGACGCACATTTACGAGCTCCGAGCCCACAACCCATGGAATTGAGGTAAAAGGAGATCCCCATAAATTCTGAATCTCTGCAGAGGGTGCATAAACATAGGGGAAGAGATTTCCGTTCCACTGAACCCTGGAGAGCCGTCCCCGGGGTCCATCGGGGTCCATCGCACCCCGGAAAGCGGACCCCACCTCCACCCCTGGCCGCGGCCCCAGAGAAGCTGACCCGAGCAGACTTCAGAGAGGAAAGCTCCGGGGGAAGCTCTGGCAGCCGAGAAAGTCCCTCCGCCCACAGAAGCTACAGGTCAGTAAGAAAGAAGGCTGCGATAGGGGAGGGGAGCGGAGCCTCTCCGTGACTCGGGCCCCCTCGGGAGGAAGCGGCGGCGGCAGAGACAGGGGCAGGAAGCGGCGGAGGCAGAGGCGAGGGTGGGCGGCTGAGGCGGCAACGGCCCGGGACTCAGGAATCCCCCAGCAGCAGGTAGGATCTTCAATACTGAAGGTCTTTCCAACCTGAGGGAGCCGAGCAGGGGAGACGGCCCTGCCCCCACCCTTCTCTACTGCTGAACGCCTCTGAATAAAACCCCCAAGGGAGCTGAGCACAGCAGGCGGGGCCCCCCACCCCGCCCCCACCCGCTCCGTTCCTGAAAGTCTCTGCAGAAAGCCCCTGAGGGCACAAGCTTAGGAGGCGACCCTGCCCCCACCCCTGCACCAGAACTAAAGCTTGCCGCGGGAAAGCGCATTTGAATCTCAGAGGCCAAGCACTAGCTGGGCGGATCCAGGCGGGGGTGGAAAGGAATCTCAGAAGTCAAGTAACTGGCTGGGAAAATGCCTAGAAAGGGGAAGAAAAAGAAGACTTTAGAGAGTTTTTTCCAACAAATGCAAATGATCCCGACCTTCGGATCTGATGGGGAGGACGAGAACGTATTTTTCCCATCAGGGAAAGATGTGGAGGGCGGGGCCTCAGTACCCCAGACACCCTAGGGGGGTGTTGGGTGGGCTCAGGCCTTGGAAGAGCTTAAAAAGGATTTTGAAAAGCAAGTTAGACAGGTGGAGGAAAGACTGGGAAGAGAAATGACAAAGATGCAAGAAGAGTATGAAAAAAAGGTCAATATCTTGGTAAAGGAGACCCAAAAAAATGCTGAGGAAATTAACACCTTGAAAAATAGGCTCACTCAATTGGCAAAAGAGGTTCAAAAAGCCAATGAGGAGAAGAATGCATTCAAAAGCAGAATGAGCCAAATGGAAAGAAAAAGAGGCTCAAAAGCTCGCTGAATTTAATAGTTCTCTCAAAATTAGAATGGAACAGATGGAGTCTAATGACTTTATGAGAAACCAAGAAATCACCAAACAAAACCAAAAGAACGATAAAATGGAAGAGAATGTGAAATATCTCATGGGAAAAACAACTGACCTGGAAAATAGATCCAGGAGAGACAACTTAAAAACTATGGGACTACCTGAAAGCCATGATCAAAAAAAGAGCCTAGACATCGTCTTGCATGAAATTATCAAGGAAAACTGCCCTGACATTCTAGGACCAGAGGGCAAAATAAGTATTGAAAGAATCCATCGATCACCACCTGAAAGAGATCCAAAAAGAGAAACTCCTAGGAACATTGTGGCCAAATTCCAGAACTCCCAGCTCAAGGAAAAAATCTTGCAAGCAGCTAGAAAGAAACAATTCCAGTACTGTGGAAATACAATCAGGATAACCCAAGATCTAGCAGCTTCTACATTAAGGGATCGAAGGGCGTGGAATAGGATATTCCAGAAGGCAAAGGAACTAGGACTCAAACCAAGAATCACCTACCCAGCTAAACTGAGTATAATACTTCAAGGGAAAATATGGTCTTTCAATGAAACAGAGGACTTTCAATCATTCTTAATGAAAAGACCAGAGCTGAAAAGAAAAATTGACTTTCAAACACAAGAATGAGAGGAAGCATGCAAAAGTAAACAGCAAGGAGAAATATTAAGGGACTTACCAGAAATGAACTGTTTCCATTCATACAGGGAAGGACAATATTTCTAACTCTTAAAACTTTTCAGTATCTGGGTGGTTGGTGGGACCACACATACACATGTACACACATGCACACACATACACACATGCAGAGACAGAGAGCACAGATTGAACTGAAAAGGATGGGACCATACCTTAAAAGAAATTAAGGTAAATGGTGAGAGAGAAATGTAGTGAGAGGAAAGAGGGGGAAATGGAAGGGGGTAACTATATGTCATATAAGAGGCAAGTAGGAGATGTTTTTAGTGGAGGGAAAAAGAGGAGAGCTGAGGAAAAAACAAACAAACAAACAAACAAACAAAAGTTTACCCTCATCACATTTGACTAAACGAAGGAGTGAAATGCACACTCATTTTGGTATGAAAACCTATCTTACAGTATAAGAAAACGGGGGAGAAGGAGATATTGGGGGGGGATGATGGAAGGGAGGGCAAAGGGAGGAGGGAGTAATTGAAAGTCAACACTTGGGGAGGGACAGGATCAAAGGACAGAAGAGAAACAATGAGGGGCAGGTTAAGAGGGATGGCAATTCAGTTAGTCTTACACAACACAACTATCAGGAAGGTCATTTGCAAAGCTACACAGATATGGCCTATAATGAATTGCCTGCTGTACCAAAGGGAATAGGTGGGGAGGGAGGGATGGGGAGAATTTGGAACTCAAAGTTTTAGGAACAATTGTTTAGTATTGTTGTTGCAACTAGGAAAGAAGACATACAGTTAATGAGGAATAGAAAGTCATCTGGCCCTACAGGAGAAAAGAGAAGATAGAGACAAGGGAAGGGAGGGATGACAGAAGAGAGGACAGATTGGAGATAGGGAAAATTAGATTGCTTGGGGTATTGGGGTGGGGGGAGGGGATAAAAGGGGAGAAAATTTGGAACCCAAAAATTTGTGAAAATGAATGTAAAAGCTAAATACATAAATAAATAAATAAAAGAAAACAAAGGATGAACACACATTCTATGAGAATACCTTTGAGTTCCTCAAGTTACATAGGGGTTGGGAACCTGCAGCCTCGAGGCCACAAATGGCCTCCTAGGTCCTTGGGAACAGCCTTTTTTAGCTGAGTCCAAGTTTTACAGAAAAAATGCTTTTATTAAGGGGATTTGTTCTGTGAAGTCTGGATTCAGTCAAAGGATCACACTTGAGGACACCTAGAGGGCCACATGTGGCCTTGAGGCCACAGGTCCCCAACCCCTGGTAGGAGATAATACTCATAAAAGTCATTTTGGTATGAGAAACATTATGGCATAAAGAAAAGAACTTTTTAAGTTTTAAACTGGATTTCCAACTTTGAATCCTAGTTCTAAATGGGATTCAGGGCTGGATTATTATTATTAGCAGTTAGAGTTTGGGCAAGCTGTTTTTTTAAACCTCTTCAAGCTTGATTCCTTGTCCATAAAATGGGGGTCATAACATATCATTTTACCCACAAAGTTGTTCAATTCAGTAAATATATATCATATCACTATCTTGTTTAGAAAGCTGAGATTATAGACATGAAAAATGACAGTCTGTACCCTCAAGGAGTTTATAATCTGGGGGGAGGGGAGAAGATGGGGATGATACATATGTCATATATGTATATACATATATATGTACACACACACACAGAGTTAGAACATGGTTAAATTCAAAGGAAACTGGCATCAAAGATGAAAACAGGGTGTTCATCATCCAGAGCTGGAAGGAATGATGGAAAGCATCATGAAATAAGGTTGTAATCAGCTGATCCTTTAGGGAAATGAAGAATTCATGTGGATATACTACACTCCAAGTATGAAGGAAGACTCAAATGGATCTGAGACCGTATCAATTTGGACCTTCCCTCTAACAATTTAGGATCTCCTCTGGGAAGTCCATACTAGGTCCTGGAGACATTTCTTGCTTTCTCTTGATATTGTGAAAATACTAGTGAAATGGTTAGGTCACCCACTGTTATTCTTCATCTGATCAAGCACTTCTTTAATGAGTATACATTTTCTGAATGATTTTTTTCCCCTCCTGTTCTTTAAGTTCTTCCCTGGTGATATAATAGTGTAGTCAGTTCTGATCCACCATGGCTCTCTGAGTGATACTTATTTCTCAACTCTTCAGAGACTGTTCTGCTCTAGATATTGAAGACATACAACAACACTTGTAGAATGTCCATATTAAAATGATGGGCCTTTGTTTTGGGGAGAAAATTTGGGGGTCATTAAAGGAGCTTCAAAATTTCCTAAAGGCATTCTAGTTCACTTTTCTTCTCCTGTTTAATCCTGGGCCCAACTCACAATCCACTTGTATTGTCTGTCCCAGGTTGTCCTTCGGAGGAGAGATATGACTAGAAAAATGAATGGCACCAGAATGGAGTAGAGTGAGATTGGAAAATAGCAAGTAATTTAATTTGCTAAGGTGTAGAGTACATGTGAAGGAAGGGAAATAATATAAAAGAAGGTTGAGAAGGAAACTAGTGGCTATTAAATGATGAGATAATGAGTTTAATTTTGTCTTATAGGTGATGTGGAGGCATTCAAGTTCTCTGAGCAGAGGGATATGATGAGAGTTATGCATAAAGAAAATTTAGTAGCTTGAGTGAGCATCACACCTTGAATAAACTCCTTGTGGTGAACTTATGGGTGGATGTGAGTAAGAGTTGAACATGAATGAGTTAGGATAAATATTATTAGAGGAAACATTCAAATGAAACAGAAGAGACAGAGACGGGAAGCAGGGATACCAATCAGAAAGTAACTAGGATAGTCCAAGTGAGATAAGATGAAAAGTCTGAATTCTGGACATGTCAGTGGGAATATAAAAGTGAGGAATACTTGGGGGTAGAAGTATTAGGATCTGGTAACTGTATGAAAAATGAGGAAGAGGGAACCAGTTTCCTAGAAAACTAGGGAGATGTTGATACCATCATTAGATGATGGAGAAAGGAGGGGGAGGGACAAATTTTTGGGAAAAATGATAAGCTAAATTTTAAACATATTAAATTTGAGGAAATAATGGTTTATGTACTGATATGTTTAGCAGGCAGTTAGAAATTTGGAGTTTGGAGTTCAGAATTAGAAATAAAAATCTGGGGTCAACTGCACAGGCAAAAACTGAAGTAATATAAATTGATAAAGAAGAGAATCACTTAAGAGCAGAAAGACGAAGTCTGAGGAAGAGACAACAAGAAGAGAACAGCATTATGGCAGCTCAGAGAGATGAGAATTTCAAAGAGATGGGATCACAATAGCAAATGCTTTTAAGGTTAAGACTGAAAAAAGGTCATTGGATTGGCCATTAGGAGGTCCTGGATACCATGAAGAAAACAATTTCAAGAAACTGGTGAAAATGAAAGTAAGAATGAATGATAATATGGAGGATGGCAAGAAAAGGGAAAATTTAAAAAAAAACAGGTTAGTGGAGAGTTCTGGAAATTTTTCTAAGAAGCACAGAGGGAGAAATTGGTAAAGTTTGATCAATGGAGAGAAAGGGTAGAGAGATTTTTAAGGAATGGCTAACTTCATATGTATAATGAGTATCATATTAAGGAATAGATGATGAGAAATGATAGAGCTTCAAGTTAATTTCATTAAAGCAGAAACCAAAGTATATGTTATAGAGAGAAAGGGAGGGAGAAGAAAGGGAGTGAGAGAGATGGAGAGACAGTAAAACAAGGACAGAGAAAGGAGAAAGATTTGGAAATAATAGGAAAAGGCAATACAATTATGTTAAGTGACAATGGTAGGTCAAAAGATTAAATTACCGTGAGAATACAATGAGATTTGTATACATATACGTACACACATGCACACATATATATGTAAAGACTGTAACTGTCGAGTATATAATAAATATGAGATACTGAAGTCATAGTTTTAATTTTCCGTAGGATTTGTTTCCAGACATTCAATCAGAATGGAAAAGCATTTTTAAATGCTCACTGTACTAAGCATTATGCTAAGCACTAGGAATACAAGAAGAAAAACAAGATAGCCTTGCTCTCAAAAAGCTCATACGCTAATTGGGAGAGACATCAAATAAAAGTAGATCCTGTTTCCTAGAAGTCTGGAGGGTACATAAGGCAGGGCAGATAATAAGGCCCAATAGATCAATTTCATATATTTCTTAGTATTTATGGGTATTATCTAAAGTGTCTAGGGCCCTAGGCCTTTTCTCACACACGTTTCACAAGATGATCACTGTTATGACAGTAAGAGCTATTTATTATTATTGAAGCCAGAGTTTAGTCAACAATGTCACAAATTCTCCCTAAATGGGCAGGGTGTCTCTTTTATTGCTCCAAGGTAGTTAAGACATCCAAATGTTTAGTTTTAGGTTGTTTTCTCAAACTTGGGTGAATATAGCTGTCAGGTAAGGCAATGAAGATATTAAAATAAAAAAGAATGGTTAATCTCAAGGAATTTAGAATCTAGAATGGGAGATGCACAATGATACAAATTAGAATATGCTAACTTATTAGGCTAGCCAGGTGGCACAGAGGCTAGAATGCCAGACCTGGAGTGAGGAAGTCTCATCTTCCTGAGTTCAAACACTAACTAGCTGTGTGATCCTGTTTGCCTCAGTTTTCTCATCTGCAAAATAAGCTAGAAAAGAAAATGGCAAACCACGCCAGTATCATCACCAAGAAAACCTCAAATGGGGTCATGAAGGGTGCTAAGTACTTGAGGCAAGTATATACAAAGTGTGAAAACAACTTGGAGGGGAGAAAGAGAGAGAGAGAGAGAGAGAGAGAGAGAGAGAGAGAGAGAGAGAGAGAGAGAGAGAGAGAGAGAGAGAGAGAGAGAGATATCACCTAGGAGTGGTGAGAGACATCTGAGAAATCCTCCAATGCTTCATAGGATCCGAGGCCATCCAGTCCATCCTCCTCATTTTATAGATGAGGATACATGGCCCACACAGGTTAACTGATTTGCCCAAGATCACACAGAAAATAAACATCTGAGTTGGCTTTTGAACTCAGGATTCCTGACTTCAGAGCCAAGGCATTTCCTAGAAGAGGTAACATCTGAGCTCAGCCTTTAAAACTAAAGGAAGGTTTTCAACAGGTAAAATATGAGAATGTGCATTGCTGACATGGGGATAGTGTTCAGGCATGGCAGCAGGGATAACGGCTTGGCAAATTTGGGGAAGCATTATGTAGGCCAGTTTCACTAGAAGATATGTGGAGTGATATTCTTTGTTAATACTATTCCAAACATTCTAAATTTCAATGAAAATAACCTTTAGCTAAAAAGGGATATAACTATTTAAATGCGATATTTGTGCTGAATTAAAATCTCTAGTGTTTTAAAATTAACTCCACAACAGCAATAGTACTCTTTGAAGAGTGCATTGTGTAAAGTCATCAAAAGCTGTTATTTTATACTGGCAAAATACAGGGAAACTGATTGAAGTTATCATAAATATTCATTTTCAAGGTTTCATTTCTGTATGGTAATTTGCATGTAGATGAACCTTCTCTTATCAGAAAATTTTCTAATAGTAATAACAGTTCACAGTTACTTATACTACACTATAAGATTTCTGAAGTGCTTTAATACTGCAGGAATGAGGGGCGTGTGTCTCTGTCCATCAACTGGGGAATGATTGTATGATATATAAATATGATGGAATACTACTGTGCTGTAAAAAATGATGACGGGGACGGGTTTTAGAAAAACCTGAGAAGACATTAATGAACTGCTACAAAATGAAGTGAGAAGAACCAGAAGAATAATTTATACAGTAACAACAATATTGTCAAGACAAGCAACTCTGAAAGAACTCTGATTAACAATGGAATCAGTCACAGTTACTGAGGATTCATGATGAAATAAGCTGCCTGTCTCCAGACAGACAGACAACTCAGGAGTGTAGACTAAAGTTTATTTTTTTGGACATGGTTAATGTGGGAATTTCTTTTACTTGACTATACATATTTACACAAAGTTTTATTTTTCTTGTTTTCTCACTTGGTGGGAGGGAGAATTGGGAACTGAAAATAAAACTGAACTAAAAAATATAATCTAATTCAATAAATATTTAAGCAGTATTTATTACTACGTGCCAAACTCGGTGCTCAGATAAAGACAAAAGAACAAACAAGTCTCTGCCTTCAGTGAACTTACATTCTACTAAAAGGTAACACTATGAACTTAAGTAAGGAGATACAAAGCATATACAAATAAAACACAAATTTCTTTCAGTGGTCAGGGCAGAGGAAAGCACTAACAATGAGGGGACCTGAAAAGGTCTAATACAGTGGTAGCAAAAGAGCTGGATTTTGAAGGGAGCCTGGGATCTCAAGAGATGAAGGATAGTATTCCAGAAATGGGGGGGACAGCCTGTACAAAGGCAGGGAAGTAGGTGATGAAATGCTGTCTACAGTGGACAATTTGGATGGACTGTGGAGTGTGTAAAGAGGAGTAATATAAAATCAGTTTGGAAAGGCAGCTTGGAGCCAGACAGCGTATGGCTTTAAATTCCAAACAGAGGAGTTTGTGCTTTATCTTAAAGCTGAGAGAGACACTGAAACTTCTTGAGCCAGAGTTATCTGATCAGAACTGGGCTTAAAGATCTTCAGTTCTGGAGCTGTGACTAGATGAGAGAGTACAGAGAACAGGCAAAAGGCTCTCCAGGAGAGAAGTGATGAAACAAGGGTGGTTGTCGTATGATTAGAGAAAAGGTAGAAACAAATAGCAAGGAATTGATGATGCGAGATTAGAGTACAGGAGAGATGAAGGCTGGATATCTAGCTCTGGGAGTCAAAAGGAAGGCAGGTTTAGAGGTGGAAGGGACCTTACCTTCAAGGTCATCTAGTCCAACTCCCTCATTTTAAGATGAGGCAACTGAGAGATTAAGGGACTTGCTCAAGGTCACACATGGAATAAGTAGCAGAGTCAGGATCTGAACGCAGGTTCTAACTCCACATCCAGCACTTTGTCCACTGCACCAAGATGTATAGTCTGCACAGAGATGATAATTGAACCCATATGAGCGGATGAGATCACTGACAGAGGTAGTTACACAGGTAGAAGAGTACACAGGACAGACACCAGGAACATACCCACACGTAGGGGTCAGAGAAATGGATGACAACCTCACAAAGACCAAGAGGATTATCTCCTTTGAGTCTGAAAACAATCCTATGAAGTTGTTATTATTATCCCTATTTTACAGTTGAGGAAACTCAGGCTCAGAAAAGTTAAGTCAGTTATTAATTTTTGGAGGTGGGATTTGAACCCAGGTCTCCAAATCTGGCCCTCTCTCCATTATGCAATAATGTCTCACAAGGCATTTAGTCAAGAGTCCACATATGGGCAGTTTCAATTCTAAATTTTAGTACTAGGTAATAATGTGTTTCTTTAACTACTAAATACAAAAAAGAATTTGTTGATTTATCATCAATTTGACTATAATAAAAGGAAGCAGTTTCTCCAATAATTGAAAATACTTGGTTTTGGAACATGAAGTGTTCAGAATATAGCAAATGATACTAAGGTATAATGTGAAGACCTTCCTCAGTAGTAGCTGGGAAAATGTTTAGCTTCTCCAGAACCTATTCCCCATTCTGTTATGTGGGTGGGAAAGCATTACCTCTCAAGTGAATGTAAAACCTCAGCCTAAGCAAAAATTCTTTGCTTACTCTTTCTTCTGTGAGACTGATTTGTAGGAATAAGCGTAAACAGAGATCCTGACAATGCCAGTATCAGGCCATGAAGCCTAGGGAGTCACCCCCATCTCTTCCAGGTCCCACGTCAGAAAGTCTCACTTTCATTTAACAGTCAGTGCCTTGTGTATCATTCCCTACCACAACTTCTTTTAGATTTGTATTTCTTGCCCCTTTTTCTCCAGAAGTTAAGTAATGAAGACTTTTCTGCCCCTCAGGCTTCTAGGAAGGCACTTTCTCTAAAGATGGTCCACAATAAGAAGAGACAGAAAGAAAAAGATAAAGGAAAAAAGGCAAAGATCATTAGAAAAAACAGAAAAAAGTGCAGAAGGGGACACAAATAATTATGTTATTATCTTGTTATATTTATTACTCACTTAAAAACCCTTTACAGAACAAAAGTTCCTGGTTTCTTCTTTATGTTTTTAAGTTTGTATTTGTTGATGATTAAGTTTATAATAAAAAACATTAAAAAAAAAAACTAAACCATTCCTAAGACACTCCCTTATCTTATGATCTCTATGCTTTGGCACCCTGGAACTTTTCCTGCCTTGCCCCTTCTTTTCCCTCATCTATAAAATGAGGAAAATGGTACTCTGATTAATCAATTTAAAATTCTACCAGTTGGGTCTATAAGCTCAGGCCTTATTAGAAAGAATAGCCCTTTTTATCTCCATACCTGTAGGTTCTCTCATCTGAGGAGACTTATTGGCTTCATGTGGCCTATTTCCCACATTCAATTCCATTCTCAGTCTAAGCATGTAAACACTATTGTGGTCCCATCCTAGCTCCTTACTGAAAGGACAAACTGTGTGGACAGACATGGGTACCCCTACTCACCCACCCACTTGTAGGACACATACACACGTACACACTCCCTACCTGCCCCCGCCTCCCCATCTGATCAACAAATCAGTGAATAAAGGACACTTTTCACATTCTTTGCCTTTAGTTCTAATCATCCTCTACAGCAAGGCAATGAACTAATGGCCCCAGGTAAAGGCAGGGGGAAAAAAGAGAAAAGAGCCCCAAGTAAAGGAAGGGGGAAAAAGGAGAAAAGGGAGATCTTATAGTACAACTTTAAAAAACATAAACATAAAAACACTCCCATTATGAAGAGGAATGTGTATATATAGCAGTACCACCATATTTTCATTATCCCCAATGTTATTGGGGATTGGATTATAGTTTATAGAACCACAGGCATTAAACAGCATTCCCCACCCCAACCCTCAAGTTCAGAATAATACTGGTCCTTGCCACATTGGTTCAAGGACATTCTGCTAAACCAACACCCACAAAGTACAGTCAATAGTGACAATATTTTAAGACAAATATTTTAATATTACTTATGACATATCATCAAAAGGAAGCTATGCTCTGATAACTGTAAACTACAAAAGTCCAAAGACAGGAATTTTTGCCTCCAATCTGAGAATCTGGATTCAAGTTTCAGTTCTATTACTGATAAGTCATTTAATGTTTGTATATTTGTTTTCCCAAGTAAGATGATAACTTGTTCTTAAGTTTATCTTTTAGACAGTAAGCTCCTTGAGGACAAGGGCTCTTTTTGACTTTTATTTATTGTATCCCAAACACTTAGAAGACTGCCTAGCACATAGCAGACACTTAATAAATGACTTATATGGATGTTATGTAGTCAAATTAGATGATATAGGTGAAAATGCTGAGAGCACGTTAAGATAGGTAATAGAAAATTATTAAAATTATGATTGAAGTGTATAATTCTCTGGGCAAGAGAGTTTTTAATAGTCCAAGCAGAAATTTAACAAAAACAGACTGCTAATCTCAGACTAAATAACAGTGCTAGCATGGTCCAGTGAAAAGAGCCCTGAATTTAGAGTGAGAAGCCCTGGGCTTATATCCTAACTGCTGTGGTAGCAAGGCCAAAGCCGAGTTACTGGAACTCCTTGTTCTTGAGAGCCTCATCTACAAAATGTGGGGTTTTAGATCAGACAACCACAGCTAATAAATAAAGTTACAGTTTTATAAATTCCCAGTCATCTTTTGTATATACATAGTAAGGATCAAGCAAAAATAGTTAATATTCTTTGAGAATCTAAAGGTCAAGTCATGGAGGAGAATGGTGTAAGTGAAAGAGTACTGGACTGGGAAAGATGGGGCCTAAGTTCAAGCTCTTTGCATGTCTGCACTCAGGTTCCTCCTCTGAAAAATGAAGGGGTTCAAGCTCCATGCTTCCTTCTGGCTCTTATATTCTTAGACACTGTGGCCTGTGTTAAGCACTATTGGTGGCACAAGGACGTATATCACGCTCTCCTGGCCTCTTAACAAATTTCTATAAACTTTGGGAGGTGGGGCATACGAAGATAAGACACAAGGCATACAAAAAAGCAACCAGTAAAGCAATGCCTGCCATACTGTGGCAATCTGAAGGGATAAAGAATGAGTCAGCGTTAGAGATAGGGAGGGGCTAGAAGGCACGGAAGAGAAAAGACAAGAGGAGAGAGCTGAGAAAGCAGGAGGTGTTAAGTGGCTGGAAGCTTAATTTCTTTAGATTTTTCTCCCATATGAGGCAATCTGGCCGAAGTCTCCTAATAATGGATCAAAAAATAAATAGGTACTATTTGTTATCACTGCTGCTTAAGAAGGAACTTCAGAAAAGAATGAAAGATATGGAATGTGAATAGGTGATTAAGAAGTTTCTGGGGAAAGGGATTTAGATTTCTAGGGTAAGGCTTGAGATGAGTCCATTAAAAGACCAGAAACAGCATCACTGCTTAAAGGCTTAAGAATCTGATCAGATTCCTAAGATCAGATTTCATCAGACATGAAAGTGAAATGAATGACGATACAGCATTTATTAAGTCCTTACTATGTATCAGACATTATGTCAAACACTAGGGATATAAATAGCAGAAAAGTCAGACAATAAATATCCATATAAAGGGGAGCAAGGAATAGGGGGAAGATATGGGAGCAGCTTTGTTTTGAAATGGCTGAAAAAATGATCCAGAAGCCTAGTTGCTGGGAAGATAAGCTGAAAGTTTACTTTCTAGAGCTTAGGGTGGTACAGCAGAGTTAAAAGTTCTTGGGGATGAGGAGGAAAAGAACAATGGCAGGAGTACAGGAATATGTGTGTGCGTGTGGGGCGGTTTGGGGGTGGAGAAGAGAAGATGGAGAGAAAAACATCCACGCAGAATCTTCAGATACCATGGAGGTAAAAGATGGACCTTAAGAATAAGATTAAAGAGACGGGGAAATCATAGGAAGAGGGACAGTAAGAACTTATGGTCATACAACAGGGCAACAAAGTAATTTGAAATCATAACACAAAGAGATAAATTTGAACTATATAATCCATCAATAAGCAGAGCTTACTATGTGTCAGGCATCATATTAAACACTGGGGAAACAAAAAAGGTGAAAATTACAGTACCTGCTCTCAAGGGGTTTACACTCTAATGGGGGAGACTACGTAAAAACTAGGCATATACAACATATAAATGGTGAAAATGGAAGGTAATTCCAAAAGGAAGCTACTAGTAATGGGAAGGAGTGGGAAAGGCCTGCTGCTTAAGATGGCATTTGAGTCCCAAAGAAAGACATGAAAGTAAAAATGGCAGAGATAAGAAGACATCCTTCCAGGCATGGAAGACAAGCAATACAGCATCACTGACTTCAGAAATGGAGTGTTTTGTGTGGAGAACATCAAGAAGAGCTGTATCACCAGACTCTAGAATACATGGAGGGGTGTAAAGTATAAAGAAGACTGAAAAAGGAGGAAGAAGCCAGGTTAAAATGTCAAACAAAGGATTTTATGTTTCATTTTATATGTGATAGGAAGTCACTGGAATTTAATGAGGGCGTGAGGTGGGGCGGGTAACAAGGAGTCCCTACTCCTTGGGAAAATCACTTTGGCAGGTGAGTCGAGGATGATGGTGGTAGAGAGATGAGGCACAGAAGACCAACCACCAGGCCGTTTCCTTGAAGCACCTACAGGGTGTGGTGAATAGAGCACTGGGCCTAGACTTTGGAAGACCTGATTCAAATACAGCTTCAAATACTTAGTAGTTGTATATGACCCTAGGAAAGTGACTTAAACGTTTGCCTCAGTTTCCAAAACTGTAGAAGAAATAGTAACAGCATCCACATCCCAAGACTGTTGTGAGGATCAAATGATATATTTCTACAGTACTTAGCACAGTGCCTGGCATGGAGTAGGCACTATATAAATGCTTACTCCCTTCCCTCCCTATCTTCCTATTCTAATAGTTCAGAGGTAAGGAGATGAAGACCTGCACCAGGGTGGTAGCATTGTCAGAGGACATAGATGAAAGAGGTTGTGAATCAGGTCCTTTCTACTATGCTACAGTGATACCCTCATAAAAAAATAGACTCCTTTGTTGAAATTTAAGAATCCAAATGGAAATAGGACTGAGAAATTGAGTATAATCATTGGGTGAAAGAAACAGAAGCAATAAGTAGGTAGGATCATACTAGAGACCTCCCAGACAGAAACGGAAAATGGAAGATGAATTCAGAAGGCAGATCACAAAACTGGGGCAGGGCAACCTGAACTACCTGGACATCTGCTACAGCTTTTTTTCCCTGCTAAAAATAGAGCAGCAGATAAGTTCTTGCCTTGTTGATAATTTCATCCTTCAGAAAGCAAAGAGAAGCAATGAGGGGAAATGTTTAACTATTTTCCAGATCTGACTAACCTACGAGTGAGCTGGAGAAGAAGACAGTAACATTCCAATTTAGTGTTTTTAAGAGACTAAGAAGGTAATTCTGGGTAAAGTTTAGTGTATATTTACATTCTTGATTAGGGGAAAGTAGCATGGAAAAAGTTCAGACAAGAGACAGGCTGAATCACCTACCCTAAAATCAAGAGGAATTTGAATCCCTCAAGAATAAACTTCTGTTGAGCTGTGAGCTGATCCAACCATTCTGGAGAACAATTTGGAACTATGCCCAAAGGACTACAAAAATGTGCATACCCTTTGACCCAGAAGTACCGCTTCTAGGACTGCATCCCCAAGAGATCATAAAATGGGAAAGGGTCCCACATGTACAAAAATATTTACAGCAGCTCTCTTTGTGGTGGCCAAGAACCGGAAATCAAGGGGATGCCCATAAATTGGGGAACGGCTGCACAATTTGTGGTATATGAATGTAATGGAATACTATTGTGTTACAAGAAATGATGAATAGGAAGACTTTGGAGAGGCCTGGACTTATATGAACTGATGCTGAGTGAAAGGAGCAGAACCAGGAGAACTTTGTACACAGCAACAACCACAGTGTGCAGTGAATTTTTCTGGTAGACTCAGTACTTCATTGAAATGCAAGGACTTAAAAGATTCCCAACGGTCTCTTGAGGCAAAATGCCTTCCACATCCAGAGAAAGAACTATGGAAGTGGATCGCAGAATGAAGCCAACCACTTTCTTTTGTGCTATGTTTTGCTTTGTTTTATGATTTCTCCCATTCATTTTAATTCTTCTACACAACATGACTAAGGTGAAAATGTATTTAATAGGAACGTATGTGTAGAACCTAGATAAAATTGTATTCCGTCTCAGGGAAGGAGAGGGGAGTTGGGGGAAAGAAGGGGGAGAGAGGGGGGAAAAAAATCTAAGATACATGGATGTGACTGTAGAACACTGAAAACAAATACAATTTAAAAAAAAAAAGAATAAATTTCTGTTTACATAGGCACAAATGCCTACTGGATATCTAGTCCAAAATGTCAACTAGATAAGTTGGTGATGGGAGACTGGAGCTGGATATCTAGACCTGGAAGTCATCTCCGTAAGATGATGATAACTGAACCTCTGAAATCCGACAAGATTATCAACAGAAAGACAACTAGCCCAGGACTGAGCTTTGGGATACACTCACAGTTAGGAGGAAATACATGGATGAGGATCCAGAAAAGGAGACTGAATAGAATGGGTCAGACAGGTAGGAAAACCAAGAGAAAGTGGTGTCACAAAAACCCAGACTGGAGAGAGTATCCAGGAGAATGAGGTCAACAATGTTGAATATTGCTGAGAGGTCAAGAATGAGGACTGAAACTGTGATGAGACAACAGAGAAATTAGAATTATTGAATTATTTTTTTACTCCACTAAGGAGACTAGGAACTATAGGGGAGGAAAATGGTTAATGTGGAATTAAAACTCAAAACAAATGATGAGATATCAAGAAAAGACCTAGTGATTATCTGTAATGGCAAGTCAACAGGTTTAGGTGAATTATATCTCAGGACACTGATGTAAAAAAACAACACATCATCTTTCTCTCCAAATTCACTCTTCATAACTTCCCTATTTCTGTAGAGACCACTACCATCCTTCTAATCAGACAGATTAGAAACCTTGAGTCATCCTCTAATCTTCATCCTACCTTATATCCCCCACACACTCAGACCCCTTTCTTCTCACCTGATTACTCCAGTTTAGACCTTCATCACCTTTCTTAGACTACTGAAATACCCTTTGGATTGGTCTCTTCCTTCCTCAATTCCTCCTCTACCTAGGTGCCAAAGCAATTTTTCTAAAGCAGTGGTCTTGTCTCCTTGTCCTGGTCCCTATCACCCTAAGGATCAAAACCAAAATTCTTTGGCATTTAAAGCCCTTCACAACCTGATCCGAGTCTGCCTTTCCAGTCTTATATCTGTTACTTACTACCTTTCACAAACTCAACAGTCTAGTAAAACTGCCTTTCCTGATGCTCTTGAAAACAGGCACTCATTTGGTCAGAAACATACTCCCTCCTCACCTACTTCTCTTAAAACTCTCCCTTTTCCACCCCACTGCCATGTATTTGTTGTGTATATACTTATGTACAAGTTGTCTCCCAACAGAATGTTGAAGGCAGTTTCACTTTTGTTTTTGTACCCTCAGTGCTTGGTAGATAAAAAGCATTTATTAAATGCTTGCTAACTGATGGCAGCTAGCTAGTGCAACGAATAAGGGCACTGGGCTCGGAGCCAGGAAGACCCGAGTTCATATTCAGCCCCACACATTGGACGATTCTGAACCAATCACTGATCCTGTCTTCTGTTTTCTCAACGATAAAACAGGGATCATAAAAGCACCTGACTCAATGGGTAGCTGTGAAGATCAAATGAAATCTTCACATAACAGGCACTTAATAAAGCCTTATTTCACACCACTCCATCCCCCCACCAAACGTAATTTCTAAATAACTGGACCCAAAGAGTGGTAATCTGAAACCACAACATATGATAATCAGCTGAAGAACTGGGGATATATTTAACTTTGAAATAATACTACAAGAAGCAGTAAAGACACAAAAATCTTTCTCCTAATAGCTGATGGGCTGTCATGTTGAATGACAGATTTTTTAAATTGGTTCTCTGAAGGGTAGAACTAGAAGCAATGTGTGGATACTGCAGAGATGCAAAATTCAGGTCACCATTTTGGGCAGTTCAAACATAGGATGACCTGATTTTTAAGGTAGCAGGCTCCCCATCTTTGAGGTCTGTCAAGGAGCACCTGGATTACCTATTGTCAGAGATGTTGTAGATTCCAGCTCACTGTATGTGTTAGACTACATGACGTAATGTTCTTTCTAACTCAGATCCCAGGAACACCACTAGTTCAACTTTATACTTTACATAGCCTCATGTCAGTGGTACTTTAATCCCCATTTTACAGATGAAGAAATAGTCTCAGAGAAGTTAAGTCACTTGACCAGGGTGACCCGCCTAGCTGGTGTCTGAAATGGAATTTAAACTCCAACTTCAGAATTTTAGCCACCACGTTTTAGGATAAAGTTCAGATTACAGTGAAATCAGAACTAAATTGCTAATGCTAGAGTGCAAAATTGTAGAACTTAAAGGGACATTAGGGACCATCTAATCAATAAGGGACCATCTAGTCAATACTTTTATTTTTACATACAACAATTCAAGGCATACAGCTAGTCAGCTACAGAGCTAAGAACTGAATCCAGGTCTCTTGGTTTCTAGACCAGTGTTCTTCCTATTGACCAGTCTGTTCCTGCCCAAACTGAGTTTCAGTTCTGAAACTTGTACGAGGATTTTCATTCCAAAAGGCAAAAATTTCTGAATTAAAAAAAATTCTTAGTTTATTCTAGTCATATATTGAAGTGATAATTAGTAATTCTTGCAATTGTTTTGGTAAATAAGCAAGGGAGTCGGGGAAAAAGAGGGGGATTTGTATATTTTTAATCTTCCTTTTACTCTCGCAAGGCTTTCCAGTTACAGGGACAAGTTAAACTAATGTTTGGTGTCACTTTCAGACTTTAATCCTTGCGACTAATATGAATTTTCTGGGTTTTCTTGAAGTAGCGTTCTAAATTTTAAATAAAAATACCAAATTTCAAAAACTAATCAAATATTTTGTAGTTAAGCTGTAGAACAAATATTACAATTACAATGATCTGCCGCCTAAGAATTTGGTTGTTTCCTCCACTGAGGAGTGCGTTTTAATTGCCAAGGGGATCCAGGAATAGTTTCGGGCCCTCTACCCCTACCTAACTCTTTCTGCTTCTAGTCCTGCCTAGAAGCTCTTGTCCAGGGGAATAATAACCTACTACCTCAACTAGTACTTTCCCTTTGGACCCTGGTGTACTCAAGAGTTAGAAGGAAAACAGTGGCACCCCTCCCCTGCTCAATGTCCAGGGCACTTTGTGAGGAACAGACCTGGCAAATGCTCCAGCTCCTGCCTATTCAGCAATCATTGTTAGTAAAGGCCCCCAAAGGAAGGTTTCAACATCAGAGTCCTTGGCACTAATACATTTTTATCAATGGCAATGATGGGAAAGAGACAGTTTTGCCACTATACCATTAAGACCCCTGGGCTATTGCATCTGATCTGCAGTAGAAGTGCCCCCTATATGAAATCTTCACATAACAGGCACTTAATAAAGCCTTATTTCACACCACTCCATCCCCCCACCAAACGTAATTTCTAAATAACTGGACCCAAAGAGTGGTAATCTGAAACCACAACATATGATAATCAGCTGAAGAACTGGGGATATATTTAACTTTGAAATAATACTACAAGAAGCAGTAAAGACACAAAAATCTGTGTTCCTTGAGAGCAGGGGTAGCCTTGCTTTTTTTCTATTTGTATCCCTATCCATTCATTAAATGAATGAACACTCTATATTTACATTACATGAACTGTTTCTAGTTTAGTTCTAAACTAAATCTGATATTTGCTTTTAAACCAATGTAACATGTAATTTAAAAATTATTAAGAAATGAAGACCACAACTTCTAAAATTTCTAGATGAAACCAAAGGGCAGAAACAATTGAATACTTGCCAAAGCTATGGTCAATATATAACCCAAGTGTGAGGGAAAAACACAAATGAAGCAGGACTTTCTGTAATATGCACTAAACCAGTTTTTCTTGTCTAGTCAGTCAATTAACTTAAGTTCTCACAGTTCATCTTAAAAGCAAGCAGGAAAACACCCTAGAACTCAACATTAATTAAAACTTTTGGGATATTTTAAGGTACTGAAAATTCCAAACTAGAAGTTTCCATAGAGATATCCCCCAATAAGATATTAACAAATACATATCCTTATTAAAAGAAGTTAGTCATTTATTAAAGTGCCTATATGTCTGTGAATATGGACTTACAGATTTAAAAAATCTAGAGCTGCAGTAAGCATTAAAAAAGAGTTCCCCACGCAGTTTAAGCATGGGGAAATTTCAAAGCAACATGTCCTTTAAGTGGTAACAGTCTGAGGCAGGTGGAGGTGAGAAGAGTGTGTTTAAATTAGCCTAATAGAGCCAGGGAGCAGGAGTTAAAAAACACAGTATTTCCTCTAATTTTTACACCAGTGTTCACTTTGCAGGTATCATACACACATTCAGATTTCTTCCACACTTTCAAATTGGGAAGAGAAATGCTGCGGAAGCATTCTATGTATCAGCTACCACCCCGATCTGGGTGAAATGATTTGATTTTAGAGATAGCACTAATTCAACTAGGTCTGAGAAAATTCTTCTGTGAAAAACAACAAATCAGAGCTGAATTAATATATAAAATAGAAAACACTCTACCCAACTTACCGAAAAATTATTAAAAGCAGTCCTGAAAACAATATTAAAATGTTTTTGGAGAAAGCTGGGGGTGAGGGAAGGTTTTAAAAACTTGTATTCTTACTCTTACTCTGAAGAACCTGGGCAGAGCCACATTAGAAAGCAGATTAGTTACTGTCTTCTAAAAGGAGGATTGGCTTCTATGGAGGGCGGCTTTTTGGTCCAATCAGTCCCCTACCTGTGAATAGGATGGATTCCTTAGAGAGCAGAGACTAAGAAAAATGACTTAGGCAACAAACATTTGTGTTTTGTGGGTGAAACGTGGGGAACAAGTAAGAAAGATCTGGGAGACAACGCCTTAGAAGAGGACTCCAAGGACTCTCCTGAAGCTTGTAGGTTCCCACACAAAAATCCTTCCCTTGAGAAGCCAGGGATCGATCCAACAAGTTTTCTGTCGCTTTTCACGTCTATAATTTCTCTTAACTCTAAGGCTTCTCTCTGAGATCACTTTTAACTGATTCTGTATTTATCATGTTTGTACGCTGTCTTCTTCCTTAGTCTACCCCATCAGCTCCTTGAAAGCTGGAATTGTTTTTTGCCTTTCTTCATTCCCAGTGCTTAGCAAAAAACCCGGCACGTAGTAGGTTCTCAACAAATGTTTATACTGACTGACTGAATTTTCCACCTACTCCCTCCCACCTTAGTTCACGCCAACTCAGTGGAATCTAGGTCAGCGGGGGGCGGGACGAGGGCACGCGTGGAAAACCCAAGGATTGACAAGCCCCAGGAAAAAGCTGGGTGTACCCCACACACCTCCTCCCCACTCCCCAGACCTTCCTAAGGGGCTTGGCCGCTACCGGGAAGTGGGAGATGCCCTGGTTCCCACGCCGCACCCCGCCCCCTTGCAGTGTTTCCACCACCACGTGCGGCCAGTCCCGCTGCCCCGGATGATTGGGAGGGGGTCTCGGGGAACGGGGAGATGGCTTCCAGGCTGCGGCCGAATGGTCTCGCCGAGGCCACCCCCGGCGCAGCCTCGGACGCAAACTTTTCCCAGGGCCGTTTCTTCCTGGGGAAGGGGGCGGCTCCAGGAAACCGTTAACGGCCCTTAGGGCAAGTGGGGGGGGGGGCCGAGGCGGCGGCGGGGCCCGGTCGGGGTAGCTGCTGCGCTCCGTCGCCCACCCAGCCCCGTCCGCTTCCACACAAAGCCGCCGCCGCGTTCCGCTCTCACCAGATCCTTTGTGTTTTCCATCAGGGCCTCATGGGCAGAGGCGGGCTGGGCTCCCCAGGTCCGCCGAGCCCCCTCCCCGCGACGGGGGCCGGCGCCTCCCCGGGACAGCAGCTGCAGGAAGGCTCCCGCCTCAGCCCAAACTCGACGCTGCCGCTCCGGTAAACCCCGAGATTTTACCCCTACCTCTTTTAGCTCGGGTGGCCCCAAGATATCAACAACATTAACATAGCCCTCCCTGCCCAGCGCGCCTGCGCCGTGACCCGTGGCCCGATTGGCCCACTTCCCCCTTGCCCTCCCTCCCTTCCTGCCCTAGACCCCAGACAGGCGCCGCTCTCTCCCAGGCGCTACCAACCAGGAGGGGGCCGGAGAGGCGCTAACCTGGGGTCAGAACGAGCATCCAAAGCAAGGCGAGCGTGGAGCATGCGGATGTTAAACCACGTCTCCCCATTTATTTCTTCTTCAGCTCTCTCTTTTGTAACTCGGGTTTGCAGGGTGCGTCAATCAAAACCATTTCTGCTGCGTTCCCCCTACATCCGCTGGGATGAGGTCTTACTAAGGGAGTGTCACGTGGGGAGGGGCTCGCGAGGGGAGTGGGAGGTTACGTAGGGAAGGTGTTGGGTCACGTGCAGAGACTAGGCACGCCCCATCAGCCTCTGCGGCGGCGGAAATAGAAGCTGCGCTGAGCTTGCGCACCGGAGTCCTCATCTCTCTGAGAGTCCCCTGGCGAGCCATGCCGCCGGATAGGAGCGTGGTGTCCAAGCGCAGCCAGGGCTGGAACCGGGGCGGGAGCCGGGGTCGGGGCGGGGACCTGGGCCGGGGCCGGGGTCGGAATCGGGAGGTCTCTAAGTCGGCCCGCTCGGTCCAGAAAAAGACTTCTCCCCGGCCCGGTGCCGGCCCCGGCCTCAACTCTGCGGATGAGCAGAGGCGGCTCCAGCAACTGCACCGACTGGCACTGGGCTCCGACAAACCAGAGGTGGAGCGATGCCTGGAGGAGCTGGTGTTCGGCGACGAAGCCTTGGATGAGGAGGACCTGCTGCTGGGGCGGCTTCGGGGCCTCGAGGTGAGCGAACCCCGGGGGAGGCAGGGAGGCTGGTCCTCTGCTGTGGGGGCGGGGCGGGAGACGACGTCTCGGAGGCGGCCACTCTCCCCTCCGGGCCCCATCCCGGCCCTTTGGCGGAAGCGATGAATTCACGCCGCGCTCTTACTTTGTCCAAGATCTGGCCTCGCGTCACCCCCACCATCAGCCTGCCATTTCCATACACGTGCTGCTGTAGGAAGCTAGAGAAAATCAGGAAAGCTTGCACTCAGGGTCCTCCCCTAATTTGTTACAAAAATCTCTCCTGGGCACTTTGTGGCCCGAGGCCGTCCTTGGACAAGGCTTAATGGCCTTTTCCAGCCTTTTCGTCCTTTCTCAAGCCTCCTTTGACTTTTCTCCCCTTCCCACCCTGGAGGTGGAGGACCTTGCCTTACAGAAAACTTTCTCTTTGCCCCCTCTGCCTCATTTCTCGTCACTCCGCTGTTTGCTCCCATTATCTGCTCTATTGTTGCCTCTAAGGAAAAGCCCTTGACCAGGCAGCCCCCTCTACTTTCAAGCTCAGCGACCTTCTTGTAGGGCGTATTTCCCACCCTATTATCCACATTCTCGCTAATTTTCAGTCCTACTGTTTATAAACGTACCTGCTGGCTTATACATAAGACCATGGTGCCATCTCCCTTAAAACTGTCACTTGCTGGGACCTTCTCTTTCCTGCTTTAGTTAAACTTGGGAAAGTGGTTTATAATCAGTGCATAATAGGTGCTTCCACTTTGTAGTCTCTCTTCTCTCCCAGGTTTGGCTGTGGATCTCATCCATCATTCAGCTGAAACTGCTCTCCCAGTGACCTCTGAATTGCATATCTAATCTCTTTTCCTTCATCCTTTTTCACTGAAGGCTTTGAACTTGTTGATATATAATATATAATATCCTCTTCTGAATACTCACTGCTCTCTAGGTTGTTTTACATTTCTGTCACCAGATTCTCTTCCTGACCCTGTTTAGCATAGTGCCAAGCAGGTAGTTTGTCAAACCCTACTCTATACTATTTTACTTGGTGATCTCCATATCTTTTCTGGATTCGATTATCTTCTCTATAAAGATATCCTTAAATCTGTGTATCCAGCCCAAACCCCTCTCCTGACCTCCAGTCTCACATCATTGACTTCTTTTGGGATATCTCCAACTGGATGTCTTATAGACACCTCATACTTGAAAATGAATTTATTACCTTAATTCCCAAATTCTTCCCTCTTTCAGATTTTCCACGTACTGCCAAGGTACCAGTATTTTCCTGGTCACCCAGTTTTGTACAAACTTGGTGTCATCTTCAACTCCTCCATCTTACCAAGTCTTGTCATTTCCACCTTCATAGCAAATCTTGTCTTTCCTTCTTGACAGTCACTCAGCTGTCAAAAGCTCTCATCTTTTCATTTCAGTAGCTTGCTGGTTGGTCTCCCTGCCTCAAGTCTCTCCTACAATCCACTCTCCATTCTGTTGCTAAATTGATTTTTCCAGAGGGTAAGTAGGTTTAGATTCTTATACTCCCATCCCCCTACTCAGTAAACTCCAGTGCCTCACTATTACATCTAGGATCAAACTTAAAATCCTCTGTTTGACATTTAAAATTCTTCTTCACTACTTTGTTCCTCCTTTTTCGGTCGTCTTTTTACACATAACTCCATCTACTCTGATGCAGTCCCCATCGTTTGTTGTTCTCTGCCTTTTCACTGGTTGTCCCCTATACCTGGAGTGTTTTCCCTCAGGCCTCCCTTTGCTGTAGGCCATACCTGGTCTCCCCCACTTCCTCCATCCCCCTTACCTTATTTCTCATTTTCAGTGTATAGATCTTGTATTTATGAAGTTTACATGTTGTCTTTCCTCCTTAGACTGTGAACTCCTGGATTACAGGGTCCGTGTTTTTGCCTTTCCTTGTATTCCTGGGACTTGTTGCATAGTAAGCACTTAACAAATGCTTGTTGATAGTGAGGATGAATTAAATTCCACAGGTTTATTATGTGACAGTTGCTTGCAAGATAACTGTGAGGTATGAGACTTGCCCTCAAAGAACTTTTGTTCTATTTAGGAGAGAAAATGTGAAACCTGTCATTTTCCATGTTTTTATGCATATGTTTATATGTTTTGCCCTCACTGTTAGAGCTTAAGTTCTTTGACGAATTAATGCTTAATAAGTAAATATTTGTTGATTGGTAAATATTTTTTAGAAAGCAACAGGGTGAAGAGGAAAGAGCACCAGATTGCCAGTCAGGAAACCTGGGGTCAAACCCCCAGCAAGAAAGTATTTTGTATGTAATTGCATAACTTTTGTTTGCCTGAGGGTAGAATTAATAAGCTCTTTGAGGAGGGGGACTGTTTCACTTTTTGCTTTTGTATCCCCAGCAAGTAATACATAAATTTGCTTTAAAAATGCTTGTTCAGGTGAATTCTGAACAAACTTTTGGTTAAGACACTTGGCAACTGGGCAAATCAGATTTCCTCTTCTGGCTAATGGAAGGGCGAGGCTTTAATATTATGTGATTTTTTTTTTTTTTTTTGCTACATTTTGATAGATTCTACTTGCAATTGGAGTTTGGAAAAAGAGATCTGTGTGCTTTTGTAGTCTAGAAGAGTGGTCTTCAAAGTGCAGGCCTAGATGTTCCAAGGAGCATCAGGCTTGACCCCAAGGGGTAGGTACTCAGCCCATCAGAGGGTAGGAAGAGGCGTTTAATCCTGCCTTCCCTCCAGTAGCCAGTAGTGGCTTGGCTCCAAAACAACTGCACTACTTCACCACTCCCTGTTCTTTGCCTCTTTCCTTCTTTAGGGATTATAATTTAAACTCAGCTAGGCCCCATCAGCTGCTGAAGCTGTGTAGCCAGATTTCTCCTCTTCATTACCTTACCTCCTCTTCATTTTTTACTGAGAGAGTGAGTAACATAGGATGAAAATGCATAGATAATTTGCCATTATATTTTTCCCCCCCAAAATTATCCTTCTTTTAAACTTACCTCTTCTAGTCTCCCAGATTCTCAACCTCTTCCTTATGCTTGATTCCTTACTCAGTTGAAATTGGTCTCTTTAGTGATACCTTAATTGCCAAATCAGATTTTCTTTTCTCAATAATCATCTTTCTTAACTGTTTAGGAGATTTGATATTATTGAACACCTTTTCTTCCTGAATGCTTTGTCATTTTTGTATTGTCATGATACTGCTCTTTTGATTCTCTTCCCAACTTTCTGGTCATTCCTCAGTTCTGGATCATTATCTATATCTTGTCTTCTAAGTTGCATGTTCCCCAAAGTTCTGTCCTGGATCCTCTTGTTTCTATATACAGTCTTTCCTATGAGTTCAGTTATCATTTTTATGCAGACGACTCCCAGATCTATCCAGTAATAATTTCTTTGCTGAATGCCAGGTCCATGTCAGTACTGCTTATTAGACATTTTGAACTGGAAATTCCATGAGCATCTCAAACTCAGCATGTCTGAACATTCCATTACCTTTCCCCTAAAATCTGTCTTCTGGCCTTCTCTGTTTCTTTTGATTTTCTCCACTTTTTGTTGTCATTCATCTTCTCAGCTTCTCATATTCCCTAACTCAGTATAGCCAGTCAGTTGTTACATCTTGCATTTGCTTCCTCCACAACATCTCTTGGACTCTGTTCTCTTCTGTACTCAAAGCAGCTTCTATCCTACTTCAGAGCCTTATCACTTCCCTCTTAGACAGTTGCAGTAACCTCCTAATTGGTCTCCCTCAAATTTCTTCCCCTCTCCAATCCATTTTTCACACAGATGCTAAGGTGTGGGTCTGAATATGATGTTTTCCTGCTCAGTAAGCCCTAGTGGTTTCTTATTAACATGAGGATCAAATGTTATTTCATCTTTATTTCATCCTTATATTTTCTCTTTTAGTCTAAGTTCTGTGAGGTACATAGTTATTAATACAGTGGTATATGTGTATAAATTATAAATAAGTTAATACACATAGTGGAAATGCATTGCAGTATTTTTTTATTGTTAGGGATGTTTGATGTGATCTTTGTCTATGAGGTTTTCTAGAAGATGGAGTTCAGACTATCTCATGGAAGGAAGCACAAGGCATGGAGGTGGGAGGAACAACAGGGTGGTGGAAAGGTCATGGTGAATAGTAGGTCCAGTGAGGACTGCAGCCAGAGAGTGGTGGTGGGCTAGAGAAAGTAATAAAGTTAGAGAGAGAAAATGGGACCAGATGATGGAATTTCACAAAGACCTGGCAGGGGAGTTTGAAGATTTGCTTCAAGCTCTTAAATAGGAGAAATTGAAACAATTAAATTGGCTGTGATCTACAGAATCACAGAGCAGAGACAGGCAGCAGGGTGACCTGGAAGCCAGTTAAGAGACCGGCAGTAAACCTGGCATGAGGCAGTCTAGAATGGTAGCAGTGGGAATAGGGAATAGCCCAGTGTGAGTTGTGTGTTTCCAAAGAAAAAATGTTGAGATTGGATGGAATGTTACATAGGTGATGTGGTGGGAAGAAGCAAAGGTGATCAGCTTCTGACCTAGAATGAAAGCGATGGAGCAGCTGAGAAAGAGGGGAGCCGAAAGTATTCTTGTAATAGGTCCTGTGTTCTGAGAGAGTGAGGAGCTGAGGGCATTCCTTACATGTTCCTACCTCATGGGACTGAGGGCAAGCAGAGGCTTGTTTCCTTGGCGTATTTGGTGATGTTTCCTGAGGGAAGAACTGAGAATCAAAAAGTTTAGAATGAAGTGGGCTCTGACATGAAGCATCCTAAGTTAGTTACAGGGCAAGGGAAGTGATACTGTTATGGATGTGGAGCAGGAATTATCTCTAATATTAGATTGTAAGCCCCTTGAGGCCAGGAAGTCCCATTTTTCTTTGTGTCTCTTCAAGCACCTAGCACAATCTGTGGCACTCGAGCATTTATTGAATGAATTCTAATATGTGAATGTTTTCTGTTCTTTAGCCCTGTCAGTTTACCTCACTTTGGTTTTCTTGTTAATTTTTGTCTGTTACTTCCTTTAGTTTTTACTCACTTTTTGTTCTCCTCTGTGATTCTTTTTTCTCTGCTTGCTGACCTTCTCTCCTTGAAAGTCCCATTTTTCTTCTCCTGTCCTGGGCCCTCTGCTGGTCTTCTTGAGTCTTTTCATTTTCTGCTGGTTTCTTCGAGAACTTCTTGTCACTGACATTCTGTCCTTTATCTCATCAGAAGGGGTTCTACCATCCATTGTGTAGAATGAGGGGAAAACTGGATTATATTTACAGTTTTGGAGAAATTTGACTCCTGGACCTTTTTTAATTATTATCCCCCTTTTTTATTGTTATTGTATATAAAGCTTTCTTCCCTTAGAGGAGCATAATGGTGTAGTAAATAGAGAGCTGGCCTTGAAGCCAGAAAGACCTATGTTCCCATTGCTAAGCAAGTCACTTGACATCTCAGGACTCTATGAAGTTTCCAAGAAGACACCAGCCTGCATTGATCGAGTTTCTTTATCAGAGGATTACCTATACTGTACTAGTGAAATGATAGATCCAGTTCCTATCTAGCCCCTTTTCTCTTTCCCTTATTAAATTGTAAGTTTCTTGAAAGCAGGGCCCTATCTGTCTTTGTATCTTAGGTGCCTAACTTTTTTTGGGGGAGTTGGGGCTGGGGAGAAGGGCAGAGCATTTGCATTTATTAAGTGCTGTTATATGCTGGGCACTATGCCAAGTGCTGGGGACACCAAGGCAAAAGCATAGTCCTTGACCCTCAAGGAATTCAAATTCTAATGTAAATGCATACACAAGATGTGTGCAGAGTAAAGTGGAAGGTAATGTGGGGGGACAAAATGGCAAGAAGGGAAATAGAAAATGGGGTTTGAACTGAGTCCTGGAGGAATCCAGGAGGTGGAGTTGAGTAGGAAATACATTCCAAACATAGGAAACAACCAGTGAAAAGGCAGAGTCTGGAGATGGAGGATCCTATATGAGGAACTCCAAGTAGGCAGGTATTAGGAGCAGCAGCAGCTAGAGTCCAGGGAGGGTAATTGAGTGCAAGAAGAGCTTAGCTTATGAAGGACTTGAAGTGGCAGCCAGAGAGCTTCATGTTTGTTTCTGGAGGTAGTAGGGAGCCACTGCTGTTTAGTGAGGAGGGGGCAACGTGGTCAGACTTCTGCACTCTTCTATAACCTAATCCCTGCCCCCTATGAGAAGTGACGTGCTCAGCATCACATAAAAGATATGTGTCAGTTCATAAACCCCATAGAATTATTGGATCATAAATTTACAGATAAAGAAAGTGAGGCCTAGGAAAGTTAAGTGATTTGCCTAAAGCTAGAACATTAGAGTACCACAAGCAGTTTTTGAACCCGTGGCCTCTGGCTACATAGGTGATCTTGCCATTGTACCAGGAGCTTTCCTGGGCTCCTGAGTCTGGCTTTTTATCTGCTGTGCTATGGTGCCTTTTACAGAAGATAATGCATATTCAATATTGGTTGAATTTATTGTTGTTATGCTTTAGGATGGTATCCAGGAAGATTCCAGTGACTCAGAAGTGGAAAATGAAGCAAAAAATGATATTCCTTCCAAAAAGAAGCCAGCTTGGGTGGACACCGAAGATGAAGATGAAGAAGAGTAAGTGGAGAATCTACATTCATTTCTGGAAACTGAAATTTCTTTGTACACTAAGATGAATAAATTGATATTAAAATTAATTTCCCATTGGATAAAATATAGATATCTTTTATAAGTAATGTACTTGTAATTATAATTATCAGATACTTCAGAAAAATCTTTCTGTCATTTAATTAGTGCAAGGAATTGTGTGAAATATAGGACTTTAAGCAGTATTATGTTTCAAAAACAAGAGAACAAATATGTTGAATTTTCAGATTATGCTATTCTGTTTCTATAGAATTGACATGACTCATCGGTTTCGGAAAAATATGATAAAAAATGCAGGAGAAAAGAAACTCTCCAAAGACAAACTCCAAAGGAGACTTAAAGAAGAGTAAGTATTTTTGCGTGATATACTTATGGCCTGTAATATATTTTGAAACTGTCATTCTTTTGATGACAAATGAAAGGTTATTGTCTGCAGTAGACTTAAGTAATGATGTATTTTCCTGTTAGATATCGTATGTTCTATAGACTATCAGTGGTAACAATGCAAGTGTTTTGGACTCAGGCAAGACTTGGGTTTCAATGCCAGCTGACAAACTATTTGACCTTGGACAAGTTGGTTATCCCCACTGAGCCTTACTCATTTTCCTAATTTGGTAAATGGAAACAGTGACATCTGTTTATATGACATCTACCCCAGTGATGGAGGGAAAGTGCTTTGCAAATCTTAGCACACTTGGGTAACCGAATTGTTACCCTCAGAGGGCCCTGTACTGTGAGTCACAGAGTGATTTATTGGTAGGAAAGATTTTGTTTTTCTATTGGCCATTGATCCACAAGAACAAGCAAAGAGCATATAAGTAAAAACTAATTTCAGTTTATTTAGAGAGAAATATAAGCACATAGATCTTTGATTTTTAATATTTAAAAACAGTTAAATAAATGACAACGAGTAGGGAATGTCCTGTATTTTGCCTATCTGTGGTGTCCATTGCAGACACTGATGCTTGTGGTGAATGAATTAAAGGAAGTGGCAGGGTAGGATGAAGAAGGGAAAGAGAGTGAACTATAGAAAGGGAATAGAGAACTAATTGAGAATTAAGTACCCTGAGAAACAGGTGCACAGAGAGAAAAACTTTCAGGCAGCAATATCATAAGTGGCTTTTTAGATGATTAATGTTTACACTTTGACAACTGTAGGAATAAATAAGGCACTGTTTCTTGGTACTTGCTCCTGTGAACCAGTGAAATTGTTAGACTGGAGTTTCCTTCTCTAGGTTCATAAAGGAAATGTTTTCCACTTGTTACGTAGTTTAGGAAGTGTCTCAAGTAGGATATTTCAGTGAAGAAGAACAGTTAGCAAACAGATGTGTTCCATTTACACTTGCATTGTGAGGAATGATAGTTTTTTGGATTAGCATCTCATTCCTTGAGTACCATTATCAAAATAGGAAAAGATAGGTTGAGCCTAAGCTATCATGAAAGACCTATGAAATTCAAACACATTCTTCATTATGGTTTGTCATTCATCAAGGCAGGATACCTTTTAATAATCACCCTTTTTTTGTGTCCCAAGCCCCTTTGGGCAATCTGGTGAAGTTAATGGACCTCTTCTCAGAAGAATATTTTTTAAATGCATAAAATAAGATGCACAGGCTTGTAGAGAGAACTATTTATATGGAAATATAGTTATCAAATTATTAAAAAAAAACCCAGTTTGTCTTAATACAAACAATATTTAGATTTGAAAACAGAAGTAGAAACAGAACCCTCATGGGTTAATTTTCTAAGTGGCTATCATCCTCCAAAGGTTTCTCTGTACTTTAAATCCTCTGCAGCTTTACATTTGATATAATGCTGTGTAGAGGATGCTAATTCCTGCAGTCTTGGATGTTTTGAAGTGACACTAATAAGGAAAATAGATGAGTATGCTATTGAACATTAAAGAATTAATAGGCATATTTCAGAGTTGAAGGTTTTTTTTTTAGGGTAAGGAAGGAGTGAGCTATAGAGATTTCATATTTTGGTGGAATAGGAATAAGAAAAGAAGGCATATGTCTAGAAATGGCAATGAATTTAGAAGTATGAAAATTTTACTTTAAATCCTGGCATTCCTTTTTGACTAGCAGTGTGATCTTTGGCAAATTGCTTCATCTTTATAGTTTCTTTTCATTTATGTAAAATTAGAGGATTTGACTAGCTAATTTCTAAGGTCACCTTCTAGCTCTAAATTATATAATATATGTGCTGATGATATTATTTGAGATGATATCATGTAAAAAATGAGAGCCATTCTTGTTATAAACTCATGGAGTAGTTCACATCCTGTACCCTGGTAAGCCCATGTTACATATGCTAGTAAGCATAAAAAATCAGAGTAATTACCAAGAAAATGTACCTAGTTATTCTTTTTAGATTCCAGCATGCGATGGGTGGAACACCTGCTTGGGCAGAGATGAGCAGGAAGAAGATAATTTCAGAAGGTAACCATTGCTTGTCTTGTTCAGAATCTTGGGCTATTTATTCATGAAGCCCAGTATTATACTGTAGTCTTTAAAAAAATACTTGTAGAAGGCACAGTGCGCTGTTGGGTTTTTTGTTTGTTTTTAAATATAAATAACTCTCAAGTGGATGTACCTTCATCTTGTAGTTATACAGTGGATTTTTTTTTTTAAACCTAAGGACTAGGAGGACCTGAAAGGTAATGGAGACACAGGTAATATGGTTAGATTCATTTATCCTTTTCTTGCATAATCTTCTGGAATCTTGATTCTCTTATTTGAAAGTGTAAGAGTTCAATGTTAACCACATGAGCTTCAACTTAGTCTTTTTTTGTTTACTTTGAATTCACTCTACCCCCATTTTAGTTTTTTAAAAAGGAGAGAAATATAGAAATTTGGGGTTGTTGCAGGCAAGTATTACTCATTGGGGAAAAAAAATCACCTGTGGGGTTTATTTTATTTTTTTTCCCCTGAATTTCTTTTCTTTATTGAATTCTTTCTTATGTATGACAAATATTAACACACATGCACATTTCTACATACAAAAAACAGGAAAAAAGTTTATATGGAATGAATGTATTTACCATACAGCTTTCTTTTTAATGTATTTATTTAACACAATTGTACCAAAACTGTCCTTTGTCTTACTCTTCTTTTGAACTTCCTTCTCCTCTCTTTTGTTTATTTTAAAAAATGCTTCATTAACATCTTTTTGTCTTTTTTTTTGATATCTCTACCCCTTCCTTATAGTAAAAAATTCATAAATTGACTAAGTCTGAAAACCTGTCAAGTTTTACACTTTTCTGTAGTCCACCACCTTTGCTAAGAGGCAGCACGATTTATAGTTATTGTTGATCATTGCATTGATCACAGTTCTTTAAGTCTTTCAAAGTTGTTTTCCTTTACAATATTAGAGGCAATTATATATTATTTTCCTGGTTGTGTTCATTTAATTCCACATCAGTTCATATGGTTCTGCCTATGTTTCTTTGAATTTCTTCTTTTTATGTTTCAGTAGTAGTCCATTATATTTATATTTCATATTTTATTCAGCCATTCCTGACAGGCACCTACTTTATTTCCAGTTCTTTCCTACTACAAAAAATACTGATAAAATATTTTGCATATAAGTTCTTTCCCTTTATACCTAGTATTGCTGGGTCCTAGTTTAGTAACTTTTTTATGTATAGCTCCAAATTGCTTTCCAGAATGACTAAACCATTCATAGCACTACCAGCCAGCACTGTGAGTATAGTTCCATAGTCGCTTTGACAGTTTTTTTTCCCTTTTTCTCATCTTTGCTAAATGTGAACTAGAACTGCAGGTGATTTAGTTTACATTTCTCTTTTTTTTAGTGATTTGAACATATTTTTTCCTGTGGTTGATGATGTGTTTGTTTTAGATGACAGTGATGAGGATGAAGATGATCTCTTGCAAAGGACGGGAAATTTTATATCTACATCAGCCTCTTTACCACATGGAATCCTGCAGGTGAGAGTGAATATTGATTTAATGAGCTTTTATGTTCTCTGTTCAAATCCCTTATGGTACCATAAGTTCTTAGTATCTTGAGCAAGTTCATGTTACATTAGTCTAATTCTAGTTCCTGATAACTCCATCCTTGGGGTTGGACAGGTTTTCTACATATACGTACACACACACATATACACACACATATATTATGAATGTATGTATATGTGTATATGTAAAATGTGTATATCTTAATATGTTATATAACACTATTGTGTATATTTTCATATGCATATAAATAATTGTGGATTTTCTTTTCTACATTAGGCTATGTAATTTTGAAGTGATCTGGCTAGGAAGTATTGTCAAGCTCTGGGACTCTGGGAATTGGGAATCCTTGATATTTTTTTCTTGGTTCTTTGTGACTAAGCAATTTCCTTTTCCTCTCAATAAAAAGGGAATTGTAGGGTGAAGGAGAAGACTAGGATTATAACAAAGCATCAAAATACAGACTGAATTTTGCCACTCATACAAAAGTATTAGAGGCTGTCTAAACTATTTGCCCTCTGTTTCCCTCCCCCAACACAATTTGTAGAAGAGGAACCCAAGGCCCAGAGTAGTTGTGACTTGCCTTAGGTCACACAGCTACTCCCTGGTCGTAGAGCCAGGACTAGAATTGAAGTCTCTCAGGTCTTCTCTTATGCCACTGTTGACACTCAAAAGATGTTTTGTTCCTCTGAAGTAAATAACAAATCTTTAGCCATATGATTCCATCCAGTAAACATTAAATCCCTACTCTGTGTAAAGGAGAATCAGCACTGGGGATTCACAATTGGAAAGTGAGATAGTCTTGGTTAACTAGCCACTGATTTCTTCTCAGTGTAATTGTGTTAAGCATGTTGTGTTCATTTTTTTCCTCTTTCACAGATGAAGAGTTGCTTGAATGCAAATGCTGAACGTCCTTCTTCTGCTAAAGTCTCGTCAGTGCAGTTTCACCCTTCTGCTCAAGTTATCATGGTTGCTGGATTGGATAATTCTGTATCCCTGTTTCAGGCATGCATTTACTTTTATGGAGACTGAGTGGTGGTAATGGCACAGGAATTAATTTGTTTGTGTTTAGGAGGAGAGGTGAGGACATAAGTAATAACCAGAGGAATCATTCTGTACTTTCTTGACAGGTTGATGGTGAAACGAATCCTAAAATCCAGAGCATCTATTTAGAACAGTTTCCTGTCTACAGGGCCCGTTTCAGTGCCAATGGAGAAGAAGTGCTAGCCACAAGCAATCTCAGCAAGATACTTTATGTATATGACATGATGGGTGGAAGTGTAATTCCTGTACATCAAGTAAGGGGTAAGGCTTTTAGAGATTAGTGTCACCATGTTTGTTTCTTTTGAGATTTGTGTGAATCTAGGTAAGGTCTTTGTATCCACTATTCCTCAGGCTTCCTAAAATATCCTGGGTGGTTAACTTGGTGTTGTCAGTTGTCTGAAGTATACTGTTTGTTGACCAGCTCCAGTTTTGCACCATGTAGTTTAATCTATTTTTTTTTTTTTAATTTTACTAATGAGAGGTGCCATAGCATCATGGGTAGAGAGTCATTACTGACCTCAAAGTCAGGATGATTTGGAATCAGGTTATGTCTCTTAACACACAGTGTTTTTGACCCAGAGATTAACTTACAGATCTTTATGCTGGGTGTTTGCTCAAGGAGTTATATAACGTATATAACTGATGAAATCTGGACCATTAGATCATATTAATATGCTGACATTTCATCATTCCTCTGTCATTGGATATTTAGATATCTAGTTGTTTATCATTAAATATCATGGTGCTATGAAAACCTTTTAAAAACTTGTATTTTGGTATTTTCTGAGTTATATCCCCAACAATGAAATCATTGAGTCAAAATGTGTCCTTTTTCTCTTATAACTTTTTTAGCGTACTGCCCATTTGTTCTCCAAAAAGTTCTATAAATGTGCAATTCCACCAGCAGTAAATGAGTATCATTTACTCCAAAACTTTACCATTTTGCCACTTGTTGCTTTTACTTTTGAAGATTTGGTGGGTGTGAGGCATCCCAAAGTTGTTTAAGTTGCATCTCCTTGAGTATTTGGTTTGGCATTTTAAAAAATGATTATTCATCATGTGTCTTCCTTTGAAAATGCCTGTATCTATTCTTGGATCATTTATTGATTGTGTACTAGGAAATACTGTTACTTTCTAATATTTCCTTATGTATTTTAAGTGTCAAGTTTTTATCTGCCTTTTTGCTGTAACTATTTTCCCAATTTGTTTTTGGTTTTTATTTTCAATTGTTGTATATTCAATTATTAATTGTATCATGATTCTAATAACTCTTGATACTTATTGAATCAAGAAGATATCCTATGCCTTCCACAACTGAGATGAAAATGTTATCTGCTTTTTTTTTTAATGATTTTTTTTTTAAAGGTTTCTAAGCTGAATTCACTGGGATATATGTTGTAAGATGTATCTAAATGTGTCTTCCAAAGTTCTAATCCTTTTTTCCCCAAGTATGTTTGTTTTATAATGAATCTTTTCCCCAAGTTTGCTCAGTAGATTTGTCAAGTACAAATCTTTTTTATCCATTTGTTCTGAAAGTCTGGTGTACCAAATATTATTCCGCCCCCCCTTTTTTTAAACCCAAATGCTAGATGATTTTGTTAATAGCCATTTTGTAATATGTGTAAAGTCTGGTGATGTGATTTTGTCCAGTTTTATAAAGAAGCCTCTTAGTATTTTGATAGAGATTGCATTAAATGGACTACTTAACTTTTAGAGTTTTGTAATTTCTGTCATATTAATTGAGTTAGTCAATTCAGTTTAGGTCTGCATTTGTTTTGGTTGTTATGTTTCCACAGCTGTCTTCTTTGGCCTTTTGTATTACTCAGTATGTTAATTCCTTGATTAATAGTTGGTAGGTTTCTGTTGCTAGTCTAAAAGGGGTTTCTTTTTAAAATTATATTTTCTTTCTTTTCATTTTATTAAGTAAAAAATTAGATGTTTTTGCAGTTTTTTTAATTCTGCAACTTTGCCCAATTCATTTTCTCCATTTTTTGGTAGTTGGATTTTCTAGGTACCCTATCATATCTGAAAATAATGATTAATTATCAGCTATTTATGCTACAAATACATGTGTTAGAAAGGATGGTTCTAATCTCTTTTTTTCCACTTTCTCTTTTCTCTGATATTCTTCTCCTGCCTCTCTTTCTAGGTCATCTGGTTTGGGACTGATTCTGTTGTAGCTGTTAGCCTGTTATCCAATACAGTTGTGATTTTTCCAGTACCTGGAGTCTCTTTCCTCATGTCCTCAATTAATTTCCTTCCTTCCTTTCTTTTTTCCCTCCCTCCCTTTCTTCCTCTGTCACCCATCTCTGATATTTTCTGTGATAAATATTCTTTGCTAATGCCTTAGTATCCCTGTACCTTCTCATTTTCACCTCTACTAGTTAGGTTTCTGACAAGTATTACTTGAGTAGTTTTATTTTTATTTTCATAGTAATAGTAGAATTTTATCTCATTTAGTCCTTGAAAGGTAACACTCTAATATTCAGAAAATGAAATGTTCTAACCAGAGATAAAAATAGAAGAGGAGAGGGACAGAGGTAGTTGTAGTTGTTATAGTAAAACATGTTAGATCAAAGGTCACTGATAAAAGCAATAAAAATAAACTAAATAAATAATGTAACCCTGGAGAATAAATGTCTCTAAACATTTTTATTTATAAAATATATGTATTATTATTATATATATATTATATATACAAATATATAAATATAAAAAATATAAAAACAAATATAAAATAGTGTATAAAATATATATAAAAATGTGACAGAACAAGTCAATGAATTGGGGATACAACTGAAAATACTAGAAAACCAACAAATTTAAAAGTCTCATTTAAACAGCAAAATAGAAATCCTGAAAATTTAGAGAATTGATAAAATAAAAACTAGTAGCTTTTTTTCTTCAAAAAAACCAGTAGAGGAAAATCAAATTACTAATTTCAGAAACGAAAAAGAATTCACATCAAAGGAAGAAGAAAGAAAGGGTATTACTAGAAACTATTTTGCCCAACTATATACCATTAAGGCAAAGGAAGAAGAAAGGAGATAAGCATTTGCGTGACACCTACTTTGTGTTAGGCACACTAAGTCACTGAGTGCTTTTTGCATGTATTATATCATTGGTCTTCAAAATGGCCTTGCAAGGGAGGTGCTGTTATCCTTATTTTATAGATGAGGAAACTGAGACAAACAGGCTAAATGACTCATCAGGGTCATAAGTGAGTGTCTGAGGTCAAATTTGAACTCATCTTTCTGACTTTAGAACCACTACTCTATCCACTGTGTCACCAGCTGTCTCTGGTGCCTAAAACTGAAAATTTAATGAAATAAATGAATGTTTACATATCATAATTAATAGAAATAGAGAATAACCAAATTTTAGTGATAAGTGAGCTTTTTTACTCAGAAGACCTTTTAGCTACTGTTCCCATGGCTGTTAATTTATTTGGGATGCTGGCTGGTCTATTGCAGTCCTTCAGCATTTTTTCTCCTTTCCAGGAAAACTTTAAAATGTAATAAAGGTATTTCCAATCAAACACAGACAGCCTTTAAAAACTTTAAATGTGAATTATTACCTAAGCAGGGTAGTAGTTGGCACAGCATGTGCCAACAGAGAAGTGATCCATGGAGGGACTAGAATGTCTTGAGGAGAGGACAGGGACACCCTGTAGGCCCCGTAATTGTCTACTTCTGTTCCTGACAAACCCTGTAAGCAGAGGGAGCTTGTGTGTTCTCACAGGGGCTAATCTCTTAGCGCCTTTAAAAACACTAGGAGGCATTCTTTGTGTCTGTCTGCACACTCTTTGCAGCCCAGCTCTGTGTAGATTGATGTCTCTTTTTAGCTCTGTGTCCTGTGAACTAAAGGCTTTGAGTAATTAATAGATGAGAACTTGATTGAAATGATTAGTCCATATTGAATTCATTTGTTCTTTTTTTTTTTAAGGTTTAAAGGAGAAGTTTGTCAGAAACTTTGAAATATCACCAGATGGATCCTTTTTGCTCTTAAATGGTTCTTCAGGATATTTTCATCTACTTTCAATGAAGGTGACTTATAGCTAACTCTTGTTTTTCTCTTATATCCCAACCTGGAACTCTTAAGCATCCCCAGGTTGTTCTGCACTTGAATTTGAAGTCTCAAATAAGGGAATATAGGCCATTGAAGAAACTTGAATTCTTAGGGGAGGATAATCTTCAAAACAGACAAGAGCAGAAGAGAACTTGGAAAATAGGCTGTTTTTAGACTGCATGATATAGTCCTGAACAATTTATTAATTCCTGTTCACCTTTTAGACGAAAGAGCTGATTAGCAGTGTGAAAATAAATGGAAAAGCAGCAGCAGCAGCTTTCTCATCAGATAGCACAAAGATATATGCCAGCTCTGGTAAGTTTAATAACTAATAGAATGGTATGGATATGTTTATTAAAATCTTCATATTTTAAAAAGCTAAATTTTATTTCCTGTTGAATTTTTAATTTCTTGCTTTGGATGGTCAAATACTGTGGAATGAAAACTAATTTTAAACTTTAAAACTTGGTTTATTCCACCTTTACCCTTTTTACTTTTCTTTCCAGGCGGTAGTGAGGAATTCTTATGATGTTAAATATTAATTTTTATGGAAAGATTTGGTATGCAAAAGCTTATCTACACAATAAGATTCCATATTGCTGTAATTTATATAGTTGTATATAGGCTCCATAAATAGCAGCTGTTAAGAGAGTGTTGAATTGTAAGAAGCAGGTTGTATTAGACTTTTTGAAGGAAATGTAAAATGATTAGGTATGTTGTTATAACTGATTGTCTTTTCAATCCATTCTAACATTTTGAATTATTCTTCTGTATTGACTTGATATAAAGGAAAATACAATCTGTATTAGTTATCTAGGGAAAAGGAGTTCTGAAGGATTTTGTAGAATTTATTTCATAAGTATTTGCAGCATTAGTGTTATGACATTGCATAGTAAGAGAAGAGGAGAAACTTATTCACTGAGGCTACCAAATATGGCTATGGAAGTCTCCATTACTTTATCACCAAAAAAAGGTATTACTATTAGTAAAAGCTTTCATTTCATTTTGAAAGGCCAAACTCTAGACCTGTCAAGGAATAATGTGTTTTATCATTTTTAAAATATTCTTTTTAAAGGATATTTTTACTTATATGTGCTCAGTGAATAACTCTCCTGGTCTTTTGTTATTGTAGGGATTCATTTCTTGAGGCCAGCTGCATCTCTAAACCTACTGTGATGGTTTCTTTTGACAGCAGAGGCATTAATATAGTGTCCCCAGCCAGTGGAACTTGGCACCTTTGAAAAGATGTGAACTAGTCCTTGCTTTTATCAGTGGGGTTGATATTTCATTTTAGTCAAGGGATACTATGTCAGTGTAATACTAATTTGTTTTTAAAGGCTATTTGTGTTTGATTGAAAATACCTTTATCAGACTTTAGTGCTTCTTTTAGAACAGAGGTTCTTAACCTCTTTTATGTCAAGGTCTCCTTTGGCAACTGTCTGAAGTCTGACCATCTGACATCCTTCTGTGGATCCTTCGCTGGCTCTTCATCCAGGTCATTCTTTGTAATCATAGGTGTACTACATTATTCTGTCTACAGTTCTTCTCTCTCTGTCCCCTTCTCTTCCCTCTTTTCTCTTTCTTGCGCCTCCTACACTTGGTGATCTCTGCTTTCAGGGATTTAATTGCCATCTCTATCCTGATGATTCTCAAATCTACCTATCCTGCCCCAGCTTTCTTGTGGGACTCCAGTCTTGCATGTCCAGCTGACTTTTTGAGATGAACTGCATGTCCAGCAGATATCTTAAGCACAACATAACTGAAAGAGGACTCATTATCTTTCCCCCAACACTCCCCTCATCCCAAACTGCCTTTCCTATTACTGTAGAGGTCAATGGCATTTTCCCAGTCTCTCAGGCTTTCAACTTAGAAATCATCTGGAATTTCTCACTATCCCCCCCATCCCTGAAGATATCCAATGTGTTGCCAAGGCCTGTTTTCACCTTTGCAACATCTCTAGAATCCTCCTCCTCCTCCTCCTCCTCCTCCTCCTCCTCTTCCTCCTCTTCCTCCTCTTCCTCCTCTCCTCTCCTCTCCTCTAACACTGCCACCTCTCTAGTGTAGGCCCTCATCACCTCACGCCCAGACTCTTTGTATTTTCTGCTGGTTTTCCATAAAGTACAGGTCTGATTATAGAACCTTCCTTCTTAATAAACTCCAGTGGCTCTCTGTTGCTTCCAAGATCAGATCCTCTATTTGTTTTCAAAGCTCTTTATAACCTAGCCTCCCTTCTACCTTTCTAGTCTTACACCTTACTTCTGTCATGTACTCTTCCATCCAGTAACCTTGGTCTCCTAGCTGTTTCATGAATGAAATGCTCCATCCTTCAACTCTGGGCATTTTCTCTGACTGTCCCCCATTCCTGAAATGCTCTCCCTCCTCATCTTCACCTGCTGGCTTCCCTGGCTTCCTTTATATCCCAGTTAAAATCTCATTTTCTACAGGAAGCCTTTCCCCACCCCTCCTAATTCAAGTGCCTTCCCTCTGTTAAGTGTTTCCTATTTATCCTGGATATAGCTAGTTTGTATGTAATTTGCCTGTTGCCTCCCCTCATTGTAGGCTCCTTGAGGGCAAGGTTTGTCATTTGTCCCTTTTTGTATCTCCAGTTTTTAGCATAGTGTCTGGCACACAGTAAGTGCTTAATGAATATTTGCTGATTTTGATTGATGTTAGGAAGGAGGCAGGAGTGAAGAGCTTTTCAGCTATTTGGCTCTACCTGTTTCTTTCTCTTAAAGTCTTCCCTCATGCACCCCCCCTTGTCCCCCACAAGGAGATTTAAAACTAATCCTTAATAATTTTCACTCATTTTCATACTCCTTTTCTCTTTTGTTGATGTATGTCCTCTTGAGCATCCTCTTTCCTAGTCATCCTTCTTGAATAGCTCTTTCTTGTAGTATGTGACCATTCCACTTGTCCTCATTCCAGTTAAGTGGCCTTATCAAAAATTTGAGTGAGGGGAAGACTGCCCTGCAGAAATAAAAAAGACAAAAGTATCCCACCAGGTAGTTTAGGCCTGGATCCTCAGCAAGGCAGAGCTGGACCTACTGGTAGAGGGAGGATTATTTTTATTAGCAGACTGTCTCAATGCATGGTGTCACCATGAACTAATACTGCACTACAGATGCAGGAGCTGCTATGGCTCATTTTGTTTTCAGGAAACCCATTGAAGGCAGCCTGCTGCTGCTCTCCTTTAAATACTCAAGGATTTTGAAGCGTTTTGACTGTTGTAAATGAGGCCAAACTGTACTGACTTGGTTGATCTTCATTACTCTTATTTTAACTTATGAGAGATTGAGCTTTAGGAAAGGCTTCTTCACAAATAACTTGTGGTGTGTCCCAACTATGGTGTATTGCACCATGAAATTTGGTTGCTCTTTGCCCTAGGTTTCCTCATTTGCCTTTGACAGTTTTTGATTAGGATGATGGAGGAGATAATAACTGTAAGACTCAGAGAAGAAAAAGGGGTGTGTGTGTGTATGTATGTGTACATGTAGGATGCAGTTCTTGACAAATGAGAAATATGTTATTTTTCATGACTATTTGCCTCATTCCATTCCTATAGCCCATCTCTGCCAAGAGGAGGGAGGTGTCTTTCACTATTAGTTTTCTAGAGCCAAGATTGATCAGTCTTGCATTGGTCAGAGTGCTGATGTCCTTTTTTATTGTTTTTTTTCACATTGATGTGGTCCTAGTATAAATTGTTATGTTGGCTCTGCCTATTTTGATAATAAAATTCTTCCCTAATTTCTCTCTCTATCCTTTCTATTCCTCATTTCTTAGAATGCAGTAATATTCCCTCACATTCATATATCACAGTTTGATTAGCCTTATTGCATTTGATGGACAGTTATTCTTTTTTCAGTTTTTTTTGCTATTGCATGTACACAAATACTGCTATAAACGTGTTCTTATATTTAAGAACTTTCCCTTAGAAAGGTCTTTGACCTTGAATATGTGCCCAGTGTTGGTATCATTGGGTCAAAGGGTTCAGTTTAGTGACTTTCCTAGTATAATTCACAATTGCTTTCTATATTCCCATCTATTATATATTGCACTATAAGGATTTGATCAATTCACTAATCTATCAACAATGCAGTAATGTGCCTCTCTTCCTAAAGTCCTTCTCACATTTACCATTTTTATTTTTTCATCTTTGCCATTATGATTAATGTAAGGTAAAACATTATTTCAATTTACCATTTCTCTTATTTCTAATAATTTTAAACATTCTTTCATATACTTGTTGATAGTTTGTATTTCTCTGAAAACTGCTTATTTTATTCCTTTGGCCACTTCAATGTAATAACCCTTAATAAGGGTATCTCTGTGACCTTGTAAAGAATGAGTATTATCCCTGCCTTAAGTTCCTTTCGGGCAAGGGTCGTTTCATTTTGCTCTTTGTACCTCCTCATACTTGGACTATGTTAAGAATTTAATAAATACTTATTGATTGTGTCTACTTTGAGCTCTATCTGAACAAGAAGTCCTGTCTAACAAATGCTTTCATTAGATTGCTAATTGAAATATCCTTCTGACATGAGATTTAGGCATAGAACTTACAGCCTTTTTCATTCTGTAGCTGGAACTAGATTTCATTCGTGTGGCAGATTGGAAACTCTTTGTAACTTATGTCTTACCAAGTGGCCTGAGGCACATAGAGCTCCAGTGACTTGTTTTTGGTCATACAGTATATTCCAGAGGTAGGATTTGAATTCAGATCTTCCTGATTTCAAAGTCTTCTCTTTATCCACTATGCCATACTGCTTCAACAATATGCAAGTCTTGTTAAAATGAAGTCCTTTCCAAAATATTGTATTGGTGATATTTTGAGGATATATGAGGTTTTTTGTTTTTAAAAAAGTACTTTGGAAATTAGGTATAGTTTATAGTGAGTTCCTGTCCTCACTAGATCCATTTGAATACATCTCTGTTTGAATCCATAGGGCGGATTGGGAATTAAAGGTCAGGGGTTGGAAATTCTAGGTCTGAATGAAAGGTATGGATAGGGGATCTTATTTTGTACAAGAGAATTGGGAATCTTTTCCAACTCCTCATGACACCATTTAAAGTTTTCTTGGCAGAGATACTGGAGTGGTTTGCCATTTCCTTGTCCTGCTCATTTTATAGATGAGGAAACTGAAGCAAACAGGGTTAAGTGACTTGTCCAGGGTTACATAGCCAGTAAATGTCTAAGTGAGGCCAGATTTGAACTTAGGTCTTCCTGATTCCAGGCCCAGTGTTGTACTCATTGATCTTAGTCTTTTCCAAAAAAATCTTGTCCTGACCCAGTAATTTATGTAATACTAAATTAACAAAACATTTTAAATAATGTAAAATGTTTAGGAATTCACATTCAAATAAAGAGAAGAGGAGATATAGCTGGCCAAATAGTGTAGTGCATTTTTCATTGTCCATGGGGTCACAGAGTTGGATACAACTGAATGTGTGACACAAATTTTTTACTCAGCTGCTTCTTCCTGAAAATTGCAAAATATTCTATAAGGAAATAAGCTATTTTAGGTTATCCTTAAGTTAGAAAGGTTCCCTACTTTGTTTTATTGCCACCCCCTGGAATATTGGGAAGAGTTCCCTACTATAAACTTCTATAAACTACTATAAATATAAGCTTCTAGGATTTACGAAGTATCTCGGGATTTTTCCTTATCAGATGTCTGGTTACCCTACACACCCTCCTGCTGTGTGACCCTGAGAGGCTATATTTAAAGAACATACCTATGAAGTTCTAGTTTAAAGGAGACTTGGGAGCAAATGGTATAATTACATAAGTTATAAATACCCAAAAAAATGATGTTTCTAATTTATCTTGATGGAAGTTTAAAGTGTTAAATAGTTTCTTCTACTTAGGTTTTTCTCTTATGGACCTGGGGTGGTAGGAGTGGACTCTTATTGTTCTTCTTTGTTATTTTACTTTACTTTTTAAGAAAATGTAGTAGAGAACTGGATTTGGAGTCAGAAAAGAACCTGAGTTTAAATATCACTTCGTGTGTGTGTGTGTATGTGTGTGTGTGTGTGTGTGTGTGTGTGTGTGTATGTATGTGTGTTCACCCTTTGTTGCTGAAGAAGGCATGCCATCAGAGAAATGATGGCATGACTTGCACTTGACTTTGTTTTGAGTGAGGGAGGGCTGATTGCCTCTGATTTTTTTTTATTTTATTTTTTTTTATTTAATATAAATTTATTTAACATTTTACATTCATTTTCACAAAATTTTGGGTTCCAAATTTTCTCACCATTTGTCCCCTCCCCCCACCCCAATACACCAAGCATTCTAATTTTCCCTATCACCAATCTGCCCTCTCTTCTATCATCCCTCCCTTCTCTTGTCCCCGTCTTCTCTTTTGTCCTGTAGGGGCAGATGACTTTCTATTCCCCATTAACTGTATTTCTTACTTCCTAGTAGCAACAACAACAATAATATGCAACAGCTGTTCCTAAAACCTTGAGTTCCAAATTCTCCCCATCCCTCCCTCCCCACACATTCCCTTTGAGAAGGCAGGCAATTCAATATAGGCCGTATCTGTGCAATTTTGCAAATGACTTCGATAATAGTCGTGTTGTGTAAGACTAATTGCATTTCCCTCCATCCTATCCTGCCCCCCATTGTTTCTATTCTGTCTTTTGATCCTGTCCCTCCCTGAGTGTTGACTTCAAATTGCTCCCTCCTCCCATTGCCCTCCCTTCCATCATCCCCCCTACCCTGCTTATCTCCTTCTCCCCCACTTTCCTGTATTGTAAGATAGATTTTCATACCAAAATGAGTGTGTATTTTATTCTTTCATTTAGTCGAATGTGATGAGGGTAAACTTCATGTTTTTTCTCAGCTCTCCTCTTTTTCCCTCCACTAAAAAGTCTCCTGCTTGCCTCTTAAATGAGAGATAATTTGCCCCATTCCATTTCACCCTCTCCCCTCCCACTACATTTCTCTCTCACCATTTACCTTAATTTCTTTTAAGATATGGTCCCATCCTATTCAATTCACTCTGTGCTCTCTGTCTCTGTATGTGAGTGCACACGTATACATGTGTGTGTGCATGTGTGCATGCGTATGTGTGTGTTTGTAGGTGTGTGTGTGGTCCCACCAACTACCCAGATACTGAAACGTTTTAAGAGTTACAAATATTGTCTTTCCATGTAGGAATGTAAACAGTTCACCTTTAGTAAGTCCCTTATGACTTCTCTTTGCTGTTTACTTTTTCATGCTTCTTCTCATTCTTGTGTTTGAAAGTCAAATTTTCTTTTCAGCTCTGGTCTTTTCATCAAGGATGCTTGAAAGTCCTCTATTTCATTGAAAGACCATATTTTCCCCGGAAGTATTATACTCAGTTTTGCTGGGTAGGTGATTCTTGGTTTCAGTCCTAGTTCCTTTGGCTTCTGGAATATCCTATTCCACGCCCTTCGATCCCTTAATGTAGAAGCTGCTAGATCTTGTGTTATCCTGATTGTATTTCCACAATACTGGAATTGTTTCTTTCTAGCTGCTTGCAATATTTTCTCCTTGACCTGGGAATTCTGGACACAATGTTCCTAGGAGTTTCTCTTTTTGGATTTCTTTCAGGTGGTGATCAATGGGTTCCTTTCAATACTTATTTTGCCCTCTGGTTCTAGAATCTCAGGGCAGTTTTCCTTGATAATTTCATGAAAGATGATGTCTAGGCTCTTTTTTTGATCATGGCTTTCAGGTAGTCCCATAATTTTTAAATTGTCTCTCCTGGATCTATTTTCCAGGTCAGTTGTTTTTCCCATGAGATATTTCACATTTTTTTCCATTTTTTCATTCTTTTGGTTTTGTTTTGTGATTTCTTGGTTTCTCAGAAAGTCATTAGCCTCCATCTGTTCCATTCTAATTTTGAGAGAACTATTTTCTTCAGTGAGCTTTTGAACCTCTTTTTCCATTTGGCTAATTCTGCTTTTGAAAGCATTCTTCTCCTCATTGGCTCCCTGAACCTCTTTTGCCAATTGAGTGAGCCTATTTTTGAAGGTGTTATTTTCTTCAGCATTTTTTTGGGTCTCCTTTAGCAAGGTATTGACCCGTTTTTCATGCTTTTCTTGCATCTCTCTCATTTGTCTTCCCAGTTTTTCCTCCACCTGTCTAATTTGATTTCAAAATCCTTTTTGAGCTCTTCCATGGCCTGAGCCCACCGGACATCCACCTTGGATGTCTGGGATAGAGAGGCCCCGACCTCCACGTCTTTCCCCGATGGCAAGCATTGTACTTCTTCATCAGAAATGAAGGGAGGAAGGAACATCTCTTCCCCAAGCAAATAGTTCTCTATGGTATTATTTTCTTTCCTTTTTCTGGGCATTTTCCCAGCCAGTTACTTGACTTCTGAGATTCCTCTCCACCCCCACCTAGATCTGCCCAGCTAGTGCTTGGGGTCTGAGATTCAAATGCTGCTCCCCAGCCTCAGGGCTTTCAGCAGCAGGCGTGGCTGCTATTCAATGTGAGCTTAAGTTCTGGTGCTTGGGTGGGGGCAGGGCCGCCTCCCAGGCTCCGTTCCCTCAGGGGCTTTATGCAGAGACCTTCAGTAATGGAGCGGGTGGGGGCAGGGCCGCCTCCCAGGCTCAGTTCCCTCAGGGGTTTTATGCAGAGACCTTCAGTAATGGAGCACCTGCCTGCTCTAGGAGTCCTGGGCCTCTGCCACTGCCTCTGCCTCCCGAGGGGGCCCGAATCACGGAGATACCCTGCTCCCCTCTCGGCCAGCCCAGATGTCTCTCTCACTGACTTGTAGCCTCTGTGGGTGGAGGGACCTTCCCGGCCGCTGGAGATTCCATCCCTGAAGCCTGCTTGGATATGCTCCTCTGGAGCCGTGCGGCCAGGGCTGGGCTCCGCGTCCGGAGCGCGACGGACCCCTGGGGACGGCTCTCCAGGGCTCTCTGGAATGGAAATCTTTTCCCCTGTGTTTCTGCGTGCCTTGCAGTGCTCCAGAATTTGTGGGGAGTTCTTCTTGCATGAACTATATGGGCTGTGGCTTTGGAACTAGCATACATGAGTCTTTCTACTCCGCCATCTTGGCTCCACCCCCAACCATTGGGATTTTCAAGGAAGACCTTGTGGAAATGGTGCAGGTACTAAGTCTGAAAGGGAAGTGCAGGCATTCCAGGTGAGGAGGTTTGGGTCAAATTTAGAGAAAGTAAGTGCTTATCAAACTTGTAGTAATTACTGAAATTGTCATTTAAAGCCCTGATTTATTGTCTAAAAATCTGATGCTAAGTAATTCAGCATGAAACATAGCTACTTTCTTACCAGTGACCTAGGTTTAATTGGAGGTGAAAATTGTCATCTTTAGCTGTCTCAGTGGTACATGTAGTGCTTAATGTATGTCCACTTGGTAGTCCCTGGATAGCTACAAGGACCAATGAGTTTTTTTGCCTCTAGATTATAAAATTGTAAGGTTAATTCTCTCATTTTATTCCTTCATTCAGTGGATGGCGAAGTTTACATTTGGGATGTGAATACCAGGAAGTGCCTAAACAAATTTACTGATGAAGGGTGTTTGCGTGGTTTAAGCATCGCTGTGTCTAGGAATGGACAATATGTTGCTTGTGGGTGAGTAAGGACAAATGGTTGTAACCTCTTAGCATTTTATGTTAATTAATGATAATGCTAGTTATCTTAAGTGATATATTTGCTCCTTTTTATAGAATTAATTCAAAATTCTGTGTTGATGGCCTAAATTCAGATATACCTTTTGCCTGTTATTACCATAACACGACTTGATTTTAGTGTTTCTGTAGCAGCTGTTGAACCACTAAAATTGCAATTGTATTTCATTTTATAATTGAAGTAGCAGTTTTGCCATGTCCTAGCATTTGTGTAATTATTTTTACCTTCTTGCTGCTGGAGGGGGGCATTTCCTAGTGGAGCGTGCAGGAATGGATCATTGGCCTTGTGCTGTTTAATATTTTTAATGTTTGGGTGAAAATTTTTATGGCCTGCTCATGAAATTTGCAGATGGCACCAAGCTTTGAGGGGTTTTTAACATAGTGGTTGACTGAGTCATACTCCAAAAAGATCTTGATAGGCTTGAAAGGAATGAGAAAACCATCTTTTATAACAAGGAACTTTCATCAAGTTAAAATTTGCTTTTCTGTTCTTATCACTTTCAGATATTTCTTCTCTATTGAAATTTTTCTCAAAGTGACCATTCTTTTTTTCCTTCCCTATTGTCTCTTTCCAATTTATAATTTGTTTCTGGATTAAAAGCAAATTTTTTTTTTCACAAAAGAAAGTGTAGTATAGTGGGAAGAGCATAGATTTGGAGTCAGAAGACCCAAGTTCTCATTTTGACTTGGCCACCTAACTGAATGTGCAACCTTGGGAAAGTCATTGCTTCTTGGAGCGTTACTTTCTTCATCAGGAAGATGAGAACAGAGTACTTAATTGTGCTTATCTTGCTGGGTAAGGGGAGTTAGTCATCAATCAGCAAGTTAAGCATTTAACTCTTCCAGACACTGAGCCAAGTGCTAGGGGGGCATTGTAATGGGGGAAGATAATATGTGAAAGAGAAGCCAAAAATCAGGTTTGGGGGTGATGTGTTGTATAGGGCAGAGGCATGGTGCCTAAATGTGGAGAATGAGGTTTGGCTGGTCTGTGACCTTTCCCTGGATTGGAGGTTCCAGAAAGAACTCACCAGTAGGAGAAGGGGCCTGCCCACAGGAGAGGAGTTAAAAGGCAGCTGAGGCATGGCGGCTAAGTTGAGAGAAAGGGGGACAGCTAGCGTGGGACTTTTTCCCAAAATAGAGGTTCCAGGAAGATTTTAACCAATGGGGGGAATATCAGCCAAGTGAGATAACTGTAGAATCTTAAGAATTCTGAACATTGTCTATAAATTGTAAAGTATCAGTTCCATTTATTGTGGTATTATATAGAACTTTAGATTTATAAGTATTATATTTTTACATTTAGAAGGAACCTTAGAAAAAAATCTTTTTACGCTCTCTTCATTTTGCAAATAAGGAAGCTTGAGATTTAGAGTGGTGGGTGATTGGCCCAGGGTTATTTTATTCACAAAGCCTGGTCTAGAGCTCAGATTTCCTGACTCCCCATTTTGTTTTCTTTGCATTATTACATGTAGTCATCCCAGGAATCACTGAAAACAAAGTCATGTGCAAGTAATGTCATCATTTCTCTGATGGCATGGTCTTCTTTGGCAACGAAGGATCAACACACATTATGTCCTTTAATTAGTGAACTCCCACAGGACATTTAAAAGGTGCCTGGATTTGCTTCTCCTCCCCAACTCCCAATCTAATTTAGAACAGTTTTTCACAACTGATCTTTTCATGAAGATAATACTTTAGTGACTGACGCCGTCTCAGAATGTCAGATCTTTGCTGTAGGTATGGGTGCTGGTGTGAGAATTTACTGTACCTTTGTAGTTAGGATAAAGATTTTTTCTGTACACGGCAGTATTTGAAGCATCCCAAGTTGACTTGGATTGGTGCATTTACTTGGGCATCTATTTTTTCATATCTTAAAAAGAAATGGCAATGAAGACTGATAGTATTTAATAGGAAGAGCAGAGACTGAAAGTTCAGTCTTCTTTGTGGCCTGGGCCTTGCCAGTCACAAGCAGTAATCTTGCAAATCCGCTGACTTATTTGTGTCTTACTTTCCTCATCTATGAGATGGATATTAAAGGGTTTTTCCTTTAGTCAGGACTTTGTAGGGATAAAGGGGTAGATATGAAAACCCTTTACCAACTTTGAAGAGTTGAATAAGCACAAGTGAACTGTTGTTGACATTCCGTTGTTGTCGATTCCCTAGTTTGAGTGCTGCCTTGGCTGGTGCAGAGCTTCTCTTTTCTAAAAACTCAGTTTCTCCTTCTTCCCATTCACTTTCAGTGGATGACCTCTTCGAGGACGGAGGCTCTCTGTAGTGCAGAGCTGTTTCAAGAAATGCCTCTCCTCTAAGGCTAGCTATTCCACTTAAACTTTTATTCTACTTCAGCCCTTCCAGTTTCCTGATGACCGTGTTTTTTACCTTGTGCCTCTGTGGCATTTTTCATCTGTCTTTTTCTCCACTCTTAAAAAAAATTATTTTCATGTTAGTCATGTTGTAAAGAAGAATTAGAACTAATAGGAAGAACCACAAGAAAGAAGAAACAAAGAAAAGAGAGCAAATAGTATGCTTTGATCTGCATTCAGACTCCATAATTCTTTTTCTGGATGTTCTTCACTCTTTCTTAACCTGTGCTTTCAAACATACACAGGTTTCTCCTAGATTTAAAAAGCAAAACCAAAAAATACTCCTGTCTTGGTTCTGCTGCTATTTCTACCTTTAGGCTTTACTTTTTTTTAATTCTCTTTTTTAATTGGGAACTAAAAGAAACAGCAGCAAAAATATCCATATAAAAAGAAGTACAGGAAAAGGATTGAATGTGAAACTAAGATTCTCTTATTACATACAAATTATTTTTAAGTATATTAAATTTAATATGAACATTTGAGTATTATTTTGCTTGTTTCTTTTTTCTCTCTTCTGTAAATTAAAAAAAAAATTGACATTCTTCCTCCTCCTTCTTAGCTATAAACTCCCTTCCCCCCAACCCCACTCCCAGAAACAAATTAATGGGAGAGATAACATGAGAACAACTGTTCAAATATTGAATATGTGGTATAAATTGGAGACAGAAGGAAGGCACTAGCAATTAAGGGAGATTGGGAGAGGCTTCTTTTAGAAAATGGAATTTTAGCTAAGACTTGAAGGAAATCAGAGAATCTAGGAGGCAGAGGTGAGGAAGGCTGAGGAGAAACAGCCAGGGCAAAGGCATGGAGTAGTTGGGAAAGGAGGCCAATAGCACTGGATCACAGGGTATGTGGATGGGAATGAAGTGTTACAAGTATGAAAACGGGGCTAGGTTGTGAAGAGCTTTAAAAGCCAAACAAGATTTTGATCCTGGAAGCAATGGGGAGCCACTGGAGTCTGTGAATAGAGGGGTGACATGATTGCACTTGCACTTGAGGATAGACTGGAGTAGGAAAGGCTTGTGGAAGGCCAGCCAGAAGGCTCTTGAAATAATTCAAGATTGAAGTGATATGGATCTGCATCAGGGTATTGGCATTGTTAAGGGAAAAGGAGGAAATGTATATGAGAGACGTGAAAGTAGAATCAGCAGGACATGGCAACAGATTGAATAATGGGAGATGAAAGAAAGTTATGGGTTGAAGATATCCCCTCAGTTGTCAGGCTGGGTAACCGGAATGATGGTGGTGCCCTCTCCAATAACAGGGAGATGAGGAAACAGTTTTGTGGGGAAGATCAGTGGACAGTTTTGGACCTGTTGAGTTTAAGATAACTATAAGACATCCTGTAAGAGATATCCAAAAGGCAGTTGGAGATGCAGTACTCCTTCTGGAGTTATGTGTCTCCTTCTGTCTCTAGTGTATCACCTCTCATTGAAGAGATGGGAAACATGCTTCATCATCATGTGAATTCTAGGTCATTGTGTTGATCAAAATTCTTTAACAGTGTTCTTTTATAATATAGTAGTTATTGTATAAATTCTCCTGGTTCTCTACACTTCATTGTGCTGTATTTCACACAGGTTATCCTAGGCTTCTCTGAAACTGCCTTTTGTCATTTTTTATGATGCAGTAATATTCTGTTATACTTATATGCTATAATTAGTTCAGCCATTGGCACCCACTTTATTTCCAGTTCTTTGCCTCAACATAAGTGCTATTGTAAATATTTTTGTGTTTCCTCTTTTTTTTGACCTCTTTGGGATCCATGCTTAATAGCGATATCACTGGATCAAATGGTATGAATTACTTAGTGACTTTTTGACTGTAGCTGTAAATTGCTTTTGAGAAATGTTGTTCTACGAACAGTGCATCATTGATTTCTCCTCTCAGAAACCTTCCAGTAACTTTTCTTTTCTATATTTTGTTATCTTTAACTCATTATGTGAACCTCAGAGTTATTTTAATTTACTTATGTTAAATAAATTTCCAGATTTACTGAAATTTGGAAAATCTTTTCATGTGGCTGTTGAGAACTTGAATTTCTTCTTTTGAGAATTACTTATTTATACAACTGTTGTCTCTTATTCTTAACTACCCATACTACACTTTTAAGGCTCTCCAAAATAGAACCCAAATATTTGCCACACAATATTACCTGTGTGGCTAGCAAATTCCCACCACCTGCTGCTCTATAAGGATTGATTCTCTAAATGATACTGTGAGTGTTGAGCAGGAAGTGGGACCAGAGGTGGAGGATGCTGCTGTTCAAGGCTCTTGTAATCTTTTGAGAGCTGTCAATTGCAGAAAAAGGATAAGAATTTTCTACTTCAGATTTAATGTAAATGCTTTTGATTTAATTAGCGCCTGGTTGGTTTTGTTGCTATTTAGTAAGCAAAAGTAACCTTTTTCTTCTCATAATTAATGTGTTAAAATACTAGATTTTCTCTTTCATTTTCTGAACATCTTGATTATCAAAAAAATATTTGAGGTCTTACCTATGGGTAATTTAGTTGAGCTTTGTAGAACTAACAAGTTTAATAGTACTTACCTTCTCAGACTATAAATTAGTGTTCAGATATGTATGAATAGCTCCCAGCTTCTCAGAGATTTTGTGAATGACAGTCAATATCCATTTATATCCATTTGTGTTTATATAGGTTGTGAAAATCCTTATTGTACTCTTCTGGATGATCTGAATCTAACCCTTACTTTCTTTTTCTTTTATAGTTCCAGTTCTGGTGTGGTAAATATCTATAACCAAGATACTTGTATCCGAGAAACTAACCCGAAGCCAATAAAAGCCGTAATGAATTTGGTTACTGGCGTTACGTCTATGGCGTTCAATTCTACCACAGAAATTCTAGCAATAGCTTCTAATGAAGCAAACGAAGCTACTAGATTGGTAACTTTTGAAATCTTTTCTTTCTAGTGTTGATAATAGCTCTTAATCCAAGTTAAAGATTTGAAAAGAAAATATTGGTTTAAAAGAGAAATATGAAGGTATACTTGCCATACCTTGGCATCTCTTGACACAGTGTGTGAAACTGTACCATCCCCATAGGCCTGGCACATAACAGACACTTAAAAAATGTTTGTTGAGTAACTAGATAAAAGTCCTAGTCTGGAGACTTCCTGGATTGAACCTCATCTTAGTATTCAGGTATGTCAGATGTTAGGGTCATACTTTTGGCAAAGCTTCATCTTCACCCTCAGTTTAGGTGAATATTTTAGCTTATTTTTTTCTTGCTTTTTAAAGAAATTAGTATTTATATTGCCATTCTCTGTCTTGAAATTCTTTGAGGATATTTTCCTCCTCAAGTATATAAAGGAAATAAAAAGTTCACACTTCCTGCACAGTTTCCTTCCTGAATTTCTTATCTACATCTTTGAGATCTGTGATCTTAGTAGGGTGAAGAGAAATTCTTATGTTGCTAGCTTTAAAAATTTAGATACATTATGGAAAAATAATAAATTTTGATATCAATGTGTCATTTTTCCAACAGTCAGTGGTACAGTCAAATAGATGGGGAAGGATAAAACTCAATAGTGCTTTTAAAGAAAATCTGTTTCACACATTTGTGTTGTTCTGTAGTGTTTAGCTGACTTTTCATTATTTTAATGGTAAAAAATTTTTTCAGGAAACTTTGAGATCTAATATTAGTTCACAGAATATATTCTGAAAGATGTATAACAGTATTCTTCCTGGTTTTCCTTAGTGGCCATGAAAGTGTACTAGTTTCTGATTGTGGATAAATGATAGGAATACTTATTTTTAAACTAGCTCTTTTAAAATAACTACATTATCTTAAAAAATAATTAATGTCAAATGAAAAGAAACCAAGAATGGCAGTGTCCTGATGTATCAGTGAAAGTCTTAAAAAAAGTGAGTTACTGGGCCCCATTATGTAAAATCATTTTAAAATGATGCAAATTTTCTGTTATCTTACTACAAAGTAATGTATATAAATTGCAGATATTATACCAGTAGGAAACCCAGAAGTGTAATTATTTGGGACTTGGTATATTGTACAGAGAAAATTACTGTAGGACTTTTTCATCCATTAAGTTGTGTGCATCCAGTTATGGAATGGGCTTCATTTGTGGACATCTGACTCTAGAACACCTAATTGTTGCGATAACAACAGTGTTGGAGTGAAAAGGAACTTCCTGGATTATAATCATCAAAGCTTTATCAGGATCCCTTTAATTAAGTCTACAATCACAGCTTTTAATTTGAGGAATATAATGGAGTGAGGGCAGAGGAGGACCATAGATTTCTATCCAAACTAAATAAATTGGCTTCAGACAAGTTGTATTAACACAGCAATAGATTGTATTGAAGGACATCACAAGTGGTTATTACCAAAGTGGTCAGGAGTCTTTAAAAATGCTTTCAGTGGTTAGAGTCTAAAAAAATCCATAATGAGAAGCAAAGCTTTAAAAATAATTAAAATCACTTACTAAATGATCCAATTTGGTGTTTGCACTTTTGGTCAGAAGGAACAGGTTTTAACATTTAAAAAATACACAAACCTCCCAAATACTCTAAAACAAAACAAAACAAAACAAAAACCCAAATAAACACCCAAGCATAGGTAAATGACTGTAAGTATGGTATAGTTAAGAACTCTAGCGTCTTAATTTCCCAATCTAGAAGATGAGTCATTTTGGTGACCTGGATCTCACAGAGTGCAGGCTTCAGAACCTGAACATGATTTCTATTGGATTTATTGACCTACCAAGACATAGGCTCTATTCCCTGGCAAAAGTTGGCTGCAATTTTCTCTGGGTTTGTACTTCAGCTTTTAACTTGGAGGAAGCCTCCAGTACTTACTCCAACTGTGTTGCTTAAAATATGTTAGTTGACAAATTATACAAATTCAGATTGGGGTTTATCTTTGTACTTAAAATGAGAAGTGAAGGGACTGATCAAAACTTCCATTCTTCAAGAATTCATTCAGGTCAGGTAGAGGGGTTGAACTGCCCATATTCTGATTCAAAAGGTTTACAGAAAATAATTTCAGAGTTATGGTGTGAAAGTTAATGTTCATCCTGTATAATTGATACTGCTTGCCTTCTAATGGATAGAGGAAGAGAATTTGGAACTGAAAATTTTTGAAAAATGAATGTTAAAATATATTAAAAAAAGAAAGTTAATGAGTATAATTTACTTGAGAGATGGCAAGTGTGATGGAAGCAAAGCAAATTAATAGACAATTTTATTATTTGACCCCCATGGTAGGTCATTAATCCTACTCTAATTTTTCCTTTAAACTATCATAGGTTCTTCACTATTCACTGTCACTCTTCTTGGCTGGCATCTGCCCAGAAAAAGACCAACTAATTTTGCTGTTATCAGAAGCAAAATGTAATTAGGGAATTAAATCTCCTGACCTCCCCCAAATCATATGATACATCCCTAAACAAAATACAAATCATTTTTGCGTTATCTATCATCATTAGCACTCATTAGCATAGGTACTCAGGTAGTTGATTTTTTTAATAAAATATTTTTGACATTCAGGCTAGTTGCTCAAGGAATCTGGAGAGAAAATAGTTTAAGAATTACAGCAAAAATCAATTTGAGAATGTACCAACTTTTTTATGGATCCAAACCCTCTGAGTGTGAATGCACTTAGCATTAGCAACCTGCCTTGCAGGAAAAATCTGCATAGAGTTAAAATTAAGTAAGCATGTCTGCTATTCTAAAGTGACCATTCCCTATAAGTTCTTTACATGATCTGATAGTCAGTGGCTACACACATTAGGTCTAGTAAGTATCTGAGCAGGGATTTTATTTAATTAAGTAAACTGAATAGTGTAATGCATTTTTATTAGCACTTCACTGTAAAAATAACTTGGATGTGATGGTATACAGTCTTATCTCTAAATGTGTAGGCTGTATTAAGTGAAAACCGACAAACTGTCAAGGGAAAATCACTGAATAAAATTTGTGTGTTTGTCCATATCCATTTTCTCTGAGCTAAGTTGTTCAAGTGTGTGTCTCTCTGATCTGTATTGTGAAGAGAGTGTAAAGGAGGAAGATAATACAGAAGAGGCCATGGCAGAAAATAAGATTGGCTGCTGGGGATAACAGCATTTGTTTCTCAACCTTGCCCTATCTTCAGATATGCTGTGACTCTATTCTGGTAATAGAGGAAAACATAAATATTTGTTTAGTCATTGGATAATCAGGTTCTCATGACTTACCCTACTCTGGAGGTCAAAAAGGGTGCCTTACAAATCAAGTTAGTTAGATGTGAGAAAAATACTAAAATTATTTTGAGAGACTCCATATGAATTATGTTGGCATTTTTGACATGTACAAAAGTTATCGCCGTAATATTAGGTCTCTGTTTGCAGTTAGCATTCCTGTAGTAACATGACCTGTTAGGTAATCCATCATCATCATTGTCATCACATTATCAGAGAGTCTGGCACGTGATTATTCCATCAGTAAATTCTTGTTGGATTTGAATTGAGTTTCATTGATAAATAATACTGTTGTCTCTCCTATATTTTCTATATTCCTGGTATTATGGGTTGAGGTATAAGCATATTTTAAAGGATATTTAAATTTTTCTCAAAACTTAAAGTTGGCTAGGCTGTATTAAATTACAAATCAAATAACACCCAAATCTAGTATTAATGTAGGAATGTTGCTACGTTTGGAGTATTATATGTAATGGAAGGTTTAATTACAATTAGCATTTTAACCACTAAAGGAAGGCTAAAATGAACATTAAAATTGAAAAGATTTTTCTGTTCTTACTGTTATTAAGATAATTTTATTATCTCCTGTAGGTTCATCTACCTTCCTGTACAGTATTCTTAAACTTTCCTATGAATAGAATTAAGCAGATTTCCCTTGCTCAGACCTTGGACTTCTCTCCTAGAAGTGGATATTTTGCGCTGGGAAACAATAAGGGCAAAGCCTTATTGTATAGGTAAGGTGTTACTTAAAAAGTCTTAAAAGATTCACTCTCAGCAACTTGGCCTTTGATGGGTTGCATTGTGTTCAGATTACGACATCTGACTTTAGCTATGCTTCATACTATGTCAGTCATTTATAAAAGAGAATCAAAATACTGAAGTGGAATGTGACTTGAGTGCTTGTGAAATGCTTCCCAAGTAGCTCATGAAGGTAGGGAACATGGGTGATAGACCCCAAACCTCTCATGAGGAGGCCCTTGCAATTTACTACCTTATTACCTTTTACACAAAATGTTTACTTCTTTTTCACCAATGCTGAACTGATATTGACCTAGTCAGCCATGTTCAGAGCAACCTGAAGGCATAAAGTGTTGCTCTAGGTTCTTTTGTAAGTTAGTTGGTGATAAGGGGTAAAAGGACTTTGAACCCAAGTGTAAGGTTTTCCCAATATATCATATTCCCTAGTGGGTAATGACCCTACTTTTCAGTTTCACATAGCACTTTATTTGACTTTGTTTTTTTCAGTTATCATATGTATTTTGTACTGTAGCCGTTTGAGTCCATATCCCTTGTCTTTCTCCATTAGGGCAAGGACTATGTCTTATCTAAATTTCATGACTCATCTAGAGCTTAGCACAGTGTTCTGTACACAGTGGTTATTTAATAAATATTTTAAGTTGACCTGATATAAAAGTCAAGTTTTATTTAATATATTGAGATTACCTGCACATATAAAGGTTTAATGATAGCTAATTTCAAGGGGAATGAAAACTTGTATGCTCAGCTTATTTTATGCTTCCCATGTATATTAGCTAGAAACCCAAGAATATACCAGGTTTAATTGTCTGAAGGTCAGAAGGCATAGATATTCTTCAGAGACAACTAAACAACTTTCACCAGAACATCTATGGTGAACGTAACCTCCTTTCCTTATTCCTGGACATTACATCTCTGGCATTTAAATCACTTTACAATTTGACTCTGCCTTTCTAAGCTTATGATTCCCTTTCATTTTAGGGGCAGCTAGGTGGTGCAGTAGAGAGAGCACCAGGGCAGGAGTCAGGAGAACCTGAGTTCAAATCTCACCTCAGACAATTGACACTCACTAGCCATGTGACCTTGGACAAGTCACTTTACCCCAGTTGCCTCATCCTGGGTCATCTCCAGTCATCTTGATGAATATCTGGTCGCTGTATTCAAATGTCTCTGGAGGAGAATTGAGGCTGGTGACATGCACAGCCCTTCCTCACTCAAAGTCAAATGCAAGTCATATTATTATTTCTCTGATGGCATGGTCTTTGGCAGTGAAGGACGAACACGCATTCCCTTTCATTTACTCTACATTCTAGGCAAATTGGCCTGTATACTAGTAATTCACATATTGCATTCTGTTGCTCATCCCTATACTTTGGATGGTGTTTCTTCTTCACTTTACCTCTTCAAATCTTCAGTTTCCTTCAGAGTTTAGCTAATATGCCATCTTTTACATGAGGCCTTTCCTGATCCACTCTCCTGTTGTCTCCCCTTCCACTCCAGATGACTTTGTATCATTATTTTTGTATTCCACTTACATGTTCATATTTCCCAGCGTAAGCTACATGAAGGCAGGAGCCCTTGCTTCCTTCCCCTACCACATAGTCAGAACTTAGTAAGTGCTCTTTGATGAATCAATTATATGCTGAATCTTTTCAAGTAATTTACAACTTTGAAGTTAAGAAAAGGAAGACTTTAAGAGCGTTTAGAGGTGTTCCATCTATATTATATAAAGAGAATATAGGAGATTGTAATGTGGCTTGTTATTGTGATTCCAAAAGGACAAAAAGCTAGTTTGGAAAATCAGTGATTGTAGGACCTTTGGATCATAGGAACTTTGATTCCAAAATGAGATATTTTAAAAATATCTCTTTGGGAGAGACAAAACAGAGAAAGAAAAAACTACAGGCTGATATCTCTAATGAACATTGATGCAAACATTTAAAATAAAATATTAGCTTGCAGGCTAAAACAACTTATTTGTATGCTATGATTAAGTTGGGTTTATACCAGGAATCAAAGTTGATTCAACATAAGAAAGATTATGTATGCAGTAAGTCATGTTACTGGCCTAAGTAATTAAAAACATGTAATTATACCAATGGATACTGAAAAGACCTTTGACAAAATCTAGTGCTCATTTTTGTTACAAATTAGAAATCATAGGAGTAAATGAACCTTTCCCTAATACAGTAAATGGTATTTTTCTAAATTCTAGAGCAAATATTACATGTGAGAAAAATTATAGGCTTTTTCAGTAAGACCAAAGATAAAGGAAGGATGATGGCGACTGTCACTAGGACTGATTTAACAGTGCTAGAAATGCCTAGCTGTCACAGAAAAAGTTGAAGAAACAATCATAGTCAAAGAGAAAACAAGACTCTCGATTTTTTAATGGATAATTAGGATAGAATACTTACCCTTGAAAATCAACTAAACATTTCATCGAAATGATAACTTCAGCACTTTTGTAGAGTGTAAGATAAATCTACATATATTATATAACAATGCTGGGCTTATGAACCAAAGAAATTAAAGAAAGAAAAAAAAAATTTATATGTACAAAATGTATTTATAGCCTCTCTTTTCATAGTTGCCCTGAAAATTGGAAACTAAGGGTGCATCCTCCTGTTGGTGAACAGCTAAACAAATTGTAGTACATGAATGCAATGAAATATTGTTGTTCTATAAGAAGTGATGAAGTGAACAATTTCAGAAGAAACTGGGAAGATCTTTATGAATAGATTAATAGCAAAGTGAACAGAACTAGGATAACAGTTTATACAGTGATAACAGAGAAAAACAATGTGGAAGAAGTGTAGATCTCCAGTTAACATAATGGTAAAGGATTAGGTTGAAATACCCTTTATTTCCTGAAAGAGAGGTGTAATTTTAAGATGCAGAAACAGATATATATATATATATATATATATATATATATATATATATATATATATATATATATATATATATACACTCTTTTGGACATGGCTAAAGTGGGAATTTGTTTTGCTGGACTACCAGCTGGATGTAATAAAAAAGTTTTTTACAGTTTTGAAAAAAAAATTTTGCTTAGTGTAGTGGGGGGGACAACAGATTTATGTTAAAATGCTTTAAATTTATAAAAAATGAAAACAACTTCAGAACTCTGACTAATGCAATGATCAAGCTTCAATCCAAAACAGTGAAGGAGGACACATAGGCTCTTCTGAACAAGTTTATCGTGCAAATTGGTTTTGCTGGGCGATATTAGCTATGAATTGATGGATTTTTGGGAAAGATTTTAAGAAATTTGCTTGGTGGTAGGTGGTTGTGGTAGTAGGAAGAATAGATTAATTAAAAAAGATTATCTACTATTTGAAAAGATACCTTGGTTAGAAAACAATGTCATCTCATCAGTGAAGATTCTGTTTGATTATTGCCTTTTAAACATTTTCTTTAGCCTCTACTTATACTCTGAATCTGTAAGATGAAGTTGATGTTAGTTTATGTTTAAGCATTTTGTTTTTTCCATAGTTTCTGTGTATGATGAAATCTCTATAACCTTTTTCTGTGGAAATTGAAATTGCCATTGATCTGAAATGTAGCCTATAAAATACTCTACACTAAAGATCTATTCAGCAGGTGTTTTGAATTGCTACAGCATTATTGTCACATAGCAAACCCTTTTCCATTTTTGTGTTTTAGTTTGCCCTCCACCTATGAATATCTGGACCAGGTTCCAAGTGGCTTCAGTCACCAGATAGTATATATGCTGACATTTTTGCTTAATGTTCTTTTGTGGAAAAAGAATGTGTCCACTCCATGTGCCATGGAAAGTTTCTGAGTTCTGATTGCCACATGAATTGTAATACTTTGTGAAATGGCTAAATCATTCTCTTATCTTTTGCAGATTGTACCATTATTCAGACTTCTGAGGAGGGAGGAGAGGGTTGTTACAGGTAAAACACCTTTTTGTTAACTCCCCTGAGCCTGAGGTTACGTTCATTGCCGTTGATGGACAAAGGGATTTGAATTCTTTGATGTATGGATGTGAGCATGTGGGGTGCATTTCATCTACATTGGAAAGAGCTACTTATTTTGAAAGTATAGGAAGTAGAGAAGGGAGGAATTGGGTTACTTTGTTCAGGATAACCTTGGAACAATCTGTTGGAAGTCTTCTGCAGGTTATGAAAGACTGGTGTAGTAGAAAAATCAGTGGACCTGGGGTCAAACCTGGGTTTGAATCCAGTCTGGCATTTACTCTGTTGTCTCCTTTGTAAAATGGGGTAATAGGTACTCTTTGCCTCACAGGCTTGTGAGGAACATTCATCATAAATTCTACATAAACTAGAAATCATCTAATCCACTAGCCTTTCGATGAGCTCTTCGAATTCTGTGGTGTAAGCTGCATAACCTGTGCAAGTCGGCTTACTAGGACTGTGGAGAATGGAACCCTTGTTCCATGAGGAATAGTTGAAGGGAGCAGGGACATTTAGCTCAGAAGACTAAGTGTTATCTTCAGATTTTTGAGGAGACGAGTTACTTTCCAGGACTTGAGTGTCCTCATCTGTACAATGACTGCATGCTATCTGAGATCCCTCCAGCTCTGTGTCTAGGCTTCTGAGATTTAGCATGTTGTCCTGGAGAGACAGTGTCTGGGATTGAAGGCAGAGGACTGGGGTTCAGATCCTGGCTTTGCTACTTCTTACCTGTGGATTGTGCCATTTTCTGGCTCTCTTTTTCCTTACCTTTCAACAGGAGGAGAAATCTAAGATCTTTTCCAGTTTGGAATGTTATACATTTAAATTGATTTTGCAGAAAGTACTCTTATATTAGGAAACTGTAGGCAGTTGCAGTGGATAATCTTTAAGGTTTCTTTTAACTTGATTTTATAATGATGGGATATTTTACTGAAAGGTGACCAGTACTACAGATTAATTATTTAGCATGTTGCTGCGGCAACTTGTTTTTTGATTAGATGAAATCAAAATGTCATTATGAACAATGGAACAGCTAACAGTAATTGGAAGTGGTGCATAGAGCATAGGGTTCAGAAGAAAGAAATAAATGTAAATAGAATTAAAATTAGAGGACTTTGGGCGTTGTCAGACTGTTTGTGTTGAGCAACATTAGCTCTCCATAGGTCATTAGTGCGTTGGTGTTTCCCCTTTATAAATAACAGCCTGTTCAGGGAAGAGCAATATACTGGTCCCTACAGGTGACATTTAAAATGACAACAGGGAGGAAAAGTCATCATTTGATTCAATTCAGTAGACTCTCCAGTCCACCTCATACATTTACTGTGGATTTGTAATAGTGGCTTTCATTAAGGAGCTTATAATGTGTACTGGGGGTGATATAACATGCACCAAGGGGGAGGGTGGTGGGGTGTGTGTGTGTGTGATAGTTGATGACTGTGACTGTTTGAGGATGGCCAGGCTTTCTCCCTCTCTGTCCCTAGTGGGAGGGCTCAGAATAAAGTAGTGCTTAACCAGGTGGGTTTCCTTAGAAAAACATTTTCTGGAGGAGGATATATATTGATGTCCATCCTGCCTATACTACACTGTCAGTGCATTTTCTGTTTATTGATCACCAACATAAATTAATTTAATATCATCTCTTGTTTTTTTCCCTCAGATCCAGTTAAACCACAACAGAAGTTTTTGCTGATTTTTTTTTACTGTTTTCTAAATATATGTTAATAAAAGATAAATGAATAAAACAGCTGTGCTTGTTTAAATTAACAACAGTGTTGTCTTAATAATCACAGTGACTTAGTCCACAAAAGAGTGATTCCTTCCCCCCACTTGCTATTTTTAATGTATGCATTTTAAATCTCTGAATGTGAGAGAATGGAAACACCTGCTTGTATTCAGAATTAATATAAGCAAAACTCCCAGCATACAGTTAACCTTGCCTAGAATTTTCCTTCATTTTTGAATGATTGCCTTTCCTCAAGACCCGTACTCTAACCTCCTTTTTCTCAGATGACCTCACCTCTTATTTTACTGAGGAGATTGAAGCCATCCATCATGAACTCCCTCATCTCTCATATACCACACCTCTAAGGTTCTGTCCTCTTCTATCCTATCCTCTTTTATTTCAGTCTTATAGGATGAGGTAGCCTTCTTCCCTATGAAAACTAACCCTTCCACTTGGGCCCTTCATCCTCTTCCCTCCCATTTCCTTAGGAACCTTGCTTCATGTATCATTTTCTCTTATCTTTTCATCTTCAATTTCTCCCTCTTTGTTAGCCCTTTCTGCTTACAATCATATCAGGGCTTTATTAAAAATCTCTTGGGCTCAGATAGTTTCTAACATTGGTAGCCTCTCCTCTGTATGGTGTTTCCAACTACAGTATTACTGTTGAAACTGCACTCACTGACCCTTTAATTGCCAAATCCAGTATCCTTTTACCAGTTCTCATCCTTCTTGCCTTTTTGGCCACTCAACCCCTCCTGGGATACTTTGGCCTCTTGGCTTCCATGGTAACTGTTCTTTTCTTCTGACTGCCCTGGCAATCTAGTCCATTTCTCTAGTTTCAGTAATCACTTCTATGTATTTATGACTCTAAGGTCCTATACTTAGTTTCTCTATAGGCTCCAGGCTTAAATTTTTAATTGCTTCTTAGGTTTCTCTATCTGGATGTCTCATAAATATCTCAAATTCAGCATATCCACAACTAAATTCATCATCTCTTCTTTCCTCTGAAACCTTTCAGATTTCCCAAATTGGGTTGATGAAACCTAGGTGTTGAAAAAAAATTATATTTGAACCTTCGTTTTTCTCAAGTTTCCCATTCCCTTTCTTACCCTTCCACCTCCTCCGCATTTTATTGTCAAGTTCTACCAATTCTACCTGGTATCATTTTCTGGTATTTCTGCCATCCTTTTTATTCCCCACCACTCCCATTCATTATCTCTTGGGACTATTCATTATCTCTCACCTGTGCTTATGTAGTAGTAGGTTCCTCACTGGTTTCATTGCTTCTGGTCTCTCCAGTCCACCTCATACAAACCACTGCTATAACTTTTAAGCATGAGCCTGACCATGTCGCTTCACTATTCAACAACTTTCAGTCTATTCCCCACTCTACATGCTATTGGATAAAATATCAACTTTTTCTTCACAATCTGCCTTGGACTTTCATTTCCAACCTTATTTGACGTTATTTCCTTTTATACAATCTTATACACCAACCATATTTGGTGATTATGTATTTTCTTGTCTTTCCCTCTAAACATTTGCACAAGTTATCTCCCAGTGCCTTGAATATATATTCCTTTCCCTTCTCTAAATGTTTGTCCAAGTTATCTACCCATGTCTTGATTCTGTACTCTCTTTCCCCCCGCATGCTTGTGGAAATCCCTTCTTTTGATGAGCCAGCTCTTATTTCCGTGAAACCTCTGATTTTCCACCTTAGCAAGTGAAAGCAATGTCTACTTGTTTTGAAATGCCCTTGCCCTCTTACACTCTGGTTTATTTGTATATATATCTTAACTCTGTTAGATTGTAAGATCTTTGAAGGCAAGGACAAGGATGGTAGTGGTGTTCATCTTTGCATCCACAAAGTAATCACTTAAGAATTGCTAGTAGATCCTGAATGCTTAAATCAACATTATTTGTTAGATGGTATAGTGGATAGAGTGCTGGACTTGGAATTAGGAATAATCGAGTTCAGATCCTGACTCAGACACTGTCACCCTGGGCAAGTCTCTTAACCTCCCAGCCTCAGTTTTCTCCTCTGTAAAATGAGGATGATAATAGGACCTACTTCATAGAGTTGTTGTGAGTCTCAAGATAACAAAGCATTTTTACAAATCTTAAAGCTTATATAAATGCTAGCTGTTATTGTTAAGTGATAGTTATACTGAGATGTGATATTTCTTTTAAGTTATTTTGTCTGCATCCTTGATACTTGAATAGATCAGTCTGTGGCTCTTCCTCCTTGTACAGATTCTAACCTATTCATGCCTTTTCTTGAAACAAGTGATGGACTTGAAGTTAAGAGAATTTGAATTCTGGCTCTAATGCTTAGTGGCTGTGTGACCTTAGATAGTCACTATGTCTATCTTTGCCTCATTTCCTACATCTGTGACCTGAAGAGGTTAATCCAGGTTTCTAAACTCTTAGATTTTGTGAACACCATCATGTGTAATTTATTTGTATTTTTTCCATAGATAAATAAGAATTTCCTAACATGGTGGAAGCTTTCCTCTAAGTCTTTAAAATTACAGAATCTTGACTTGAAGGAGATCTCAGTGGCCATGTACTCTTAACTCATTCCTGAAAAAGAATCCACAGCAGTTCTGAGAAGTGGTCATTTACATTTTGTTTAAAGGCCTTGAGGATGAATGGGGGAGGTTTGGAGCAGAGGCGGGGGTGGGGGTGGGGTGAGAAGCCCATTCCATTCCAGAATAACTCCATCCTAGGATAACTAGGATAACTTTTTATATTTTTACTCATATCAAGCTTATGTGCTCTGGTTTTCTACCTGAAGCCAGCCAAGATGAGAAAGTTTTCCTCTTTCACATGGTAGCCTTGCAGGTTTCACATCTCCCCTAATTTCCAGGTTAAATATTGCCGGTTCCTTTAATCTAGTTTCATATGGCATGATCTTACTGGCCCTTACTAGTTGCCCATTTTGGATTCTATCGGACTTATTAAATGTTCTTCCTAAAATGTAGTCCCATAACCTGAACACAGTCCTGACCAATGGGTACCAACACACCATTAGGCTGACTGTTACTCCCCTTACCACATATGTGATATAGCCACCTTTTTGGATACATTTAGCATGCTCAATTTTTTCTAATTCAAGTAGAAATGAATGAATAATTTTAAGTGCTTACTATTGTACACAAAGCACTGTGCTTCAAGAGACAGGAAAAAAAAAGGACTGAGCAGTAGTGAACTTTTCATTTGTTGTGTATCCCCATTCCTTCCCCTCCTTCTGTTCCATACCATGTTCAATGGCCAAAATACTGACAGATTTACATACTAAGTAGACGCATTATGTTATTTCCCTGTTAGGATGCTAGAGGGCAGCATTGGATTGTGCAATTGAGTTCATAGCTATTTGGATATTGATAGAATTTTCTCTTACCACCTTGTACTTAGACCAAGCTAAATCATCATTCATTCCAGAGATGGTCACCACCCAGTTTATTCGCCTTTGTCCTGTGTTGTCATCACTAAAACCCTAGAGTATTGGCTTGGAAACATTGTTTACCAACAGTTTTCTGTTTGCCAGTAATTTTCAATCTCTGAAAACCAAGGGCATTGAAAGGACTCTTATTTTTTACAGAAAATGTAGAAAGGGGAGTTAAACTACCCTCTGCACTTTAGAATAGAAATAGCACCGGGTGAAAAGGGTCTAGATGGTTTGTGATTTGTGAGAGTAGTAGTTAGGATGCCTTCCTGATCTAATCAAAAATCTTTCAAAATGGGATTATGTACAAGCATTTAGCACCTACTGTGTGCCAGGCACTGTGCTAACCACAGTGAGGCAGCCAGTGGTTAAAGTTACTTGCCCACAGTCACAAAGCTAGTAAGTTTCTGAGACTGGATTTGAATTCATCTCTTTCATATACCAGGGCCAGCACTCTATTCACTCTATCCACTCACATGGAGTTTTTCTTTTCTTGTTTTGGTAATGGATCCTTAATCCACAACAAAAATTGTAGTCATCGAAACATCATAGTTGCAAAAGTCTTAGAGGCTATCATATCCAATCCTCTCACTTTACAGAATATAGGTTTAGTGTCTTAGTTATGGTTTCTACAGGAGTAGGGATTTAAATGGAGGGAATTGAACTCAGATCTTTTTAAATTCAAGTTCAGTGTGCTATCCACCAGCTTTTGCTCCCTCTTCAAATACAGTTTCATTTCTCCTTCAAATGGAAAGGTGAGATTACTGACTCATGTACTTTGTACCGCCAGTAGTGGTGATGGCTTCTGTTCCTCCATGTTTTCTATATTGCTTTGCTTTCTGACTGATGGCAAGATGATTAATGGGAGAATGGTACAGTTTGTAGGTATCACTGAAGTAAAACTTTAATTTGAGCGCTTTGACTACTGAAAAGACTTTGATCTATGATATCTGCAGACTTTCCTTTCTAGAATCTGGGAAGTGAGCATTACTGGAGTCTTCAAACCTACAAAGGGGTGAGATCTGAGAACTTGTCAGGAACTGGGTGCTATAGTGGATACAGTCATGAACTTGGAGTTAGGAAGACCTGAGATTAAAACATGCCCAGCCACATGACCCTGGACTGGTTGTTTAACCTTCTTGAGTCTCATTTTCCTCATCTTCAAAATGGAGATGTTGGACTCCATACTTTCCGACTCTAAATCTATGCGCCTTTGAAATCAAAGGCATGTACTTCTAGTTTTGAAGTGACCATCTTACAGTGTGAGATAGCAATTAGAGTCATCCCTTCCACATCAAGACTTTGCCCATCAAGATTTTGATATATGAAAAAGGAGATTATGGGGGAGTTTTGCAGAGTTGCAGACAATACAGAAAAAGTTTAGAAACTCAGAAATGCATAAAATATATGTATTGTACAATCTCAACTGAAATTTCACAGTAAGGTACTGAAAACATCCCATAAAAGAAAAAAAATTCAAGCTTCTTTGGTGTGGAGGGGCCAAAATTTTTTTACCAGGATTTTCTAGGTCATGGGTGTACCCTTGCCCCCAGCAATGTAGAAAGGATAACTGTACATCTTTGCTTCATCATAAGACATTAAAAAGGACTCAGATCCAGAAATTCAGGTCTTTCATGGACCATATTTAATCTTTCCAATAAATAGTCTACAAACCACTGAGCAACAGACTGATTTTCATTGCTGTTTGATTTGAGATTACATATCAAGGTTGGATTTTACATTTATTCTTCCCATCTAGTGAAATAGTAATATTATGATAGGAAGATCACCTCCTCCCCTCCACAAAAAATTAACGCCACCCCAAACGAAAAAAAGAGTCATGTACATCTTCTGTATGAAAACCAACAGCTCTCTTTTAGGGTGATTCATTTAGGGTGCCAAAAGTTTGACTGCAAGAGAAAGGCACCTATGCACTGTATTAATTCAAAGAAGAAAAATAAGGTGAAGGGGTGGGTGTGATTCACATCAGGAGAGTGCCCCTGTCAATGCAATGACAAATTCTTGAAGTAGACAGAAAGATCTTATACCCTGTCACATCTGAAAAGAGAGAGACTGAACATTGAGAGACCAGTTAGCAGGCTACTTAGGCAAGAAGATAGTATGTGGCCTCGGGCAAGGGAAGTACAATGCCATTTTACCCTATGAGACAGGAAGGTCAGTGTGGTGTAATGTATAAAAGCACTGGATTTGGAGTCAGGGGACTTATGTGATTGTGGATGAGATTTAACCTCTGTGGACCTCAGTTTCCTTCTCTATAAAATGAAGGGTTTATAATAATAACAGCATTTATATAGTGCTCTACAAATACTATTTTAATCACAAAATCTCAGGGAGGTAAGTGCTATTTTTGGTTGTTCAGTCATTTCAATTGTTGAGCTGTTTTTCAGGCATGTCCGACTCTTTGTGACCCCATTTTGGGATTTTCTTGGCAAAGATGCTGAAATGGTTTGCCATTTTCTCCTCTAGCTCACTTTATAGATGAAGACCTGAAGCAGACAGAAACTAAGTGACTTGCCCAGGGTCACAGTTAGGCAGTGCCTGAGGCCACAAGTGTCTATGGAATACTAATTACAAAAAGGACCGCCGTATGGCAACTTGTCCTAGGACCATTTCTATCTAAATGAGCACTATCCAAAAAGATGAGATTGAGGTAATAACTATTATTATTATCTCTCTGAGTTTCAGCTTCAGTGATTTTCTTAGTCCAGTGGCAGGACAAAAATCAAGATGATGGCTGTGACCCAGGATGCAGAATGGCCTTTCTAAATTAAGGCTCCATGACAAATAATGACAGCTAGGTGACACAGTATAGAGCATCAGGCCTGGAGTTCAAATCCAGCCTCAGATACTTACTAGCTGTGTAACCCTGGGCAAGTCACTTAACTCTGCCTCAGTTTCCTCATCTGTAAAATGAGATGGAGAAGGAAATGGCAAACCACTCCAGTATCTTTGCCAAGAAAGTCCCAAATGGAGCCACATAGAGTCAGACACAAGTGAAAGCAACTAAATAATAAATCTTACATGGACTGACTCTGAACAAGCATGAGCTGCCCTTGCAAAATAACATTTGTGCTTGCATTACCAGTGTTTAGTTAGCAGAGCGCTTGGCACATATTAAGTCCTTAGTAACTACCTTTGGATTTATTTCATTAATTCATGCACTCATACTATTTATCAAGTAATAATCTATTCATTAAATGTTTAAACATAAGGGAGTTAAATTTTGTCAATAACCTTTTCTAAGTCTACTGCCAGAATCATGTGATTTTATTAATTTTGTTATTAATATGGTTTATTATGTTTATAGTTTTCCTAATATTGAACCAACCCTATGTTCCTTGTATAAAGCCAATCTGGTCATATTGTGTCATTTTTTAAAAATGGGTTGTGTAGCATTTGCTCATATTTTATTCAGTATTTTTTCATTGATATTCTTTAGATATATTCATCGACAACCTCTTTCCTTGGCTTTGACTCTTCCCGATTTAGATATCTAGAACATATTTGTCTTACAGAAGTGGCTTGCTAGGATCCCTTTCTCTGTTTTTGCAGAAATTTATGCAATATTGGAATTAATTTCAATGCTTGCTAGAAAGTGTGATAGAATTTTAAATGTGTGATAAAATTCATTTGTGAACTCATCTGTTCTTGAGATTTTTTTCCTTTGACAGTTCATTTTAACTTATTCAGTTTCTGTTTTTGAATTTTAATTCTCTATTTCTCATAGTGTTAATTTAGACATTTTATATTTTTGTAAATATTAATCCATTTCATTCTTCAGTTTTGTTGCCAAAAAAATATGGAGAAAATAGCTTCTACTGTTTTCTTTTCTAATATTTTCCTTTTCATTTGTTGTGACATTTCCTTTAAAAACTTTTATACTGGCCATTTGGTTTTCTTCTTTTTGAAAAATTAGATCAAATAATGGTTTATTTTATTAGATTTTTTTCTGAAAAGAAAACTAACTTCTAATTTTTCTTATCAATTCAAGTTTTTTAGTTTTTCTCTTATTGTTAGAGATTTTTTACTTTCCCTTGTTGTTTTTCTAATTGTTTTATTTGATGCTCAATTGATTTTTTTTTCTTCTTGAGACAGTTTTAGCTCCTTGTAGATCTGGACAAATTTAGTTAAAAGATAAACTTGAACTAGTCCTTTCCATCTACCTCCAATCCCCATCCCTTCCAGCCACACATGTTCCCACCCTGTTGAGCTTTCCTCATGCCAGCCATTCTTAACTCAACTGTTGTCATTGTACTAACCTCATTCTCCATCTGACATTGCCTGCTCCATTATTCCAATTTCCCTTAACCCAACCCTCCTGAGCATCCCACTCTAAAACTATCCAGTCATGTTTTCTGGAATGCTTTACAACATAGATTAGAAATTTGCTTTTATCTTAAACTTTTTCCTTTCTCACTCTGATAGTGCGAAAGACAGAGGATAAGACCTAGAGTTAGAAAAACCTCAGATCCAGACTCAAACACGTCCTGTGTAACCTTGGACAATTCACTTAACCTCTGTCTTCCTCAGTTTCCCTCAACTGTAAAATGTAATAATAGTACCTCCCTCCCTCAGTTCTTGTGAGGATAAAATGAGATAGTATTTGTAAAATGCATTGTAAACTTTAAAGCAATAGGTAGAACTCCTTCTATCTTTTTGCTTTCACTGAAACCTGGCTCTTTCTTGAATTTCCTTCTCTACCTTTTCCAGCACTGCTTGTACTCATAACTCCTCTCCCCTTCACTGGTCATGGTGCAGGAATTGGTACGTTCTTTGCTCCCCATTGCTGCTTACTCCCTCAACTATCATCATTCATTAACTTCCCGTTTGAGTTTCATTTAACCCATATTTGTCACCTAATCAAGATTCTGGTAGCTACCAACCTCCTTTCTTTCTCAACAAAGCCAGTGCCTCATTTATGGTCTTTGTCTCCTCTCTTACTTTTGCTTTCCTGTTAGCGTACTTTGACATACATGTTGATACTCCTTCCAACACTGTAACTTCCTGGTTCATCATTTTACTCACCCATGACTTCTTCAGTTTCTCTAAATTCATAGTATTTCTTCAGTATATTAGGTGTGTTCTTCTGTTGAGCCATATTTTCAGCCTCTCAGTTTTTGGCTTAGGATTTTGTGAGTAGGCTGGTCTACTCTAGCACTCTTGGATTGGTTGGGAAGTCTTGTTTGTCCTGTCCCATCTGTAGTGTGGATATTGCTCTCACTGCTTATCTGGATGGAGTGGCTGGTAATGGGCCCCGTGTGGTCATTTGAACCCTGGTTTCTATGAGTCCGCTAACGATCCATTGTGAGTTCTGGCTTCAGTTTCTCTCTGTCTTCTTAACTGATTTCCAAGTAAGAGTTGATTCCTTCACCTGCTCATCTCAGGCCAGCTGCATAGCACTGCTTCCTTCAAACTTGCAACCAGGAACAGAGTTGTCCCTGTTTTCCTGCTATGATTTCCTATGATCTAAAGAGTGTGTAGCTGGGCCCTCTCTATCTTTTCAGTGATCTAATGTGTCTGGTGCTTTCCCCAACTTCTGTCCTTACAGGTCAGGTCCAGGATTTATCTTTTTATGTTGGCTGGCTTTGTTCAGAATGTCCACTGGCTTCAGTTATGTTTTCAGGACATGGCACTTGATTTCTTGGTGGGGTTCCTCTCTGGCTCATTTACCTAAACTCTCATTGGCTTCCTTGATATAATCCTTCTATTAGCTTCCACTGACTTTTGGCTATAATTTTATTTAGTTTTGGATTAGATAAAAGAGCCTAATTCTGTTTGTCTTGAGTTTTCTTCATCATTGATCTTTCTGGGGTTCTTTCCAGATACTTTCTTGGGTTTATGTAAAAAAACTGGGCTTAAAAGAAAAAAATGAATTAAGAAGGTACCTGTATAACCTCTATTCTATTGCTTGCCTTCTCAATGAGGGGAAGGGGAGGGAAGAGAATTTGGACCTCAAAGTTTTAAAAATGAATGTTAAAAATTATTTTTATATGTAACTGGGGAAAAATAAATATAAGATGCTGCAAGTGTGAGCTGGGCTTTTTTTCATTTCCATTCAAACTGTCATAACTAGAAATGTTCTTAAGGTCTTTTTACCCTTAATTTTTTTCCTATGCATCTTTTCTAGCTATTATTTCATTTGTTCCTCTTTGTACTGGTAGAATACTGCATTTAATCCCTACTCTCCTTCTGTTCAATCAAAATCACGAGTCACCTATTCTCCAAATCCAGTGGCCATTTTCAGGTTCTTTTCTTCTTGACCTATCTGCAGCATTAGACTGCTGCTCTCGCTCCATTCTCAGATCATCCTTGACCTCTTCCTCTGGTCACTTTTTGTCACTTTACTCCTCAGCCTATATTATATTTAACTGGGCTGTTACCCAGGTAGAATGGAAGCTTCTTAAGGGCGGGGATGGTTTTCTTTTTGTTTCTGTGTCCCTAGTATCTTGCACATAATAAACCCATAAGAAATGAATTTTCAGTGTAACAGAGATTACGGATCTTTCTCCCTACACCATGGTAGAAGCTTTGTCTCTCCCACCCCTTTTCTGAAATTTCAGAAAAGTAGTCCTGGGTAATTTGAATAACTTATCCCACATGCCCAAAGGAAAGAAAGAGGGTAAAGGGACTCATGGGGAGAAAATTGGGCTCCCTTTCCTTCTCCCCTCTTCCCATAAAACCCTGCATTCTGAAAAGAGTATTGAAATGAATGGAAGTTATATGATTTGGGACACTGGGGAAGACAAGTTGAGAACTGTAATAAATCCTGTGTGAAATTGGAAAACACATCCTACTTACGAGGGGAAGGGAGATTTCCTCTGTTCCTCGTGCTCTACATTTTATACGTGTTGTACCTCCCTGTTAGACTGCTTGTTCTTTGAGGGCAAGCATTGGGCCATCTTTCCCCTTTGTGTCCCTGACTAATGTAGTGTTCTCCATAGCAAGAATTTAGTATGTAATTTAAAAAATGGAAATCTGGTAATTAGGCAGTACAGCAGTTAAGAGCACCAGACTTGGAGTCAGGGGGAAAGGCCTGAGTTAAAATGTGGCCTCAGACACATAAAACATGTGACTCAACCTTTTAGCCTCAGTTTCCTCATTTGTAAGATGAAGATAATAGCATCTATTGTTTTGAGGATCAGATGAGTAAATATAAAGACAGCTCTTTGCAATATAATGTAATCTTTATTATTATTTTTATTTCTATTACAAGTAGTCAGGAAACATGGGTTGGCATCTGTATCATTGGGATCATGGATCTGAGATTACCAGCTCCATGACCATAGGCAAGTTACTACATTTTTTCTGAAACTGTTTCCTTAGCATAAAAATGAAGGTAATGATACTTACATCAAAGTATTATGAAAATGTGGACTGTTTTTATTATTACTTGTAGCAGTAGCAGCAGCAGCAATAATGACAAAGAAGATGCTGGACAAAGCAGTGGGTGTCTCTCAGCTTTTGTTTTTTTGCCATGTCAACCTCTGTGAGTGTCAATGTCCTTAGAAGTCTGTGAATGAAGTCACATTTTACTCACAGAATTATATGCAGCCCCTGAAATGATTATTAAAGAGGAAAACCCCTGAGGTCTTATTTGAATTCCATAATTAACTGTGAGCTTTTAAAAACCCCAGTCACATAATGGTACATGTTGGCTTTTTAAATCATAAAGGAGTAGGTTACTTTGTGAATTACAAAGATGTACTGCTGGTGCTCTCTCTCTCTCTCTCTCTCTCTCTCTCTCTCTCTCTCTCTCTCTCTCTCTCTCTCTCTCTTTCTCTCCCCCTCTCTCCTCTCCTCTCCTCCTCCCTTCCCATTCTCTCTCTTTCACTCCCTTCTCCTCTCTTTCTCCCTCCTCTTTCTTCCCTCCCTTCCTCTCTTTCTTTCCTTCTCTCTTTCCTTCCCTCTCTCCTTTCTCTTCTCCTCCCTCCCTTCTCCCCCTCCCTCTGTCTCTCCCATTCCTTCCTCTTTTTCTCTCCTTTCTTCCCTCCTCTCCTCTCTCTTCCTCCTTTCTGCCTCCTATCTCTGCCTCCATTTCTTTTTCTTTCTCTCCTCTTCCTCCCTTTCTTCCCCTTCCTCCCTCCCCCCTCTACTTATCTGTTCCAAAAGCAGTGACTGCATATTTTTCATTCTTTTTTTTTAAATTGACTAAATGTAATTTATCTTTGGTTTTTGATGATTTGAGAATGACAAATCAAATACTCTCCCCTATTGACTATGAAATAACCCAAGATCTGAAGATGAAGAAGTGGGTTATAGTAGGTTGGGAGACAACAGACCCAGATTGAAATCCTGCCAATGCCACTTTCTAATTGCATAGCTTTTGGTAAATCATTTTATTGTTCCTTATTTATAAAATGTATGAATTGCATTAGATGACTTAGAAGGCACCTCGTAGTTTAGAATCTGTAGAGGCAGCTTGGGGGTAGTGGATAGAGAGCTGGTCTAGTATCCAAGAAGACATGGTTTCATGCTAGCTGTGTGACCCTGGACAAATCACCTAACCTCTTGGTGCTCTAAATTGCAGAGAAGAGGAATTTCCTTTCCTGGGAGTTCTCTACATCAGTGAAACTGTAGGTCAAATCCATATCTCCTAGAAGCTTTTTTTAGATATTCCTCATATTGGGGGAGAAGGGAACCCCACCATGCTTTCTCTGAATATCTGATAAAACAAATTGCAGAGAAAGAAGTGGCTTGGGAAGTGGCATTTAACTTCTCTTAGTTCAATGTCTTTGTTCCTAACGTGACAATAAATATATTAAATAACCATTTTCTTTGGTTGCTCCTTAGTTTTATTGATTCTTTTCTTTTACATCTAAACCTAAATTATTTCTCAATATTGATTCTCTCCCCATCCCCACCCAACTGTCCTTTAACACAAATAATCAATAATCAATCAATATTTATTAAGCCTATACTTACTCTGTGCTAGATGCTATATACTAAGCTCTGGGGACACAAAAGAGAAAAAAGATAGTTCCTGCTCTCAAGGAGTTTATGATCTAATGGTTAAACCAAAAGCAAATTGAAACATTGACCATATCTGACCATGTATGCCACATTTTGCAGCTCTAGTTGACAACTGTCTGACAAGGAATCCTTCACCATCAGTCCTCTGGAGTCAAAATTGGTTATTTCATTGATCTGCATCAATTCATACAAATCTTCCAAAATTTCTGAGTTTTTCATGTATGTTGTTCTTTTGTTTAGTTTTCAGTCATATCCAACTGTGACCCCCTTTCAAGGTTTTATTTGGTATAGATACTGGAGTGTTTTGCCATTTCCTTCTCCAGCTCATTTTACAGCTTAGGAAGCTAAGTGACTTCCCAAGGGATTAAGTGACTTGCCCAAGGTCACACAGCTAATAAGAATCTGAGGCCAGATTTGAACTAGGGTTTTCCTGACTCCAGGCCTGACACTCTATCCACTGTGTCACCTAGCTGCCTATTTTGTTTCTTATGATTCAGTAATACATTAATATCCCAGTTTGTTTAGCCATTCCCTAATTGAAAAATACCCACTTTTCTTCCAGTTTTGTTTTTGTTTTTTTTGCTATTATGAAAGAATGTTGCTATAAATACTTTGGCATATCAAGTCAACAAGCACTTCTTAAGCACATTTTCTATGTGACATGAATTGTGCTAAGGATAGGATTGCAAAGAATGTAAAAAACAATCATTGCAGAGGCAGCTAGGTGGCATGGTGGGTAGAGTGCTGGACCTGGAGTCAGGATGACTTGAGTTCAAATCCAACCTCAGATGCTTACCAGCTGTGTGATGCTGGGCAAGTCATTGAACCCAGATTTCTTCCAAAAACCCCTAAACAAAACAATCCTTACCTTTAAGGAGCTTACAATCTAATGGGAGAGATAACATGCACATAACTTTTTACAGAGAAGACATACACAGGACAGTTTGAAGATAAACTCAGAAAGAAAGCTCTAGCATTAAGGAGGATCTGAAAAGTTTCTTGCCAATTTATAGCTGAGACTTGAAGGAAGCCAGGAGATGGAGATAAGAAGGGAGAGAGAGTTCTAGGCATGGGGGACTGCTAGTGAAAATGCCCAGAGTTTGGGTATTGCAGCTTGGTGGGAAATGAAGAGATAGTTGTCCTGAGCACCTTCCTTAAATAGAGGTTCTGGGAGGATGCCTTCACCCTTCAATCAGAGGGAGGGGCCCCAGGAATAGAGGGTTGTTTTGGAGGTGTGATTTCCAGGGCCCAAATGGCTGAAAGCAGCAAAACCTATAAGAAATCAGTTTCAATTGGGGAGTGAAAAGGAGTGCGATGTGGACCTGAACTATGGTAATGACTGTGTGTGAGGAGAGGTGTTAAGTGGAGAGAGAATCAGTGGGACTTAGCCACTGATTAGACTGTGAGTGAGTGAGAGGAAAATGTAGGATGATTTTGAGGTTATGAACCTGGGTGATTGCAAGGATGGCAGAGTACAAGAGAAATAGGGAATTTAGGAAAAGAAGCTGATTTAAGATGGGGAGAGACAATGAATTCTATTTGGCTGATATACTGATCCCAATGGGACATCCAGATGGAGATATATCTGGTGAGGCCAGAAGTTTTGGAAGTTTTCTGATTAGAAATAGTAGACCAAGGAAGATAGTATAAGGTTATAAGAGAAGAGGGCTCAGGGTGGAACTCACACTTTGTGTGTTTGTGTGTATGAGAGAAATAAGAGAAGAGAGAGAGAGGGAGGAGAAAGGGAGAGAAAATAGAGAAGGGATGTAAAGGGAAGGGGAGAAGAGGGGAGACAAAGAGAGATAGAGAGAGATGGACACACACACACACACACACACACACACACAAAGAGAATTATATAATAAAGGAAACTTAGAAATTAGGAAAACCACTATCATGTCCTTATCATGTTTTTCTTCTCCACTCTAAACATCAACACACCTGTTTGTTCAACAGATTATTGTATGACACAATCTCCAATTCTGTGATTATCTTAGTTTTTTCCCTCTGGACCCACTCCAACTTATCAGTGGTATGAGAGAGGTACATATCTTTTTATAATCATGGCGAACCTGAAACCTGAAAGAAAAAGGGTGATCCTTTAGATGACTTGGGAGTGATCTTGAGTCCCTCGTTAAAAGGTGAGAGCATTGCTCCCTGTCTAGCAAGGCATAAACACTTATCCTCTCTGTACCGTGGTTTCTTCAACTCTAAAAATGGGGTTAGTAATGGTATGCACCTCAGAGCTGTTCTGAGGTGAAAACAAAATCAGCTTCTACTGGTTACTTTGATTTATTTCTAGTTTGATTATAGGATTAGACTCTCTTCGGAATAGCCATCCCTAAGATCTATCCCAGACAGTCTAGGTTACCTATAGATTTAGCGAACAGATAGATTGAGAATACTTTATCTTTTAGTAGCAGAAAATTTAGAAGAACAAAATAAACACATTGTAAGATTTTTCAAAAGGCTAAGTCCCCCTTTCTAGCAGAAAGGGAGGTTGACCAGAGATAATGTTCCCCTTTCTGGTCACTGAAGGAGGACTAGCCAGAGGTTAAGCTAAGTCCCCTTTTCTTTTTCTTTAGCTAGAGTCTAAGTTGAGTAATGACTCTGTGAAGTGAGATGGTGGGAAGGGTGACTTCTGACTGCTGACCACAAGGTCTTTCTTCCCAGTACACTTTCAGTTTACAAAAGATACTACCTGGAGGAAAGGATGTCTAGTATGGGATGGACAAAGTCTGGGAGAAGCTAACTAGTCAGGTGTCCAAATGAATTATGTTCAAAAGAAATTTCTATAATTTTTCCAGTTCCTCTTTTTTGTTATAAAAGTCATCTCTGTAAATTACACCTTGTCTCTGACCTCTGAGGAATCAGGTGACCCGATTTAATATGCAAATACCAGCTTTGCAGATTAAATCATAGATGGCTCGATAACTTTGTCCTTGGTTTTCTTTTTATTTCAGATAATTAATTTTAACAGAGAATCATATGACATAATATTTGTTAAGTGCTTAGTATAGTGCCTGGTATATACCAAATGGTCAGGAACAGTTGGACATGACTGAATAACAACAAATTACACATATATTTAATTTAATTTTTTTTGCATTTCAATAGTTTAATAAATGTCTGGTTCCTTCCCTCCTTTTCCTTTTTTAATCTACATTTTATTTTATGTATTTAATAACACTCCTCTGACAAGAATTCCATGGGCTTTGCCAGACTGCCAGAGTATTCCATGACACAAAAAAGTTTTTCTGGGTTTGAGGATCTCAGAATGTTAGAGACAGGCCCTCCCATTTTATAGAAGATGCTGAGATGCAGAGAAGTAACTTGCTAAAGGTTAGCAAAGCTAGGCCTAGAATCACTGTATTCTTACAGTTGGATATTTAGCCTTTCACTAGGTCACTAGGACAGGCCTTCCGAGCACTTTTGTGCTGAGGGTTTCAGCGTGACTTTGGCGATAGAACAGTAGACTTCAAACCAGGAAAAGACCTGAGTTTTCTAGTCAGCTATCTGTGAACAGCTTACTCAGATTCTCTGAACCTCAGTTTCCCTGTTCTTGGCTGGGGCCAATTGGGGCCAGTCCCCTAGTAGTTTATATTTGATAGTAGAATGAAATGAGACTTTGTAGTTCATTCAACAGTTAACAAAAGGAGATTTACTGAGGCATAACAAGAGAAAGAGCTTCAATAAGGAATATGTGCTTAAAATACCCTGAGTTGATTTAGCTTTACAAAGCTTCTCTGCCTCTGAGTTACCCATCGATGGTTTATTTTCCAGTCAAGCCTCACAGCATGTAAAAAACCTTGTGGTTGTTTAGTACTCAGGAGACCACAGAATGATATCAATAGCTTGAACCTTGGGACCTCTGAGGTAATCAAGTCTTGAGGATAGTTTCAATACCTTTTAAGGAAAAACCAGACTAATTTTTATGGTTTTTATGGAAGGGTAGGCTATTTCTCCTACATTATTCCCCATCTACAAAATAGAGATAATAGCACCACCTATCTTATAGGGTTGTTGCAAGGATCAATGAAATAAAGAATATTTCAAAAAAAAAACTTTGTAAACCTTATAATTATAAAAATGTGAGCTGCTATTATTATTTCTGTTATTATTGGAATAGTAATGGTTGAATACTTATTTGTTTGTGTTATTAATGAGGTGGGGCTAGGGAAGAGGGTTTGTTTTCTAAAGAGTTTTTGTCTCCTCTGCAAAGGAGAGTGAATACTGCTCTTTCCCTCCTGGTGGGGATGCCATTTCCAGTTGTTTTGACCTTTATATTTCTTCCTTGAGTTAAACCTGGTTAGTCAGCTGCATCCCTTTCTTTCCAGTGGTCTGGCCTGGCTCGGGGCACTCTCTCTTGGTATGCCAGGACACTAGTGTCATTAAAACATTCCCGCCTGACTTGGGGCTACTTCTGTGGTTTATCATCTTAGCACTTGCTTGGCTATCATGAGAAGATGCTCAGTCTCCCCAAACCAGGCTTTTTCTGTTGTTCCTCATGCATGGATTCCACTCTCTCCTCGCTCCCATTTCCTGGCTTCCCTCAAGTCGTAGCTAAAACCCCACCTTTTATGAGAAGCCTTTCCTGATTCCCCTTAATGCTACTGCTATTCTGTTGATTCTCTCCAATTTATCAGGTCTCTGTTTCTTGTTTGCTTGGTAGTGCTTTTCATGTTGTCTCTCCCATTTAGACTGTGAGCACCCTAAGAGCAGGGACTGTCTTTTGACTTTCTTTGGTATCTCTGCTACTTAGCACAGGGCTTGACACTTAATACGTGCTTTTCAATTGATGATGCCTGGTGGGAGTGGAGTGGCAGAGAACCCAAGGGGGGTGAGTTGCTAACAAAAGAGCAATGAAGTATTCATATTAACATGGAAGGGTGAACTCTAGCCTTATCTTTTTCTGGGGCCCCAGCCAGGATAATACTGTAAGTCATAGGGACTGTACAGGTTCGCAAAGAGAGGGGCTTACTAGGGGTAGTATAGTAGTTGTTGTGACTTTCAAGGAACTCTGATTTGAGAACTATCTGTATAGTTTACTGTAAAAACAAAACATATATTTTGAGTCCTTGCAAATCTGTGTGCTTATAAGGTGAGGGAAGGGAAGTGTTAACTATTAAAGTTGCCATGTTCTACCTGGATGGATATAACCAGCAAGATAAATGAGAGGTTCCTAAAGTGCATCTAGGTACATTGTGTCAAGAGGGAACCTCTGACCTGGAGTTCTAATTCTCACATTCAATCCTCAAAATAACTCTATGAAGTTGGCTGGACAAGTATCATTACTTCCATCTTTTGGATAATGAAACTGAGGTCCACAGAAATGGAGGGACTTGTCCAAGGTACTGCAGAAAATAGAGATGTTGGACTTCTAACCCCAGGCATCTCTGTTTCTTTATCATTATTTATCATCAGTCAATCAGTCAACCAATCAATAAACGTATTAAAATCTGATATGTATCAGACATTATATTAAATGCTGGGGATACAAAAAGAGGTAAAAGTCCTTGCCTTCAAGGAGTTTACATGGGGAGAGACAACTGGAAGGGAGCCCAAAAATGACCGAACCCAACCTCCTCATTTTACAGATGAAAAAACTGAGGTCCTGGCAGGAGAAGTGAATTGTACACACTGAGTTAGTGGCAGAGCTGGGATTAGAGCATGGCTATTTTGACTAAGGATCCAGGACTGTTCCTTCCACAGCATGATGCTATAAAACCCTATTTCCCCTCAGAGATGCTCCTAAGCAGTTTTTTTCCCCCAAGGCTGTGTTCAGTTCTCACTGTCCCCCTTACCACTATGTTGCTCCTTACTCTCTTAGAATTCTACTGGGGCAGTTTCCAGGAAGAGGGAGGAACAAACCACTGGTGGTCTCCTATAAGGCTTTCTATGGGAGGGTCAAGAGAAGGACATTTGTTGGGGATGGGTTTGTTTTCTACATGTTACTGCCATCAGTGAATTTCCACTGGCAAATACCTTTGACAGTTATAAATTGTGGTAAATTACTCTGAGACCTTCCAAGTTGAAATAAAACCTATCTTATGTTTATGCATTTTGAAATTGTGATATGATTTAATTCTCATAATAGATATTGTGAAATACATGATGCCACTGAAAGATATTAATGAATTTTTACAGGGTTGCATTTCACACAAAGGATAAGTTCTCAAGAGAGGCTTCCAGGCTCCTGGTTCTTTAATATATATCATGGAGAACATTTCATTCTGCTGCAGGAAAACATTTGCTTTCATCCTTCTCCCAAGATGATACTTCTGTAGGGGTTGATGCTGGTGGTCTCTCATTCTTTTATCAGTGGAATTGTAATTTTTGATTGAAATTAGCACTCTGGAGGCATTTCTGGTTAATGAATTGAGTCAGGAAGTTATCTAGCAGAGGGTCTGAGTGTGGCTACTTTTAATTCAGCTTATCTTTGGAATATTTTGCTATATTTTAATTCATATTTTTAGGGAGCTAGGTCATTCATTATAGAGAGCTCTTAGCCTGGAGTCAGGAAAGCCTGAGTTTAAATCCAACCTCAGACATTTATGACTGTGTGACCCCTAGTCAAGTCACTCAACCGCTCTCTGCCTCAGTTTCCTTAACAGTAAAATGGAGATAATAATAGAACATACCTCCCAGGATTGTTGTGAGAATAAAATGAGATGATATTTTTAAAGCACTTTGTAAACCTTAAAGTGGCATATAAATGGTAGCTAGTATATCACTTCAATATACAGAGTGTAGTAGAAGTAGGAAAAGGGTAGCTAGGTGGTGCAATGGAAGGAGAGAGAGAGAGATGAGCCTGGAGTCAGGAAGACCTGAGTTCAAATCCAACCTCAGATACTTACTAGCAATGAGACCCTAAGCAAATCATCTAGCTTCTCCCTGTCTCAAGCGATTCCCAGGGATGTATTTAATAGTAACAGTGATGACAATAATTTGTTGTTTAGCTGTTTTTCAGTCCTATGTTTTTTGTGTCCTAGTCCACCCTTCTCCTGACTCAGGCCCAGCTGCTCTATCCACTTTGCCACCTAGTTGCCCCAACAACAATGATAATAGCTAACATTTATGTATCACTTTAAAGTTTGCAGAGAACTTAACCAATATTATTTTATGTAACCATCACAAAAATCGTGAGAGGGTAGGTGCTATTATTATCCCCATTTTATAGATGAGGAAATGGAGACAGAAAAAAGTTAAGTGACTTTCCCAGAGTCACACAGATAATATTTGAGGTCAAATTTGAACTCAAGTTTTCCTGAAAGTGCTACCTTGCTGCCTCATCTATTACTACATCATAGATGGCTTGATGGTGGAAGGAGTTCCTACTGTGCTGTTGATAACTTTCTATCTGTCTGTTCATTGGCAAATCACATTCCATCCATTAAAAGGAGGATAATAATATTTGTACTATCTACCTCTTACATTTATGAGGAAATTGCTTTGTAAACCTTAATGTGCTACAGGAATGTGAGTTACTCGCATAGACCCACAAGGCTGAGATGATGGAGGCCTGTTTGACGAGGTCCTCTTGTTAATGAAGCCGTGATGTGTAGTGATCAGCTCTACATTCTGCTGCGTGCGGCAATGAAACCACTCAAATATGTTTATTGCTTTGTAATTTTACTTTCTGATTGCTTTATTGGCTGCATATTTCTAGTTTAATGATGAAGAAATAATGAGTGTTCTTGGAATTCTTTAATGTGTTAGGAATTGGTTGATTCTGATGGAATGGGCCAGGGCTTGATCTTTTGACTTCCCTCCAAATGGCTAATGACCTTTTATATACCATGAAAGGTTGTTATGATGGGGATAATGGCTGGGGAAGGAGAACCAGGGGGTAATGAATCCGATTTCTTTAGTGTCCATCAACTGGAAAAAAAGGAGTCTATGAGACTGAATTAGCCCCCTGTCTGAATGGAATTGAAGGAATTTGAATTATCATGGGTTGCGGCCTAGGTGGGATACTCTCCACAGAGCAGGCTGGGCCCTGGGTAGAATGTTCCAGAGACTTAAGATTTCCTAAGTGCTCTTCTCCCTGGCCCCAATTTTAGACAATTCAATGATTTTTTATTTCATCAAGATGGGACCTATTATAACATTTCTATAAGTTTTGGAGTATTTTTGAGAGCTTGTCATTAATAATGATGATGATGATGATGAATCACCTTGCAGAGGATTTAGGACAGATGGAGATGGGCGTTGAATCAACTCAAACTCTTTCTAGCTTGTAGGACCTACCAGAACTTGTATTTTGTGGGTGTAGGCACTGGGAATCTGGGCTAACTGTTATTGTAATAAAATTGCTGGTGTGGGTGAGGGGAGTCCCTATAATACCAACCAATCAATAAGCACTTACTATGTATGTGCCAGTCATTGGGGCAGCTAGGTGGTACAGTGGATAAAGTGCCCTGGGTCTGGAGTTGGGAAGATTTATTTTCCTGAGTTCAAATCTGGAATGCAACACTTAACAGCTATACGACTTTGGGCAAGTCACTTAACCCTATTTGCCTCAATTTCTTCTCTGTAAAATGAGCTGGAGAAGGAATTGACAAACCACTCCACTATCTTTGCCAAGAAACCCTACATGAAGTCACAAAGAGTTAGATACAACTGAAAGACAAACTGAACAACAAGGCAGCTAAAAACAGTCTCTAATCTCAAGGAGCTCAAATTCTAAAGGGGAAGATAACATTCAATAAACTAAGTACATACAAACTATATACCGTGTAAACGGAACCTAGTCTCAGAGGGAAGACACTCCCAGTGTGAGGAGGGACCTGGAAAGGCTTCCTGCAGAAGGTGAGATCTGAACTAAGTTTTGAAGGCAGAGATGAGGAGGGAGAGAATTCCAAGCCTGGAGAATAGCCAGTGTACAGATAGAGTTGGGAGAGTGGATATCCTGTGTGAGAAACAGCAAGGAGATGGACCCTAGAATCTTATGGGTGAGTTCATGTCATTCACATTCACAGTTATTATTACTGTGTATTGCCCTCCATTGTATTTCCCTCTCTCTATCTGTCTCTCTGTCTCTCTGTCTGTCTCTCTGTTTGTCTGTCTGTCTCTCTCTCCTCATCAAAAGTCTATTTTGCTTTTAAACACTGCTTTCCTTTTATCACCTTCTCCTTTCTCTTAACTACTTCTCCTCCTATGTCCCTATTGGCTAAGTTACATTTCTATACAGAGTTGAGTGTGTGTGTGTGTGTATAGATATAGACATAGACATAGATATAGATATATTTTCCTCTTTGAACCAATTCCAATGACAGTAAAGTTCAAGAATTTCCCCCATCCCATTTTCTCTCTATTTTAAAAGCTCCTCCTTACATGCCTATTTTATGTGAGAAAATTTTCCCCATCCTACTTCTTCAACCCTACTTCTTCCAATGCATCCCTCTTTATCATCCCTCCATTTTGGGGGGAGGTGATCATTCCAATATAATTGACTCACATCCATGCCCTCCATCTATGTAAACTCCTTTTAATTGCCCCAATAATGATAAAGTTCTTAGGAGTTACTTGTATCATTTTCCCATATTAAATAATTAAACCTAAACAGTTTAATTTTATTGAGTTGTTTATTTATTTTATTTTATTTAAGTTATTTTATTTATTGTAAAATATTTATTTTATGATCACTCTTACATGTTTACCTTTTGATGCTTCTCTTGAATCTTCTGTTTGAATGTCAAATTTTCTATTCAGTTCTGGTCTTTTCACCAGGAATATTTGAAAGTCCTTTATTTCATGAAATAGCTATTTTTCTCCCTTAAGGATTACACTCAATTTTGCTAGTTAGGTGATTCTTGGTTGTAATCCTAGCTCCTTTACCTTCCAGAATATCATACTCCTTTAGCATAGAGTTCTAAATCTTGTGTGATCCTGCCTTTAGCTCCATTATGTTTAAGTTGTTTCTTTCTGGTGGCTTGAAGTATTTTCTGTTTGACCTGGGAGCTCTGGAATTTGGCTATACTATTTCTAGAAGTTTTCACTTTGAGATCACTTTCAGAAAGTGATCAGTGGATCCTTTCAATTTTTAATTTACTCTCTGGATCTAAGATATCAGGGTAGTTTTCCTTGATACTTTCTTGAAAGATAATGTCTAGATTCTTTGATCATGACTTTCAGGTACTCCACTAATTTTTATATTATCTTTCCTATTTTCCTGGTCAGTTGTTTTTGCTAATGAAATGTTTCACATTTTCTTCTACTTTTTTCATTCTTTTGGCTGTTTTACTGTTTTTTGATATCTCATGAAGTCCAATTATCCAATTCTAATATTTAAGGAATTACTTTCTTCAGTAAGATTTTGTACCTCTTTTTCCATTTGGCCAATTCTGTTTTTTAAGATGTTTTTTTCTTCATATTTTTTGGTGCATTTTTTCCAGGCATTAATTCTCTTTTCATAATTTTCTTGCATCACTCTCATTTCTTTCCCCAATTTTTTCCTCTACCACTTTTATTTCTTTCTTTAACTCTGCCAGAAATTCACATTGAGTTTGGATCCAATTAACATTTTTTCTTTTAGGGTTTTTAATAACTACTTTCACTTTATCTTCTTCTGAATTTGTCTGAAATAGTTTTTTATGGTCAGTGTCATTTTTCAGTTCTTATTCTTTTCCAGTCTCTTCCGTGACTTTGAACTTTATGTTAAAGTTGGGCTCTGTTCACCTGAGAGTGGGGAAACACTGTCCAAAGCATCAGGCTTTTCATGCTGCCATTTTCAAAGCTAGTTCTGGAAGTCTTCAAGTTTTGGGTGCTTCCAAGGTGGTATGATCCTGCTATAGTCACTGCTGTCCTAGTGTGCACTCTAGTCTACCCAGCAAGAGTTCCTGGTCCACTGCAGCCACAAGCATTAGCATTTCTATTTGATTTGGAACTGTGATCAGGACTCCTACTCCCTTGTGACAGAGCATCCCAGAACTGAGACTCAGAACTGTGCATAGGCAATAGAGTTGCCAGTCAGCACCAGCTATACCCAGTGCCAGCAAGGGGCCCCTGTAATTGCTTTATGACTGATTGTCCTATCCCTTCACTGTCTCTGGGTTGAGAGCTCCCAAATCTGCTGCTGCTGCTGCTGCTGTTGCCTCCATTGCATGCATGGGCTGTGGACAGGTTTCCACTCTGGTGTCACAGACTTCTCCTGCTACCTCTTAAGTTTTCTTAGACCAGAAATATGTCTCATGCTGACTTTTTATTGTCTCTGTTTGGAGGAAGATGTTAAGTGGGTGGCTGCCCCTAATCCACCATCATGGCTCCAACTCAACTGGCTGACTATTGAGAGAGTAGATGAGTCCCTTAGGGAGAGACTTCACTACAGTATTCTGGACTCTGTATGCCCAGCAGTTGTTCTTTAGTGTAGGATGTGAATGCATTTTGGAGAGGCTGATTCCACCTCACCCCCACTGCCCAGTCCTTTTGAAGAGTTCTCCCCCATATCTGAGGTTTGTTTGACTTTGGTTTTCTTTTAAACAAAGCCTCCTTGTCCTATCATTGGTTAAATTTGGAATTCAGTTTGGATTGTCCAATGCCTTGGAGGGGAAATTTCAGTTCCCAGCAGAGGTTCTTCAATGTTAGGCATGTAATTGCCGCTGACATTTGTGGCCATTGTAAATCCCTGCCAAGATATTCTCCATCTCTAATGGGACTCCTTCACAGTGAGATTACATCCTGCCTGATGAGCCCATTGTCACTTCATTAATTTCTCCCTGATATTTTGCCTCCATTTTAATAGCTATTTATCCTTAGCCCTCTGAGGTCAGACAGGGTCATCATCTCTGGGAAGAAGTTTGAAACAGGCTATGGCAATTCAAGTGAAGGTGGGAGGGAACTGGTATTCCCTTTGTGGCAATACAATTTATTCCTGTGCTTCTTTCCTCAATTATTACATGTAAAAATGAAGCAAAACAGCAGGGGGGGTTGGGGAACAAGAAGAAATAAGTCCCCTTCCCGAGTAAAAAAACATCTTGTAAAGAATAATATCGTTAATTATTCAGAATGATTACTGGTCATCCTGAGTGATAAAAAGAAAAAGATAGATTGAATTCCCAGTAAAGGCACACTTTTCTGATCCAGTCTTTGTCATGTGTAATTAACCACTTAAGATTTCACAAACATCAGCTTAGTTCCTGAGCCAGGCAGACAGGCACCAGACGGGGCATCGCTAGGTTTTGCTGTAGAGACTGCTCACTATAATGATTTGCATTGCCGGTACTTAATATTTTCAAGTAAATGCCAGGAATGGGTTTTGGATGTAACTTAAAGAGTTTGCTAATTTCTTTATTCCTTGATTATTGTGTGTGTGTGTGTGTGTGTGTGTGTGTGTGTAATTGTTGCAAAAACATGATTGCTTTTCTTAAAGTTCCCAATTTATCCTGGGCAGTGAGGGAAACAGTATGGTAAAGTGGGGACAAGAGCCTGATTTGGAATCAGAGGATCTGAGTTCAAATCCAACCTTAGACACTTACCAGCTGTGTGACCCTGGGCAAGCAGGGTTAAGTGACTTGCCTCAGTTTCCTCATCTGTAAAATGATCTGGAGAAGGAAATGGCAAACCACTCCAGTATCTTTGCCAAGAAAATCAAGAAAAATGAGGTCACAAAGAGTAGTACATGACTGAAACAACTGAACAGCAACACAACAAAGATGCAATAAGATGGAAAATGTATAGCAGGATAACTTTCAATTGTTAAGAAAAGGTTAAATGATGTTCTGCATCAACTGTTTAAAAAAGGACGGGGTTAACCCAGCATTCCCACTCTTAGGAGAAAGAAAGAAAGGTCACAATTACACCAAAATATTCATCACATTGCTTTTTGTGGTAGTAAAATATTGGAAACAAAATGTGTTCCTGTCAGTTGGAGAAGGGCTACACAGATTGTGGCTCGTTGGTGTAATGGAACATAACCATTTTGTGAGAACTGAAGCATATGAAGAATTTAGAGAAGTATGGAAAGATTTATGTGAACTGATGCAGACTAAAATAAAGAGAATGATGAAAGCAATTTACACAATAGCTAAACAAAGTAAATGGAAACTTCAGTGACACAAAGAGAAACAAGGCTGCATAATTATCATTGCCAAACTTGGCCCCAAAGAAAAGTTGAGAAAAATATATCTCCCTCACTTGGAGAGGTAGGGAACAATGGGTGTTGAATAGTCCACATATATAGATCTATTTCCTTGCTTTCCCACTTCCCTCCCTCCCTTGTTTCTTTCTTTCTTTCTTTCTTTCTTTCTTTCTTTCTTTCTTTCTTTCTTTCTTTCTTTCTTTCTTTCTTTCTTTCTTTCTCTCTTTCTCTCTCTTTCTTTCTCTCTCTTTCTCTCTTTCTCTCTCTTTCTCTTTCTTTCTTTCTCTCTTTCTTTCTCTCTTTCTTTCTCTCTTTCTCTCTTTCTTTCTCTTTCTCTCTTTCTCTCTTTCTTTCTTTCTTTCTTTCTTTCTTTCTTTCTTTCTTTCTTTCTTTCTTTCTTTCTTTCTCTCTTTCTCTCTTTCTCTCTTTCTCTCTTTCTCTCTTTCTCTCTTTCTTTCTTTCTTTCTTTCTTTCTTTCTTTCTTTCTTTCTTTCTTTCTTTCTTTCTTTCTTTCTTTCTTTCTTTCTTTCTTTCTTTCTTTCTTTCTTTCTTTCTTTCTTTCTTTCTTTCTTTCTTTCTTTCTTTCTTTCTTTCTTTCTTTTCTTCTTGACTCCAGTCCATCTTTTCTACCTAGCTGCCTAAGTGAAAGTTCCTGCCATATCTGCCAGTACCAATACCAACTGCAAAGTAACTGCCACAAGTGGGCAGGTAAATACAAGAACTCTGGGAATACTAGTGCCCCACTAGACATTGGCATTTATTCCACTCTTCCCAGCCACCATCTAGGAATAATCCTTGTGGAGATGGGACCTGGCAACTGCCTCTGCAGATGCTCCAATGCCTGCCTCCTCAGGAACAGCTACTAGAGACCTGAAAAAGAAAGTTCTTGCCCTCAAAGTCTTCGGCACTCTTAAATGCTTCAACAATGCTTCAGAAAAAGATGTTTTTATTAATGGAAATAAAATTAAAGAAGATGCATTACCATCTACTTTTCTACTGCACTCTAAGGACTACTGAATTTTTCATCTCACTTGTGCTGAAAGCTCCTTTATATACTGTCTTCACTTATGTGAGCTCCCTGAGAACAGGAACTGTCTTGCTTTTTTATTTGCATCCTCAGCATTTGACACTATGTGCTTTCCACATAGTAAGAATTTAATAAATGCTTTTCACTCATTCATTCATTTGCTGTCAGATGTGGTTGATGTGTTGGTTAATTTTACAAAACTGCTTTTTCCCCCTCTTTCTTTTTTAATCTTTATTACAGGGAATGGTGCATTGTGTAGAAAGATGTTATAAAAAATGAGTGTGATGGGAAAATAAAAAGCATCAATAATTTTAATATATTGATCAGTTGTGCTGGTTTTTCTTTTTCTTTTTGGTCTTTAAAATGCTATTTGTTATATGGGATAACTTTGGGAGGGGGAGTAAGAGAGATCCTGGGGAAAAACTATGATTATATAAAAACAAAAGACATCAATAAAAATCTATTTTTTAAAAAACAGGCATCAATAAGAAGTTGACTAAAAAGAAGATGGGGAAATGTAATGTGTTTTAGAAACACGTCCATTGAAAATGGTTAACATAAATTATTTTATATAACTCTCTGAGGTTTACAGAACACTTTTCTAACAACAATCCCATAAGTTACAATTCTTATGTTTATTTTACTGATGAGGAAACTGAGATTTGGAGAGGTGATGTCCGTGGTCACACGGTAAGTAAACATCAGAGGCAAAATTTGAACCTGTCAGGTTCTTCCTGACCACAAATCTGGCTGTCTACTTGTTACTCTGCTATTCCACAGGAGCCTGAGAGATGCTCTAGGGAGGGGATTCTTAACTTTGTGTGTATGCTAATGATTCTCAAATCTACTTTTCCTGCCCCAATCTCTCTTTTAACTTTCAATCTCACATTTCCCACTGCCTTTCAGACATCTTAAACTGGATGTCCAGGAGACACCTTAAACTAAATGTGTCTAAAAGAGAATTCATTATCTTTCCCCCTAAACCTTCCCCATCTCCTATTTTTCCTATTCCTGGAGAGGACAACATTATCTTCCCACTCCGTCAAGCTTGCTGTCGTCCTGAATTCCCCACTATCCTCCTTCTCCCCATATCCAAGCTGTTGCCAAGACTTCTTGATTTTACTTTTGCAACATCTTTTGAATATACCCCCTTCTCTCTTCTGACACTACTACCACTCTAATGTTTATCACCTCATGCCTTGATTACTGTAATATCGACTTGCCTCAAGTCTCTATCCCACTCTAAGCCATTCTCCGTTCAGTCCCTAAATTGATTTTCTTAAAGTCCAGATCTGATCATGTCACGTCTCCCTACTCAATAACTTCCAATGACTTCCTATTGCCTCGAGAATAAAATATGAAATGTTCTATCTGGCATTCAAAACCTTCATAGCCTATTATACCTTACTCCCCAACACATACATTTTGATCCAATGATACTGGCCTTCTACCTGTTCACAAGCAAGACACTCCATCCCTAGGATCTGAGCATTTTTCCCTGGCTGTCTCTCATGCTGGGAACACTCTCTCTCCTCCAGTTCTGCTGACCTTCCTGGCTCTCTTGAAGCCTCAACTAAAATGCCATCTTCTACAAGAAGGCTTCTCAACCCCTTTTTAATTCTAGTGTCTTATTCTTAACTATTCTGTATGTATCTTGCTTTGTATATGTTTGTGAGTTGTCTTCCCCTACATTATAAGCTCCTTGAGGGCAGGGAGTGTTTTTTACCTCTTTTTGTATTCCCAGCACTTAGTATAGTACCTGACACATAGTAGGAACTTAATGAAGGTTTATTGTTTGATTGGTCATCAACCCCTTTGGCATTCTAATGAAACCTATGGACCCCTTGTTTTTAAATACATAAAACATACATACATAAAATTAAATACATAAAACATATGTACATAAAACATAAATACATAGGATTACAAAGGAAACCGATTATGTTGAAATATAGCTAACAAAATATTCTTTTAAGAAGTCATATACATGGACCACAGGTTAAGAATTCATATCCGAGGGTGAAGAACTCTCAGGCATTTAAATGGATCTGTGACATTATTAATTCAGAATCTCCCTTCAAGGATGCAGATTGCAATCCTTCCAAGCCTGACCCTCTTATGTTATTTGGTCCTCATTCTTTCAAAAATTCATTACAGAGAGTCCACACCACCTGCTGGAGACCTTCTTTCCATTTTCTTTTGAGCCATCTTGAGGATTCAGTGGAACATTCTGATTGTCTGCCAATCATCTCTTATTCTGCCACATGCCAGAGTCACACAATTTCTTCCCTTCTGTTTTTCTTTAGAGTTACTCTTTTATTGGTTCTATGTTGTAGCCCCTTTATGTCACACCATGGACCTCTTTATTACCAAGCTCCTTGTTAGTTCTTTGGATGCAGTAGTATTTCATCCATGGATGCCTAGTAACAATTCTGGCAAAGTGTTAGGAATTATAACAGTAGGTAGCATTTATTATCTAGCCCTTTAAGGTTTGCAGAGTGCTTTAAATAAGATATCATTTGCCCTGGGAGCTAGCTGCTATTATTCTCCCCATCTTGTAGATAAGGAAAACTGAGGCACAAGAAGTTAAGTGACTTGCCCCGGAGTCACACTGTTAGTACATGCCTGAGGGAGGGATTAAACTCACACTCCGCCACACCACTTAATATTGGAAATTTTCCAATAAATATATGTATATGCACATATACATATACATACATATGTATACACATATATACATACATGCACATATGCATACTATATATATATATATATACATATGATCTGTATATCCATCTATGTATCTATGCAACTATCTATGTATCTATCTATCTACCTGATCTTTCTATCATCTATCCCTTGCCTTGGGAGGTATAACAGATCCAGAACCTCATTGCTTAGACTAGCAAATATTAGATGCTTAATATATCCTTGTTAAATGAATGAATGAATTTACAGCAGCACATGTTTTGGAGAGAAACTCTGGTTTGGTGCATTCCCTTATTCTGGGAATAAGGAAGTAGAAGATGAGAAACATGGAGTTTGACAGGGTTGGACGTATTCTCCATGTTGGAGTGGAGGGTGGATTAGAGCAAGGGTAAATGAGGAAGGGGAGACCAACCAAGAGGCTATTACAAAAGTCCAGGAGTGAGGTGATAAGGGCTCACATCAGGGCGGTGGTTATGTGAGAGAGTAAAGAAAAGGGAGTGTATATAAGAGATGTTATTATGAAGTTAGAATCTATAGGCCTTGGCAACAGATTGGATATGGAGTGATGAGGGAATGACATTTAGGTTATGAGATGGGAAGATGGTGGTACCCTCAACGGTAACAGGGAAGGTCACAAGAGGTGAGGATTTGTCAGGAAAGATACTGAGGATCCTTCCCCCACCAAAAAAAACGTTCATATGGGAAAAATGTTCCCTTAATTAGACTGGAAATTCCCCCCCCCCTCCCCACCCAGCAAAAGTATCTTCTTCCTTATTCCTTACTGTTTCACAAACAAGACACTCCACCTCACAGCTTCAGAAATTTTCTTTAGCTGTCCCTCATGCCTGGAATACTCTTCCATCTCACCTCTGCCTTCTGGTTTCCCTGATTTCCTTCAAGTCTCAGCTAAAATCCCACTTGCTACAGGAAGCCTTTCCTAAGTCTTCCTAATTCTAGTGCCTTCCCTCTTATTCTCTCTATATCCTGTATACAGCTTGGCTTCTTTCTACCTATTTGTTTGCTTAGATTGTGAGCTTCTTGAGGGTAGGGACTGTCTTTTCCCCCCTTTTTTGTTATCACCAGAGCACAACATATGCCTGGCACCTAATAGGTACTTAACATATCTTTACTAACTATTGGTTGACTGATATCAATATCTGACATCAGAGTTGCATCAAACCTAAGCTTTGGTTAGATCTAAGCTTTGGAAGAAACATTTTTTGAAGCAGCAAATCCATTAAAGAAGAGAGCAAGGATTTTTTTTAGCTACCTTGTATGTCACAAAAATAGGAAATTATTTCCAAGCACCATTCACCTGCCCCCACTGTTATACTTGTAGCTCGGGGCAGCTAGGTGGTGCAGTGGATAGAGCACCAGTACAGGAGTCAGAAGGACCTGAGTTCAAATCTCACCTCAAACACTTGACACTCACTAGCTGTGTGACCTTGGGCAAGTCACTTAACCCCAACTGCCTCATCCTGGGTCATCTCCAGTCATCCTGATGAATATCTATCTGGTCACTGGATTCAGATGACTCTGGAGGAGAAGTGAGGCTGGTGACCTGCACAGCCCTCCCTTACTCAAAACAAAGTCAAGTGCAAGTCATGTCATCATTTCTCTGATGGCATGTCTTCTTCGTCAAAGAAGGACCAACACACTTGTAGCTCAAACACTGTTCTCTCTCCTTCTCCTAGACCAGACAAAAGACAGACACCAAGTAGTCAACTAGGTTATTCATGGGTAGATGACTCACTGCATGGACTAAGGGGGAGTAGATTTTTAGTGGCAGCCTGGATCCCCCCTTTCATTCACTTGTCTTCTTCCTACTGCTCATTGCTATGTGCCCAAAGGAAGAAACTAAGTATGTGGTCCAAACCTACTACTTCCCTTTCTTCATTATTTAACATCTGCAATTTGGCTTCTGTCCTCACCAATCTATTAAAATTGTGCTCTCAAACAACATTAAAGACCACCTAATTGCCAAATCATAAAATCATCTGGTCCAACCTGCTCATTTTATAAGTGAGGGAACTGGTTCAGAGATATGCCCAAGGTAAAGTAGGGAGTTAATGATCCAGCATTCTTCTCTCAGACATTTTTTCTCTTTGACCTCTCCATGGTACTGCTGACTACCCACGCCTTGAAATGCTCTTCTCATGGCCTTGATGACTCTCCATTATCATTCTTCTCCTTTAAACTCTTTGATTATTCTTGGCCCCTTTTCCTCTTCTCATTTCTTAATTATGAGTGCACCTCAAAGTTTAATCTATAGCCTTCTGTTATCTCTCTAATAACCCTTCTGCCAATAAAAGAAGTTTTATTGATACTTTTTGTTTTTACAACAAGAGTAATTTCTGAAAATATCCTCTCCGTCTGCCCATCCTGCATTGAACACTCCCTTTTAACAAAGAAAAAAATAAAAGCACCTAATATGGTGACTGAGTTTTACAAGATATACAAAGTTCTGTCCTCTGCCATGAGGAAGGAATGTAGTTTCTTTTTCCTTCTCTGGGGCCATTATTGATGGTTCAGTTACTCAAAATTCACCTTTCTTTCAAGTGATATTTTTACTTACATTATTGTAAGTCATCCTATATATTCTTTTGGTTCTGCTAATTTCACTCTGGTTCAGTTTATGCAAATCTTCCCTTGTTCCTCTTAATTCCTCATATCCCTCATTTCTCATTTTACAATCATGTTCCATTACATTTATATGCCACAGTTTTTTTTTAAAGCCTTTCCTCTATTGATGGGCACCCACTTCATTTCCAGTTTTTATTATCCCAGGGTACTGCTATGAATATTTTGGCATGTATTGAACCTTTGCTGTTTTAGTTTTTTAATCTCCTTGGTATATGCCCTTGAGTGAGATAACTGAATCAAAGGGTATAGATAATTTAATCATCTTTCTTGCACATTTTCAAATTAGTATTCAGAAAAGTAGAATCAATTCACAGATCTACTAACAGTATATCTGTGTGCTTGCCTTCTCATAGACCTTAGAACATTGACTGTTCCAACTTTTTGTCATATTTTCCATTTTGAAGAATATTAGTTAAAACCCCAGAGCTGCTTTAATTCACATTTCTTTTATTACTAGCAATTTGGAGAATATTTTCAAGTAGTCATTCAGAATTTGAAATTCTTTTTTTGAAAGCTTGATACCTTTTGACCACTTATCGATAGGGAATGACTCTGGGTCTTATATATTTGCGTAAGTTTTCAGTGTATCTTTGCAATCACACTTCTATTTGGGACATTTGATGCAAATATCTTTCCTACTTTGCAATTTCTCTTTATTTTTCCTTCATTGATTTAATTTGTTACCCCAGGGTTCAAGACTGGGTCATTTGCCTAAAACTCTCTTTACTGGCCAAGAGGATGATAACTTGGCTGTGAGTGTGAGAGACTGAGCTGCAGAGAACTTGGGAGAAGAAAGGCATTCATTTTGTTTTCTGCTTGAGAGTGGACACATATGGTTCCAGACCTTCTTTGGGGAGAAATTTGGAAATGGCAGATGACTCCTTTACATATCTGCTTTTTGACTTTTTTCCTGAAGAGGGTCTGGAATCACACGTATCCTCCCTTGAAGCAGGAAGTAAAAAGAATGTCTCTTTTTTGCCCCATGTTCTCCCAACACCTCTCCGCTTCTTGTGGGCTCACAGCATGGAGTCATCATCTTTATCAATGAGAAAAGTCTTATGTAAATAACCCAGTCTTGAACCCTTAGTTATCCATCTCTAAACAGATATAGTCAATTGAAAGTAGGGATCCTGCATTTAAAGTGCACTAAACAAAGTGATGACTCCTATCCTGGTAAAAATAAGTAATATAGTATTTAAAATATAGCATTTTGGTAAATGCTATAAATAAATGTTGGTAAGACTAAGAAAAAAGAAATCATAGAAATGAAACAGATGAGTTTGTCTACACAGGGATGGAATCTTCATTCAATTCTTTGTTTCCTCAATGGTTCCAATGTTGTTTGATTCTGATAGTTTTCCAGAAGCTAATACAACCACATCTGAACCTTATATACCTCACTATCTTATCAAAAGGGATGAACCCAATGAAGACAAGATATTTATGTGCTCTAGAAGAGGTCTGAACATTGCAGTACCCAGAACTGGAAAACTGTGTCCCCTGTAGGTTAATTTTCCCTGGCTTTACCTTTTACAAAACTTACCTTATCACAAAATGGAAACCTTCTTGAGGTGAAAACAGAATTCTCTGGTTTTAAATATTAATATATTTATTAAGAGTAACTTTGAAAAGTCTCAGATCTACAACTAGAAGAGACCTTCTTAGAAGTTGGGAACCTGTGGCCTAGAGGCCACAAAGGGTCTTCTAGGTCAGTCAAAGGGGCCACACTTGAGGACCTAGAGAGTTGCAAGTGGCTTTGAGGATGCAGGTTCCTCATGCTTGTCTTAAGTGTCTCAGACGATCCTCAAGTCCAACTATTTGATTCTATCGAAGAGGAAACTGAGGCTAAAAGAAATAAAGTAAGTTGCCCAGGGTCATACAACCAATAAGTGACTGAGGCAGAATTTGAAACCAAGTCTTCCTACTTCAAATCCAGGACTCTGTCCATTTTCCATGCTGCCTCCCTCTCAGTGTATACCATTACTCTCTTCCACTACTCTAAGTCTACTCTGGACAGCTACCTACAAGCATCATGGTAGATCTGACACTTACCATTAGTGTTACTATGGGTGAGTCTAACCCTCTCTGAACCCATCTCCTCATCTGTAAAACAAAGATAATAATATATTAAATGTCTATTCCATAGGCCTGTGGTGAAGTTCAGACGAACTAATGCAGCTGAAGCACTTTGGACACATCTAAAATGCTACATAAATGTCAGTTATTACTTTATCTCATCTTGAGGGAAAGATGAACATCTAACTCTTCTGTGGATGGAAATATGGAATCCCAGTGAGGTAAGGAAGCCAGTCAGTCAATACACATTTATTAAGCACCTTCTCTATACCAGATAGTGTGCTTGGTGCTGGATGAGTGTACAACAAAACATGCCACACTATCACCTCACCCTTCTCTAGGAGGAAGGAAAGGAAGTAGTATTTTATTAAGTACCAACTGTATGCCAGATGCTTGACATTTCATCTCATTTGATCCTCACAACAAGCCTGTCAGGTATGTGCTATTATGATCCCCACTTTACAGTTGGAGAAGTTGACGCAAACAAGGTTGTTAAGTGACTTGCTCAGAGTCACATAGCTAGTATCTGAGGCTGGATTTGAACTCAGGTCTTCCTGACTCCAGGCTCAAGGCTTTACCTACTGGATCACCTCACTGGAATTGGCTGTCTTTTGAGATCACAATGCAAATAAAACCCCCCTTTTTACGGCTGCCCAGACAACTGAAATAGGGCAGCTAGGTGGCACAGTGAATAGAGCACCAGTCCTAGAGTCAGGAAGGCCTGAGTTCAAATTCAACTTTAGATACTTATTAGCTGTGTGACCCTGGGAAAGTCACTTAACCCTGTTTGCCTCAGTTTCCCCATTTGTAAAATGAGCCGGAGAAGGAAATGGCAAACCACTTCAGTATCTTTGCCAAGAAATTCCCAAATGGGGTCATGAAGAGCTGTACATGATGGCAACAAGAGAGTTACAAACAAGATGCTGTCTGCTAGACTGAAATCAAACCTCCTGCCCCTAATCTAACCCAAGTGAGGGGTAGAACCAAACTGATAACCTAACCCAGGAAGTCTAACTTCCAGTTGCCTCCTGTCATATGTGCTTTGTGCCACAACATTCCACACAGCTCCACTGGGGGAAAACAACAATCTGATTTGGGGGGATGGAGGAGGATGGAGAAGCAGCAGGTGGCCAGAGCCTAATTAAGTATTTGTGGAAATGATTCTGAGGTTTTTCCCACCTGGGATGGTTTAGCTTTCCTGGATGAAAGGCTGAAGGACATGAAGTCCGAGCTCTGGCACCTCCCACAGAATATTAATGGAGACATGTGCTTTCCTGGGTTGTCTACATAGAGGGACCATGGATGCGGGCAGGATGGGGAGGGGGAGGTAACTTCTGTTTGCAGGCTGAACATGAACAGGAAACAACTGCTTCATAATGAGAGAGAACCTCTGGCCCCTGTTACTTCCAGGATGAAGGCGGTTTTATTTTTTATGTTTTATTTTTATGTTTATTATTGTTTTTTATGTTTTATTTGTTTTTTATGTATATTTATTTTACATTTATTTATGTTTATTTTATTTTTATGTTTTATTAGAATAGCTCTGGTTCCTTTTTATCCTTTCTGCCACTGTTAGAAGAAAAAAAAACCCCAAACTCTGCCTTCTCATTTAACCCCATCTTTCTAAATCCATAGCCTGGGTAGAATAAAAGATAACCTGTGCTTGGCACATTTTCTGCTTGCTCTGGGAGATGTAGGAAATGAACCAGCGTGCCTGGTGCTGGAGGTGGGTGGGGGAGATACCCTTGTTCTCTGGTTCTTTTAAGACTGGAATCTCTCAACTCTGAATGCCATGATCAGTCATGATTTCTGAGGACCAGAAGGATATCCTCCTATTGATGGAGAGGTGATGAACTGAATATGGACAATGAAACATATTTTTGGACATAGCCAATGAGAGGATTTTTTTTTTGTATGGCTATGACTATGAATATCTGAAACAAAGTTTTTCTTTTTTTTTATTGAGGAGTAATAGGTAAAAAGGAGAACAAATAAATGCTGGATAATTAAAAAACTTTTTTTTAAAAGACCAGAATCTCATAAAGCTAGACTTTAGACAAAAACAAGCTCTTCAATGCTTAATTCTCTCCTCCCTCCTTTTGCTACCTTGTCTTGAAAGGCTGGAAAAGAGATTTCCAGCATTCCTCCCAATTTGACTTCCTCATCATTCAATCAATAAGCAATTATTAAATACCTGTTAACTTACTTTGTGCCAGGCCCTGTGCTAGGGGCAGAAACAAAAAAAGTAGCCCCTGATCTCAAGGAGTGTATCTTGATGGGAATGGCAGCCTGAATGTATCTAGCAGCTATGCTAGTGCAGTGGATAGAGAGCTGGGCCTGAGTCAGGAAGACTCATCTTCCTGAGTTCAAATCCGGCCTCAGACCTTAGTAGCTGTGTGTCCCTAGACAAGTCACTTAACCTTGTCTGCCTCAGTTTCCTCATCTGTAAAATGAGCTGGAGAAGGAAATGGCAAATCACTCCAATATCTTTGCCAAGAAGACCTCAGTGAAGAGATCATGAAAAGTTGGATACTGACTAACAACAAAAGTGTCTCAGCACTGGTGATTCCTGCCCTAAAGGAGCTTATAGTCTAACTGGAGGGGACAACATATATGTGAAGAGGCATGTACAAAATAGATGCAAGGAGATTTTGTGGGGAGTGCCCTGATGACTGGGGAGATAAAGGAAGGCTTCATGTAGGAGAGGGCAGTTAAGCTGATTCTTGAAGGAAACCAGGGATTCTGAGAGAGACAAAGTGACCATCATATGAACAGAGCAAAGGCACAGAGAAGTCATCCAGGTTATAGAGGAAAAGGATGGTCTCCATCCAAAACAGTTCTAGTCAGTTCTTTGAGGACCTTGGGGAACCCTGCTCCTGAGACTTGGGATAGCACACACAACAGGAACACACTCAAAAGTAAATGTTCCTTACCTGAGTATAGGTCAGCATCTTCCCACCTATCATTTCAGAGGGGAAAGAAGGAAATTTGTCCTATGAATTATGAACCTCGATATGACCTATGCCACATCAATTTGCATACAAATGTTTAACAAATAGAACAGCAGCTGACATTTCTATCGTATTTAAGGTTTTCAAAGTTATTTATAAATATTATCCAACCTGATCCTCCCAACAGCAACCCTATGTAGTAGATTATGTTATTATCCTCATTTTAAAGGTAAAGAAATTGAGGCTAAGAGAAGGTAAGGGTCTTGCCCAGTGTCACGCAGCTAATGAATGTCTGAAGGAGAATTTGAATTTGGTTGCTCCTGTCTCCAAGTCCAGTGCTCCAAGTCCACCACAATCTGTCCATTAGAATTATATAATATCCTGTTGTTTTCAAGGACTGAATCTCTGCAAGTAGATTATAAACTCCTTGAGGATAGGAAGGAGGAGACACTCCTTCTGAACTAGTGTACTGCTGACCCACAAGAGATGCTTAACAAATGGTTATTGAGAGAAAGAGAACATTACTCAGGTACTTAGTACAATATAGAATGAAGCAGGAGACTGCCTATGAAAATTAAGGGCAATTTAAAGACCTATCTGGATAACAATAGAAGTTAAGTGAATGAAAGAAAAAGCAACAATACAGAATAAAGATCTAGAGATTTTTTTTAAAGGACAAAAGACCAATTTTAGAAAGCAAAGTTGTTTTTTTCTCTAATGACATGAGTTTTAAGATGTCTTTAAAATTCAGAATCAAAGACACTGCCCCATTAGTTAAGTCACTTTTAACCATGTTGCCTAAGCAGAAAATAAACTGTGTATAAAGGAAAACAACTTACAATGGAGTACAAAACCATCCTGTGACTGTGTATTAGCCACCATCAATGGAATAGAAAAGATGCAACTGTAGGATGGTTTGGGCTCTATTGGAGGTAGAACATAGATCTTGGCCTCTGACTAAGGGTTGTTTCTTGTGTCCCCTCCCCACCCATTTCCCACGTTGATGGCTTGGTGGGTGGTAGTTTCATTAGTCAGAGAAGATTGGTCACTATACTGCCCACTTAGTAGATTTTAAAGGGAGAGGCAGTTTGTATGTGTGGAGATTAATATGTCTGTTTTCTATGAGTTACCTTACCAAGCAGGTGCACTGGATACAGGGCAAGCCTGTTTGTTGAAAGGAGCCAATCAATTTCCTGCAGGGAGTCAGTCTTACTCACTCCCAGATGCCTTTGCTGGCCTTCTCTGGCTGACTTTGCTGAGTTGTGCCTCCCTAAACTGATCCAAACCAGCCTTGAAGTCAACTATTCCTGCAAAACATCCTGCTTCTATGTCCACATGTTCCTGGGAAAGATTATCCATTCTTTTTCCCAACCCCTCTCTCAACCTCTGTTTTGTGATTTCTAAGTATAAATCTCCCCTGCCTCTCCTGGGCTATGGGCTCCTTTGTACCTTGTCCTAGGGCAATAGTGTCTGATTTTCCTCCTAATAAAACCTTTCTGCTTTTAACTAGCTTGGACTTCTCTGCATTTTGAGGGGTGGGCTTTGCTGACACATGCCTGTAGTGTTCTTCCTTTTTCCTCACTTAACATGTGACTTGAGACTCCATAGACTTCTTCCTTAGAGGCTTCCCTCCGCTCCAAGCTACAGAGTCTCTCCTCATGGAGATGAAAATGAGACTTGTTCTCAAGTCTTTGGCTGCTTCATTTTCTTTGTGGTCTTTTTTTCTCCCTGAGCACAGGGGACCTAACAGTGATCCTGAGATGGAGGTTTACAATCTTGATGGCTATCTTAGGAATTTGAGAGATTGGGTCTTTCATTTGGTGCTGGTTGTAATAAGGGAAATATTTTCTGCAGGAACTAAAGTGTTTCTTATTAGAAGATGAGCCCTGACAAGAAGACAAACCCGAATCATAGTCCTGCTTGCTAGAAGAATCTTGAGAAATTTATTTTGACAGTATAGAGCTGAGAGGAAGGTGAAACACATGTTTAGCAGTCCCACAAAATGCTTCATAATTTGATACTTTAAGTATTGTAGCACTCTTTCTGAGCTCATTCTCTCAATTTACACTGGCTGCATCCCCAAAAGGATGACTGCCACTCCTCTCAGGATTCTAAGGGCATCCTGTGACTAACCAACCTCTTAATTTTTTTTTTGTTTGGTTATTTTTCAGTCATGTGATTCCCCAATTGGGATTTTCTTGGCAAAGATACAAGAGTTGTTGACCATTTATTTCTCTAGCTCATTTTTACAGATGAGGAAACTGAGTCAAACAGGGTTAAGTGACTTGCCCAGGGTGGCCGAGACCAGATTTGAACTCAAGAAGATGAGTCTTCCTGACTCCAGGGCCAGCACTCTATTCATTGTGCCACCTAGCTGCCCCATCCTCTTAAATACTACTATCCATGAAGCCCCACTGACATGCTTCCTCTAATAATTATCCAGTATATTAATTTGCTTCATTATCAAAGCATTCACTCAAATGGCATAGCAAAACCTATAAAGTATTTCCTCTGCAAACCTGGTATGTCCTCTTCTACAAGTACATACAGTGTCCACCAAAGGAAAAGTGGGTATGATCTTAAAACATATTGATGGTAGGAAGCACGCGTGATCAAAGCATGGAACTTCTAAGCTACAATGTCCTTCCTTTCTCTAGAGGATTCCTCAAGAACTACACTGTATGGCAGGGAGCTGACCAGTCAGTCACTCAACTGCCAGGCTGGGGTGGCTCCTCACAGGGCATGGGGTCTTAACTTGATTGGTTAATCAGTTACCAGATGGAATCAAGCAGATCTATGAGCTGCTGAACTGCCTTTTTATACCACCTTTTTGGCTATAATTGAAAAAGAACTGGATTTAGAGTAAGGTAGACGCATATAAGCCAAAGAAACAAAAATGTATAACTGCAATACAAAATTTTATCTTAATCTTTTAGGGTTCAGATGATCATGAAAAGGTTGAATTGTGTTCAATATACTTTAAGAATACAAGGAAGTATATTAAATTCAAATTTTTACTGCTTATTTGGCAACAGATGAGTCACAACTTTGGCTTCAGTTTCTCTAATTGTATGGATAGGGCATGCTAGATTAGATGTGGTTCTTAAAGCTCTGGGCTGTATTTCCCCAGTAGCCCATTAAAAGTTTGGACCCTGCAAAGCTCAAGTGATGTGATGTCAGTCCTGATCACAAACTCAGATAGCAGGTGTTGATTGGAAGATGACTGGTGATGCAGCACCTCTGGATGTGTGGAGGCAAAACTGAGTTGGAAAGGAAAGGTTAAAAGGGAGAGATGAGCTAAAGAGGCTAACGGTCTTAGCCTGCTGGTCATGGGTCTTTGGTCTCAGATACTGAAGTTCCTTTTCCCCTTTATTTCATGAATGCTGGTAGTGTCATAAAATTCAGAAACAAAAGATTGACATTCCCAAGATCACTGCTGTCAAATACATTGATGATAGGTAAACTAATGTAAACAGTTTTAGGGATTATCCTTTACCCAAGTCGAGCCTTTCCAACTCCAAGCAATGATAATCAGTTTTCCTAGAGAGTTCAGTGAATGATGGCATCATCATCACCACTAAGATTTATGCAGTACTTTAAGGTTTTCAAAGTGATTTGCGTTTTTTAAAAAAGTGCTTACGGTTTAAGTCCCCAGACATATGCCTACTTTAAATCTCTGCTTTGAGAAACATTGAAACAATAGGATCACAGCAGCTTTGGCATCTCTAGGGCTCCTTTAGTTCTTTGTCCCTGGAATGGAAATGAGAGACTGAATGGGAAGGACAACATGGGTAACTTTACCATATTGCTTTGTAACTTTACCATTACTTTGCCCTAATCTCTAATCATTATTACTTGCAAGGAAACTAGGGCAACTGAGAGATCATCTCTAGGATAACTGCCCTCCTCCTGTCCTCCACATATACAATCATTCCATCCTTTGGAATTTTCCATCTTATCTGTGAAAGCAGTTCTTTTGGTATCAATCCCCCAGAAAGCATTTTTAAGCATCTTGTATGTGTCAACCTGGGTTCTGGGGATACAAAGATAAAAATGAAATAGTCACTGTCCTCGAGAAGTTTGTATTCTGTCAGGTGAAACAACATGTGCATGTATAAACTTATTTAAAGTATATACAAAATAAAATACAAGATCATCTGTGAGAGGGAAGGAGAAGGGGGAGAATTACTAGAAGCTAGTGGAGATGGGGTGGGGTGTGTGGGGATGGGGTGAGGAAGGGGACCAGGAAAGGTATAGTGGAAGCATCTCCATAGCTCTTTGCTCCATTCTGTTCCCAGTGGTGGTCTTGGCAGCCTCAATAAGAAATTCATGTGTTACCGTGCTATTGTTTAGAGAGATTCATATTTTTTACAGCAATATAACCCATTTTACCTTTATAGTAATTGTTTTGGAATAAGAAGTAATCATCCAGGACTGACCACCTTGCTTTACTAAAGCACTCCTTTCTCACTCCTGGCAAATTGCTTTGAGAATTGAACAGAGCCCTGCTCAATCATGCAGAATATCCATTCCGAAGGATGCCGTGGAAATAGATCTATGTTATACTCACCAGAGTCATGCCTTCTTCTTTTTCCCAGAGTTAAAATAGTGAGTGCTTGCTTCATTCCACACCCTCGTGGTCATGAGGCTGGGCTCATTAAATCCAGGAGCAGGACAGGGGAGTAGGGTATGAATGTGTGGTAGAGGCTTTTAAAGAAATTCACCATAACAAACTGGTAAGTTAAGGATTCCTGTCCTTAAGACAGACCTCTGGCAGGTAAATTATTGATGTTTTTTTATTTTCTGTTTTTGGAGTGAGGGAAATGAGAGAATCTTGGTTCAAATCTAATCTCTGATTACCTGTTTGACCATGGGTAAATTGCTTAATCTGCCTGGGCCTCAGTTTCTTCATCTGCAATGTGAAGGTGGGGTAGATAACCTCTAAAGTCTTTTCCATTTCTAAATGTGTGATACTATGAAATTAGTTTGTCAACTATCAAAATAGATAAGACTTGAGGATGGGGGAGAGGTAAGAGGGAGAGAGGAAAAGACAGAACCAGAGAGACATACAGAAAGGGAAAGAGACAGAAAGAGATAGAGGCAGACATCAACAGACAATGAAAGACAGAGAGACAAAGAAAGAAAAAGATGTATATTAAGAGACAACCACAGATAGTCAATGAGAGACAGACAAAGAGAGACAATGAGAGAAAGTGACAGAGAAAAAGAGGGGAGAAAAGGAGATAGAGAGGGGAGAAAAGGAGATAGAGAGGGGATAGGATAATAGAGAAAGAAACAAACATGTTGGTCAGGAGAGGGAGCATGCCTCCATAAAGTATAAGGAGGTTTTTTCCCCCTCTCAGTATTACTCCTCTCAATGTTTCTGTGATCCATGGGCCTTGCTTCAGGGGAACAATTTTCATCAATGAGATTTTATGGGCTGCTATGAAATTTCCTTTTAAAGATTTCACCAAAGTAATGTGAAGGGAGTCAAACCAGACCCTACAACCTATTTATTTCAGGTTTGCCACCAAGTTGTAACTGGTTAGATTTGCTGGGGTATTGTCCAAGAACAAACATGGAGGAGTTAATTTTCTTCCCATGGGAGGTACAAATATTCACCATGCCTGCTGTCTTTCTACCTCACAGTCCTCTGCTGGCCTGTGGAGTACTCTGCTACTACCCCAGGTCCCAACCCTCAGAAGGACATGTCCCTGTAGCCTTGTCCTAGGACTGACCTTATTGCCATCATCCCTGTGTGATCACAGGTTGATGTCTCTGAGGTATGGGCTGTATCCTCTCCCAGGAAGACTTAGGCTGTCCCCTGCACTGCTCTCATCCCCCAACTGAATTTGCCTTGGACAAAAGAATTCTTAGTTAGTAACTCTGGGTTCCCATTCCTTCAGTTAGGAAAAAGTCACAGCTGGGCTGGACAGCTTCATCCAAATCTGTCTACAAAACACCTGTTGGGACCATGACCAATTCAAACAACATCTCTAGGCCCTGATGGGGCCAGACCCATAGGAACATGATCTATATTTGCTGGTTAGGTTTTCAAAGTGGAACTATAATGATGTTTCTTCCTCTGGGGAGTTTGCCGTCACGTGGAGAGATAAAACAGGCACAAGTGTTACCATTCTCTGGCTAACTTTCAATTTCTTACAGCAATGGCGGAGCTCTCACATGTGACTTCAGAAGAAACTGGAGGGCAGGGGTCTAACTTGGCGGCTTTTAACTCCTATGATTTTATATTATTGCAGAATGAAGCCTGAACTTCACCTCTCACTGTCCCTTTCTTGGACCTTATATCAATACTAAATTTTGACTTTGCTTCCACTTCAGACATTTCTTCATCCTCTGGTTTTTTAGCCCTAGGATGTCCCTGCAATCCTGAGAGAAGTAGCAGCCTTCCTTCTGGGGACCCAATCAGTGTCTTCTTGGCTCTTAATCTTGGCTTATTTGTACTCCAATTCTGACCCCTCTATGTACACTTCTTGGTAGCAGCCTTCTTTCCTTTTTCCCCCATTCTCCAAGCTTGCTAAACTTCAGGGTCAGTATCAGAAACTCCATGCAGCCTCAGACATTAATGGAATTTATCTCCACCCCTCGGGAAAAGTAGAGTAAGTCTTTTATGTTGGCAGCAGGAGACACTTGTGAGTACTGCAGACTGAGCTGCCACTGAACTTGGGAAAAGGGTGAATGATAGAAATATATTTGGACTCTCTACTTTGGAGGATATACCAATTTTCCCCCTAAAAGGCAAGGAAGTTGTCCCCAAGATTTGAGGAAGTTAAGGCTTCAGCTTTTGACTTGGCTTCCCCATTGTCCAGGGGTATAAAAGAGACCAGCCCATGAGGACTCTATGAGGAGTCATTGCTTCTCTAATAGTGGGTGAGTGGATCATTGTCACAAGTCACCACTCCCTGCTGTCCAATTGCCTTTATAAGAAGAGAGAAAAGTGGCATTGCCAAGAAGTAGGAGAGAGTCTTGGTTCAATCCCATCCCCATGGGTTGACTGTGACTGCCCAGAGTCATGGATTCCTGGTTTTACCCCTGCTTTTGCTTTGGAGTCAAGTACAGTTTCCCCCTCCAAGTGTCTCTATGCTGTAATATGTTACAGCTGTAGTTGTTGATGGATAGCCTTTTCTGATTCCCCTGGTTACAAGTATTTTCTCCTTCCTCAAGTTTGTATTTATCTGTTTACATTTATATCCTTCCCCCAAGCAGAATATAAACCCTCAGAGGGTGGTGGATATTATTCTGTATCTTTGTTTTGTCATGGGAAATACTCTAAACCTCAGTTAATTCTATTGTAAAGAGTTGTAAAATGGAGCTATTTGTTCCATATACCTGACATGGTTGTGATTTCTTTGTTACCTTGACCTGGTTTGTCAAGGGTATATGCAGAGTTTGGTGACTTTCTGGGCATCGTTCCAAATTGCTTTCCAAAATGACTAGTCCAATTCCCAGTTCTACCAAGAGTGTACTAATGAATATGTTTTCCTGCAGACCACTCCAACACTTATCATTTTTCTCTTTTGTCATCTTTGGCAATGTGATAAATGTGATGTAGAACCTCAAATTTGCTTTAATTTGCATTTCTCCAGTTATTAATTATTTAGAATATTTTTTCATATTATTATTGATAGCTCTTCCATCAAAAACTGTCTGGTTATATCCTTTGACCACTTTTCTATTGGGGAATGGCTCTTAGATTTATAAATTTGAATCTTATTTATCTTTGATAAGAAATTTTTATCAGGGGAACATGCTGCAAAGATTTTTTTTTTTCTGAGTTACCTATGTGAGAAACACATGTGGGGATCACAGAATTGCCTGGTCAAGGTCAGGGAATAACCCTGCGCTGCTGCCCTGGTTGGGAGCCCTCAGGACAATCCATGAGATAAGCAATTAGGAAAGGCATGAGAAGCAGGTATGCTTCTCTCAAAGAGCTCACACACCAATACTGAAGCAAGAGCAAGCCTATACACTGTTAGTTAGTTCAGTCTTACTCCTCCATCAGAGCCAGGATTGGTCCAGACTCCTCCAGGTTACAGCTCTTCCCTCTACTCCCATTGCATTCTCTTCTTAATATGCTCCCCCTTCCTAGTCACATATTCCACTGATGTGGATGGAAACAGTGCCCTAAGAGTTAAAAATAATATTAAGGATTGATTTTGTGAAACCCTTGGTTTATTTCCTAACCTGATGGTGCCCTAGCTTTTACCCTTATCACAAAACTTCCTCTTATCTTGGACCATAAAATTCCTTGTCCCCACCTTTCACCCTGGGGAATGGGATTTCCTTATCTCCCTTATCTTGCATCATTCATAGCCCTCACCCTGTTTCTTCATCTTGCAAGACTTGTTTATCCTAGATCTCTAATCCCTGCATAAGCAAACTCCAAAATCCTCTTCTATAAGTCTGGTCCTTTTCCAATATCACTGCCTTTGTGTAGCTCCTTGCTAAATCTCAAGCCTGCTGTTTTTGTACCACTAAAACTCCCAGTGGCTACAGAGAAGGTCTAAGTGATTTCATTCACATTTTCAACCAGCTCTCCCATCTGTCTCTTCAACACCATTATCAGAAAAAGGCAGAAAGCTTCACCTTAAGGTGAGTCAGTTAACATGCTTGAGGTTCATAAAGCAGTCTCACTTGTGATGGGGTGTGACCCCTTGGGTTCAAGCCATTTGTATTGTCCCAACCTTTCTAGTTTGCTTTAGACCCTGATGTGCTCAACCACCATCCTTGCAAAACAGTACATGTAGGCTTATAACAAGCTTCCAACAGCCTGGGACGTTTTACCATTTCTCCAGAACATATGTGGGAGCAAAATGAGATACAATAATATCCATTCTTACAGCTATTTCTCTTTCTCATTAGATTTGTTCTAAAAATTTTTTCATTTTCTATAATCAAAATTGTCCATTTTGTTTTATACAATCCTCTTTCTCACATGTTTAGTCATGAACTCTTTTATATATAGTATTTTTTCCCAATTACATGTAAAGATGTTTTCAGTATTTACTTTTATATGATTTTGAGTTCTAATTTTCCTCTCCCTACCTCTTGCTCCCCAAGACAGCATGTAATCTGATATAGGATATATATATATATATATATATATATATATATATATATATATATACATATATATATGTATATATATACATATACATATACATATATGTATATGTATATGTATATACATATACACACACACAGAGTTATTTAAAGCATATTTTCACATTAGTCATGTTGTAAAATAAGAATCAGAACAAAAGTGAAAAAACCATGAGAAAGAAAAAGCAAACAAAAATAGTGAAAATAGTATGCTTTGATCTGCATTCAGACTCTATAGGTCATTCTCTGGGTGTGGATAGCTTTTTCTATCATGAGTCTTTTGGAATTGTCTTAGATTATTGTATTGCTGAGAAGAACTAAGCCTATCAAAGTTAGACATTGCACAATGTTGCTGTTACTGTGTACAATGTTCTCCTGGTGCTCACTTCACTCAGCATCAGTTCATATGTGTCTTTTCAGGTTTTTCTGAAATCTACCTGCTCATCAATTTTTATAGAACAGTAGTATTCCATTACATTCATCTACCATAGCCTATTTAACCATTCCCCAGTCAATGGGTGTCCCCTCAGTTTTAAATTTTTTGCCACCATAAAAAGAGCCACTATAAATATTTTTGTACATAGGGCTCCTTTACTCTTTATATGGTCTCTTTGGGATATAGACTTAGTAGTGCTATTGCTGGATCAAGGGGATATGCAGTTTTATAGCCCTTTGGGCATAGTTCCAAATTTCTGTCCAGAATGGTTGGATTAGTTCACAACTCCACCAACAATGCATTGGTGTTCCAAGTTTCCCACATCTTCTCCAACATTTATCATTTTCCTTATTTTTTTTTGCCATATTAGCCAATCTGATAGGTGTGATGTGGTACTTTAGAGTTGTTTTAATTCCCATTTCTCTAATCCATAGTGATTTAGCATTTTAACAATATGATTATAGAAAGCTTTGATTTCTTCATCTGAAAACTGTTCATATCCTTTGACTATTTAGCAATTAGACAATAACTTGTTTTATAAAGCTGACTTAGTTCTCTATATATTTTAGAAATGAGTCCTTTATTACAGAAACTGGCTGTAAAAATTGTTTCCCAGCTTTTTATTTCCCTTCTAATCTTATTTGCATTGGTTTTGTACAAAAAATTTTAATTTAATATAATCAAAATTACCCATTTTGCATTTTATAATGTTCTCTGTTAAAAACACTCTCGACACTGAAAAGTATCAAGAAAAATTTATTAGAGCTTAGAGGAATTGAACACATTGGCCAAAGCTGACTCCACCTCTCTTCAGGAGGAGGGGGTACCTTCTACATTCATTCCCTCTGAATGAATGGGTAGCTCCCAAGTAAAGCTACAGGAAGACCACAATTTGTTCAGACCAATGCAAGCCATTTATACTATTCCAAATTTTGGACTTTTCATCACATTGTTCATTGGCCATGTGACTTCATGTTCTCTTTCTGATAGACTTTCCCTCAAACAGCTGGTCAATCCTGCACACAGGTTTCTGACCTTTAATACGAAAAGTGCTGGGTCATAACTGATCATTTAAAACTGGGAATTTTAACCTGTGGAAACAGAACTTCTTCCTTGTTTCTCACATTCTCTATCTCTTGTTTGGTTGTAAATTCTTCCCTTCTCCATAGATCTGATAGATAAAATATTTCTTGCTCTCCTAACTTACTTATGGCATTACCTTTTGTGTCTAAATTGTATCCCCATTTTGACTATATCTTGATATAGCATGTGAGACAGTGATCTATGCCTAGTTTCTGCCATATATTTTCCAGTTTTCCCAGAAGTTTTTGTCTGATAATGAGTTCTTATCTCAGAAGTTGGTGTCTTTGGGTTTTTCAAGCAATAGATTGCTACTACCATTGACTACCATGTCTTGTGTACTTAACCTATTTCACTGATCCACCACTCTATCTCTTAGTCAGTTGAAGTAATATTTCTTTGATTGCTCCACAAACTTTCCAAATTTTATGATCCTTATTATCAATTAAAACTTCTGATATTGAACATACTATTGCCTCTGGTCCCTCTGCTTGGTGTGTCTATCTCTGAGAAATGAACCTTGATGTTTCATAGATAACTATGGAATCTTCCTAAGAAGAGACTGCCTGCTTATTCCCAGCCTCCAGAAGCATCAGCCTGTACTATGGGGTTCCTCATGCCCAGAGCATGGCTGATCTCATTCCCATCCCTATTCCAAAGTTGGCACTGGGGAAGTGGTGGAATGAACAATAGATTTAAAATGCTAAGGCCAAGGTTCAAATCCTGGTTGCTACTATCTGTGTAAATGAGAATTTTGTCTTCCTGGGCTTCAGTTTCCTCATCTATAAAAAACAAAATAAAATGAGGAATTAGGGTTGGGTCATCTGTAAGACCCTTCCACACCTAAATCCTATCAACATTATATTTGGGGAGATCACATGAATTACAAGTTCTCTTTCTCAAGGATATGGCTAGCTTAGAACTGTAAAAATATCACCATGCCAAAGAAGGCAGCTTAACCAAGAATCATGATGTGGTACCAGCCATGTAAAAAAAAAACAACACCAAAAAACTAAGCCAGAAAGAAGAAAATATTTGAAAATTCATCTGTATTCAAGATCACTCTGTTCTCTTCTCTCCTCTGCCTTTGACTCTCATCACTAAGGATGAGGTAGGAAATAAATGGAGACCTGATTCCAACTGGTCAGTGTAACAGCTTTCTAGTAGACTAGTAAAAGATTTGGTAGACTTTGAGCTAAAAGGAGGTTTGGGATTAACTGAGAATTGGAGCTGTCCAAGGTCTGCTTGTCCAGGTTCTCCGTAATTGTGGGTGACTTGACTGTATAGGTCCCACTGTAGGTCCAATCCTTTTACCTCCCTGTATCTTCTAACATGGGGCAAAAACTAATGCTATACTGTTATTTCTTTTAAGCTAGAAAGTTGGCAAAGACTAAGATGAAGCAAATAGCATTCCTCTTTAAGGCAGTCGATATTGAGCTGCTTGGATTAGCTCCTGAGATTTCTAGTCTAAAATATCAAAATGATGAAAACAGATGAAAGAACATAACAGTTATCTAGCTGTAAAAATGTAGTTATAAACCTTGTTGTAAATGAAGAGAAAATAAAAGGGGAAGCAGAGAGGAATGGAAGAACTTGAAAGACAGCATGAACTGTATCTCTTATCAGACATGATTTCTAGCCAAAATCAGTCTGCAAAATTTGGGAAAGCTCTTGAGATGAAAAAATGAATAGAATTAGAAATGAAAGTGACCTTAGAGGTCACTTAATCTAACCTCCTCATTTTACAGATGAGGAAACAGGTTTGGGCTAACTGACTGATGTGGCTTACCATATGTCACACAGTAATAGAGCTGGAATTTAAATCCAGGCTCTGTGACTCCCATATCCAGGACTCTTTCCACAAAATCATGTTGCTTCCCAACAACTTTGGGAGTTCATCTAATCTAATGTTTCCCCTGACAACGGGTAGAGTTATTCATAAAACATCCCCTGAGTGAAAGCTGGGAAAGTAGTGCGTAGCATAGCGGAACAGATCCAGAATTTGGAGTCAGAGGGAATGGGTTCAAATCCTGATTTAGGTTCTTAATATTTTCATGACTCTGGCCAAATCACTCAGCCTCTTTGGGTCTCAGTATTCTCTCATTATAAAATGATAGATTTTGACTCAATGATACTTATTAACATTCCTTCTAATCCCAAATCTATTATCCTAGGTGAGAATAAGAACGACAATGGTAATGATAGCTGCAGGTATGGTTTACAAAGTGCTTCACAGGTGTTAGCTTAGCTCATCTTCACAATCACCCAGAAAGGTGGGTGCTATTATTCATTATTCCCATTTTATAGTTGAGAAAATTGAGGTTGAGAGAGGTTAAATGTCTTGCCCAAAGTCACAGGCTACTAAACGTTCAAGGCTAAATTTGAATGGAAGTTGGCTGAAGTCGTGGTTCCAAAGCTAAGAACCTGGAATCTAGGGAAAATTCAAATTTCATTATTAACAGAATCAGTCAAGCAAGCAGCACACCTTCATTAAGCACCTACTGTGCGCCAGACACTGTGATAGGATTATCAGATACAAATACAAAAATGCAAACAATCCCTACTTTTAAGGAATTGGAAGGTCCCTTAGAGGCCAGTTAGCCCTACCCATACTTGAGTGGAAATGCCCTCCTCAATATTCATGGGACCATAAATTTAGAGCTGGAAGGAACCTTAGAGGTTATCCAGCCCAGTTATCTTATTTTACAGGTGAGGAAACTGAGGCTAAAGTGTAAGTGTTTGAATCAAGATTTGAATTCAGGCCTCCCTGACTCCATATCCAGTGCTTTTTGTTAGAAGACCTCAAACAACAAGATATCACCTCCCAAGGTAAGCAGACCATTCCACTTTTGGACCATTCTGGCTGTTAGATAGCTTTCCTTAGTTATAAGCCTAAATCACTTTCTCAACTTTCTGCCATTTCTTCCAGGTCTGCCCTTCCTGGCTAAGTAGAGCAAATCTAATCTTTCTTCCACACAATAGCTTTTCAAAAACTTGATGACACTTATCACATACTCCCTTATCTTTTCTTCTCCAGGTTAAATATCCCCAGTTCCTTTAATTGATCTTCTTATGATATGATCTCAATTTCCTTCCTCCTAGTGGTCCCACTTTTTTGGACTCTCTCCATCTTGTCAATGTCCTCCCTAAATTTTGTCACTCAGACCTGAATGCAGCATTCTAGTTGTGTTCTGTCTAAGGCATAGGACAATGGGACTGTAACCTACACTGTTCTGGTTGCCATACTTCTCTTAGTGCATGGATTACTTACATGTTTGTGCATAGCAGGTTTTTTTTTTAATTTTTATTTTTTTAACCCTTATAAACACCTAGGGATTGCCCAACTAGAGAAAAATCTGTATCTCAATCAGGCTCTGGGAGTGAGTCCTATTTGTTGGGTCATAGGACAGACTTTCCCTGAAGCCAAAACTATCAAATAGGCCATTAAATAGACAATGTACATGATTTGCAAATACTGTTGATGCTATTCTAGCTCCCTCTGACTTGGACCTGGGATGTGGGAAGTGGGGGAAGGATGGACAGCAGTTGGTTTTGACCCTGTCATTATAAGAAAACTGATTTTGCCTCTAGGGTTTGATAGCCAGGTGGGAAAAAAAAATGACAGCAATTAATTTCCATAGCGGAAAAATAATTCTGCTAATTGAAAACATCAAAAACATTGAGGTTTACATAAATGTTCAGCTCTGTTTATTTTCTCTAATTTGTTTTTCAGCATTCAATAAGAACTTAATGAGCTCCCATTTTCTACTTCTTTCCTATTTATAGATATTAAGGACTGGTAGGTTCCCACAGTAGGGAGTGTATATGCTCTGTCTGGGCTGCATTATAATCAGGGGACAGTCACTACCCATATCTGACTTCCAAACGCAAATCCCAATCTGAAACTCAGAGAAAACTTTGAAGAGTCATGGCATTTGGGACCTGTCTGTTGTTGTTTTCTCATCAATTGAAGAGTTGTTTTTTTTTCCAGACTATTTCTCCCTTTTGGCAAACACAGAGCTTGAAAATAACCTTGCTGTATATCTATAGTGCTGTGTGAGATAGGAAAAAAGCTATACTATGTTACCATGGAAGGGAGATTATGGCACTGCCAGTTGCATTTATTGGAACAATGACAGTGGTAAAAAATAAACATTTATGTAGCACTTCAAGGTTTGCAAAGTACTGGCCTAGGAGGTAGATATAAATATTACTGTTCCCACTTTACAGATAAGGATAAAGGCTCAGGCAAGGTAAGTGACTTGCCTAAAGTCACATAGCTGGTGATAAAACACTTATATAGCACTTTAAGGATTTTCAAAGCAAGATTCTAACTCTAAATTTATTATCCTCTAACAATAATAGTAATAATAGCTAGCATTTATCTAGTACTCTTCCATTTGTAAAGTACTTTACAAATATCTTATTTCATCCTTAACAGCCCTGTGAAGTAGGTGCTATCATTATCCCTATTTTACAGATGAGAAAACAGAGGCTGAGAGAGGTTGAGTGATTTGTTCAGAGTTACAGAGATAGTAAGTATCTGATTTAAGCTCAATTCTTTCTGCCTCCACCATACTATCCACTATTCCATCTATGCCTACCAGGTAGCTAGTAAGAAATTAAACTAGTAAATTTTGAGTTCTTATGTCTGCTGACCCCAAGTCCTATGAACTTTCCACCATACTATTTTGCTTATGCTATGTATTTTATGACATCATCAATCCTCAAATGGATATGTGATTTTATTGATAGCTCCTATTAACAATAAAAATAACAATCCTTCCTTGCCTGCCATTTTTGTGAGAATCTTATGTATCTCCTTCCAAAAATTTGTCATAGAGTCCATGAAAACTGTGGGAAATCTTTTCTTCTCTTTCTTGACATTATGAGGGTACCATTGGACTACTCTACTTGGTTGTCTACCTGTTGTTCCTAAAGCTTACTATATGATTAGCTCATCTTCTTTTCCTGCCATTCAACTTCTTGATAATATCTTTTGCTCTTAACCTTCTTTGGAGTTCTTCATTTATTGTGGCTTCCTTACACCCACTATGTGGCTCTCTAGTCCCCTTTCAGTGAGGTTCATTTTTAGTTCTTTCAAGGAAATGATGTTCCATGTCTCACTACCATGTAGTAACTCCAGCATTGTTGTTATTAAAAGGATGGACCTTTGTTTTCATGGGATGCGTGGGGTCAGTAGAGGAGTTTTGCAATTTTCTGAAGGCAATTCAGTCCATTCACCTTCTCTTGTTTAACTTTATGCCCAACTTGTTGGCCATGACCTGTATTATCTCTGGAGGAGATAAATCCTAATGGAAAGCTCTGTCCATCCAAATACTTGTGAAAATCTGGGCTATAGACTTTCTTCCTTTATCTTTCTTGTGCAGAAAATAGGCCAGACTTCTTTAAGTAACTCCAGATCTCTTCCAGGAGATTCTGGAGACTCTGTGGTTGTAAAGGGCTTGATATGATCAGTATAGTGCCATCTGCAAACTTGAGCATCTGGAGGGCCTCATCATCCACAGGGAATACCACTTCAATCTGGCCTCTGCTCTTCTATAGGAAAATTTTTTTGATTCCTTCCAATAGCTAGAGCTTCCCTTTCCTCTCTAAACTACTGCATTATTTATTTTGTTTCTGAATTTTGGGGCTGCTAGGTGGTACAGTAGATAGATCACTGGGCTTATAATAAGGAAGACTCATCTTCTTGAGTTCAAATCTTACCCCACACACTTATTAGCTGAGTGATCCTGGGCAAATTTCTTTACTCTGTTTGCCTCAGTTTCCTTATCTATAAAATGTGCTAGAGAAGAAAATGCAAACCACTCAAATATTTCTGCCAGGAAAACCCCAAATGGGGTCATGGAGAGTTAGATATGACTTAAAAGTAAACTCTTTTTAAAATTATTAATTTATTTGGTGTTTTCAGTTTGGGATCTCTTTCAGGAGGGGATTGGTGGATTCTTTCGATGCCTGTTTTGCCCTCTGGATCTAGGACCTCGGGACAATTTTCCTTGATGGTTTCTTGGAAGATATTTTCCAGGTTCTTTTTTTCATCATGGCTTTCCAGTAGACCAGTCATTCTTGCATTTTATTGCCTGGATCTGTTTTCCAGGTCACTTGTTTTTCCAGTGAGATATTTTACATTTTCTTCTCTGTTTGACTGATTCTTGATGTCTCATAGAGTCATTAGCTTCTACTTGCCCAATTCTAATTCCAATAGATTGTTTTCTTCAATTAACTTTTGCACTCATTTCCACTGGACTTACATCCTGGGCTTATATGTTTGAGAATCTGTACTGCTGCTTCTGCTTCAGAGCACTCGACACTTCCTGTTCAGTTTTGCTGTGGTGGTGTCCTCTCTGGTACAGCCTGTGTACTCTGTACTCCTCCAGCCCTGTGCAACAGATCCTTCCCATCGATCTTCCAGGCTGCCCTGGACTGAAAATCTGCCACACTCTGTCTCTTAGTGGATTCTGCCCCCCTAAACTTTGTTTAGATTCTCCTTTTGAGGTATCTGAAGGAGTTTGTCATAGAGCTCCAGGGAGAGTTTGTGCTCTCACTCCATCATCTTGACTCATTCCCTCTTAGAAACAAATTCTCTATATTTATATATATATACACACACATGTTTTCCCCCATAGAATATAAGCTCCTTGGGTGCAGGAGTTGTTCCTTTTTTTTTTCATTTGTTTTAGTAATGAGTGCAAATAATAGTTTCCTCTTGGTCTGCTCAGGGTAGAGTTCACATCATGGAGGGCTGAATTTGTGTCCTGGACACATCTGAGGAAACATGTGTTCAGCTTTGAATGGCTCAATGATCTGGGATGACATATAAAACTGGGAAATTCTATGTTTTCTATACTCAGACATAGTGGTGTAGGACTCTGTATAAGGTGACAAATCTGCTTGTTCTCTCTTCTCTCTGGCACATGTGGCAACTAACTCTCCTTGTTTGTCTTTGTCTCTCTCTGGAACTTCCTTTGTGGTGTGTGGGAGGGCTGCATACTCTACCCCCATCCCAGGAGAGAGAAATAACATACTGCTCACACATGGCAGCTGGCATATGGGCTGGCTCTAGGTGAACTTGAGATTGTTTCCTCTTTGGCTATGTTTCTTGGAGAAGAAGGTCACTACCATCAGGAGGAAGATCCCAACTCCATCTTGGTTTGTCTGAAGATACAGATCTTGAGAGAAATAGTTTAGAATGACATTCTTCAATTGATTGGAGTTGGACTCTCCCTCCCCCACTCCTCCAATGGTGGTTATCTTCTTCTCCTTAAAGATACATTAGAGTAGCTCTAAGGGGCACTTTTGATAGTAGATAGTGATGGGTCCAGGAACTCCCACCACCTAAACTCACAAGATTGCCTCAAAAGCTGGAGATGTCTAGCTCAGCACTGTTGTTTGGTGACCTGTGCTCAGGACACACACACACACACACACACACACACACACACACACACACACACAAACAGTCAAAGAGGAAGTAGTCTCAAGCTCACCAAGTTGAAATGTCTATTCATCAATTCTACAAAATGTTTTATGTTTGGATGTTTTAAATATCAAACTCCTTAGAAGAGTATAGCAGTATTTAAAAATTACTGCTTCTTGTTTAAGACTTTGTCAGTGTGCCCTTGTGAGTCTTTTGTGTTAAGCATTTCTTTTATGTGGGGGAAATAAAGAACTGTGCAACTCCTAATTTATTTTATACAATGAGTACCTTTTTACTCACCCCATTTGGAGAGGCTCTATACATAAGCCCAACTTCAGCATCATGTGATTCTCCATGGGGCTATGGGATGGGGGTTCATGGATCCCAAGACCACAAGAAAATAATCTGACTCCTCTCTTTAGGAACCACATTCCTTCCAGAACTAAATCCATGCTACATGTGTGGGACCAGAACTAGGAGGAACCCTCTAATAGGAGAGGGAGAAGGTGAGGGGCACAGATACCCCAAATCCAACAGTAGCTCTGTGTGTATATCTATATCTGCAGCACCTAGGACAGTGCCTGTCACATAATAGATGTTTGATTAATGCTTATCGATTAATTGATTATTTCAAGAATTCATGATTTCATCAATATGTATGCTCCTTGTATGTGATGCAGGTCACAATTCTTCTATGACATGATTATTTGACAGTTTGGGGGAGTTTGTTGTTCAGTTGTTTCAGTCATGTTTGACTCTCCATGACCCCGTTTGGGTTTTCTTGGCAAATATACTGGAGTAGTTTGCCATTTTCTTCTTCTGCTCATTTTATAGATGAAGAAACTGAGGTAAACAGGGTTATGTGACTTGCTCAGTGTCATGCAGCTAGTAAGTATCTGAGGCTGGATTTGATCTCAGGTCTTCCTGACTGGCTTGGTACTTTATCCACTGCCCTATCTAGCTGTCTTTTGGAAGCATTACATGGCCAAAAAATTCATCACCCTGCAGTCAATTCAGTGAATATTAATTAAGTGCCTCTTACATGTTAGATGCTATGCCAGAATTTAGGATTAAAAAGACAAAAATGAAAATAGTCCCTGTCCTGAAAGAGCTTGTATTCAGGGGTATGCTGGAGCCAGCTGATAGGTAAATTTTCAGTGTGAGCTTTTAACCCTTGGAAATTGGCAAATGCTACAAATCAGGGCTTGATTTATTGTTTTGTTGATTTTTTAGACTTGAGAAAGGGTCAGAGAAAATTTTAATCATGAAGATTAAGTTTAAAAGTATGTTGTATGTACATTTCCCCTCTGGAAAGTCAATTGTTAAAAATTTATCAGCACGCTCTTGATTACACTCTGTTGAAGAGATAAAATATATATCTCTATTGAAGAGATAAAATAAGTCAATACAAAATGCATTTAATGTAAATATTACATACATACACACATGTATTTTGAAGGGAAAATGCTAACACCTGGAGAGATCACAAAAGATTTTTATAGGAGATGGCACTTTAGCTGATCTTTGAATGGAGCTTGGGATTCCAAGAGGGCATTTCAGGCATGGAAAGGAATAAGCATATAGCACCTACTATGTGCCAGGCACTGTGCTAAGGGCTTTTTATAAATATTATCTCATTTGATCTTTCTAACAGCTCTGCAAAGGAGGTGGTATTATCACCCTCATTTTACAGGTGAGTAAACTGAGGCAAACAGAGGTTAAGTGATTTGTCCATGAGTCACTTAGCTAGTAAGTGTCTAGGGCATTATTTGAACTCAGGTCTTCCTGATTCCAGATTCAACATTCTGTCCATTGCACCACCAGATGACTAAGTCACCCCCATGTGACTAAATTACTCCTAGGGCCAGTTAAAATTCGTATTTGTTTTCTTTGCTTTTTCTGAAGCTATAAAAATAGAAATCAATAAAAGTTCTCTTCTGTATAGCTCCAGCAATTGTAAAATTGATCTCTTTTCCTTCTGGGTTGTTATTGTTCAGTCTTGTCTAACTCTTTGTGACTCCATTTTTGAGGTTTTCTTGGCAAAGATATTGAAATGGATTTGCCATTTCCCACTCCGGTTCTTTTTACAGATGAGGAACTGAGGCAAACAGGGTTAAGTGACTTGCTCAGTCACACAGCTAAGTATTGGTTTGAAGCTGGATTTGAACTCATGAAGATGAATCTTCCTCATTCCCAGCCCAGTGCACTAGCTTCCCTCCCTTCAGGGTACTTTATTTCTATTGTCTCTCCCTTTGCCAGTATTTGCACAAGTACACACACAGACCAGCAATGCAATGGTTAACCATTTTATCTTAGAGAAATAACAAATCAGAAAGCAAACCCCTGTAGAAACAGGGTTTGGAAAAGCAGTCCATTTCTCACCAGGGAGAGAGAATAAAAGTGGAAAAAAACCAAAGGGCAAGAAAGTGCAGATTCACTAGTTCTGTTCTCAGCCCCCTGGAGCAGAGTAGCTTGAACCCCTGTGTCTGTTCCACATGGCTCAGCTTCATTCTTTGCCTTAGAATCTCCATTCTTCTCCTTCCAGCTCAATTTGTTCCCAGAATCACAGCCTGTTTGCCTCTGCCTCTTATTCTCCCCTGAGTCACCAAATTCCCTCATTTGATATCTCTGTTCTAACTCTGCTCTCAGTTCACTCTCCTCCTTCCCTTAAAATTGTGTTCTGGTCCAGGTCAGACTCAGTTCATTCTGGTGGTTCAGGCTTGGGAATAGAATGAAATGAGACCCTTGTAAATCATCTGACATTTAACAAAAAGTAAGAGAGTACTGAGGTGATGATGCAGTGGATAGACTGACAGACCTGAAGTCTGGAAGACCTAAGTTCAAATCCAGGCTCAGATACTTACTAGTTGTGTGACCCTGGGCAAGTCACATAATCCTGTTTGCCTCAGTTTCTTCATCTATAAAATGAGCTGGAAAAACAAATGGCAAACGATTCCAGTATCTTTGCCAAGAAAACCCAAATGGGGTCATGAAAAGTTGGATATGACTTAGCAGCAACAATAAGCTTACTTCACAGCAGCATGGAAAGAATAGGAAAGAAGAAAGAAAAAGTAGGCTTAACAACAGTAATATAGAAAGAACAAATAAGAAGTAAGAGTAAGAAAGAAAAAATAAGCTTACTTAACAGAAGCATAGAAAAAATGTATAGCAAAGATAGAGTCTTATTTCAGGTAGACAAGTCCCTTTCTTCTCTCTTGGCTAAAAAAATCAATCTGTCTGGAAGGGTGTAGTGACTCAACAGGTGGAGGGTCGTCCTTCAAGTCTGAGGGATTATGACTCCTCTTGGTGGAGCCCAGTGGGCTTAACTTTATAATACCTTAGGTAGCTAAGTAGCTGCCTCAACAGCTCAAGCCCTGAACCAGTTGAGTCTTTGGAGGTGGACTCTAACTTTTAAGGAAAAATCAGTCCAGCCTAACTGGCAGTGACTTTAGTAAATATTGCTCCTATCACAGATGGAATAGAGTTCAGGTGTTTTTCAGTAGTGTCCAAATCTTCGTGACCCCCTTTGGGGTTTTCTTGGCAAAGATATTAGTGTAGTTTGCCATTTCCTTCTCCGGCTCATTTGACAGATGAGGAGATTGAGGCAAACAGGGTCAAGTGACTTGCCCAGGGTTATGTAGTTAATAAATGTCTGACAGATTCGAACTTAGGAAAATGAGCCTCCCTGACTCCAGGCCCAGTGCTCTAACAATTGGGCTGCCTTGCTGCCCCAGCGGAACAAAGACTAACCCTTAAACCACAGTCTCATGGTTTTCCACGGGCTCAAATGGATAAACATTGTGGAATTCTTATCTCTCAATGGACACAGCCTATTACATCAGCTTGCTAGGAAATGCTAAGGTCTTTTTAAGCTTTACAAAGGATAAGCGAGAGGCAAAACTACCTGGACATCATTTAGAATGGATATTGAAAGAAGGATAGCTGGTTGGACACCCAGAATTTCACAGGAGAGAAAAATCCAAGAAAGTTTCTATTAATAAAATCAATGTTTTTGGTTGTCTATACATAAATGGCCAAAATATAAATAACCAAGAGGAGGTAGAAGTTCTCACACAAGGGAGCAAAGCAGGTCTCATTGAGACTCAGTGGGATGAAACTCATGACTAGAATACAGCTAAATATGGATAGGCATACCTTATTCATTATGGAGATATACTCAAATAAAGAAATATGGGAACCAGAGAGTAGGATGCCTAGGGGAGAGGATTTGAGGGAAGAAGAATGGAGAGAGAAACAAAAGAGATTTTGTTACCTGGACTGAAAGAAGAAAAGGATAAAAAGTTTGGAAAACTATCATATCCCATTGATCGTTCAAACTGAGATTTGAGTACACTGAAATCTCCACTTCCTTTTCAGAAAAATTTTGTGTATCCTGTACTTGTGAAGTTGATTTTTTGAACCCAACTGTAAAACTTTACATTTATGTTAATGAATTCATCTCCTTAATTAGATTCATCCTAATATTCTGATCCAGAAGTGTCAAACACATGACCAATTGGCTGCATGTGGCCACAATATTCCCAAAAGTGGCCTGAATCAGATTAAAATGCAATTGGGAAATATTTAACAAAATAAATAAAAATATAATAACATTACATTTTAAAACTAAGTCAATATGTGACCTGCATATATGGATTATTGATGCCCATTTCTATTTGAGTTAGATACCACTGCTTTAATCTTTCAAGATATTTTTGAATCCTGACAGTCATTCAAAATTGTTAGCTATCCCTTCCATGTTTCTGTCATCTGCAAATGGGATAAGCATGCCATCCATGCCTTTATTCGAGTCATTGATAAAAATATTATTCATCCCAGATCAACTCCACTGGGATCTAATGCCAAGCTGACATTGATCCATTAATGGTCTTTCTTTGAGCATGGAATTCAACAGATATTTAGTCCACCTAATTGTATTATCATCTAGTTTCAAACTTTTCCACAGAAGTAATATGATACTCCATCAATGTTTTGCTTCAATCTAGAGAAACTACAGGTAAGATCTATCAGGTGAATGGACCCATCATCAAAAAAGGAAATAAGATTAGTCAAGCCAGCTCTCTTCTTGATAAAGCCAAACCTCTTTGTAAGCATAATAGCCTTTTCTAGATGTCCACTTACTATCTCTTTAATGATCCACTGAAGAATTTTCCTAGCAATCAAAGTCAAAGTCAATAGCCTACACTTTTCAGACAGAGTTCTCTTCCTTTTTATGAAATTCAGGATAACATTTACCCTTCTTTAATACTGGGACAACCCTCCCATTCTCCTTGATCTTTTAAGGTTCTGATGTGGCTAGTCAAGAAAGGGCAGTATTATCAAAAGATATCTTTACCTTTGACAATGCTGGAGCAGTGATATCCCAGGGATATAGGGGCTCCCAACAAATACCATAGAAAGGAAGACTGATTAGGCTTCCTGAAAGTCCCTGTATCCACGTACCAGTAAAAGAAAGGCTAAGATCAAAAAACAAGTAGTTCCATTTCAGATATGAATTCAGACTTAAAAAAAGAGTTTCAGAAAAATTAATAAATTTTTTGTTATCAATTAGGGAACAAATCAGCCATAAACAAGAAGAAAAGAAACTCAAGACAAAAGATAATCTGAATACGGAAAAGACCAATGATGCTTTCCCAGAATCTTTCCACCATTACAGAATTCAAGAGTGGGAAGAGACCTCAGTAGCTATGTAGTTCAACTCATACTCAAGAAGAACTCCCACCATCACATACCAACCAAGTATTCTTCTAGTCTCTGCTCTAAAACCTCCAATGAGAGAGAATCCATCCTCTCCTGAGGCAGCCTACCCTACTTTTAGACAGCTCAAGTTCATAAAGAAGTTTTTCCTGACATTACGGCTAAATTTGGCTCCTTTTAACTTCTACCATTACTTCTAATTCTGCCCTTTGGGGTCAAACAGAACAGGTCTAAATCCTCTTTCCCTTAAATATTTGAAGACAACTATCTGTTCATTTCCCCATCCCTACTCTTCTAACATTTCCCCCGTACCACAAAACAGTATCCATAGACCCACCCACAGATCCTCCCTCCAGTTCCATACCTAGTTTTCTCTTTTCTACTGTGAATATTACCATTCTTCTATTGGTCCTTACATAACAAAGACTCAAAACCTTTCCCATCCCAGTTGCCCTTCTCTATTTACTCTTTAATTTACCAATGTCCTTACTGGACTGTGATGTCTTAGAACACTAGATGTGTTTTGACAAGGACAAAGTACAGAGGAACTCTCATATCACCTCCTTATTCGTGGAAGTGATACCTCTCTCAATGCAGCACTTAAAGCACTCAATTTATACTATATTTCTTGCTTATTTATTCCTTTCTTTACTTTTTTGATATGTGTGCCTCTGTCTGTCCCATTATCACAGGATATTAGATTTAGAAGGTACTGGAAAGTCTACTTTTCTTTTCTTTCCTAGTCTGTTTTCCTTCTCAGTTTTACTTTTTCTACTAGTTCAATTTAGTTTCCTCATCTGTCAAATGAGCTGGAAAAGGAAATGGCAAACCACACCAGTGTCTTTGCCAAGAAAACCCCAAATGGGGTCATGAAGAGTTAGACACAAATGAAAAATGACTGAGCGACAACATTATATGCAAGACACTATGCTAAATCCTCGGAATACAAAGAGAGAATGTGAAAGAGTTTCCACTCTCAAGGAGCTTACTTACATGTTACTTGGGGTGGAGGGATTCAGCTTGTAAATTTTATACGTATATACGAAGAGGTAGTACCAAGTACTAACTAAGGAGATTAGAAAGTCTTCCCACTCCAAACCTTTAAGAGGTAGAGGTAAGGAGGGAATGTCCTGTTATTGTTGTTCAGTTGTGACCAACTCTTCATGACACCATTTAGGGTTTTCTTGGCAAAGATATTAGAGTGGTTTGCCCTTTCCTTCTCCATCTCATTTTACAGATGAGTAAACTGAGGCAAGCAGGGTTAAGTGACTTGCTCAGGTCACATAGCTAGTAAGAGTCTGAGGTCAGATTTGAACTCTGGAAGATGAATCTTCTTGACTCCAGGCTTGGCACTCTATCCACTGTACCATCTAGCTGCCCTCAGGAGTGTTCCAGGGATGAGGTATAGTCTGTACAAAGGCATGGAGGTAGGAGATTGGGTATCAAATTTGAAGAATAAGAAGTAGGTAAAGTTTATGAATGCAAAGTTTATGAATTGGAATAATGTGAAATAACCCTGGCTCTATTCTTAATACTTTCTTCCTCAGCCTCCACTTTACCAGCATCATCAGCTCCCTATGGAATTGCTTAGACCCATTAAAAAATTTCCTATAAACTCATTCAAGCATCATTTTTGTTTCCATAGTCAAAAAAAGAAATTCCATGAACTAATGGCATTATTTTATAATCCCATCTTTCTTGATAGACCCTGTTGTTTCTAGAAGAAAACACTTCCTATGACAGGCAGATATCCAGTATGGTCCAATTCATTTTGCCCATTCCAATGAGGCTTACCATCTTGCTTTCTAGATCTGACTTTGCTTGCTCTGGCTGAAAGGTTGTTCAGATGAATGACTAACTTATAATGCCCAAAGAAGATCTCATCAAGTTGTGAACTGAGACAGTTTGTGATCCCTTTTATGACTCCTTCAGTGGGACCAAAAGAAAAATCAATTATCTGATAAGCATTTGTTAAGCTCTTACCATTATGCTAGCTTCTTAGGATACAAATACAAAAGTGACACATTCATTGCCTTTAAGGAACTTACCCTTAAGGAACTCACAAGGAAGCTACAACATATGAATATAGGATATAAAAAAGTAAATACACAGGGATTCAGTAAATTTGGGCAATAACAATTGAGTGAATCAGGATTTCCTGAAGGAGGTGAAACTTGTGTTGAGCCTTAAAGAGAGTTAGAGGTTCTGAGACACCAAGGTGAGAGAGCATTTTCAGGCATGGAGGGACAATCTTTGCAAAGGGGTGGAAATGGAAGATGGAATGTCATGTATTGGGAATAGTAGGCAAGATAGTTTGATTGGAATATAAAATGTGTGAGGGGGAGCAATATGTGATCAACCTAGAAGGTTCATCTGGGGCCATATTGTGAAAGCTTTAAGAGCTAAACAAAGAACCTTGTATTTTAACTTAAAGGTAATAAGGAGTTATAGAAACATTTTGATCTAGGCGAGTGATAATCTGTGTTTTAGGAATATCACTTCAGCAGTCATATGAAAGACGGAATGGAGGGGTTAGAGACTTGATACAGGGAAACTGATTAGAAGGCTATTTCAGTAGTCCAGAGGAGAGGGGACAGGGGCTGGAATTGCGATGGTTACTTAAATGTTGCATTCCTCATTATACTGTGACCTCCTTGAGAATAGACTGTCTTTTACTTCTCTTTGTATCCTAAGCAATTGGCACAATTCCCTGCACACAGTAGGCACTTAATAAATGCTTGTTGACTGACTAGTATGAATATACTGAAGATAATGGATGGGAAAGATGTTGAGGAGGTAGAATGGACAGGATTTGGCAACTGATCGGTTCTGGGAGGGGAAGGGGTTGGTGAGGGGGAAAAGCTAAGTGGGGCTTAGGTAACTGGAAATGTGGTGGTGTCCTCAGTGGAAATAGAGAATAAGAGGGGTGAGTTTAGATTGAAAAATGAGTTTTATCTAGAATTAATTATTTGAGATCCCTATTTGGTGGTATCTAACTGGTTTGTCTATGTGGAGATGTCAACTAGGTAGTTGTAATATACTCCTCTTTTTAGCTTTTAAAGTCTTCACAACACAATTTCAACTGATCTTTCCAGACTCATTATACATTTCTCCTCTTTCTGTACAATCTGATCTAATCAAACAGGTTTTCTCCCCATTTCTCACTCATGGCTCTCTATCTCCCTTCTGCACTTTTGCTCTGGTCACTCTGGTACCCCACTCTCATCAACCCCTTTATCCATGCCAGAGATGTACTCTTTCCTCACATTTGCTTCTGTCGACCTGAAAGTTTGGTTAAAAAAGGCAAACAGGCTAAATACATGTTGTCTATTCCCTTAAAGCTAGCTGTTACATGGTCATGGAGCCAAAAGGAAATCTCTGACTGAATGACCAGGCTTAAATCTGTTTTAGGATAATCCAAGGGTGTCTATGTCCCTCAAATTTATGGTCTCTATATGTGTTAACTATTTTATGAGAAAGGAATTGTTTTAATTGAATAGGTGGTAAATACAATAAGATAAGAGAGTTGACAAAGTGTCAATTGAAATTACAACCCAGGATATCTGTGTTTTCTTTACCATTAACATGCCATAATATAGCATATGTCCACAAAATATTAACATACAGAAAAAGTCCCATTATTCAGGATAGGGTCTCATAAAGTATGCTAAGTCAGCCCCATCTGGCCTTGTTGACATAAGAAGAGGTATTATCTGAGTTTACTTCAGAGAACAAAAAGACTATTAGGTCCAGGCTCTTCTTCTCGTGGATTAATTCAAGCTCTGACCCTTATTAAAGTCCCAAAATGATATTAAATCTTATCACTTCAAAAAATGCCTCTTTTCCTTCAAGACTCAGATCAAGCAATGGCCTCCTAATTGGTCTCCAGCGTCAGCTCTCTCCCTCCATGGGTCCATCCTCCCTATTGCTGTCAAGTGTTTTTTTCCTTAAACTTAGATCTGACTCTGTTAGTATGTTACTTTAATGAACTCCAGTGGCTCCCTATTGCCTCTGGAATAAAATAGTAATACCTCCATTTAGCTTTTAAAGCTCTTTCTAACCTAGCTTCAAACTAACTTTTTACTCTAATTATATATTGTTTTCCTTTTCCTTTTGGCTCTTTACAATCCAGACAAACTGATCTTCCCTAAGTTCCTCGCACAAGACATTACTTTTCCCATTTCTCACCCCTGTCCCACTTTACTGGCCATCCTTCGTGCCTGGAATTGATTCCCCTTTCATGTTGGCCAACTAGAATCTCTCTCTTCCTGTAAGACTCAGCTCAGCTACATGAAGCCTTTCTTGATCCTGCCCAACTGCTAGTGGTGCCCTCCCTCCAAAATAAGCTTATATTTAAATACTTGTATATTTATTCTGTTTATATTCATCTATGTTGTATCCTCCTTTAAAATGGTGGATGTAATGTAAGCTCTTTGAAGGTATGGCTTGTTTTCTTCTTTGTCTTTGAATAACTAGCTCCTAGCATAGTGCCTGGCACATAATAATTGTTTAATAAATACTTAGTTGAATGATTGGTAGCATCTATCCTCTTTCCTCCAGTCTCATTCTTATTACTCTAATTTGGTCCTCATCAAATCTCACTTAGACTGTTGCAATAGCTTGTGTTATTCTCCTTCTAAATAAACTCCATTAACTCCATATTGACTTTTGAATCAAATATACATTTATCTCTATAAGATATAAATCCCTTCACAATCCAGTCCCAACTAACTCTTACTGTAGTATTATATATCACCTCCCTTCCTTCACTCTATGGTTCAGCCAAACTGATTGTTTTACTGTTCTTCCCCCAGAACATTTTGTCTCTCATCTCTGCTTTTTTTGCGAGCTGTCTCCCATGTGTGAAATACATTTTCCCCTAATCTCTCTTTTAGAATTTCTTATTTCCTTCAAAAGTTTGTTCAAGTACTGCCTTCTGTGTAAAGCCTTTTCCTCCTGAAATTTTTCACTTTGCATTCCTCTTGTATAGATTTTGTAAATATTTATGTAACCCCCATTAAAATAATCCCTCTCACGGAGGTGTTGGATACTGTTTCTGCAGCTACAAGAAAATACAGAATCTTGAGGACTGACAGTTAACTTTGATCCTTGAAGGAGTCTTGTGAGACAGTGAGAGAGGACTAACAGAGAACTTTTTCCTGAAGAGATTTGTACAATGAACCACTTTTGAAAAATCACTCTGAGAGGGACTTAGAAATTTAACAGTCATCTTGGAAAGAGTCTGAAGAAACGATTTGGGAGAACTGAGTTTAATAGTCAATGAATTTAACTCAATGAAATTTCAGAACTCAATGGGAGGGAACTCAATGAATTTAATGTCCTTCCTTTCTGATGAGTACTAGATAAGGCTAACTCATTCTGTGGTGAAGATATTCTGAGAATTCCTGAGGAGAACTCAATGAATTTAATGTCCTTCCTTTCTGATGAGTACTAGATAAGGCTAACTCATTCTGTGGTGAAGATATTCTGAGAATTCCTGAGGAGAAGTGAGTCTTTAACTGTTATTCAGAGGGAACTCAATGAATTTAATGTCCTTCCTTTCTGATGAGTACTAGATAAGGCTAACTCATTCTGTGGTGAAGATATTCTGAGAATTCCTGAGGAGAAGTGAGTCTTTAACTGTTATTCCAAGAAGAACTCAGTCAAATCTTGCCATTTCTATCTTTGTAACATTCCCCAAAATTTGCCGCCTTCTCTCCTCTGATACTGCAACGATCCTGTACCAGCTTTTACAATCTCACACAAGAACTACTACAATAGATTGTGGGTTGATCTCCCTTCTACAAGTCTCTCTCCACCCCAGTCTTTGCTGTACCAAGCTGCCAAAGTCATCTTCCTGAAGCTCATGTCTGATTATGTCACCTCCCTAATTAATAAACCCTACTAGCTTCCCATTATCTTCATTATAAAATATAAAATCCTCTTTGAATTTTAAACTCCTTTGTAACCTGGTCCCTTCTTACCTTTCCAATCTTCTTATACTCTACTCCCCTCCAGTGACACGGACTTTCTTACTGTTCCTTACACAAGACACTCCATCTCCAGTCTCTATATACTTGCACTGGCTATCTTCCACAGGTGGAATGCTCTCTCTCCTCAACTTCGCATCCCAGCTTTTCTGGTTTCCTTCAAGTCTCAGTTTATACCTTCTGCAAGAAACCTTTCTGGTTCCACTTAATGCCTTTGAAACTACCTCCAATTTACCCTGTATATCTGTGTACATGGGTGTTTGTGTGTTCTCTCCATTGTTAGAATGTGAGGTCCTTGAGGGCAGGAAGTAATTTCCCTCCTTTCATTGTGTCCCTAGCTCTTAGTACAGCCACCTAGCACATAGTGCTTAATCAATGTTTGTTGATTTCACTTCTGAGAAGAGACGGAATGTGCTTTCTGAAAATTGAGTAAAAGATCATTCTGAGAGGAACTTGTTTCAGAGTTAGCTACATTCTAAAGAGAAATGAATTGTTAGACTGTGACTCCTGTATTTTGGAGGAAGCAACAGTTGCAGAGAGAATTCACATCAACGACTTTCTTCTTCTTTTCCAGAGCACAGAGCTGGCTCTGGCTGTGATCTTTCTCAGAGCTGATACATTGCTTAAATATTTATCTATATCTCGGTATGGTTTGTTTTGTGAATAAATTATACGGGCAGTAGAAATGGTGCTCTCTTAAGCCTATCATTCCAAGTTTGAGCCTGAAAGAGGAGAGATAGTTTATGTTTACCATAAGTTTCTCCATTTTTACTGGGATGGAGACTTTAACTAACGAGAGAGATTTTTCATATTAAGTAATTTCTAAGGTAGTTTTAGATTAGTTGATATCTGCTAAGTTGCCTGTGAGCCCAGTGAAAGAAAAATGATTTATAAGGCAACAAGCCAATAGGTGACTGAAGGGTAGAAACATAGCGTATATATTCTGGAGATCATCTAAGAAGTATTTTTCACCCCGGCATCACACATACGCCCCCTTCCAGTATGAGCAATACATGTGGGGTCTTGTACATGGAACTTCTACATATGGGTTAGTAAGGTTTGCTATACTTATTATAAACATGTTTCTTCCCCAATAGAATTTAAGCTCTTTTTGAGAGGGTAGGAATTCTTTCATTCTTATCTTAGTATCTCTCTAATCTAGTACAGTGCCTTGCACATAGCAGATACTTAATAAATGCTTATTGATTTGGTATTATCTTCTTTCTTTCTCTTCTATTTTCATTTTTCTCTCCTTCATTCCTACTTTTTCAGTCCCATGGCTAGGCCGTCTTCAGTTGCTCTGATCTATATCTGGTTACTAGACTTAGATGGCTCCAGAGGAGAAAGTAAGGCTGTTGACTTTGCACAGCTCTTCCTCACTTATATCCAATTCAATTCACCTTTCTGCTGTCATGGTCCTCTTTGAGAACAAAGGACAATCAGGGCCAGAAATATGTTAACTTGCTTTGCCTTATGTATCACATTTGAGCATTTACCATATAGTATTGCCTTATACCACAGATACTACTAAGTCTCTTGCCAGTTTCATCTTTCCTGACTTATTTCTGTTCCTGATCCCTAGTAGAGTCCCTAGGCTCCCCTCAAATGCCATTTCCTCCTCAAGACCTATTCTGATTTTCCTGTTGCTTGTGCCCACACCCCCAAAAGTACTTTTTATATGTATACACATACAAATACTTACACATATATAGACATATATAATATACATATGTATATATTTGTATTTATCTATTTGTGTACATGTTCTTTTCCATCTTCTCTTCCCCACTATGGAATATAGACTCCTTGAAGGAAAGGAGTTTCACTTTTGTCTTTGTACCTTTAGCACCTAGCAAAGTGCCATTTAATAAATGCTTATTGAAAGTGCTTTCAAAGTTCATGCTTTCAAAGATACGTGTTTTCAAGTTCCTAATCAATGCCTCAACGTACAGTAGAACCTTGGTTTACAAATTTAATTCTTTCCAAGATTCTGTTTGTCATGCAATTTGTTAGTACTGCAAAGTGAATTTTCCCATTTGGAAATAATATAAAGTCAGATGTTCGGTACCATATCCCCCAAAATATTCATATAAAAATAATTATTTATAACCATTAGTAAGCTTTTTGTTCCTAATGCCCCTGAAATACAATGGCAATGATTAGTACACAATAAATTAAATTAGTACACAATAAAATAAAATAAATTAACCTACACTTTACCTTTGGGAAGAGTCATGGTTGGCATGAGGAAGACAAGAGGGAGAAGGAGGAGGAAAGGTTATTGCTTGGAAGGAGAGTTTCTTTCTGAGACCATGGGGATTTCAATGTCACCATGTTCTTGCTTATGTTATTTTCACTAAAAGTAAGACTAACACTACTGCCTTCACTTATTTTTCATTTTTTAGAATCACTTTCATATTTGACTCACTGATTTTTATTTCTCTATGTTTGCTTCTGACTCGGAATCTAACAACACTTATTTTTGACATTTTTTCTCATTAATATTTTACTTTTTTCTCTGAGTATTGCAAAGACCCCCACGAAGTTGCTAATCTGCAGTGGTTTGGTTCTTAATGAATCCATTAATTTTCTGTGCTGTTGTATAGACTCATTAATCTCCAAACTTTCTATGCTTTGTCTCTTTTTCTACCCCATACTTGCATCTTATCATTGATTATATTTTGCCAAGGTTATACAAATATTTTGCTTTTTTAAAAACCAACAAATAGATTGATGCTATTCAGGCCTGACTTGGAGCCTACAGCAAGTTTCCTCAGATAGCTCTATAACCCTTCTGGCTTGAGGTTGGTATTTGCATAAAACTCTCCTCATTTATGGAGAGAATAATTACTAGTTGCTCCATTTTGCCACCTTGTGTGGCCTCTCAAAGCTTGAAGCCAAAAAAATCAAACATCTCTCCTCTCCTAACCTCTTGCCAACTCCACCCCTCATTCAGGCACAGAGTTATGAGTTATGGGTCTGTCTACCAATGAGGAGGGCTGTATGCAAATGCCAACATCGAGCCCTAGGTTGCAATTCATAAGCAAACCTCTACAGAATTATTTCTTCAATAGTCTCTAAGATTGGCAATGATGTCTGAGCTCCTCTCTTGCTCTAAATCCCATGGTTCTTATTTTACAGATGAGGATCCTGACCCTCTGCATTGTTCAGTGACTAGCCTAGGATTGCACAGTTAGTCAAAAGTGGAAGTGGTCCTCCATTTCAAGTTGTCTGACTTTAAGGTGACTAACAGCAGAGTGAGATAAGCAAAGCCCAGGAAGATTGATGTGTGTTGTCAAACCTGAATTACAAGTTCAGGGTATGTTAAAGAGGGATCAGTTGGTACTACAAAGCCAAAAATATGCTGAGTAACTGAATTAATGCTACTATTAACTGCAGAGTATCTTAACCCTAGTCTTTCCTCACCATTATAATAAATTTAGGTGTGAACACCTAAATGTTGAATGGCTGAAGACTGAGTAGGGGAGGAAGAGAAGGTGATAACAAAAGTGCAGGAAAAATTGGAGGAGAGGGTTGGAACTCAGGGTATGCAATCTCGCTGTTCTACTCTTCTTGGTAGTCCCAGTGATTAACAAGTACAGTGTGTGTAGGGTTTGGACTGCACCATTATGCCATCATTCATAAATCCCATGGATACTGAAATTTCAGCCCATCTTTTTCCAACACCTTGGAGAGCCATAATCTTGGCTACATTGCCTCCTTCCACTTCTAAATCCATACCTTGTCCTACAGGCCTTGAAGGGATGTGTGTTTCCTACCTTTGCTGCAAAATAAGCAACTGAAATCAAACCAAGGGAAGGATACAGAAATAAGAGAGAAAGGGGACCTGAATTTTCTCATTTGGGTCCCTTGGGCATAGATGTTTCTTATTGGTCCTCAGCATAACCATCATTGCTTATGTATTCTCAGTTGCCACTCTTCCAAGGGGTAGGGAAGGAGAGCTGAAAATAGAGAGGAGAGTGGCCAAGATTAAGGGTCCCCAACACCCAGTCCTGAGGTTTTATGGGGTATCATACCACATAAGAATAATTGTTCATGTTTCTATGGAACTGTATAGTTAAACAAAATGTTTTCCTTGTACTAACCCTATGAGGTAAGTACTTTAAATATTATTACAGTAAATGTAAATATTATGAGTCCTATTTTACAGGCAAGGAAATTGAGGCTAAAAGAGTTTCCATTGAATAACTACTGTCAGAATGAGGTCCCAGAGTTAGAAAGAAACAGGATTTGAACCCAAGTCTTCTAATCCCAGGATGGATCTTCCTTCTCATATACCATTCTACCTGGGTCTCAGATAGAAGTTATCCTCTTCCCACCCTCCCACCAGCCATTCTTTTAGTTATTTATATTTATATGTGCCAAATAACTATTTCTGAAACCCATTACTGTACAAAATTGATATATAAGGACCTGGGAAAAAAAAGAGATAAGTTTATCGATTTTTTATCCAAAGGGCTGGGCTATAGAGACCAGAGGGTTGCAGTCTATGACTTCCTTATTGTACTATACACTGTTTTCTTCTCCAGGTAGTTCGGTTCCTCCAAAGCTGTGTTCTGGTTGTCCATGGGAAAAGTTAAGTTGGAGTATGTAACATACTGTTCTTGAGCCGAGATCTGTTGAAAGAAAGGGAATATGTTTAGGGGGCCAGGGTAAGGAGAGAACAAGAGAAGTGAACAGTCAGCTTAGAGGAGTGTTTCTCAAGCACCTATGGTAAATGAGAACAGAAATGACTTACTCAAGACCTCCACCCATAAAAAAAACCATCACTGATGTGCTACCAGAGATTTTCCCAGTATTGCTGGCTTTTTTTTCTGAGATAGATGACTGATGTGGCTGTTCCTCCTCATATATCCCATAATCCTTCCTTAGTGCATCTATTTCTATCCTTGTTGTAAGTAGAAGATCACAAAGTATGTTAACAGACACATTCTAACTTGTCCTTATTTGTCCTTTGGGCAAGGCAACTGCTGGATGGACATACTGAGTTAGGGTAGGAGAAGAGTCAGATAGTACAGATGGGACAGGTGAGGAAAAAAAGAGAAGTTAAATGATTTGTCCCAGTATCACACAACCAGTGAGGGATTAAGGTAGAAGCAAATTTAGGAATCTCCCATTTGAATCAGCACCTGTTTCAGAGACAGTGATTCTGCAAAGCTTCTAACCTGAGCCTGGCAACCAAAACTTCACAGTCCCTGTAACTGGGCTTTCTGCCCTTCTTTTCTTCTCATCCTTCATCATTATTCCTGCCAAGCTATTTTTTTGAAAGCCCTCCCCCATATCTTTCCTCTGCCAGCACAGAAACCTATTACTCTCAATTTTCATCACATTCTCTCCCCAGCCCACATTCCATAGAAGAGTTAGAAATGAAAGGCTCTAAAGTCTCTTACTTAGAAACCATTGAGGGTTCCTTCTGATGAATCATCAGTTCTACAATTCTACAATAGGATTAACTAGCCTAATTTGATATTTCTCTCTTGGGTTATTAGGTAGGCAGTTTGGAGGGGAGTCCTTCCAAAGCACTCAGCTGGGAATGGTGTCTCCTAGGTAAGTTTCAAGCTTGATCTCTGCCTAGCTATGATATTGGGGAAAATCATATAACCTCTCACACCTCTCTGTGTCTCAGTTTCCTCAGCTGTACCATGAGGAGAATACCCTACCCCTTCTCTCCAGAAGGAATTTCATGTAGGGAAGCAATAATGTCAGACTACTCTAGAGCCTTTGAGGGCATTTCCTCCATCACTGGATATACTCTTCCAGGTCAAACTCACTCACTGTAGGTGTTGCACAGTGTTCTCTCCTAGCCCCTTTTCTCTTTTCCTTCTTTACTACTCATTAGCAACCATGTAATTTAATTACCATCTCTATTTTGATGATTCTCTGTCCTAACCTCTCTATTGACCTTTGGTTTTACATTCTCCAGCTTACTTTCATATCTTTTGAACTGAATATCTAATAGAAATCATCTTAAACTTAACATGTCCAAAAGTGAACTTGTCACCTTTCTTCCTAAACCTTATACCAGGGGTGGGGAGCCTGCAGCCTCGAGGCCACATGTGGCCTTGTAAGTCCTTGGGCTCAGCCTTTTGACTGAGTCCAAGTTTTGCAGAACAAATCTTTTTATTAAGGGGATTTGTTCTGTGAAGTTTGGATTCAGTCAAAGGATCACACTTGAGGATCTAAAGGGTCACATGTAGCCTCGAGGCTACAGGTTCCCCACCCCTGCCCTGTACCTTTCCAAATTTCTCCATTACAGTGGGGCACACCACCATCATCCCAGTCACCCATACTTGTAACTATCCTCAACTCCTCACTGTTTCTCACCCCTCATTTCCAATGTTTCCAGGACCTGTCAATTTCACCTTTGTAATACCTTTTAAATATGGGCCCTTCTCTCCTCTGATACAGCCAACTATGGTGCAGGACTTCATCACCTCATGCTTAGACTATTACAAAAGCCTGCTGGTGGGTCTTCCACTCACAACCCTCCCCACTTCTCCACTTCCTCACTCCAATCCACCCTCATTTCAGCCACCAAAATGATTTTCTTGACGTGCAGGTCTGACCATGTCATCTCCTTATTCCATAAATTCTAGTGACGCACCTACAGGATGAAATACAAAATCCTCTGTATGGTTATCAAAGTTCAGCTTTGATATCTAGCTCCTTCCTACCTTTCCAATCTTCTTACACTTTGCTCCCTGCGAGGTACTCTTTGATCCAGTGATACTAGCCTTCTTGCTGTTCCACAAACAATAAGACACTCCATTTCTTGGCTCTGGGCTGTCCTTCATACCTGTAATGCTATCCCTTCTTATCTTATTGCCTTCCCTGGCTCCCTTTAAGTCTCATATAAAATCTCATCTACTTCAAGTCGTTAGCCTTTCCCAATGTCATCTTAATTCTAATACCTTCCCTCTGTTAATGATTTCCTTGTTGTTTCCCCTTTGAGCTCCTTGCGGGCAGGGACTATCTTTCTGTATTTTTTAATACTCTTTTTGTATCCTCAGTACTTAGCACAATATCTGGCACATAATAGGTCCTTAATTGATTTTTATTGGCTGATTGTTCTACATTCAGAAGTATAGCTAGAATATGCCAATCAGTGCCAATGGCATTGGACATAGCCAATTCAGTGGTGAAAGAACACCTCCAGGACTCCCTGTTTGTGACCTGGAAGAATGTCCCTATCTGAGAGTTAGGACTAGAAATGCTATTATTGTTTCTGTCAGACTAGGAGTACAGAAGATCACCTCTCAGGTGTAAGAGTCCTTGATATTGGGATAATTGTGTCCCCTTCCTGACGCAGAGAAAATGCACTGTGGAATTCCATGCTGTATGTAAGTCATTCCAGGAGTGCTGATATCCATATTTTTAAGAGGATCAATGTGCAGTACTATTCTCTAAAGCTTGCCTCTCTATGACATGGCATATGGTGTCATGAACTCCCAGAGTTTTCACTCTCCTAGAAATTTCACTCATGAATCAGGGCATTTTAAAAGAGGTCTTTATTCCTCTCCAGAATTTATACAGCTTCCTCCACCATGCTCCAGAAACCTCTTCTTCCTGGAAGCTCATGCCAAGAGCTCGGGAATTCATACCTTGGAAATACCCCCCATCTCTGCAGTATCTCCCTCTGATTGATTGGCTCCTCTAGAACCTCCATTTAAGGAGGACATCAGGCCAGCTATGTCTTTATTCCTCTCCAAATTGTGCTCTGAATTTTCTCTACCATGCTTTTCCAATCCTCCCACCCACCCCAGGCCCGGGGTTGGGTTTCCCCCTTTCAGTTTCTTTTTATGTGTTGCCTTCCCCCATGAGAATGTAAGTACCTTCAAGTAACAGACTCTTTCTTTCTTGCATGTATATGTATTCCCAGTGATTACCACATAGAAAGCAGTAATGCTCATTGACTTGAGGATATTGCCTTCAATAGTATGGTATCCACTCCTGGAGGAATCAGGTCGTGGAAAGAGGACCAGATTTGGAATCATAGGACTTGGGTTCAAATCTAACTTCTATTACAATCAGTGTGAGATCTTGAGCAATCCACCTAACCTATCTAGGCCTCACTTTCCTTATCTGAAAAGTGATGGGGTTGAGCTAGATGGAACTAAGACCCCCTTCCAGAGCTAAATTTACGTAGGTGATCTACCCTGTTCTTAGAACTTAAGTTGAACTTGAATGAAAGTCAGAGATCAAAGTGAATCTAGGCAAAAAACAAAAACTTAAGAACAATAACTAAAAAACAGAACACACAGGAACATTGACAGTAGCTGACTTGGAACTATGTGTTGACATTCTTAAGCCACAAGCAGGATTGTATTCCTTAGCCACTCCCACCTTTCCTCACTGATACTATAACTTAATTCCCAGTCCCAGTCACTTCTCAAAGCATGGGCATCAGGCCCAATAAGGCATGTCGTGTGTGGCAAAAATCCATATTTACTACACCTTTTTCATCCTGTGTTGGCCACACCAAAAGCTGCTGACTAGTCCATGACATCAAATATGCTCAAGTTTTGTGGCTATTACCTTTCCCAAAATGCCTTTAAAATCCTTAGTATTAAGGCTAAGGACATACATATACAGAGAGAAAGATTTCAGTACTTACCACAGTGCTGCATTCTACATTTGAATTGCTTTGGATAAGTGGATCCTGATTCGAGGGTCTCTCCTGTAGCTCCACATTTGAGTAATAAGGTTCATTGTTGGGCTGCTCAGGAGCAATGCACAGGGGTTTGTCAGTTCACTGGACAGTATCATGTAAATGGCTAAGTCCAGAATTCTCACTGAGGATTATTTTCTCCCCTGGCTGACCTAGTCTTCTCTGCCTACTGACCCTCCCTCTGAATGTCCCATACACCTTCCCATAGCCTTTGTGTCCTGCCTCCAAATTCACCCCAGCTCCTCTCTGGCTAGGCAAAAGCCTAGCTAGGTTGTTATCCCTTATCTGCAGACTTCTCTTAGAGTAAGAAAGAAAGGTGGGTGACCAGAGCCCCTGAGCACAGTGCCTATGGCCCTGTTTGGGAATTACTGGCTCACCTTCTTTGTTAGGCATAGAAATAGAGACTGGGTCTATGATCGATTGCATTAGTATAATGAATTTTCTTTACTGAGGCAAGGTCAGTCCCTTCTTTGTAACTAGGAGTCTTAAAGATGTTCAGGGCCCTGAGAGACAGACTTGCTGAAGGTCATACAGATAGCATAAGTCAAGTGTTCTTGACTCTGAGGTCAGCCTTCTGTCTACTAGGCCATGCCACCTCTCTACAGGAATGGATCAAAATAAATGAGGACTTCACTGTTCCATGGGATATTATGTAACTGTATTCTTTGCTTATCAAGGAAAGAATGGGGAGAGGGAAATCTCAATTTCCCTCAGACCATAGCTTCTCTTACCTGATTAGAGTTCTGGAACACCATGGACTTCTCACCAGCTAAAAAGAAACAAGGATGGTTAGGAGACAGTGTGTAGAGTAAGGATAGGTTCAAAAGTAGAGTCATTAATTAAAAGGAGAAAGGGGAAGCAGGACAAGGTGGACAAAAGGCAGGGGCAATCTATACTTGAGGAAATACGTCAATCTTCAAAGAGGAGTGCCTTGCAGAATCTGAAACTGATCTCTCTTTTTATTTCTCCATAGCATCATGGATGTACAGCTGGATGGGACATCATGGGCCTTTTAGTTCAGTCCCCTCAAGTTATAACTGAGTAAACTAGGGTCCAGGGAGGGGTTTAGGTAATTTGCCTAAGAGCATGTAAAAAGTAAATGTTAGAGGTAGCATACTTGTGCACTTTTCTCTTTAACCAGTACTTGTGCTCTGGTCTTTATACTCTGCTATATCCCTCTGGAGAGGACTTATTTCATTGTTACAGAGAATTCTCAATGAGGAAACTTTACCAATACAGAGCAGCACCCTTTCTACAACTTATCATCTTGGAGCAGGGGTTCTTAAACGAGGTTGTTGATCTGTTTTCTTTTTTAATTGATGATTTCATTTCAATGTAACTAATTCATTTGAAATCCATACACACACACACACACATATACATACAGACACAGGAAATTTTATGCATTTAAAGACATTATTCAGAGAGAAGTGGTCCTTTGAAATCCATATATATGTTATTTTGTGCATTTAAAGACATTATTTGGAAGAGTCTGTAAACGCCACCAGAGTACCAAAGGGGTCCACGCCACAAAAAAATTAAGAACTTCTGGATTAGAAAGTTGCCCAAGGACATCAAGAAGTCACATAACCTGCCCAGGGATTACATGACCAGTCCACCTTAGAGGTGAGTCTTAATTCTGTGTCTTCCTGACTCCCAGATCCACATACTCTCTCTCCACTATGATATGTTACTTCTTTTGAGACAGATCTTAAGAAGTCATCTAGCTCAACATGACCACCCACTTTCTTTGGTCAGCATGCCATTGAAACCATTGCAGTTGAAGGGATCTATATTCTTTCTATTGTTAAGGTTCTCTGACTCAGTCATCTCCCCTGGGATCACATTTCAAGAAGTCATAACCATGATTTTCCCTGACATCCAGCAAAAAGCTTACAGTACTTTTGCCTGTAGTAAGCCTTTAATAAATATCTTTTCCTTCATTCATTTATTCACTCATTCTGTCATTGTCCTGGAGTTGTTCATTTTTTTCATCATAGCTCTACTCCCCCACATCTCTGTCTTTGTCAAAGAGGAGGATGAAAGACTTTCAAAGGGGGTTGTGGTGAGGAAAGGGTAGTTCACAAACTTGTCTAGTCAGGTACAACTATGCACTTAATTCTATAGGCAGAGTATCATATTGGGACTTGGGATGGTGGCAAGGAATGTCTTGATGTCATGACCCCACTTCGGTGGGACTACGGAAGCAGAAGGGAAAGATATGAACCTTGATGTCTAGTGACCCTAAACTAAAAAGGGAGGCATTTCACCCACACATTTAAAATATAAAATATTATTTTATATAAATTATGTAATTTATTTAAAATTTATATATATAGCCCATTTTAGATAGGTTCATATTCATCTTAAACTATTGGCCCTTACTTTTCTCAGTGATTTCCTTGATGGTCAGACTTCTAGTCAATCAGCTTACATACTCTCATTTTTCTTTGTGTACTTTTGGGGGAAATAAAAATAATAACAACTAAAATGTTTACAATGCCTTCCACATATCTCATTTGTTTCCCACAACAACCTTTGAGGTAGGTGCTATTATTATCCCCATTTTACAGATTAGGAAGCTGAGACAATCAGAGGTTAAATGACTTATTCAGGGTCATACTTCTAGGGAGTATCTGATACCAGATATGAACTCAGGTCTTTCTGATTCTAGGACCAGCTCTCTCACCACTATGTTGACTAGTGAAGTAGTCTGCTTTCTCCAGGCTATTTGACAAGCCAAAGGATAACCATGCCCCTGATTGGTGTCTAAGCCCATGGCACTTTCCTGTTTTATTTTCCCTTCAAAATTTGACAATGTCTCACTTGGAGGTGTCTCCTGGGCCTTCTTAACTTCAGGACCTTGAGTGGTACATAGACTGCTCTTTTCCCTCTTTGGAAACCTGGTCCCCAGTCACTATTCATACCAAAAACAAAGATCTAATTAAAGCTCATAGGGTCCTCTATTTGACTCCTTACCTTTCTATTCAAGATTATACCCTTCACTCCACTTCCCACCTCTTATCACTGACCAGGATAAGCTGGTGTTGAGTGGGATTTACTGGAGTGATTGGACTGACCAGAGCTGGACAGGGTAGTCTAGTCAATTTTCCTGGAAGAGGCAGTTGATGAGTTTAGGGTGCCAGGGAAGAAAAAAGATATTCTCAGAAGGAAGGAGGACTTAGGTGTGAATTGAGTATGAGAAACTTCAGGTGAGTTGACAAAGTTTGCTTGACTATATCCCAGAGCCCAGGGCAAAATAAGGGGGTCAACTGGCATGGGAGTTTTGTAGCCCTAAATCAGGAACTTAGCAGTTTTACTGAGAGCCAATTTTTCCAAACAGAAAAGTGCCCAGGTTACTCAATGCCCTAAAGTTAAATGGATCTGAGAAACACCTCTTTGTGATTGGTTAAAAGTGAAGTTGGAGGAAAATGATACAAGCTCAGCTACCAAACAGAGGAAATGATTCTTTTTCAGCTTGTGAAACAGGTTACTGAAAACTGACTACTTCCTTCCCCAAAAGTAAAAAATAGAGTAGGAAACTGAAGCATGTGAGACTTCTGTGTTTGAACTGTGGGGGGAAGGAAAATTTCCCATGTGAAGGGTAGAGAAGATCGATTTCTTTCCTCCTCTGAAGATAAATGAGTTCCTTCTTTGCAACTTCCCATGGTTTTTGTTTTTGAGTATCTCCTTTTGGAGAAGCTAAGAAGTAGAGAGGGGCTATGGTTAAAACATTCAAGTCACTCCAAACTGCTAAGGCACCAAAGAAGCTGAGATAAATTTAGATGGCATACTATTGGATATACATCCTAGGGAAGGAAGGAGGAAGGAAGAGAGTCCTGGTGGAGCAGAGAGGAAAAGATACCGGGTATCAAGTAATTTGAAGAAAGTTACAAAACTTGACCCAGTGATACCATTATTTGGCTTATAAAAGATATCAAAAGAGGAGGAAAAGGTCATATATGTACAAAAATATTTATATGAGCTTTTTTTGTGAAGGTAAAGAGTTAGAAACTAGAATCTAAGCCAATTAATTGGGTAATGGTTGAAGAAATCATTGTATATGAATGTAATGGAATACTGTTGCTCCATAAGAAATAATAAAGGGGATGTTTTGCACAAACTAGGAAGATTTGTATGAATTGATGTAAAGTGAGAACCAGGAAAACAATTTGTACTAAAAATTAATATTGTAAAAATGAATAATTCTAAAAGACTTAAGAACATGATTTCAGGAGACTCATGATAAAGAATCCTACCTCATGACAGAAAGATGAGGGGACTAATAGACATATTTGGACATGACCAATACGAGCACCTTTTTTTTTTTGCTTGACTATGCATGCCTCTTTCAAGGTTTTTGTTTTTGTTTTTTAAATGGAGGGGAAGGAATGGAGGGAGAGACAATAAATACTACACAACTGAAAAAAATTCACAGAAAAATTTTAAAAAGCCATAGCCTGGGGTGGCATACTCACCCCTCTTCTGTCTTATCATTCTCCAAGTCAAAAATAAAGCTCCCGCTAATAAAATAAATAGGAGACCCAGGATCAAGAACAGTACTCCAAGCTTGTCAAGAATCCCAGATCTACCGAAAAAAAGAAAATCCAAAGTAGTTGATGATTTAATTCCTTCTTCCACCCCTCTTTTCATGTCTTGAAACACATTCCATGTTCCATTTGCACTTGGAAAACTGATCTGCCAGAGCTAGGCTGATGATTATAGTCAACACTTGGAGAATGATGCAAAGAAAATTTATTGGGAACTAAGAAGACCCTCTTGTTGACTAATAACCAAATATAGAGCCAGGGTCTGACCCTATATTTGCCATAGGGGCAAGTGATTAGGAGTCCCTAATCTGAACATCAACTAGGGGAGAAGTATAACCTGGTCAATAAGACCAATTACATGTCAGAAATGTGAAAATACAACTGTGAACCTTAATGATTATTCATAAGATTAAAAATTTGTGCCCATTTCTGGATACAAATGTACTCTCTACATTGTGACATGTAGTAGAGAGTGTTAGACTGAGGCCTAAGAGAATCAGGTCTTCATCCAAGTTTGGACTCTCTAGCTGTGTGATCTAAGGAAAAGAATTTCCTCAGCTCTGGGACTTAGTTTCTTAATTTCTTCAAATTAAGTAAATTTAAATTAAGGTTGCATTAAGTGGTCTCAAAGATCCCTTCTACCTCTAACATTTTATGGTTTTGTGACTTAGTAAATCAGTAAGAATTTTTTAAGTACCTACCCTAGGCATTGTGCTAACTGCAAAAGACACAAAGAAAGGCAAAAATATATAAAAAAAATTTGCTACTTTTCGGGAGTTTACGTTAGAATGCAGGAGTGTAATGGTAATTTAAATGGGAAGATCTTTTCCATTCATTAATAGGCTTATGTGACCTTCCTGGGTCACATGGAAGACTGAGTCACATGAGTGTGGTGGAAGGAGTTTGCTGAAGAGGTGGAGCAGGAAGAGTGGAACAGGAAGAGGTGGAGCTAGAGCAGAGCTGAAAGGAAATTGGTCCGAGTCTAATCAGAGCTAGGAAGGATGTAGGCAAGCAGGCAGCTGGCTAGCATGAGTGAGAGAGCTTGTTTGTGATTTGTTTAAGGGAGCTGGTTTATGGGAAGCCTGGCAGGGGGAAGGCTTGGGGATGGTGTTGTCCTCTGCATTGTTATTGTGTATAGATTTTTGTTACTATCATGGGTTTGGCATTCTGGTCTCTGAATCAATGTTTTGGTTCTGTCTTCCATGTGGAGAGTCTGTTGTTTTTCACGATTCAGAATTGCTCTGGGATATTCATGGCAGCCAAAAGTGCTGTGAATATCTCATTGGTGCTACAAGGAGACAGCATGTAAATGAATGGGTACATGAGATTACAGAGCAAAAATAGTAAAAATCTTAGAGGAGAAGGTATTAACAGTTGTGAGGAGCAGAAAGTTCTCCTGTGGAAGGTAGCATTTGAACTAAACCTTGCAAAAAATCCAAGGGATGTCAAGAGGTAGAGGTGAGGAAAAAGAATACTGCAAACATGAAGGATGTCAGTGCAAAGGCCCAAAGAAGGGAGCTGGAGTATTATGTGCAAGGAATAGAAAGTGGACTTGTATCTCTGTATCACTGAGGTGCTGGGGAATAAAGTATGAGCAAACTGGAAAGATAGTACAGGGTCTAGGTTGTGAAGAGCCTTAATACCAAACTGAGAATGTTATACTTGATTCTAGAAGTAATTTGACCCCATTATATTTTATTGAGCAAGAGAATGATATGGTCAAAATTGTGTTATAGGAAAATCACGTTGGCAGGTTTGTAGAGGAGGGATTGGAGAGGAGAGTCCAGGAATCTAATTAGAATCTGGGAGTCCAACTAGAAGACTATTGCAGTAGTCCAGGTGAGAGGTGATAAAGTACTGAACTAGCCATTGTGAATGGAGAGAAGGGGAAGTATGTAAGAGATTTTGTGAAGGTAGAAATGACAAGAATTGACAACTAATTATATATCTGGTATAAGAGAGTAAGGGGTTAAGGAAGGTGCCAAGTTGGCAAACCTGGGAAATTGAGGGTAGAGTGCTGCCTTTAAAAATAATAGCGAAATTCAGAAAAGTAGTTATTTGGGGGAAAGAAAGTGAATTTATCCTTACCTTGGGGGTTGTATGGGGTCAAAAATCTCTTCCAAGGTCTTCTTTTGATCTATTTCATTTATCTCTATCACTGGTATATATGTTGGTGATATGGTTGTATATTTATTTGAAGCCACTGTGGATGCTAGGAAAAGGAAAATCCAAATCAAGTTCAAGGCATTGTCCCTTTGTCTTTTCTCATGCAAACACTTGTATAGTTCCATTTTATACAGAGTTTATGATTCATGACAGCAGCCAGATAGATGACTATGGGGGATAAGACTTGCTGGAGAAGGAGGGGCTACCTTTCACCAAACCCCACAAAATTTATTTAGATCAAGGGTTCTTAATCAGCACTCTGTGACTTTATTCTTAAAAATTATTTTGATAACTGTATTTCAATACAATTGGTTTCCTTTGTAATCCTAAGTATTTTATTTCATACCTTTAAAAACATTACTAAGAAGGGGTTCATAGGCTTCACCAGACAGACAAAGGGATCCAAGACACAGAAAATCTCTGACCTAGACCCAGGCAAAAGGTCACTTGGATAAATCTCAAGGTTTTGCCTGATGGGTTGAAGGTTAAAGGACATATACAGAGAACCCTCACTAGATTGATGGATCACTCAATGGGGAGGAGCTGGACGTCATGGTAGGGAAGAAGTCAACACTGAGTATTTTCAGAGAAGCCTGGAAGGTTATCAGAGCAGCATCTTTCTTGACTTTGGCTTTTTTTTTTTTCTCTGGCAACAGTAGATTGTTGGTGGTGCAGTGACCAGTTGCAGGGGCCCTTTAAGACAACTCTTCCTTTACTGCTTCATGACAATATGATCCAATATGGCACATTGCAAAGAGCAATTAGAAGATCTGAGTTTGAATCCCACTCCTGATACTTATTAGCTGTAGTGGTGACCTAGAACAGTAACTTAACCACTCTAAAACTCAGCTTCCTCACCTGTAGATAAGATAATAATACCTATACAACTAAGTACTGTATAATAACACTTGGGGAGAAAGTCCACAAAAATTTTAAAGCTCTATAGAGATGTAAGATTTCTTAATGGTTATGAGAATAGAAGATTGAACACATAATACAGGAGGTGACTACATCCTTGGGTCTATCAAGGTTTGCAGAGAGATTAGGACTTTGGATGGAATTTCATGGAGATAAAATCAGGATGAGAGCTAGGGCCTGGGAACATGACTAAGCTACACTAGATATCATGTTTCCCTCCCCTTCTCTTCCCTTTCAGGAAGGAAGTGGGCTGTAGTACAGTTCAGGGGCCACAGGGGTCACTTCTGGGTAAGTTTCCCAGCTCAGTCCAGGAGCATGAAGGAACAGAGTGGGACTGGAGGTCTCAGTCACTCCAGTACAGCTGATGCAGTAGAAATCTTCTGGATCCCATTGATAATGACCTTGGGACTTATGTCCAGCTTACATAGATAAAGAGGTCAGCAGATACATAGCTGTGCCTAAGTATGCACACATATTAGCTGGAGTTACCAATAACTAGTTGTGGACGGGTTTTACTGCCTTAAGTTGTGAGGATGGGATGTGAGGGATAACTGTTGGTTTTATAAGCCCCAGGGGCTAGGCGAAATATTGTTCTTACCTGGAGAAACAAATACAGTAACTGGGAATTTGATATAACTCAAAAGTTGGCCAATCCTACATTGGTACTCTCCTGCATCATCTTCAGTGAGGTTTTCCATGGTCACTGTGAATGTTTGGTTTTCAGGATTATCTCTGATGGACACTTTTGATTTTTGAGTATCTGTAATTGTTCTACAGATATTGAACCAAGTTTCTTTGCACCACTTTTTCTCTTTAGACTTGTAGTTTTCTTCATAGGAACACTCAACAGTCAGGGATCCTCCTATAATGCCACTCACCTTACTGGGACCAGACAGAGATGAGCAACCTGGAAAACACAAACCCATGTTGTCATCTCCTCATGTGCATGGTCAAAATCAAAGTGGATGGTATCCTATAAACTTCTTTCCCCTTATAGATTTCATCAGAAACCATGAACCTGATGTCAAAGCCAGGGAGACGCTGGACACTGTTATTAGATTCAGAGAGGATCAAATGATCATGCCTTGGTCTGGGAGCTGAAGTTTAGACTCTCTATCCTTGTTTCTTTTGCTTTCCCAAGAGAAAGCAAAAGTGGAATATCGCTCCCTCAGGAGAGGTGTTAGACACAATGACCATACTTGGTGATTTCACATAGGAAGCTGTCTGTAGGAGACCAGGAGACAAGAGGGTGAATTTGATAGAACGTAGGATTAAAAAACAAGAGGCCTGGGTCAAAGTCTTAATTTGCCACTTGGACTTTGTGAAGTCACTGCTCCCTCTCACCTGCCTCAGCCTACTTTCCTCATTGGTAAAAGGAAATATTTGCCACAGAGTTCTTTCTTACCCCAACATCTGTAGTACCTGGGGCACCCCTCTTTCACCTGTGAAATGTGAACATGCGAAGTGTTTGGATAAAGACACTTCTGGTTAAAGTTATTCTGCAGGTGCAAGTCTATTCAAACCCACTTTTCTTTAGTCAGAGGATAATCTGTTCAAAGCAAAGGCATTGGATGAGCTAGTATAGTAAAAAAAGTTACAATAAAATATTTCCATCTGCCTTCCTTTCCACCATGAACCTAGAGCATCTTCCCAGAAACACACAACATCAATATGGAGAATGGTCACACCCAGGCATCAAATATGAAGATTGTACACTTGGAAAATATGAGTGTTCAAATGGAGGGACAGAGAATTCAAGCCTTCAACACTGTCTAGTGATGTCATTTAACTGCTTTCATTGGGTCTGCTCCCATTGGGGGGGATATTTCCATGCTTCTGATTCCCATTGATCTCATGGTAATTGCTGGTGGTGATTGTTAGTGACCACTTGGCAGCTAACCTCAGTTGTTTGTGGTCTCACGGTGACTGTTAGGCATAATTGCTGTTTGGTATTACTCAACCGATCTGTTACACTACTGAGGCACTTAGCTGATACAGTGGATAAAATCAAAGACCTGGAGTCAGGAAGACCTGAATTCAAATCTGGCCTCAGATACTCACTAGCTGTGAAATCCTAGGCAAGTGATGAGCTCTGATTGCTTCAGTTTCTTCAGCTGTAAAATGGGGATCCTAATAGCACCTGCCTTCCAAGGTTATCTCAAAAAGATAATACTTAGCATAGTATATGGCACATAATAGACACCTAATAAATGTTTTTTTTTTCCTGGAAAGCAGTTTTGGCAAAGGCTAGACATAGGCCAATGCCTCATATTGTATAACAAGATAAAATCAAAATGAGTACATGATTTAAACACAGAATGAGCAAATTAGGGAAGCATAGAAAAATTTACCTGTCAGATCTTTGGATAAGAGAAGAATTTATGATCAAAGAAATAGAGAGGATTATAGGAAGTATAATAAATAATCTTGATTACATGAAATTAAAAAGTTTTGCATAAACAAAAGTAATGCAGTCAAAATTAGAAGGAAAGTCGAAAATTGAGGGAAAAATTTGTAGCAAGTTTCTCAGCCCAAAAGCTGAGAATTCCCATGCAAACTTGATAGTCTTTTTCCATCTGAATTTTTTCCTTAAGCAACTTGTCTGTTTTTCCACATAATATGGTAACCTGTTAATAAAATCCAACCTCTCCTACTTACCCCTTCCAGCTCCTTCCCTGGCCTAATTGGAATTCCTTGCAAATACTTTCCCAAATCTCCAGATTCCCCCTTCTGAAACCTCGCTTCCTAGTTTTCATAGGGTCCAGTGCTTTTAGCCCATTCCCTGGCTATCAAGGAACACATTAAATCATCCCAACCTGGGATACTAGTTTCTTCCTCTAAATCCTTTCTGCCTCCAAATAGAGATTTTATACCCTGCAATCCTGTTCATAGTGTCAAATACATCACCAAGGCAATATTCACAGCTCTGGTGGTGACTATGAATATGCCAGCATAGTTCTCAATGAAAAAAATATAAAAGGCTTCCTACATAGAAGGCAGAAGAAAAACATTTATTTAGATACCAGAAAGCCAAATCCCAGAACCAGAAAGCAAAAGCTGTCGTAGCAACCAAGAAGTTAATAAACATGATCACCACAAGGAGCAAAGTCACTCCCGAGTCTCCCCCACTTCTGCCAGTGCCTTTTCACAAGCAAACACTCACGAATCTGAGCCTTGCTGTTCCTGCCTGTCTGCATGCTTTCTCCTCAGACCCAACCATTCATTTCCTCCCAGTTATACTCTTCCTGTTCTGCCTGTTCAGCAAGCTCCTCCCACCACATGTGTCTTAGGCTTCCAAGTGATTTAAGCAGGGCACATGGGCCTATTAATGAATGAGAAAGATCTTTCCATTTAAATTCCTATTACATTAGGCCCCAAGATCTTTCATATTCATCACATAGGTTGGTGGGGCAACGGGTATCAACAGAATTCTAACAGGGATAACAGAAAATAAGCATATAAAACAACATCTTGGGGTAAGGGACAAGGTTCTCTTCTTACATAGCTACTTCCTGCTGAAATTCGACATAGAGCTGTCCCTGCCCCAAGGGGCCACATCTGAGAGATCAGTTCTTTAGCTGGCATCTGGAGTTTGGTCAATTTTGGATCCAGAAATGTCACATCACCATCATGGATGGCGGGGGGGGGGGTGGTGACATCTGGCTTAAGTGATCAGGCATCTGCAGGTGGAGGGTACTAAGCCTATAGGAAACAAATCTAGCAAGCAAGTTTAACAGACAAAAAGCCAAAAAGAAACAAGGAGATAATAACCAGAAGCAGAGTAAATATAGAGTCAGCTATGCTTCTAGAGTCTATGAACCCACTATCATAGTCTCATTCACAGTAGAATACATGAGTTAAGAGTACAATTTGGTAATCAACCTCTCCTGAATAAACAACAGTTATGGTTTTATCTTTCCTCTGTGCTATAACTTCCACAGCCTTTGGAATGTCATCTGGCTTCCATTTTACCCATACTTTAGCTCCCAATTTTATTCTATCGGTAGAACCCAATCCTTCAGTTCCTCTTCTAGTTATTTCAGAAGGAGGGTCAGTTTTCACAAGTGATCTTGTTTCAAAAGGGATAATAATTACTTGAACTATTCTATTATTTTTAAAAAACTGTATAGGTTCATCACCTAAATTTTAGAATGTCAAGATAATTTCTCCTAGATAATTAGAATCTATCACTCCAGCCAATACATGTATTCCTCTAGTTGCTAATCCTGATTTAGGTAATATTAATCCAAAATGATTCTTAGGGATTCTCATACATGTTCCAGTATGGATTATTATTTCTTTCCTTAAATGCTTGTAAGTAGGAGGAGCTGTCTTCACTATTATATTCCTATAGTAAACTGCAAAGGGAGTATCATAGTATACATCTGCATTTCTGATCATTATAGCAGTCTTCATTACCTCCTCCTTTAACTTTCTTATACAGTCCCTAAGTGAAGGCAAGCAGGCAGGCAGGGCAAGGCTCAGGCTCAGGCTCAGGCTCATGAGTGTTTGCTTGTGAGAAGGCCCTGGCAGAAGTCGGGGAGGCTTGGGAATGACTTTGCACCCTGTGGTGATCATGTTCATTAACTTCTTGGTTGCTATGACAGATTTTGTTTTCTGGTTCTGGGATTTGACTTTCTGGTGTTTTCCTTCTGCCTTCTATATAGAGAATATTTTATATTTTGTGATGGAGAACTACATTGGCATATTCACAGTTACCACCAGTGCTGTGAATATTGCCTTGGTGATATTAAAGGACACAATTGTGTCCTCTAGTTGACTGATAAATGGCAGAAGCAGTTCTATTTATGTCTAAGAAAGCAGTTAGTGGATTTTGTTTTTGAATCCCTAAACTATTGTAAATGACAAGGAATTTTGAGTTTCCCTGGCAATATGATCCCCAAGTCTAGCTTTCGAGTCAGAGAAGGGAGATTTCCTAGGTGGTACCAGATTTGGGAACTACCAAATGAATAATCTCAAGGTTGAGAGTTTTTGGGTTTGAGCTTTGAAGTATCAGCTTCCTAGAGGAAGCTCTTCTCTATGCTGTGCTTCTTTGACAAGGAAGAGTATTGCTGATAGAGGACTACCCTGTAATTGAAGGACTAAAATCATGGCATGTGTGTGTGTGGGTTGGGGGTGAGGGTAAAAGTGGATGGGAAAGGAGAGAGAAGAGATCTGAACCTTACCAACTCCACTATCTGTGAGTTACTCAGATCCATGAGTTATACAGGTCCATGGGAAAAGACAATTTATCTAGCATCTCATCCCCCAAAACATGTTTATCTCTCAGGGATACTCTAATAGGCTACCTGAGTGTTTTATATGTTTCTGGGCTCTCAGGTGGGGGACAAAATAAAAGCTTTTCCATACCCAAAATACATATTGTGTACTTTATGCCTCTGTAGAAGATCAAGATCCTGCTATATATATTTAGGAGACTTTACCTTGGAAATTTCCCCCAGAATAAAACATGAAGGTGGAATCTAGTGAACCAGAAAGAGAAAATGAGCATCTTGGGGTCAGGTCCTAGGATTGGACCTGGTCTGTATGAAGCTAAGGTCTTGGGTGTAGGTAAGGGCTGGGTCATGTATTACGTAAGGTTTACGAACTCCTGGGTAAGGAACTAAACATTTTAAGTAGGCAATTTTTATTTCCATAATTACTCGTAGGGCTTCAGAAGAGAAAGTAGCTTTGAGAAATGAACAGCTAAGTTGGGGTATGAGAGTAGAAGACAGACTTCTAGACAATGAATTAAGTTATAGAAATGATGGCTCTTAATCGTAGTTAGAGTACCAGGAATATATATTTGCCTGGAGTCTGATCAAGAGGTTATTAGGCTGAAAATGAAGAGGAAAGGGAAAAACTTTCCCAAATAGCTACTGAGGTAGTTTTTTCGAAAGTAGCATGTTCAATGTCGAAAAAAAAATTTGAAGGTCGAAATAGAAATGATTCTGATGAGGAATAAAAGGTGAAACTGTCTTAAGAGACTATTGTGGCTTCACGTTGAAGTAATGAATCAACTCAAAAGGCATACAAAAGTCTAAAAGCAAGAGCAAGTAACAGAACCTAAATACAAAACTGTGGCACAGCCTTGAAAGAGTTATATCAGAAGCACTAAAGCCTGGAATTAGTGGTGGCTGGTAGTGAGTACTATGGATAATGAAAAATGCATTGTTTTTTAAACTTATGAGAGGGGCAGGAGAAAGACCAAAGAAGGAATAGTACTGTTGCTACAAGTAGAAGGAAAAAATGAGAATGGAAGGAAATGAGAATGCAGAATGACTCCATTTTAACTTCACTTCTCAGGGTTCTAATGAATTACATCCTGGGATAACTGTTGAAAGAACTGACAGATACTGTTACTGAAATGTTTTCAGTGATTTTTGAAAGATCATGGAGTTGAAAAAAGTGTGATTGTAGGACAAGAGAAAAGCAGGTGTCATAAACTTTGAAAAAAAGGTTGAATTTGGACTCTGTAAACTATAGGTTTGCAAGTCTGAATTCAATTCCCAACAACACTCTATGATACATTGCAAAAGAGATGCTTATAAACATCTAAAACTCACTAAGCCAAAATGGTTTTCAACAAGAACCAACTAATTTCATTTCCTTTTTGACATAACTAGACTAATAGATATGTTTTTCTTTCTTTCTCTTTTTTTCTCTTTCTTTCTCTTTTCCTTACTTTCTTTCTCTCTTTCTCCCTTCCTTCCTTCCTTCCTTCCTTCCTTCCTTCCTTCCTTCCTTCCTTCCTTCCTTCCTTCCTTCCTTCCTTCCTTCCTCCCTCCCTTTCTCTCTTCCTCTCTCTTCTTTCTCTCTTCTTTCTTTCTCTGTCTCTTTTTCTTTCTCTTCCTTCCTTCCTTTCCTTTCCTTCCTTCCTTCCTTCCTTCCTTCCTTCCTTCCTTCCTTCCTTCCTTCCTTCCTTCCATATTCCTTCCTTCCATATTCCTTCATTCCTTCCCTTCCTTCCTTCCTTCCCTCCTTCCTTCCTTCCTTCCTTCCTTCCTTCCTTCCTTCCTTCCTTCCTTCCTTCCTTCCTTCCTTCCTTCCTTCCTTCCTTCCTTCCTTCCTTCCTTCCTTCCTTCCCTATCACTTAGCAAAGTTCCTGGAACATAATAGGAATGTAATAAATACCTGTTGACTGACTCACTTGGATGTATCTTGCACATAATAATAGCACTTAACTCACCTAGGTGAGTGGGGGCAGATCAGTCATCGAATAAATGAGTGGAATCATTATCATGTTTATCAAATTTGTAAGTGACACAACACCTGGCACATCATGGGAGCTTAATAATTGTTCACTGATTGATAGATTGACACAAAACTGGGGATGACCACAGGTTGATTGGCAAAGGCCAGATACAAAAAGAAAAGGACACGTTAAAATGATGGGCCAAATCTAATTGGATGAAGTTTAATTTGACAAATATTTGTTAAGGTCCTACTGTGCACAAAGTTCTGTGACAGGCACTGGAGATATAAAGACAGAAATAGGGAAAAGCAATCTCTTATGTTAAGAAGCTTACATTTTCTTTGTGGGATACAGCACACAAATAGGTAAATAAATACAAGATAATTTGTTTTAACACATTAAGCACTAACAACTGAGAATGTCTTCCTGTAGGGAATGCTGCCTAAACGGGGCCTTGAAGAAGGCTGAGGATTCTCATAGGCAGAGATAAGAAGGGAGTACATTCTAAATATAGGAAATGGTCTAGACGAAGGCGGAGAGACATAGAGACAATGGAAGGTCATGTAATCCAATGCCACCAGGACAGACAGTGCATGAAGTAGTGTGATATGAAATGTCCAGAAGGGATGGCTGGTGCCAGACTGTGGAATGCTTTAAATGCTGGTGTGAATAGTTTGTATTTATGTCCTATAATCAAAAAGACACCAGCCACTGGAGACTTTTGAGCAGGTGAGTGGCATGGGCAGGCCAATGAACTAGGATTTTTATTATCATGGAAGTTGGGTGGAGGACTGATTGAAGAGGAAAGAAAACGGTAACACAGAGACTAATTAATCAGAAGCATATTGCAGTAGTCTAGGCAAGAAGTGATAAAGGCCTTGACTAGCATTGATCATTTGAGTGGAAAGAAGGCACTAGGCGCAAGAGATACGATGAAAGAGGAATCAACAAGATTTGATAACTAATTGGATATGGGGGTCGAAGGAAAGGAAAGAGTGAATTCCTTTCCTTCCCCTTAAAATGAGTGCAATTCTAAAAAGTTTCATGTCTCTGCAATTCACATCCCCTTTCTGGAACTCAATATACACTTCTGTAAAAATGAAGCCATAAGATTCTATCCCAAATATTTATACTCCTAGCATGCCAAAGTTCAGTGCAGGTGTATCCAGGTGATAGAAACCTATGTTTCCTGGTGATGTAAATCTAGATCAGTGTAAATGTAACGTGTAAATCTAGATAAGGATGGTTCCATTCTTAAGGGTAAATATAAGTAAATTCCTATACTTAGGGTTTTTTAAAAAAAATTAAATTAATTTTATTTTTAATTTATGGAATAAAACAAGTGTTTTTGTAACATAGTATAATAACAAAGATGATTGCATGTGAAATTGCCAATCTGTTATGCACAACCTGCTATTCCTTTTAAATATATAATAAAATTATCATGCAAATTTCTATTTTTTCTTTCTTTTCCTTTGTTCTTTTCCCTTCCCTCTTCTACCCCCACCCCCACCCTAAAGATGACTATTATTAGGCATAAATAAGTACATATATATCATACATAAATATATACTATTTACATATTATTTATATTATACTATATAATATATAAATAATACTATATATAATATATACACATATATACTATTTATATATCATATTTATATATTATATAATATATTGTAAATAATAATCAATCAATTAATTAAATAAATATGTAAATAAATAGGTACACACATATATATATTTATGCATTTATATATGTAAAATTATACTTAGTTTTAAAATATAAGTTTACATATATGAGATCAGAGATAACTTAAGACAACTGCGTGAAGAAACAAATTAAAAAGTCAACAGGGTGACATGGCAACCAAACAGAGATTGTTCTCCTCAAGCTCCTTTAAGAGAGGCAAAGGGAAATCTGGCTGCCTAACTGTACTCAACTGTGGTCAGACCAGTAGCATTGGTGTCCTTGCTGATCCTCCCCCGTCTCCTAGCTCGGAGCACTTTCACTGACCTGGAATGCTATCCCTTTTCATCTCTGCATCTTAACTTTCCCCATTTCCTTCAAGTCCCAGTTAAAACCCAGACAGCCTTTCCTGATCCCAATAGGGGCTTCCTTCTGTTGATTATTTCTAATTTATCCTGTCCATGGCTTTGTTTCTACATAGATGTTTGTATGTTTTCTCCCTCATTAGCCTATGAGTTCCTTAAGAACAATGATTGTCTTTTGCCTTTCTTCATATGCCCAGACCTTAGCACAGTCTGGCACATAGTAGGAACTAAATGAATGTTTATTGGTTAACTGACATTTTAGGAAAGAGACTGACAAACTGGAGCATATTCCAAGGGTATCAAGGTGGCCACTTGGTATTTCTCTCCAAAGTCTTCTCTTGCTTCTACAAAGCCAAGTTAGTTTCCGGAGTCTGAGTCCAGATACATATGGACTGCTTTGAGTATATCCTCTTTTCTCTGGTGTGGATCTATCTGTCTCTGGTCCATTCTAGGTTCTGTATAGAACTTGGCTCCTAGTTTCTCTTCCTAGAATCTGCTACTGGCTTCTTTCCCCCTGCCCCCGCCAGAGGGACCTTCTAATTACTCACCTTTTGGGCAAAGAAATAGGATTGAAGGTAGTAGCAGCAGTGGGAGCCTCTTTTGCTTGCTCATTTCTCCACTGGGTGCTTCAACAATATTATTTTCAGTTCCCTTCTCCAGTCCTTGTGATATGCTCTGGAAGACACTTAAGTTCCTCCAAGTCTCTGGCTCAGGTTTCTGGTTGTTCTTTTAAATATTTTTTTTTAATATTATGCTTCCTGTTTTTATGTGACTGTTCAGTGGTAAGACATTTATGTAGCTGTTTAGAGGTAAAGAAGAAGAGGCGGGCATAAGCATTTTTACAGTAACTCCTTGTGCCAGGCACCATACTAAGCACATCACAGATTTGTAAATTTACTGAGAATGAAAACTGCCAGGGACAGGAAAGCTTAGTATGAATGGCTAGAAAAAAGGGTAGAACAAAGAGATCATAAAAAAGGGAAATGGTCCCACAAGTACAAAAATATCTATAGCACCTCTCTTTGTAGTGGCCAAGAACTGGAAACTGAGGGAATGCCCATCAAATGGGGAATATACCACAAAAGTTGTGGTACATGAATGTAATGGAATGCTACTATGCTATAAGAAATGACAAACAGTTGAACTTCTGAAAAACTTGGAAAGATTTATATGAACTGATGCTGAGTGAAATGAGAAAAGAACCAGGATAACGTTATACACAGTAATGGCCATGGTGTGTGAGGACTGTTTCTGATAGACTAAGCCCTTCACAGCAATGCAAGGAACTAAAACATTCCCAAAGGACTCTTCAGGTAAAATGCCATCCACATCCAGAGAAAGAATTATGGAGTCAGAACACAGAATGAAGCAAACTATTTCCTTTGTGTTATGTTTTGTTTTTTCTCATGGTTTCTCCCATTCATTTGAATTCTTATATGCAATATGACTAGTGTGAAAATGTGTTTAATAAGAATGTGTGTGTAGAGCTCATATAAGATTGAACAACATGTTGGGGAAGGAGGGGAGAAAGAGGGGGAGAAAATTTAAGCCTTATGGAAGTAATTGTTGAAAAGTGAAAATAAAAAAAGTTAATTAAATTTTTAAAGAAAAAAAGAAAAAGGGGTAGAAATATGTTGTGTTTGGAGGGAAAGGAAAAGGAAGGGAATAAGTATTTATATAGCATCTACTATGTCCCGGGTTTTATGCTTGTACAGGTTCTAGATAATGGATGATACTCTTGCACTTTCCCAGTCAGCAATGGGGTAAAGCAGGGTTGTGTACTGGTTCCCATATATTATTTTTGGCATGTTTTCAGCAATGTTGTCAGATGCTTTAAATAAGGTCAAAAATAGCATCAAGGTCAGCTATTGCACTTATGGTAAGCTATTTAACTTGAAAAAGCTACAAGCCAAAGTTAAAGTGGAGCGAGAGTTGGTGCATGACATTTTCTTCATGGATGATTGTGCACTCAATGCAGCTACTGAAGCTGAGATGAAACAGAGTATGGATTGAATTTTTACTGCTTGTGTTAATATTGGTCTGACAATGAACAGAAATGGAATTTAGCTCCGTTCTTCCTGACTCCCAGTCCAACATGCTGTCATTGGGCTACCTACCTGTATCATGTGCTAGGATTGCTTCTTTCTCAGTAGACCCAGCAGCAACATTGCCATAGGATGTATCATTTCATTTTGGCTATGATATACATCTCTTTAAGGAGACTTCTTGGATTCTTTTGTTCTCAGAGATATGTAGCTAAAGCTATTGTCCTTGTCTGGGTTGCCATCAAATGTGGCAGCCCTTGCTGAACTCTCCTTTGAGCTCCAAGAAGACAGCATCTGTTCAATAAGATGTATTCATGTTCATGTCTATTTAGTTACATCTGACTCTCAATGTTCCCTTTTAGGATTTTATTGGCAAAGATACAGGAGTTGTGTGCCATTTCCTTCTCCAAATCATTTTACAGATGATAAAACTGAGGAAAACAGGGTTAAGTGACTTGCCCAAATGACATGTAAGTTTCTGAGACCAGATTTGAACTTCTTGATTCCAGGCCTAGCACTCTGTCCACAGTGCCACCTAGTTGCCTCTCAATGGGATATTTTGTACTATTATCCTTAAATATTTTGATGTCTGCTAGTTGTGTATTACCACTAGATTAGGAGTTCCTTGAGGAGGGAGACTATGTCTCTCCTCAAGGCATATGTTTTCTGTCTTCTCAATTTTTCAGTCCTTAGCATTTTGCCAAGTCTTCAGTAAACGTTTATGCAATGCTTATTCAATTCAATTTCATTAGTACACTAAGGAAGGTTTTCCTATTCCCATTTTCTTCTTGGAAGTATTTGGAGTTGTGCTACATTTCAGAAAGATTTGCCTTTAAAAAGAAAATCTAGACAGCTAATAGTTCTGTGGATTGATTGCTGGGCCTGGAGTTAGGAAGACCTAAGTTCAAATCCAGCTTCAGACACTAGCTATGTGAATTTCTTCATCTGTAAAGGGGTGATAATAATAGCACCTACCTTGTAGGGTTGTTGTGGGGATCAAATGAGATAGTAATTGTAAAGTACTTTACCAAAAGTAAAACCATTTCCTAAAAGAAAGAGCCAAAGGAATGAATTAGAGACAAAATTAAGTCCTCAAGGAGGAGTTGGGAAATAGTAGTTCTTTTCCCATTAGGGCTGGAGTTAGCCTTTCTGTCCATCCTAGGTGCCATTCGCCTTCCTCTTTCCTACCATTTGATGCAAGACAGATACCACCCACCTGGTATTAAAGAGGAACAGGTTCAGCTCAATCTAGGAGACAGCAGAAATAATAATATACCCCCAATTCTCCTAGGAAATCACTTTAAACAAAAGCTGAAAGCCTCCCATGAGTACTTAATGTAGGGAAAAATGCAAATGCATCCAGCTTCTTTGGTGTGATCCACTACTCATTTCTTCTATACAACCCACTTCCCTGGGTTCCTTCAACTATTTTTTTGATGTCAGTTTCTTTTTCTCAAAACTTTTCTGGTATTGCTTCAGCTTTTGTGTGTCAAAGGACTTCCCATATTTTAGAAATGTTGTTATTTGGTCATGAGGGGGAAGTAGGATAAAGGTCATTAGCTGCTTTTTTTCCCCCTTTTGTTCCACCCAGTTCCCATGATTTACAAGGTCCACAATTAGTATTAGAAGTGTGGAAAGGAGCAGACTTAAAATATAGCCTCTCTTGCTCCTTGACTGGGTGTGACTGGCTGGGGTTAGCTTAGTGACAGATAAACTATGACAGCTGCCATGAATTTCCATAATGTCTGGTTTGGTGCTCTTTTTTTTATAATTTATAAAAGGATATGTTTACTGTTTTGGATAGGTATAACTGCAAAGTACCATTCCCCCTCCATGAATGTAAATGAATTGATAATTGCGTTTTAGGGAATGTATTTGTTACATTCTTTTTCCATGAAGGTTCTTGGTTCTTGACTCAGATGAAATGGATTCATTCTTTGGGGAATTGCCTGCAAAAAGAAGGGATTCAGATTTTTATTCACATGCTTTGGCTAATTATCCCCCCCAAGTCCCAGGGAAAATCTCTGTAGTGAAGCTTAGATATAGCCCATTTCAAGGGGTTTCCTAAAAAGGATGAACAGATATCACTTTTAGAAAAGTTTATCGATGCACAAATCAGTCGACAAATATTAATTAAGCTCCTACTGTGTGCCAGCATGTACTGGGTGCTAGAGATGCCAAGCCAAAAGGGAGATGGTGTCTGATCTCCAGGAGTTTACAGTGTGTTGGGGAGACAACATACGCCTCTATAAGATATAGATATAGATCGTTAATGTTAGTATAATATTTTATATACATATTTGTATTATATATAAATATATGTATATATTTTATATACACATATAAGAGATACTATACATATCATGTATGATATAATATACATATTGCATTTTATATCATAATCATACATAGTGTATATTAATATAATATAACATATACATTATATATGCATATATAATACACATATTTATATACAATATTAACATTAATAGTTTACCCATCCTGGGACCCAGTCTACCACCAATATACATAGTATACATCTGAAAAAGAACAAATTTATAGAAATCTAGCAATGAGACTCTTGAGTAGGGAAACTCATGTGCCTTGGACAATTTACATCTGTGGCTTACAGGCATTGGTATCCTTTGGTCCTTCTGTTGTGGTTTGGGATGTTAGGACCCCCAAAATGCTAGGGTACAGGGCAGGTTTGCCTTGAAAGAATTTGACCACTCAAATCTTTTTTCAGTTCAAGTAGAAGGCCCCCTGAGTCAGGTGGCAAGTATCCGGTGTCCAGAGGCCAGAAGAGAAGGGGGACCCTGTAGACTTCGGCATGGGGATGGGAGTTCCTCCATGAAGGAGGGTCCTGGGATACAGAATGCAAAGTAAGTCTGAGGAAACCAAAAAAAGGCACCTTCAGTTTTCCCAATTCTCTAGCCTCTTAGAGGACTGAGAGAATTGGGCATACACTTCCAGATAGGGCATCTCTTATGCTTTGGGAGGTGTGCCCAGGTCCAAGAAGGCCTTGTAACCATCTGGCCCAGATGGAACCTGAGAGCATCAGGCCTGAAAAGCACCTCCAAGCCTTCCTAGGTGCTTAGAGAGCAACCCCAACTGCAGAGTGAGAAAGGGATAGAAAAAGAGGAGAGGCTTGCATACCTTCTGGTCTTGGCTGGAGAAAGGCTTGAGGGGATTGAGTGATTTCCCATAACAGGGCCACCAATGTGCTGGCAACTTAGGGGTTCAGGGTGCTATTGTGTTGCCAATAGAAGCAAGTGAGATTCTAAGAAGCCACACAATTTAATGGGGGTAAGATTGATATTTTTATACAGAAAGACTGTGGGAAGATCTGGATGGGATGTAGGAGTGGCAAGTAGCCTGGGGTGGGCCAAGTGCAGACAATGGAAGAAGTTAAGTGGTAGGGTGATAATGAAAGGGCAGTTAAAAGGATTATATTTGGATGGGCAGCTACCAGTGCAGGAGTCAGGAGGACCTGAGTTCAAATCTCACCTCAGACATTTGACACCCACTAACTGTGTGACCTTGGATAAGTCACTCAACCCCAATTGCCTCATCCTGAGTCATCTCCAGGCATCCTGATGAATATCTGGTCACTGGATTCAGATGGCTCTGGAGGAGAAGTGAGGCTGGTGACCTGCACAGCCCTCCCTCTCTCAAAACAAAGTCAAGTGCAAATCATGTCATTATTTCTCTGATGGCATGCATGGTCTTCTTCGGCAGTGAAGGATGAACACATACATACATGCATTGGGATGGGCTGGATGCCTCTTGAAAACCAGGGATCTGGGGGGCTGAAATGTGTGAGAATGTTCAAGGATTGAGGGTCTTCTCCTTTTAGGGAGTCAGGTTCCATAACCCCATCACCTCTAGGGAACAGTCTGTGCCATGCATCACCTGGATGGGATTGTTGTTCTTCTGGGTCTCTCCATTGTCCTGTTGGGTGAAGCCACTTCTCCACTACTCTCAGGTCATGGAATTCATTCTAAGATCTTTTAGTAAAATCACATTATGCTCTTTTAGAGAAATAGCAACCCTTAGACTGGAGTTTATCTTTTCAAGTTGGCTGGCTTCACTGGAGCTAAAACAATGTTAAGCCATTTCAATAACAAGTAGGGGGCAGGGATTAAGCATTTACATAGCACCTCCTATGTTTCAGGACCTGTGTTAAGCACTGTACAAATATTGTCTCATTTTATCCTCACAACCTGGAGGAATAGGACTTTACGAGCAAGGAAACTGAAGCAGAGATTAAATGATTTTCCTGAGGTTACACAGTTAGTGTGTCTGAGGCTAGATTTGAACTCAAGTCTTACTGACTCGAGGTCCAGAACTCTACTCACTATACCACTTAGCTGCTAGTTCCCCTAAGATGGAAAATGATAAAGATATTCAGATTTACTCTCTAATCTCTGAAGAGTTTCCCCCTTTCAGACAGAGAAGGCAGTAGAGGTCACCAATCAAGCCCTTGAGGAGTTACTCCTATCTAAAACACTAAGTAGCACCATTCTGACAAATCCAGCACATAGTAGTATGTGGGATAGAGACCCTTACCAATAAATTAGAGACCCAGAGATATCAGTAGAAAGAATAGTTCGTTTATTGACTTTCGTGAGAAAGGGCTCCATCAGAGAACCCAAAACATGGCCAACCAAAGAGAGTGGAGGTGTGTTCAACTGTAGGTACTAACTGCAGTCCCCTCCTCCCTAGACCCCTTCCTCATGGCTCATTGGTGCAAGCTACTTCTATTTGTGTCAATCTACCCCAGCAACAGACAACAAAGACAGTTTTCACGAGTTTTTGCAAGAGTAAACAGTTTTAGAAAAAAAAAAAGGAAGGGGGGAGGTGCTATTCCTCCCCTGCTACTTGCCTAAAAACAAGGGGGGAAGTCTGGGAAAGCGCAGAATATGTTGAAAATATTTCTCTACAAAATCAACCTACTGCAAATGTTTCAACCAGGAAAAGAAACAATTAACTCTGAGGAGACTCGACTCCTGAGAGATCCTCAGAGATCATCTCTCATAGTAGGATTCTGTTTGTGTCTAGCATCTCCTAGCAACTATTTAGCACTCCTCTAATCAAAATACCTCCCAAAGCATCTTTGGAGCTTATCCGTCCTCTTTTAACTCTTAAGCTCTCTGTGTGTGTGTGTGTGTGTGTGTGTGTGTGTGTGTGTGTGTGTGTGTGTGTTCATCCTTCGTTGCAGAAGACCATGCCATCAGAGAAATAATGACATGACTTGCACTTGACTTTGTTTTGAGTGAGGGAGGGCTGTGCAGGTCACCAGCCTCACTTCTCTAGAGCCATCTGAATCCATCAGGATGACTGAAGATGACCCAGAATGAGGCAATTGGGTTAAGTGACATGCCCAAGGTCACACAGCTAGTGGGTGTCAAGTGTCTGAGGTGAGATTTCAACTCAGGTCCTCCTGACTCCTGCACTGGTGCTCTATCCACTGCACCACCACCACTTCCCCCTAAAGCTGTATATGACACTAAAGAGTAAGTACAGATATGGCTAACCAGCTCTTCCCATAGTAAAAGCTTCTATTTTTCTCCAATCAGTTCCCAGAAGCTACAGAACTCTGACTTATCATCGCCCAACAGTAACTACAGAGCCTGTTGGGATTCAGCTGGTTCTTTCAGCTGGCCTAGCCGAAAATAGCTACTTTCATCTTCTAATTCTTCCACATTATGCTTCTTTCAAGTATTGGGGTAGATAGTCCTTGCTCTGCTATGTCTCAGTTGTCAGCTTCTCTCTTCATTCTGCTTCTCTCTTCTCTGTTGGATTCTCATGAAGCATTTTCTCATTCTGATCTGCCTTCTAGTATCTCAAATCAGGACTTCTTCATGTGTAGAGATCCATCTCTAACTTAGATTGAGAAACCCAAAATCCATAATCCTATCAGGCATGACACTGCAACAACTACTATCAGTAGATGTTATTCAGGAGTATTTTTGGTTGTGTCTGACTCTTTGTGACCCCACTTGGGGTTTTCTTGGCAAGGATGCTGGAGTGGTTTCCCATTTCCTTTTCCAGCTCATTTTACAGATGAGGAAACTGAGGCAAAGAGGGTTAATTGTACTTGCCTAGGGTCACACAGCTTCTAAGTGTGTGTGGCCAGATTTAAACAAAGGAAGCTGAGTCTTCCTGACTCCAGTTCCTGAGCTCTATCTACTGTGCCACCTGTGCCAGTTGAACAACAAAGGACTTGACATCAAAGTTCTCTGAAAATTTCAAGTTTTGCAGAAGTCTGGCAGCCACAGACCTTCAAATTCATTTAGTAGAGAGCTGGTGTAACTCTTTTACAATATAAAATACCAAGTGCAGGTTCCATAAGATTCACTAATAGATGAGTGTGATTTTTGTGTGTTTGGTGTGTTTTTCTACAGCCTTTTGGTAGCAAAGTCTAGATAGGATATGAGTCCTCCCTCTTTGTGGAATAGTTGGGTGGCACAGGAGACAGAGTGCTGGACCTGGAGTCAGGAAGACTCATCTTCTTGAGTTCAAATCTGCCTTCAGACACTTACTAGCTGTGTGACCCAGGGCATGTCACTTAACCTCTGATTGCCTCACTTTCCTCATCTGTAAAATGGGGATAATAATAGCACCAACTTCCTAGGGTTGTTAAGAGGATGAGATAATCGTTGTGAAGTGCTTAGCACAGTACCTGGCACATAGTAAGGTTATATAGATGTTAGCTACCATTATTACTGGGACAGTCTTTCTGACTCCAGGCCTGGCACTCTATTCACAGCACCACCTAGCTTCTTCCTAGATAATAATTGTAAACAATAAAATAACATGCTTAAATTATGTAAATGATTTCTAGTTAGTTATTCATTTCCCCAGGGGTAGTATGGGGTTTCTTTCCCCAGCTAGATTTTCAGTATTCTATCTGTTTTCAGCAATAAATGAATGAAAGAAAAAGCATTTGTTAAATATTTATTATATACCAATATTATACTATTATTTACATTATATACATATACATTATATGTATATATAATATATACAACTACTATATACTATATACCACTGTTCTAAGTCCTGGAGATACATAAATAAAAGCAAACCTCAAAAAGCTTACATTTTAATGGGGGAAATAACATAAAAGTGAGTGGTAGCCAGCAGGGACATTTTGGGATGGTGAATGGGGCCATTAGGGAACATATTGATGCATTTCATCAGGAAACAGGGCAGTTTGATGGCACAGTGGATAGAGTGCCAGGTCTGGAGTCAGGAAGATGAGTCCTTACTCATCTTCCCAAGTTCAAAATTCCCAAGTTCAAGTGTCCCTCAGACACATACTAGCTATGTGACCCTGGGCAAGTCGCTTTACTGTGTTTGCCTCAGTTCACTCATCTGTGAAATGAGCTGGAAAAGGAAGGTAAATTACTCTAGTATAAAAAATGGTGTAAAGATGAAAACCACATGCTATCTTGTGTGTGTGTGTGTGTGTGTGTAACACAAATTAATTGTGTGTAGCACAAAATATTGTGGGGTGAATGACTGGAGAGTCATTTGTTTGAGTACCTTCTGTTTAAGTACTTTTCTTTCTGGTTTGTTTGCTAGTAATATTAAGGCTTTCTTGCTATTTAGAACAGTACAAATAAATTGTTCCAAATATGTTAGGCTATTGACAGGGCATGCTTACATTTGGTAAATGATTTCTAGTTAGCTATCTAGATTTCTAAATGGTGATATTATCATATTTCTCTAGTTTCTTTTTCAGCATTCCATCTTTTTTCAGCAATCCATCATCAGTTGGAACACTCTAGTGGTACTTGATTCAATGCTACCATATAATTACTTTCCACTTAAGAATCTTGTTTCCTAGCAATAATATCTCATTCCATTTGCTAGAATTAAAGCTTTCCATGTTCTATATTTAGAGCAATACAAAATGAAGTGTCACAAACTAGTTGGACTTTTGACAAGATATACTCAAATTATGTAAATAATTGCTAGTTAGCTAGATATAATACTGGTTTTCTCCAGCAGAAATTTCCAATATTCTGGGTATCATATAAATCTAATGTCATTCAGAATTCTCTACTAGATGATTTTTATATGGCATTGTTTAAATGTCTTCTGCTGAAACAGGTAGCTAGGTGGCACTGTGGATAGAGCGCTGAGCTTAGAATCAGGAAGATGAGTTCAAATCTGACCTTAGACATTTACTAGCTGTGTACCCCTGGTCAAGTCACTTTACCCTGTTTGCCCAGTTTCTCTTCGGTAAAATGAAAAGGAAGTGGCAAACCACTCCAGTATCTCTGCCAACCCCCCACCCCCAAATGGGTACACAAAGAGTACTAAATCACTCAACAATAAAAATTCTGTTGAAGTATGTTGTTTTCTAATAATTCTATATTGCAATTCACTAGAAATAAAGTTTTTCAGTTATGTGGAGCAACAGAAAACAAATTAGGGCTAGCCAGTAGGATTTTTGACAATGTAATACACTTATGTTAGGTACATATTTCCTAGGTAGCTATCGAGTTTCCTAATTGCATTATTGGGTTTCCTCAACTAGGTTTCCAGTATTCCAGCTGTTTACAGAAATACATCCAATCAATCAGAACTCTCCAGTGAGATGCAATGCCATTTTGTTGTTAAGTACCTGCATCAAAAATATTTTATTATGAATTTTATAAATATCAACAGACACATGCATTTCCATATGCAAGGAAAAACAGAAAAGCAAGATCAAATATAACCTTGAATTTCTATTATTTAAAGGGTTTTTTTTTAAAGTATGTGTTAGATGTAACATAGCATTTCTAGCACTGTTTTGTCTCCTTTTGTCTGTGTCTCCTTTCGAATCTCCTTCTGCTTTCTTCTGTGTATTTGTTCAGGAATTTCATTTATTCTTTCTTTTCTTCTTTTTTATATTTATTATCATTACTCCCTCTCCCTATAATTTCCCTCTTCAATAAATAAAAGCTCTTCCTTATAACAAAGAAGTATAGTCAAGCAAAATAAATCCAGATATTGGCCGTGTCTGAAAATTTATAACTCTTTCTGTACCTTTAGCTCATCTCCTCTGTGGGATGACATCTCCCCAAGAGATGAGGAATATGAATCATTGTCAGTTAACTTAGGTCGTGGTTGGTCAATGTGTTGATCATAGTTTAAAAATCTTCCATAGTTGTTTTCCTTTACAATGCTGTATTAATTATATAAACTGTTCTTCTGATTCTGCTCACTTCACTCAGCATCAGTTTATATAAATGTTCCCAGATTTATCTAAATCCAGTTTTTATTAAATTTTATGGCACAATAATATTCCATTACCTCTATAGAACATAATTTGTTCAGCCATTCCCCAACTGATGAGTGTGCACTTTGTTTCCATTTATTTGTTACTACAAAAAGTGCTGCTACAAATATTTTTGTATATATTCTTTCCTTCTTCTCCCATCCTTCCTTTCCTCCTGCCCACCCTCCTTCTTTTCTTCCTCTCTCCTTCCTTCCTTCCTTCCTTCCTTCCTTCCTTCCTTCCTTCCTTCCTTCCTTCCTTCCTTCCTTCCTTCCTTCCTTCCTTCCTTCCTTCATGCCCTTCCTTCTTTCCCTTCCTTCTCTGCTTACATTTATGTACCTAGTAGTGGTATCAGTGGGTCAAATAGTATGAACAGTTTAGTGATTTTTGGGATATAATTCCAAATTACTTTTGATGTTGGTTGAACCACTATATAGCTCCATAAACAAGGCATTCACATATTTGCTTGTCTGGCTATATCCTTAAATATTATTTTCATTTTTTTTCATCTTTGGCAATCTGATTGGTGGGAGGGCAGAACCCCAAAATTGTTTAAATTTGCATTTCTTTTATTAGCAGTGACTTGGAGCATGTTTTATATGATTGTTGATAGCTTACATTTCTTTTTCAGAGAACTGTCTGTTTATATCTTTGAAAATTTAACTTATGGGAGAACTGTTCTTGATCTTTCTTGTATATTTGAATCAATTTCACATATCTGTATATGTCTCTCTCTCTCTCTCTCTCAGATATCAGACTTTTATGAGAGAAATTTGGAGCAAAGATTTTTTTTACAGTTAACTGTTAGCTTTGTGTAAAAACTTTCCAATTTAAGTAATCAAATTTGTCCATTTTGTTTTCTGTGACCCTCTTTATCTCCTTTCATTTAAGAAAACTCTTTCCCTTTTCTTTTGAGAAAGACATTTCCTTTCTTGCTCTAGATTCTTTATACTATGTATGACCTTTTATATCCATGCCCTGTAATCTATTTGGAGTTAATTTAATATATAGTGTGAAATATTTGCCTAATCCTGATTTCTGCCAGATTGTACTCCAATTTTCCTGGCAATATTTGTTAAAAAGTGAGACATTGCCCCCAAATACTTCAATATTGAGAGTCTTTGGGCTGGTTGAATATTATCTAATTGGGTATGATTGCTTTTGGCTCTTGTGTAAGCAGTTCCATTACTATTGTTTTATTGTAAATGTTGAGATCTGGTGCTGGTAGATACCTTTTTTCCAGCTTTTTAAAAAAAATGGTTTCTTTTGAAAGATTTTATTTTTTGCATCTCCAGATGAATTTTGCTGTTTTTTATTTCTAGTTCTATGAAATAATTATTTGGTAGTTTTATTGATGATATTGTAATTTTTTATTATAGAGGCATGACCAAATCATGAATAATTATTGTCTTTCCAATTATGTTAAGAGTAATGTATAGTTTATATTAATTTGTATCAGCCGGTGGGGTCTCAGATATTTCATACATTCTATAGTTATTTAAAAAGAACTTCTTTTCCTAGGTATTCATGCTAGGTTTTGTTGGTAATATGCAGAAACCCTAATGATTTTGTGGATTTATTTTATATTCTACAAGGCATCCAGTATTCCACATTACATGATATGTTTATTTTTAGACACTGTCAACCATATAAAAGAATAGTTTATTTATTAGTATGCCCTTTTAATGAAAAACAATATTGCATTTTGTCAAATTCTTTTTTTAACATCCATTGATATCATGTGATTTTAATTGTTTTTGTTATTAATATGACCTAATAAATATATGAAATTTCTTATATTTAGTCAACTTGAATTCTTCATATAAATCCAACCTGGCTATAGTGTATACTCCTGTTAATAAGTTGTTGTAGCCTCTTTGATAACATTTTATTCAATATGACTACATCAATATTCATACTGGTCTATGCTTTTATTTCCATGAATTTATCTGGTTTAGATATGGGAACCATATTTGAATGTTTGGCAAGATCACTCATCCCATGTTTCTGCAAATAATTTATTTGATATTGGATTTAATTCTTCCTTAAAAGTTTGATAGAATTTGCATGTAATTCAATCCAGTTCTAAGATTTTTTTTCCTTAGAAGTTCTTTTTAAGACATGTTCAAATTCTTTTCCTGAGATTGGATTATTTAAATGATCTGTTTCTTGTTTTACCAATCTGAACATATTATATTTTTGTAAATATTCATACATTTTATTTGTTATCAGTTTTGTTGGCATATAATTAGGCAAAATAGTTTCTAATACTTTCCTTCATTTCATCTTCACTTTGTTAGAATGTTTATTTCTTGCAGTCATTAAGTTCTGATTGCTCCATTCTGTTTTTCAAATAGTTCATTAATTGGGTAAGGTTTTCTATCTTCTGATTTCTCTCTAGTGAACTGGCTTTCTAAGAATCATTGTGGCATACTGGCTAGATAGCTGTTCTCAGAGCCAAGAAGACCTGAATTCAAATCCCACCTCTGATATTTGTCAGTAATTTGACATTAAGTCACTTAATCTGTCATAATTCTTGGATCCTTTCCAAGATTATAAATTGCAGGGAAGGTCTTGACCTATATTGGTAGAAGAAGTTTCCTCATTCTCATCAGTTTCCTATATCAGTAAAGTCACAGGTCTAGCCTTATCTTGTGTCTATCTTTTAGGAAATTGGTTTTTCCCACTTTGGCTTCAAGTATTCTATTAGTAGCAATTTGTATTTAAATACAAAACAAATTAGAGCAAAGTATTTTTGACTTGACAATGCTCTCTACTTAAGTTATGTAAATGGTTTCTAGTTAATTACTTAGATTCTTCATGTTAATATTGGGCTTCTGCTTCTAGGTTTCCAGTGTTCTAGCTATTTGTATTAATCCAACATTATAAGAGCTCTCTTGTGTGACTTGGTACAATGTCAGTATTAGACCATGCTCTACTTAGATATCTTATTTCTTCATGATACTATTATTAGTAGTATCATTCATTAGTATTCATTTTCCTTGTGTAAAATAAGGGAAGTTGACTAGATGGCCTCAAAGGTCCCCTTTTCCCTTTTCATTTCTTTATTCACTTATGTTCTGTCTTTCCTACTGTCCTCCCTATTGAGAAAAACAACATAAAGAACTTCTAAAATAAGATTTTCATCATAAACATGCATCTTCATTTCTCATGGTACAATAATATTCCATTCCCATCATACTGTGACTGTCATTTCCTTACTGTCATGCTCTCTGGGTTCTAGTCAAAGTGACCTTCTTGCTGTTCCATATATACAATATTCCACTCCTATTCTCTGTACCTTTGTACAAAGATATTCCTTTTGTGGAATATCCTTCTTGGGGAACTGTCTCAATCACCTGAACATACAATTTAGCAGAATGGAAACTCCTCTAGGGGTGATGGGACATGCGCCTTTGGGCTTGTGGAATAACCTGTTTCTATTTGTCATTTTCCATGAGCAATAATAGGAAATGACAGTTCTATAGCTCTTTAAGGTTTACAAAGTGCTTTATAGTCTTCATTTCATATGATCCTCAAAACAATCCTGTAAGGCAAATATCAAAGGTCTTAACCCTATTTTGCAGATGAAGAAGAAACCTATTAAGTAAACAAGGTGAGATTTGAAGCTGGACCAAGTCTCTCTCTTCTGCAAAGATCATTCTATACTATAGCTCTCCTCATTACAGGTGACAAGAGCATGCTGTTCATAATGGGATCACACTAGCCTTCCTACTGTTGTCCTTTTATCCAAAACGGTTCAGAAGCAGAGAATCTCAGCATTGGAACTGTATTTAAAAGTTGTCTTGTCTGACGTGTGTGTGTGTGTGTGTGTGTGTGTGTGTGTGTATTCGTCCTTCGTTGAAGAAGAAGACCATGCCATCAGGTTTGACTTTGTTTTGAGTGAGGGAGGGCTGTGCAGGTCACCAGCCTCACTTCTCCTCCAGAGCCATCTGAATCCAGTGACCAGATATTTATCAGGATGACTGGAGATGACCCAGGATGAGGCAACTGGGGTTAAGTGACTCACCCAAGGTCACACAGTTAGTGGGTGTCAAATGTCTGAGGTGAGATTTGAACTCAAGTCCTCCTGGCTCCTGCACTGGTGCTCTATCCACTGCACCAACTGAGGATATAAATAGAAAAGCAAATCTCTGGTCTCAAGGAACTCACATTCTAATAAGATTGCAAGTCAAATGGAAAAGCTCAATAGTCTTCAGGGCATAGCACCAAAGCAGGTGGTGGTAATGCATCTTCTTTTGCATCATTTTAATCAATTAAACTATTTCTATTTCTGAAGGCAAACCATTTGACTATACCAAGAGAGAATTGATAGTGGGAGCTTTCTCTTCTGGGGCTTCAGCAGCTGTGAGTGCTATAGCCAGGTCAAAATTGCCATAAGAGTTGATGCTCCTCGATGATGGCAATAGGTACTGGGATAAATCAAGGAATAATGGAAGAAATGCAAGGAAGAAGAGGTTATGGCTTGAATCCCTAAAATGTCCATCCAATGACTGGATGTGCCCAGTTGGCTTTGAAGAGACTGAAACATGTTTTTAAAATAGCTGTAGGATGAGGAGTTGTATTATATTTGACTTTTCAGTTTATGCTTTTTGGAGTATACATATTTTATGATAACATATGGCAGGCATTCTATATCAGAGCTTATATAGACTCTAGAGCTGGGGTTCTTAGTTTTTTTCTAAGTCATCTACCCCTTTGACAATCTGGAGAAGTCTATGAATGGACATCTTCTCAGAAGAATATTTTAAGTGCATAAAATAAAATACATAGGATTACAAAGATCAACATAGGCAAATGAAAATGGAGATGCAATTTTTTTTTCTCCTGCCAAAATCACACCCCACCTGAAATCTATCCATAGAAGAATCCTTGCCCTAGAAGGAGTAAAGAGAAAAGGTTTTTATAGAAGCATTTTTCTCTTATAGAAGAAAAGAGCTTAACAGGACCTTAGAGGAAATCTAGTCCAGCTCCCTCATTTATAGATGAGGAAATTAAAGCCCAGAAAAGTAAATTGAATAAGATTACAGAACTAGTTAATTAGTGACAGAGCTGGGATTTGAACTCATGTTTCTTGAATCACCACTATATCACACTTACTTTTTCATGACAGATGCAAAACCCTCTTCTCTCTACTTCTATTTTTGCTCTGCTCTACTTCAGGGAACCAGTCTCTATGGGTTTGACAGGAGACTTCTAAATCGCTTCAGCCCTGTCCATTAGCTCTGCATAACTTGGCCATCTTATTCACAGTTCAAACCGGGATTCTGTCCAAGTTACAGCCTCTGGGTTTGGTGATTGTCAGAAGTATGGCACATTCATATTTCATACTGAAGCAAGACTGAGATGCACAGAGGACTCAGGAACAGGAGTCAGAACTGGGAGGTTACATGGAAACATTGTATTCTGCATGGTTAATTCCAAGCCTGTACCAAAGAAGTTTCAAATTTTCAATGCCTCATCCCATCCTCCTCATTAGAAAGCTGTTATTAGGCTCTTAATTGACTATACCAACCTAGGGTCTGCTGATCCTTTCCCATTACTTCTTCTGTGGCATAGGTCAACACCTATTTCTGCTTAAAAATCTTTTTTGACTAATCTTTAACTCACTTGCTCAGTGGGGTACTGATGAATGTTTAACAACTGGCTCTGTGGGGAAAAAACGGGACACAGGACACACTTTCAAGTTTTGCTTGACCTGTACCATTAAGTGCATTTATTAACATTTTCTCTACAATCTTAAGTCTAGACAATCAATAAAATAATAAATCAGACCCTGATTCATAGTGTTTGCCAGTTTCCAGGATGTAAACGATCACACTAAACTTCAACATTTAGCTCTGGTGAAGTTCCCTGCTTGCTCCACCTTGAAAATTCTTATAGCCTACTTCCTTTTTGCACAGATAAACTCAGTGGATACTAGATTGTTTTTGAACTTATTTATATATGGCTTTAGAATTGTTTTGCTATATTCAAGATCAGAATTTGAGAGCTGAGATCAGCTGTATCAGTCAATCTATCACTAAATATTTACTAAGCACCTACTGCTTCCAGGTGCTGTGCTAAGTGCTGGAATCACTTCCTAAGTAGGGTGGGCAAATTATTTATGCTCACTTCCCATATTTGTTAAATAAGGATATGAATATCTGTCCCCTCCCCAACTTTTAGGGTGGTTGTGAAGACCAAATTAGAGCATGGTTTTACATTTAATTTAAAAACTGTAAAGTATTAGAAAAAACATAAAGAATTATTGCAATAATAAAACTTATACGAACCAAGTAATTTGAATATTATGATAATTCAGGACAATAGAAAAATTTATCTTAGCATTGACAGTAAGAAGAGGAACCTAAATAAGGTAAAATAAGCAGCTAAATAAGGTAAAATAGGTAGTTGAAGTAAGAAAGTTGTGAGCTCAAATCTGGCCTCAAACTCTTACTTGCTGCATATTCTTGGACAATTCAATTTGTCTGCCTCAGTTTCCTCAGCTATAAAATGGGGGTCATGATGGCACCTACCTCTCAGGATTGATGTGAGGATCAAATGAAATACTATTTGCAAAATCCTTGGCTTATAATAGACACTCACTAAATATATACTTCCTTCCCATAAATATAACTGAAGATGGGGAGATTTACTTAATTAAGAAAATACACTATTTTAAGACACATTAGAAGTGACCATTTACAAGGATACAATATAACTACAGAACAAGTAGACAGAAGAAGTGAAGGGAACAAGCATTAATTGCCTATTATGTGCCAGGCACTCTGTGCTAAGTGTTTTATAAGTATTTTCTCATTTGATTCTTGTAGCAACTTTGGAAGTAGGTTATATTATGACTCCCATTTTACAGCTGAGGAAACTGAGACAGAGGTGAAATGACTTGCCCAGGGTCACACAGCTAAGTGTCTAAGGCTGGATTTGAACTCAGTTCTTACTGATTCCGTGTCCTATGCTCTATCCACTGTACCCTCTAGCTGCCTAAAGGACATTTCTTAGACTTGGACTTTGATATTGCTACTTTGAAATAATTTAGTGAAGCAAGATCTCTAGAAGGTCGCTTTAGTTGCCTAGTTCTGGTTATTTTATGTATTTAAAGTAAATTTTCTTGAAATTGTTTTATAATTCAGACTTTAAGTGATTAAATCACTTAAGAAAGATATTTTTCTTCTAGTGAGACCCAATCTGTGGGGTGTTATTCATTTATTTACTCAACAAATGCCTATTATATATAAAGTACTGTGTTAGGTACTCTTGGGACATGCCATTAGAAATAATCTAATCTTTAAAAAAACTGTGCCAATATTCTCTACCAAATTATTAATTACACTGCTCTGGGAAGAGATTTTAGGGGAATAATTGACTCTTCTTCACAACCAGCAACTTGTGGGATCCTTTAGCAAGTGGCTAATAGGAGGTTGTAATTTAACTGAGTAAATCTTACTTAATAAAACAGAAACAAGAAGAAGAAGCATGTTTAATGAAAACTTGCATGCACATAGACTTGTTGGGAAACTCCTAGTTTCATAATGATGTAGCACATGCTCTGGGATTACTTTTCATTTTTAAAATTGGGTTCTCAGAGAATGCTACCTGACTCCCTTGGGGTTCTAAGGTAAATCTAGAAGGTTTGGAGGGGGGTGTCTTTTAAGTACTAAAGTTCACAAATTTCCAATGGTCTGTCTTGAGTCCCCCCTCCCTGACTTAATTAACTTAGAAATAGGTATTCATTACAGTGATAAGTTGATATAAAATATCCTTCCCCCTACCCTCCAGCTCCAAATCTGTGACTTACTTTCCCACAAGCATATGCAGAGTCTAGAGGAATGTTGACTCAAGCTTAGAAAGCACATGTGGCAAAGGGTTCTCTTACAGCTTCTGGAAGTCCTTTTGTTGGAATCTTTGCGACGTTCCCCATATGTAGGGTTTAGCTTTTCTGCTTGGCTTCTTGTAGAGCCCTAAATCTGCCTCTCTTCATCTACCTGTCCATCTGTCCTTGATCCCTGATGTTGTTACTGCTGTTCTAGGGATGCTGCTAGGATGTTGATAAAAACTTGAAATCTGTTGTTTCTTTGAAGTTCTTCTGAGGATGAGGAATTTCAATCTGAGGACCTCCATTAGTCAAGGGAGAGGGAGGATACTGAGAGTTTGGGGCATTCTTCCTTTTATTCATCCCTAACCAAATGATTTTGTCTCAGGGGCTTATCTGGAGGCCTTCAACAGTTGTTAATCACTTTTTTCTGTTGTATCTAACTCTTTTTGATTCCATTTAGGAGTTTTTTTTAGCAAAGACACCGGAATGGTTTGTCATTTCCTTCTCTAGCTCATTTTTACAGATGAGGAAACTGGGGTAAACAGGGTGAAGTGTCTTGCCCAGGGCCACACAGCTGATAATTGTTTGAAGGGAGATTTGACCCTGGAAGAAAAGTCTTCCTGAGTCTAGACTCGGAGCGCTATCAACTGCACCATCTAGCTGCCCCCTTAGCTTCCACCGTTAAACTGTGAAATGCTCAAATCTTTGGTTCCCAATTAACTCATTTTTCATAGACACCTCATAAGTTGTGACCACATTTCCTCAATTGGTTCAAAAGTACTTCCTATGCAAAATCATTCTAATTCATTCAAAAAGACTTTCAAAGACATTTAAATGGCCAAAGACTTTTTCCCATTTTGTCTAAAGCCTGTAATCAATTGATTCACTTGGTTCATTCAACTTGCTATTCACAGGGCATAGCATCTTGACACTTATTTTAATGGGGTAGAATGATTACCCCATTAATGCCCCCTTTAAATATATATTTCTATTAAGAATGACTAATGAATATAGTATGAAATTCTTAATAATCAACTAAAGATACATGCTTTAAAATTTTCCTAGAAATGGAATGGAATTAGATGAGCTTTCTTTGTCTACTGTCCTGCCCACTAGAAATTAAAGTTAGCATTCTTTAAAAAAAAACCAAAACCCGAAACCTCTAGCACAGGGTGAGAGAGACAGAGGAACTATGTTTGGGTGAGACAGAAGTTAAAGTGAAAATTTCATATGTATCTTTTCTATGTCATTCCCTTAATTTCTTTTTTTTTAAATAAAATTTTATTAATACATTTTTGTTCTACGTTGCCTACATTTTTCAGGGTATTTTTTCCTCTTCCTCTACCCAGGGAGCTATACCTTAAAATAAAGAATTAAAAAGAAAAAAAATCAGAGTAATCAAATTATCTAACACATAGGCAAAGTTTGTAGTGTTTGGGTCTGTAATCCCCCATCTTTGCAAATAAGCAGAAACGCCAATACATCTTATCTGGGGACAAGTCTGGTCTTCATGATTTCTCTCTTTATGGTTTGTTGTGTGTTCATCTAGACTGCTGTAGACATTGGGCACATTTTTTCCTGCTTCTTCTCACTGTTTTTTATTAGTTCATCTAAGTCTTCTCATGATCTTCCGTATTTGCCATTCCTTATAGTAAAGAAATATTTCATTACATGCATGTGCCATGAGTATTTTAACCATTCCCTAATCATTGTAGATGTAGGTAAAGTTTCTCGTTCTTTGCTGCCACAAAAAGTACTAACAGAAATTTTTTTGTATATGTGACACCTTTCTTTTGTCATTGATATCCTTGAGGTACGCGTTAAGCAGTGAGATCTCTAGGTTAAAGGGTATGCACATTTTAGTCACTTTGTATAATTCTAAATTGCTTTCCAGAACGCTTGAATCAATTCATACCTCCACCAATGATACATTAAATGTATGCGTATTTCTGAAACCTTTCCAACATTGGCTATGCCCATTTTTTGGCCAATCTTTACTGGGTGTAAGGTGAAACATCAAAGTGATTTTGACTTGCCTGTCTCTTATTAGTAATTTGGAACATTTATTCATATGGCTGTGGATACTGGGAATTCTTTGGAGAACTCTTTGTTCATATCCTGTGAGAGCTTATCTATTTGGGGGACAACTTTTAGTTTTATGTATTTCTGTTAGTTGCCTATATTAGAGATATTGGATACAAATATTTCTTCCAGTTAGATATTTCTCTTCTCATTCTAGCTGCATCAATTTTGTCCGTGTAAAAGCTTTTTCAATTCTACATAATCAGAATAATGTTTTTTATCTTTTGTAATCATCCCCATCCTCTAATCTAGTTCTCTCTTTATTTTTATGGTATGATATTTAATATTCAGGTCATTTGTCCATTTCAATTTTATTATGACATATTGTATGAGATGTTGATCTAAAATGAATTTCTGCCAAAATCGTTTTTAAGTTTTCCTTGTAATTCTTGTCAAATAGGTGGTTCTTTTCTAGGTAATTTATGTTTTCAGGTGTATCGAATACCTATTGCATTCAATCATTTTTGATTCTTCTTTTCTATTTAGTTCCATTGATCTACTTTTCTGTTTTTTTAAAATCCAATATCAAATAGCTTTGATGACTGTTGTTTTATAGCATAGTTTGAAGTCTGGAAGTGCTATTGTTCATTTATTCCCACCTTTTTTCATTATTTCACCTTCTTTTATCTTGTAGTCTAGTCAGGTCACCTGCAATTATTTTCATTCTTGTTTAACTCTCTAAAGCTTGTTCCTTAGTTCCTCTTCAGCACTGGAAACAAAATTTCACCTTTATGTTTCAAAATCTATGCCATATTTAACAAAAATTTTGAGGGTGTTCCTTCTCTTCTCCCTCTTTAAAGGACAGTATAGTTTTGATTAAGGAGGTCCTGCCAAATTAACTGCAGGAAACTGTCTCTTCAACACAATCACATAAATCATTGGTGTTCCCTTCTCTGAAGCTTATGTTGATGAAAACTGAAGGGGGATGGGCATATACATAATGAACACAGAGGGTTCTAGGATATATTGCTGAAAGGGACTTTAGTAATTATATAGTCCAACCTCCTTATTTTACAGATGAGAAAATTGAGACCCAGAAAAGTAAAGTGACTTGTTCAAGGTGAATAGGGAATAAAAAGCAGAGGTGTGTTTCAAATATAAACCTTTAGATGTCATGTCCAGGCTTCTTTCTGTTATACCACACTATGGTCAACTGGCAATGACAATAGCGTCAAGGATAGTAATATAGACATGATCCTAATAACAAAGATGAATAAGATACAATCCTTGACCCCATGACTCTTATGCTTTAGGTGAGGAGATGTTGGATTCTGATAGGATTAAAGGGAATTTGTAAAAGAATCAGATGTTGAAAGTAATAGGCCCATTGAGTTGACCTGTTTAAGGAAAACCCTTATGGTTTAACTGGAAACATATCAGAAAACATTGGAAGAGATGTACGACAATATGGGATGCTAGAGTAGCATACACTGTCCACAATGAGGTAGCATCTGACATCTCTAAAGCAACGTTAGCCTTGGAAACTGGGGAGATGAGACTAATACACATGAAGCAATAGGTGGAATTGTTAAAGAAATCTTGGTTTGGGTCTTGCCCTGGTCATTTGCCTCAATTGAGACAAAAGGAGTTTACTAGCACGCCAAAGTATCAAGCTCTTGGACTGTAGCTGTCCCTCAAAATGCACTGCTTTTATGGATAGGAGTAATGGTTGACATGGTGTTTCCAACAACTGCGGAAAAAATGATAGGAGCAGAACAGAGGTCTGTATACAATGTCTGTTGACCTGACCAAGACCTTTGATACTGTCAGTAGTGAGGACTTGTAAGCCAATTTCATGATGGCATCCTTGTATGGGTTCTGGATAAAGGATATTGCTCTCATACTTTTCCGGTTACCACTGGAAGGAAACAGGGCTCTATGCTTGCTCCCATGCTTTTTAGCATGATGTTTTCCATGATGAGGACAATATCAGGGTCATCTACCATGCTGATGGTAAACTATTTAACTTGAAAAAGCTACAAGGCTAACGTGGAAGGAAAGTTGGTATGTGACTTTTTGTTCAGAAATGATTGTGCTTATAATCTCAGCCTCTGAGGCTGAGATGCAACAGAATATGGATTGAATCTCTGTTGCTTGTGTTAATTTTGGCCTGACAATTAAAACCAAGAAAATAGAGGTTATCTACCATATGTAGGACCATTGATTAAAGCAAATGGAGAAATTTTGAATGCTGTGGATAAGTTCACTTACTTTGGCAGTAAAATTTCCAGGGAAACCCACGTAGATGATCAGACTGACACACACATTGCCAGGGCTAGCTCACTGTTTGAGTGTGGGAGAGGAGATATCAGGCTGCCTACCAAAGGTGGGCAGGTCTATAAGGGCTGTTGTGCTGACTTCATTGTTGTATGCCTGTGAACCCTGATAGTTTGGTAGCACCATGCCAGTAAATGGAACCACTTCCATTTGAATTGTCTTAGGAAGATTCTGAAGATCCCCTGGCAGAATAAGGTATTAGACACTGAGGTCCTTTCTACAGATGAATTGCCAAGTATTCAAATTCTACTCTCTCGCTCTGATGGGCTGGCCCCATTGTTTGAATGCTGAATATATACTTGCCTAAAAGACTATTTTATGGAGAACTCACACAAGGCAAGTGCTCACAAGGAGGTCAGAAGTGACACAAGGACACTCTCAAGGTCTCTCTAAAGCACTTTGGTATTGACTGTGAGACATGGGAGATGCTGGCACAGGACTGTCCAGAATGGCATATCCGAATCAAAGGGTACTGTGCTCTATGAGCAAATAAAAATTACAGTAGTTCGAAAGAAAACATGAAATGCACAAATCTAGAAACATCTCCATCCAAGATGTTCAGATGGACTATTTGTGCCTTCCCAGTTATTGGTCTGATCAGCCACAGTGGGGCAGAGTATATGTTGACCCCAATGTCCCAATGTCATTTTGGTCAACAGTAACAACAGATATGGAGAAGAAATTAGTGATAAGGAGATGGGATTATTGCACCTGCAGAGCGCCCTCTCCTGCAAGCTGAAGGTCAAACAAAGGAAAAGATCACTCAGACTGACTGCACCAGTGGCTGATTTTGCACATTATGCAATGCCCATGTAGGTTATACGTGTGTCCATGTGGGTTGTTTAGATAAGGATTTGCAAGGAGGCATGAATACATACTTCTGGAATCTTTCTCACTCTTCTCCAAAGACATTTTGATTCCTGTCTGGAAGAGAATAAGAGAAAGGGTCTTGCGTCTGACTGTACTGTTTTCTGAGAAAGATTCCTGAATCAGATTTATATCTAGCTATCCCCCTAAATAATGCTAGTCCAAGAGAATGATGTTTTTTAGTCTCAAGCCACTAGCTTCTCTGGTCACTAGCCTTAAAGGGAAAGGGTGACCAAAGCTTGTATTCCCAGGTTTAACTCCTTTCTATCAAACAATAGTTTCGCAAAAGATCATCACAAAGAGTGAATAAACCCATTTATCTAGGCATATAACAATTGGAAATCAGAGAAGTTCTACAGGTTAAAATTTACCAGAAAGTACAGAGAGTGAATGAAGTTGAGACAGGGGGAGAGAGAAAGGAGGAAGGGGAGGAGGAGAAGGAAAGAGATCCTGATCTCATCCAAAGGGAAATTCCCTGAAGTAAAGAGGCAAAGGAGCATGGAGACCAGGGGCATGTTGAGGATTTGACTTCCCTGTACATGTCTGCCTTCCAAAGTCCATTCTCTGTTGTCATGTTCTCTTTCTAAAAAGAGCCAGGAGCTTTCTTTGTCTTTCACTGAAGCAGGAAGGAAGAATTTCTCTCTTTTTCAAAAGCTCTTGTGCCAGCTCCTCTCTTTATGCAGGTATTGTTATCATTTTCTCTGCTAATGAGGGGAGACATGCAAATGCTCCAGGATGGCAGCCAGGGTTACACTATATAATTAAATGTGTAATTATGTGGTATGGATTGATTCAGGAAAGATGGCTTGATAAAGCATTTATTAAGTGTTTACTGTGTACTCAGCACAATGTTATGTGTGGGGAATGCACATACAGTTAAGCAAAACAATCCATACCCTCAAGGACTTTATGTTCTAAAAGGGTGCTGAAGGAGGGGGAAGAAGAGGGGAGGTGTGGCATGGTAGAAAGTGTCATGGAGGCCTGGGCCTAGGCAAGATAAAGGTGAAAGTTCACCTATCAGAGCTAGGACACTCAGGGCTGGAGCTCATGTTTCCATTGGGGGTAGAGGTGGTTGGAGAGTGAAACCATGATGAAGATATGGCTAGGAGATGGTGTGGAGGTCTAGGTACAGACCATTATAAGATGTGGTTGCATTGCTACAGTGGCACAGGGAGGTAAAGACCTGGGAGGTGGGAAGAGGATTCATAGCAGGAAGATGTGCTGGTTGGTTATTGTCCTTTGTCTTCAAAGAGGATCAAAATGACATCACCATCAAGTGAAGTCTGTGCGTCTGACTGTGGCTGATCAGACCAATATGAGCTCGGAATGCTCTACCACAGGTTGGGCACAGATAGTTCATGTGAATATTTGGGGTGGATGTTCCAAATTTGCGCATGCTACCTTTACTTTGTGCTATCTCAATTCTGCTTTGCTCATAGAGCACAGCACCCTTTCTGATGAGGGCATGCCATGCTGAGTGGTCCTGTGCCAGTGTCTCCCATGTTGCACAATCAAACTCACAGTTCTTGAGAGAGACCTTGAGAGTGTCCTTGTATCACTTCTTCTGACCACCATGTGATTGCCTATTCCACATGAATTCTCCATAAAATAGTCTTTTTGGCAAGTGTACATTTTGCATTTGAACAATGTGACCAGCCCACTGGAGTGAGCTCTCTGAAGCAGAATTTGAATGCTTGGCAATTCAGCCCAGTGCTAGAAGGGAGAAAGTGCCCTCACATCCCCAAATGTTGATGGCCTAGGCCAAAATGCCCTTGGCCTTGTGCTGGCTACCATTCTGCCTATTGGTAAAAGCTTAAACTCAACCTGAGCGTTCAAATCCTCCCTATTTCCCTTTTCCAAATTCATTTCCCATTGAGTTAGATTCACAGGCCAGTCAACAACAGGTTAGCTTGATGCATCTCCTCTGGTCTAAGAAGTATCTGCCAGTGTCAGTAGGTGAATTATTCCAATGTTTAATGCTCCATCTCTAGACTCCATCTCATCCCTCTCACTATTCCTCAAACTCAGGACTTTGCTCTATTGGCCTTAGTTCTTCTGCCCCTTCAGTTTTATCACTGCCACATGGCATAGACGATAGAGTGCTATGGACTGGGAGTTAGGATGACCTGGGTTCCAATCCTGCCTCCAACTCAGGTGTGTCACTTTGTGTGCCTCATCTGTAAAATGAGGGAATTGGATCAGACATCCTCTAAGATCCCTGAAAGCAATGACCTTAAGAACTGTTCACTAAATATCACTTTGCTTCTGCTTCAGGGTTTCTTGCTTTAGTTATGGACACTTTGGGTAAGTTGCTTCTGCTGCCTGCTCACATGTTAAGGCTTCCCACTTTCCTCTCAGACATCATCTGTGCTGTAATTGGTAGTTAACATTCCCAAGTTAACTTCCTATTGTCCCTCTAGTAGGACCCCTCTCCCTCCCTATTCCTGCTTACTCTCTGGCTCAGAGGTGGGCTGGCCCCATTACTTCTTAACCAGCCCAGGTGCAAGTGATCTTTACTATTTCAAATTTGTCAGAGCACTTTGGACAACTCTTTGCATTCCCCTTCTGCTTCTTATAATAATTATTAATCCTATAGAGTATAAACTCCTTGAGGGTAAAGTTGTTATTTCATCTTTTTCTTTGAGCTCAGTGTAAAATCAATATATGAATATGACTGTTTGCCTCTTTGACTAAACTTTGAGGTCAGCAATCCCAAATGTTATTCAGTTCAACAAATAATGGTCTATTAAATGCCTATTATATAAAAGTCTTATCCTGGAACCTCTCTTAGTGCTTGTGGCTTCCTCACTGTGGATCATCCACTTTATCTCTGTGACCTTCTCATCCTGGAACATCTCTCTGTAAAGTCTCTTTCCTTCCTTTCTTTTCCCTGACTTATTCCCTGGTGAGTTTTTCCAGAAACCTCCATTTTGTGGTTGGATCCAGGACAACTTTCATTCTCCCTCCAATCCTTTTCCTGGTTTTCAGACTTCAAAACTATGATCTTGCATTGTGTATCCTAATCCTCTCAGATTCAACTTTCTTTTGCCATTAGAATATAAGGCCTTGAGGGCAGAAATTGTCTTTTTTTTTGCTTATATTTGTATCCTCAGTTGGAGAACAAGTGCCTTTGCGGAAGAGATGAAAGCAATCCTTGTGCTTGTCCCTGGAGGCTCAAGCTACTTGGGGAAGGGCTTACCTAAGAGATGCCACACCTAGAATAGTGCCTGGTGCATAGTAAATACTTCATACTAAGTACTTCATTGTGTATTACATCTTTCCTTCCTTCCTTCCTTCCTTCCTTCCTTCCTTCCTTCCTTCCTTCCTTCCTTCCTTCCTTCCTTCCTTCCTTCCTTCCTTCCTTCCTCCCTCCCTCCCTCCCTTCCTCCCTTCCTTCCTTCCTTCCTTCCTTCCTTCCTTCCTTCCTTCCTTCCTTCCTTCCTTCCTTCCTTCCTTCCTTCCTTCCTTCCTTCCTTCCTTCCTTCTTTCCTTCCTTCCTTCCTCCTTCCTTTCTTCTATCACCTATAATCAAAAGCACTCCTGAGGTCTTTGGACTTAGACAAGATGGGTTAAGTTCTGTGGGCAACACTCCAAAGGATCAGTTTATCATTTTGACCACAATACCCAAACATGGATTTCTCCAGGAAATTTCTAAAATACTGATTAAGTTTGGCTCATGTCCTGGCAACATAAATTTGAGTAACAGGGTCTCTTCCAGCAAAGCTATCCAATGTACAATGTAGATGCCAGGTATGGGAAAACTTTAATTTCAATAACCATAGAAAATGTATAAGACAGAAAGGATTCACAGGCATTCATGAACAAATAGAGAAAGCAAAACACTCAAATAACTCATTAGACTCATTGGACTCCTTAAAGGGGAAAGATCCTTTGTAAGATTTCTGAACAAATATTTTCCATTCACCTTAGTCCTACACTGTCTGAGCACCTTGAACACCCAGTGTTCTTATTTATTTATTTTTAGCAATTGACCTTTAGGACATGTCTAGTCCATGAAAAGTAGCTCCTTCCTAACAAAAATTTGGGTCTTATGATCTTATTAAAATGGTTAGATTGATTACATGTTAACTTGATTGCCTCCATTACCATTCCAATTTCATTCACATACCACTATTTATTCAACCATTCCTTCGTTGATTGGCACCCATTTCTAAAGGGAACTGCCACCTGGAGAGTTCTCTAGTTGAAGAAATAACAGATCAGAACTAAAAAAAAGAAAAAAGAAAAAAGAAAAAGTACAAGGCATGCATGATGCTTGGTTCTAGGGATATAAAGAAAAAAATTCACAACCCAATTTCTTTCCTTTGGGAACTTATAATTCCTTGCCTTTATCTTCTCCAAGTGTTCAATGGGCATAAGAGGAAAAAATTGTCACAATTCAGTTCACATCACTGCAGTCCACTCCTGATGATTTGTGTTACTGTAGGGAAAGCATTGGCACTGAAAATACCAAACAATGGAAAATCCCCAAATAACTTTTGTTTTTAGGAATGAATTAAATGGTCTTGTTTGGAAAGAATGGGAACAAGGACAGCATTTACCTTCCTAGTTTTTTTTTATCCATTTAGTAATTTACGCAACATCTATGAGCACTTACTAAGTGCAAGACATTGTACTAGGCACTAGGGGAGGCACAAAGGTGAATAAGACAGTTCCTGCTTTCAAGGGGACTTCAGTACAATAGGGAAGACATGACACATATACATATGTGTGTATATATATATAACTTTATTCTAATTCATATATTAATTTATATACATATATTTGTTTATGTAACTATAATAAAAAAATAGAATAAAAGTGTTAGAAGATCCGGTTAGTAGAACAATCACTTACACTTGGGTATAGCAGGGCCTCTGCTATTCCAACCATTCCTTTCTACTCCACTTCTCACACTGGCCAGCCTGCAGGAGAACTGCCTGAGGGGCATACTAGATGACAAAAGGAGGCATCTTGGAATTGAGCACAGTGCCTTGCACACAGTAAGTGTTTAATAAATGCTTATTAGATTGGATAGGTTTGTTGGGTTGAAAACTGGTCTTGGAAAATGCAGAAAAAACAGATGCTCAGCACAGCAAGGAGTCAATTGAGGATTAACTGTAGATTAAAAAGGGCTCTTGCCAATGTAGGACAAAATGACTTGAGCAAAGCTGAGGCAGATGACCTTCAGGTTTCAACAGAGTCCTCTGTTCCTTGCCACTTAAATGCTCTAGTTTCAGGAAAGCATCATTACTTTCGGCCTCTCTGTAATCTCCAGGGACATATCCACTCATAAAGCATTAGAAACGGCAAGAGTTTTGGAAATCATCACTCCCCTTATGATCTCATTAAAATGGCTAGATTGATTACATGTTAACTTGAAAAAACCCATTTTACAGATAAGGAAATTGAGACCCAGGAAGGGGAAATGACACAGTTTGTTAGTGGTAGAGCTGGAAGTAGAACCTTGTGAGGTCCTAAGTTTTCCCAACTTCCACTTGGGGACTGTTCCATGATAACTTCCTAGAAGTCTATTTGATTTGGCTTCCTTTGGCCACAAGATGGCAGTCACAGAGCAGTGATGAGGTGTCTGTCCTCTCTCCCAGGCAGGATGAGTATGGTGTGTCTTGGGACCACAAAGATGTCTCCAAACTGTCCAATGGGAGGAAAGGGAGGGAGGGAGGAGGGGAGGCAGAGGAGGAAGGAAGAAAACTCCTCCAAAGGGAAAAAGCCAAATTGTGACCACCTGCTGACCCCCAGCTCTTGGCTACGCCCCCAGCTGCTTCAGCTCACATGAAACCACTTCTCTCTCCCTAACAGTAGATCCTTGTCAGTCTGGCTCCCCAATGAAAGGGGAAACTCAGCTAATGCCAGGGAAGTTTACGTGCACAGAATGTGTCTGTGTATCTGGAGAACTGGTTATTTATAATCCTCCAGGTTATTTATCTCATTCTTTCTGTAGGTTCCTTTTATACTGTGGAAGGGAATTTACTTTCCTAGGTGAGGCATCTCTTAGGCGAGCCCCTGCCCAGGGAACTGGAGACCCCTGGGAGGAGTCCTATATGAAAATGATCTCCATCTTTTCCACAAAGACACCCCATTCTCTTACTCCCCCACAGCCCCCCCCCCCAAATCCTCATTGAACAGTTTTTGTCCTCATTTTGAAAATGATGACAAAATTTAAACTCAGATTACTAGGGAAGAATCCTTCCTCAGTTATTAGAATTGGATTCTGGATGATGTTGGTGACATGGATGTGTGTGTGTGTGTGTGTGTGTGTGTGTGTGTGTGTGCATGTGTGTGTTGACTTTCACAGAAGGAAAAGAATCATGTGTCTCTGTTTCCTCTTCTGTAAAGTGAAGAGATTGAACTGGAGAAGAAGTTCTCAATCTTTTTTGTGCTCTGGACCCCTTTGGTGGTTTCATGAAGCCTATGGAACTTTCTCAGAATACATGTTTTTAAAGGCATAGAATAGTTTCAAAGGGCTATATTGCAGTGCAACTTCAAATAATTAACAAAACAAGGTCAAGGACTCAGGGTTAAGAACACATGACAGATGATCTTCCAGCTTTAAAGCCCTTTCCAATTTTAAGTCTTATGATCTTGCTTATCTATGGGATATAGAATTTCTATAAATCTATAGATTGAGAGTTGGGACTTTGTCTAATCCAACCCTATCATTTTACTAATGAGGAAACTGAGGTTCAGAAAAGTTAGATGACTTGCTTCAGATCAAACAGAAAGTTAACAACATGGCTCAGGTTCTTTGACTTTACCATGGAGTTTCCTTCCTGCACTTTGGAAAGTAGAAATGACATTCAGGAATCAGGGCCAGTTCTAGATAGAATTATAAAGACTGATCTTTAAAACCTTTCAGCCTCTCCTTTTTATAGCTTCTTTTTCCTCTCTGTGGTTCCTTTTTCCATCTTCCTTCTTTCAGACCCCTGGTACCATTATATTCTCAGTTGTCCCCTTCTATTGAAACTTGTTTGGGAAAGGATCTCATATCCAATATTTATATCTTGGTCTGAATTTGGACTAGTGTGCTGCTGTGGTGATAAGAGCACTGGTTCTGCAATCAGAGCACCTGGGTTTGAATCCTGCTTCTGATGTTTATTACCTGTGTGACTTTTGGGAAGTCACTTAAATTCACTGGGCCTCAGTTTCCTCATCTATAAAATGAAGAGCTTGGATTATGAACTTTGAGGTGCCTTCCAGCTCTACATCTATGATCCAAGGATGGTGGGATCTAGTAGCCCTAGAAAAGACCTTAGAGCATCTCCAGTTCAACCTCTTTATTTTACAGATGGGAAAAGGGAGATTCCAGAAGTAAGTGACTTATTCAACTTGACCCAAGTAGTAGTAGAATTAGGATTTGAATCTAGGTTCTCTGTTTCTAAATCCATTGCTTTACCCATGACAGACTACCCTGGAGAGTCACATTGCAAGTGCTCTGTCTGATTTTATAATGGAAAGCTTTGATCTACAGATGCTAGCTATTTGCTAAATCCAAAGGATATTTATTTTTTAGGAAAGAAGCCCTTCCCTCACCCCTAAAATGACACTATTCTGCCTAATTCTGAAGCTTGCCAGGGTATTATTGGGCATATCTCTATGTCTGGTGAGTTTAGGTGAGGTCAATCTATCATAGTTTAACAGTGCCCTCTTTCGCTTGGCCCCTATTCATCTGGGTTGGCTATGGTTATACTGGGTCTTATGCCAGTCATTAAAGCCCACTTGCTCTTTTGGAAATCAGTTGCACCACCATCTGTCCTTAGCTATTTCCAGGAGGTGGTGGGAACATCATTAGATTGTGGCCTCTCTGGGCCAAGCACTTGCATTGGCCAAACTCCCTGATCTGTTGGGCTCTGACATTAAATCTCATGGAAGACTTTCCTCATTGCTTGGATCTGATTGCCTTTCTGATTTTAGTTATTAAAGGAAAATGCAAAATATAATTTCTTCCAACTGTGGTTTCTGCTGAACCTCTGTGACTAAATGAAAAATGAGGAGGTTGAGGTTACAGAGAATGGGATGGTAGGCTACCTTAGTGTAAAGTTCCATGGTGAGGGTCTAGGGTGGAGAACTGGGGAGAAGGGAAGGAGAGGTGGGACAAAACACCTCTAAAATTTCAAACTCAAAAATTACCCCTTTATCATAATCATCATCTCTTCTCTCTCTCTCTCTCTCTCTCTCTCTCTCTCTCTCTCTCTCTCTCTCTCTCTCTCTCTCTCTCTCTCTCCTCTATCAGTGTGTGTGTGTGTGTGTGTGTGTGTGTGTGTGTGTGTGTGTGTATGGAGGAAAGGTGTTACTTCTGGAGTTTTACTATTCATTAAAGTTTGTATATTCTGTTAAATGACTTTGACCACTGGTTTAGATAATTTCTGTAACATCAGGCCTAAATTTGCTTCTTTGTAACTTCCACTCCTTGCTCTCAGTCTTACCTTTTGGTACCAAACTGAAGAAATGAAATTCCTCCTCCACATGGCAGCTCCTTAAATACTTGACAACAATGATCACATTCCTTCTGATTCCTGTCTTCCCCAGAATAAACATGCCCAAAGTCCTTCACTTAATCATCCTATGTCATGAATTTAAAGTCCTTCATCATCCTGGTTGCCTTCCTTTGTGATTTGGAAAGACTGTGGAGCACTTCTCTTATACACCATCACAGTTTGCTGTCCCAAGTACTATTCACATGTTGTAGATCCCTATTTCAATTAGAGATCGGGGATGTGGGAATGCCCTTAAAGTGGCATTGGGTATGGGCAGAGAGGCAATCAAGAATGGAAGAATGGTAGGGAGAAGGGACAAGAGGAGGTCCAGGCAGTCAGCCTCAAACCTTCCTAGAAGGTAAGAAATACGAGCTCCTGACATTTCCTCCTTTCTCCCATTACCACCATCCCAAATCACTGCAGAACTCCAGAAACCTATCCAACATCAGCACAGAAAAGAGTCCAACAAAGCACAACACCCAACATGATTTCTCCAATTTTCCTTACTCTAAGAATGGCCCCAGGCTCTGGTTTTCTTAAAAGAGGTCATGAAATTCTCAAAAGAAAATCAGTTTTAATTTACTTCATTTTGTTTAGGTTGATCTTATGGAAAGAGATGTGGTGATAATCAGGTGACCTGGGTTTAAATTCTGGAACTACTGCTTACTACCTGTGTGACCTTGGGCCATTTGCATAAACTCTGTGGGTCTCATTTTCTTCATTTGTCAAATGAGGGGTTGAAAGAACCATATGCTCTCCAGGGATCCCTTCCAGCTATAAAGTTATGTGCCTAATATGCATATGTAATGCATCAATTTTCAAAGGAGAGAGGGTGTTGCAAAATCGAAAAGATAGCAGTGGGATTTTGCAACTCCCAGAAGGTTGGGAATCACTGATTTAGATAATTGACTTGGCTGCACACACCTTTTTAGCTTTGTTTTCCAGGTGCGAAAGTTCCATAAGGCTGACCTGATTTCTCTAAGCTTGGACTCCTTCCCTCTTCTTCCAATGTGGGAACTGGGCCAATTATCTCTAGTTCATGTCTTCTCTTGGCAGTGAACCTGAACATATACAAAGATGGCAAATGTAACCAATGTAACCAGGACATGAGCAATAGTCAGAAGGGCATTTCGGTTGGCAGGCTATGCAAACTTGCATCCATTGCTCCTTCCAATATTTCTTTTATCTCTCTAATCTTCAATGTCTTTGATATCCTTATTGCCCCTCTGATGCCTATAAATATGCCCCTATCCTTAAAAATGCCACCTTTGGACCTTACTATTTCCTCGTTATTGTTTTCTATGTTCCCTTCCTTTCCCAGTCAAATGCTAAGAAAAAGCATCCCATACTTACTGCTTCTGTTTCCTCTCTTCTCATTCCTTAATCATTTGTAATCTGACTTTCAACTTTGTTCTTCAACTGAAACTATTCTCCTAAGTTACCAATGATTTATTTACTAATTGGTGGATCTCATGGCTTTTTATTAATTCTCTTCCTGCTAGATCTCTTGGTTGCATTTGACACTACTGATCTCCTTCTCCTAGTTACTTTCCTGTCTTTGGATTTTCATGATACTCATCTTCCTTGGTTCTCCTATCTCCCTGAGGTAGGAGATTTGTTGGTCTCTAATTCATTGTCTTCATAGGTTGTGTTAAACTGATGTTGACTTAGAAAACTACATTATCGAGATTGTATTATGTTTTTAGAAACATTTCTCACTTACATTTTAATCTGTTTGGGAGTTGTTTGCCTTGAGTTTGACATCTTTGATCTATATCGTGACCACTAATTCTGGGTACACTAAAGCTTTATCATGGGCTTTTTTTTCTCCTTCCTTCTACATTGTCTCATTTTGTGAACTTATTAGCTCTGGTGCATTTAATTATCAGTTCTATGAAGATGACTTCGAGATTCCATATCTATCCCTAGTCTGTTTCATGATTTCCAGTGCCTTATAACCAACTGCCTGCTAGACATTTCAAACTGAATGTCTCATAGACCTCTCAAGCTCAACATGCTGAAAACATGACTCAAATCCAATTTAGAACATCTCCATTTCTGCCAATGGTGCCAATATTCTTCCATTCACTCAATTTCCTAGCTTCAGCATTATCCTTCACTCCTCATCCCATATATTAAATCAGTTGCCCAATACTGCCATTACTAACTCCATACATCTCTTACATGCATCCTTCCCTTCTTACTGCTCACACAGCCACTATCTTAGTCCCAGTCCTCAGTATCTTTTTCCTGAACTATTACAATGGCTTCCTAATTGCTTTCCCTACTTCCAGCCTCTCTCCATTCCAATCCATGCTATACACAACTGTCAAAATAATTTTTATCAGGGCCGATCTGATTATGTCATTTCTCTACTCAATAAACTCTAGTGGCTCCCTATTGCCTCTAGACTGAAATGTAAACTGTTTAGTTTTTAAAACTCTTTACAACCTAGACCCAAACTATCATTCCAGAAAGTTACTCCCTTTCACACTTTCTACAGCTCAGTTCAAACTGGTAGGTATCCTTGGTGCTCTTCTGTATCTCTGTACTTTTGCACTGGCCACACCCCAGTCCTGTAATGAGCTTCTTCTTCATGTCCTTTGAAACTTCACTACCTTCTCCATAAAGCCCTTCCTGATCCCCTCATCCACTAGTATCCTCCTTCCCTAGAGTACCATGTATTTACTTTGCATTTATTTTGTCTATACAGGGTGTCCTAAAAGTCTGGTTCAGTTTTAAGCTATTAAAGTACTATGCAAACTTAAAACCAAACTAAAATTTTTGGGGCATCTTGTATTTATGTATATATATATATATATATATATATATATACACACACATACACATGTATATATATATACACACACATATATACAAATATATATACATGTATACACATACACACACACACACCACACACACACACACACACACACACACACATATATATATATATATATATATATATATATATATATATATATATATATATATATACACGCTATCTCTCTTGGTAGAATATAAGCTTCTTGAAAGCAGGAACAATTTCGTTTTTGTCTTTGTATCCAGAGTGTTGAGCATCCAGTAGATGCTTCTAAATGCTTATTATTCTATACTCTTCTGCTGGACAGCTCCTCAACTCCCTAGCCCAAAGTATGTATTATAAAGTGCCTAAGGGCAGGGACTCTGTTTGCCACTTTTTCTATCTCTAGGGCTTAGCACTGTGCTTGGCACATAGTAAATAATTAATAAATGTTTATTGATTGATTGAATGAAACCACATTAGACTGTCACACTGCTCATTATTCACAAGAAGCAAGTCTTCAGCAATGGGTTGTTGTTCTTAAAGAAAGAGAGTGTTTTGTTTTTCAAGGTAGTAGCTAAAGCACTGTGTGATAGGATCAGTATCTACCAGAGTTCTCCTTCCCTCCCTTTCCGCTTCTAGATTAGGCACTACTTTCTCCAAAAGGAAAGTTACCTCTGAAGACTTGATTAGTGTGGGGGGCTGGAACTTAAGTCCATTTCCTAAAATTCCTCACAGCTTTAGGGTATCACCTGAGAAAGTTTTCTTACCCATGAGTTCCCAATACCAAAGAAATCACAAATCTGGCCCTATCTCCCACTGTCTCTACCCTCATTTGGTCTTTATTCAGTCAGTCTTCTTACATTTCTTGGGAAAAGGGCTACTCTGAAGGTTTGCTTCAAAGTTTTGAGACTAGGGATACTTTGATTAAGAAAGTTTTTGGTGGCAGCTAAGCAGTACAGTGAACAGAGCATTGGTGCTGGAGGTGCTGAGGACCTGAATTCAAATTTGGCCTCAGACACTTGACACTTACTAACTGTGTGACCTTAGGCAAGTCACTTAACCCTGATTTTCTCCCTCCAAAACAAAGAAAAGAAGGTTTTTGGAACCAGATAAAAAGAAGCAGAGACATGATGGCAGTGGAGAAAGTTGCCCATCATTACTTAGTTTGCAATGCTTTACCAGGAAGCCCCAGCCTTTCCTGGCCTGCAGGATCAGATGGAACAAAAAGGATCCTGACTCCAGTGGTAGAACCATGGAGTCATTAGAAAAGAAACTGACTTTGGTGTTCAGTTTATGGTGACCAGTGTTCTTTATCCTTCTGGAATTTGAGAGAAAGGAGATCAGAGCAGAGCGGACTTCTTACTACAATATTTGCTTATAAGTTAACTTATCTGTGCTCTTCTCATACTCTCTCTCTGTCTTGTTGTCTCTCTCTCTCTCTCTCTCTCTCTCTCTCTCTCTCTCTCTCTCTCTCACTCTCTCTCTCTCTCTCTCTCTCTCTCTCTCTCTCTCTCTCTCTCTCTCTCTCTCTCTCTTCTCTCTCTCTCTCTCTCTGTAGATACAAAGAAAATACCAGATTGGCTCATCCTGACCTGAGACTGTGTATCCAATGCTGTTCTTGAAACTTTAACTTAGAGGACTAACTCCAGAGTCTTCATTTCCCATTTCTACCCCTTTGCTTATTCTCCATGCCTAGAATACTATCTCTCTTCATTTCTGTCTCTTACAATCCCTGACTTCCTTCAAGACTCAGCTTAAACACCACCTTCTGCAAAATACCTTTCGTGTTTCTCCTAAGAATGCTAGGGCTTTCTTTTCTAAGATAATCATATTTTATCCTTATGTATCTTATGCTTATTTAGGTACATATTGTTTCCCCTAGTAGAAGGCCATCTCCTTGAGGACAGGGGACTTTTTTCTTTATATTTCTAGGACTTCGCATTCTATTTACGTATAGTAAGTGCTGAGTAAATTTTTGTTGGTTGATTTTTGCTGTTTTTAAGAAACTATGTAGCTATAGTAGATTGAATATGTAGTAAATACGTGTTGCTGCTGACTGAGAAAGGGGAGTCTCTAGGATATAGTTTGGGTAGCTTATTTTTAATATTTTTGAACAATATTTCATATAGTTCTTTAAATTCAGAAACTGACCAGCATGGGTTATAAACAGTCCAATAGCATTGTTCAGATCCACATGGACTAGTGGTGTGGGAAGCTCTTTTGATGTATGAGCCAGAGAGACCCTGATGAGACCACTTGACCTGTGGTTCTAGGTAGAGCACCAACCAACTGGTGGATAACTCAGATATGACTCTCTCTCATCTGAACACCTGTGACACTTTGTTATCCTGCAGAGTCAAGGATTCTATGGACAAATGGATTTGTATACTATACACTATCGAGTCCATATGCAGTGTTTTAAGCATCATGTGAGACACACATAAAGTATTATGCACAGGCCATAGAGAGCGTTGCAAATGACAGAAAAGGAGGAGATGGTTGAGCATATTCTAACATGCATCCTAGATTCTGAGAAGGTGGATTTCAAGTGGTTAAATAAAGGATATGTAGGATTCAATCATCTAAATGGAAAAGTGGAAAGTTATCAGGAATTATTCTAAGCTATAAGCACAAAGGTTTCCAATGAGGAGAAAAAGAGGATGCTTTCTAAACAGGTTGATGGAGCTCCATAGAGAACTCACTGAACTCAGATGAAAAAAAAAAGATAGTAATGAGATAAAATCAGAAAAGTTGATAGTGCTATAAAAAATGTCAAGATCATTATAGCCCAGAACAAGCAGAGGCAATGTATGCTCAAGACAACAAAAAGGGCTTTTAAAAAACATCATGTTAGGAACAAGAGGTTGATCAGAAAAGGAGGATGACTCTTGCCCAAGGTGGATGGAATGATGATAATAGCCGGGGTGAAGAGGCTGAACTGTTTAATACTTATTTTGCTTTTGTTTTCTCTACAAAGAAGAATGAGTTTTTGACTAGGAAGGATAGGAAAAAATGTGACTAACAAGAAGTAGAATGAAAGATAAATGAGGAGATGATAAGAGCACTTTAGCTGCCCCTGATCAAGTTCAAGTCACTAGGTCTGCCAAACTACATTCTTAAATACTGAAATGGCACATTTAGATGTGACTGCTGAGCCCCTGTTGGTGAACTTCAGAAGATCATAGAGAATAGGAGATGTGCCACAGTATCAGGGAAGGATAGATGGCCCAAATTTCAATAAAGGAAGGTGGCTGAATTTTGCAAACTATAGGTTGGTCAAGTCAAGTCAACAAGCATTTACTAAGCACTTCTGAAGTATCAGATTATGCTAAGTGTTGAGAATACACACAAAGCAAAAAAAGGACATACTCTTCCTTTAAGGAACTCATATTCTAGATGAAGAAGACCACACATAAAAGGAAGGTGGGGTGAACGGAAAAAGAAGTCTGGAGAGTTGGGAGTGTAGACTAGAGATGAATGACGGCATAAACATGACTAACCTGGACATTTTTCTTAAAATGGAGATTCTTGGAGGAGCTGACCAATCAGAGGAAGGAACCACAGGGGCAAGGGTGATCTTCCAGGTTGCAGGGGAGGAGTGGTCTTGCAGGATGAGTTTCACTTTGACTCCTGGCAAAATTTTAGAATTTATTTTATTAAAGGGATTTTATTAAAGGTTTTATTAAAGGGATATTTAGCAAACACTCATAAAGGGAAGTGGTGTTTATTAAAAATCAGCTTTGTCAAAGACAGGATATCTGAGACTGACCTAATTTCCTTTTTTGAAAGATCAATGAGACTGATAGAAAAGAGGGATTCTGTAGGTAATACTATACTTAGATTTTGCTGGCGCGTTTTACAAAGTTTCTCGTGTTCTCATAGATAGGAAAGATGTAGGTTAGTTCCTCCTTGGATTGTCTCAGTACTGCCTGAATGACAACACCCAAAGAATCATTGTAATGTATCTGATTAATATTGATTTAAAGCAGGAACTATTAAACTTTGTATTGTGGGCCCTTTTGGAAATCTAGTGAAGCCTATGAACCCCTTCTCAGAATAATGTTTTTAAAAGCTAAAATAAAATACACAGGATCATGAAGGAAGCCAATTATAGTTCAATAAAATTCATTTTTTCACATCCAGTTCATGTACCCCCTGCATTTCATTCACAGATTGGGGCATCCACAGACCCCAGAGAGGGTGATTTCTAGTAGAGTACCATAGAGATATTTCCTTGCCTCTGTGTTTTTCAATGTTTTCATAGAGAGATGAAGCAAAGAGAGAATGCTTATCAAAAGTTCAGGTAAAATGAAACTAGGTCAAATGGCTAACAAACTGGATTTATGAAATCATGATCCACAATCTTTATAGGCTAGAACCATGGACTGAAGTGAAGAAGGAATTTAATTTGTCAATTCTGTAATTAAAATTTACATTAGCAGTTTCACCAACACAGAATGGGGAAAACGTGTCTAGATAATATCATAAGATCATAGACTTAGAGTTGGAAGTGACCTTAAAGAAGTCATCTAATCTAATTCCCCAGTTTTATAGATGAGGAAACAGACCCAGAAAGCCAAATCACTTGCTTAAAATCACATAGGTAGTCAGGAATTAAGTGGAACTTGATCCCAGGTGCTCCGACTCCAAATACAGCATACTTTCTGTTGTGTACAGCATTTCTTTGTGAAGGAGACTGGGGAGGTTTAGTGGACTATAATTTCAAAAATAATGAATAGTGTGACATGGCAGCCAGAAATGCTTAAGGGAGAACATATTGTCCAGAATGAAGGAGCTGGTAGTAGCACTATTTTCTGCTCTGATCAGATCACATGTGGACCACTGGGGTCAGTGCTGGGTATTACATTTTAGAAGGGTTATTGTTAATCTGGAACATACTCAAGGAAGGGTGACCGAATGTCAAAAGGACTGGACTGTCATATGAAGATCGATAGGAGGAACTGAGGATATTAGTCTAGAGATGTGTTAGTTTTCTTCAAGTATTTGAAGTGCTATCACTAGGAAGGAGACTAAACCTTTGGCGTAGCTCTAGAGGGCAGAGCAAAGGTGAAAGAATCTGTTTCTGAGAGGCAGATTTTGTCTTTCAGTTCAAGATGTGCGAAGTGAAATAGATTAGCTCATGAGGTAATAGGTTTCCCCTTTACTAGAATTTTTCAAGTGGAGACCAGATGATAACTTGTCAATAATGTTGTAGAAAGTCCAGTATTCTTTCTGAGGTATAGGTGGAATAGATAATCTTCTGACGTCTTTTCTAACTATGAGATTCTGTGACTATAAACTTCTTGAGGGCAGAGACTGAATTGTTCTCATTTTGCATCTTCCCCAGAAGGTCCAGCACAGTTCTAAAGAAAGAGTAGGTACTAAATATATTTTCGTATAATTTTGTAGAACAATTTTTGTGGAATTAAGGTGAAGCATAGCACAACATGGGGGGAGGCTTGCTTGCCAAAGGCATTTGCCTGTCTTTGGGGGCGGTATACAGGTCAGAGTACAAATCAAAGTGCAATTCCTTCTAGCTGATGAGTTCCTCTAGATGTTACTTTTTGGCTGATCTTATACTGATTGAATGAAGCCTAGAATATCCTAGGGCCTCCTCACTGAGATCCATAATTCCTCAATAACAATTCATGTAGGGAAAATGGAATTGATGAAAACTCCATATCATACAGATTATCAAGTAAAGTTGGAAGGCTAGTCCATTGAAGTAGTATATCAGTACATGTATCCTCTGCAGACACTGTTGGTGGACAGGAAATTGGACCAAGAATTGAATCAGAGGAAGGAAGTGGGGTAGATTTTATTTGGGACATTGTACAATGCAACCCAAATTACATAAAACCCCATCTTTTAAATTCATAAAAACGTAAGATCATGGTTTTAGAACCTTAGAAGTTATCTATTTTAACCACCACATTTTATATATGAAGATACTGAGAACTAAAGAGGTTAAATGACTTACCCAAGATCACACAACTAGTTAGGACCTCTAACTAAATCTGTCACATTTTCCAGTCTACCATGATGTCTCTAAGGGTCTCAAGTGTCTTCCTGGTGATGCTTTCTAATTAATAATACTAATAGTAGCTAGCATTTATCTAGCACTTTATAGTTTGCAAATTGCTTTTCATATGTTATCTTACTGGACCAAATCAACAGCATTGTGAGATATAGGTGTTATTATTATCTCCCCTTTACAGATGAGGAAATTGAGACTGAAAGAAGTTAAGTGACTTGCCCATGATCACACAGCTAGGAAGTATCTGAGACATGCTTCGAATTCAGATCCTCTTGATTCCAAGTTCAGTATTCTAGCCACGGTATCACATCTCTGTAAATTGTAGAATCCCACCATCTCTAAAGAATTAAAGTTGCTAGCAACTTAAAGAAATGTGGAAACATGCAAAATGGATGATGTGAAGGAAATTTATGATTTGGAAAAGGAAGTAGGACAACATTTTAGTGAGATGGAGGGATAACAGATGGTCAGTTCAGTTGTTGTATCAAGATTACACAATATAAAAGGACCTAAAGGAAGGCCTCTGGTATGTCAGTAGAGGATCCTTGGGAGAACATGGACAAAAATTGCAAAAGATGAGAAGGGAAGGTTAGGTTCTGATCTTCACCAGTGATTACAGGTCCATTGTTGCATGGAATAAATGAGCTACTGGTTGCCCAGAACTACAATTAGAATCTCTGATCTGTGACTCCCAATCATAACCATCCCATGATACTCTCTCTGGCTTTAGTGCATACTATAATTTTTGCCTCATTAAAACATATCTTTCCTTGTATCCCATCCTTTCAGGGAAGCTCTTAGCTACATAATATAGGTGATAATGGCTTAACCTTCCTTCATTTAACATTTTAAAAAAATGAATAATATTGTCTGATTGATGCATAGGGCACACATAGGGGAGATCCTGCTTATAGGCAGAACATGCAGCCAGCTAACTATATGGTAAGATATGAGGGGCTCTGGCCCAAACTACTCCAAATGGACATCTCATTCACCCTGTGAGAGCTTTGAGCAAATGCCATATTCTTGGGCCCAGAGAAGATGAATGAGATCTCCGGGAGTGTCTCCCACCCACCTCACCCTTGCCCCATTACTCCCTTCAATTTATCTGGAGAATATTTCATTGATCTCTGGCCTGGATTCTTAGATACAGTTAGTATTCAAGAGAGCTTATCTACTTGCCTTTAATATCAAGGTCATGCATTCATTTTGAGTTTATTGTTTTATATGGTGTAAATTGTTTGTCTAAACCTAATTTCTCCTAGATTATTTTCCAGTTTTCCCAGCAATAATTATAAAATAAGTAGTTCTTTCTTAGGTACTGTATGTTTTCAGGTTTATAGAGCATAGATTTATTAAATTCAGTGCTTTCTGATTCTTTGTTTTCTTGTCTGTTATGTTGATGCACTTCTAAAATTCTTAACTAGGATGAAATAATTTTTATAATTAGTACTTTATAATGCAATTTGAGGTCTGAAAGTGCTACTCCTCCATTTCTAATTTTTCCTTATTATTTCCTTTGGTATTATAGATTTTTTTTCTTTTACCACATGTATTTTGTAGTAATGTACTCCACAAATATTTGACATTGCTACCATGTATGACATGTATGACCATACTACCAACATTAAAGATTTAGTGCTATACCAATCAAACTATATCATTGTCATTTTTGTTATATTGACTCAGCCCAATCATGAGTACTGAATGTCCTTCAAATTATTTAAATTGCTCTATATTTCATTAAAGGGCATTTTGTACTTGTGTCTACATGTATATTGAACATACTTTGGAAATTTGCTTTCAGATATTTTGTGTATTTTGTAGCTTTTTGAATCAAACTTCTTTCTCTGCTACTTACTTATGGGTTTTGCTTTTTCTATAAACATGCTATTGACTTTTGTGGGTTTATTTTGTAAAGAAGGTGTACTTCTGAAATTTCTAACATTAGTGACACTCTTTGTTATGTTTATGTTACTTAAAGAGGTCTGACCATGAAAATTAGTTTTAGGAGGTAAATGAACTCTTCCTTTGCCTAATCTTTGGGCAGCTATCAACAGATGAATAGCTAAATTCATTTGATGTATATTTATTAGTCGCTTACTATGTACAGAGCTCTTTGTTAGAACTTAATACGCTTCACAGCTCATTAGAACTGTATGGGACTTCAGAGATTATCTAGTTAATCTCCCTCATTTTATAGGGAAGAGAATTTATTGCAAAAGAATGAAAGTAACTTACATAGCTGATTAGTATTAGTTCCTGGATTAGAACTCATGAGTCCTCTCTCTTAGTACAGTGTTCTCTCCATTATGCAAGCATTTAAAATGGCTAAGGTCACATCATAGTCATTCTTTAGATATGAATAATTGAGAAAAAAACATGGTCCATTCACCTTTGATTTTTTAAAATAAGAATATAATTATTTTTTTAAAAGTACATCTTGATCTACCATATTTTACTACATAATCATTGCAGATTTTATGCCAATTTTTTTTTTTGCAAAAAAGTGAGGTATGACCATTATGTAACGAAAAAAATGGTGCCAATTTTACCATATCACATGACTTATGGCAACTTCACCTGCCTACCCACTGCCATTGAGCCTATGGCTCTTTATTGGGTTGAGTGACAATACTATTAGTACCGCAGTGCTACAAACCACAAGTTGACTTTCAGAAATATACTGACAATTCACGTGTGCTGAGAATTCTAGACTTGTGGCTTACCATGCGGGAGAGATAAATATGTATCCGTATGCCACTGGTGAATACATTGCTACTCTGTTTACCTTTTAAGCAGCATGATGAACAGAATTATGCCATGTGACGATTACATGATGAAAGGCTATAAAGAAATTTTTGGACTGAAAAAACAGGGTGCAATGATTATGCAGTGAAATACAGTATTTCTAATTTCCACTGATGACTAAATACTCTGCCTAATGTGTTCTAGGAAAACAGGGCATTGGGTAAAACAATGTTACAGGAATTCAGTTTTTTCCATGAAACAATGTTATAAATGGGTGATGTTTTGTCTTTGTGCTGGGGTTAGATTATCAAATATTACTGATATTATTGAAAACAGCATTAGTTGTGGCAACTTTATGGGGAAAGTATGCATATAATTTAAGATTGTTTGAACACTATGGAGAGGGATAAGGCGTAGAGAACTGATACTGGGTCATCAGAGAGACTTTAGTGATTGGTGGCTAGCTTTATGAGTGTCTTTTCCAACAGTTTCTTCAGCTCATTATGGGTAAGGAGAGGCCTACTAACTTTAAAGACACAACTATACGCCTAATGTTTGAAACAGAGCAGGTGCTTAATAATGCTTGTTAACTGAAAAAAAAAGATGGAACTTTAAGAAGGTTAACTGTATCAGAGAGTCTGGTGATTAAAGTGACCCATAGCTCGTCTCCTGATGCCATCCTGATATCCCCACATTGGTTGCAGTCTTTCACTAGGTGGGTAGATTGCCTCCCACTCTTCTAGTCCAGAGAAGGTTGTTCACAGATCTTAATTCTCAAGGGATTCCCCATTGACAAGACCAATGTTGTCTTCATTATGTGTTACTTGTAAGAGCTGTCAAGGCTGGTTTCTTTCATTGCTCAAATGGAATATTTGGATGATACAAGTGTAGCCATGGCAGAATGTATGTGATAAGCATTGAGAGTTGTAAGCAAGGCTATTTACCCAGTGTGTTCCACTCAACTGCTAAAACACACATTACCAAGAGAGCAAGAACATTCTAAAACAAAATAATCATATATCATGTTATAAATGCAGTAATAGCAATCAATCAAATGTTATACACAACATAAACTTAATATTCTAATGGCTCTTAATTACCATCAGCATGGATATTCTTTACATTTTCCCCTTTTCTTTCCTTTATTATCCATGGACATTATGGATAACTGAAACAGAGCTCATTAGCCTTTTTCCTCTTCTCCTCACCTTCTTCAAGCACACACAATATATGAAAACCATAAATACAATAACAAACAAAGAATATGTCTCCCCAGTTATTGCCAGAGATAGGGCATCTCTTTTATTCTCCAAAAGACTTGTAGAGGTTATTATTTTTACTTATAAGGCACAAGATAGCATTTCTATCCTTTCCCTTTTATATGACTAATCATTCTCACCCCATGGATTGTTATATTAACAATGTTCTGCAATTGCATCTTAAAGATCTCTAAATTTGTCATAAGCGGTAGGATAGAAATGTAGTTGTGTGTGCTGGCAGCTAAGGCACTAGGCCCCTAATTGTGACAAGTTTGTTTGATTAACACCTTCCTATATAGTCTCTGTTTTATACATATCTTCCATCTCTTCATCCATGTCAGCTCTGTTTATGAACCCATCACACAAAGACTGAGGAGTCCAAGCAGCCTTTGACCTTACCTGTTGTTTTAGTCTGTTGACTGGTGCTTTGCTCCGGCTTGATGGTGGGCTGTTTTGATGGACATTAACATGGGACAAAGAAATGGTTAAATGGTAGCCCTATTCAAGGAGAGCTTCCCAAAGAATCCTGGCCCATTTTATCTCTAATCTTTTCTCTTTAGCTCTCAATATCCCTTAGTTAGCTATGACATTTTCTCATGACCCATGAATCAATGCCCCTATCAAAGTTTTAATCTTAAAGCATGGGGAGCCATTGTAAGTTCAGCCCATTTTCATCTCATGTCATCATTGATTGAAGAGCAATGGCAAACATGTTTTGAACAATTGTTAATTCTTTACTCCTTATAGTTTGCAAAGGCAATTGGATGCTTTTTTGGCTTTCATTTCTCCAGGCCTATCAGAATGCCTCTAACATTTTGCCGCAGTGAGCCAATATGGGGGTCATGCCAACTACTCAATATAATGTACTTGGGGGCAGGTCATGATGGGATGACATCTGGGACTCACTGATTCTATGGTGAGATGGATATTTAAAGGCATATCCTCATTGCCTACCCTCTGTAGGCTCCTTAGCTAAAAATAGGAGCCCAGTGATTATTTGGGTCCCTTGGAAACAGTGTGACTTCTGATCCTGTGTCTAGAATTCGCTTGAAAATCTTCTCATTTTCCTTGTCCCAGTGTATGGTAACACATAAAAAGGATAGTCATTAGGTACAGCATAAATTATTGTTGTCATTTGGTCATTTTAGTTGTGTTTGACTCTTCATGATTCCATTTGGGGTTTTCTTGGCAAAGATACTGGAGAGGTTTGGTATTTCCTCCTCCAGCTCATTAGACAGATGAGGAAACTGAGGCAAACAGGGTTAAGTGACTTGCCCAGGGTCACACAGCTAGTTAAATGTGTGAGGCCAGATTTGAACTCAGGAAGATGAGTCTTTCTGACTCCAGGCCTGGCACTCTTATCTACTAGTGTGCCACCTACCTGCCCCATTAGTCATGGCTAAATTCTTGCATATTTGGGGATACTATTTCTCTTCCCATATTTGTACTGACTGACCATAGACCATTCATATCTGTGTTTTAGATGAAGACTAAGTAAGTGGCCCATATTAGAGGATCAGCTAGGTGTTGGTCAAAGGGCTTAGAAATATAAGGCATTTTCCAATTGTGTGTCCCCCTCAATAATCTACCAGAGACTCTTTTCTAAACTTCAGGGTCAAGGTCTTTCCTGAGGAGCGACTCAGTCTTGAGCAAAGAGAACTAACTAACTTGGTTTTAAGTTGGCTTTTCTTTGCAGCGCTGCTAGCCTCATAAGCAGAATTTAAGTCTTTCTGCGGTCTCAGCCCTCTTTTGGTGCCCCTGTAGGGATTCTTGCAAAGTTAACTAAAGTTCTTTTAACTCCTTCCACTTAACCCAGTCTGCTAGCACTTTCCCTATGTAGACTGCATAGAGTAGCGGACAATAGCTTGCCACTCTCCAGCCCATGGACTCTCGTTTTCTCATAATGTTCCAGTATAGTGACCACTATCCACCCTAGTCCCACTCTGATCTTGAGAATATTTTCTTGTTCTCATGGAACTGTAGGGGAGAGAGCCATCACTGATCACATAGTAGGATGGCTTGTCATCCTCATATGGAGAGGCTAGAAGCCCTTACCCCACCTCTATTAGTCTTATACCACATTCTGGAAGGTCTACAGAGCCATTGCACTGACCTCATTATTGTATGCCTGTGAAACCTGGACAGCCTATCAGTGATGTTCCAGGAAACTGAACTACTTCCATTTGAATTGTCCTAGGAAGATTCTGTCAAGATAAGGTACTGGTCACTGAGGTCTTTTGTGAAGCAGTAATGTCAGGCATTCATACTCTGCTGCAGAGAGTGAAACTCCGATGGGCTGGCCATGTTGTTTGAATGTCAAGAAGGCTGTTTTTATGGACAACTCACACAAGGCAAGCATTTGTATGGAAGTCAGAAGAAGTGATACAACAACACTCTCAAAGTCTCTCTGAAGAATTCTGGTATTGATTATGTGACATGGGAAACACTGGCAAAGGACCACCTAGCACAGCACACTCACATTAAGGAAGGCACTGTGTTCTATGAGCAAAGCAGAATTGCAGTAGCTCAAAAGAAACTTGAGATGTGTAGATATAGAGACATTTCCTCTCCAAATGTTCATATGGACTATTTGTGTCCGATTGTGGTAGAGCCTTCTGGGTTCACTTTGGCCCAATGAGCCACAGATGACACACCATATCTTGACCCCAATACAGTGATGCCATTTTGGTCATCTTCAAGCACAGAGGACAAGATACAATCAACCAATAATGTTGGTTAGTTTTGAGTTCAGAAACTCCCCTCCTGTGACTATTATATGTCTTATTTTATTAACTGGCATAACAAAGAGAGGCAGCATGGCATAATAAATACATAGAGAAATGTGTGTTCGTCCTTCATTGCTGAAGAAGATCATTCCATCAGAGAAATAATGACATGACTTGCGCTTGACTTTGTTTTGAGTGAGGGAGGGCTGTGCAGGTCACCAGCCTCACTTCTCCTCCAGAGCCATCTGAATCCAGTGACCAGATATTCACCAGGATGACTGGAGATGACCCAGGATGAGGCAGTTGGGGTTAAGTGACTTGCCCAAGGACACATGGTTAGTGAGTGTCAAGTGTCTGAGGTAAGATTTGAACTCAGATCCTCCTGACTCCTGCACTGGTGCTCTATCTACTGCACCACATAGAGAGAAGGCTTTGGAACAAGGAAGATCTAAATTAAAGTCTTGCCTCTGGTCCATATTGATGCTTGTCTACATGTCTGGAGAAATCACTGAACCTCTCTATGTTCTTAAGTCTCTAAGGTTCAGAGAAGTCACTTTTCTGTACTGGGAAAAGGAGTTTTCCTCATCTGAGAGTTCCCTACACCAAGAAAGTCATAGATCATGTCTCTGTCCTTACTGTTGTTAACCCTCAATCTACTGGCTTCTGGTATTGAAAGTTATGATTATTGGGCATATACCCCAAGGGAAACTAAGTCCCCATATACACCAAAATATGAACAGATACTTTTGTAGTACAGAGAGCTGGAAATAAAGTAGGTGCCTATTGACTGGTGATTGGCTAGATAGTTGTGGTAAATGAATATAATGGAATATTAATAATTACATTAATTAATAATACAACCTGTTAGAAATGATGACCGAAGAATACATAGAAACATAGGAAAACTTAGATGAGCTGATTAAGTAGGCTTAAGCAGAAAAGTAATTCACATAATGATATCAACAATGGAAATGGAAAGAGCATCAAGATTATAGGAAATGAATGTTGCAATATTATAATGACCAAGCTTGGCCTCAATCAACCAATAAATCATTCAACACGCATTTATTAGGTTCTTACCATGTGACCATGCTAGTTACTGGGGATGTAATTACCAAGAAAGAGACAGTCTTTACTTGAGAGAAGCTTATACTCAAATGAGAGAAAATTACATACACAAATGTATACAACATAAAGTTAATTAATACAATTATATACAAAGTCATTAAATTTAAGGTAGTTCGGGAGTGGGGTACTAGCAGCAGGTGAGTACGGAGGGATCAGGACATGTTTGATGCAGAAGATGGTGTTTGAGTTGTATATAAAAGGAAGAGAGGGTCTCTGAATCCTGTTTCTCTTAGATGAGCTGTCCACCATCTTCATTTGTCACTTGTTTCAGTTGTTTTAAGTTGTGTCCAACTCTTCATGACCCCATTTTGGTTTTTTTTTTTTTGGCAAAGATACTGGGTTTGCCATTTCCTTCTCTAGCTTATTTTACAGATGACAAACTGAGCCAAACAGGGTTAAGTAACTTGCCCAGGGTCACTCAGCTGGCAAGTGTCTGAGCCTGGATTTGAACTCAGATGAGTCTCTATCTACTCCAGTGCTCTATGCACTGTGCCTTTTATCTACCCTCCTTTGTTACTGGGGTTTGGCAATTCAATGCAGATGTATAGTTTCAATGATTTATATAAAAATCTCAGAGTGGGTAGTTAGGGATTCTATCCCTGGCGGAGACAATAGAGCAATAGTAGACTATCCATCCTTCTAAAGTTCTGGAATCTTTAAAATGGTAGGAGAAAGGTAGGGGGGAGCCACTTGGACTGCTAAGTCTTGGTAATTTGGCTTCATGATAACATTTAGTGTTTTGGGAAATGACCCTTCAGGCCTGTTATAGCATTTTTCTTTAGTTCAATGACAAATATCTATCATGTAATACATCCTTTGTAACATTTCAACATGTCACTAATGACCTTATTGGAAGAAGCATTTGATTTAAGATGGAAACCTTTTGTGACAACCTCTGCAGGCTTGGATGCATTCATTTGAAATATAATTAATATGACTTTAGCCTGGAGTCAAATAGTAAGTCTAAGATTTTCCCAGGTTAAAGAACTAGCTGCCTAATTTTCTGTTGCTCCCCACCCCCATCTTTTAAACAAATTTGCTTAAATAATTCCCTTGCTAGATTGATGACTTCATCCATTTTTGACCAACTGAAGAAATAATCTGTGAGTTGTTGAAAGAATTATTGTCTTATTTAAAGAGTCAAGGTTGAAGCAGCGTGTCAATTATTCTCCCCAATAGTAATACATCACATTCTGAACTGATGGACTCTGTAGCTCAAGTACATGATTTAAGCCTCTAGAACAAGCAATGAATACTGCAGTGGCATCTAGGAGCACCCCTTTATAGCAGTAGAAATGTTGTCACATCTATTAGGACCTTATTTTAACACACATTCATTCATCTGAAACAATTTCTCACATGCATCTCCAATCCATGTGCTTCTTTTACTCAAGAAATGGTTTTATCTTACACTTTAAAAAATTTTTCTGCATTTCAAAAGTATAAATTTCTTTAAAATCATGTTTAACTTAGGCAATTTTTAAAATCATAGCACTCTATCCCCACACCTTCCCCATCCCTCCCACCCCAGGCAGAACTGTATAGTGGAAAGTTTGGAATCAGATGATCCCCTTTCAAGTCTTTTCTTTAAAAAAAAAATTTAATTTAATTTTTTAATTAATTAATTTATTTGTTTTCAGTTTTCTACAATCAGTTCCCTCATTATTCTGTCCTCCAGGTGGCATGCAATCTTATATGGTTTCTATAAATACATTCTTATTAAGTACATTTTCACATTAGTCATGTTGCATAGAGGAATTAAAATGAAAGGGGGAAACCATGAGAAAAAACAAACCAAAACAAAACATAACACAAGAGAAAATATTCTGTTTCATTCTACATTCCAATTCCATAGTTCTTTCTCTGGATGTGGATGGCATTTTGTCTTGACTCTGCTACTTAATACCTTTATGACCTTTGCCTCAGTTTCCTTATCTGTAAAATGAAGGTGTTAGACTAGATTACCTCTAAAGCCTGCCTCAGAGGCAGATAACTGGCTTAGTGAGTAAAATGCCCAAAGTTAGGAAGTCCTGAGTTCAAATTTGCTGGGCCTGAAGTCAGGAAGATTCATCTTCCTGAGTTCAAATCCAGCCTTGGACATTTACTAGCTAGGTGATCCTGGGCAAGTCACTTCACCCTCTTTACCTCAGTTTCCTCATCTGTAAAATGTAAATAATAATACTAGCACCAACTTTCCAAGGTTGTTGTGACAATCAAATGAGTTAATATTTATAAAGTATTACTACAGTGCCTGACACATTACTTTATACATGTTTTTGACTGACTGACTGTGTCTCCAGTATCTACCCTACCACAGGACAACTGGATTTTTGCAGATGTAGGTATAGCTTCTTACACCTGTGTCACGATCCTACATCTTTATATTAAGAGGCAGTGTGGTATAGTGGATGTATCACTATATCACAGGTTATATACCTGGCCTAGAAGTCAGGATGACCAGGGTTCAAATCCCAGTTCTGTTATTTACCAGCTATAAGACATAGGCTAGTTATAACCTTTCTAAAAGCTTCAATTTTCTCGTAAAATGGGGTTAATAATAATTAAGGTGATGACTTAGGACTCAAGAATTCCTGTAAAACCTCAGCAACTGAGAAGTGTAGGTTCTTCTCCTAAAGAAAATCCTTTCAAGGAACTTCCCTCACAAGAATTACAGGGAAAAGTCAACTAATCATTTTAGGATTATCTGGTGGGTCGCACAAATCATCTAGAGTCTCTGTTGCTACTAATGGGCATCTTTTCATCTTCATTCAACTATTCATTCAATAAAATTTTAATGAGTGTCCACTCTCTGCAAAGACTCCTCTTTTCAATGTAACTCATTATAGCTGTAGATTCTTTTTTTCCTCAACAATTCAAAATCTCTTGCCATCTCCATATGTATTTTTTCATCACCTTTCCTTTGGGCTCTTGTAATTAGAAAAAAATTATATCTAGTTGTATAGGCAGCAAATCCTCCTACTAAATTGTAAACTCCATGAAGCTAGTGGCCAACGTCATATCTGAGTTTTATGCTTTCCTAAGTGTTCAACACAGTTCTCTGCATACAGTAAGTGCTTAATAAATGTATGTTGAATTGAATTGAAGGATGAGATGTGAATACCACATTCTTACGATTCTAAGAGCTTCAAGGGTGGCCTTGTGGAGATCCAGAATCTTAGCTAGGAGACTCTTAACCCCACTTTTCTCTGGCCTTTTTCAAGGGCAACTGCTCATTATTTTGTTTCATGAATCTTCTAGGCCTGGTTCAATAATCTTTGGATATCCAGGTCTCTATGGAGGTCATTTGCATTGCTTAGCTGATTTTAGACCTCTTAGTTGGTATTTTATAGTTAAATAAAATGCTTGGTAGCTTTAACTACTAGGTGGCTTTGGAAAATTCTAGGCTAGATATATAATATGGTCCCAAAGGAATATTAATAAGAACACTTAAAACACTCCCACAATTTTGTGTGATATAAGTTGTGTGACCCTGGACCCTGGACAAATCACTTAAAATAAGTAACTCTTAGACTTACAGTTCAAGAGTAACTGATATGCCTCTCTAATGGGAGTTCCATAAACTGAAATTCTCTGCAATAATACAATCACAGATCTAAACTTGCCTCCAAATGTCTATTTTTGTTACTGTTTACCCTGTCTTACTCTTTGTGACAACATTTTGGGTTTTCTTGACAGAGATATTGGAATGGTTTGCCATTTCCTTCTCTAGTTCATTTTACAGATGAGGAAGTTGAGTCAGGGATAAGTGACTTGCCCAGGGTCATATAGCAAGTAAGTGCCTGAGGTCGGATTTGAACTCAGGTCTTCCTGACTCCAGATCTGGCACTCTATCCATCGTACCACCTAGCTGTCCTATGTCTATATCTGTTTTTCTCTCTCCTTTCTTTTCTCCTTTCCTTTCCCTCTGTCTCTCTGTCTCTGTCTATCTCTCTCTCTCTCTGTCTTTCTGTCTCTCTCACTCTCTCCATGCCCCTCTCCCCCGATCCAGTCAAATTAACAAGCACTTATTATGCTCCTATGGTATGTCAGGCATTATGCTAAATGCTGAAGATATAAAGAAAGACAAAAGTAGTTTCCACTCTCAAGGAGTTCACACTCTAATGGCAAATTTTATGATATAGTCATTTGTGTAGGTGCTATATTTCTCTACTAGATCATAGTTCTGTGAAAACAGGGAAATTATCTTATCTACATTTATCTCTACCAGTACCTAACACTATGCCTTGTGCACAGTAAGTAGTTAATACATTGAATTGAATTTTAGAATTCTACTCAAAGGTATATAGATGTCTTCTGAGCATAGACTCATAGGATTGAAGACTAGAAGGGACCTGAGAGATCATTTGACCCAGCCCCATGATTTTTTCAAAGTTTTTCTCTGTAGGGATCTGATAGGCCAAGTACCTTAGCCAAGGTCTTGCAGCTAGCTCTTTTGAATAAAAATTCAGTGTCCTTTCCACTTCACCACTGGTCAAGCAAATCCCTATGATGCTGAGCTGCTGGACAGAGATTCTGAAAATGCAGGCCACTGCATTTCCTTCTTTTATGCAGATTGTATCTAGGACCCCAGTCAATAGTCTCATCTCTGAGGCAGTCCCTTCTCCTCTCTCCCCTCTTACCCCCCAAATTAATCACCTTTTCGGAATTTGAAAATACTCTGTTTAAAGCCTCAGAAGAAATAAGTCATAAAACATGTGGTAGAAAGTCAATTTAACATCCAGACTGCTTTAGAGTTGGAAAGGTAGGAGACTGAAGTCAGTGGGCAAATTGGCGTTCTTATCTACACTTATGTTTACCTAAGGGGCCAATGCCTTTGCAAGGTTTTCTGACTGTTCCAGGTCTAGAGCCATAATTGAGATGAAGTTTTGTAGACATGCTTAACACCTTAACACGTTTACAAATTCTGTTATGTTTATATAAAACAAAACAAAATACCCTGAAAGCATTTCAGATTCCTTGAGCTTTGTGGTTGGTGGTGGCTAATGATTTCATAAACATGGGCGTTCATGTGAATAGACCCCTGATTAGGTTTGAATGAATGTCTTATCAAATTTGAAATGAGAAGAGAAAGAAACAATGTCTTCTGATTTTTTCAAAAACAGAACCAATTTACCTTGAAAAAGTCTCATTTTGCCCCTACTCCTGACTTTTTCTCCCTGTTTCTTCCCACCTCCTTTTTCTGCTTTCTTCTTCTATATCTTCCTCTTATTTCTAACTCTCCCTCTTTTTTCTCCTTACTTCCCTTTTCCTTCACTTCCTTTTTTACCCTCTCCCCTTCTTTCTATTCCTTTCTCCCTCTCCTTTCCTTTCCCCTTTTATCTTTATTTCTTGTGCCTTCACCCTGTCTTTCTTTATCAGTTTCCTTCCCCTCTTCCCTCTCCCTTTCTCTTCATTCCTACTCTTTCTCCTTTTTCATTCTTCTTCATTTGTCTCTCACCTTTTCCTTCTTTCTTCCTCCATCTCTTCCATCTTCCCCTTCTTCTCCCCCATTCCCTCTCTCCACCCCCCCTCTCTCTTTCCTTTATCTCTATTTCTTTTCCTCTCTCCTCACATCACTCCAAATTACATCCTAAATAGCTCAGCTCTTCACTAAATATTCACCAAATATTTAGATTTAGGGTTAGGTAGATGCTAATGTCTTGTGTCGTGGATTCCTGTTGTAATTATCTGATAACCAGTGACTAAATGTTGGGTTTGCATATTCACAAGAGCTCAGAAGATGTTTCCTTGGCATTATTTTTTTCTATCCAGAAAAAAATTGTTAAAAAAAAATACAGCTCAAAATTACTCAATAATGCATCAGTTTTTCAAACAAGTTGTAACTCTGGGTTTTCAGATTATGGCTAAAATTGAAAATAAGAAAACTGAAAAAACACCTGTTGTAGGGGTGGGGGGGAGAGAAGAAAATCTTACAGAGTGTGTCTGGGGATGAGCAAGAGTCCTGGCCTCTTCTACTCAGCTAGGTGGTTTGGTAGACAGAGTTTTGGGTCTGGATTCAGGAGGAGCTGAGTTCAAATCCAATCTCAGACACTTACTAGCTGTGTGACAATGAGCAAATCACTTAAACTGGCTACTTCAGTTTTCTTAACTCTAAAAGAGAGATAATTGCATCTACCTATCTCCTAAGATTATTCTGATGATTAAATGAGATAATATTTATAATATTCATATTATATATTTATATTATTTATAAAGCTGATTACATGGTGCCTAGCACCTTTGTTTACTTTCTTCTCTTCTGCTAGACCACTTTGATTGAGGTTCCTGGTTGGCTCCCATATACCCTAGTAGCAAAAGGTTGTGTCAAAGATATCTGACTAATGAGCCAGGGGGAGTTCTACACTTTGTGAGCTATAAGGCATGAGGAGAGATGATTCTGACCTTTTTTTAGGATTCATCACTCTTTCAGACTTGGGGTGGAGGGAAGAGAGGATTTCTCTTCTTCTCTGTAGGTACTGCAGACTATGCACATATGTCAGCAAGAGTATATATTGGCCTAGGTGAGCCTGAGCCTGGACCCCAAGTGTCTGGATGATAGACTTCTGTGTTTCTCTGAGTCGGAGGTGATCACCCAATATTGATTCTGGGAAATGGATATTTCCAGTTCAGTTGATAATCTTGTGACTTTGATAGTTTGGGAAATGGTCACCCAATGGAAAGTACTTCCTGCAACTGCATTCTTTTCAGGGGAGATGACCACTATCAGGAGGACAGGGTAGTTGATTCACTAAAGAACCCCTGGGGACATTGAATCCTGAGGTACAAAGCTCAGTGGTATGTCAGCATGTGGCATAACAATAGCTGATGTTTTAAGGTTTGCCAAGTGTTTTTACATACATTATCTCATTTGATCTTTATGACAATCTTGTGAGGTAGGCGCTGTCATTATCTTTATTTTATAGATGAGGAAACTGAGGCAGACTGAGGTTAAGTGATTTGCCCAGGCTCACATGGTTAGTGTCTGAGGCAGAATTTAATCTCAGAATTTCTGGATTCTAAGTCCAGCATTTCATCTACCATACTACCTAGCTGCCTTTCATTTTTGGTGCATGCATACAAGCTTTTATACCATGAATGTTGATATTTTGGCATGAACTACATTTGCCTATGACCTTGTGTTTTGGAGTCTTAGAATATAGATAACACATACAGACTCACAGTCAGTTTGTTTTTAGCTGAAAGGTAAAGGCTGGGGACCATCTCTGAAAGTCTGTTCATTGAGTGGGCTGCTCTTCATTGGTCAATAGTCAATCATCTTTGACACAATCATCCAGGAGATTCTGTTTGTATGTGTCCTATAGCAAGGATCACAGCATGTGGTCCACTAGAAGGAGCCAGGGTTCAGGCATTCCTATGCATGCCATGTGGAATGACCCACTACAGAGTACAGAAAATCCAAGTTTCTAAAACATGAAGTGAAATGAAAAGAATGATCAGTTATTAAGTACTTACTATGTGCCAGTTACTGTGCTAAGGTCTGGGGATATAAATACAGAAGCAAAGACAGTCCCTGACCACAAGGAGCTTACATTCCTAAAGCAAAAGCAATACACATAGGAATGTATTAGCCATGGAAGAGTAATTTGGTCTGGAAAATTACTAGGACAGTAAGTGGGGCCATAGAGGAATAATTTGACACATCCCATCTAGGAAAATGCCAAAGTTGATATGATCATAATTTATAATTTTAGAGCTGGAGGCAGAAAAGGGAGAATGAGAGCATGAATTCAGAACCTTTTAATTTTTTTTAGCCTATTTTCTTTTCTGTGTCCATTTTGGGACCTCAGAACTGGCTGATGAGTTTTACAAAAGCATCAATCAGTTGTGGGAAAAACTGAAATAATAAATGGAGTCTATCCTTAGCATGATCACCTGGAGACTGAGATGTCAGGGTATATTATTATTCAAGAAGGGAAATCATATTTCATCAACCACTTTGCCCTTCTAGTGCATAGTCAGACGGGCTTCATTGTGAAGAAACTACAAAAAAATGCTTCTTTCTTTTTCTGGTATGAGGACTTTGACTAAAGGGAGATCTGTGCTGAGGCACTTAGTGGGAAAGGGAAGAATGAAGGATTAATGTATGTACAGTACTGAAGAAGGGGCCCGGAGCTCATCGTCTGCATTCATAACCTGTGACTGCCCTAAAGGGACCTATTAAAATTCAAAGCATGCTGATCCCTGGCTGTTTGATTTCAGACACAAAATTGGGAACTGACGAAGAGAAATAAGGAGCAGGCATTCTACTCCCTCTCCCTCTATGAAGCTGGATTCAGCGAAACTGTGTCCTCCAGAGGAGTCCAACCTCTACTTATCCATGGCAGGGGAAAGCCTTAGATCCCAACCAGATGTTAGGCACACCACTCCCATTATTAGTAAAAGCACCCAAGACTCATTTCTTCAAGGCACATACGCAGTAATGAGTTTGGAGAGTAATATGCTTGCTGAGGAAAGATTCAGTAGCTGTGCCTAAAGATGATGATAATGATTGATAGTAACAATAACAATGGCACGAAACCTAGCAAAAAAGAGTTAAATTATGCAGGACATGCATTCCTGTTGTCCTGTCTGCAATCAGCGTTTGTCCCTAGGTGTTTAGGATGACAATTGAGAATCAGGCTTTTGTCACCAGAAATTGCTGAAAGGTTGTCCTTAAGCAGTCCAGACTTAGTGATCAATATAGATTATGCAAAAAAAAAAATAGCAGAAAGTATGCAACATATCACTGCAGATTGTAGAAAGTTAGCAATTATCAAATGCCTATGACCGGGTTACTAGCATTATATATTGGAAACTGACTTTCTTCCATGAAATGAGAGATGGCATATCCCCACGCTACAATATGGGCCTCAGAATATCCTGAATAATTCACTCAATAAATTGGGTCATTGTTACAGACTGAAGTGTTGCTCACAATTGCCCAGAAGTAATACTGATTCATAAAAGTTGAAGAGCATAGTTTTCAATAGATGTAGCCATACCAAATATTCATAATTTCTGATCTACATGGAAAGAAAAGCTTTCAAGGTATAGAGCCTTAATAACGGGATGCAAAGCTTGTTGGAATTGGATAGGGTAGGTGTTTTCATTGTTATCCTCTCTGATGGTAGAATTGTACGTTGTCACTTTTCAGTGAGTTTACGTTCCAATACTTTTATTTAGCTACAAAAACCCAGGTACTTTATCTACTTGTGCAATAATCTACAGAACATTAAACATAAATACTAATGTTATTTATTTTATTAATTATATTATTTACATAATTTATTTCTTATTATTTATTTATATTATTATTATTATATAAAAATAATACCAGGTCCACTCCACTTCTCCTTGATCGTCTTCTAGCTCTCTAGACTTCTTTTTCCATCTCCCCTCCTCACCCCAACCTTCATTCTCCCTGGACCCTTCTCACCTTGGAAGAAGCTTCTTTCCCGGAAGCCTTCTCATCCTGGGCCTTTCTACCCCTGTGGTCCTGTCCTGTCTTTGCTAAGTTCCCTCCAGAACCTTCATTTTAAGGAGTACCAGGGCTGTCTCCCTCACTTAGAATTCTCTCTTCTTGGCTCTAACTCCAGATTTCCTTGTCTTCATTTATATCTCAGTTCAAATCGCACCTTCTTAAAGAAACCTTTAATGATCTTTCCTAATGCTAACGCTTTCCCTGAGAGTTTTTCTCCAATTTATCTGTGTATTTCTTATACATAATTATTTTCATGTTGTCTTCTTCTGTTAGATTGTGAACTACGTGCGAACAGGGACTGATTTTTACTTTTTTGCTTTTCTTTACATTCCTAGAACTTAGCATAGTGCCTAGCATACAGAAGGTACTTAATAAATGCCCTTTGACTATATTCATGTTTTATAGGTTTTTAGCATAAATAAGAGTTGTATTTTGTTAATAGCCTTTTCTACATCTGCTAAAAGAGTCTTGTGGTTCTGGATATTTTTGCATTTGAGATGATTCATTATATCGATTATTTTTCTAATTATTTTCTAATATTTCTGATATAAATCCAGCTTGGTCACAGTGAGCATTTTTGGGGTAAATTGTTGCAATTTTAAAACTAGTATTTTGAATCAATAATCATTAATGACTTTATTCTATAGTTTTCTTTCTTTCTTTCCTTCCCTGTTTCAAATATTGATTATATTTGTCTAAGAGAAACTTGGTGGAAAGCTTTAATTTCTCAAATTTTGAGACTAATTTTATAACATAGTTGTTCTTTTAAAGCTTGATTAAATTCTCCTGAAAAATTCATCAGGACCAGGAGTCTCCCACCTTTTGGCAGCTCCTTTATAGTTAGTCTCCTCTCCTGAAATTCAATTATTTAATATCCCTATTTGGTGTTCTGTTAATTTAAGAATTGTTCCTTCCTTCATTCCTTCCTTTATTCCTTCCTTCAATCCTCTTTTCCTTTTGAGTTTTCAGTTTTGGTGGCATACAATTGTATATAGTAGTTTTATAATTCTTTGTATTTCTTTGGAGTTATTTCACTTTCTGTTCCTTTTTCATTTTGCTAATTTAATTTTCCACCCTCTTCTTTTGAACTTATTGGGTAAAGTTTAATCAATTTTATTAATCTTTTCAAAGAACCCATTCTTACTTTTTATCAATTCTTGTGGTCCTTTTGGTTTTCAGCTTATCTATTTTCCTCTGATTTTCAATATTTCTTTCTGTGCTTAGTCTGAGTCTGTTTATTTGTTAGGTTTCTAACTTTTAAAAATGTATATCCAGTTCTTTAATCCTATTTTCTACTTTGATAATACGTTTTAGGGCTTTACATTTTCTTCTGAGGGCTGCTTTGTTGCCATCCCCAAAATTTTGGCATATTGCCTTGTCATTGTCAGTGTCTTTCTTATAGTTATTAATGATTTCTGATTTGTTCTTTGATCTAATTAATTATTACACTAATAATTAATTAATTATTGATTAATCATTAAGTCTTTACTTAGGTCCCTATCTTTTGCTTATGCTCTTAAAGTAATTACTGTTTTTATTGTGCTATAGTCTATAGAGGATATATTTAATATTTCTGCTTTTTTACATTTATTTAAATTTCTTTTTGCCTCAATACATGGTCTACTTTTGTGAAAGTGTTGCATGGTGCACTTTTAAAGAATGTGTACATACTTTAGTGATCCCATTCAGAAAGTACCTTGAATCTTTTAGCTCCAAATCCTCCAACCATTTTTCAGTTCTAGAGTTTCCCTTTTGTTTTTTTTTCGGTCACATCTGTCCATCTCTGAGGAGATAAGAACATTAAAATTTCCTATTATCATTGGGCTATTGCCCATGTCTTTCTGTAACTCAGTTGATTTTTCCTTTATTAACACAGATGCTATAATATTTGGTGTATACAAGGACATGCTTTTTATTTACTTGTACCTGTATCCCTAGCAGACTATAAGCTCCTTGAAGGCAGGGCCTGTTTTGATTTTGTATCCTCAATGTCTAATTCATAGCAGATGCTTATTAAATTATTATTAAAATAAATATTTATGAAATGGAATTAAATATATATGTATGTCTATATATGTTTTTCAATCTTTTTTTTAATACAAAAATGACCTCCTCCCTCCAAGATCTTCCCTTTCTCCCCATTCTCTCCTCTCTCCACCCTCCCTCCCCAGTTACTAGCTATTCATTATATTCCCATGACAAGATTGAGGCCTGGTACACTTCTGTTCAGATGCTGGAATGGGAAAAGGCTGGTGCAGGAAGATGGGCATTCCACCATTTCCCTCTTTCAACTTTGCAAAACATTTGAATCAGAATTTTAGGGGAGTAGGATCCAGGCTACATTGTAAATTAGCATATATAGGTTCTAATTATTTCTTTTCCACCGACTGGGTGACTGTGAAAGAGTCACTTGTTTTCTTAGGACCTGAGTTTCCTCTTCCATAAAATGAGGAGGTCAGAGTAGATGACTTCCAGCTTCTGTTTTAGTGTTAATACTCCATGGTTCTAAGGCCATCAAGATACCTGCTCATATTCTAGCTGGGGTACGGGAGAAATGCAGATAGGCCTCTCAGAACCTGAGCTTCCTGCTTGGAGCAGAGTTGCAGCACTGGTAGCCTGCTGTCACCATCCTGGAGTGAGCTACTTACTTTGGAAGTGTTTGGATGTTTGCTTTCAAAACATGAAAATGGGACTTGTCTTTGCTGCTAAGATCCAACTGAACTCATCATGAAGAAGACATTCTGAGAAAATACATCAACTTCCATGAAGGGTGCCAAGTGGCAAGAGGAATTCCATGTGGGACTTTCAACTTAGGTGAAGAAATGAACTTGGTTTTAGAATGAATGCCTTAATTGACTTCAAAGCGAGCAAATCTGCTATGTAATTGGTCAGGGAGAGGGCAAAGTGTGACCTTTGTACTCATGTTACATATATAACAAAGATTTGATGAATGCCTTTTATGTACCTGGCACCATGCTGGCCAATGGGGGAGTAAGTACAAAAGATGAAACAATTTCTACTCTCAAGAAACTTACATTCTAATAAGGGGAAGGAGGGAGGCAGCAAGTACGTATGAAAATATGTGCAGTATAAATGTCAAGTTCATAAGTAGAGCTATATACAAAGTACTAAATACAAGGTAGTTTGGGAGGGAGGGCATCTGCAGACGGAGGGATAAGGAAGGCTTCATGCAGAATATAGTGCCTGAGCTTCACTTTAAAGGAAGGCTTGGATGCTGAGCAGAGAAAGGAGGGTTAGCAGTGCAGTATGGACAACCTTGGAGATGAGAGAGAAGACATTGTTAGTGAGAAACAGAGAAGTCTGGTACTGTATAAATGGGAGTCATAACTATTGTTTGTGGAGATAAACCATGACTAGGAGCTGTTTTCTGGAACTCAGTGCTTCTCAGCCTTCAGGCTAGGACAAAGCTTTGGGCCTTCTGGGATTCCCTGGGTCATTAATTCACTAGTCTTTCATTCATTAGTCAGCCAGTCAGCCAGTAGTTCTTAAGCTCTTACTACATGCCAGGCAGCGTGCAAAGCCCTGGGCATACAGACAAAAGCAACAAAACAAAACAGCCCCCCTCCCAAAAAAAAACAAAGAAAGAAACTGGTCCTTGAATTAGGACAGTTTACCCGGCAGGCCTGCCACCACCCACCCCCACACATTACATAAAAGTCATGGACTGACAGCTGAGGAAGGGAAGTCAGAGTTTCCACTTGATTATACTGATGAAGGGACTCAGATCCAAAAAGGTTAAATGGCTAGCGCCAAATCATGCAGGCAAGCTTCAGCAGCAGTATCTTTGAGCCCATGTCTGCCACCAGAGTCAGCGCCCTTCCTTCTACCCCATGTAGCCTCCCTTCTCTCTCTCTGTAAATCTCTCTGTCTCTCTGCCTCTGTCTCTATTTCTTTTTCTCTCTGTGTGTCTCTCTGTTGTCTTTCTCTCTGTCCTCTCTGTCTGTCTCTGTCTCTCTGTCTCTCTGTCTCTCTCTCTCTCTCTCATTCTCTCTCTCTCTCTCTCACACACACACACACACACACACACACACACACACACACGCACACATACACGGAGTCCGCCTGAACTCCCCATCTTGCCTACATTCCAGCCAGATTTTCTTTCCTTCTCTTCCCTCTGTGGTTACCACCATCTCCACTATCCATTATTTACTTAATTATTGGTAAAGGAGATCAGGGAGACCTGGTCTGTCTGTGTGTACACCAAACAGCCCAGAAAAGCCTGGGGAAATGCGGTGTTAAGTCACTGCCAAAGCTTCAGGGGCACACCACAAACTTTTAAGGAGTTATTAGCCTCAGAGCTTCATGTCTTGGGTTGATTTATTTATTCTTTGGGTCCATCTAGCTGATGCTGCCAATATATCAGCCAGCATGCTGAAGGTGCCCTAGGTGTTTTAGAGCTGTGATAATGGGATCGTTACAGGCCTGAGCGAACTGGGGTTTTGCAGGGCCCCTTTTAGTATCACTGTACAGCTTGAGAAAGGGAAGACTATGCTGGCTTATTCTTTAGAAGGATAGAAGGCCTGTCTGGCCACTGACATCTCTGCTTAGAGATCCCTCTGTTCAGATGTCAGGATACAGAGGAACAACACTCCCTTAATCGGTGGCACCGAGGGGCTTCTGATATGGGAAAGAGTAGGGATCAATGAACTCATCAGTCACAATTTGGGGAACCAAAAACTGGGATCAAGCATGTATTTGGCATCTACTAAAAAACAAAAAATGGAATTATCTCTGCCCTCAAAGCAACTTGTGTACTCTCTGGTGCAATAGCATGTGAATATTACAGGGAACATTTAAAGTGAATAGAACATTTAAACAAAATCAGTATAGGTTTAGGCTTGGACCTTATGACTGGAAAGAGCTGAATGTAGTTCACTGTGATCTCAATGTTCTCTCTTCCCCAAGACGTACGTTTTGGGATCGATTGTTCAGAGTAGAGGAGCTGATGCAACCCCCTGTGAACTCTAGGTTCTCTGCTCCCTCAACACAACACCCTCTTCCCCGTCCCCTAACCCACCCCCAACTGCCCAGTGCATTCAGAATGACTTCTTTTCACATCAAACTCTCAAATTATATCTTCTTCCAGATGCTAACTTCACTCTCCAGTCTGATTACCTAACTAATAACTTACACTTCCATTTTCTTTTAAGATTTGCAAAATCTGTTTCTTATAAAACTACTAGGAGGTAAGTAATGTAAATATTTTGTTTTAGCCTAGATTTGTGACTTAATTGATATAGGGATATCTGTTATTACCCTTATTTTATAGTTGAGGATAATGAGGCCCAGAGTTATGAGACTCAGAGACGTTGCCTCCATGGCTAATAAGAGCCAATAAGTATTCAGAATCAGGATTCGAACTCAGGTCTTCTGACTCTAAACCCTATGCTTATTCCACTGTATTATATGTTAACCTGTTCCTTCTACAATAATAACAAAGTCTTATATTTGAATAGTGTTTACAGTTTACCAAGTCCTCTCATTAATCTTATTTGAGGTTTCCAATGACCATATAAAATAAAAGGGAGAGGTGTTATTACTTCCATTTTGCAGATGAGGAAAGTGAGGTCCAGAGAGGCAAAGTGGATTCCTCTGAGATCACATGACTAGAAGGCGGTGGAACTGGGTCTAGGACTCAGGTCTTTGAACTCATTCCACAGTTTGTTGCATGAAATAATAATAATAAGCATTTATATAATACTCTAAAGTTTGTAGAGCCCTTTACAAATAATTATCTCCCTTTCTTCTCACAGTAAACCTAAGAGGTAGGTGCTATTAGTAAGCCTCAGTGACATAGCTAGGAAGTGTCCAAGGCCAGATTTTGAATTCAGGTCTTCTTTACTCCAGGTTCAGTGCTTTATCCACTGTGCCCCCTAAATCTCAGCTGTCAGGGGCTGACAGTAGCGTCATTCTATTCTTGGGTGGGAGAAATATACTACTTGGTGGAGATTACAGTGTGGGTAAAAACAAATACTTCTAAAAAGAGCGTCGAAGAGAAGTTGCTGAAAGGAAAGTTTCCTTGCAGGGAAAGGAAGAAGGAGAATGAAGGAAGAAAAAAGACTGCCTGGACCTGAAAAGAGCCCTAAATTGGCAGTCACTAAATATTAGAAAATCTATCAATCTGTCCCCTTTCATTTCTTACCTCTGGGGGGCATGTGAAGCCATTTGCAGAGATTATGAGGAAATATGAGTTGGCTGTCTGGCGAGAGGCCAAGCTCCAAGATGGTCCTTTTGAAATATCTGTCCGGCAGCATGACTTTCATTTACTGTCTAAAGCTCAGCTCTTTCGATCACTCCAGGACCTGAGAACTTTTATGTTCTCTAGAAATCTGAGAACATCAAGTTAACCTTAAGGGAGTGAGTCACTGGCCTGAGGAACAGATAGTCCTGACTTGGCCTGATGTTGGGGTGGGATTATTGGGAAAGTCATGGAGGCTGCCTCCAGCAGTCACAGGGCAGCCCACTCAGAGCATCTCTGGAGGCTGATGTGATGTTGTAAAGAGAAGAGATCTTGGGATTAGCTTCCACTTTGCTAGGTCCCTTAGTATCTGCAGCTGAGGTGGATTCCTCACCCAGGGTGAATCTCAGGCAGACGCTTCTGTGTTTGTGTTGGGAAAGCTCTTGTGTGATCCCTCTCAGAGGCCGTTATTGTTCAATTGTGTCTGACTCTTCATGACTCCGTGGACCATATTATCTGTGAGGTTTTCTTGGCAAAGATACTGGAGTGGTTTGCCATTTCCTTCTCCAATGGATCTCGGCAAACAGAGATTAAGTGACTTGCTCATGTTCACAAGTATCTGAGGTTCGATTTGAACTCTGGGCTTCCTGACTTCAGACCCAGTGCTCTATCCACTGAGTTATCTAGCTTCCCCCCACCCCCACCTTTTTTTTTGTTTGTCTATTAATCATGTCTGATTCTTTGTGACCCCATTTGGGGTTTTCACAGCAAAGACACTGGAGTGGTTTGCCATTTCTTTCTCTAGCTCATTTTATATATGAAAAACTGAGGCAAACAGTATTAAGTGACTTGCCCAGAGTCACACAGTTAGTAAGCATCTGAGGTTGGATTTGAACTCAGATTTGAAAAGGACAAACACCTAGCTGTCCTTGAGATGTCCTTAGTTCACCTAATCAATCTGATCTACTACTACTCTGGCTAGGTTTTTTTCTTCCCTGTTCTCTGAACATCACCTTGCTCACTCTTACCTCTGTACCTCTGCTCCTATCTCTTCTCCAACCTAGATTTAGGCATATAGTTAGTTACCTGTGTACCATATCTCTAGCTTCTGCTGAGACTATAAGTTCTATGAGAAATTTATCTTATTGAAATTCTATTTCTCCCCTTTCCCATGGCATAGTTTTCTGCACATAGTAGGTAATTGAAAAATGTTCACTGAAGGAATGAATGAATAGAATATTGTCCTTCCTAGCTATCCAGAGCTTGTGCTGCTGTTTGTCCTTCATTCTTGAAGAAGACCATGACATCAGGGAGGTGATGCCATGACTTGCTCATGAATTGGATTTAAATGAGGGAGGGCTGTGCGAAGTCACCAGCCTCAATTTCTCCTCTGGAACCATTTGGGTCCAGTGGCAAGATGTAGGTCGACTGTAAATGAGATGACTGGAGATGGCCCTGGATACAATGGGAGACCCTGGCCTTTTAAGCTAAGGTCTTTAACAGGTTTCAGTTTGACTGATGCAATGCCCATCCAGTGATTAAGGCTAGGTAAGAAATGAGGCAAAGAGTGGCTTCTTTTACCTAGTTAAAAAAAATCAATCTGGGAGGGGAAGACTCTCAGAGTTTCTGGCCAGAGCAGAAACAATTGCTATTTACATTCACTCTGAGACAATCAGGGTTCAAACAGTGACCAAATGGGGTTTGGCCTGGTTCTTACTGTGGGCCAATCAATGAGAGCCAGAGTGATTTGAGTTCAAGGCATGGTCCTTAAAAAATAAATCTAGCCTCTGAACTCTTTACATTCTTTTGGGCAGAGCACCTGCTGGTAAGGGAATGATTCCTTATGTGGACCAAAGGAAGGGAAGGGAAGGGAGGGGAGAGAGGAGAGATAGAGAGAGAGACAGAGAGAGAGAGAGAGACAGAGAGACAGAGATATATATATATATAGAGAGAGAGAGAGACAGAGAGAGAGACACAGAGACAGAGACAGACAGACAGAGAGACAGAGAGAGAGAGAGAAGGAAGGAAAGAAAGAAAGAAAGAAAAAAAGAAAGAGCTGTGCTGCCCAACTGGTCAGTTCCAGTCGTGTCCCTAGAGGGGCAGCAACTACTAATACTCCCATGATCATTTCCAGTCATCCTGTTCTATATCTTGCCATTGGACCTAAATGGCTCCAGAGGAGCAAGTGAGGCTAGTGACTTTGCAAAGCCCTCCATGACTTAAATTCAGTTCACCTATGTACATTCATCATCTTCCTGATGTTATAGTCCTCTTGGAGAATAAAGGACAGACAACAACCTCTGTCAATTCTGTGATAAGTGACATAGTCAAGAGTAGTAAAGGAAGTGCTAATTTGGAATCAGAGGACTTGGGATCATATCTACACCCTACTATTCACTGCTTATATGACCTTGGTCATGTCCTCTCTGGGGCTCAGTTTAGTTGTTTATAAAATGAAGCAATTGGACCAGATGACTTCCAATGATCCCTCAGCTACAAATCTGCAAGTTGATGGGAGCATGGATCTCTCCTTAAGGACATGGAATGGATATTGGACAAAGAATGGAATCAAGGGCCAAGGATCCTGAATTCTAGAGCCAATTCTGCTCCTGGCATCTAGGTGGCACAGTGAATAAGTTCTAGACTTGGAAGCAAGAAGAACCTCCTTCAAATCCTGTTTCAGACATTTACTAGCTTTGTCACCTTGGGCAAGTCATTTAACCTCCCTTTACATCACTTTCCTCATCGATAAAATGGGCATAATAATAATACCTAACTCCCAAGGTTTTTAAGATAAAATGAAATAATGTCTATAAAGTTCTTTACAAACCCTAAAGCATTCTATCAATGCTAGTTATTGTTCTTATTGTTTCTAACAAGCACTGTAATCTTGGTCAGAATCATTTGACCTGTCTGGGATCTCATTGCTCTCATTTTTAAAATGCATAAAGGATTTGGAAGGAAGACTCATCTTCTTGAATTCAAATCTGGTCTCAGACACTTATTAGCTCTGTGACCCTGTGGGCAAGTCACTTATTTCTGTTTGCCTTAGTTTCCTCATCTGTAAAATGAGCTGGAGAAGTAAATGGCAAATCATTCGAGTGTCTTTGCCAAGAAAATCCCGAATGGGGTCATCAAGAGTCGGACATAACTGAACAACAAAAAGGGATTTAGACCAGATGATTTCTAAGTATCTATACAATTTTCAGAGTTAACTTCCTTTTTCAGAGTTAACTTCCTTTTTCATTTATCATCTATGTCATACAATCTAGAACTTCCTATGTATGCATCTTGTACCCTGCCACAATATTGTGAACTCATTGAGAGAGAGAGCAATGACTTATCAATCAATTAGTGAACATCTATTACGGGACTAGTTATGCACACTTGGTGTATATCACCCATGACACTAAGCACAAGGCTGGACTTGTAGCTAATATTCAGCACATACAGTATCTACTTATTCTGGTTGTATGAGTTGATCCTACAATAGACTATAACCTCCTTGAGGGCAGGTACTGGTCCTCTTTTGGTTTTGTATACCCTGGTAGAGAGTAAGCAATTAGAAATGCTTGTGGAAGCTTGACCCCAAAGAAGAGATATAAGAAGATGCCTCCTCCCAGTCCTCTGCCACAGGGAGAAGGGTGCAGTAAGATGGCCCATGACTGTAAAACATTGCATATATTGTCCTATTTTTGATATATTTGACTGATTTTGCTGATTTTTTTCTTCTTTTTTAATTTTCTCTTTACTTTAAAATATCCTTTTCTATGGTTCTCTGGGAGGTAGAAGAAAAGATACAGGAGGAAATCCAGGTGATGTAAAAATAAAATGTCAATGAAAATCTATAAAAATGCTTGTTAATTATCTCATGGGTTGTCTTTGGTAGGAAAACAAATTGCTCTGGGGTCTCAGAGATGCCTGAAGATCCCTCAGGGAATACTGCCATTTATACATTTGGAATCATGAATCCATTGAATGTGTTAGAAACCAGCTGTTCTAACACCCTCATTTTACAGAAGAGAAAACTGAGATCCAGAGAGGATGAACTAATTCCTCAAGGTCAATACAACAGTGGCAAACCCTTTATTCTGTGCTTCCAGTTTACTCCATTTGTCATGTGAAACTTTTCTGGTACTCACCACATATGTAATGTGCTGCAGTTTCCTCAGCTATAAAATGGGGATAATAAAAGCATATACCTCACAAGGTTGTAAGGATCAAATGAAATTATATATATATGTATATATATACATATATATATACTATATATATATATATACTATATATATATATGTATACTTCCTGAGTTCAAGTCTTGCCTTAGACACTTATTAACTGTGTGCTGGACAAATCACTTAGCCCTATCAGTTTCCTCTTACGTAAAATGAGCTGGAGTAGAAAATGGCAAATCACTCTATCATCTTTGGCAAGAAAGCCCCAAATGGGATCATGAAGAGTTGGACAGAAACAAAACGATTGAGCATGTTGCAAGCTTTAAATGTTACATAAATGTTAGAAATTATTATTCAGTATTATTGAACTACAGTGTAGTATGGCATGTGCCAAGTACAGACCTCTCACTTCTGACTCCTACGATGGTGGGCAGATGTTACCAGCCTTTAAGTTAAGTTCACATCTAGGGAATACTTGCATTATCTCATCTCAGGTACTTGGGTTCTGACATCATATGCAATATTTCACACCCTTAGGCCACCTCCCCTTGTCCACCGTCCTGCTCCCCAGCAAAAGAATGGGAGAACATAATTTCTCATGTCTCTTCTTTGGGGCCAATCTTCAACAGCATTTGTTACTTGCTTACTACACACTAGGCAGTATACTCACCACTGGGGATCCAAAGACAAAAATGCAAGAATCCTGGTCTTCAGGAGGAGGACATTCTACTGGGAAAATCATTATCTAAGAGAACATTCTTCATAGACTCTGAAAATTTGGGATTTGATCATCCTAAGGAAACTCTGTTCACACCATGGTGAGTGGCTGAATTCCATGATATTCTTGCTGAAGACTTTAAATCATAGCAAGCTTGCTAGTAACTTCTGTCTTTGTAATAGGCTCTAATATGGATTAGCTAGGTGTGACCTTGGGCAAATCATTTCCTTTCTGGGAACTCCCTTCTGCTTATCAGTCACATTAGCTACTTTACCTCCCAGCGATATTTTGAACAAAGCACTGTGTAAACCTTGAAACACTCCATAAAAGTGAACTATTAGAGATCTGAGAAGCCTGGTTTGAGTGAATGGAAAACTTAACTCGATTCATACAAATGCCTCTCATTTGCAGAGATGGCCCTGAGGAAAGCGTCTGACTTTTGGATGAAATCCATGTGCCTGCAGGCTTGTTCCTTTGCTCTGGTCTCTGTATTATTGATAGTGTACTAGTGGGCTACTGTAACCTTTTGAGTTTCCCTGGAACACTGGCATACACAGGCACATTGGAGCTGGTGACATGGAGCGAAGCTGTGTCAGTGGTTGATTAATACAAATCCTTCTGGACGATGATTACAATTCGCGAAATCACTCAGCATGGACCTCCACAACCACATTGCCCACCAGAAGGGAGATAGATTTAATCCTTGCCTTTGCCATGGGAGTAAAAAAATAATTTTCTAAGAAGGAGGTGTTTTTAGTAGAATTTAAACATCACTGGGGAGTGGGATCCTGAAGGAAGGTTTCATGATGAATGTGGCCTTACCCAGCATGCTACTCTCTGTACTGAGATGGCCAGATGGTCCAAACAAAAATTTCTTTTCCCCTGCAGCATCCTGAATGCTGTGAGCCAGGGAGATGGGCTTTCTGGTTATTATATTGATGGAATCATAATACTGTCTGAAATATTGTTTCACATATTAAAGGGTTTAAAAATTTTTGGGGGTAGATCCAATACTAGATTATCTGGAGTTCTGAAGAGTCCTGAATTTTTAGGTAGGATAGCTATTTCTGGTTGGGGGTGGAATGAGAGTTAGGCATCTAGGATTTTTGCTGAAAAGTTGTCCTCGTGATTCATCATAGCATGGGGTGGGCATCATCTACTCATATCACCACCTTTAAGGACCCTGTTACTAGACTAGTTAGCTGTGGTTTCTTCTCTGGTATGTTACTATAACTGTGTGTATGAAGATTAAATTAATTCATTCAATCAACAAGCATTTTTAATGTACCTCCTGTGTCCTTTTGATATGATACAATTCAGGTAGCTATGTGAGACTCCTGGTGGGCTCTGTACCTTGGTCACAATGATCTGAGTAAATGAGGAGATGTGAACTGACTGGAACAATGAAGCATGAGGTGATTGAGACAACACCACCTAAATGGAAAAAAATTCCATTTCCTTTAGATAAACAAAAAAACCCAAAAACCTCAAGATGAAGTGGAAAGTAGTAAGGCATCTTGAGGGAGAGACAGAAGGAAGTAGGTTCAAGGCAATTCAAATAACCACAGCTACCTCAACCCTTAGACCTTGGTGAAGACAGCCTAGGACCCTGCTCTAAGATTTCTGGGAATTAAAGAACACCTTAGGCCACCATTCTTGTTTCTAGCCTAGTCCCCAGTAACCATCATCCAAGGGAGCTACTCTTGTGGACAAGGGACCATTCCCAACATCACTAGTATCAGCTGCCAGTCAGTCAGCGAATGAGTGTTTATTAAATATTTACTATGTTCCAAGCACCGTGCTAAGATACAAAGCAAGGCAAAAACAGAATCATTGATTTCAAGGAACTCATATTCTAATTAGGGACACAAGGTATAAATAGTTATGTACGTACAAGAACACTTTGTCCCTTTCCTCCTTACCCTCTTTTCCCCTCACACCCCTCTCTCCCTTCCTTCCTCCTTCTCTCTCTGTTTCTCTTTCTCTCTCTGTCTCATTGTGTCTCTTTATCTATTTCTGTCTCTGTCTGTCTCTCTCAAGGAATACAATCTCAGAAGGGAAGGTTCTAGCAACAGGGGTACTGGGAAAGGCCTCTTGTAAAAAGGTGAGAAGCTAGAAAAGTGACTCTAGAAGGGGAGAGAAGGTGGATATATATATATATATATATATATATATATATATATATATATATATATATATATATATATATATATAATATATGAATGTAGAAATGACAAGTTGACAACAGATTGAATATGTATGGTAGAGAGTCAAGGATGACACTTAGGATGTGAGCCTAGGTGACTGATAGGATGGTAGTGCTTTTGACTGTCATAGAAAAGTTGGAAAGAAAGGAGACTCTGTAGGGAAAAGAAGTGAGTTCTGTCACTGACAGACAAGTACGTCCAATATCCCTGGGAATAGAAGCCTCAGTCCCGCCCACAACCACCTTCCTTGCTGGTATCCAAGCCCCTACAGTCATCAACCAGGTGAGAAACCCTGATGGAGCTGCAATTTGGTAATTTCCTTTGCATACATATACTGCAGACTTCATCTCTTCATCAATCAAATTACTAAAAACCCAGAAAAGTCCCATCATCAAAAATCTTTGGCCCTGTCAAATGATACAACATCACAAATGGACATGATTTTATAAATGAAAATGACACTAAGGAAGATGTATTATCATGTTTTGCTACTATGCCCTAAGGGTGATTTGGCCTTCCTTTTGGTTTGCAGCTGAAACATCCTATACATGTCATCTCCCCTTATTAGTGTAGCCCTGGGGAACTTGTGGTTTTTTAGGTCCTCAAGTGAGGCCTTTTGACTGAGTCCAAGTTTTACAGAACAAATTCTTTCATTAAGGGGATTTGTTATGTGAAGTTTGGATTCAGTCAAAAGGGTGCATTTGAGGATCTAGAGGGCAATATGTGACCTCAAGGCCTTTGGCTCCCCACCCCTGCTATAGTCTATATAAGAATGAGCATCCTTATCCCAATTTCTCAATCTCATAGATATACGTTTTAGGTTACAGAGCAGGAGAATATCTGCCCCTCAGATTTCTTAGAGTATCCCCCATGAAAGGTCTGGGATGATTCTCTAATTTGTGCTTTCCCTTACGACTATCAGTTGAAAATCATTTCAGTCAGCCAGCCTTAAGTAGCTTTTACTAAAATTAGTATAAAACATTTGCCTAAAAGTCTGTGGTACCCTTTTCCATATATAGACATCCTTTACCGATCAAAATGCAATAAAAATTATATTAAATTAAAGGCTGCTGAAAAAAGCATTAAAAATCTATTGGAGACTAAATAACTTAATCTTTAAAAATTGATAGAACAAATCACAGAAACAATAGATAAGTTCATTAAAGATAATGATAGCAATGAGACAGCATACAAAAATTTTTGGGAAGCAGCCAAAACAGTCTTTAATGGAAAATTAATATCTTTAATGTTTGGAGATATTAAAAAGAGAAAGAATAGATCAATGAATTAGGAATGCAACTAAAAATTCTAGAAAACCAACAAATTAAAAAATCTCAATTAAATACCAAATTAGAAATCCTATAAATCAGAGACTAACAAAATTGAAATTACAAAAAAATTGAATTAATAAATAAAACTAGGAGCTCTTTTGGGAAAAACAACAGCAATAAAATAGACAAACCACCCACTAAATTGATTAAAAAGGAAGAAGAAAACCAAATTATTAGCATCAAAAATGAAAAAGAATTTACAACCAATACAGAGAAATAAAGGATATTATTTGAAACTATTTACACAACTATATGCCAATAAAACTGACAACTTAGATGAAATAAATATCTACAAAAATATAAAATATCCAGACTAACAGAACAAGATACAGATAACTTAAATGACCCAATCTGAGTGAGGAAACTTAGAATTTAAATTTCAAAATTTAAGCAACCCAATTCCAGAAGTTCATAAATCAATTTCCAAGAAAAAAACTTCAGGGCCAGATGGATTAAAAAGTGAATTTTATCAAACATTCAAAGTACAATTAATTCTAATATTATACAAATGGTGCAAAAATAGCAAAAGAAGGAATCCTACCAAATTCATTCTATACTTAGATATAATCTTGATATATAAACCAGGGAGAGTTAAAATAGAAAAAGAAAGCTATAGATGAATATCCCTGATGAACATTGATGCAACCATTTGAATTAAAGCATTAGCAAAGAGGACAAAGCAACAGATCACAAAGATTTTACCATATAACTGGGTTGTATTTATACAAGAAATAACAAGCTTGATTGATTTAATATTAGGAAAGCTATAAACTTAATTAACCATATTATTAACAAAATGAACACTCTGCTAAAAATGACAATGCTACCTAAATTAACTGGGAAAAAAATCTTTGCAGAAAGCTTCTCTGATGAAGGTCTCAGAACCTAAGATTTATAAGGAATTGATTCAAATTTATAAGAATAAGAGACATTCTCCAGCTGATTAATTGTCCACATGGCTTGGTAAAGAAAAAAAGAAGGGATAGGATACTTGTTTTCAAGTATTTGAAGGGACTGTCATGTGGTTTAAATATTAGACTTGTTTTGTTTGGGTCCAAAGGGCACAGGTAGGAGTAACAGATAGAAATTACAGCTTGGAAAATTTAGCCTGTATATAAGGAAAACATCCTGATAATCAGAGCTGTCCCAAAGTGGAATAGGCTCCCTTGGGAAGTAGTGCATTCCCTATCATTGAAGCTCTTAAGCAGATGTTGGCCTTTTCAGGTACAATTTGTACTGTGTGACTTCTGAGATACCTTCCAACTCTGAACTTCTGTAATTCAGCATGAATACATAATCACAGCTATGAAACCAGGTCTTTCTTTTCCTTAGAAACATTTCACCCAACTATGAAGACTTTTAAAAAAATCAAATTAGCCAATGATTTATCTATTTTAATTTAAAAAAAAAAACTCCTAGTTTTATTTTTTTAATTGTTTTGCTTTTAATTTTTTATCTCTTTTGATTTTCAGGATTCATTTTGGTGCTTAATTGGGGGTTGTGATGTATTTTTTTTTTTAGTTGCAGTTCCAGTTAGTTCATTGATCTGCTCTTTTTCTCTTTTAATGCTGTGTGTTTATAGATATAAAATTTCCACCCCCTAAGTACTGCTTTGGGTGCATTCTGCAAATTTTGGCATATTGTTTATGAAGACATCTAAAGACAATTTTTTTCCAATTTTCATCTATGTCCTGTCTGCATTTGCTCTGTGTCAAGCAATAGAATCTCTGAGAGTGAGCATCTCCCTAAAAAGTAGAGAGCCACATGATGAGTTTATTGCTCACATCTTTGTAAGGATATGTCTGTATATGTGCACAAATTCATGAAGCTAACAAGCCCATACACATATATGTGCAACATTAGATTTAATTTATACGAAGAAAAGGTCCAGTGTTCAGGCAACAGGACTAAGGGACCCTTTGATCATGGAAAGAAATTGGCCTTTGTAAACTTCAGTTTTGACATCTATAAAAAATAACAGTGTGAGGAGATCCTTATTCAAATTCCTCTTTAGACACTTACTGGCCAAGTCATTGACCCTATGTAACACACTTAACCTTCAAACCTCCATTTCTTAATCTGTAAAAATGAAGTTAACCATAGTTGTATTGCACATCTCACAAAGTTATTGGGGGAAAACACTGTATATTTTAAAGTGTTATAGAAATGTGAGTTTCCTTGAGACAGCTAGATGGTGTACTCAATAAAGTGTTGTACTTGGTGTTAGGGAAGACCTGAGTTCGAATATTCTTCATATATTTAATAGCTGTATTATCTTGTGTAAACCCCTTAATCTCTGTCAGTCTCAGCTTTTTCATCTGTAAAATGGAGAAGATAATAGCATCTACCTCAAAGATTTGTTATAAGGATTAAATGAGATAATATATGTAAAAGTTCTTTGTAAACATTAAAGCATTACATAAGGGTGAGGTATTATCATTGGCTGGGGGCTCTGGATCTGTGATTTCAGGTACTGGTCATGGTGAGTGTGAAAACATCTTTCATCAATGCAGATCAACAGCTTGTCTTGTAATTTATATTCTTAAGAGAACTGACTGGATCCCAAAGAGGTTTAAGTGACATCTGTGGTCATGTGGCCAGTGGTGGTGCAGTGGATAGAGCACTAGCCCTGGAATCAGGAAGTTCTGAGTTTAAATCTGGCCTCAGACACTTACTAGCTGTGTGACACTGGGTAAGTCACTTAACCTTATTTGCCTCAGTTTCCTCATCTGTAAAATGTACTGGATAAGGAAATGGCAAACCACTCCAGTGTCTTTGCCAAAAAAATGCCAAATGGGGTCATGAAGAGTCAGACATGACTGAAACGACTGAACAGCAAACATATATACTTGTAAGGCCTACCTTTTTACATGCTAGATATATGTGAGATACAAAAGAAGACTCATATTTAGGTCCATCCTTAATGGGTTTCCACTGTAGTAAGAGAAGCATGGCTAATATATATATATATATATATATATATAAAATAGTTCAGTCAGAGATCATTTGGAAGCATGATATAGTGGAAAGAATACTGGCTTTGAAGTCAGAAGACTTGGGTTCAAATCATGATTGCTTCTTGCTATGTGTGTGACCTTAGGCAAGTCAGTTTCTCTGGGCTCAGTTTTCTCTGCTGTCAAATGAATGAGCCAGGCTAGATGATCTCCAAGGTTTCTTCTATCGTTATATTTATGCTCCTAGTCTAATTTCCTCATTTTACAGGGGAGGAAACTAGACAAGGTTTAGTAGCTTGCCTGGGGTCCTATAAACAGTAAGTAAGAGAACTGAGATTCAAACGTAAGTACGTTGATCTCATTCCACTATAAAATATGAAATTTTTGTGATTTCTCATAACTAAAACAGGCTGTGGAGTGTGAAGAGATGCTGTTTGCATAACAACTCTTTGAATTCAGCTTTTCTTAGAAATTAATTAATTGATTAATTAAATTTGAAATGAGTATTTCCATTAGGTTTGAACCAATTATCATATTTTACATAATAACTTCCAATAGTACAAATTCAAATACATGCAGCCACTTCAGGGGTATTTATTATTCATGCAAATGGGGACCTAGTTGTTGTTCATCCTTTGTTTTCAAAGAGGACCAATAATATTATCATGTGATGGATGATATCTTGACTTTCTCATGAATTGGATTTAAGTGTGGTAGAGTTGTGCAAAGTCATCACTCACTTTCTTTTCCTGGGTCATTCAAGTCCAGTGGCAGGACATAAATCAAGATAACTAGTCATGGCCAGGGATGCAGTGGATGACTTTGCCGTCTTGGATCTTTGACCAACTCTAAGCGCTCTACAGCACCTGCTTCAGCTAAGCTTTCATGGCCCTTGGAACAAATTGTTCTCATCTGCCCATTCCACTGGGGAAGTCTTCACACGCTTGGGGTAGACATCACTGATGGGTTGTTTGAGGCTTGTTGATTACCCTCAGTCTGACTGAGGACCTAGTTGTGATAACACAATGAACCTATAGTCCCTACCTCATAGGATTGTTGTGAAGCTCAAATGAGATACTGTATATGAAATGCTTTATGTATGTTAAAGCATATATAAAAGTCAGTTATTATATGAAAGGGCAGGTATACTTGTTGTGGGCATGCACAAGTTATTGTATCAATTGTATTTGCCAAATTTGTTTCATCACTTAGCATCTTATCATGTACCTTTTTTATTAGTCCAAAATTCTGCTCCCGGAACAAAGATGTTTATTAAAGAAACAGTCCATGAGGGAAAAAGAGAAAACTTTTTGATGAAGGATTTTGTGGTTTAGAAAAACATTTTTATAATTTCAACATTTTAAAGAAACTGAAGTCATTACTGTGTTCCTTCATGCAGGCATCCAGTGAGGTTTACTTGTAACAATACCAGCCAAGGAGATAAGACGTTTGCAGAAATAATAGGAAAGTCTAAGCGAACCATGGAATTAAGGTCACTAAGGCATCTCTTTTTCCTATAAGCACATGTTAATGGAGGAATTTTATAGGGTTTGTTTAATTGAAACAACGATATTAGAAAACACTGCAAAAGCTCTATTTAGACTTATTTTCTGCATAGGTTAGAGAGAGTTTCTCTGTGAATTCATTCATTTAAAAAGGATTGGAAAGGTAATCTGATATAGTCCTAAATTTAGAAAGGAGTAGGCAGCCATCTATAACATACAATGAAATATATTTGCTTGTAGTCTTGTGAATATGTTCAAGGAAGCTTTAAACTAAAAATTGATGGGAAAGGAGAAAACTGCCCATATACATCAGCTGAAACAGGTAGCAAATAGAACAGGAGATACAGTTTTAAGAGAATAGCATTAGAAAGGATGATATAATATGAAAGAAATCCATGACCTAAAATATTTGCACACATCATTAGACTGTAAATGTCTTTTAAGATTATAAGCTCCTTGAAGTTAAGGACTGTCTTTTGCCTCTTTTTGTATCCCCAGTACTTAGCACAGTGCCTGGAATGTAGCGGTTGCTTCATAAATGTTTACTGGTTGATTGAAATGGGCAAAGTCCAGCAGGCATGAGGGGGTGAAGGGTACTTGACTAGTGATGAGGGAACTAAGTATCCCCCTATTTCTGGCACCAGCTCTCATGAAGGAAGCCCTACATTCTTCTTCAACCCTTCTCTTTGGCTTCCCCTTGACCTTTTTTCTAATCATATTCTTGACTTTTTTCTTCAGGGGAAAGGTCTCCCTTTCATATCTACCACAGGAAGAACCAATGGAAAAGGAGAAATGCCAGATGTGATCACTTCAGAAGATTAATTCCCCACTTGTTTACAAAGCTTTCCTCATCAAATCTGTTGAACTCATTTTGTCTAGAACTTGTTGGTATTCACATTTTATTTCTTTGCTTTTGTAAGGCTATACAAATGTTCATCAATAATGTGTCCTTTTTAAAATGCAACTCTGAGCCCCCCCCAAAAGTCCTAGTAGTAATGATAAGTAGCTTTCTCTTTCTCTAGTCCTTTACCCCCTGTTACCTCTCCTGCCAACATTTGCATAAAGACAGGGATCAGCAGTGTAATGGTTAACTGCTTTATCTTAAAGGGAAAAAAATGAAATAGAAAACAAAAAGAAATTATCTACCAAGAGAGGGAACAAGAGTCAGAATAAAGCAAAATATAAGAAAGTTGAATTTTCCAATTCTGTTCTCAGTAGCTCTGTTCTGTACAACTCCAATTACTCTGTGTTTGTCCCACATAACTGTTGTGTAGTAAGCTACCATCCTTGTCTTAGCATCTTAGCTTTTTATTCCCCTGCCAGTTATCTCATGCAAAGATGGAAGTGGCAGCACAACTTGGGACCTTAGCCCACTCACCTGTCTCTTCTCTAGTAGTTGTCCCATCTGATGTGTTTGCTTCTGGATTTCATCCTTGCTCCACACTTTCAGATCTCATCTCACTCCTCCTGCAAAATTTCTTGTTCTCCTCCCCCTTAGATTGGATAGAAGTGAACATTTCTACAACAGCTTCCCAACTCTCCTGAGACTCAAAAAGATAAATACTGGAGAATTTCACATTCTCTAGCATATACAAATATACACACCCCCACACACTAACATATATAAACATATATATGTATATATATGTGAAATATATATCAACATTCTTTTACAAAAATATGACTAAAGACAGTACTTTTTAATGGAGGGAGGCATATTCAAATTCAGAAGTCATCAAGACTTGGTGAGATAAGATTCAGAACTGGAATTTATTTTTTGAGGATAATGTCATATTTGAAGCAAGAAGAATGGAGGTGGTGGTGCAGGGGGAGGACAAATAGAAATGTATAAAGCAAGTAAATTGACCTTTGTGAAGATTGCAGGATTATGGCTTTAGAGCTAATAGGTATCTAAAACCTCCTTTTGATTTTTTAAAAAATAAATGTGCCATTGGTGTTTAAAAACACCACTGTCACTTATCAAGAATATTCTCCCCCATAGAACTTTCCTTCTTAAAAATATGTAATTAAGCAAAGCAGGCCAACACATTGAACATCTGGCAAAGTATGTCTTACTGTTCACCTGTGGCCCACCATCTCTCTGCCTAGAGTAGGGAAGTATACTTCATTAACAGTCTTCTTTCTTAATTAGTTATCGCAGTGATCAGAATTTTTATGTCTTTCAGTTTTATCTTCTTGACATTATTGTGGTCATTGAATAAATTGTTCTTTTGGTTATATTTACTTTGTTTTGCATCATTTCATATAAATTTCCCCAAGTATCTTTGTATCCCTCACATTTGTTGTTTCTTATGGCACAATAATATGCTATTGCATTCATATAAACAATTTATTCAGTCATTTTCCAGTTTTTCAGTATCTACTTTATTTACAGTTTTTAGCAATATAAAAATATTATTAGAAATAAAATATTTTTAATTAAAATAAAATAATAAAAAATGTTTTATACATGTGGAACTTTTTTCCTGACATTACCATTCTTTGGGTATATGCCCAATAATAAGTATAATCATTGGGTCCAGGGCAGTGATTTCTGACTCAAATAGAAATAAGGGCCACTAAACTATACATAAGGATCCCTGTGAGCAGCATATTGACTTAGTTTTAAAATGCAATATTAACTATGTTTTACTGCATTTTTACTTATTTTCTTAAATCTCCCATTATATTTTAATCTTGCTTGGCCCACACTCCAGCATATTGTAGGCTGCATGTGGTGACCCATCTGGTCAAGCCAAAGCACAGTTTAATGACTTTTCCCACTAGAATTCTAAATTGTTTTCCAGAACAGGTGGATCAATTCCCACAACAAATAACAATAGTGCGTGATTGTTCCTGCTTTCCTATAATCTCTCCAGCATTGGTCATTTTCTCTTTTGTCATTCTTGCCAGTCTCAGAGTTGCTTTAACTTGTCATTCTTTTATTTATGATACGAAGCTTTCTTTCATATAGCTATTTTTTTCTTTTAAACACTTTGCCCCCTCCCCCATGTCTTTTGATATGATCACCCGTCTATTGGCAATCTCTTCATTTTACATTGTAAAGCATGGTAGAAAATATTTGAGTGAGGGTCAATGGAGGGGGAAACAGAACTCATATTGTGGAATAAGTGTACTAAAGAATACCTGAGGAGTTCAAGAAATAGATCACAAACCTTACATGGATATAAGGTATAGGTGTAATGGATGATTTCAACTATTTAGGTGTCTGCTAAATCTCTCTGCCCAAGCAGAACAACTGATTAATTCTTGACTTGAATTCAGGTTAATTTCATTCCTCAAAGGATAACAACTATTCTAGACTCAATCATGACCAATACAGAGGAGTTGGTTGATAAAAGAGAAATGATGAGAATATCCATAGGAAGTGACCATCTTAAGGATGTGATAGAGAAGGAAGGAGAAGGCAAGCACCTTCCATTTTGAGAAGTCATATTTCAAAGAATTCAGAGAAAAGACTGTGAGAAACCTATGCCCTAAAATTCTTTAGAAGAAACTGTTCCATGAGAGATGGGAAGTCCTTCAGAATGAAATTTTATATTCAACACTAAAGAATTCTGATAAAAAAGAAAAGGACCATTTCTTGAAAAAAAAGTAAATGGACAAAGAACTCATTAATACAGATTTTTAAAAGGTGTGCAAAAGATGGAAGAAAGAAAAGATAACAGAGGATGAATATAGAATGGCATGGTGTTATAATGTCAAGATTGTCATAGTTCATAATAAGCTGAAGCTTGGAAATGGATGCTAAGGATAACAAAAAGCTGAATTGGAGACCAGAGTAAATTCAAAGAAGGGATAAGATTGGTACCAGGAGTGAATGGGGTGATATCAATAGTCAAACAGTAAGACCATTCTGATATTGCTTTTATTTTCTCTACCAAGAAGAATGATACTTAGACTGAGATAAATAGAATGAAAATATAATGAGATGAAACCCAAATGAAGAAATGGCAAGAGAGAACCTGTCTGCCCGATGACATCAAACTCAGACCAACCTCATTTTGGAGTACTTGAAATGGTACATATAACTGCTACGTAGTATAGTGGAGAGAGTGCTGTACCTATTACGTTGTGATAAAATGGCTGAGTTGCTGTCAGTGATCTTAAAACACAACTGAGAGTTAGAGAATTACTACAGGATGAGATGGGAAAATATTGTCTTTATTTTCAAAGAAGAGAAGAGGGTAGTTTCTGCAGAGCATAAGCTAATCAGTTCAATTTCTATTCTTAGAAAAATTCAAAAAGTGTTTTATTAAAGGGACGGTTTATGAACATTTATCAAGGGAAGGTTATTCATTAAGAATCAGCATGGCTTCATCAAGAAAAGTCATGTCAGATTAACCTTATTTTCCTTTTTGCCAAGGTTATTGCACAGGGTTACAGGTAGATAAAAGGAATGTCACAGACACAATATACTTGGACTTCAGCAAAACACTTACCACTAACTTTTATGTCATCCTTATGGATGGGATGCAGGTAAGAGCTCGATAATACTACAGTTAGGTGGATTCAGAACTGACTGAATGACTGAACACATAGAATAGTCACTGACAGATTGATGTCTTTGTGGTAGAGTTCTCTAGTGGAGTGCATCAGAGACCTGTCCTTACTTTGGTACCCTTTAACATTTTTATCAATTACTTAGTAAAAGCAGATCTAACATTATTATCAAAAGTGCAAATGCCACAAAACTGGGAAGACAAGCTGGCACATTGGATGACAGAGTCAGGAAGACCTGAGATTGAATCCAGTCTCAAATACTCACTAGATGGGTAAACCTGGGCAAGTCACTCTGGCTCTGTCTCATTTTTCTCATATGTAAAATAGGATTAATAATTACACCTGCCTCTTAGGGTTATTATAAAGACAAAATGAAATAGTATTTGTAAAATATTTCAAAAACTTTAAAGTTCCATATATATGCTGCTGCTGCTGAAATGCAAAGTTCTAAATTTTTGTTAAAAATCAGTTGTACACATTGGGAATTGTGGTAAGATAGTAGAACGAGGCAGGGAACTACTTGACTTTCCCAAATCCCCTTCCTGCCAATAACTTACTGCCTCAAAGTGAATCTTAGAATGGCAGAAATAATTAAAAGTTGAGGTAAAATAGTTGTTGAGCCTAAGACAACTTGGGAGGATGTTAGGAAAGATCTGACTTTTGGGGGTAGTGGTCTGGTCACGGTGAAGTGCGGATAATATTGGGCAGCTATGACCAGGCTAACAAACAGCAAGCCCTGGGGGCAGAGGTATAGATGAAAACCTTAGCTTTAGGAACTTTTGCCTCAAAATTTGAGGGTGTGGGGTTGGGTGGTTAATCTGGGGAAGACTGTGGGGACCCTCTGCTGGTACTGGACATGGGGCCCAGGCATGCTGACTAGATAATGGGACACCAGGCTGTGGCTGCAGGTGGGAAGGAATGAGCCCACACTGTTGAATGAGATCAATTGCAGAGGAATGTATCCCTACTGGTGGTGCTGGTTACTCAGGAGAGAACAGAGTCCCTTGCTTCAGGTCCAGGGCAGAGAGGTGAGCCAATACTTGCAGCTATTTGAAGGGACCACATGGAGCAAAAGCATCTGTTGTGGGAGCAATGCTTGGGACCCTGGTCTTGGTGAATGGGCAGAGAGGAGCACCTGAGGTCACTCACAGACCAAGGCATGAGCTGGAGGAGCAGTGACCACACCTTGCTTTGGCTCGTAGAGCGCTGGCTGAACCAAAGAGTCAAAGAGCAGAGAGAGCTCAGAAAACAACACAAAAACCCCAAAGCCTGAGAGATAATCTCCCATACCCTGGGAGTAGAGTCTGACCCTAACATAAAGTTAAAAGTCAAGAAATAAACCATTAAAAAAAGAGTAAATAACAGAGAAAGAACCCAACCATAGAAAGCTACTGTGATGATAGAGAAGATCAGTGTTCAGACTCAGAAGAAGACAATGAAGTTAAAACAACTACCCTATAGCTTCAAAGAAAAATGTAAAATTGTCACAAGTCCAAGACAGAGTTCTTCAAATTTCTTGAAAAAAAGACTTTAAAAATAAAAAGAAGAGAGGCTGGGGAAAAATTGGGAAAAGAAACAAGAATAATGCAAGAAAATCAGGAAAATTATGAAAAGAAAGCCAAGTAAATGGAAAAAGAGATCCAAAAGCTTATTGAAGAAAATAACTCCTTAAAAATAAGAATTGGGCAAGGAGGAGCTAATGACTTCATAAGACATCAAGACATAATAAAAGAAAATCTAAAGAATGAAAAAATAGAAGAGGATAACAATGTGTCATTAGAAAAGCAACTGATTTGGAAAACAGATCAGAGTGATAATGTAAGAATTGTTGGACTACCTAAATGTTATGATAAAAAAAATCTACACACTACACTGAAAGAAATTGTTAAGGAAAATTGCCCTGAATTTTTAGAACTAGAGGGAAAAATAGAAATAGAAAAAATCCTCTGATCACTACTTGAAAGTGATCCCCAAATAAAAGCTCACAGTAACATTATAACTAAGTTTCAAAGCTATCAGAGCAGGAAGAAAATAGTATAATCAACCCAAAAGAAGCAATTTAAATAAGGTGAAGCAACAGCCAGAATAATATGACATTTAGCAACATCTACCTTAAAAGACTGAAGGGTGTGGAATAATATTTTGCAGAACAAAGGAACTGGGTTTGCAGCCAAGAATAATCTAGCCAGCAAATCTGAGTGTAACCTTGCATGGGAAAGATGGATATTTAATGAACTAAAGGTCTTTCAGGCACTCTTGAGGAAAAGACTGGAACTGAACAGAATATTTGATTTATAAGAATCAGAAACATAAGAAGGTAAATATGAGACTAATTATAAGGGATGTAATAAAGTTAAACTGCTTGCTTCTTAAGTGAGAAAATGATATTTGGAATTCTTAAGAATGTTATTACTAGGGTAGTTCAAAATAATATACATAGAAAAAAGACTTGGGTTTGAGTTGATTATGATGGGATGATCCTAAGAAATTATATTGGGTAGAGAGAGGTAAAATGGAGCAAAATATCTCATATAAAAGAGATATGAATGGAAGAACTATAACAGTGGAGGGAGGATGGGGTAGAGGGCAGATCATGTGGGCACCTTATTCTTATTGGAATTGGGTTAAAGAGGAAATAACATATACATCTAGCAAGATATAATAATCTTAACTTATAGAGAAATAGGAGGGCAAGTTTAAGTGAGGGACTGAGAAGGGTATGTGGATTATGGAGGGAGAGGTCAGAAGTAAATTACATTTCTGAAGAGTGAAGGGGAGAGAAAAAAGAGAGAGAGGGAGGGGAGGGAGGGAGAGAAAGAAAGAAAGAGTGTGGGAAAATAGAGTGGAGAGGAATACACAACTAGTTATTATAACTTTGAATGTTAATGGGATGATTTCACCCCTAAAATGGAAATGGATAACAGAATGGATCAAAAAACCAGAGCCTAACAAAATATTGTTTGCAAGAAACATATCTAACGATGAGAGACACACATAGAGTAAAAATAGAAGTCTAGAGTAGAATTTATTATGCTTCAGCTGACATAAAAAAGCAGGGATAACAATTATGATCTCAGACAAAGTTAAAGCTAAAATAGATTTAATTAAAAGAGATAAGCATGGAAACTACATTATGTTAAATGGTTACCATAGGTAACAAAGAAATAGCAATACTAAACATATGTGCACCAAATACAATAGCATTCACATATTTAAGGGAAAAGCTAAATGAATTACAGGTGGAAATATATAACAAAATTCCAATAGTGGGCAACTTCAACCTTCCCCTCTTAGAACTAGATAAATCTAACAAAAAAACTAAATTACAAAGAAGTCAAAGAGATGAATAGAATTTTAGAGAAATTAGATATAATAGACATTTGGAGAGAATGGAATGGAAATATAAAGGAATACAACTTTTTCTCAGGAGAGCATGGCACCTTTACAAAAATTGATCATATGTTAGACCATAATAACTTTATAGTTAAATGCAGAAAAGTAGAAATATTAAAATATTCAGATTAAGTGTAATAAAAATTGCATTTAATAAAGGACCATGAAAACATAGACTAAAAATTAATTGGAGACTCAATAATGAAATATTAAAGAATGAGTGGGTTAAAGAACAAGTCATAGAAACAATAAATAATTTTATTATAAAGGATGATACTGAGATAACATCAAAATTTATGGGATACAACAAAAGCAATAATCAGAGGAAATTTTATATCTCTAAATGCTTACATCAGTAAAACAAAGAAAAAGTAGATTAGTTAGCTGGGTATACAATTATAAAACCTACAACCCCCTCCCATATTTAAAATCTCCCCTTAAACAATAAATTAGAAATCCTGAAAGTTAAAGGTGAAGTTAATAAAATTGAATGTAAGAAAGCCTTTGAATTAATAAAAAGATTTAGGGGTTAATTTTATGAAAAAAGCAAAATAGACAAATCATTGTTTAATATGATTTTTAAAAGAGAAGAAAACCAAATCACTAGTATTAAAAATTAAAAGGACAAATACACCACTAATGAAGATGAAATTAAAACAATTATTAGGAGTTATTTTGCCTAGTTATATGCCAATAAATTTAACAATTTAAATGAAATGGAATAATACTTATAAAAATATAAACTGCCCAGATTAACAGAAGTGGAAATAAAATATCTAAACAAACCTATTTTAGGAAAAGAAATTGAACAGGTCATAAATGAACTTTCTAAGAAAAAACCCATCTGGAGCAGATGGATTTACAAGTAAATTCTACCAAACATTTTAAGATCAACTAATTCCTATATTAAATAGAAAATTATTTGTGATATAATACTACTGTGCTGTAAGACATGGCAAGCAGATCGATTTTAGAAAAACATGAAATAATGAAGCATGAAATGAGCAGAACCAAGAGAACATTGCTGACAGTGACAACATCAACACTGTTCGAAGGGTAACTATGAATGGCTGAGCTATTCTGTGTTATATGAATGCTCAAATCAACTACAAAGGACCTAGAAAGAACTGATATATGAAGTATGTATTGTGTGGTTTCACGTGTGTTTCTGTGTCAAATGTTCACTTTCTCTAAGGCAGAATTGGGAGGGAGGGATGCAAACAGTTTGGAACTCAAAATGTAACCAAAAAATATTTAAAGTATTTAAAAATATTTTCAAAGTATTTAAAAATACAATTGGACAAATACAGAATGGGGTTTTACCATACTAACCTCACCCCCAACTCAATAAATTCTAGCAGCTCCCTACTGCTTATAGGAACAAATATAAAACCCTCTCTTTGGTTTTTAAGGCTCTTTACAACTTGGACTCTTCCTGTCTTTCCAGTCTTTTTATACTTTATTTCCCTCGACACACATTCTATCATCTAATGACCCTGGATTTTTTAAAGTTTCTTGCATATGCCACTATCTTTTGATTCTGTGCCTTTTCATTGTCCCCCATGCCTAACATTCTCCCCTATTTCCGCCACTTTGTGACTTCTCTTGGGCAGTGGATAGAGTGCTGGGCTTGCAGTCAGGAAGACTTATCTTTTTTATTTCAGATCTGACCTCAAATACTTGCTAGTTGCTAGGGCAAGTGTTTGTCTCAGTTCTTTTGGTTCTCTTAATTCCTTTAAGATTCAGCTCAAATACCAGGAAAGCAGCCTTTCCTGATCTTCCCTACTGCTAGTGTCTTTTTTCTGAGATTATTTTTCATTTACCTTCTATATATTATGTATGTACATAATTGTTTGCATATTGTCCCTCCATTAGAATACGAGCTTGAGGGTAGGATGGGAAACTGTCTTCCTTTGTATTCCCAGTGCTTAACACAGTACCTAATGCATAGGAAGGGTATAATGGTTGTTGACTTGCGTTGATGGGACTTCATCTCTCTCCCTATCTCTCTTTGTTTTTCTGTCTTCCTGTCTCTGTCTCTATCTCTCTCCCACATAATCCCAACAATGCAGAAAGAAATGGGAGGCTGTAAATTCCTTGGGGACATTTACTACTCTTTATTTCTCTTTTCATCTCTCCTAATTCAGAGTGCAGGCTCTTAATGAATGTTTTTGGAATAAATTAAGAATATTGACTCATTTTAAGTGCATTTATTCCAAAAACCTTTCTCTGACCTTCAAGTGTCAATGTGATTAAAAATCATTAACTTTTAGTGACTATAATTTAACAGAATGATCTACTTTCTTTGGGTGGGGGATATAGGCCCAGATCTGAATTTTCATAGAGGCAATGTGAGAACTCTGAGAGGAAATGAGATAGGATAAAGAAGACAAAATGCAGAAAAAATACCCTCCCCCAAATTTTACAAAATAATAATGTACAAAAATACAAAATAATAAGTATATAAAATTATAAAAACATATAACATACAAAATATATTTTGTACTTAATGTACACAAATACAAAATAATAACAATTCAAAAATATAACAAAATATATACATAATATACAAAATAATGACACAAAATTATGACACAAAATAACACAAAAATATAACACAATATATTTTGTATATTGTATACATAACATACAAAATTGTAAAGTCATTATACTCCATCTGTTCCATTCTAATTTTGAGAGAACTATTATCTTCACTGAGCTTTTGAACCTCTTTTTCCATTTGGCTAATTCTGCTTTTGAAAGCATTCTTCTCCTCATTGGCTTTTTGAACCTCTTTTGCCAATTGAGTGAGCCTATTTTTCAAGGTGTTATTTTCTTCAGCATTTTTTTGGGTCTCCTTTAGCAAGGTATTGACCTGCTTTTCATGCTTTTCTTGCATCTCTCTCATTTCTCTTCCCAGTTTTTCCTCCACCTGTCTAACTTGATTTTCAAAATCCTTTTTGAGCTCTTCCAAGGCCTGAGCCCACCCGACATCCCCCAGGGATGCCTGGGGTACTGAGGCCCCGCCCTCCACATCTTTCCCTGATGGCAAGAATATGTCCTTGTCATCAGATCTGAAAGTCGGGATCATTTGCATCTGTTCAAAAAAACTCTCTATAGTCTTATTTTTCTTCCCTTTTCTGGGCATTTTCCCAGCCAGTTACTTGACTTCTGAGATTCCTGTCCACCCCCGCCTAGATCCGCCCAGCTAGTGCTTGGGGTCTGAGATTCAAATGGGCTTTCCGTGGCAGGCGTGGCTGCTATTCAATGTGAGCTTAAGTTCTGGTGCTGGGGTGGGGGCAGGTGACCTCAGGGGCTTTATGCAGAGACCTTCAGTAATGGAGCAGGTGGGGCAGGGCCATCTCCCAGGCTCAGCTCCTTCAGGTGGTTTATGCAGAGACTTTCAGTAATGAAGATCCTGCCTGCTGCTGGGGGAGTCCTGGGCCGCCGTGGCCACACCGCCGCTGCCACCGCCGCTGCCTCCGCCGCCACCCCCGAGTCTGCCTCTGCTGCTTCTTGCACCTGCCTCTGCCTCCGCTTCCTCCCGAAGGGGCCCGAGCCATGGAGACACCCCGCTCCCCTCTCGGTCAGCCCAGGCGTGCCTCTCACTGACCTGTAGAGTCTGTGGGCGGAGGGACCTTCCAGGCCACCGGAGGTTCTGTCCCTGAAGCCTGCTCAGATCAGCTTCTCTGGGGCCGGGGCCAGGGCAGCACTGGGGTGGGGTCCGCTTTCTGGAGCACAAGGGACCCTGGGGACGGCTCTCCAGGGCTCCCTGGAACGGAAATCTCTTCCACTATGTTTCTGCACACCCTGCAGTGATCCAGAACTTCTGGGGAGCTCTTCTTACATTAAATCTATGGGCTGTGGGTTTGGAGCTCGCATACATGCGTCTTTCTACTCCGCCATCTTGACTCCGCTCCCAACTGTTTACATTCGCTCTTGGCCCCTCGTGCTGCCGCCCCAAACCTGTGTGGAAGTAGCGCCTCAGGCACCCGACAGGAGGCCGCCTCACGTTTACTTTTCTGGCAATGCCATTCCCACAATGCATTGTGATAACATACAAAATCATAATCTAAATTATAATTACATAAAATAATAATATACAAAAATATACAATAATATACAAAAATACATAACATAAAATAACAAAAACAATAATATAAAATAACAAATATGAAATAATAACATTCAAAATGGTACACAAAATACAACGTATCAAAACACAAATAATACAAAAAAACAATAATTATTTAAAATAATACCACTAAAAAAAGGATAGAGGAAAAAGAAAAACAATGAAGAGCAGAAGTGGAAAATAAGAGTATGAATGATAGTAATTATAGCTGACAGTCATATAGTTCTCTAAGGTTTGTAAAATGCTTTAGCTACATTATCTCATTTGATCAAGAACAATGGTTAGATAAAGAGGAATGTTGAACTTCAGTTGGTGCAATGAAATAGTAAATTAGATGGTTGAAAATAATACTGTTTTATAGGCTTTGGTTTGTAAGATAACTCTTCTGTTTTCCTTTAAGCAGTGTGCCTGAAGTTCTGCTTACTGCCATTAGGGGAAGTGTGTAGTCTGGATTATGGCTGTGTGGTCCAAAGGGTGAGACAGTCTAAACATGTGGACATCTGAGGACACTCATTATGTGTGTTGATGCTCCCTCCTCCTTCCTCTACCCACCCCCTTTACTAAAATAACAAAATGTAATTATCTAGAGAGGCAATGTGGTACAGTTGGTAAAAAACCACTTAGGAAGACCTCAGTACTGCTCTCCCTGATGACACATGATCACAGGCCAATTTCTTGACCTCTCAGAGCATCAGGCAGCTCTCTAAAACTATCACTGACATGTATTGGTGGAAAAGCTCCCACTCTGCCCAAATGAAACTGCAGATCTGGGCCTATCTGCTCCAACCAGAGAAAGTAGTCACTTCTGTGAAATTATATTCACTAAATGTTAATGATTTTCGGTCACATTGATGCTTGAAAGTCAGAGAAAAGCTTTTGGGGTAAACAGACTTAAATGAGTCAATATTTCAGATGCTGAAGAACAGTAAGCAACAAGCTATTATTTACACAGTACCCATTATTTGCTCAGCACTGTGGGGGATGCAGAAGTATAAGATCAATTAAAATATAATGATTTATAATGAAATACACACTAAAATATAAATGAGGTAATTTACTCTCAAAGCAAAATAATTAGCTACTCGTGTGAAAAAGAATCCCATATTATAAACCTGTGAATCAACCAATATATACATTTTTAACTTCATATCACTGGATCTGGTTCTCCCCAAAGTTAGCTGAGCATACTCCCATGATACCATGCCACTAGGTAACACGTCTATGAGTTCAAGAAACGACTATTTCCTGGTTTCCCTTCTTGAAAAGTGTAGTTAGTACAGGTTACTTGCCAGGTTACATACTGGAAACTGTTCTGTTGTTCCCTGAGGGAGTTTGGCTTTTTCCTATATATAGGTAAAGCAGAATGATGAGAGCCTATGACCCCATTAAGTCACACAAAGCCATACGAGTCACTGTAGGACTGAAAATATATATTCTTCTAAAAATCCTTTTGATACTATCATACCCCTGTTGGGAATATATCAAGAAAAGTGCTAACCCACATTTTTGCAAATTAAAAGTTTTTGAGTACTGTTGAGTTTGAATTAAATGAACTAACCCTAGGTGCTGAGTGGTAGCTATTGATGAAATGGAGAGATATCTTGATTTCATTTCACTTCTGGACATTTCACTTTTGTCTCTTTTCAACAATGATATAGCTTTGGAGAATTTGGCTCACTGCTCAGAGGCAGCATGGTAAAGTTCAGGGTTGGGGAACCTGTGGCCTGGAGGCCACATATGGACCTCTAGGTCCTCAAGTGTGGCCCTTGTGGCCTCCAAGCCACAGGTTCCCCATTCCTTGTATAGGGGATAGAGAGTCAACTGCCAAGCCAGACATAAGCTCACATCCTGCTTCTGACACGTTCTGGATATGTGACCCTGAGCAAGACACTTAACCTCTTGGTGGTCTAGACAGTTTGCAGAGAAGGTAATGTTTTACATTTGTAGATGGAGTTTCCTTACCTAAGGAGTTCCCTTTACCGATGAAATCGCAAGCCTAGTCCATCTGCTCTAATAAAGGAAATAGAGTTGCACATCAAATTCAATTGTTATTATCATAATGCCTAATAATTATTATCACTAATGACTATTATAATAAAGTTTTTCAGTTGTTTCAATCATGTCTGACTCTTCATGACCTCATCTGGGGTTTTCTTGGCAATTTTCTTCTCCAACTTATTTTAAAGATGAGGAAACTGAGGCAAATACGGTGGTGACTTGAACGGAGATGCACAGCGAGTAAGTGTCTGAGGCCAGATTTGAACTCAGAAAGTTGAGTCTTCATGACTTCAGGCCCAGCACACTATTATCCACTGCGATAGCTAGCTGCCCCATCCTCATTTTACTGTTGAGGAAATTGAGGCAAACAGGATTAAATGACTTGCCCAGAGACAAACTGCTAATAAATATCTGAATCCAGATTTGAACTCAGGGAAGAGTCTTCCTGACTTCAGACCTGGCACTTAGTGTACTATGGTGCCACCTGGTGGCCAAATTGCACTAATGTTAGCTTACATTTAGTTTAATGTTAAACTTGATATTAGCATTAGGTTGATGTTCGATGGAGCTTATCTGGCCTGTAGCACCCTACAACTGTCAAAAGGATTTCCTCACAAGAATTTTGCAAGGAGGGTACATTATGTATGATATTCTCATTTTGCCGATGAAGGTAGTGAAAACCAAGCCATTTACAAAGGCCATTTACTCATTGAAAATCTACACAACTGGTAAATGGTGGAGTAAGCATTTGAACCTGTGTCCCCTGACTTTAAATCCAATACTTTTTTCAACTTTGCCAGTACTCTTCAGGGCCCAGCTCCACTCCTGCCTCCTTCAGGCAGCCTCCTCTATTGGCCTCTAATAATTTTCCTTTAATACTCCACACCACATAGTTTAAACCTTATTTTTAAAAAATTTGTAGAGTTGTAAGACCACAGATCTGGAGCCAGAAAGGGTCTTAGAGATCATCCAATCCAATGCTTTCATATTATAGCTGAGGAAACTGAGTCCCACCTAGATTAGGTGATGTATCCAAGGTTACACAGGGAATAAGTAATAATTAGAATTCAAATTTAGGTTCTCATCCAAGTTCAATGTTCTTTCTATTACACCTTGTTGTGGATTAATCCTGTCTGATTATGGTGGGTAGAAAGGGAGACACTATGTTAGTATTAATACAAATCCATGATGTTTTCATGTGTAGATTATGAAAGGTTGCATGTAAACTTTGTTATTCATCTCCTAGGGAGAAGCATGGGTCTCTGACTTGTCACAATGAGGAGGTGATGCGGTTGTATCCTTAGCTGAGAGAATAAGAAAATATGTATAGTATTGGCATTTTGTCCTTCTTCAACAGTAGTAACTGTTACTGAAAACTGTTCCATCCCCAAAGATGGTTATATTAATAATAGCTAGAGTTTATGTAGCATGTCAAAGTTTTCAAAGCATCTTATATCCCATCTTATCTTCATAACAACCCTGAGAGGTAGGTGCTGTTATTTTCCTTTCTTACGTATGAGGAGGTGAGGGCAGATAGAGGCTTAAGTGACTTGCCCAGGGTTATACAGTTAGTGTCTGAGACTGGATCTGAATTTAGGCTTTCCTGACTATAGATTTAGCATTCTATTTACTTTATAATTTTCTGACAGTATTACATGACTCACCTGTCTTCCTTCATGGTTGTTCTAGGGTTGGGTAAATAAATTTAGCATAATCTAGTTTATGGATACATTTAAGGAAAAGTTATAATCTTTTCTCTACTTTCCAGTCAGACTGCAAGCTAGGACTCCTCTCTAGGATCTGGAATTTAGGAATGAATTCGGTGTTATTGATTCAGATTTGTCACCCCCAGCACAAGATATTTGCTTAGGTGGTTACCCTGGTTTGTAGAGCATCAGTTCTGGCCAACTGGATATAATCACAGATAGAACCCCAAACTGTTTCTGAAGGAAAGTGTGGAGAATCAGTAACAGATGGGGCTCGCCTCTTCTTCCATTCTCCTGTTGACCTGGTATTACTTATTAAGAAGAGTAGAAAGGAATAGTTTTGCCATGATTATGGGGCTCTGAATATAATAATAACTTTTGCCCCTCATATGAGACATACAGTCCAGATGACTGTTCCGTCTAAATTGAACCTTAGTAGTAGGACAATATACAAATTGATCTAGATAAGGAAAGTGCTATGTGGAGAAAGGCATTCAGATTTGGTAAGGCCTATATAAATATACACTAACCCAATCAGGAATTTTGGAGATTCCTGAAATCCATTTTCCAAGACCCACCCCCATCTGCTCATCTAGCAAGCCAAAATGAGTCAAGGTTGCCATCTAGGCTTCATTGGCTGCTTACCAAAATGGAGAATCATCAACCTCAGAAGAAAGAGATGGAAATCTTGGGGGCAAACGCAGGCCTGTGAAGAGCATGAACATAAGGTAAAGGTGGTAGAGAGGGAATTGTCACATCTGTGAAAGACTTGTAGCTTTGGGATTTTGCAGGAAATGACAGCTGCTTCATCTTAAGATTTCTAGCTCTGATAACACCTTTCATGGACATGATGAAATACCTTAGAACATCCCATTAAATAATGGATATGGAGAATGCACTCAATGCTCTCAGTGAGTTATCCATCCCAGTTTTATGTCAGCTGAAAATTTGACAAGCATGCTATCTATACTTGATCCAAGTCATTGATAAAAATATTAATGGCACAGGGTCAAATACAGATCCATAGAGTATTTCACAAAAGACTTCCTTCAAAGGAAGAGGTTTATTCTTTGGGTCCATTCACTCAACCAATTTTGAATTCATTAATTTTGTGCTATCATCTAGTCCACAGCACTCCTTTTGAACGAATGAAGATTATTTGTTATGTATTAATTATTTGCCAAGCTCTCTCTCTCTCTCTCTCTCTCTCTCTCTCTCTCTCTCTCTCTCTCTCTCTCTCTCTCTCTTTCTCCTTCTCTCTGCCTCTCTCACTCTCTCTGTCTCTGTCTCTCTTTCGCTCTGTCTCTGTCTCTCTCTGTCTCTCTCTGTCTCTCTGCCTCTCTGTCTCTCTGTCTCTCTCTGTCTGATTTCTGTCTCTGAGGATACAAGTACCAAAATAAAACACTTCCAGTCTTTATAATGCTTACATTCTAGTAAGGGGAAACAGTACATAAAAGAAAGTGATGTCTAAGGATAGATGCCCTAATTTTAGAAATCCCAAGAATGACAAGTAGAGTCATGGGCAGTCAGCTAACACACTCTTTTTCGGAAACAATGGTAGTTTTGTTTTAATTACTGTTCTTGGACAAGAGGAGGGAAGTAGATGTGAAGGTGTTGGCAGTGTAGGACACGTGCAGTGGCAGGACAGGCAACAAGAAGATGGCTAAAGTGAATAATTGAACGGGATGTGAAACATAGTTTGAGATTGTGGGTTTGGGGCTGGTTTGATATAGTTGGGCAATATGTAATTTTACAAGTACGTGCTAACTCTGCCCCTACCCCCAAAAATCCCCAGAATAGCATAACTCCAAGGTGATGGTTTCAAAACTGAGAGGATTAAGTCTATCTGGGGCTAGAGGGAACAGGGTGGATGGCTAGTTTGGTCTTTTGGTTGGGATGTGAACCACGTTTCTTTTTCACAAGAATAGCACCAGAATATTTTTACAAATCTCATTAAGATACTTAAAATATATCTATAGCATTCTTCTGATCTAGGTATTTAATAACTCTGTAAAAAAGAAATTAAGATTAATTTAGCATGACTTGTTCTTTATATGTTATGCTGCCTCTTTGGGATCATCACTTTCTTTTCCAGATGTTTGCCAAACATCCTTTTAATAACATATTCTAGAATTCTACCAGGAATCAAAGCCTACAGTTTGTAGACTCCATTACCTACCATTAAAAAAATCACAATAGTCATTGCACATAGAAGATGCTGAATAAACGCTTGCTGATTGAATGCCTTTCTTTAGTTTGGAGGTACTTCTCCCAGTTTACTGACCCTAGCTCAGCAATCATATCCATGAGTTTTTTCATTATCTATGGATGTAATTCATATGGGAACTCATCAGTGTCAGCTAGGCACTCTCTTACTATCATGGGTATAAGCTCCTTATTAGTCATATTTATTCTGTCCCTTCCAGTACAAATGTCATTTGGCTTAGAAGAGAAAATAAATAGAAAAAAGTTTTGGGATCTATTTAATTTTCAGCAGGAGAGTGAGGGGACCAGGTAGCATTTTGTTATGATGTTGCCAATGGTTTAGGATGATGTATCTTAAATATGATAAAACTAGGAGTTATAAGCAAAAAGGGTTTTCCAGAGCTCTAGACTCAGACTCATTTGATATGACTGATTTGAGTTCAAATCTGGCCTTAGACACTAGCCATGTGGCCCTGAGCAAATCATTAACATTTTTTGCCTCAGTTTCTTTATTTGTAAAATGGAAATAGTAATAGTACCTCTTTGCCAAGATTGCTGTGAAGACCAAATGAGATAATAATTGTGAAGTGTCTGGCACATAGTAAGCAGTATACAAATGATAATTTCCAAGTTATTATGATCATTATTAGCTATTTTCCTTCAAAGCAGATCTCAATTCTCTGGCTCAGGAGAGCTCCTTCCAGTGCTGCCAGTGGCATAAAATAATATGTACTAGACCTCTCCTATGAAACCAGAGAGAAAGATCTACCTTTATTATTATTTTTAATAAATATCCTACCTTTCTGTTTTGGGAGGAGAGAGAGAGAGAGAGAGAGAGAGAGAGAGAGAGAGAGAGAGAGAGAGAGAGAGAGAGAGAGAGAGAGAGAGAGAGAGAGAGAGAGAGAGAGAGAGAGAGAGAGAGCACTAGTTTGAGAGTTGCCTAGCAACTGTTGGAAGCTCAGGTGAAACCAGCTAATTACTTTGGTTAGGAGTATGGTCGGAGAGGTGTTGCCTAGCAACCCTCTAAATCCTGGACCTCTGCAGTTCTTGATGGAAGGCATCGACACAGCTCAGGGAGAGGTTTCTGAAAAGTTGCTTGTCCATGGATATTTTTCTCTAGCCCACAATTTCATTTCCCTACTATGCTGAATTCCATGAAGATGGTGGAAGTGTCTTCTTATATACACCTCTTTGCCTAGAGCGGTGCCTTACATGTAACAGTTGCTTATTAAATGCTGAATAATGGTATACATTTTTACCTAACTCTTTTTTGTCCCCAGTTTCTTCCTCTTCTTTCCGGTTTAATGGATGTCCTTTGAGCCTGACATAGGCTAAGAAAATTCACAATGATGGAGAGAAATGCTTTTAAAAATATATACATATCCTTACATATAAACATCAACATTAAGAATAATGGACATAATATCATATTTAATAATATATAGAAGCATGTTTTATATTAACAGAGCGATGTCCCCAGAATTCGCAAAGGAAAGTCCTTTGGAAAGAAGCTAAGAGGACAAGCTGTCCCAGTTGGGAGGTTCAATGGTAAGCCAGGAGCAAGCTTCTTTAGAGAGCTGATTAGTAGAGTGCTTTTTAAATGTTAATGATAATTGGTTACATTGACACTTTAAAGCAAGAGAGAAGACTATAGCATAAACATACTGTGTCAACAAGTCATTAATTACAGATGAGGTTGAAAATGTTAAAACTCTCTAAAGAAAAAAAAAGAAGTGCCAAATTGTCATACCCAGGAACTTCCCTGAAACGTGACCTATGTTAGCATAGACAGGTTGCTATTGGATCATTTCCAAAGGTACTTATTATTGTAAGTACCAGGAGAACCTTGTTATATTCATTCATTCAGTAAAAATTATTGTGTCTATTCTGTACAATGCACTATGTTGTAAGGATACAAAGATAAATATGACATGGTCCCTACCCTTAATGTAGCAGTTTTTTTCACCTATGATAGTGTACATCCATATAGTCCCCAAGAAGATTATGATCCTGAAGTTCTGAAGTATTTAAGGAAAAAAATGTGAGTTTGTCAAAATTTTTCTTTGGAGCTCTTCTACCTTCCTTTTCCCTGACCCACTTTTCCCTTTCTTGGAAGTCTCCCCTCCCTCAACTAATTTCATGTAAGAGCTTGATTGATAAAGTCTTAAATTGCTTTTCCTTACCTGGGGTAGATCAATTTTATTCAGAGACTATTGAAAACTAAGAAGTCTTTCTTAATCAAAGGAATGAATCTTTACACGTAGAATTTTACACATATCTATAAAAGGAGTGAAGGGAATATTTTTGGTTGGAGTATGGAAGATAATTATAGTTTTTTAAAGAATGTTTTCATTTTATTTTTCTCAATTACATGTAAAAACAATTTTTAACATTCATTTTTAAAAATAGTTTTTGTGTTTCAAATTCCCTCCCTCTTACCACACCCTGCCTTGACAAGGCAAACACTTTGATATAGATTATACATGTTCAGTCATGCAAAACATACTTCCATATTAGCCATGTTGCAAAACAGGCCAAAAAAAAAAAACCAAACAAACCAAAACAAAACCTCAAAAAAACCCCAAACAAACCCAAAACCAAAAATGAGAAAAATAATGTGTTATTTTTTTTGAAGTATGCTTTGATCTGCATTCAGATGCCATCAGTTCTTTCTCTGGGAATGGATAGCATTTTTCATCTTACGTCCTTTAAGAATTGTCTCGTTTAATGCAATTATCTCATTACCTGCTTACATCCTTCTATTAAATTGATCTAGAGTGGTCTGAAGAGAACCCTATCTCCTGTTGTAATCGGGGATTTGGAGATGGTGGTGATGACATGATGCCTATCTGTAAGTAAAAACTTCTCGCTACTCAACCTAAAGATTTGTTACTAAAAGAATGGAGTTGTTATTTGTGGTGGTGGAGGAAGAAAAGATCTGAGAGATTCCTATTTGGGAATGGGCTAGATCACTAGATGATCTCTGAGCTCTCTGTTTCCTGATCTAAATGGCAGGGTTGTTACTGTATCTAGGGGATTTCCTATTATATTCTTTGGAAAAGACAGGAATGCCAGTCCCTTAGCAAAGTGCTGCTAACTGCTCCAGTGCTTTGGTAGCTGTTTTTTTTTTTTTTTGTTTGTTTGTTTTTAAATTTAACCAGGAAGTGCTAACCATCCCGACCAGTTAGTTATTCCTGTATGAGACATTTTAATTGGACAAAAATGTTCAACATTATCATTTTACCTGAAGATACACCATATGTCAGTCAGTCCCAGACTCATTTCTTTATCTGAATGCTAATGAGATTCCTAAATAAGCTACTGCATCAAAAGGCTGAATGGGGAAACCACAAACAATTGAGAGAACGTAGCAGCAGTTGTTTTGAATTGTGTGTTGCTTTGGATGAACTAATATTGAATCAATGAAATTGTGCTGCTTGTGATCCTGTGCTGCTTGGAGGAGGGAGCTGGCCTCTTTGTACGAACCTGGTATCATGTAATACAACAAGGCTCATTTGAGACAAGACAAAAGTACTGAAAATTTACATATCCAAAGGAGTGTGGTCCTTCAAAGTAATCACCTTGGAAGGCTTTTAGGTTATTCCACTTTTCATTTTCTATTTGCCTTTGTGGTTGGGGCTGTCTCTGTTTGCTGGTGGAGGTGGTGGGGGAGAAGGAGGACTATGGTTAGGGCCAGAAGAACTGAAAGTTGGGGACCTATTCATCCAGTTATTAAACAAGTAAACAAAGAAGGAGAGGAAGGTGGAGAGGGAGAGAGAATGCTAGGATTTAGAAATGAAAGAGAACTTAGATATCCCTTAGTCTAACCCTCTCAATTTACACATGGAGGAAACTGAGGTCCATAAAAGTTAAGTTACTTGTCCAAAGTCACTCAGGTAATAAAGAATGGAGGGGAAGATGAAAACCTATATCTTCTAATTCCAAATCTATTTCCAGTCACTATGCTGTATTTTCCAAACCATTGATTAGCCTGGTCAAATTTGTTGGGATACAATAATTCCATGTGCCTACCTCTCACTCTCTCCCCCTTTTCCTCTCTTTCTCTTTTTGTTTTTATCTCTCTCCATTCCTCCCTCTTCCCCCTCTCCCTTTCTCTCCCCTCTCTCCCTGTCTTTCTCCATCTCCTTTTTTCTGCCTCCCTTTCTCCTTCTCTCCCTCTACCCTATCCCCTCCCCCTCTCTATTTCTCTCCCTCCCTCTCGCCTCCTCTTTCTCTTTATTCCCCCCAACACTTGTAATTTCATTGGTATTGGGAATCTCCCATGAAGGAGCTCCTTCTCTCAATGCAGACTGCAATAGCTCAGCTGTTTCAAACCTTACAGAGTTGCCAGGGCACTGAGGGCTTAAGTGATTTGTCTATGGTCCAATAACTAATATGTATCAGAGGTAGCAACTGAATTCAAGTCATCCTGACTCCAATATGCAGACCATGCTGTGTTTCATCATGAGTCTGGGCTGAACATCATAGAATGCTCTCTTAATGTGAGATATTCTTATAGTAAGTGCTCCATAAAATAGTTCTTGAAAAAATGAAAAGGACAAGGCTGAAAGTCTGAAGTTGTGAACTGGGAGGAAAATTCTTAGAATTACAGGGTTTTAGAGTTGGAAGGGAACTTGGAGACTGCTAGACCAGGGATTCTTAGTCTTTCCGATTCATGGGCCCCTTGGGCAGACTCTGATGCTTATGAAACAGTTCTTAGAATGATGTTTTTAAATGCATAAAATATTTTTTTTCAATCATTTTAGTTGTATCTAACTCTTTGTGACCCCAGTTGGAGTTTTCTTGGCAAAGATACTGGAGTGGTTTGTTTTTTCCTTCTCCAGCTCATTTGACAGATGAGGAAACTGAGGCAACCAGGGCCAAGTGACTTGCCCAGGGTCACCAAGCTAATAAGTGTCTAAAGCCAGATTTGAACTCAGAAGCTGAATCTTCCTGACTCCAGGTCTGCTGCTTTATCCACTGTGCCACCCACTGCCCAAAATATAATATATAAGATTATAGAGGAGACCAATTATATTGAAATATAGTTCTAAAAGTATATTTTAAAAATGACAGATCTCTACAAATCAAGGGATCCTTGATCCCATGGGATCTTCAGGTTACAAGAACTAGGTTAATCCATACTTGACCAAGAATCCTCTCTATAAAACTGCTAAAAAAATGGTCCCTCAGCCTCTCTTTGAGGCCCCTTCACCTCCCTTTTTGAGATAACTCTCCTTTCTTTTCAATACACAGAGTTTAGATTGGATTCTACTATGGAGCTGCAATAGGAGGAGAGGAGCTTTGGGTAGATCAGTGTTCTGTTCCAAATACAAGTGAGGTCCCTTAGCCTCTTCCCTCCATTCCAAGGTTGGTGAAAGTGTTAGGAGGCAGGGTTTGGGTACTGAGGTAAATTTATTGTGGGTGGCACATTCCTATTCCACCTAGGAGGCAAAGCAGTCAGACTAGCATTAATCTTTGGTATCTTTGAGGCCTCATAAGGTGCGATCAGAGTTTTGTAAATGGCTATTTGCTCAGTCAGATTAATTTCCGTTCCCGAGAGGGACACAGCCATCATCGATGTTCCCTCTCTAGTGTTTGCATGACCCTGTGGTTCCAGTTTTAGTGCTGCTTTAAAATTTTAAATTTTTCTTTTATTAAAAACCAGAGGGGCTGTCTGTTTTTTTTTTCCTGGGAGCTTACTGCCTAAGCTGGCCTGGTTCAAATGTTTATTTGCTTTCAATTTTTCATAAGGATGAGAAATCTGGCAGGCGAAAGATAGTGGTGGCAATTGACCTCTTCTGCTGGCTCTTTTCTCCTGTTCTTTCCTTGTTTACCCTGGACACTGTCCCCTTGTTCACTGCTCGTTTCCAAAACTCATTGTCTGTTGGGTCCATGGGCAATTTTCACAAATAATCCCTCACCTTCTATCCACAGGTTTATCTAGACTTACTCTTTTACCCAGAACCTCGGCTGGTCTTAGCTTACCTCTGCTTTGAACTCATGCTGCAGCCAGATGGCATATTTTTTGTTTACGGTTCTACAACTTTCTTCCCCAAGTAATACCAAGAAGATAAATTTATTTCTTACCCCACCCTGCCTCCACCTTCTTAGCAGAAGTCTGCTATCATTTTATCTAAATCACTCTTCCGGATCAGGGTACAATGTTCTAAGATGATTATTTAAAAAGCCATCCCTCCATGATGGCTACAGAACTGTAGCAGACACAGTTCTGTTCCCCAGCTAGTAGGCTAAGCCCAGGGCATTTGATTTCTCAGCTCTGCTCTACTGATTTAACATACAAACCAGAGACACAGATTTTCAAGGAGAAAAACAACTAATCAAACTATAATTTAATTTATTAAAAGACAGAAACATTTTCTATAGGAATGCAAAGTATCATCAATGTGGGTGATTCAGGTGGTGGTGGTGAATCCTGGGACAAGTTGAACTATATGTCCATCTTGTCTTACCCCCAATCCTACCATTTCCCTTCCTCTATTAATTTTAAACAGATAAATATAGATAAAAAATGAAAGCTGGGCAGGCTGGAAGGGGAAAAGAAGGCAAAGACATGTTATTTAAGATAAACGGTAGCCTGAGAGGTATACAGGGAATCAAGGGAGAAAGTTATTTTTGCTAAGCAGGTAACCTGCTTTTTTTTTATCTATTGGAGAATATATATATATATATATATATATATATATATATATATATATATATGCATATGTTATGTGTGTGTGTGTATACACACATATACTACAAACTAGCCAGAGACAGCCCCCTTCCCTGCTCCCAAATTACCTTGAGTCCCCCCATCACCTGAAAAAGCCTAGAATCTGGATTGGCCAATCAGGAAAAAAGACATTTTTGGCCCACTCTGAGCTTAACCTGCTATAACATTTTACATACTCTGGCATAACAGACATGCTTTGCTTTGCTCTCTGAGTGAACCTAAGCTCTCCTGCTGGATTTTGCTGACTGGGAACATTCTTGTCCCAAGGACCTGGCCCACTGGACATCTCCCTTATCTTACTATTTATGGACCCCCTTGTTTTATGACATCCTATGTTTACGGTTGGCAGAAAATTAGACATCCTGGGGCCACCCTATTTGTTTTATGAAACTATAATTTTGACTAATGAAGGACACTGGGATCCTGAGTTGGGGTGGTTGGTGGTGGTAAAAGAAGTGAGTGGATTATTCTGTGGATGAAAGGACTTCTTCAACTGGTCTTTGAGCTCGTTCTTATGACTCCTATGTATGGACATATATACTTCATCAGCTTTGACAAAAATAAACATGGGCATGCAGTCTAATTTTATTTGTCTTTTTTAGAATGAACTTTGTAAAGGTTGACAGTTGGCAATGTATACATCACACATACATACATTATATATATATGTGTATATATACATATGTGTGTATATGTGTGTGTACATATATATGTATGTATGTATGTATATGTGTATGTGTATGTGTGTGTGTGTGTGTGTGTGTGTGTGTTTGAGCCTGGCTGACAGAGCCATCTCCTCTCCTGTTGCTGGTCTCTGGAAGACCTCAGCCTTTTGGTTCCCACAGCATCACAGAGGTCCCATAAAGTGTAAGGTCTATGGTAATTGCTCAAATTTGCTGGAGATATGGGATAGGGATCGAGAGGCAGTGTTATGGATTGGATAGAGAATGGCCCAGCTATTCTCTTCGGCATTCTTTGTCAGAAAGATTGATTGAGTTTTAAGTCCCACGTCTGACATATACTGGCCATGTAACCCTGGATGAGTCACTTAATTTCTCCAGCCATCCAAGCTTAAATTGTCAAGTGATCCTGATCTGCATTGGTAGAGGATGGTGGAGGGACTTTCTTCCATCAGAGTTCCTTAAGCCAATGAAATCACAAGTCCAGTCCAAAAAGAAAAAAAAAAGGTATTTGTATGTGTTTGAAGAATAGGTCCCGAAACCACAAGAATGTTGGGAAGTGTGTAACTGATTTCATTTTGGAAAGTATAGTCATTCTGACTGATCTCCTAGTTGTAGTAGAATTGAAAGAGTCATACATTTTCAAATATATAAGAACACTTTTTAAAAATATCCATCTTTTCAAAAAGATAGGCATCAACTCTTCCTCAGTTTGGGAGATTATGCACTTTTTCATTTCACTTGAGATTAGTAGTAGGTTTTATTATTGGCCAAGAGAAATTTGTGATCATGTACATGTGGGTGGTCCATGGCAAATGGAGAAATTTGGCAGCCATAATTTAGAGTATAAACTCATTTGCAAAGTCTTACAGAGGATGATGATGAAAAATTAGGAGTAGTATCACCTCATAAAGCAGCAAGAAGAATGAAGGGAAAATGAATCTGTAGAAAGCTTAGTGTGAAATTAAATTTAAGTGAGATCATCCCAAGAGTATTTAAAAATGAAAATGGAAGGATAACAAACAGACAAAAAATGGAAGAGCTCTGTTAGTTTTTATATAATAAGGTATTTTCTTCATTAATGACACTTCAATACCACGTCAGGAAACTACCATCTCTGGCCTGAATGGTCTTTATGGAGAAGTGAAAATGGCACTAAAAATGATGAAGATGGGGATTAGAACTAGACAAGGCCAACCATATGAGGAAAAAATGTCTAAACTTGGGGTGAACCAGTTTTGAGAATATTAAGGGGTTGAGTCTCAATATTTCTGAAAGAAGGAAAGTTATTGAATGACTGAAAAAAATGACCAGCAAGACTACTACATAAAAAGTAATCTAGAAGTCATCAATCACTACTGACCCACAGATCTACTTTCTCATCTTTATAAAAATCTTTATGAAGATTGTCTACATGTGAGGATTGTCTATATTTATAAGGATTATCTACTATAAAAATATGAAAACAGGCTGGCTTATATAAATGTATGCTATAGAATATAGAAGAACCTATCTTAATAGGCATACAATTGAATACAAAAGAATACAATATTATTCATTAGATTTTCTTTTTTTTGGTGTTGATTATTTTAAAAAAAAACATTTGATTGGGTAAGCAAAATGCAGCCTCAAAGTCTTTTTCTCCAATGCTTTATGTTAAGATTTTCTATGCTTTATGTTAAGATTCTTTGATAGATTCAGCCATAAAGTTAACTTTGTTAATTGATCCTTTGAGATCCAAATCAAGGAAGATAGAAAACAGGGAAGTGTATGCCCTCCAAAAGGGTTGGCTGTTGTCATGGAGGCTGTCTGATACAGAGTCCAAATGGAAGTGGAATTACCCATAAAGAATGAGATCTTCCAGTTATTCCTGTTTGTGAATGACATTACATCTATCCCGGAATAGCGCAGGGCCCTTTTGAATGAGATCCATTGCTGTTCAAAAAGGTCTAATAACTCACTCAGGAAACTAACCCAAGATGAATGCTCATTTACTCCCAGTTCAACTCACTCTCGATAACTCTGCCTCCTCCTCCTCATGCTTGCTCCCATATGACTAACCTCCTCTCCCTCTCTCTATTTTCTAGTTCCTCTTTCTTTATGTTTTATCTTTCTTTATTGGACCTTAAGCTTTTTGATATTAGCAAGCATATTGTTATCTTGTATTTAACACTTAGCACAGTGTCCTGAACATATATAGTAAGTGCTAAGCATGCCAATTATCCAAATTATGACGTATAATTAGGTGGCTAGCTCATTGAGTAAACTCTCACATAAATCTTGGACAGATGCTGGATCCAAAATTCAAAAGGGAACAGAGACAGAAGGATGCACTGCATTTGAGAAATTCCACAATACTTTCAATGATCCCAAGTTTCTTCCTGAGATAAAGGTCTTTCATGTAATACCAATATTCTTTTTGTGGTACTACAGTATATGATTGTGAGTCATAGAATGCTACAGTCTTCAGGGGAATCACAATGTAGTGAAGGGGAAGTCAAAGGCTAATGGAGAGATAAATGGTGGGAATAAATAGACTAGGGGATATTTTCATATGTATTTGTATCTGTATCTATATCTGTGTATATGGGTGTATGTGTATATGTATACATGTGTGTGTACACACACACACACATAGATACACAATGCTCCCCCCCATTATATGTTAAGACAATTCTTTAAACTAAAACATATTTTTAGTGATGGCTGGTATAACACTACAGGGTTATGGATTTTCCATGTCCCTCTTATTGGACTCAGAGTGCATATATTCATCTGCAACCAGGGATGAAGGCATCCTCAATTATTAGGCATGGGTCCCAGTGGTCTTTCTGTTACTTAATCGGTTACTGAAGTATGATTTCATTGTATTTATTAGAAATAAACAGGCAACTCTATTTTCTTGTTTTTTCAACTTCGTTCCCATTAAAGTACTGTAGTGACTTCTGGGAAAAGACAAACAGGAAATGGTAGGAGAGAGGAGATGCAACTGTCTCTGCTGATGCATTGCATGCCTATCAATTATTCCGGTGAACCAGCATTTATGGAAACGACTCCACATAGGACTCAGACACTCCAGCTCACCTTGCTGGAGATGTATATAGCCTACCTTTTCTATGGCAACTAATTAAGGTCCAAGAAATACGCTGCCAAGGATGTGTGGAGTATCAGCATCTCTGTTTTCTGTTAATGGCCATTCTTATGCTGTTAACTTGCCCAGGCCTAAGAGATATTATTAGTTCTTTCAGAGTTCTCTTTCCTATGGTGAATCTTAATTTCTCTTCGAAAATAATGCTGAATTTGAGTCCTGGAGAGAATTCCTTCCTACTTCTTCCTTATTGTCTAAATCAGAGGTGTTAAACTCAGTCAGTTGGCCACAAGTCGCACAAAACTCCCAACCCACAAACTATATTAAAATGTAATTGGGAAATGATTGATAAAATAAAGAAAAATGCAATGCAACATAGATAATATTAATTTGTGGTTTTCTAAATCAATATGCAGCCTACGGGGATCTGTTTATATTTGACACCATTGGCTAAAACTCCCTATAAAATACCCCTCTGCATATAGCATTGTGTATATTAAGCTAGAGGAGACTTAGACGTTGATACTTACTACAATGATATGCACTTAGGAGACACTTGATATATATATTGGTTGAAATGAAAAGAGAATCGCTGGTTGGTGTTCTCCGTCCCTTTCTTGACCTAGGGCTCTGATTTGCAGAATGAGCTGAAGGAGACCTTCCTGTGGGCCACAAAAGGAGAATATATGAATACCTTGGGGGAATGGATTTTTATGGAGAGAGCCTCTGTGAACTGGGTTGCTATGTCCCCTGGGTATTGGGAGGAAATAAGTATCTTCATCTCAATAATCCTATTAGCTTGCAGGTTAATTACTTTATTTTGATTTTAATCAACTCAAATAGCTGTTTTAATAATTCAATCGTGGTGCATTTATAATTTTCAGATAATACATATTCAATCATTTAATTGTATCCCTTCTCCCTCCTAATCTTCAAGCTTGTTCAGAGCATCCCATCTGGCAGCATCGACTCCATTATGTTTCTTTTTGTTTTTAGTAAACAAAATGTTTTCCAGGATGAGGCTACTCTTCTTTATCATATAATCATTATAAATTTGCCCTAGAAAAGTGATAAGAATGTGTTACTGAGGCTTGATAATAGTGCTAAAACCTGAGAGTTAAATATAATTTTTAATGCTTACATGAATTTGGAAGGGGATAGAGCACTGGACTTGAAGTTAGAAAGACCTGAATTCAAATCCACCTTGTGACATTTAAATAACTTTGTGAACCTAGGCAAATCACTCAACCAAGGTATACCTCGGTTTCCTCACCTGTAAAATGGACAGAAATAATACTAACCTCTTGGAGATGTTTTGAGGATACAAGATAATATTTATAAAATACTTTGCAAACCTTAAGGTACTCAGTTAATTACTACTATCATAACTATAAGGACATTTTTTGGATACAGATTTCACAATAATCTATATTGAGAGAGAAGACTTCTACAGTATCTAGAAATACACCATCAGATTTATTACTGAAACATGGTCTACAATTTCTGTGGGGTAGATAACTTTGATGTGTAAAAACGTATCAGTAGTTGGTGTAATCATCTTTTTTTTAATTTCTCATTTTACAACTTTGCTTTATCTCTTCTGGTCTGCAAGGTAGATGAGGTATATATATACATGCACACATGTGTATGGTTTTTTTTGGGTGGGAGTGGAAGGGGATTATAGTTCTAAGTGACTAGTTTTCTCTCTTAGAACCCAAAACTAGAAAATAGTACATACAGAGTTAACTAACATTGACCCAAAAGTCTTATTGTGGGTCCAAAGGGTCCTTGCATCAGGAGAAGATAGCAGTGACTTAGACGAAGGACTTCTGAGTTTGCTGCTTACAGGAGTAATGAGGAGTTATTAATTCACCACAAATATTTGCATAGATATGGTTACATTCTACTCTAAAATCTTCAGTATCTCCCTATTGACCACCAAATACTGTTCAAGTTCCTTTACCATTTAACATCTCCCATTTGCCTCAGTTTCCTCATATGTAAAAGGAGCTGGAGAAGGAAATGGCAAACCACCTTGCTATCTTTGCCAAGAAAACCCCAAATGGGGTCACAAAGAGTATAACACAACTGAACACAACAGTCTCTGCGTTTTATCCTATTACTAAAGGCCTGTTGTAATAGGGCAACATGGGTCAAAAGTCTACAAGTCTGGTTGAAGTTGGGTAGGAGTCCCTGTTAGAATTTAGGGCAGACTATGTATGTCCTTTGCAGCAGAAAGACAGCTCTTGTCCTCCAGGAGCTCACGTTCTAATAGAGAAGGGGAAGTAGAATGGGACAGGTAGAGTCATTTGTTTTCCTCCTAGATTTAGAGCTAGTAGAGACCCCAGAAGTATTCCATCTCTTACTTTGTATTTCTCAAGAGTTTCCTACAGAATAGCAACTCTGGGTGTGTTCTCTGCCTGCAGCAGCCTCCATTAGGAGCCCTGTTCCCATAGTGTGTATTGGGCCCTTCTTGCTAAGATTCTGGGTGTGTATATCCTGCTCCTGGCCAGGGCTCTGTACACTGGTGCAGAAGGAATTTGCCTCATCTACTGTTTCCTTGGTAGACTGGGATTCTCTAGGAGGATATTATTGGCCTGTATGAATAGATGCTCCTTGACAAGTTTCCTTGATATACATCAATTTGAATTTGGAAAGGCTCCACCCAACCTGCTGATAATAAGTTGGAATAGAGCAAAAAGCTAGAGCCACTGGTTTTCCCTAAAAAGAATCACTTGGCAAATAGTTATTGGATATCTGGGAGGATGTCTACACCAAGCATGTGATGACTTCCCTGGTGGAATGAGAAGATGAGAACAATTTGTTCCAATGACCGTGAAGGTGGTTGAAGCAGATGCTGTGTAGCGCTTAGAGCTTGGTCAGACATCAAAGATGCCAATGTCATCTACTGCATCCTGGGCTATTGCCAGTCATCCTGACTTTTGTCTTTCTATGGACTTCAATGAGTAAGAGAGTAGGGTTGACAAATCTACACACCTCTACCTCCCTTAAATCCAATTCACACACAAGTCAAGACCACCCCATGATGTCAACGGTCCTTTCCAAAAATGAAGAACAAGCAATATTGATAAACAAACATTATTTCCCAAACATATTGTCAACTTAATGAGGAATAAACACAAATGTTTTCTTATATTATTGTGTCATGCAGACCCACTCACATCCCATTTTTTCCCATTTGCCAGGTAGTCTTTATCTCTGAATGCTTAAAACATGTTTTCCTTAATTCTTGTACTAACTGGATGAAATACAACTCGTTTCCAACATCAATAGTCTATTTACCATTTTCAAAGGTATCTTATCATCTTCACTTTAAGTCCAGAAAGAGGTTTTAATTTTAAATTGCACATTAAAAAAAATACCTCTTTATTCTTTATCAATTTATACTGATTAAGTCTGTTTTTCTTCACAGAATCTGTTAATCAAACTACTCTTTCTTCTGAGCAAAGGGACAAGGGAAAGAATAAGATTTTGACCTGGGCAGAGTCTCACCTGAGTGAGTTGTGGCTCCAGGTTAGAGACCCCTGGCCTATGGAATCTCTAACATGGAATCAAATGAGTTAATATTTGTAAAAGGATGTAGCACAGTGCCTGGCACGTAGGAGGCACTATATAAATAAATTTCTTTGCCCCTCTCTTTCCTCTTCCCTCTATGGCAATACTCTCGAGCTGCATTCTGAACCTGGGTCCATTGGTCTATGAATAGATTTCAGGGGATCCATGAATTTGGATTTGAAAAATTTACACCTTTATTTTCAATAAACTCTAACTAAAATTTGGCATTTCCTTAAATTAGGAATTAAAAAAATTATTCTGAGAAGGGATTCATGGGTTTTGCCAGAGTACCAAAGGGGTCCAAGACACAGAAAGGATAGAGAACCCCAGCTCCAGAGTGATCTTCTTCCTTTTGTATCCCTGACCTATTCCAGAGTATTGTTAGCCTCTGTTAGAATCATCTAGAACTTAGGTGAAGGAAAAGACCACAAGAACTGACACCACAGGCATTATAAAAAAATGAGTTTCTGGCAAAAAAATTTTAATCTGTCATATAAATATAGCTTCTAATTAAAAAACAAGTAAAATATGTTTTAATATAAAAGACAACTGTCTAACATTTCTTAAACAAACTAAATAACAGAGATTACCATTTCATGTATGATCATTTTTCATTCTTGTTTGTGTATTTAAATGTTTGGCTTTGTTGTTACTAAGTTTAGAAAATTTTTTTTAAAAAAACAAAACATGCTACTTAGCGATGCTAAAAAAAATGGTCTTAATTAAATGTTGGTTTAAATGTTCTTATGTTCCTTATCTCCCTTATTTGCATTCTCCTTATAGGGAAAACATTCTCCCATGTATGTCATTTTTATGTGTCACATTTTTCTGATTTATAATCCAGAGGTGTACCAAATATTTTCTATATTTGTGTGGAGCTAGGGTATTGGAGGCTGTTGTGAAACTAATGAATATCAAGACTTTAATACCAGTGATGAGGAGCGGACTCAGGCTGGCTTTCACTGCTGACTGAATCTCATGCTTCTGAGGTCCCAAATTTAGTCCCTAGTGGGGGAGCAATTCTGGGAGAGAACAAAAAATCTGTCATCAATAGTGCAGAGCACATGATACATTAAAGTGATTTTGGTGAGACGTCTGTGGACAACTTTGTGTCTCCAGGATTGAATTATGCATGGGTAAAAACCCAGTCTTCTTTCCTTCCTTCCTTTCTTTCCTTCCTTCCTTCTCTGATACATTTATTTTTTAAAAAATAGACTCATTGATTTTTACTTATTATTATTTTATATCATCCAGATTTCCCTCTCTCAGAGAGCCATCCCTTATAAAAAAGAATTTTAAAAAGAAAAAAAAAACCCTCTTATCTGTGTATTTAAAAAAATCTAATGTCATATGCAGCATTCCACACCTGTAAATTTGAACCTCTGCAAAGGAGCTGGAGGAAATGTCTTTTTATATATCTTCTTTGGGACCATTATTTCACAACATTCCATTTCAATTTTTGTGGAGCTTGTCCTCCCCATTCACATTGCAGTCGTTGTACATGTCATTTTCCTGATTGTACTTACTTTACTTTGCATTAATCATATAAATCTTTTCATGGTTTTCTGTATTCATCTTGCTCATGATTTTTTACAGCACAATAGTATTCTATTCCATACATGTATCACAGTTTCAGTCATTCCCTACTTGGTGGGCATCCATTTTGCTTCCAGTTAATTACTAAAACAAAAAATGATGCTATAAATACTTTGGTGAATATAGAACATTTCTTTTTGTCTTTGACCTTTTTGTGGAATATTCCTAAAAGTGGAATAATTAGATGAAAGGTGTGGACACTTTAGCCACTTTATTTACAATGATTCCAAGTTACTTTCCATAATAATTGTGCCAATTCACAGCTCCCTCAACAATATATTAATTAGTGTGCCTGTTTCTCCACATCCTCTACGATATTGACTATTCCCAGCTTTTCATCAACTTTGCCAGTTTGCTGGATGATAGGAAAATCTCAGAGTTGTTTGGATACACATTTCTCTTTATTATCAGTGATTTGGACAATTCTTTCATATAGCCATTAGTAGTTTGATTTTTTTTTTGAGAATTCTGTTCATATCTCTTCCCCTTTTTCAATCTTATATATTTCTATTAGTTTCAGTCTCATTTTTAGAGTCTTCTACTTTTGATGTTTTCTTTTAAATTGTTTATGTTCACAAATGCATTTTTAAAAAAGATAAGAAATTGGATTAAGGAAAGAAAGTCTAGGTTCTCCCCTTATAATGAATTCTGTGGTCTTTCTGGAATCTGAATAATTCCACTTAGATTGGCCAGTTCCACTCTCTAACAGTGTTCTTGTACAAAGTTTGACCTTCTATTGTTTAGAAAGGTGTCTCATAAGTTAATGAGTACTTGTATCTGGAGTGGGGAAGGACACATTTGAATATTTGGAAATGGATAACTGAAAGCGAATATTACCTGAAAGCATAATAGTCATTCTTGACTGCACGTGTCAGGACATTAGAAACTTCTGAATAGCTAAGCTAAAAACCATTTTTCAGGCATTATGATTTATAACAGAAATCAGAGGCTGCTAGAGTAATTTTAATGGTTTCTCACATACTTAAAAATTAAATTTAAAAGACAAAAGAGATGTTAACCTATAGTTCAATATAAATAAGGCCTCAGTGGTATTCTAGTTAGACCTGTGTACTGCCTTGCAACTCCATATAGTCCTGGGGCCATTAATATTATGCCTCTTCTTATTACTTCATTCTTCTGTGGGCTTCACTCTTAACTCTTTACTATAATCCAACAACCTTCTTATCCTGGAAGATTCCCTCTTCCCTCTATTTTTGTTTGGAACCTCAATTTTTTCTCCATTTTATTTATTTTTCAATAATATTTTATTTTTTCCCAACTGAATATGAAAACAATTTTTAACATTCATTTATTTTTCAAAATTTGGAGTTCTGAATTCTCTTCCCTCCTTCCTGAGACAGTAACCAATTTGACATAGATTATACATGTGCAATCATGCAAAACACTTCCATGTTGTGAAAGAAAGTATAGACCAAAAAACCATGAAAAAAATAAAGTGAAAAATGGTATGTTTCAATCTGTATTCAAACTTTACCATGTCTTTCTCTGGAGGTGGATAGTATTTTTCATCATAAGTCCTTTAGGATTTTCTTAGATCATTGTGCTGCTAATAACTAATAATAATAACTAAGTCATTCACAGTTGATCATCTTACAATATTGCTGTTATTGTGTATAATGTTTTCCTGGTTCTGCTCACTTCATGCTGTATCAGTTCATCCAAGTCTTTTCAGGTTTTTCTGAGAGCATCTTGCTCATCATTGTTATAGCAAAATAATATTCCATTACAATCCTATACCACAACTTATTCAGTCACTCCTCAATTAATGGGTGTCCCCTCAATTTCTCACTTCCTTTGCCACCACAATAAGAGCTGCTATAAATATTTTTATAACAAATAAGTTATCTTCTCCCCATTTTTTCATCTCTTTGGGATACAGACTTAGTAGTGGCATTGTTGAGTCAAAGGGTATGTGCAATTTAATATGGAAATGGGTCCAAATTGTTCTCCATAATGACTGGATCAATTCACAACTCCATTAATAGTACATTAGTGTCCCAATTTTCCCAAATCCCCTCCAACACTGTCATATTAACCAATCTGAGAGATGTGAGGTAGTACCTCAGAGTTGTTTTAATTTGTATTTCTCTAATCAATACTGATTTAGAGCATTTTATATGACTATAAATAACTTTAATTTTTTCATCTGATAACTCCTTGTTCATATGTTTTGACCATTTATCAATTGGGGAATGGCTTATATTCTTATAAATTTGACTCAGTAGAACCTCTGTTTTTTAGGAAAGTGCTCAGATGAGCCAAGATCAATCCTTTATTCTACTATGGTCTCTGTTCTGGACTCAACAGTTCTTTTCCACGGTTAGCCAGCAGCCTTCTCACCCTGGAAGATCCTTCTTTCCCTGTAGTCCCTTCCCCAGATTGGTCAGCTCTTCCCAGAACCTCCACTTTAAATAAAGTGCTCATGCCCTTTCTCTCTGGTCTCCGTTCCTGATCTGGACCTCTTTCTGCAACAGTGTTCCACAGTCTTTCACTCCGTCTCTCCCACCCCACCTCTCTTTTCAGCTTCTTTTTATGTGTTGTCTTTTCCCCATTAGAATATAATTTCCTCAATAGTAGGGACTTTATTTTGGCTTGTATTTGTATCCCCAGAACTTAGCATAGCTCATAGCACATTTTAAGTACTTAATTAATGCTTGTTCATTTGTTTACTTGGCTTTGAACTGACTAACTGGCATCTCTTTTAGGACCACATACTCTACTTTCTGCTCTGTCTCTGAGGCTTCAGTGTAGATTCTTGAGGAACCTCTAAAATACTTTGGTATTTTGGACAAGCTGAAGGTCTTGGAAAACCAAGAATATCAGATGTCTTCATTTTAAAATAGTGGACCTGGAAAGACGGAGCATTTGATCACTCTGAAGACAAAATGTTGCACAAATTTGAGTACATCCACAGCTGAATATTGAAAAATGAGAGGAAAACAGCCCTTGATTTACAGAGATCTGACTTACACCAGATTGCACTTGTAGTGTATACTCTGCTAGGTGTGATGCCCAGATTATCATTTAAGACTTCTTTCAAAAGCCTACCTTGGTTGAAATTCTCTGCTGATGACTCTTTATGATGGGCAGGAGACCCTTGGTATCTATTTTCCCCCTAGTTGCTGAATGCCAATTTATTCTTCAAATTTTTTTAATTTGAAAAAATTATTTTTACTTTCAGTTCTACATCCTCTCCCTTCCCTTCCTTCCTACCTCTTCCAATGAGAAGGTAAGAAATATAATACCCATTATACATATACAGTCATGAAAAACATATTTCTGCATTCCAAAAAATATATTTCTGCGTTCCAAAAAAGCAAGAAAAATAAAGAAGAAACAAAGAAAAAATATGCTCCAGTCTTCTCTGTGAATCCATCAGTTCTCTTTCTGGAGGTGGATAGCATTTCATTTCATGAGTCCTCTGGAACTGTGGTGGCTCATTGTATTAATTAGAGTAACTAAGTCTATCACAGTTCATTATTTTACAGTATTACTCTTACTGTGTAGATTGTTTTCTTGGTTCTGCTCACTTCTCATTGTATCAGTTCTGCTTCTGATGTTCTGGACTTCAATACCATGATCTAGATGCAATCTTACTCTGGAACTCCCCTCAGCACATGGTGTCTCTTCACCCTGGTATATCTTTCTACCATTCTAGCTCTTTCTCATATTGGCGAGTTTCTCCTAACTCCTCCATATCAGATAAGGTTCCAGGTCAATCAACTTTCAATCTTCTCCCATTTGTAATTTTGACCCTCTGGACTTCAGCACCATGCCCTTGGATAGGTGTCTTCTCTTTCCCCCAACTCCCTATCCCCAACTCTCTGCTTTTTAGTTTTGTATGTTATCATTCCCCCATTAGAATGTTTTGCCTGTCTGCAATATGGACATGCAAGAGACCTTAGAAATCATAAAAGTATTGGGTCATCTTGCATCTCAGGAACATAGACTTAAAACTTGAAAGGACCTTAGAGCACAACCACTCCAACCCATTCATGTATGGAGGAGGAAAGTAAAGCCCAGGTAGACCATACAGTAAATAACAGACCTGGTAATTATATATTCTGATTCCACATCCCATATCTCATTATGCCCAGTTTCCATCTTTGTCAGATGAGGGGATTAGGTTAGATCAGGGATGGAAATCTTGCAGTCTTAAAACCACATATGGCCCTCTAGGTGCTCAAATGTGACCCTTTGATGAAATCCAAACAATCCACCCCTGGCTTAGGTGGTCCCTAATGTGCCTCCCAGCTCTGACATTCTGTGCTTATACAATGCTATGGAAGTGTGCTGAGTGGTCTGGCATCGTGGGAGTTTTCCTGGCCTTCTGTGTAGCATTCACCCAATCTTGATGGAAGTGCATGCTGAGACTGCAGAATGAGGTGTCCCTAGCTCTGGATCAAAAACCTAACACTCCCATTCTGGCTCAAAATGTGCAAAGATCAGCCTGTCCCACCCAGCACCCATTCTGCCTTCTATGCTAATTGCATTTAATTAATCCACATGTGAAAAGTCCACACAGAATTCCCTTTTAATTAGTGTACCACTCTCTCTGCAAATTTGTTCCTTTCCTGAATCCCACAACAGCTACATTGAGATGCTAATGATAAAACCCCTTGGTGTTTTCCCAATGGCTTCCAGCTGTAAAAGCAGTTAGGCAGAACTTCTGCAGAGAGTTTAACCCAAAGGATTATTTGGGGAGCACCTGATTGGCTAAAAGTTTGGCCACCTGAAACTTTCTCAAGTTTATAGTATGTCTAGACGAACCTTAAAATGAGTCCAGTTTTAGCAGATGGCCTTAGAGCCTTTAAAGTATCTAAATTGAAGAGAAACAGACCATATTTTAAAATGGGGACAATAGTTCTTAGGATTTAGAGCTGGAGATGACCCAACACTCATCTATTCCAAAGACCTAATTTTACGGAAGAAGAAAATAAGACCCAGAGAGATAAAATTACTTGACAAAAATGTCAAAGTTGGTAAATAGTGGGGCCAACATTTGCAGTTGGAAGCTACTGGGGAAACTTAGGTTTTCTTCTAGGTCTACTGACTCCAAAGTCAATGCTTCCTCTCCCTTCCCTATCATATCATCTGACCTGCCACAATTCCCTTATGCAAGAATATCTGTTTCAGTCATGACTTCATACATGGAAAGACTGAAGATTGAAGGAAATACTTGGGAGCAGGGGCAACTTGGGAAAGGATAGAATTAGAAAGGCTCTAGATGGTCTTCAGCTCTTGGCAGAATGAAGAAGGAGGTTCAGCCTGGCTACCTTGTACAATTTCCCTTGGGTCTCAAACATTGCTCTGATGGACTAGAACAAAAATGTTTTCTGATGGGAGAAAAGGATGCTCTTTTCTATTTAAGAGCTGAATGGATAGTTATCTCTTTCCAACTGAAAAAAATTTTTTTTCTTCTTTTTTTGTGTGTTGATTATAAAATGTTTGTTGGATTATACTACCTCTAATATCCCTTTTAGCTTTAAATCCTATGATCTTAAGGACTCTAAGAGAACAAAAACTGATGGATGGTCAGAGAAATTTCCAAGGTTAAAATCTTCATATGGTAGCTATGAAAAGTTTCAAGGGCATTTTGACCCCAAGAAGGCATAGCTTTAGGATAAGCTATAGGACTGGGAGGCTTTGTTGGCTTAAAGTCCTAGTGTCATATGCCAGTTACAGGAAGGACAGATAACCATTTAGGATTAATGAGAAATAGATTAAATTATTTCTGGATATTCATTTGTTTTAAAAATTGACTCTATATCTTATTGTTATTTGCAGTCATAACCAACTCTTCATGACCCCATTTGGTGTTTTCTTGGCAAAGATATAGGAGTGGTTTGCCATTTCCTTCTTCAGCTCATTTTACAGATGAGGAAACTGAAGCAAATAGAGTAAAGTGCTTTATACCCAGGATCACACAGCTAGGAAGTGTCTAAAGCTGCATTTGAACTCAAGATGATGAGTCTTCCTGACTCCAGGCACAGAGCTCCGTCCACTGAGTCATCTAACTGCCTCTATATTTTATAAAATCCAACGAGTAACAACTTTTCCTTAGGCCTGCACGTAGCTCTTGGTTTTCTACCACTCTGATTAATTTCTTATTTAAGATGTTTTAGTTATTTATGCTGTTTCTTTTTTTTTTAAACCATCCAACTAAACTGTAAACTCCTGTAACTTATCTAAAGTTTGTATCTTCTAGTATATTTCTTTTTGTATGCAGTAGGCACTAGATAAAGGTTTGATGCTGTTGTTGGATGTGACCAATTTGACATTAGATCTTTTTGGATGAATGATTGCTGTTACTGTGTGTCTCGTTGACATTCAGTAGGTATCCTATCAACTTGTTATTCTACTTTGACAGCTTTCCTTATCTGCAGTCATTTATGTGTGCTCTTTCTCCCAAATTACTATAAGTTCACCAAAGGTAGAGATTTAACATCCATCTATCTATCTATCTATCTATCTATCTATCTATCTATCTATCTATCTATCTATCTATCTATCTTTCTTTCTTTTTTTCTTTCTTTCTTTCTTCATTCATTCATTTATTTTTTTGATCTGTCACCCATCTACCCACTTCAATATATAAATACAGTAAAGAGAATCCAAATTGACAACTTCTGTGTCCAAAACAAACAGCCCTAAATCTGTCTGGGGCAAGTGGCATAAAATATAGATTTCAACACTGATGGATAGGTCAGCATTTTGACTCCTTGAGGAACTGGCTGTCCACAGGCTAGGCTGCAACTTCTTATTTAAAATATTCTTGTTCTTATTGTGTTCTCAGCTGAGTTATTTCTATATTGCTGAAGAACTGCATGTGTTGTCAATAACTGTTACATTTCCATTTCCCTGGATCAAAGGCCTTATGTCTCATTCTAGTTACGGCACTCATGCAGTGGGTACACCATTAGTGGTTTAGAGTGATCTATCCATTTCTGATACAAGAATTATCAACTTTTTTTCAGGTCACATGGATGCCAAAGTACAGTATGTCAAATGACCTCCTTGTTGCTTAGAAGAAGTGATTTCTTATTACTAAAGTGGTTCAGTTACCGAATGGAAGCTTCCTAAGAATTAAGTCAAGCAACTAGCATCTCATAGATGGGAGTGACCTTAAAAACTGTCCAATTAAATTCCTTTATTTTTTCAGAGGAAGAAACTCAACGCCAGAGAAATGAAGGAAACATGATGTGGTCAATAGGACACTGAACTTGGAGTGAAAAAGGCTTAGATTCAGATCTGGGCTCAGATACTTGATAGTTGTGTGACTGGGCAGATCACTTCACCTATGTACCTGGGCCCTGTACTCCTGACTGGTGAGTCCTTTTCCTTGATCACTATTTTAGGAAGGAACTCAACCATACTTCAGTTTACCCAGGCCTGTCCTCATTTTCCAGACTTTTCTTCTCTTTGTCTTCTACCTTGTCCTACCATTTTATTGTCCTTCCTCTTACCCCATATGTGTTATTTTTCTGTATTAGAATGTGAGTTTCTTGAGCTGCTAGGGCTATCTTGTTTGCTCATATTTATGGCTCTAGCACTTAGCACAGTACCTGACTTATAGTAAATGCTTCTAAATGCTCCATCTATCGACCTATCTATCTGTCTATCTATATTTCTTTTGCGTGCCTAGTTTACTCATCTATATAATGAGGTGTTATTCTCTCCTATGGCCTCTAAAGTCTCTTCCAGCACTACTCCTATGATCCCATAATCCCAAGTTACCTGTTCCATGCTACACAGGTAGAAAATAGTCCTAGAAGCGGAGCTAGAACTCTTGACTCCCATTTCACTCTTTGTCTGCCAAATGGATTAATTGTAGCCATATCAGTGTCCTCAAAATTAATTTTTTGTGGGGGTGGTGGTGTTTTCACCTGTTTATACCATTTTGTCAGTGTGTGCAACTCTCAGTGTGGTGGTTTCTTCATCGAATGTTAATTAGAAATTTGATCATCGTTTATGTCTGTGGAGAGTTTCCCGGGGCTGAGAAATTAAGTGATTTGCTCATAGTCATATGGTTAGTATTTGTAAGAAGTAAAACGCGAACCTAGGTTGAGCCCAGGAACATATCTTTATCCACTTTATTCACTATTCCAGTTTCTCTCCTCCTTTTTTTCCATCTGCTCATCTTCCTCTGTGTTCTCTACTACCTACCTACCCATAAGCACCACTATCATCTCTAATATTTCTATGTACCTTTAAGCAATAGTATGTTGGAGCCAGCCTGTACTGGCTGAGGAGAGTCTAGTGTTAAATTTTTTAGCATGACCTTTCAATAATAAAAATAGCTAACATTTATATGGTACCCACTGTCAGGCCTCTGTTTACCTTAGTTTTATCACCTGTAAAATGGGGATAATAAATGCATCTTCTTCCTAGGATTATGGTGAGAAAATTATCTTAAATATTATTTCACAATAACCCTGAGAAGGAGATGCTTTTATTATACCCACTTTTATAGGTGATAAAGCTAAAGCAAATAGAAGAGACATGATTTACCTAGGGTCACACATCTAATCTATGAGATGGGATTTGAACCAAGGTCTTTCTAACTGCAGACCTAGTATTCTATCCTTCTGCCACCTAGCTACCCCACTTACACCTTAGAAATTCAAAAACAACCAAGTGCCAGATTTGGTGTTTTGTTGACTATCTAGACTTAAGAATGGAAGAGAAAATGTCAGCAGTGCAGATTAAACTTAAAACTGTGTTATCGGACATTCTCCCCTCCTCCCAAAGAGCTCGTTGTAAAATATTTACTGGTCCACCCAGCCTTATGGTTTGGAAAATGCCTTTACATTCTTGATCTCATTGGAGCCTCATAACAACTCAGTAAAGAAGGCATTAAATGAGGCATAAGGACTTCCAGCTTTTGAGAGTCCACAGAGCTCCTGTCCTGAGGAGAGCTCGCCTATGGAGGGATTTTTAATTATTAAGAGTGGTCCATACTGGATGAGGTATGAAAGCCAGAGAAATGCAATCCTGGCATGGGCTATTACACCTCCACAGGGAGAGATCAATATTCATTTGAAAGACCCTGGTCCTGGAAGCTGCCATAGCTTTTCCAGCAGTCATTTAAATGTGAAAGAAGGAACTAGGGTTGAGAGGCTAGAGCTGCTGGCCCCCTGAAAAGCAGAGAGTTATTTCTTATGTTTTTTACACTTTATCTTCTGGTGCCTTCTGGGAGTATATTTGGTAGAGCTGATTTTGGTTCTTTTTAGCATTCACTGAGCAATGGCAAGGTGATAGATGGGTTTTAGTGAGGAGGGAAAAATGGGAGGGAGAAGAGAAAGAAGTTGGCAGTGGCACTGCAGTTCAAAGGAATTTGTGCCTACAGATTGGTATTGGGGTTGTGTTAAGTCAGGGAAGTTGGGCATTCCTTGAGGACTCCTAACTAGAAGGGTGACATTGGCACATTTGTTTATCATGACATTGTGGCTATACTATTACCATTAGGAAATCATAAGATCCCTGAGCTGAGAGTGGTTTGATACTAACCCACACATGTACCACCCCCCTCCTCTCTGCAATATCTCCCATAAATACTTATCCAGCCTTTACTTGAAGACCTCTAGTAAAGTTGGACTCACTACCTCCCAATGATGCCCATTCCACTTTGGGGCAACTCCATCTGTTAGGAATCTTTCCCTTATTTTATACCTAAATTTGTCCCTTCACAATTTTCACATATTACTCAGAGCTCTGTCTTCAGAGATCAAGCAGAACAAGTTTAATCTCTCTTTCACATGACAACCCTTCAAATTTTAGTTTAAGGGGATTGATCAGGGAGTTCCTCTTGGGTCAATTTGATAAAACACACTTCTCCTCCTATAAAGTATGACCATATCCTTTGACACCTTACTAAAGTAAAGAAAAACAACTTCTGTTTAGTTTTCAATGAATAGGACTGACCTCCAAATGATCAAGATAGCTAGTACTATTGAGAACCACAGAATCATAGAGTATTAAGGTGGTTATGACTGAGTGAAGATGGGAGTCCCATCAATTTTCCACTGCACCAGTTGACTCCAAGTCCTTTGAGAAAGGTAAGGTTAAATTCTGATGTGTGTGTATCTTTGTCCTTTGTTGCTGAAGAAGACTATGCCATCAGAGCAATGATGACATGACTTGCACTTGACTTTGTTTTGAATGAGAGAAGGCTGTGCAGGTCACCAGCCTCACTTCTACAAGAGGAAAGGAAAGAGGTCTAGAGACAATGTATTGCCCAGGAAGAGTAGGCCTAGGTATGGAACCAAAGTGGGGAATCCTGGACATCTAGAGGAAGTATGAACACATTTTGTGCCAGAATTCCCTGGAAAACTCTGGGGGCTAGAGGGAGAAATCTATACTCATTAACTTCCATATTCCAAGGGTTAGATGTAAACCAGTTTAGTTGTAATTGGGTTTACCATTTTTTTGATATATAGGAAGACAATTTTTTTTGTTTTTAACAATATTTGTTTCTTTCCTCCTTCCTCTCCCCCTGCTCCCTTCTTCACTCCCTTCCCGACAAATTCTAAGAGGATAGACAAGACTGGTAGTGAGAAATGACATTTTTTTCCTATTAAAATAGTAAAAGTGACCCAAATCTAGTGAATGTTGTGATGGGCCCTTATACTGCTGTGTTCACACATCTGCAAATGTGCTGCTTTACTCCTTCAGGCCAAAACTTCTTGTCATTTCTAATACACTTTCATTTTATTAGAATCATTTTAAAAATAGTTTTTAAGTTAAAGTCTCCCTTTGAGTTTTAAGTGAGAGACTTCTTGACGAGATCCACCATATTCAAAATGGGGAAGTTGGCAAAGTTGAGTTGGGTTCAAAACATTATGTTGCCCAGGTTCCTCTCACTTCCTGAACTAGCAGAGCCCACTATCAGCTCTCTGACTTGTACCCAGAAAAAGAAACAGAAAGGAAGAAGGCATTCAGGATTTGAGGTTCAGCAACTCCCCTCCAAGACCACCTGGGCAAACATTTGCAGCTTGCAATATGTTTTTGCTGCAACTTACAATTAAGAGATCATTGCTAACCTTGAAGGAAATAATTTTACTTGAGTGATGAGGTTGGAATCCAGAATGCAGTGGCAAAGTAGCTACTATTCATTGGCAAGAACTCTAGGACATCAGAATCCTCAATTGCCTTGTGACTACATTCTTGATTATGCCTAGTGGTGTGAACTAAAAAATGAAAAGAAAAGAAGGATAGCCACTTGGAAACAAGACAGAAGTAAGAGATGCAGTTCTATAGAAAGAGAAGTTCCATAGGTAGGTGTGAGCAGATGGACAAAGCTGAGTGATCGGAGTCTCTGAGACATGGCCTATCATGTAGGACATGCTGTCACGACAAATGTACTTGGAGGGTGGAGACTTGGGAGATTGAATCTATAAGGAGGGAGTTCATAGAGTCAAGTGGAATCCATGCTCAAGAGAGTGAGGCAAATCTATGTGCTCTGAGAATTCAAAAAGCACAACTGGAGAATGAGTGGTGATCTCCTCGCCCTGTCCACTTTACATACTGAGGGATGTGGTTCTCCTGTTCCTCAGCAGGTTCCTTCCTCATTTAACACCTTAGGAGCTTTAGCACAGGGCTTCTCAAACTTTTTCCACTCAGGACCCCTTTCTGTGTTTTAGCAGCATTAATTGGAGTTGTGTGACCTGAGGGCATGCACAATGCAAAGTGAGGATGCTTTGTGTTCAGAACCAAGATGGCAGTGAAGTTTCATGATGTAACATGGGCAAGCACTGCCGGAAACACCTCAGATTCATTATGGATTTGATTTTTAATTAATTTTTGGTCATTGTGCATTCAGAAACCTTTCATGTTGCCAAAATTTTCACAATTCCACGAGGTCACAACTGGCCATTTAAGAAGTGCTGGGTAGCAGATTGTATCTATTTGTTCCAGGCGTGGGGCAAACCTAAACCTGGAAGGAGGTTTTATGACTTAATTCCCTATTATCATTAACAAGATCTAATGTCTTAACGAAATGCTCTTGCTGTTGTATTAGTGACTCCTGGATGGTCTAATAATAAAGTGTGCTGTATTGGTGGGGGCTCAACCTGAATTTGGTCTAATTCAGGGGTGGGGAACCTGAGACCTCAGGGCCGCATTCTACGTCCTTGGGTGTGACCTTTTGACTGAGTCCAAGCTTTAAAGAATAAATCCTTTCATTAAGAGGATTTGTTCTGTGAAGTTTGGATTCAGTCCAAGGGCTGCATTTGAGGACCTAGAGGGCCATATGTGGCCTCGAGGCTGCAGGTTCTCCACCCCTGGTCTAATTGCCTTGTCAAAGTGTCCAAGCTGAATCTGGGGAAAAGCAGCAGAGGGCTCCAGAGTCAGAGTTCTGAGAATTTTCAGGCAGTCTACTTGTAAGAAGAAAAATGGTACATGAATCACCCATCTCATGAGGCAGTTGAGTAGAAAGCATCTAGTGAATTGCAAAGTGTCATATAAATATCATATATCATCATTATTAGCATTACCATCATCATTATTGTTAATGGCATCCTATGATTCTGTGAATGACAGATATAACCTGAGAACTCGCATTTTAATACAGCTGTCAAACTAGCCAAGGGATGTGTTTTTCTTGGTGGATTAATTTTACCTGTGAAGAGTCTATCAAGCAATATGAAGCCACTGATTTACATGAATTCTCCTCAGGGAGAGGAAAGGATCTGAGACCCCTAATGTAGAGTCATAAAGGCTATAAAGCAGTGCTGGACCTCTGATGGATTTACTTGCACCCAAATGTCTGTTCATGCCAGCAAATTACACACAAAGGCCAGAATTTTCCATTTACAGGAGGTAACCATGCGGGGAATAGACATTCCAGGCACATGCAGACAGATGGGAAAGTTGAAAATTATAGAGCTTAAGTAATTTGCTCAAACTTACATAGCTAATTAGTGGCAAAGCTGGGACTCAAAACCAGGTACCTTTACAATATTTCTCACCTGTGATCCATTTGTTCCATTCCCACTATCACCATGTTAGCTCAGGTCCAGATCAATTCACACCTGGACTGTAAGAGTAGCCTCTTACCTGGTTTCCCTGTCTCTAGTCTCTGACCTCTTCAATCTATATAAATTACCGTCAGGTTAGTTTTCATAAAGCATTGTTTGGTCATGTCATTCCTCTAGTCAAACTTTCAATGTTTTCCAGTTGTCTTCTAGACAAAGTACAAACTCTTCAATGTGGCATTCAAGGCTCTATAATTTGGCACAATCTACCTTAGTAACTTCATTTTTTTCACTACTCTGTTTTAAAAAATGTCATTCAAACCAGACTGTTCCCTGAACAGTTCTTTCCCTTGTTGATACCTTTGCTTGAAATGCCTTCCATTCCATTTTTGCTTATCAAAATTCTGCCCATGACTCTAGTCTCAGCTCAAATGGTGACTTCTCTGCCAAGTTGCTGGAGTAGATGAAGCATTGGAGTAAGAGTGTGTGAGTGTGTGAGTGTGTGAGTGTGAGTGTGTGTGTGTGTGTGTGTGTGTGTGTGTATGCATGTATAACTGATATTGACAATTTATCAACTGTGACCTTCATTTGATGGGACCTCAGTTTCCTCATCTGTAAAATAAGAGAATGAGATCATTTCTAAAGTTCCTTCTAGATTCACAGAATTTGACTAGGAAGGGACCTCAGAGGCCAACTAGTTCAACCTGTTCCTAAACAAGAATCCTCTCTACAGCACTGCAGAAGTGATCATTCAATCTTTGCTTGAAGAACTTCATTGTCAGGGAGAGTCACTACCTCTAGGGCAGCCTCTTCTACTTTGGGATTGTTCTAATTGTTAGTAAAAATTCCCTTACATTGAGCAAAATTCTGCCTTTCTGCTATTTTCACCTACTTTTTCCAATTCTGCCTTTCAAAAATGTGCATTTGGTGTTGTTGTGATGTTTAGGGCACTGTGCTATTGCATGGAGCTTGTGTCAGCTCATATGCTGCTTTTCTCAAGCCTAAAGGAAGGCAGGTCATCATTTTATTAATTATCCAAAGAAAGAGCACAGATTCTGCATTGTCCCGTGGGTTGTGTTATACTTAAACCATTAGCCTACTGGTCCTATCAGACTTCCTTTGGAGTCTACAAGGAGTAGTAATCTGAAAACAAACAAAACAAAAGAAAAAAACCAGTTCATTCTGGTCCCCAAGATGGGACTCATCCTACAAATACTCAGATTTGCCCTTTCACTACCAGCTGATTTCTAATTGATGGGGAATGTTAAGAAAACAGAACAATACATTCTGTCTGGTATCAGAATTTAGATAGGGGATGTTGTGAAACATACCTTCCTTCTTCTCAAATATCAGAGGAATTTAAAAAATTGACAACCCACTCTCATCTCACATCTGGGCTTCCCCCTCTCAAACAACCTGTGGACATTGATAAGATATTGGAAACCAGTACTCTTTGGCCACTATATTTTTAGACACAGTGAAGATGAAAACCCACTAGTTAAATATTGCTCTGTGGAGGAGTACTTTACCCAACTGTCTACCCAAACTCTTCCCACTACTCTCCTCTCAGGTACCGAGGGAAAAATCCCAAAGCTCTGTATCTGATGTTCATGGAAAGAGAACCAGTGGGGGAAGATGTGTATATGTTAAGGATTTTAGCTGTTGGTGTTGGCCTTTAAATATGGGAAAAATAAAGGATTCTGTTCTTCACACATAGAGTTTGAGATGCCTTTAGGGCATCTAGTTTAAAATGTCTAATAGGAAGTTTGTGATGCAGGAATGAAGCTCAGGGAACATATTAGCATAGGATAAATTGATATGGGAGTCATTTGCATAGAGAAGATAATTGAACCCATTGGAGCTGATGAAGTCATCAAATAAGAGAGTAAAGACAAAAGAGAAGAGGTATCATGATAGAGCATGAGGTTATACTCAGAGCAAGGACAAGGGCTGCACAAGGAAGGGTCCCTGTCCCTGGATCACCAGTCCTTTGGGATTTCTGACATCTGGCCATTTGGGTTTTCTGAACCCCTTGACTTTCCCAGTCAGAACTTCTGCCCTCCCTGCCTCTGTTTCCCTCTTTGTTTTCTGATAAAGATGAAGAACATTGTAGGTACAATACATCAAAGATAGCCATAACACTGAGAACTATCTAAAACCAGAAAGCACTGTCTTGGAAGGATTCCTCTTCATTGTGATGGGGTATAACTTATTTCAGTATAATCCTTTTAACTTCCCTTTCATTGTGGTCCTCATGGTCTGCACCTGGCCCCACTCTCCACACTCCTTGATATCATTTAGACCCACTTTTAGACCACTGTATATAAGTATCCATCTTGCCCCATTGCTCAGACATCTTAAGAGTCTGGTCAATAGCACAGGTTCTTAATATCTTGCCCACCCCAACTGGTGTTTCAATAAACTTTGTCTCTGAGACAAAGAGTCTCTGTGACTGAGAGAAGGCTTAGGTTGAATTCACTTGAGGCAGGATCCACATTGATTGCCCTTGAATTTCAGGATTCCTAACACGCCTAGACCACAACACATTGGAGGCCTTCAAACAAAGTATGGACGACCACTAGTTGAGCAGTGGCAGTGGTACTTTAGTGGGACACTGAAATTCCTTAGCACACTGCAATGGTATGGTTCTGTGCTTCTGATTCTGGAGCCAAGTAGAATTAATCTAATTTCTCTTTCACATGATAGCCTTTCTCATACTTGAATACAGCCATCATGACCTTCTCCTCTCTTCTCCCTCTTAACATTTCAAGTTCCTGTATGAAGTTATTTTGAGATTGTTCACATTCCTAGTTACCTTTCTCCAGATGCTCTCTAGATTACAAATGTCCTTCCAAAAATATGGTTCCCAAACTGAATAAAAAACTTCAAATGTAGTATGCCCATGGCAGAGTATATTGGGACTGTCACCTCCCTAGCTGTAGGGTGCAGGGATGAACAGGGAAGAACAGTTGCTACCTTTTCTCCATCAGCTGTTACCAACATATCATCCAAGCTGAACAATGGTCTTTTGCCTATTTTCCCCTCAATATTTCTTTAACAACCTTTTTGATGCTCTTATTTTCCCCAATATATCATTTACAAGTATCTTTATTTTGTTTATCTTGCCTTGTTGGTCTCAGCTTATTTTGAGGTTCAGCATTCCTGATACTACTCTATTAATACAATTCTAAAGCTCTGTAATACTGTGAAGTCTTTTCTGATCAATCCTAGGCATTGGAAGTTCTCTTTTTCTCATCTACATGGTACATTGATTAAACTTCCTCCTAGTACTTATCCCAGTCTGTCCAGTGCTGTAGGCATTTCTATACATTTTTTCTCCTCCCCCCAGATGGTCAATTCCTTGAAGGCAAAGATCTTCCATCCCTATAATGTTTAGCAAGTGGTAGATGCTCAAAATGTATTGGTTGAATAAATGAATGAATGAATCCACAACCTGAAGTTCATTTTGAGGTCTCTGTTTCTTCAAAATTTCCCCTCGTACAATGCCATTTATTTCCATCTACTTTGAACAGAGGTTCTTATGAATAATGTGATGCTTCCTTTGCTGCCACAGAAAAACCACATACTGCTTCTCTCCCTCCGCTAGGGAAGGCTAGAAGGAAGTGGGTTAGCTATCCTATACAATGTAGCCTGTAACACAAATCAGGATCTATTTTTAAAAGGATATAATTTAATAATGTAAATTCCCTTGATGTTTTCTGAAAAGCAGAAAATTATCTATAGGTAGGTCTCTAGTGGTAAGCAATACTATTTGAAATGGGCTCTTTATCTCTCTCCCTCCTTTCTTCCTCTTTCTATCTTCTTGCTTTCCTCCTTCTGCCTCTTCCCTCCCTCTACTCCTCTCTCTCTCTCTCCATTTTTTGGGGTAGTTTGGACATTTGATTCCTTTCTACTCCCAATGTGGAAAATTTCCACCAAAGCAGATCCACAGTTCATCTGTAATTTAGTCTTTGAGGGATGCTTGGGGAACAATGGGGGTTAAGTGACTTACCTATGATCCCAAAGTGAGTATGAATCTGAAGTGGAACTTGTACACAGTCTTCATTCCACTACACATGCTGTTTCTTTTTTGATATCCAAATATAAATGAAGCAGAAAATATAAGATCAGAGAAAACAAATCAGAAATCACAAATATTGAGCTGAGTAGCCCTGCTTTTGAGCCATCATCAGTCATCATCCCATATGCATCTACCATATGCCTCCTACCTATTCCTGGAGTCTCCTCTTTTCTCTAATATATATTAGAAACCAATATCGACATTCTATCAATTGTCCTTAGTTTTCCTTAGAGGACTTAGCTTGTTATGAGCCCAGTTTTCTCCTGATATCCTTCTTACAGGACTGTGTCATACTGTTTTATTCATTCTCCATTACCTGACCTTGTTTCCATCAACCGTACATATCTATGAAAAAATCTAAATTGACTAATGAGTCCTAAGTGTATCCACATAGATAACATGCCTTCTTGTCAGGAATATTTCTCTTTGCATCTTCAGAATTTCATTGTTGAAAAGTTCCCATTTCTTTTGAGTTGACCTCCTTCATGATGTTTTAGTTCATGAGTTCCTACCTTTCCTTTTTTTAACACCTTTAAAATCTATGTTATTAAAATGTAAGGTAAATGTCAGACTGCCTGATTTTCCTCTCCTCTATCAAATATTCTAAGAGGAAGCAGTCCTTTAATAAATGAAATAATAAATTTAATAAATGTTTAGATAACCATAACTATTTCATTAAATAAGGGATAATAATAGGACCTGTAATTCATTGGAAATCCTGAATGAAGAAACTCCATTCACTGATGCAGGTTGACACTTTCCCTGCAGCTTAGAGTCTTAGACACTTGTTTGGGGGGCATTGAGAGAGTAAGTAACTTTCTTGGAGTGACACAACATGTGTCAGAAGCAGGACCTGAACCCAGGTCTTCCTAACTCCAAGGCTAAAACTTTTTCCATTATGCCATAGTTTTTTCCCACTAAAGTCAAGGAGACCAGTATTTTTTTCTTTAGACCACATGTCCTACAGTGAAATAGTATGCTTTGAGAGGTAATGGATTTCTTCTCATTGGAGATTTTTAAGCATAGATTTGAGGACCCCCTGTCTGATTTGATGTAGAGGGGATCTTAGTTTAGGTACAAGATGATTTCTACAGGTTCTAATTCTGAGATTTTGGGATTCCTCTTTAGTCAGGTGGTCTAGTTTTTCCCTGTCTTATCTTCAATGGTCTAGTTTTACCCAATATGTGGGTTAAGTAGGAAGTCTAGGAATTGTTGTCCTGGTGAATATGTGTGAAGATTTCTGATCTAATAGATCTGATGACAAAGATGTCGTCTACATGCACCTATGAGACGTCACAGCTTGATACAGTAACCTTGGCCTGGAATCTAGTGTCTTCTTGGAGACTCTAATTAATGCCAGAGGAAGACTCATTAATATCATAATCAAACTGCCTATACCTGCTTCTCATGGCAATTTTTTTCTTCTTAAGTCTTGATTTCATGCAGCCCCTTTACCATTTCCTGGGCATATCCTTTGCAACACTAATTTGTGCAGTGAATGAGGCACCTTTAACACTGTTGCTGATAAGGTTATTCCAGAGCCTTCATCATGGGCTATGCTTCACACAGGTTTATAATTATGCCATTTTGAGAAAAGGGGAAAAAGTTTGCCTAAGGCAGTTACTTATCATGTGCATATATTTCCATACTGGAAGAATTATGGTTATTACTGTTTTATTGCTTTTAAAAGCAGATTTTCAAAAATAAAAAGTAGAGAACTACTTCTAGGGCTTAATAGTATCGTAGGATTCTGGTGTTGGAAGGGGCCTTAAAGATCCACCATAATGCCTAAATATTCAAATCCTCTATGAAAAATCTCCAACAAATATGCTCCCAGTCTTTGTTGGTGTTACTGTTAACTAGGGAGTAGGGAGGGGGTGAATATGGGGGTGAGGATGGATGTGGGTGTGGCGATGGGGATGGGAGTGAGAGTGGGAGGTCAAGAGAGGATGTAGTGAATTTTGAGTTAGAAGATCTGGATTCAAAACCCACTTCTGCCTGTTCTATCTGTGACCTTGGGAAAATCACCTTACCTCTTGATTTCTCACCTTGCACATCTATGAAATAATGGGTTTAGACTACAGACTTTAGTGTTTCTTCCAGCACTGGAAGATCCTATGATACTATGGACTCCCTAACACAGGAGAGAAATGATAACAGAGAAGGGAGATCACTAATGGACTATTCCATTCTTTGAACAGATATAATTTATCGAAAAAAAACACTGCATACCATGCTCAAAATCTTCTTCCTTGAAATCTACCCATTGGTCCTAATTTCATTATGGAGTTGAGTCGGGGGAGACTTCACTGAACGATAGTAACAACAACTCATAGTTGTCTGGTCCTTTAAGTTTTGTACAATGTTTTAAAACAATAGCTTTGTGAGAATAAGTCTAATCCCGTTGTCATATTACAATCCTCTTAATTTTTGAAGGTACTTATCACCTAAGTTTTCACTTTTCCAGGCTAAATATCATTAGTTCTGTCCATCACCCCTCATAGATAATATGATTTTCAGGGCCTTCGTTCTGGTCACAGTCCTATGGGTGTGACATAATTCATCAATGTACTTCCTAAAATATGTTACCAGAACTTCATATCCCAGCTGTGGTTTGGCAGGCCAACATGATTATCACCTCCCTTATTCTGGATACCATCATTCTATTGTTAACAGTCTAAGATTGAAATGGGGTAGGAGGGTTAGTGAATAAAGTGTTGGGCCTGAAGTCAGAAAGACTCATCTTCCTGAGTTTAAATCTGGCCTCAGACAATTCCTAGCTGTGTGAACTTGGACAAGTCGCTTAATACTGTTTACCTCAGTTTCTCATCTGCAAAGTGAGATGGATTAGGAGATGAAAAACCACTCCATTATTTTTGCCAAGAAAATCCCAAATGGAGTCATGAATTGGTTGGAACGACCAAACAACAACAATGGCTTTTATTTTGGTGGGGGGGAGGGGGAGAAGGAGCAGCCATGTCTTGGGGCTGGCTCATATTCACTTTATAGTCAATTACATAGAAATGTTAGGGACCTTCCTTTAAGGAATCTCACTTTACAGAATTAGGAAACTGATCCTCAGGAATGAGAAATAATTTTTCCAAAGTCACCATAGGTAGAGATTTAGAATCAGGTTGTCTAGAATAAAACTCCAAGTACCTGACTTTAAATCTCTTTCTATCATACCCTGCTGTTAAAATCTCTAAATCTTTTTTTTTCACTTGAAGCTTGAGAAAAACAGGAAACCAAATGATATCAATCTCTGAAGTTTACAGGTTTAACATTTTTTGGGAAATGGATCCATAAAGACTATGTGAATTTGGCAGGCAGTGAATTTAATACATGGTCTAATTAGATTTGTGAAAGAAGTTGAAAAGACTGGAAACTTTGTTTTCAAAAGTTATCTTTGAGGTGCTGGATATCTTAGTCATATTCAAGTTCAAATTTAATAAAACTATACTGAATAGTTACTTTACCCAATATAGTCTTAATGTAACACCTCATCATCGTTCTTGAAATAGTCTTGGGAGGTCCTGTGTTCCAGAAGGAGTAGGGCAGATAGATGGCAAGGAGGTAAATGGAGTGGCAAGTCAAAGGTCAGGTGAAACACAGTCTTGAATCAAGGGCTTGGGACAGCCCAGATGTACTTGGTCATTTGCTTTTGTGCTGATTAATTCACCAGTCAGGGTAGCATCAGCCTCAGTTGCTTCTTCCAAAAGTCACCAAAAGGCTGGTCTCTATGTGAATGAATGAAAGGAAAGCTTAGAGAGTAAAAGTTATTATGTTCCTTTTGACTAGCGTATGAGAGTAATCATGATTTATACAATGGATTTGGTTTTGAAGAAATTGTTATAGTGGCGATGAGTCAAGTTAATCAGGACACCCCTATTCAATTTATTTACCCAAGTCCAGTTGATTTAATTACAGAAAGGGACAGGTAATAGAGATAATGAATTCTTAAAATACAAAGAAGGGCTTACACATCATTACTCTTTTATGAGCTGTGCATTTCTTTTTTCAAAATATATGGAAGTAAAAGAAATAAATCAAAATGTATAGGGTTAGAAGTCAGGCAGCTATTGTATAGCTAAGGACCAGTCATACTGCAGGTGACTAAAAAAAGCCAGGCGTACTCTCTAAGGAGACAGCTCTGAGGAATATAGCAGCCAAAGAGTCAATTTTGGAAGAAGAAACTACCTCTTGAGAGGGCCCTATTTCCTCATCTCTTTGTGGGGGTAAGGGGAAGAATTTTTTTCTCCCTTTCTTCCATTAGCCTTAGCATCTTGACAGGGCTCTACTCATCCATTAGGAAACACTGCAGGGAAGAGGTCCACTAGTCAAAATGGGAGACAGATCTGAGGAATGTGATTTCTGTGAATTGAGAAGAAAGCCATGTTGACAATTGAGCTGAGAAGAGAAACAAGCCCAAGGAGCCTGGTGGAGTGACCAGCTCAGAAAAGGTGCTTTGCCAGGGGAAAGCAGCACAGGAACATCATACACAGCAAGAGAAAGGACAAGAAGACCCCAAAGGGTTCAAGGGATGAGTTGCTGGGTCCTCCGTATCCTCTTATGTATATGTCTCTATTGGTGTGAGGCAGCTGATGGCTCCGTAGATAGAGCACTGGGCCTGAGTCAGGAAGACCTGAGTTCAAATCCAGCCTTAGACACATCATAGTTATATCATCCTGGCCAAATCACTTAAACTCTGGTTGCCTAACAAAATGGATCCACTGAAGAAGGAAATGGTAAGTCACTTCAGTGTCTTTGTCAAGAAAACCCTGGATTAGGTCATGAAGAAATAGATGTAACTGAACAAGAAACATGTCTGTGCCCAATGACATTAGGTGTTTTGTTGGAGTGTAGCGCAGATTTTAATTTTTTTTGGAGGGGAGGAAGATACTTTGCAGCTAGTATTCTTACAATGCCATCTTAGTATGTGCTCTTTATCCTCCAGATGCTAATTGCCTTCCCCTGTCAAAGTCCCTTCTGACTATTCGGTATATATCTTATATTTACCTAGTTATTTATATGTCTCTTCCATTAGAATATAAGCTCTTTGAGGGTAGGGAATATTCTCTATCCCCCCACTTTTGTATCCCTTGTGCTTAGCACACTGCTTGCATCGTCATCCGCATTTAACCAATATTTTTTGACTGACTAAATGACTTTTTCCTTTGAGCTAACTGTGTTTACCAGCTGACCACTAGAGGGGAGCATGCCAGTAGGGCTTACGAACTCTAGTGTTTTGAATGCAGACCCACAGAATACTCTGAAGGTGGAAGTAGTTGCTTCCCTGGGAACCTAGCCAGTGGGTAAATATGGATAGGGGAGGGAGTAGCTCCAGAGACGGCATGACAAGTTGCATCTTATTTTTTATTCTCTTGTTTTTTCACCTCAGACTGATTTATCACTTTCATTGCAAAGCAGTTATAGTTCATAAATCACCAGGAAGCAGTTGGGTGGTTCAGTGGATGGTACATTTGGAGGCAGAAGGCCTCAGTTCAAACTTGGCCTCTGATAATTACTATTTTCATAACCCTGAGCAAGTCACTGAAGCTGCCTGCCTCAGTTTCCTCATCTATAAAATGGGAGTAATAAAAGCACCTAAGGTTGTTATGGAAATAACAATGCATTTTTCAAGCCTTAAGGTGCTGTATTAATGATGGCTATTAATATTATTTTATGTGAAATACTTGGGGCTCCTGTGTTTAAAGGAATCTTTCATAGGAATCATTTTATTCATCAAAGATACTTCTATAATTTTTGCTTTATATGGAGCCTAGCTTTGTAATATTGGGCTTCCTTAACAATCCACTTAGGGGGAAAACAAAGTGGCTGAAGAATGCCTACTGGATATTAAAATCTGAGCAATTAAAACACCAATGAAAATCCCAGATATTGGAAAATGAAATGTGACTGCTCCTCATGGCAGAAAACCAGGGGACTACCAGAAGTTATTGCTTAATAATTTTTCCCTGTAACAAAGGAGAACTGAATTTGGAAGTAAGGATTTTTTAAAAGTTTGATGTGATGACAAAGGGCATCAAAGAAACATTTTAAAAGAATACCTACTGCCAAGACTGACGGATAACACAATTTACATCCATTCAGTTAATTCACTAGTATATATATCTAGAACCAACACTGCATATGGATGATGACTTCAGGCTACAATTAAATAAAAGCAAAAGGAAAAGGTAAATCAGCTTTGGAAAAGTATGTTGTTGTTGTTGTTTTTTTAACAATACAAAGTTGCTCCATGATATAAAATTTCTGTCTTTTAAATGTTAACATGTGACGATGGGCCTATTAAAGTGGATCGATGCAAAAGTGTGACGTTATCAGACAGCCACCAAGCATTTATTTGGTAATAGCTTACTATGTGTTGGTCATAGATCCTGTGCTAGGTCCTGGGGATACAAAGGGCAGAATGAAGTGGTTCCTGCCCTTGAGGAGCTTGTATGCTATTGAAGAAGATAAAACCTATATCTACATTCATAGTTATATACCAAATAGATATAAAATGATTGGTGGAGGGGAGGGTACAAGCATCTGGGACTTCATGTAAAAGGCAGTGCTTGAACTGAGACTTGAAGGAAACTAAGGATTCTTTTTCTATTTTTTTAAATAATATTTTATTTTTCTCTAATTACATGTAAAAACAATTCTTTAAAAATAGCTTTGAGTTCTAAATTTCGTTCCTTCTTTTTCTCCCCCACTCCTTGAGATGACAAGCAATCCGATAGAGGTTATATATGTGCAATCATGTAAAATATTTCCATAAAACTAAGTGTTTTAAGAGGCAGAGATGAGAGATGAGATAGAGGTGCCTGTATGGAGTGAGGGCAGGGAAAGTACATTTCAGGCAAAAAGGATAATTGGTGCAAAGTCATGAAGATGGGAAATGAGTGCTACTTACAAGACAGAGTAAGGAGGCCAGATTAACTGGACCATAGCATATGTGAGTTGGTATAAAATAAGAATGGAAAGGTAGTTTGGGATTAGGGTGTGAAGTACTTTAAATCAGAACAGAGGAGTTTATAGAAGTTTATAAATCAAAACAAAGGAGTTTCTATTTGCTCCTACAGGTAACAGGAAGGCACTGGAGTTTACTAAATAGGGAAAGGATATGGTTATCCTGTAAGAGCAGTGTCAGGAGTACTTAAACTCAGAATGAGCTGAGACTGGCAAGGAAAGTTAAGGACAACAAATGCTTGTTTTGTTTTGCTTTTCAAGCTAAATTGAGGAAAGGAGGAGGAACAGAAAATAGATAGGACCATTGTCTATGGTGGATAAGATGACAATAAGTGACAACAGAGAGATCAGAGCTGATCAATACTTACTTTGCTTCTGTTTTCCTTACAAGTTTTGTCAGGTTAAACCATGCTGGAAACATTTCAAGTATGGTCTTGAATAACCCTATTTTCTGGGGCTCAGCCCAGCTGAAAATGGAGAGGCTCATCACTAGTAGGCTTGCATTTAAATGATGTTGAACTCTGACCACTGTGTGTGGTTATAATGTGTGTTATAATGCATCAGTCAGTCAACGAGCAAGAATTTATTAATAGATTATTTAGGGTCTGGAATTTAATAAAGGGCAAACAGAGGCAGTTATCTGAGCAAAATATCCCTGATTAGTAGGTGTATTCAACCTGGTAATAGAAGCATATTATTGCCTTGCCTCCATTTTGTACCCAAAGACCCAGAGCAAGGACCTACCAGGACTTTTATCCTAGGTTTGTCTTCCTTCTGATTGATCTGACAGGGCATAATTGGGAACTTCCTGGGCAATCTTGATTGATGAATATTTTATAGAGGAGATGGGCTAAGAGTCCTCAGCTCTTCCCTATTACTTCATCACTGAGGGAGAGAGGACTTGGGGGGCTAAATCTACAATTAGGGAAAATGGCTTTCAAATGTGATTGACCTATTCCTCTCTACCACTCAAGAAATGCAGTGTTTGCTGTTTTATGAAATCCAGCTTCATGTTTCAGTGTTCGTGAGAAGTATTTGCAAAAAGATCTCCATGAAAATAATTACAGTTTATGAACCAACATTTGTCACAAAGGATGACTAGGTGATAAGTTCTATGAAGTAAGAACCCCTCAATCATATACAAAATAGCTTTGGTGGTTGCCTTCAATGTAAAGGTGGGTATAGGCAAGGAGAGCAAAATAGTTATAAAGTAGGGATAAATACTAAAAGATCAATTAGAAGGCTATTGTAATAGTTCAGGTAAGAGACAATGAAGGTCTAAACCATGGGAAGTGACCATGTGAATAAAGAGAAGGGAACATATGCAAAAGATGTCAGAATAGAAATGACAAGGTTTGCAAATGATTGAATATTTGGGGTAGTGATTGAAGAGTTGAGCCCTACAGTAAAGTTATAGCCTGGATAAATAGCTTGATGGTAGTGCCCTTGACAAGAGTAGGTATATTCAGAAGGTGTGGTTGTTTGGGGAAAAACAAATTAGTTTTGTTTTGAACATACTGAGTTTGAGAATACTTAAGGACATCTAGTTTGAAATGTCTAATGAGCAGTTTGTAATGTAAGATTTGAGATTAGGAGAGAGACCAGGGATGGATGTATAGATTAAGGAAATCATCTGATACAGAAGATTTTTGATCCCTATGAGATTACCAAGTGAGAGAGCATAGATAGAAAAGAGAAAAAGCCTTGGGATACACCCATAGTTAATAAACATGTAACATAGGAAGATCCAGAAATGGAGATGGAAGAGAGAGAGAAGTGTTATGAAAACCCCAAGAGGAGATTATTTAGGAGTAGAAAGGAGATGATTCCATGAAATGCTGAATAGATATTGAGAAGAACTGGGATTGAGAATGATTTGGCAATTAAGAGGTTATTGGTAACTTTCAAGAGAGAAGTTTTAGTTGAATGAAAGTGCTGGAAGCCTAACTCAAAAGGACAAAGGAAAAATGGCTAATAGGGAGTGGATATCCAAGATAAATAGGAAGGAAAGAAGCATTTATTAAGTGCCTACTATGTGCCAGGCACTTTGCAAATAAATGCCTTCACAACAGCCCTGTGAGGTATATTTTATAACAGAAGAAATCACCCTGAAAGACAGCATGCTATATACTGCCTGCGTGCTACTTGCATGCTGCAAAAACAAAGGTTCAAGACACCGCTGACTGAAGGGAACAATGAGGGGGACTATGAACCTGAGTAAGGGACTTGAGCTACTTGCAGAGATACTTCAAGAGAGGACTTCGAAGGAGACGAAAGAGATGAAAACTTTTGAATGGTGGATTGGAATTCTTGGAGCCATAGACTTGAATGGGGAGTTGGCTCAATTATATCCCTTGACTTCCAGGACTTACAACTATAGACTTGAGAATGGTCCTCTCTTAGACGAGATCATTTTCTCTCCTCTGATTTAGGCCAAGATCTTATCCTGATCCTGGCTAAAGTACATTACCTTAGTGTATTCTTTGATAAATTTTGATCTACAGAATTTACATTTGTTGCTTTTGCTTGTATAAATGAGTACTTACTATTCATCATTTGTGATAGTTCTGTGTATAGTCTTTTGGTGAGAAAGGGTTAAGCCTAAAGGCTACCCTCCTCCTGAAGAGTGAGCAGAGAAATGGCTTTCCTTCTGAATCCAGACTCATACTCCTAGACTGAGGAGGGGTGGCAAACGGATAACTGAAATCATGTCCTTCTCAGAGACCAGAGGAGAGATTACCAAGTCTTGGCAAACCTGAACCCTATTTGCCTGTCTCCTCACTCCTCCCATCCTCCCTGCACACTGTTGCTGTTGGTGCCAGGGTAGTCCTTCCATTACTAAGTCAGAAAGATGGTTCCCTTAGAGACATGGTAGGTCAGGTTGGATGTTGGATCATGTCTATCTGTGCCACTTGTTATTAGTGTAGTTAGACAAACTATACACATACATACTCCATATAAGGAAATAATAAGAGAGCACTCAACTGTTCTTGATGAATTCAAGTCACCTGGCCAAGATGAACTACATTCTTTGACAATGAAAATGGTGGATGTGATTACTGCAACTACTGTTAGTGATATTGGGGACACTGCGGAGAGTAGGTGTCATATTATAGGACTGCAAAGGGGCAAATGTCTCAATTTTCAAAAAAGGGAATCTGTAAATTATAGGCCAGTGAGCTTGACTTAATTCCTGAGAAAATTCTAGAATGGATCATTAAAGAGATAATGAACATTTGGGCAGCTAGATAATGCAGTGGATAGAGCACTGGGCAAGTCACTTAACCCTGTTTGCCTCAATTTCTCATCTGCAAAATGAGCTGGATAATAAAATAGCAAACCACTGTAGTATCTTTGTCAAGAAAATTCCAAAATGGGTTCATGAAGAGTTGGACATTACTGTAATGACTGAAAAACCATAATAGTAAACATCTAGGAGAGAGTCATCATAGCTTCATCAAGAGCACATGTCAGACTAAGATGATTTCCTTTTTTGACAAGGTACTTAAACTGATAGAACAGGGTAATACTATAGAATTTACTAGATTTTTTAAAATTAAAAAAAAAAACTAGCCAAAATTCATCTTTTCTGCATTCTATCCCCTTCAACCCCATCTGAAAAAAGACAAAAAACAAAACCTTTCTTGCAAACATGATAGTTAATCAAAACAAATTCTGCCCACATTCAAAAAATGTTATCGTCACCCTGACTTTCGCATCTCTGTCAGGATGCATGTATCAGTATATTTCAGCATTACTCTGCTGCAGTTGTGTTTGGTCATTACATGCTGGTCAGAGATCCCAAGTAAATCTTTCAGAACTGTTTGTCTTTATAATGTTATCAGCATAAAAATTATTCCCTTGGTCCTGTTTACTTCACTCCGCATCAGTTTCATGAAGTTTTTCCTGATGTAGACCATATTTTTGCAGTGTCTTGAAGATCTTGAAGCAAAGGCTTGATGGTCACTTGTTGGGTGCATGGTGGTGGGACTTCTTCCTCCTCCTCCTCCTCCTTCTTTGTCTTTGTGTGGACTAGATGACCACTGAGATCCTTTCAGTTTGGAAGTTTTAGGATTTTAGTCTGTTTTTTTTTCAGATTTGTTTTTCTTACCTTGCTTTATCAACTAATTTTTCCTTCTTTTTGGGCCTTTTCAAGTCACTCCATTTTACAGGAGGGGAAGCTGAGACTCAGATGGGTGAAACAATTTGCCCAGTTTCACATAGCGAGTGTCAGAACCTTAACTTGAAGTTAAATATTTTAACCTTAAATTCAGTACTCTTTGCATCACTCCATGAGATCATAGATTCAACACCAGAAGGAACCATAAGAGACGACCTGATTGGACCCTCTGATTTTATGGATGAGTAAATGAAATCTTTGAACAGATGAATAAGGAGCCAAGATAAGAATTCCAAGCTCCCTTCTCTGGCTCCAAATCCATTGATCCTCCCAGTATGCCAGGCTGCTACACTGCCTCTCTACATCTTCCTGTTATTGAACATACCATGTCCCTTCCAGTAGGATAAAAGCTCTGCAGGTTGGGATTTTCATGCTTTTGTTTTTATATCCCAAGCATCCAGTCAGTGAATGGATGCAGGGACAGCTTAATAGATGCTTATATAGTGATGGTTACTCTCCAAAATGGCTGCCAGTGAAGGCAGATGGCTTATAATATTGGTTTGGGAGTCAGAGAAAGCTCCAGTTTAAAACCCCTATCTTTTCTATAAAAGGATGGATTAGGAAAAGGTTCTTGGGGATGAGAGGAGGGATTGAGACATCCTAACTTGGAAAATTCTAATTTTCTAGCCTAAATCTCCCAAGCTGTTTCCATTTGGAGGGAAGTTATGCCTTTTTACCCGTTATTCCCTACCATGAGCCTCTCCTGTTTGTGAAATGGGGCTGAGTTTTCACTATTTCCTTTGGTCAAGAGGATGCTGGATTCCCAACCCTTATGGGCATTCTGACTTTATAGTATTTGTTTAATACCCATAGTATATTAGAGACAACTTGTGACACAATGGATATACCACTGGACTTGGAGTCAGAAAGACATGAGTTCAAATTCATCCTTAGAAACTTACTAGCTACATGACCTTGGGCAAGTCACTTAAGATTTGTTTTCTTCAGTTTCCTCACTTGTAAAGTGGGGATAAAAATAGCGCCCACCTAGAAGGGTTGCTGTGAGGATCATATAAGATGCTATTTGTTTAATTAGAAAAATGCTCTTACTACAGTGCCTTACGCATAATAAAGCACTATGAAATTATTAATACCTTCCCATCTGTGTGTGTGTGTGTGTGTGAGAGAGAGAGAGAAACAGAGAGAGAGAGAGAGAGAGAGAGAGAGAGAGAGAGAGAGAGAGAGAGAGAGAGAGAGAGAGAGAGTATATGTGCAATATGTGTAGCCAAGGATCTGACTGAATTATCAGCCTCTATTTTAATGAAACAAACTCTCCTGCAGTCAGTCTTAATAAGGAAGGGCCAGGGCTACAGCTGTAGGTGCCTTCCCCAGGCTATTTCTGAGCTTCTGAAGACTGAGGAGGCATTGCAATTAGAAAAGCTTGCTAGATTTTTTTCCTTTGCTGATTGAATTGGGTACAGAGATTGACTAGAATAGGAGGAGTCAACTGTGATTTCTTTATCCCAGATGCCTCTTAATATTCTCTAGAGAGCAGAGCACAATTTATCCCAGGTCTTGATCTGGTGTTGGAGCTGTATTTTTGAAATATGAGTTTATCAGATTCGGGAAATGGAGAGAGAGAGAGGGAGGGAGGAAGACTTACTTCTACATTGGAACATTCTTTGAGAGATGGGAGAGAAAAAGAGACAGAGACAAAGAGATATAGAGTCAGAGAGAGGCAGAGAGAGGAGCGGACAAAGGAGGGAACGGGAGAGACATATTGTATATGTGTGTATGTGTGTGTGTGAGAGAGAGTGAGTGAGTGAGAGAGAGAGGAGAGAGAGAGGTAGAGACTGAAAAAGGAGTAGAGAGGGAGGAATAGAGAGAGACAGGAGACGGGGACAGAAGAGGGACAAAGATGATGAGAAAGAGATGAAAAGAGAAACAGAAAGCCAGAAACAAGAGAGACAAAAAGAAGAGCATGGGGAAAGGAGAAAGAGGTAGAGAGAAAAAGAGAAGGATGAAGAGAATGGATGAGAGAGAAGGAAAGAAAAAGGGAGAAAGGAGAGACAGGCAGAAAGATAGAAAGAAGAGAATAGGGAAGAGGGGAAAAGGAGATTGAAAGAGGTAGAGGAAGTATGGGGGAGGGAGAAAAGTGGAGAGAGAAGCAGAGACAAAGAGAAAGACAGAAAAATGAATAGGGGAAGGGAAGGAAAAATAAAGAAAGGTAAGAAAAAGGGGGAGGGAAAGGGAGAGAGCAAAGAGAGACCAAGGTAGAGAAAGATAGAGACACAAAGAGAAGAAAGAGAAGAAAATGGGGAGGAAAGGAAAAGGAGAGGAACAGAAACTCCTGTTCTATCTTCTCTCCTCTTCTCTATCTTCTTCTCTCCTTTCCTGTGCTCTGCTCTCCTTCCCTCCCTTCTCCTCTCCTCTTCTTTTCTCTTGTCCTCCCTTCCCCTGCTCTCTTTTCTCCATGTTTTTTTTTTTTTTACTTCTTTTCCCCTCCTCTTGTCCAAATCTTTATTAAACATTCATCATGTTCAAAGTTTAGATAGTGGATAATACTGAGTTAGGAAGACCTGGGTTCTGGTCCTACATCTGACACATAAAGTTTATGTGACTTTTACTCTCTCTGTCTCTACAATACTGCTTTCTAGACTGTTGAAGATCAAATTCCACAGACCAGGTCCTGCTCCTCACTCTCTCATTCCCATTAACCTCAATACTATTCTCCCCCACTATAGGCCTCCCACTGCATCCCGGGTCATCTCCAGTCATCCTGAGGAATATCAGGTCACTAGATTCAGATGGCTGTGGAGGAGAAGTAAGGCTGGTGACCTTCACAGCCCTCCCTCACTCAAAACAAAGTCAAGTGCAAGTCATGTCATCATTTCTCTGATAGCATGGTCTTCTTTGGCAACAAAGGATGAACACAATCCTGTGACTCTCCCCCACCAATGTCCTACTCCTTATCTGCCTGTCCCCTCCCATTATATAACAACCTTTCCATGATTTTATATCTCTTCCTCTCACATTGCTTCTACCTTCTGCCTTTTCCTGAGAGCTGTCTTTTTCTCAAAACATTACCCAAGCCTTCTTCTCCAGGACTGGTTGTACTTTCTCTCACATCCCTAGTCACATACCCCCAGACACTGGAGTCAGGGAGAATGACACAGCCAATTGGGGGCTTAAACCAATGATAGTAAAGAAACCTTAACTCTTCCTGTTTTCCTAGAACCCCAGAGGGCAATGTAGCAAGCCTCTTTGGGAGAGAAAGCCAGAGATACTATGTTACCATAGAAACAGTAAGACTTGGCAACAGATTGGATATGTAGGGTTCCATTTAACCACTTAATATTGGGTAGTTTTTATAAAGTGACATTTACATTGAAAGTATATAAAAAACAAGGCAAAAATATTCTCCTCCCCCTAATAGGCCCCCAGGGGCCTATTCTCCCTTTATGCCACTTCCAGCATTGGAGAGAGTAGGTTCAACTGAGCTCTTTTCCTACATAATATTGGTCACATGAAGTTCAGCTGAGAGCCTAGTTGAGTTTTCATCTCAGTTACCACTGGGCTGGGATCCAATAGGTCACTATTGTAGGTCACTCCCTGCTCCTCAAGGCATATGCGATGCTTCACTGTCTGCAAGCTTGAACACAGGAATGCTGGGATGGTGAGGGATGATGGGCAAAAAGAGGTCATAGCCGAAGCTGACAGGCTTTATTATTGGCTATGGAAGTTTCCATGGCCAAAGAGCCAAACCTCTTCAATGGTTAGCCTACAAGAATCAGTTACAGAATGTTTGCGTATGCTCTACTGCCTTATCTTTTCAAGATACTGCCATTATTGTTCAGTCATTTAGTTGTGTTCCAATCTCATGATCCCATTTTGAGTTTTCTTGGCAAAGATACCAGAGTGGTTTGCCATTTCCTTCTCCAGTGTGTCCCCATTTTACAGATGAGGAACTGAGGCAAATAGGGTTAAGTAACTTGCCCAAGGTCACATAGCTAGTGAGTGTTTGAGGCCAGATTTGAATTCAATCTTCCTGACTCCGGGCTCAGTGCTCTTATCTACTGAACCACCTAGTTGCCCCTACTTCCGTTATACATTGTCATAATTCTCCCTGGCATCTTCCATGTGGAAAGATGTCACCTTCCCCTTGGTATCTTTCACAGGGACACATCACCTGAGATATTCTACTACACCTCAGCCAGAATCCCATGATGCTACCATTACAACATCTCTCATATACATTCCTTTCTTTCCATTCACATAGTTACTCCTCTGGTGATGGTCATCATCTCATGCATAGACTATTATGATAGCTTTCTGGTTGGTCTCCTTGTCTTAAGTATCTTCCCACTCTAGTCCATCTTCTATTCAGCTGTCAAAATGATTTTCTTAAAGCACAGATCTGACCATATCACCTCCTCACTTTCAATAAACTGCTATGGCTCCCTATTACCTCAAGATTCAAATATAAATGTAAAATACAAAAAATAAATATAAAGTCCTCCCTTTGGCATTTAAAGATCTCTATAACCTGACCCATTCCTAACTTCTTAAAACTCATTCTGCTCCATGTATTCTAGGGTCAGTGACACTGGTCTTCTTCCTATTCATTGAACACAAGACTCCATCTCTCAACTCTATGATTTTTCACTAGCCATCCCCCATATCTAGAATATTCTTCCTCCTTATTTCCACCTCCTGGCTTCCCTGGTTTCCTTCAAAACTCAACTCAAATCCTACCTTCAGTAAGTGGACTTTCCCCTGGTTCCCCTCACTCCCAGTCACCTCTCTCTGAGATTATCTGCCATTTTCACAATATACATATCTTGTATATACACAGCTATTTATGTGTTGTCCCTTCATTAAAATATTAGCTCTTTGGGAACAGTAACTGTGTTCTTGCCCCTCCTTTTTTTTGTACCCCCTATGCTTACCATAGCACCTGGTAATCACCTAAGTGATTAATATTAGATGACTTGATTTCATATCTCATGATAAACTCATGGAGCCTCAGTCCTGGACCTCACTGACCTTGTTAAGATTCCTGGTTTTAACCTGTAATCATGAGAAAGAGGTTAATTGAAGTCACTGTGGGGCCTTCCTTCTCCCTCATTCTTATGGTTGATTTGTTAGAAAGATCCTTAAAACATAGGAGTTCTGGAGTATATATTTAGGATCATAGGGTTATAGATTTAGAATTGGAAAGGATTTTTGTGGTCTCCTAGTCCAATTCCCTTATTTTTCAGATGAGGAAAGTTATGGGACTTGTCCATGCTCATATAGCTAACAAGCATCTGAGGCATGATTGAACTTAGTTCTTCCTTACTTGAATCTCAACACTCTACCCACTGCGCCACCATGGGAAGAGGTCTCAGAAGTCATTTATACACCCTTATGCATATGTTCCAGAGAAACTGAGGCCCAAAGAGGTTTAGGTGACTTGTAAAAAGTCATAAATGTAGCAGTAGTGGAACTGAGATTGAAGTCCTCTCTTTCCAACTGCAGAACTTTTTCTACAGCACTTAGCTCAGTAGAAGATTTCTTTTTCCATACATGGTAAAGTCTCATCCTATTCAGAAGTGAGAAAAGCAGATGATAGAGGGAACTCATCCTGGTAGATAAAGATTCATCTCCAAGGAAAATTTAACATGGTTTTGCCTAAAATTTCAACCCCAGCATAAAATTTGAGCTCAACAGGGCATGGGAGCAAAAAGATGTCAGGGGTGGGAATGGGGATTCTTGATGGGAAGCTCAGGGAAATGTGACATTTCAAAGGTAGCAATTGATAAGGAGGGGGACAGGACAAGCCCTACAGTCACCAAATCCTGGGAGAGGACATTTGGACTTTGTAAGAGATTATTCAATTTCATTCAAATCAATTCAGTTCAGTTCAACTCAATTAACTAAATTCAATTTAATTCTACTAAACTCAATTCAGCATTTTAAAAGTGATTTTTGTAAACACAGCTGTCTCCAAATATTTGAAGGATTGTAATGTGGAATCACAACGATGATAAGAGAGCTGATATTTATAGTGTGTTTCAAAATGTGCATATATGATCTCATTTTGTCCCCAAAATAACCCTGGATAGCAGTGACTATCTTGCCTCCAGATTTCATTACAACTGGAAGGTAGGGGCTATTGGTGTAGCATCTTCTACAGATGAGAAGGAAGGTTCATATTTAATCTCAAATCTGTTTGGTCTCAAATACCAAAAACTAGAATCAATTGGGGGCAATTACAGAAAGGCAGTTTTAGGGGAAGGAAATGGAATAACCATTTAAATAGCACTGAATACTGTCAGGCACTGCGCTAAAGCTCTTCTACAAGTATCATCTCACGTGATCCTCACAACAACATTGCAAAGTAGGTGCTATTACTAGCCCCATTTTACAGTTGAGGAAACTGAGGCAAACAGAGGTTTATCGACTTACTCAGAGTCACACACCCAGTGAGAATTTTTAACTCAGACCTTCCTGATTCTAGATTCAGCACCTTTATCTACTGAGCCACCAGATGCCTCTATTTAAGGGGAGGAAATATGGCAATTAGAATTATACAAAAATGGAACCTCCAAAGATGGGAATCAGACCTTCAATGGATGTCTTCAAGGAAAAAGTGGATGAGCATATTTGAGAGATATTGCAGCCTATTGACTTAGAAAATCCCAAATTAACATTAAATTTTTTTTATTTTGTTAAACATTTGCCAATCACATTTTACAGTGTTTCAGGGAACACTGTTTCTACTTCAATTTGACACCATTGTAGATGAATTTTCTGTTCAGATATTACTTGCACTAGACAACCTCTGCAGTCTCTTCAAACTCTGAGATTTTGTGATTCACAGTCATCCCAGCTATCCTTTCCCTCCCCCTGTGGCTTAGCTCGTAATAATGAATCATAGACTTTCAGATTTTAAAGGTACCTCAGCAGCCATACAGCACAGGAATCTCCATCATAACGTACCTGAGAAGGGATCATTCAATATCTGCTTAAAGAACTCCAAGGAAGAGGAACTCACCACCTCTGGAGGCAGTTCTAGGGAAGCTCACCCCTTTTGGTCAGCTCTATTTGTTCAGGTTTTCTTGACATCAAGCCTAAATTTACTTGCAATGCAAGAATACCCATCATGCAAAACCAGCTGATGCAATGACCACATCTGACAATTAATGGAACATCCTGTACTTATAGCCTCCCCCAGTCCCTTCTCTCTGTGTAAAAGAGGGGGGTGTACTTATTTCCTCATCTCTTACTTAGGACAAACACTGGTAGTTAAAAACAACAAAATATTTGGCGTCATTTTAGCATTCTTTCCATTTACAACATTGCAGTTATAAGGGTAGGGATGATTGAGTAAATGAGAAAAGTCACCCCATCCCACTCAAAATATGTGATAAGATGCTCAGATCACTCAACACAGTGAGAACAAGTCTCAAGCAATTAAGCACTTTAAATATAAAATGTTTTTGGTGAACTGGAACTATGCTGTCAGGAAGAGAGTTCAGACTTGCTAATGAAAATTAGCCATGACTTGTGGGTCATTTATCAGATAAAATCAGTTCAGAACCCGTTATTCAGCATCTTGTGGTTATAGATTCCGGCAAATGGAAAATGAGGAAAGAGCATTCCAGTTAAATACCTAGAGAATAAATTGTGTAGGTAGGAAGAGAGAGAGAGCACTTTGGATTAGACTTGATTTTATCTTCCTCCAACTACTGGCTAGGGGAGGACTTCATAAACCTTAGAAGTCTGGGAAAATTCCCATAAATGTTCTTGAAGCATCTCTGGAATGGCTAATGACCATATCATTATCAGCAGTTAAAGAAAGCTAGGATACAGACTTCCAACAACCAGGGGCTGTGAGTTAACTCTTTTCCACCTGTGTTCTCTAAGTTGGAGCCCACTTTCCCCTAGATTTTATATGTACTAGAGGGAGAAAGTTTCACAGAATTTTGGGGGGATGTCTTTGTGCTAGCTGTTTTTATTGTACCACTTAGTAAATGCTCCTTTTGAAAATCTATTTAAGCCTGGCTGACTAGATTGATCCTTAAATGATAGTCTTGGGATGAAGCACACCTTTGGGGTCTCATGAGTTATTGCATTAGAAAAGAACCTACCTATCAACCCTTCCGGGTTACCCTTACAGGCACAAGGGGATGAGCTCTGGGATGTAACTCATCAAGGTCAGTGGGAATGAGATGACTGTCTTAGAAAATAGGCTACATGGTCATTGTATGTACTTTTTTTCCCTAGTTCTACTTACTTCACTCTAAATCCATTCATTATATACTTATTCTCATGTTTCTCTGAATTTCTCACATCCAACATTTCTTAAGGTGAAAATATGTTTTGTTACATTTCTGTATCCTCCCTAAGTTTCAGCAAAAATTTTTTGGTCAAAGTCTTTGATGATGGTGATGATGATGATGATTAAAGTAATCATTTGAAAAGCCATTTTACAGTAATCATTTTACAGACCTGGAGCAAAGCTTCTTAACATAAGGGACATGAACTTAAAAATATATTGATAATTATATTCCAATATAATTTATTTCCTTGGTAATACTTCGAATTTTATTTTATGTATTTTAAAACATTGTTTTGAGAAGAGATTCATAGGCTTCACCAGACTGAAAAGGATATCTATTACAGAATAAAGGATAAGAAACCCTGCTCCAGAGCAAGGAGCTTCTAAATAGCCTGGTATCACAGTGGCTTAAGTCATTGGATTTGGAATCAGGAAGACCTAAGTTCAAATCCTGCCTTAGACACTTAGTTGTGTGTCCCTGGGCAAGTTACTTAACCTCTCTAAGTCTCAGTTTCCCTATTTGAAAGTGGGGATAATAACTGCCCCAAACTCATAGGATTTTTATGAGGCTCAAATGAGATAACATATGTAAAACACTTTGCAAACCACAAATGTTAGATATTATTATTAAATATGCACACTTTCTGATCTGTTGGGTATTTTTCAGCTATGGCAAACCCTGCTCTTGAGCGCAGTTCAGGGAAATGGACACAGAGCTGCCTATCTGAATTCTGCTCAGGTGCTGTGGCCCAGGCCTCTGACCGCACTTCATTCTCATCCACTGAGCTGGGAGCTGCTCAGAATATTAAAAAGAATAGAATTCCTCACTGGGGAGAAGTGTCCATTCTAATTTCATCCAGGTTTTTGGATATTATATGTAATTAAAGATGCATGGAATAGTTCAGAATGAAACCTACGCTTTTGGGGCTGGAGGAAATTACTGTCCATGGTGCTAGAAGATTGTTTCTTCATTATGTAGTTGTTTTTTTTCCAGTCTCTTCTTTCAAAGGTGAAGAATATAATGGGATTAGATTTCCTTGCTTCTTGTATGATAAGGAGTAAAAGGGAAGGGAGATGTATATTTTCTGTTTTATTTTCTAAGTATTGGCCAGGATCATCATTAGACACCCAGTCTGTGGCTGCCAAGTCTGATTAACCTTAAGATTCCACCTTGTGTGAAGGTAAAGTGATATGTTTCCTAGTCTGCCTGGTTAAATCTTTCATTTCATGCTGTCATTTATCAATATTTAGAAATATTAAGCTGCTAAAGATATTTTATCTCATTCTGGATCAGCAGGTACATCAACAAACTGGGAAATGAATAGGATGTAGTTTCTAGGAACATCCAGCAGGGAGTGCCCTGGAGCATCTCACTGAGAACAACTAATATGCCATGGAGCAGGCACTGTCTTTGATCACTAATGTCTGTTCAGACTAGCTCAGAATATTCAGAATAAGGTTAGGGAAGAACTTGGATCTGTTTAGAAAACATGAAAATGAATGCCCTCTCACCCAAAGCCACAGTGATTCTCAAAAACAAAAGTGATGGTGTGTGTGCGTGTGTGTGTGTGTGTGTGTGTGTGCATGTGTATGTGTGTATGTGTGTAGCAAATTTAAAGGATTTTAGAGCATTTAGAGGATTACTGGAAAAAGGCCATCCTTCCCCTACTTCGCCATGCAGGCCCCTCCACCCCATACAAAGGAGTAGACAAAAATAGATAGGATGCCAAACACTCCTGGTTCATATACTGTTGGGAGAGTATTTGTACCCCTTTACCAGGATCTTGGAAAATTAGTCAAATATCTCCCTTTCCCTTGTCCCTGAGATAAATTATTATTTTCTATTTCTATTCTTTTCTATTATATTTCTATTTCATATCAATAATCAATTATTAAATTAGGATTAAGGCTTCTTCTCCCTATTTCCTCATCCAGGGACTAGTCCCTCTAAGTCAGTCAGTCTCTGAAGGACAGTGCTGACAGATGAGATTGTTCAAATCTTCTGGGAATATGCTCCTCCATCTTGGGTGGGACCCCACTCAACTAGGAGATCTTACTTCTATTTAGAGTATTAACAGAATCTAATCTAGGTGAATTTTAACCCCAAAGCATCAACTCTATGACCTTGCATCCCTCCACTGGAGTTTAGGGTAACCCAGCTCATGAAGGAGAAAACCAATCAAAGTGGTCTAGATAGTGATGGATTCCTTTGTTCAGATTGCTAGAGGCTGCTGAACCTCAGGATCAATTCATGTTCTCATCAGGAGGGGCTCAGGGCTTTCAGCCTGTCTCCTCATTTTATAGTCCATTCCCTCATTAATTGTTTACCAATTAGGGTTGACTTTCAACTGTCAGGGACATCTCCTTTTCCAAAGGTATTAAGGCATTCAGTGATCTCCAGGATTTTATGTTTGGTTACTGTGAGAGACCAATGACCATCAACTTATTAATTATCAGCTAACTTAATTAATAAATTGATTAGTAATTTCCCAGAAAGTATCTCTCAGGCTTTTCATTTGTCTCAGCCCTGTGGCCCCAATATCTTGGGAACCTCAACCAAAGCTAAGGCTGAGAGGGGATATGGGGATAGAAACAGTGAGTGGTCCCAAAAATCAGATCAGCAGATATTAGGTACCTTATCTAAAAAAAATAAGTATATGGAGAACAAAAGTCACAAATCCTAGGCTTTTCCTCCCCCTCTTCTGGATGGACCAAGTCTCTGATCTCAGTGATCTAGTCTGAGTGATGCCAAATCTTTGTGTCTATGATGGGTAGCTTGATACAAGGCAGGGATGATGGAAGATGTCTGCAGAGGCTTCTAAGGGGGCAAAGATTTGGCATCATCTTTTTGGTGTGAAGAGAGAAGTCTCAATGAGTGATCCAGGGAATAAAATGGATAACAGTGTTGGTGCCTGTGTATCATGTTAGTTCCAGTAACAGGTTACATGCAGAGAGGATTATGATCTCTTAGTCACTTTACTACAGATGACCCTTATTCATGATGCAAAATTGCTGCTGGTGCCTGAAGTGTCATCATGTGTGTTGTGGCCATGATGTCCCTGGCACTGCTCCTCTTCATCCTCATTCACTTGTATGAGGAGACACATTGTGAATGCTAAAGATCTGATATCATTTATGCCATGGGCCAGATCTTTGAGATCTATACCTTGGTCCTTCCGAAGGTGAGAAGAAAAAGCTAAGATCTATGGCTTTTGTTTTCCCTCACATATTTTTTCTCCTTTTTCCTTTTAGCATTTCTTTCAGAGGGAAATGTTAAAATTTTTGTTATTGTTGTTCTGTTTGTATTATTTTTACCTTTTTGCCCCCTCTCCTTTTTAATACTATCCTAACTATGCTAGGAAAATTGTCCACTAAAAACCTTGAAAGCATTTAAATGATTGATCTTTTCTCTCTTTAGGGCCTTGTTGGCATGGGGTGGTGTGAGATAAGACCAGGATTCCCACCCCTCCTCCAACATTAGTTAGATTAATTTTCTCTGAAAGATGACAGAATTGTCCCCAAGGCTTGAATGGCTCATGGAGTCAAGGCTTAAATTTTACCTGCTTGATGCAACTTCCTTGGTCACATTGATGTAGCTTCCTGGCCCTAGGAGAATAAAAGATCTCATCCACATAAAGTCACTTGACCCCTCCAACTTGGTGGGTGTCTGAAGACCACTAGAATAACTACCACCTGCTCTGATGACAAAGACATACCTCCATATGGAGATGGGGAGGCTGCATCTTCTCAGGCTAAATGCTGAAGGGACAGCTGGGTGGTGCAATGGCTACAGTGCTGGGCCTAGACTCAGGAAGAAATCTTTCTGAGTTCAAATCTGGCCTCAGACACTTACTAGCTGTGTGACCCTGGGCAAGTCACTTAACCATCTTTGTCTCAGTTTCCTCATTTGTAAAATGATCTGGAAAAGGAAATGGCAAACCACTCCAGTATCTTTGCCAAGAAAACTCCTAAGGGGGTCACAGTGTTGGATATGGCTGAACAACAACATCCTTGTTGCATATCCGTTCTATACTATGGCTAAGTAAGCTTCCTTTTGTTAACTGTTGAATGATTTAGGAGTGCCTAATTAATTCTAACATCAAACCCAAATGAATAGATTACCAGCCTGAGTCTGATCCACCCCTAACATAGGTCCTAGGGTTAAATCCAACAATGCTGGCTGCCACTTCAGTTCAGCTGAGTTCAGTTCAACTCAACAATCATTTATTGTTTACTGTATTCCAGGTTCTGGTGATATAAAAACAAAATAAAACATTTTTTGCCCTCTAAGAGTGTATATTCTCCTGGGGTGGTAGGAACATCATGTATATAAAAAGTAAATACAAGATCTATCCATCCATCCATCCATCCATCCATCCATCCATCCATCCATCCATCCATCCATCTATCTTTCCATTCATCCATCCATCCATCTATCCATCCATCTATGTATCTGTCTATCGGATTTGGTGGTGATGGGCACAGGGCTAACATGCAGGGAAGTTTCTTAACAACAAAAGAGGTTTCAGAGAACATATGGAAAGGTAACATATGGGACTGGGAAACTGCCAGACTGGCACTAATATGGTTGGGATATGGGAGAAGGCAATGGTGGTTAGGAAAGGGAATTTGGGACTAGGAAACCTATGCTTTAGAATCACAGGACTTCTGAATGGAGCCATCATGTGGTAAACTGTCCCACCCTTGACAGTAGCAAAGATAATCTTGATTTGATTATCAGCCCTTGAGAAAGAGGCAGAAGGTAATGGCATAGGGATCATACCCATGGAAGTGAAGATATCCAGTTCCTGGTCCTTGTTAAAGTTCCAAGTATGGATCGGAGGAGTCCTAAAGATAGGATTCTTAAAAAGGGATGAGGCAAATAGGGTGGTATCTACACTGATTCATTTAATTCTCCCACCATCTGGTGAGACTTTTAGTGACTGACATTCAGACTCCTTCACTTGTCCTTTCAGCTGGTTCTTTTAGCCAAGTGACTATTTCACAGGCTGGTCAATGGGAGGTGGGAGGGAGCAGCTTTTGATCAAGACAGGTTTCTGAGTAAGAGTCATAGATAAAACAAGTAAAATGAGAAGAAGAAGCAAAAACTTATTCCTCTCTTCTAAATTCCCTCTGGAGTTCTGACTTGGTTCTTTATTTTACCTGTAAGGGGAGGCCTGATGACAGCAACCTTTTTGTTCAGGTTCAGTGTTAGGATGAGACATTTGTAAGTCATTGAACAGTTAACAAAAAGGGGTTTATATTGCCCTAACTACAAGGTAATTCAAAAAGGATACAGTGACACAGTTTCTATAGACACAGCCCCCTCCTTGTCTCTATAACAAGACAGGATGTGGTGACTCACGTGTTTTTCAGATACTAGTCTTGTCAGAGGGATCCCTACCCCACGTGGGGCAAACTTTTGTGACCCAAGTTGACTTGGAAGCAGCATCTACACTTGGAAGAGCCCACCAAGGGGAAAACTGATTTCAATCTCCATCTCTATCAGGTATAAGTCTCTTTAAGACACCTCCTTCTGCCTTCTAGGTAAGGGGAGAAAAGTCATTCAACTTCATGCTAGTCTCCTCCCCTGTCCTCTTCCTGTCTGTAGGAGGACAGAAACACCATTTCCATTGAACTTCCAACTTCCTTTGTCCATCTTCTGACCTAGCTTGAATCTAGAGCAAGGAGGGAAATACCATTCCACCAACTCCCCCTCCCCTGAGCTGGCTAAGCACTCTGAGATCAAACCTCTAGAGATGATGATAACCTACCTACCTCAACCCATTCCTCGATGATCAACACACTCCTGTCTGGTTATACCTAACTTATCCCACTGACTTTGAACCCCTAGCTATAATTTTTCACTGCCCTTCCCATTGTCCCACTCTAAATCTACCTACCTGTACAGTCTCCTTTGCGGGATCTTCATCTAGGTGGCACCTGATAATGTTGGTTTTCCCCCAGGGCTCTGTCCTGGGATCACTTTTCTTCTCCTAACAATATTTCTCTTCATGATCCCAATAGCTCCAAAGTTTTCAATGATCATATGTATGCTGATAATTCTCAGATCTACTTATCCAGTCCTAACCTCTCTCTTGGTGTCCAGACTTGTCTCTTCAACTGCCTATTGTACATCTTGAACTGGATGTACTGTAGATGTTCTGTAGACATATTTAAACCCAACATGTACAAAACAGAATTCATTATCTTTCTCCCTACATCTTTCTCACTTCTGAACTTCCCTTTACTGTCAAGGTTGTGTTAGATGAACTCTCATGTTCCTTCCAACTCAAAGTCTTTGATCCTATGAGCTCTAATAATGTATGATTCTAAATTATTCTTTCCCAACCTCTGTTTCCTCACCTGTAAGAAGGGGATAATAGGGATAATATTAGCACTGCCTACCTCCCAGTGATTATTGTAAGGATCAGGCAAGATAATGTATGTGAAAGGCTTTGTAAATCTAAAAGCACTAAATCTATTATATCAGCTACCAACAAAGCCAGGTATAAATAGAAGGAAATGAGTCTGGTCATGTATACTTACATACATTTCACATCAATCTAATCTTAGGTTCAGTTCCAACTAATAATAGCTGTTCAAATTTATGTAACATTTAAAAGCTTATAAAGCACTTTTTTCTTAACTACTCTTTGCAGTCTATTATTCCTCCCATTTTTACAGACGAGGAAACTGAGGCTCAGAGAACTGAAGTGACTTGCCCTAGGATTTAGGCCCCAGATTATACTGGCCAGCAATATTAACTGATATTCACATACCCTATTAAAGTTTGCAATATGATTTATGTTGTCATTTCAGTATCCCCATGGCATAGTGAATAGAAGTCTAGACCTGGAGCCAGGAAGACCCAAGTTCAAATTTGGACTCAGAAACTTACTAGATGTGTGACTCTGGGCAAGTCTGTTAAACTCTGTATGCCTGAGTTTCCTCATCTGTAAAATGGTCGTAACAATTAAAGTTACTCTCAGGGCTGTTGTGAGATCAAATGAGATATTTGTAAAGTGCTTAGCAGAGTGCCAAGAATAAAGTAGCTTATAAATAAGTATAACTATATAATGATAATGATTATATAATAAATATGATAATATATAAATATATATATTATGTAAAAGCAGAAATATATTTTAAATTTTTCTTTCCTTCCCTCTCCCCTTTCTCCAGGTACTAAGGCACATAATATTATCCCTACTTTGAGAAACAAAGGCCTGAGAGGTAAGTGACTTGCCTATGGTCATGTGTCTAGTAAGCATCTGAGGTAGGATTTGAATCCAGTTCTCCTTGACTCTAGCCCTCTTTTAGGCACTCATTTGGCACCTAACACATGCTGCCTTGGATATCTCTTATATTGTCTTGCAGTACTTAATTTCCATGTCTATATGCCCTATTTCCACAATTGGCCTACCTACTCTAGATGTTGTCAGCTCAGAACATAGCCACAGGACATTAAATAGGAATTGATGGGAACTGGGTGCAGTGTTGAATCTCTACTATAGATTGATGCCCGGCTGTCCAATGATCAGTTGGCAGTTGTAGCTGCCTGATCTAATGAGACGTTGACTCTTCTTGGAACTTACTTTTGCTCATTTTCCCTTGAGAACTGCCTCCGTCCCAGCAGAGGGTTAGCAATCCTGCCACGGGTCCTCAGACTAAGTGGAGATTGTGTTGAGTCCTGGTCTTTGATACTGTAATTTCCAGTGAGGCATCCGATCCACCTGTTCCCTGAAGGGCCTCTGTGGCTTCTGAGTAGAGGTCCACCTGGTCCTAGGGCTGGGAGGACTTTCATTCCAACACCTGAATGATCCTGACTTCAACCTGCATGACTAGCTGCCTTATAGCAAGGAACAGGACATTATGTTGGCAGAGACTGTCCTATTTATCTTTGTATTCCATATGGAGACTTAACAGGCTCTCAGTAGATACTTTTTGAATAAACACTAGAGAAAGAGTGAGTGAACGAATGAATGTAATTTTCTTTTGTGGGAGTCATTCAGTATGCGGGTGGGTTTTGGCTTGAGGGGTAATAAACTGCAACCCAACCTAGTGGTTAGAATCCTGAACTACATGTCAGGTCTGGTGTCTAATCTTCTATGCACTGATGGAAGTGGAGTATCTTAAAGAGGCCCCAAGACCTTACTGTCAAATGAGGCACTGGAAAGGACTTTTGGACCTATAGAAAATGACAAGCTTTCTGAAATCCAGGCATGCAAAGTAGCTTTTGAGATCTGAGTAGATATTTCTCTCTGAGTGTGTTTATGCTAACCTCAGGCAGTGACACGGTAGATAGAAAGTTGGACCTAGAGTCAGGAAAACTTGAGTTCAAATCTAGCCTGGGATATTAGGTATGTAATCCTGGGAAAGTCATGCATAAAACGGGGATAATAATAAGACCTACTTCTCAGGATTGTTATGGGGATAAAATGAGCTAATTCTTTGTAAAGCACTTTGCAAATCTTAAAGTGCTAGGTTATTGCTAGGCATTATTATGCAAAGAGGAGAGGTACTAGAGGGTGTATGTTTGCTGATGTTAACACTTATAAAATTTTTGCATCAATTAAAGGGCAATGGAGAGGTGCATGATGGGCCTGAGGAGGCTAAAAATGTAAGAAACAAGCAATTTCATAAGTTCTGTAAAGCTGAAGGGTCAAATCCAGGGCCCCCTGGATTCATGTGGCACACATACTTTGAAAAAAAAATGATGTTGGCAGCTGAGTGGAGAATGGATTGGAGCAGGGAGAGGTCTGAGTCAGGAAGACCATTCAAAAGGTTACTGCCATAGCAGAAGTGTGGGGTAGTTGTATTTTGGGCCTTTAAGAGGATCTGTTAAAGATACTACAGAGTTTGCATTTCTCCTTCCTATCTGCTTTCGGAAAGAAAAATAGTTCCATGGAAAAGCACACTCATCTCATTTGACTTTTATCCATTTCCCTCCTGTAAATCCCAGAGGGGATCAACTCATCTTCTTGGTCTCTTGAGTTGAGGTGGCTAGGAACATCTTCCTAGCATAGTAAGGAGGGAAATTTTGCTGACTCTAGAGGAAGAAGGCCAGGGTTCAAATCCTGCCTGTGATACTCATTTGTGTGATTTTGGAGAAGTTATATAACTTCCCTGTGCCTCAGTTTCCTCATCTGTAAAATGATGGTCTTGGGCTAGATGACTTCTGAGGATCCTCTAGCTTTTTGGGTCTATGGTCCAACATAAACATTCAGAGTATCTATTGCTCTTTACTCTTGTTTTATGACTGCTCATCTAGTTCATCAGTGGTAATACAGATCTCTTATTTCACAGCATAGGGGACTCCTTGGTAAAGCAACTCCCTCTATCAGTGTAAATCACAACCTCCTCTGAAACTTATGATCTGAAAGAGTTACCTAGAGCTCTGAAAGATTACAGATTAGATGATGCTAACCCTAATAATTTTAAGGGCTAAATAACTAGTAGGTATCAAAGGTGGGACTTTCACCTAAGATCTTCCTAGGTACAAAGCTAGTTCTCCATACACTACACCACTGTTTTGCTTGTTATTGGCAAAATATGAAAAAAAGATTTGATTTTTCTGTTACGTAAGGGAATGGGTCCCAAGGTTTTGGATCACCATGGCTTTCTGTACTTTTCCATTGTGACTTTTGCTAATCTGAGCCCTTACCTGAAGAGGAAGCCTGAATGACCAATATATCATCATTATTACTATTTACTGAAGGTCTACTGTGTAGCACATTGTGTTAGGGCCCAAAAGTATATAAAGAAGTCAAGTCGACAAATCATTTATCAAGTGCCTGGCATTATGCTAAGTCCTGGGGGATACAAAGAAAGGCCAAAAAAAGAAAGAAAGAAAGAAAAAATATCTGCTATATTCAGGAGCTCTGAGTGCAATGGGGGAAACAACATGCAAGCAAATATGTACAAATAAGATATATGCCTATATATCTTACAGATATATGTTATAGATATACAGATATAGATATATAAATATATATCCATCTTATTTGTACATACTTACTATATTATATGTGCATATATGTGTGATATATAGATATTATTATATATATGATTAATTGGAGATAATTTCAGAGGGAAGGCACAGAATAAAGGGAGATGTTGGGAAAGGCTTCTTGCAGAAAGTAGAATTTTAGCTAGTACCTGAGGGAATTCAAGAGGCAGAGATGAGGAGGAGAGCATTTTAGGCATTAGGGAATATCACTGCATTGCAGAGAGCAAATAGAGAGGGGAGGAGTAAAGTGTAAGAAGACTAGAAAGGTGGTAGGAAGGGGTCAGGTTATGAAGACTTTGAACACCAAATAGAAGAATTTATATTTGATCCTGGAGGCAATATGGAGCCACTGGAAGGGTGTGGGGGAGTGTGTGTGTGTGTGTGATATGATCAGACCTGAACTTTAGGAAGATCATTTTGACAGATGGGTGGAGGATGGAATGGAGTAGGGAGAGATGTGAGCCAGACCCACCAGTCAACTGTAATAATAATCTAGGAGTGAGGGGATGAGGGCCTGTGGTGGCAGAGTGGTGGCAGTTTCAGGAGAGAGAAGGGAGGAAGATATGCTTCCTTTTGCAAAGGTTAATTTGCAGAGGTATAACCAGCCTTGGCAATAGCTTGGATGTGGAGGGTGAGAAAGAGTGAGGAGTCCAGGAAGACTCCTAGGCTGTGAGCCTGGGTGACCGAGAGGATGGTGGTGCCCTCAGTGTAATAGAGGGGGAGGGATGTGGAGGAAAGAGAATCAGTTGAGTTTCAGACAAACTGAGTTTAAGATGTATAGGGATTATCCAGTTTGGGATTTTGGAGATAAGAGACTGGAAGTGACGAGAGAAGTACAAAATACACATGTTCTTCTTGAAGAGATGATGAGCTTGAGACTGAAGCCTAGTGGGAGAATCTAGACTTTGTCAGTGAAAGGAGTGCTCATACTGGCAAAAATCTGAAATGCCAAATTATCACTGCTTATCTCTGTCACAGGTACAGAAAAGCCATTGAAGACAATGACATAAATATACCCAAGTGAGATGTGTTTTGCAACTAAATTATTAATAATAATACATAATAATAAGATTTTTAAAGCAAATAAAAATTTGCATTCATACAGTATCACATCTAAACATGACAAAAGTCCTGTGAGGCAGATACTAGAGCTATTGACATTCCTATTTTACGGGTGAAGAAATTTAAGATTCAGAGTTTAAGGGGCTTGCCTATGGCCATGGAGTTACGGTCAGAACTGGGATTGAACTCAGAGCTTCCTAAGTCTTCGTCAAGCACTCTAGTCACCAGGTCACGTTGCCTTTCAAGGAGAAGATAATTAAAAATACAAATCATGAGAATCTAAGGGATAAATGATCCAGACCTGGCACAAAATGCTACTGGAGTTCATAAAAGAAGTGATCTTTCAAGGACTGAGGGTCAGGCAGGCTCAGAGTATTCAGAGGTCCTTTGGGAAATACCCAGACTGATTCAGAGAACATAACAGACCTCAGCTATGTGGATGGAACTTGACAAATTTTAGAAGGTCTTACCAAGCTGGAAAAGTTTGCACCAGTGAAAAACTGTCATCTGAGGATCAACCTAGTTAAGTGTAGAGAAGCTGATAATTAGAAGATTGACCACTCTTTGTCCTGGAAGGGATTTCTGGGATTTGGGAGGGATGATGTCTGTCTCTTGTTGGGTCAAGTGTAAATGGATTGGCATCCTAATCGATGTTCTCATGATAGAACTGACTTTTTAGAATTCTTGTATTTTTTTTCCTTTCATGTTTCTGATTTTTCAGTCATGTTTCTCATTATTTGTCATCTCCCTTGATTCACTATCCTTTGCAATACTAGAACTTTGTGTGTGTGTGTGTGTGTGTGTATGTGTGTGTGTGAATGTACTCTTCTAAGCCTTTTATATGATAAAAGCCCTGTTTCCAGCATTAATCATTGTGATTAATGTGATTCTCCTAATAACCTTTTTCTACTTGGGAAGGTTCCAGTTATGGCTTTATTGTGTGTCTTGGCTGTGAGCCATTTTCTCATCCAATGGTCCTGCTTTTCATTTGTTTCATGATTTTACTCCATGGATATTAACCTCTCTTTTTACTTACATTGAGTAGAGAAATCTGTCAATCTACATCTTACACCCATTGCTCATAGTTTTGTGTACTGGGGCCAGGCAGAATTAGCTGGATTCCTTTTTCTGTGTAACCACCTGGCCTTCTCTTCTAGCTCATCATATAGGAAAAGGTGATGCTCTTATTTTTTTTTCTGAACTGGACAAGTATGAAGGAGTCAATTTAATCCTCTTCCCAATGTGAGATAAGGAGAGAGCAGAAATGATCATCCCTGTTTGCAAGTTGGCCCTGGGCCATAGACTCTAACAGGCCAAGTTTGTTTTCAGTATCCCAAGCCTCTCTTTTCTATATTCTTTTCCACTGTTTTGTCTAAATCTTATACTTTTTCCCTTCTTCCATGCTGAATAAAACTTCCTTCTAGGAAAGGACCTGATAAATTCATTCACTCTGATTTGTCAAAAGTCCCATGTAATGTCAAGGTAGGAAAGGAACCTTACAAATCCTCTAGTCCTAAGCACTCCTTTGACTTAGGAAGAACTCATTGAACTTTAACGGTTATCTGCTTTAAGGAACATTAGCACTTTTGACAGGGATTAAAAATGTTGCCCCCAAATGGTAACTCTGTGGAGGATTCAGGTATCAATCAATTGCTGCTCCTGCTGGTTATGAAGGTGGTTGATTCTTGGGCAATGAGGAACCTTCCTGGTGCCCTTGAAATTGTATGTTGTAGGTGACTGGTTCCTTACGAGACCAGCCCAGCCAATCTGATGGATGGGCAGCCAATATGAAATGGCTTTGGGCATCAAATTCAACTCTGCAAAATCTAGACTGGCTGGAATTCCCCAGCTTCCTATGAAGGAAGGACTTAAAATGCAGAGGCAAAAAGATTACCAAATTTCTAAAAACAAGTTTCTTTAGAGTCTTTGCTTATCAAATCAAGAGGTGTCCTTTAAACAAGCAAACAAACAAAAAAAGGGATAGGGGTGGGGATAGATCAATGACCTGAAGACCCCCACCCCCCCAAAAAAAAACCATACACAGCAACCACAATCTGGCTCTTGGAAAAAAAAATATGTTTACAATCTACTGGGAAAAGTTAGGTAGAATGTAATTTTTTATTTTCCCCCCAGATTAAGTCTTCTGTGTTCCTTCATTTGTAATGCCCTTTGGAGATTTGAGCAATCTTTCTTCTTTTTAGGGTTCCCTAAGATTTTGCAAAAGGTTTGATAGATTTGTGATTATCTAATCCAATTTACCTGGTAAAAGGGTAATTTTTTATCCTCTTCTTTTCTATTATTTCTCTGTGAACTGATCATTTCTTACAGTCATTACATTCTTTACCCCCACCCTCTAGAATTTCTAATGCAGTATTGATATTAAATCTCCAAAGAAAGTATGAATTGGTATAAAATGATGGCTACATTTTGAGAGGATCCAATTTATGAGTAGATTAGGGAGCAACTATATGTTGTCCCTATTCACCACTAAAGACACCAGTATAAGGACATCTCAGTTAAACTGATGGAGGGAGGGGGAGACTGTGAAATGTCTTTGGATTGGACCAAGCGTCCTTTTTCATGGGAAGTTATTTTTTTCTCTAAAGTTTTAAAATCAACATGAGGAAGAATGAGGGAGATATGAGGAGATAGCAATTAAGTCACTGAACTTAGGAACAAGGAAGGGAGAACCACAGTTAGTGCATACCCTTCCCTGTCTAGTGTACTGTGGAGGAGAGGAAGGTGTCAGCAGCAATGGTGGCAGCCCTTAACATTTCTGCCTTTGTGCTCCACTGAAAAGTATTCTTTTGGGTGCCAATTTCAAATAGAAACAGGCCTTTAAAAATGTTACCAGGTAAGGCTCCAGAACAACTTAGTCAATTGTGATCTGCTGGTAGGAAAATTTGAATAAATACTAACAATGGAAAAATTTAATTTCAAGAAGTGTTCACTAACCTTCTGCTATGTGCCAAGCACTAGACTGGGGTGCTGGGGATACAAAATCAAAAATGAAACAATTTCTGCCCTCAGAGAACTGACTTTCAGTGTGCACATAGGTAAGCAGATACAAAATCATTTTAGGAGGGATAGAATCCTAATAACTAGGGTATCAGGAAAAGGCTCATGTAGGAGGTGGCACTAGCACTGATTCTTGAAGGAAGCAGGAGTTCTGAGCGAGGAAGGAAGAAGGAATATACTATCAGCATGAGGACACAGTCTGTGCAAAGAATGGAGAAAAGAAAGGTTTTGTTGGATTCAGGGAATACCTAGTAAGTTAAAATTTGGATGAAATGTAGAACATGTAAAGGAAGTAACTTTGGGGTGTGATAGATAAGGTGCTGGATTTGGAGTCAGGAAAATCTGGGTTCAAATCATGTCTTAGATTCTTAACTAACTGTCTGACCCTGGGAAAGTTAACCTCTCTGTCCCTAAGTTTCCTCATCCGTAAAGTGAGAGATTTGTATTCAATCACCTCTAAAGTCCATTTGACTCCAAACATTTATTAAAATGAATATTACAAATTGTTTTTATAAGTAATTGGGAATATAGGTATATATGTGTATATATATATATATATATATATATATATATATATATAACATGACAAGCAGGATGGTTTCAGAAACACTTGGAAAGACTTACATGAAGCGATGCAGAGTGAAGTGAACAGAACCAGGAGAAGATTGCACACAGTAATGGCAATTTGTACCATGATCAACCATGAATGACTTAGGCTATTCTCAGCAATTCAATGATCCAAAACAATTCTGAAAGAATTGATGAAAAGGGCTGCCTACCACCTCTAACACATGATGCCAGTAAGCTGATGAGATGCTGGTATGAACTGCATAGGTGATCTCAAGGGAAGGGTGGGAGAGCGGCTGTTCAGCTTGGGCTGAGGTGGGATTCTCCTGACTCACTTTCCCCACTGACACCTGGCAGACTTTAGGCCTGACTGAATGCAAGTGGACAATCTAATCCTGCCTGGAATTGACATGAAGTTGGAGAGATATTGTATCCCTGCAACGTCCTTAGTATTGGTGGCAATTTCTTATAGTCAAAAGGTTTGTAAGCTTAATACCAGATCCATTCAATTATAGATTATGGGTAGGGGAACATCCGAGGTTGTCTAAAATTAAGCTATTAGGCATAGGACTTTAGACCAAGAACGGCAAGTTAGGGTCCTTTAATTCTTAGTAATACTATGGAGTAATACTATTAGGTCAAGAGCTTGTGAAGTTAACAACAGAAATATTGTTTGTGTCTCAGTTGGTTTATGTTTTTTAAAAAATTATTTTGTGGACCATATTGTAAATGCTTTAAAAAGAAGTATCACCTGTCCAAAAGTTTGAATTGCTTTATCTGTTATAAACTGTGTTAAAAATAAATAATAATAAAAGTAAAAAAAATAAAAAAAGTGCTGACTACCTCCAGAGAAAGAATGGATGGAATCTGAATGCATACTTTTTTTTCAACATGGCTAATATGGAAATATGTTTGGCATGACTGTATGTGTATAATCTATATTAAATTGCCCGACTTATCAAGAAGGGGGGTGGGAAATGAGAGAGAGAATTCAGAACTCAAATTTTAAGAAATATAGATGTTAAAACTGTTTTTACATGTAATTGGAAAATAAAATATAAATATTAAAAAAATCCATTTGAGGTTGAGATCTATGATTCTATAAAATAAGATGAAATATTTAGGAAGAGCTAGCTTGTGGAGGATTTTAAATACTATAGAGAGGAGTTTTATTTTAGATGTACTATGAATAACTGAAGATATTTATCTAGAGTCTAGACTCTAGAATTATATAGTCATAATGTATGTTTTATGAATATTAATTTGGCACTTGCTTGGAAGATGGAAGAGAAGCAGGGAGATCACTCAGGATGCTATTACAATATTCCAGGTGGGTGCAAATATGGGTCTGAGTCAGGTCAGTGGATAAGTATAAGTATGTCAGATAAAAGGATGGAAATGAGAGGTATTTTGAAAGAAGAACCAGTAAGAGTTGGCAAGTGATTAAACATGGGAAAAACAGAGAGGGAAGAGCCCAAAATAAACTTCAAGTTTATAATTTGATGTGACTGGCACCCTGGTAGCAAGGGGGACATTTGGAAAATGGATAGGTTTTAAGGAACATATAATGACTTCTTTTTTGGACAAATCAAATTGGAGAAGATGATGATAACAAGTCCAAGTAGAGATATTCTGCAAGCAGTTGGTGATGAGGTACAAAGGCAGCTAGCTAGGTGGTGAAGAGGACAGAGATAGGACCTGGAGTCAAGAAGACCTGAGTTCAAATTTGACCTCAGACATTTACTAGCTCTGTGACCCTGGATAAGTCACTTAACCTCCATTTGCTTTAGTTTTCTCATCTATAAATAGGAATAATAATACTGCCTAACTCTCAGGGTCATTATGGGGATCAAATGAGATAATAATTTTAAAATACTTGGTACTAACATGTGCTATATAAATGTTAACTCTTGTTATTATTAATGCAGAACTGGAATTAATGAGGAAGATTAAAAATAAATATAAATCTGAGAATCATCTGCAAAGGTAATGATCATTGAACTCATAGAAGGTGATGAGATCACCAGGAGAAAGTCAGAGAAAAGAGAAGTGGATTCAGTAGAGAACCTGGAGAGACAGCTATATTTAAGTATGAGAGATGGACAACAAAGCAGCAAAGAAGAAGTGATATAAAAGATATAAAATTCTCTGGGAAAGGGGATCTAAAGGTGAGGTTTCCCTCTCATTGTCAGAAAAGCTACAGCAAGGAGAATGTGGTTAGCATGGTGACATGAAAGGTCGTAAAGTAGCTTAGCTTCTCTAAATTGACTCCAGCAAAATTCTAAAAAGGGTGGCAGATTTAATAATTATCACGAAGATTGAGGAAAAACATAAGTAAGCCTCTGCATCCAATCTAGGACTACACCGTAATTTAACCAAATGCCACAGGGGAGGGTCTTGAGAAAGAAGAGTGTTGGAAATCAACCTAAGCTCTGGTTAATGGACCTGAGCACAGTCCATTCCTGTGAACCCACTAACACTGAAGAGATAATTTTGGAGTGAGTTATTAGACTGATCTCCTTGAGAGTGGGGAATTTTTTTCCTTTTGTCTTTGTATTCCCAGTGCTTAATACAGTGCCTGGCATATGAAAAAAATGTACTTAATAAATGCTTGTCAACTTGACTGAGAGCAGTTTAAGTTGAATGATGAGTTTGGAAGTCAGAATGCAAATGGTTTGATAGTGAAAGTAAAGAAAGTGGAGTGAAAATATAGAAAGACACTTTGGCTAAGCTAAGTGGACAGATTCTTCACAATTTTGACTGAGAAAGGAAAGGAAATACGTACAATAGATGGCAGGGACAGGAAGATCTGGTGAGGGTCTCTTAAACACAGGAGAGATACAGGTATGTTTGGAGGAAGTAAAGAACCAACCAGTCAGTGGAGAGTGTGAAGATTAAAGTCAGATTGGGTTTGATTGTAGGGGCAATTAGTTGGAGAAGACTAGAAGGGTGGGTTGAAGGGTACATGTAGAGGGGTTGACCTTTGCAAAAAGGGCTAACCCTTCATCAGAGAATGGAGTGATGGAAGAGATAGTGAGGGATGATGTCAGAGAGGTGTGAGAAGAGGAGAAGGGCTGAAGAGGAAGCTCTCTATACTTCAAAGAGATCCGACAGATGACCCACATGCACAAAAATGTGTAGGGTAGCATTTTTTATTATAGAAAGAACTGTAAATAAAGTGAGTTTGTATGAACTGAGAATGGCTGAATCATGCTCTCTGAATATAATGGAATGTTATTAAATAATAACAAAATGACGAAAAGGACAGATTCAGAGACACCTTGGAGGACTGATATGAAGTGCTGTAGAGTGGAGTGAGCAGAACCAGAACAATTTGCATAATGAGTACAATACCAGAGGAAGACAACTTTCAGATATCTAAGAACTCTGACCAATGAAATGAGCAATCATGACTCCAGAAGAGTGATGATGAATCATGCTTTTCACCTCTTGGCAGAAAGCCTGGGCATGGTGGCGCATTCTTTTAATCCTTGCTGCTGGTGGAAAATGAGGTTGGGGGATCACTTGAATTCTGGAGCTCTGAGTTTAAGTAGTGCTAAAGCAGATCAGGTTTCCATACCTAATATGGTTGATCCCCAGCAACTCAGGACTACCAGACTTCCTAAGAACGGGCAAAATGGCCCAAGTCAGAACACCAGAACAAAGTAAACCTTCCGTGCCAATCAGCATTGGCATCAGTTCTGTTAGTAGCTGTTGCACTTTCAGCCTGGGAAAGATAGGAAGGCCAATCTCAAAATCAAAACCAAAAATTCACAAAATTGGACTTGGGCAAGTGGAGTAGTGGAGGTACTATTTTGCTGTATTTAATATATATTTAAAAATAACCCCAACTGTGTAAAAGAGAATCAGAGTTTCATGTATAATCTTCATTTTTGGTTTATCTTTTTTATGCAGAGTTTCTTTTTTGTTGATATTTGTCAAGTTCATAATTAGTTTTTTTTTAAAGCTAGAGCAAGATAACAGGCACATGGGATAACATGCAAATGGGAGTAAGAAGTATCTCAACTGGATAAACTATGATTTTAATCATGTGAAATGTGTGCAACTATACCTGAGAAGAAGGAAATATCTCATTATTTCCTATAACTGCTTAACACACACTATAAGAAAAATCTTCACTTACTCTTTTAAAAATGACTAGATGCATTACAAATTCATGTTATACAATCTCAACTGGGTCCTTATTGTAACAGCAAGGCAGTCTTTATATCCCTCCCTAATTGATTCCTTGTTTCATTTTCCATAGAAACTATTTTAAACCTTCTTTTCCCTCCTCAAGCCTCCCACACTTCCTCTAAACACTTCCCTCTACCCCCTTAGCTGAGGAGAATTTCTCTTACTAAGAAAAGTGACGCCATTCAAAGTGAGTGCCCCTTTCTGACATTCTCTTCCTCTCAAAACTCACTGACATAATTTTGTACTCCCTCTACTTTTCCCCCAGTTTCTGACAAAGGGGTAGTCCTTTACCTTTCCAAAGCAAAACTCTACATTCACTCCTGTCTTCTCTAGCAGATGGCAACCTTAGTCATGCCCTACCTTCTTTCTTGAATGTTCATTCTACTGTTTTTTTCTCTAATGCCTTTAAAACACGTTAAAAATCTATTCTAAAAATCGAAACGAAATGAAACCTCCAAACCTTCACTAGACTTTACAATCCCCTCAAACTATCATTCTATATTTTTCTTTTCCTTTTCAACCAAATTCTTTGAAAAAGCTGACTGCACTTGCCTTTACTTTCTTTTCACTCACTCAGTCTGAAGTCTTTTGTAATAAGACTTCTGATTTTATCATTTAACTGAAAATTCTCTCAGATCACCATTCATCTCTCAATTTTCAAGTCTAATTTTTTTCTCAGTCCTCGTCCATCTCACCCTGTCTAATATAGTTGGCACTGATTAATACTCTCTCTGGGCTTTTGCAACACTCCTGTCTCCTGGTTCTTCTGTTTGAGCAGTCCTTTTAAGTCTCCTTTGCTTCTTCAATATCTATATCATACTCTCTAATTGTGAGTATTCCCCAAAATTCTGTGGTATTCTCTTCTCCCTGAAAACTCTCTCTCAATAATTTTATTAACTTCCTTGTATTTAACAATCACCTCAAGTGAGTTGACTCTCTCTCTCTCTCTCTCTCTCTCTCTCTCTCTCTCTCTCTCTCTCTCTTCCTCTCTCTCTCTCTCTCTCTTCCTCTCTCTGTCTCTCTCTGTCTCTCTCTCTCTTCCTCTCTCTTTCTCTCTCTCTCTCCCACACACACACACACACACACACAAACACATCTAACCTAAGTGTTGGATTATTATCTCTAACTTTTTTAAGGTTCTCTTTTGGTCCTTATTTCTTGTTTGTTTTTGTTAGATTCATCTAATTCTGAAAGAGATATGCTAAAGTCCCCTACTATTAAAGTTTTGTTATCCATATCTCTCTGCAGTTTGATTTACTTTTTCCTTAGGTATTTAGGTCGTATAGAATTTGGTGTAAATATTAATAAATCCTTATATTGGTTTACTATCTATGATGCCTTTAAGCAAAATGTAGGCTCCCTGATTATCTCTTTTTCATCTTGTCTATCTTTACTGTCACCTTGTCTTATATCATGACTCCAACCCCTTCATATACAGTCCTCATTTTTTGTTTATCTTTTTTTTAATGAGATTGGTTTCTCCTCCTTGGATTCCCTTCCATCCTCTCATTTTCTAAGGTAATAGGGTCATTCGTTGTATTGCTGATTGATATACGTTCTTTGGGTAAATGCAACTAAAAGTGAGGGAGTGGGTGGTGAGGTACATGGGGAGAAAGGTAAATAGATTTTATTATTATTGTGACTTTTCCTGGAAAAAATTGGGGATTTTGAGTGAAAAAAAGCAATTTAACTTATTCATATTTTTGTATAGCTTCATCAAAGCAGACAATGAATTTCTGAATCCAGACCAATATCTACATGTGTATGCGTTATCAGTCCTGGTGGGAAGAAGCTTATAAGTAAGCGGGTACAGCTTTTATTTTGGTCAGTTGTTTCATGTCCTTCCTAATCTCATTGTTCTTCCCCTATGGGGCAGAGTTGAACTCACTGACTAGAGAGAAAGTCAAGCCTAAGGGAAATGCTGGGAAAAGAGTATTGCTGTCCACATGAGAATGGGGACCATACATGAGGGAATAACCAGCCCTGCTCCCCAGCCAAACATTTTCTGCTCCATACACCTGCTAGATTTGAAAGAATCTTAAAAACAGAAACAAACAAACAAGTAAATGTATGCTAAACTGCATATTCTATTACTTTGCTCATATGGTGGAGGGCAGCTAGGTGGTGTAGTAGATAGAGCAGCAGTGCAGGAGTTTGGAGGACCTGAATTCAAGTATCACCTCAGACATTGACACTCACTAGCTGTGACTTTGGCAAGCCACTTAACCCCAATTGCCTCATCCTGGGTCATCCTGATGAATATCTGGTCACTGGATTCAGATGGTTCTGGAGGGGAAGTGGGGCTGGTGAACTGCACAGCCCTTCCTCACTCAAAACAAAGTCAAGTACAAATCATGTCATTATTTCTCTGATGGCATGGTCTTCAGGAGCAAAGGATGAACACACACACAAACTGAGGGATCTAGGTATGGGCTAGTGGTTGTGCTGAAAAATACCAATTTGTGTGAGCAGAAGGTTTCAAGTGGCACTGACTGCTTTGATGAATTCACTTTGTGTACCAAACACCCCAATTAGCAACCAACAAAACACTTTTAATTGGGACACAAAGGTAGAAGAAGTGTTTTAGGTTGCCATAGTTTCAGATGTATGACTGTGTGCTTGGTTTCAGAAACCGTCTTTCTTTTTCCGATGTGAAATATTACCGAGAATGAACTCTGGTGACCAGAGTACATCTGGTATTCTGGGAGGAAAGAGGGAGTATAGGGAACAAGCTGGACTGAAGGCTGTGCAAAAGCAGTGACTGAGGGCACATTGCATTCCCGCTGGCAGCTTGCTCTTAATACCCAGTAATTCTCAGTTCCTTGGAAAGTCAATCCAGGGAATATGGGCACGTGCTTAAAATGAAGATGTTCCGCACATTTGGGAATGTGATGCCACTGACCCCCTGTCAATAAGACAAGCACTTTGTGGTGTTTTTCCAGTAAGTGGGGAGATGGGGTGATGGTGGTAGAATGTGAGCTGTCACTCCTACGCTACTGCCTGTTACCTCTTGCTACTAGGAAATTTATAAGAGGCAGCATCATGTAGAGCAAAGGGGGCTGGATCTGGATACAAAGGGCAAAGTTTCAAATTTTGGCTCTATTACTTGCTATCTATTGGACAAGTTACTTCTTTCTGCGCCTTATCTTCCTTTTCTGTAAAATGAGAATGAATAGGTTTTTAAAAATTATTAAGTACTTACTTTTAAGAAAGTGCTATCTCCCAATAAATTGCTAATCAATCAAAGAACATAATTAGGCTTAGTAGTCCATTATTTTTGATTTTACTTTGTGGTGCTTAGCTCATAGTAATTATTTAAGTGATTATTTACCTTAAGTAAGTACTCAGTAAATAATATTCGATTAGTATTTATTAATAGCTAGGTGATTCAATGAATAGAGCCCTGGGCCTGGAGTCAGGAAGACTCATCTTCCTGAGTTCAAATCAAATACTAGCTGTATGACCTTAGGCAAGTCACTTAGTTTCTGTCTCCCTTAATATACTAGAGAAGGAAATGGCAAACCACTCCAGAATCTTTGCTGAGAAAACCCCATGGACATTATGGTCCATGGTGTCATGAAGAATCAAATATAACTGAAAAATAATTAACAAGTACTTATTAGTTACTCAAGAACTTATTAATAAGTACTTAAAAAGTAAGTGCATATTTTAATTAAGTGCTGCCTCCCATAACTTGCTAGTGAATTAAAGATCAGAATAAGGTTAGTAGTGCTACCAGTTTTGCTTTTGAATCTGTGTCCCCAGAACTTGGAACTATCAGCAAGTACTGTAAGCAAGTACTTAATAAATAAGGTCTTATTAGTAAGTACTTATTAAGTACTCACTATGTGTAAAGCCAAGTGTCTGGGGCAAAGATGCTTAATCAAATATGATGGGACCGCTAAACTCTATTTCTACTCTTTAATTTCTTTCCTAACTCCAAAGATATGGTTCTGTCATTCACATCAGGATTAAGGCTGCAGAGTGTAGCTTGGGGGCATTGATCTTCTCTATGATGTTTCTCCATGCAAAGTTGTGTGGTCATTACAGACATGGAACCTATGACCTCATCCTCATTAGTACAGGCTTCAACTAACTGGGTCAAGTGGCTTCCAAAAATCAGGTAAAATTGAAGATGCATAAAAATTGGAGGGCATTTTCAGAGGTCAAATGCGGGTAGTTCTAGCACTTTACATTTTTGCTTCTATCTCAAGAAGACTTTTCTTACTTTGAAAGTCAGTGTAGGTATTTAAACAAAAATGTAATGTGGTATAGCAGATTGAGAACTACTCTAAGTGTGATGAAGAAGGGTTTGAGTCTTACCCTGATATATATTTGACCAAGGAACCCTAAGTACATCACTTCTCAGCACCCCAGGCATAATACAGAAATGTACTGGTAAAAGTTTAACCATTAGCCTCTCTGGGAAAAAAAAATGTATGCACATACTTTTATGTTTCATTTGCATTAATAACAGTTTCTGAAGTCTAAAAATAAACAAAACAAAAGATCAAGCCCTGATTTGTAACAGTAGCTGAATTCTGAGGTATAAATTCCTAATAAAATCCTGAAGATTTAACTTTTGACTCTCAAATGCTAGTTAGGGCTAACTCCAGCACATACCTTCCTTGAACCCACCACGATCAGATGAGATATTTATAATTCACTTAGCACAGTGCCTGACACATAGTAGATGTTTCATAAATGCTTGTTTCCTGTCAATGAAGGTAAATTGCAGAATAGTTGCTGATTTTGTTTTTGCTTGAGAGTTTCCTCACCAGGAGTTCTCTGTATGAATGAAATTGCCCCTAGACCAAAATGAAAAAGAAAATGTAGGATGCTAGAATAGCTCATGGCAGCTGACAGTACTTTGGAGTTTGCAAATTTCTTCAAGTAATTTTTACAACATTCCTATGGGGTTAATATCCCCATTTTATAGAGAAGGAAACTGAGAAGCAGAGAGGTTAAATGACTCTCTCCTAAGTCACAAAAGTATCTGAAGGAGAATTTCAAATCTAGTTCTTTCCTAACTTCAGGTCCAGCCCTTTGTCTACTGGGACATTGCTTCAGGTGTCCAAGGGATGTTTTAGAAAACTGACTCTCTGTCTCTGTCTTTGTCTCTGTTTTTCTGTCTTTGTCTTTCACTGTCTCTACCCCTGTCTCTCTATGTGTCTCTCTGTTTCTGTCTGTCCGTGTTTCTTTATCTCTCTTTTTGGCTTTCTGTTTCTGCCTCTGCCTCTGTCTTTCTGTCTCTTTCCCTTCCCTTTCCAAGCCTTCCCAGAGGAAATACTGAACTATGTTTAATTCAATGCTAGACAATACAATGAAGTTCAATTTCCTCCAACAAGCACTTCTTAAATGCTTTGGTCTTAACATGCTGGCAAAACTGATCACCATAAAACTATAGGGGAATTCTCAGGTCAGGAGCCAGCCTGACAGTTAGCATATGCTGAACAGCTAAGTATATAGACCATCAGGGAATCATTAGCTCCACAAACACACAAATCTGTCAATAAGGGCTTCTATGTAATAGAAATAAAATCCTTATAACGGGAAATTTTCAATAGCATTCTTTTAAAACCCCCAACAAAAATCTAATAAAAACAACTTGAGAAACAGCATGGTTTAGTGGATGGAGACCCAGCCTGGCTGACCTGGGTTCAAGCCTTGCCTTGGATGCATCTTGTCTATGTGACCCTGGGCAAATAATTCAATCTTTCAGTGCTTCAGGCAACTTGCTTTTTGTTAAAAAATTAATCTTTTCAATGAACAAAAAATCCACTTTCTCTCCTCACCTCAACATCCTTTGAAAAAACAAAGCAAAGCAAAGCCTTTGTCAAAACCAAGTTGACCATAACAAAAAAAAAGTCTCAATCTGCAATTTAGGAAATTTGCTAAAACTAAGGTGCAGAGAAGGTGCCATTCTGCATTGGTAGAGGAAGTTTCCTGGATAGAAATTCTCCACACAAATCAAATCACAGGGGTCCCTTCCTCAAAAAACCCTTATTTCCTATTCCCTCTTTCAAAATTCCAAAAATATAAGGTTCATAATTACTTATACAGAGAATGCTTAGCTCGTATCCAGTTTAGGATTAAAGATAGCACTCCACAAAACATTAGTGAATTTTGAGAAAACTTCAATGGAAATGCATTGAAGGAGGAGGTTCTATGTTAATTAGATGATTAAGTGTTTTTTTCTGATTTTAGTCATCTCTAATGTGAGAAAGAGAAAGAGAGACGGACAGTAAGAGAGAGAGACACACAGAGACGAAGAAAGACAGGGGAAGAGAGAGAGAAAGAGACAGAGAGAAAAGGTAAGAGAGAAGGGAGAGAGAGTGAGGGAAAGTTGGAGAGAGCTACTAGTAAGCCAAGGCTTTGCTATTCCCACAGGGTGTCCTAGAAGTGAAAAGGCCCATTTGCTTTCTTGTAACCACTTAATGGGAAGAGGCTGGAAGGCCCCTCAATTCCTTCAGTGGTACACAAGCAAGGACAGACAAAGCAGAAACTGAGCCTCCAGGTTCCTGCTCCCTGGAGGTGAGGAAAAGGGAGGAGCATTAGGTTGGGGTAGCAATAGTGGCAGGCATGGAAGGCAGACAAGAAGCTCTATCTGAGAGTAAAACTCCAGAACCTTGCCAATCACTTTTGGTCATCCTGCAATGGCTGCTGTACTGGTAACTTGGCCAGGATGTCCATTTGGAGCAAGGAGGTTCAGACTGACCCCATCAGGTGAAGAGAAGATGATTTATCACTGTAGTTTTGAACTTTCCATTTAAAAAATTTTAAAAACCTTACTTTACCTCTCTCTCTGTAAATTTTCCACGTATGATATCATGTCCAACTCTTCAGCTACCTGACTCCAAGCTTGATGATGGAGTTAATCAGAGAAAAAACTTTTTAATCCTACTGCATTAACAAATATGGGAGATGTTGATGACTCCCTATGACAATTGTCACCTATGTAAAGACGTTTAAGGTCTCTTCCTGTCCTGACAATCTTTGACCATGAATCTAAGTACAGTAATGTCAAGAGATAGGCAATTGAACTTGATTTTTTTCAGGTCACAGGAAGGTCAATTCCCAGGGGCAACTATAGCTCTTCTATGTTTGGGATCCAAGAGATGGCAGAGTTGATAGAGCACTGGACTTGGAGTCAGGAAAATGTAGGTTCGGTTCCTAGCTCTGATGTCTACTAGTTGTTTAATGAGTCACTTGACCTTTCTGTGCCTCAGTTGTTCCATCTATAAAACAAAGGTATTGGCCTTGATGGCCCCTGAAGTCCCTTCGTGTTTTAAAATGTACCATCTTATGGACCTTTGACACAGGCATCTACTCCCTGGCATCACTGGGTGGTTAGACGTAGAATCAGAGTTGGAAATGATGTAAGGGATCAATTACTTAAATATGTTATTTACACATTAAGAAACTGAAGCCCAGAGAGGTTAAGTGATGTGGCAAAGGTTAAAATGGTAATAAAAGAGCTTCAATATGAACTCTCCTTCTATGACTCTAGAACCAGGGCTCCTTCCACTGGGTCACTCATTACCTCTAATATATCACTTATTTATTCATGTCCTGCTCTGATGGTGACTAACAACTTCGGTTACTCAATGCATTTTTTTCTGAAAAGAGATAATCTATAAATCTTGTGTCCATTATAACAACATTGTCATACTATTGTAACTTAATAGTGGTGGGAACTGGAGGAGCTGGTGGATTGAAGGGTCCAGACTGACAGGTCACAGAGCAGGAAGGACCTTAGAGATCGTTTAGTCCAACATGTTCATTTTACTGATTAGGAGGTTAGCACTCAGGGCGTTAAAATGAGTTGCCCAAGGTCACAGAGCTAGTAAGTGAAGAGACAGAGTTGTTTTTTTTTTTTAATTCCAAGTTTGCAAACTTATCACCACCCTTCATCATCAGGGCCATCACTCATCTGAATTCAAAATCAATACATAATAAATGGTTGATTGGTGGTTGTCTTTCACTGCGCAAGAGGACCAAAATGACATCACTATCATAAAGTCAAGTTTCAGTGTGTCCAACTGTGGTTGATCAGACCAATACGAACTCGGAATGCTCTACCACAGATTGGGCACAGATGGTCCATGTGAACATTTGGGGTGGATACTGTAAATTTGCTTAATAAATACTAGTACACTGACTGATTGACAGGGATTCCCAACACATAGAGGTGACTCAACGCACCACAGCTCTTAATTAGCTTGTGTCAGTGCAACCCCTAGCCATTTGGAACAAATTGGAAATGAGGAAAGAAGAAAACACTTACTGTGTAGAAGATGACTGACCATTCTGCTTGGCAGCTTATGCCCCATCAATTACAGTTAGGCTCAACAGTTTGTCCATTTTCTATAATGCTGCCAAAAAAAAAAATCAGCTTTGGAAATCCAGTTGGCTATCAAATATGTGAACAAAATATCATGCTTATCTTTTTGCAAGGATTATCTGCTTTGCAATGCAAACAATGCATATTTAACTGACAGTAAGGGGGTGGGGAGGAGAAAATACCTGAAAAAAAATCAGGATTAATTTAGCTTGAGACTTGTCTTTTGTTACCTATAAACAGACTCATTGAGAGTGTTCTCATGTGGTAGCTGTCATTGACATAGACCACACAGTAATGTAGTGGTTTAACCCTAGGTATTTTGGTGACACAGTTTAGAGAATGCTGGACCTTGGGTAAGAAAGCTCTGAAATCAATTTCAGATGCACTTACTAGCTTTGTGACCTGGGGCAAGTTACTTAGTTTTAGTTTGATTGTCGGTAAAATGAAGATAATAATAGCATCTACCTTCTAGGGTTGTGGTGGGGATCAAATGGGATGATACTGCAAAGTTCTGAAAAATTTATAACACTATATAAATGTTGTTATTTTTATTAATTTCATTTTCTACTTTTGTATAAGTATGCATTGAAAACAACATTTCCTTCAATTCATGTGAGAGGATGCTCTGGCAAAGAGCAGAGGTAGATATTTTCATCCCTGTGACTGCTCCCACACCTTCATGTGTCTACAGAAGTACTTTATTTAGGTGCATTTCATGGCATGGGTAACCTCCTTGATTAAGATATGTGTCTTTAGGCATTTGACTCTAGATTCTAGACCTGGCCAGGATGAAAAGTGCTCTAAGGGATGTCCCATTGAAAAATGTTTTGTTTTCTGTTTTTTGAAAAGGGAGCTCAATTTTGGTTTGTTTATGATAATACTTTCCTGTTCTGTTCCCAACAACAGGATTATCAGATCAAAGGGTAAAATTATTTTTGTAACTTTCAGTACAAACCGCAAGATTTCCTTCAAAAGGAAGATTCTACTCATTTTTCAATTCTACCAGCAATGAATTATGTACTTATTGTTCTGCAACCCCACCAGCATTGAGTTTCTTTTCTTTTAATTACTTTTTTTTTTTTTGGCCATTTTGCTGGGATCTGAGGTGCTACCTTAAAGTTGCTTTAATTTGCACACCTTTCTTATTAGTGATGTTCATCATTTTTAAAGGGATTATTAATAATTTGTTTTTCTCCTTTGCCCATTTCTCCATTGTGAACTGGGACTTCCCTTTGTAAATTTTTAATAATTCCTTATATGACATCCAGATTTTTTATTGGTCCTATTTGTCATAAATATTTTTCCAATCTACTTTTTGTGCTTCTCTGGTTTCTTGCTTTACAGAATTAGCTTTTTTAATGCAATTAATCACCTCTACATCATCCCTAGGAAGTTTTTCTACTTCTTTAATAGAAATTTTTATGGTAGCATTGTAAATATTGTTTCAAAAGCCTCTCCTGTGGATAGTATAGCAACTGTTACTGTCTCTTTGAAAAGGAAAGGAAGTTAGTTATACTTGTCATTCTATGAGATATTTTTGGCTACAGAGTCAGGGAGAGTGTGTGAGAATTTAACTTTGATCGATGAACATCTGTGAGATGAACTATGGAGAAGACAGATGAAGAAAAGGTAAGGAAAAACTTCTTTCTGGTTAGAATTGTATGAACTGTCATTTTAAGAATATTCTAAAGATAATTTTGTGAGTAGTGAGTTGAGAGAGACTATTTAGAGCAAGAATAGGAAACCTGTGGCTTTGAAGCCACATGTGGCCCTATAGGTCCTCAAGTGCAGCCTTGTTCAGTCAAAGGGTCACACTTGAAGACCTAGAGGGACACAAGTGGTCTCAAGGCCACAGGTTCCCCACCTCTGATTTAGAGTAAGGGGATGAGAAAGGCCGAAGAGACTTTTTCTGTCAAGATGAGAAATAAACTAGAGAAGAGAGAGAATCAAGATGGAGATAGCTTCTTTCTTTATGAAACAATTTTAGCCTGTATTTTGAAAGGAGAATTAAAAAGTATTTTTGTGAATAGATTTTATTTGTTACTCTGAATATACTAAATGGTGTGGGATTGAAGAGAAGATACATTTCATTACGGTGAGGGTTTAAGGTGACTCGTTTATGCTTTTTCTCAGTAAAAAATTTTGTAAATAATTAATAATATCTTTGTTTCATTATTGAGTTCATTGTTAATAAATTGTACACTCAGTAACTTTAATATTTATTTAATCCTAGGAGATCAAAGGATTGAAATCATCGAGAGAGAAGAGTAACTACTCTTGGCCAAGTATTTTTTTCACATTTAATAAATAAATAGTATTTGATGAGCTGGGATAGGAGCCCTGCTTATGGTTGATTGACAGTTGTTGGAATTTTAATAATTAATGAGGGAAAATCCAAACATACCTCTCTCAGGATCATCCAAGACAGGATAAATGTAAATATGGAAACAAATCAAGTAGCAGGCTAAGGGGTGACCTGTAAGTGAGCGTGGGTGACCCTAGATTTCAAAATCTTTGCTACAACATTATCTGCAATACAAAAAACTTGAAACAATGTACTGTCAAGCAATAGGGGAATGACGGAATAGTTTGTAGTGCTTTAAACTGTAATACAATTAAGTAGGGGTTTGGTCGATACTTATGATTTCAGCTCCCATTGAGGAAATTTCTCCTCAGTATTTCCAGTCTTTGAATGCTTGCCTAGGGTAGTGAGAGTAACTTGCCCAGGCTAACATAGCCACCAATGTGTCAGGGGTGAGACTTGAACACAGGTCTTTCTGACTCCAGGGTCAACCCCGCTGCAATGGTGCCCTTTTGCTTTGAGACTGAGAACATTAATACGAATCAAAGCTGCTTACAACTGAGGAGAAATGGCATTAACATTACCATATAACTATAAAAACTTAGATCTGAAAATATTTTTCATTTCTTTTATTTCTTTTCTTTTTTCATGGCCAACTTTTGGGAGGAAATGGACAAGAATCGTAGTGAAAGGACATGACACGGACAGGATGTGATCTGGCTCCTTAAAAGGAAGTCTTAAAAGGAGAAAATTGCATTTTCATTTGAATATTTCATTTTATTATTTTATTTTACTTTCATAAGGAATCTAAAAATGCAGGTGAATGTAGGCTCACCTCTATTAAATCCTGACAACCCTTTCCTGAAATTCCTACCGAATCGATATTACCTAGTTTCAGTGAAAGGTTACAGTAGATTTTATATATATAAAGTGTGTATTGAAAAGTTCCATCGGTTTACTTCACATCAGAATCCAATTCAGAACACTTTATAAGAGTAATTCTTTTAGCAAGAGATTCTTCAACCTTTAGAAAGTGTTTTCATGAGCTGTGGGAGCTGGCTGGGAGACAGGTGTAATAGTTCCTACTTTTAGGAAAGTTAATCCAAGAAAGTCAGGCTAGAGTAGAACGGGACTGGGGTTCTAATGGTGTCACTACCTGGTTGCCCCAGATCAGAAGCTCACAAATTTAGAACTTCAAAGAACTTTTAAGGACATGCTGCCCCCTTACTTTACAAAATAAGGAAACAAGGTCACTGAGTGTAGTAAATGACAGACTGGAATCATATCTAAATCCTCTGACCAGTTCAGATTTATATATTCTTATATTTATATATTCTAAACATAATTTTACAAATATATGGGATTTATATTATATGTAATTTATATTATAATATAAACTTGTATATTAGAAATACTATGTATGCTATATATTACAGTTCTACAATACAGATTTAATATGAATTTATTTCAATATGTAATCAAGACAGCAAATTATATCATTTATATAATTTATGTTATAATATTTAAGTATTTCTATGTAAAGAATTTTCTCTATAAATATATTCTATTAAGAGAATATATAAAAATAACAATAAATAATGATAAAATAAAATATATTAGTAGAAATTGTTGCATTAATTCACAAAATATATTTATTATTTGTTGCCATTTATCACATAAATGTAATATAACTATATATCAACCTTGTAGTCTCGTAAGGACAAGATTGATCATAGATATTTATGAGAAATCATAAAAATATCTTTTGAAAGTATTCTTTAACAGAATAAATTTAAGAAAAATACAATTAGAAGTAAGGCTAGAGGAAGGTAGGGTAGGGCCCACCATGTTCCTCTTTTTTCTCCCTGTAGAATTGTTTCTCTCCTAACTCCTGCTCTGAGTACCAGTAAAACACAGTCACATACCTCTCAGCTTGTCTATTCCGATGGAGATTATCTCTCACGATCTTAGAGAAGGGAACTGCAGATGTGGCAGCTGATCAGGCATTGAAGATGACAAGGTCATCCACTGCATTCTGGGCCATTGCCAGTCATCTCGACTTTTATCTTGCCACTTGACTTTGATGACTGTGGAAGAGAGAGTGAGGCTGCTGACTGCACAACTCTGCCTCCCTTCAATCCAATCCATACGCAAGTCAAGACATCACCTATGATGTCACTGGTCCTCTTAAAAAATGAAGGATGAGCATCATCAACAACAGATCTTGCTTTTGCCCTGGGATGATTGCAATCTCTCCCTTCTCCTCTCTTCATTTCCCCCAAGAGTCCTACAGAGCCCGTAGCTTTATATGAACTGCTTTCTCCCTACCTCCTCCTTAGAGGACTGATCTTTTTCTCTTTCCAAACTGGGAAGAACTACAAATCCCAAAGCCTTCTGCCAGGGATTGTGACAGTCACATAAATTGTTTTTCTAATTCTGCTCATTTCATTCTGAATCAGTTCATAAAAGTCTACTCAGTTTTTTGAAATTGCCCCCTTCATAATTTCTATATTCCATTACATACCACAATTTGTTCAGCTATTGACCAATAACTGATTTTCCAATTAATGGCTGCCATGAAAAGAACTGCTATAAATGTTTTTTTTTTTACATATGGATCTTTTTTCTTTCTCTTTGATTTTCTTTGGGATATAGACCTGCTAGTGGGATAGATGGTGGTATAGTGATTTAGCTGGGTCAAATGGTGTGCACAGTTTGGTAAGTTACTGGACATAGTTTCAAATTGCTTTCCAGAGTGGCTGCTCTGATTCATAGTCGCACCAACAGTGCACTTGCGTGCTTATTTTTCCAAGCCCCTCTAACATTTATCATCTTTGCCAGTCTACTTGGTGTGAGGTAGGACTTTAAAGTGGCTTTACTTTGCATTTTTATTAGTGATTTAGAACATTTTTGATATGATTGTTGATAGCTTGGATTTCTTCTTTGAAAAGGAAGATCAGAATTGATACAGAATCTGGGCTTTCTTCCTTTCTGCTCCTTGAATCATGTGGACTTGTTTTTCATTCCTCTTGGTTTCTGCTTAATAAACATTTATTGACTGACTGATGGATTGATTTGTCTGTTGGTTGGTTGTGATCACCAGGTATGTTTCCCTGGAGACGTTGATGGGACCTAGAGGCTATGTATTTCCCTTTCTCTTAATTTATAAAGAAGAGAGATGAAGGGAAGAGAGAGAGAGAGAGAGAGAGAGAGAGAGAGAGAGAGAGAGAGAGAGAGAGAGAGAGAGAGAGAGAGAGAGAGAGGGCAGTAGCCAGGAAGGAATACTGAGCCCACAGGCTAAGAGAGAAGTATCAGCAGGGACTTTCCTTATGTCCCTTTGCTCCACAGTGACACTTAGTGGGAGCTACCTCAACAAAAGGAAATAGTAGGACTGAATGACCTCTAAGACAAATTGTAGCTCTAAATCTATGATTTTATGACCAGATACTGCTTATGAAAGTCTTCATTAGTTCATACAGGTCTTTACATATTCCTTTGAATTCTCCGTTTCTATTGTTTCTTTTTGTATAATATTTCATTATATTCATATACCTCAATTTCCTCAGCTCTTCTCCAGTCAATGGGTGTTCACTTTGTTTCCAATTTTTTACTACCACAAAGGATATTGATGAATAGACTTTTAGAACAATTTATAGAGTTTCTTTTTTGTTTTCCTCATCCTTCCCCAACTCTACCCCTGTTTCTTCCCCCTCAATAAGTTAAAAATAATGGTCAAGTTTTTCCCTCAGGCATTATTCTTTGAATGTGGCATATCCAGACTGACTGGTCTTTGGTCCTAAGATATGTGGAAGAAAGTCATCAAACAACAGCTATCCCATGACAATTCATGACTGCTCCTCTATATGTGGACCTTTCCCCAAGCTCTAATTTCAGGAGATGGAAGAAATGGAGGTAGGATGGATGACATTCTGGAGGCCTGCTTGGTGTACTTGCATGGACCAGGGTGGCATCACTTTTACACAATGTATTTCTGAGAAAGCAGCCAGCCAATCAGACCTGTGAACATGGCATCCTTTATCCCAGAAACTGACATCTCAGACAGATTCAGAAACTCTGAACTCATTCTTTATTTATAGGATGCTACTATTTCAAGTTCTTAGTGTTAATTATTCATTTTTGGTGAAACACAACATCAGGAGGATCTGTTTGGAAAGAAATGACATCTTTTCCATATCTTCCAAGAAACATCAAGAAATGGATGCTTTTCAGAGTCCCATTTTGTTCTTATTAAGTAGGGGAAGACATTCTGGCTTATTGGAGATCAAAGGAGAGCTAATGTGTGTGAAAGAGTAGCTAAGTGGAACAGTGGTTAGAGGCTGAGAGAGGAGTTGAGAAGATATGAGTTCAAATACGGCCTCAGACTTATTAGCCATGTGGCTCTGGACAGGTCATTTAACCTCTGTCTGCTTTAGTTTCCTCAATTGTAAAATGATGATAATAATAGCACCTACTTCCCAAGTTTGTTTTTAAGATCAAATGAGATAATGTTTGTAAAGAGCTTTTGCAAACCTTAAAGTTTTAGAGAAGTGCTAGCTATAATAATAATGGTGTTAAAATTCATATTATTAATTGCTATTTATGTTATTGTTATTATAATATATTATGGCTATTACAATAATTCTAACACTCACTTTTTTCAATATTAATTACTATTAATATAATTTTTGCTATTTTAACCCACCTCACAGAGTTGTCCTGAAGACAAAATATTCATAAAGTGCTTTGCGAACTTTAAAGTGCTGCTTTTAGCTATCATTATTATTATTGAAAATACTTTATAACTGTAAAGTGCCATGAAAATGCAAGTTTATATTATTAACCATTTTTTCAAGATCAGATAGGTCATCTTCTTCCCTTGCCAAGATGCACCCATTAGGGAAAAGAAGCACTATATAGTACAGTGAGTCCAGCATACTCATATGAAGTTTAAAATTTCATTTCTGCCACTTACAACTCATAATCTTGGGTAAATAATTTCACCCAGCAGAGTCTCCATTTCCTCTTCTATGAAATGAGGGGGTTGGACTAGGTGATCTTCAATATACTTGCTGGCTTTTGACAAATGATTCCATTAGCCTTAGCCATGTCCTACCCCACTCCAGTGGAGTAAAGACAACTCCTAATATTATGTTTGAAAGGAGCAGAGCTTTCTCTCTTCAACTATAATCATGTGAGAAATAGAGCCATAGTTTGAAATGCATCCCTTCTTCCCCTTTGCCTCTTAGAATACCTAACTCCCTTTCAGGTTCAGCTTAAGTGCCATCTTCTACCAAAAGCTTTTGATGATCCCTTTACATGATAGCGTTCACCCTAGGGTCAACTTATTATGTGACCTACTTATGCAGGTTTAAGTTTTAATAGCTTAAAATTGTGCCAAGACTTTTCAGAACATCCTACATATTTGCAGCATGTGGTATGGTAGAAATAGCATTGACTCTGGATTCAGAAGATCTGGGTTCACATCTACCTCCTGATAGTAACTGGACAAGTCACAATCTCTCTGGGACAGGAAAATAAAGTTGGGGGTGTAGTGAACTATAAACTTTCCAGGTTAGATCTTTGGTCCTATGTTGAAGCCTCCTAGTGTGACATAGGCACCTTCAGGGCAAAGAATGTTTCATTTCGTTTTCTTTCTTTCTTTTTTGGTCTTTGTGTCTATAGTACTTGGTTCTAAATTCATGCTTGTTGGATTAGAATAGCAAAGAAAAAAAACCCAAAACCACAACATTAGAAGAGTAAAATGGTTCTGAAAATGTCAAGTATAAATCCCTTGAACATCAAATGCCCATTTAGAAGCAAAAATATTGGCTTTAAGCAGGACTGCTGGTGATCCTGGGGGGAGAGGGAACTAATTTTTTTAAATTTCCCCTACTAGATAGTTAACCCTCATCCCCCTTTCTTTTTACTTCCCTTTTCATTCAGCAGCAATTCAATAGGTAGAAAAATGAATCCATTGTACTATAGTAGAAAAAGGACCAGACATATCTAGATTCAGATCTCAATTTTGCCACTTTCTGTGTGACCTTGGGCAAGCTACCTTCTGGGCTTCAAATTCTTCGTCTACAATATGAGACTGTTACACTAAGTGGCGTCTGAGATTTAGTTTACTTCTGTGTTTCTGTTAAATGAAGTGCAGAAGGCAAGACAAAAATGTGAAGAAGGAAATTTCTCTTAAGGAGTTGAAAGTTAGGAGGCGCAAGATCTTGATCTGTTTCTTCCATTCACTGATGGAATTCAGATCTGCTTCTTACTTGCCGAGTGACTTTGGGCAAAACTTCTCTAGGTATCAGGTTCTTCATTTATAAAATTAGAGGTTGGATTAGCTAATCTCTTAGGTCCCTTCCAGCTTTGACATTCTATGCTCTGATTCTATGATATCTGACTTCTAACTTTTCATGCCTTTTTCTCCCTTCTTTGTCACTCCCCTCCCTGCCCTACTCAAGTACCCATTATCCTTATGGTTTTAAATCCCTAATCCTCCTTCCTCCCCTACCCTCTTTAAAAATCTACACTCGGGAAAAGATCCCAGCAAATTTATTTATTTGCTATGCAGGAAGCTATATGAACCACACAAAGTCATTTTAAAAATCTTAGCAAGGAAGGTATTAGACAATCATTATAAGCAACACCATCCCCATATAACAATGAGAACCAAGGGAAGATAAAGTTTCCAGAAAGTTTGGTAAAATCAATAAACTGCCTAACCTCCTCATTTTATAGACGAACAAATGGAGGCTGAGAGGCATTAGGTGACTTGCTCAGGGTCACACAGCTAGCATCTGAGATAGGATGCAAACTCTTGCCTGACTCCAAGCCCAGTACTAGGTTCATGGTACCACCTTGCTGTCTCATTTACTCTCCTTGTTTCTTTAGATGCCTTGAGAATCAGTCCCACAATACTAGCAAAACCATACTACTTCCAGCACAGACCTCTTTCTGTTTATACTTGCTGGAGGTCAGCTGTTCTTCCTGCTGTTGTTTCCTTAAGAATCACCTCTTCTTCTTTGCCATATCAGTATTAAAGCCCAAAAGTGGTGACTCTATAGTCACAGAAAAGAGTTTATTATAGAAATCTTGGCAGATAGTTTCATCTATTCATGCTCTTCCTTCCAATTTCTACCTTAAATGTCTTTGGGAAAATATGACTTAACGTCAAGGAATTGTGGGTAAGGTGTACCAGAAGAAACATAAACAAGTACTCAAAGAATCACCAGTCAGGTAGTCTAATACTTTGTTGTGTCATTTCCAGTTGTATCCAACTCTTCAAGACCCCATTTGGGGTTTTCTTGGCAGGGATTCTGGAGTGGTTTGGCATTTTCTTCTCTAGCTCATTTTATAGATGGGGAACTGAGGCAAACAGGATTAAGTGATTTGCCCAGGGTCACACAAGTATCTGAAGCCAGTTTTGACTCCAGGCCTGCCACTCTATCCACACTGCTACTTAGCTGCTCATAGATATGTAAATGTATATATCCCTCACTCTACAATCCCATGAGTATACCACAGTGGATCACACATACAGCTGGATGTGTACCTCTATGGAGAGCCCAGACCTTCTGAGTCTCTTCCCTTATATAAGATTTGTGTGACTGAAGAGATTCACAGCGAGTGAGTGGGAGGAGGACCTTAGGCTCAGGCAATTAGAAAATAGTCAGGACAGGGCCACTCATCCCTTCCCTGTCTTCCACCACAAGGACACCGTAATTAATAAAATTTATTCAACTTTATATCTGCGTTAAATGAAATTCGCTGATAGTTTGCTAACTTTCCATCTCTAGTCCTAAATGTAGCTGACCAAGACAGTTGTTGAGTGTGTAGGAATTTCCTGGTACATAGGTAGGTTAATTAGTGGTCAAACATGGAGTCACTTTTATCATCTGGAGCCTAGCAATTGATCAATTCTCACAATTTTCTCCCTTGACCCACCTATTCTATTTTGGAAGATCCAACTGTTGATTCCAGTACTCTTCCCTGCTGAGAAGTCACTGTCAACTAGTCATACACTGAGGAGTTGATCTTGGCATCTATTTGTTGTGAACTGCAAAAGTGCATGCATACACACACACACACACACACACACATGCACACAATGCTCTAGCAAGACTTTGGAATAAGTTCCTGAGACACTCCAATTACGATCCCAAATCATAACAGGATAAGAAATCCAAGAAGGGATTTGTCTCACATATCACAAAAAGTTGGGTGGTATGCTCCCTAATCCTGGCCACTAATTTGTTTATTTTTCCAATGGTATTCATCCAAAACCAACAAGAGGAATTGGTCAGTGCCCATATCCCTCTCTGATTGGTTAGCAAGTAGTCTAGGTCTATTTGTTGGTCAAACGCTATTAAAGCTAAAGAAGGTAGGCCATTGATCAGGGTATCCATCCTGTTGTACATCCAAGCCACCCATCCTGTCATGCCCATGGGACTGTAAAGTGGGAGAGCTCAAGCTTTCAGGCCTGTGAGTGATAAAATATCTGACTTGTGATCCTTTGACTACCTTTTTTTTCTTCTTAGAAAGTGTCTGTGGGTAGCTAGGTGATGCAGTGGATAGAGTTCCAGGCAGGAGTCAGGAAGACTCTCCTCCCTGAATTCAAATCAGGCTTCAGATGCTTAACTAGTTGTGTGACCCCAATTGTCTCAAAAAGAAAAAAAAATCAGAACATTACTGAACAGTCTCCCTTAATGCTAGCATTTTTCTTCTGTGATAACTTCCAATTTATGCTATCTATATCTTATTTGTACACAGTTTTACACATTGTCACCCTCATTAGACTGTGAGCTACTTGAGAATGGAAACTGTTTTTAATCTTACTTTATAAACCTATTGTTTGGTACAGTGCTTGGAAAATAGTAGATAATTAATAAATGCTTGCTGACTTTTTTTTGACTTACCAGTCATAAGCATGTACATGGATGGTATAAGATCATCCACAAAATGGAAGAAGATAGCAGAATGGATTAGAAAAAATAATCCATCAATATGTTGCTTACAACATTACACAAATATTCACCAAGTTAAAATTAGGGGCCAGAGAAAAATCTTTTATACTTCAGATGAACTAAAAAAAAAGCAGGGATAGCAACCATTATTTCAGACAAGGAGACACATAAATAATGAATCAACATCAATACTTAATATGGCACAGAATCTAAATACTTAGTTAATGGAATTGTAGGTAGTTATAGACAAGATATCTATAACAATGAGAAACTCAATGTACTTTCATATCTAGGTAAAGCTAACAAAAAGTTAAACAAGAAGGAAGGTAAGGATCTGAATAGAACTTTGGAAAAGTTATATATAATAATTCTCTAGAAACTGCTGAATGGGAACTGGGCATAGCATCTTTACAAAAACTGATCCTGTATTAGAACATAAAAACTTCATAAATGCAGAAAAGAAGCAACAATAACAAAAAATACTAATAACTTGTAATGTTAATAAAATAGGAAGATCTTTCCTGCCCATAAATCGACTTATGTGACCTGCTTTGAGCTTGGGGCCAGCAGACTGCTATGATGGAGCCTGAGTCACAGGGCATGGTGGGAGGAACTTGCTGAGGATGGAGCAGGAAGTGAAAGAGAGGCAAAGCCAGGAGAGAGCTAGGTAGAGCTGAGGCAGAACAGCTGGTGAGTGAGAGAGGGAGGAATTTTGCCTAGGGGAGCTTGTTTGTGGGGAGGTCTAATGAAGAGAAGGCTTGGGGGTGTCAATGCTCCCTGGATTGGTGATGTGTATAAACTTCTTTGTTACCATAGTAGAATTGCCTTTCTGGTATCTGAATAAATATTTTGGTTTTGCCTTTGAGGAAGAGAGTTATTGATATTTTGCAAATTTACACTGGACATACGCATGCATATTCATAGCAACTGGTATGGGTGTTGCACTGGCATTATATCACCAAAATAGAAATTCTGAAAAACAGGTATCAAAATAAAAAATTGATAAATAAGATCACAAAATAATAAAATATTACATTTTGCTATTCTGATTTTTAAAAGAGAGGAAAATCCACTTGTTTCTATAAAAATGAGAAAGGAGAATTTGAAATAAATTAGGATGAAATAAAGGAAACTATTTTGAGCATAGAAGTATCACAAACATTGATAGATAGAAATTAGCACATACATAACACATCATAGGTTTAATCCAAAACCACAAATAAATTTAAAAAAAAATTTTTTAGTTTTAATCTTTTTATTCTAATATATAATTTATTTATTTTTCAGTTCTTAGCATTCACTTCCACAAGAATTTGAATTCAAAATTTTCTCCCCATCTCACCCCAGGACAGTATGTACCCCCATCCTTCCCTTTCTCCAGTCTGTCCTCCCTTCTATTACCCACTTTTTTTCCATTCCCCTTCCCCTCTACTTGCCTATAGGGAAAAACAGATTTCTATACTCCATTGCCTGTATCACTTAATTTCCAGTTGCATGCTAAAACAATTTAAAAAATTCATTCAAAACTTTGAGTTCCATATTCTCTCCCTCCCTCCCCATCCACCCTCATTGAGAAAACAAGCAATTCAATATAGGTCATGCACATGTAAATATGTGACAATACAAAGCACTTCCATAATATTTATGTTGTAAAAGACTAACCACGTTTTCCTCTGTCCTATCTTGTCCTTCATTTATTCTATTCTCTCCCTTGACCTGTCCTCCCACAATAGTGTTTGCTTCTGATTATCCCTTTCCCTAATTTGCTGTCCCTTCTATTCTTCCCTCTCCTATCCCCTTACCCCTTGCCTTGATGCAGAGTAAAATAGATTTCCATATTCAATTGAGTACGTGTTATTTCCTCCTTAAGCCAAATCCCATGAGAGTAAGGTTCACTTATTCCCTGTCGTCTCTCCCCTCTTCCCTTCTAGTGCAGAAGCTCTTTGTTCCCTCTTTTATGTGAGATGATTTGCTACATTCTACCTTTCCCTTTCTCTTGTTCCTAGTACATTCCATTCAACAGTAAATTTTATTTTTTTAAGTATTCTCCCTTCATATTTTGCTCACCCTGTGCCCACTGTCTATGTATATTTATATATGTATATATATGTACATACACATACTCACATGTACATATGCATATCTACACATATATAATATACTTATACATGCATATCCATACACACCTACATATATATTCCCTCTAACTACTTTAATATTGAAAGTGGTCTCATGAGTTACAAATAACATTTTTCCATGTAGAAATGTAAACAGTTCAACTTTAATGAGTTCCTTAAGACTTCTCTTTTCTGTTTGCCTCTTCATATTTCTCTTGATTCTTGTATTTGAAAGTCAAATTTTCTATTCAGTTCTGGTCTTTTCAACAAGAATGCTTAGAAGTCCTCTATTTCAGTGAAATTCCATTTTTTTTCTCCTGAAGTATTATACTCAGTTTTGCTGGGTAGGTGATTTTTGGTTTTAATCTTATCTCCTTTGACCGCTGGAATATCATATTCCAAGAGTTTCAATCTCATAGTGTAGAAGCTGCTAAATCCTGTGTTATCCTGATTGTGTTTCCACAATACTTGAATTGTTTCTTTCTGGCTGCTTGTAATATTTTCTCCTTGACCTGGAAACTTTGGAATTTGGCTACAATATTCCTAGGAGTTTTCCTTTTGGGAGCACTTTCAGGAGGTGATTGGTGAATTTTTTCCACTTCAATTTTACCCTCTGGTTCTAGAATATCAGGGCAGTTTTCCTTGATAATTTCTTGGAAGATGATGTCTAGGCTCTCTTTTTGATCATGGCTTTCAGGTAGACCAATAATGTTAAAATTATCTCTTCTGGATCTGTTTTCCAGGTCAGAGGTTTTCCTAATGAAATATTTCACATTGCCTTCTATTTTTTCATTCTTTTGGCTTTGTTTTATAATTTTTTGACTTCCCATAAAGTCATTAGCTTCCATGTGCTCCATTCTAATTTTTAAAGAATTATTTTCTTCAGTGAGCTTTTGGACCTCCTTTTCCATTTATCTAATTCTGCTTGTTAAAGCATTCTGCTCCTCATTGGCTTTTTGGATCTCTTTTGCCATTTGGGTTAGTCTATTTTTAATGGTGTTATTTTTCTCTAGTATTGTTTTGGGTCTCCTTTAGCAAGCTGTTGACTTGCTTTTCATGATTTCCCTGCATTGCTCTCATTTCTATTCCCAATTTTCCTTGCACCTCTCTTACTTGATTTTCAAAATCCTTTTTGAGCTCTTGCATGGCCTGAGATTACTGCATATTTTTTTTGGAGGTTTTGGATGTGGAAACTTTGACTTTGATGTCTACCTCTGATGGTATACTTTGTTCTTCCTCATCCAAAAGGATGGAAGAAAATATCTTTTTACCTAGAAAGTAACCTTCTATAGTCTTATTTTTTCCTCCTTTTTTGGGCATTTTCCCAGCCAGTTACTTTTGAGTCCTTTGTCAAGTGGAGGGTATACTCTAGGGATCTGTAAGTTCTCAGTTCCTTCAAGGTGGCACAATCAAGGGAGGACAGTTTACTCTTCTCCTGGCCTGTGCTCTGTTCTGGAAGCAACCATAAGCATACTTTTCAGCCCTGGAAATGTGAGTGGGATTCCCTCTCCAGAGTCTCCACCAGCTCCACAACACCAGTGCTCCTCCTCACCCCAGGATCGCCACTCAGGACTGAGACCTAGATCAGCTGCTCAATTCCCCCAGGGTCTTTAAGCGCATCCTCCAAAAGTAGACATTGCTGTGACAAGGGCTGCTGCCACCCTGGGGCTGGGGCTGAGACCAGACTGCATTCCCTTCTCACCCAGGTAAAAGAGCTTTCTCACTGATCTTTGAAGCTGTCTTTGGCTTTGTGGGTTGAGAAATCTGGGAACCACAGCTGCTACCTGTGATTCCATGCCCTGAAACCTGCTCTAGTCTTGTCTATGCCACATGGCCCCAGCTCTGCTCTGCTCTGCTCTGAGCCCAATGTGATTGACCTTTCCTGTAAGGCTTCCCGGCTCTCTTGGGCTGTAAATCTCTTTCACTCTGTCATTTTGTGGCTTCTGCTGATCTAGAATTTGTTTAGAGTCATTTTTTACAGGTATTTTATGGGCTATGGTAGGAAAGCTACATCGGGTCCATCTTCTACTCCACCATCTAGGCTCCACCCCCTACAACAAACATTTCTAAAGCATGTACTATGTTCAAAGTTAGGTAATTGGGACACAAACAATACTTAAAATATAGACATACCTTGTGATTTGCTTTTTTGCACTTTGCAGATATCTAATTTTTTTTACAAATTGAAGATTTATGGCAACGCTGAATTGAGCAAGTTTATTGGCAACATTTTTCTAACAGAATATGCTCATATTTTGTCTTTGTGTCACATTTTGATAAATATTGTGATTTTTCAAATATTTTCATTATTATTATGTCTATAGTGGTGATCTATGATCAGTGATCTTTGATCTTAATATTGTAATTATTTTGAGGTGATAAACCCCACCCATATAAGACAGCGAACTTAATTGATCAATGTTGTGTGTGTTCTGATTGCTCTATCCACCCACTGTTGCCTGTCTCCCTCTCTTTGAGTATCCCTATTCCCTAAGACACAACAATATTGAAATTAGGCTAATTAATGACCCTCCTACAATGGCCTCTAAGTGTTCAAGTGAAAGGAAGAATCAATTGGTAAGGCAAACTTCTTTGTTGTCTTGTTTTAAGATATTGCCAGAGCTACCCCAACCTTCAAGCAATCACCATCCTGGTCAGGTAGCTGCCATCAACATTGAGGTGAGACTCTTCACCAACAAAAAGATTATGATGTGCTAAAGGCTCAGATGATAGCATTTTTAATAATAAAGTATCTTTTAATTAAGGTATTACATTGTTTTTAGACATAATACTATTGCACACTTAGATTACAGGATAGCATAAACATAACTTTTATATGTACTGGGAAACAAAAAAATTCATGTAACTCACTTTATTGTGATATTTGCTTTCTTGCAGTACTCTAGAATTGAACTAGCAATATCTTCAAAATCTGCTTATAGTCCCTGTCCTCAACAAGCTTATGTTCAATCAGGGGATAAATGATAGAATACATACAGCCTATTAACAGAAAGATAAATATGATAATTTGAGGGGGAGAGAGCACCAGTAACTAAGAGGATCAGGAAAGGCTTTTCACAGCAGGTGACACATGATCTGGGCCTTAAAGGAAGTGCAGCAATAGGTTAATGAAGGGGATACCTGATCAATGGAGACCTCCAATCCACTTACTGAAATTATAAGACCTTTATCAGAAACGAACACCTTACAACGAGATACACATGGATTCTGGTTCTGTGATGAGGGGGCATACATTTTGCTGGAATGACATAGATATTTGTGATTGGTTATTTGAGATGAGGGGGGTTCTATTAAAGATGACTGAGTGAGCATCATGGGGGATGGAATTTTTGTGAAGGAACCTATTTTGTGCAGTCTATAAAAAGAGTTGTAGGAACTTTTCTACACTTTTTTGGGGGGTACCTCTTTTTAGTACTCTTCTAGTGCATTTTCTCTGCTGGACTTCTAGTGAAGTTGGGGAGGAGTTTGATTTTTTTCAAGCTCTCACCCTACCTTCCTCCCCACCTCTTAGTGACAATAGCAGGTACGAGTATGAGACAGCAGATCTATGTGCATGTGTAGGCAAGACTGAATCCCTGGCTGCCTTCTTTCTGTTTCCTTCTCTGTTCCCAGGTAATTAACCACCTTCAGAAATAGATATTTCTAGCCTTAACAATTACCTCAGCAGTTCAGAATTCCCACAGTCACATACTGGCAATTCCAATGTGTGATGATTTCTGAAAGACCACTGCTTCCCTCTCTGAGGAGAATACTATCTCCAGAAAGAACACTAGCTCCACATTTGAAGGACTAAAGGGAGTCATGTCCTGGATGACTGGATATGCCAATTTGTGAGTTATTTGACTAGTGCAGGTCCAAGATTAAAGTGAAATATCTATCCCACAGTCCATAAAGTTGTCTTTACCTTCCTCATGGGGGTAATATAAACACAATAGCTTGTTGCTTTATTTTTCTTTATTGTTCTAATGTGTGCTTGTGAGTCTTTTTGTGTTGTTAGCAATTTTTGTAATGGAGGAAGTAAAGCAATGATTTACATTTGATAACCATGTTGCATACTGAATAGCTTTTCTAGAAGATGCCCTTTTGCCAACATTTTGGGGAAACCCTAGACATGAACAATATCTTGTATTTAGAACTTCCTTGGAGTTATATACTCTGGGGTTGGGACAATAAGCCAGACAAAGAATGTTTGACCTCCCCTGGTTGAGGCCAGGCCTCCGCAGATTATGAATTTGAGTCCTGTGAACTAACCCAGAACAGGAACGTCTTATAAGAGAGGGACTCCTGAGTCATATTTTTAAAGAAGTAAGAAATTTTGAGAAGTAGAAGTACGATGGAAGAACATTGCCAGCCTGGGAAGCAGCTCATGCAAAAAGACATGAAAAGATGGAACACCAAGTTTGAATCTGGAAGAGAAACTGTGAAGGGGAGTAATGTGATTCAAAGCTGGAAAGGACTTTAGAGAACATAGGGTCACAGAGTTAGAGCTGGAAGGGACTTTAGAGATAAAATTCCAACCCCGATATTTTATAGACGAGCAAGCTGAGGCCCAGAGAAGGGAATAATATTAGTAGTAATATTAATACCTAGCTTTATACATATAGTACTTTAGGGTTTGCAAAATATTTTATACTATGTGTTTGAATATCACAGTAAATCCTGTGAGGTGGTATTTAGTCGTTTCACTCCTATGTGGCTCTTTGTGACCCATTAGGATCTTTCTTGACAAAGATATTGGGGTAGTTTGCCATTTCCTTCTCCAGATCATTTTACAGATGAGGAAATTGAAGCAAATAGGGTTGATTAATTTGCCCAGGGTCGCACAGATAGTAAGTGTCTGAGGTCAGATTTGAACTCAGGAAGATAAGTCTTCTCAACTCTAGGTCCCGCACCACCTAGCTGCCCAACTTTGTGGGATAGCTCACAGAGCTTATTATCCTTATTTTAAAGATGAAGAAATTGAAATTTAGAAAGGCTGCTTGCTCAGGATCACATACTGACTGTCTGAAACAGAATGTGAGCTTAGGTTTGCCTGATTACAAGCCCAAGGCTTGCTGAACCACCAATCCAACTTGGGGGAAAGAAATGTTGGTTGATGACTTATGATACTGGCCCTTAGTTACTGCTTCCCAGTCACAGCTTTTAGCCTTGATCTTCCTTGCCTCTGCTCCCCTCCCCTTCATTTTACAAGGTGCCTGTGGTTTTAATTTGTCATTCCAACAGTTCTAAAATGAATAATTGTAAAGGAGATCTGGGTTAAGAGAGAGAGAAATTAAGATCCAATTAAATACACAGAATCCTGAAATGTGAAGTGTAGGCAGGAGGACCCATGTGAGAGGAGTGCAGTGCTGAGGAGAAGCTGGAGGGTGAAAAGGATGTGCTGATGAAGGAACTGAAAATTACCTGAAAGGAATGAACTACATTGTGAAGGCTTAGGAGGGAATAATTAGAGGCAAATCTATGAACTGCTGGACAGAATGGAGGTGAAGGAAAGGTTGTAAGGGAAATGCCTTGAATTGAAAAGGAGCTTAACCTCTTGAAAGATCTGAAGTTTAAAAAAAACTCGCCACAGAAAACTATTATATATCTAAAGGGGAGAAAAAATTGAGAAAAGGGTGCAAAAGTGAAAACATGTGGTTTATTTTTAAGAAGGAAATTGACAGAGCTGCAACTGGGAGGGAAAAAAAAAAGATTCATGCACTCTAGGTCCCCTTCCTTACTTCCTCTCCCCCACCCCTATAGCCCCTCTGCCCCTATCTCAAGACATATTAATGAGCACGGGGTTTCTTCTGTCTCTATAACCATGACAGGCAGATGGCATGGGCAACATTTGACAGTACTGTGCTGCTGCCACAGGTGAGACCTTGCTCCAATGGCAGCAACTTCCTGCTCTTGGTCTCTCACATGTCAACCCTGAAATCTAGCTCTCGAAGTCAGCTGCTGCTGGACCACCTGGCAATACACAATGCAGCCCCGGTGACAACTACTGATCCATCACTATGATTCCTTACATAGGAAGCAGCAAGTGAAAATCTCAAGGGTGCCACAGAAGGAAAAAGAAAGTTTTTCAGAGAAAAAGCCCTTCTTGTACTGTAGAGTCCAGATCTTAAGAAGTTAGGGGTTGACAGAATGCTGAACCTGGAGTCAGAAACACCTGAATTCCGGTCCAGCCTCAGGTATTTACTAACTGTGTGACACCTTTGCAAGTCACTTAACTACTTTCTGCCCCATCTGAAAAATGGGGATAATGTTAGTTCCCACCTTCCAGAGTTGTTATGTATCAAAGAGATTCTTCAGAACCTGAGGGCCAAATGGCTTACCCTAAAGTGCTAAAAATGCTAGCTACTCATACTACTTAATTCACATTTTTGCCCCAAAGTACTTTCAGGGAAGTATAGTTTCTCTCTGCCTCACCAACTGTTTCCATCTGTGTGAACTTCAGGGGTTCTGGAGTCCTCCAAGGTGAGACAGTTCTGCACAAATACCTGCTGCATCCCTGCTTACAGGTATGGAATTGCATAGAATAAATTGGACTAGAATCACCTGCAATTAGAGCTGGGACTGAAACTGTGATGTTCTGACTCCAAATACAATATCAGAGAGCGAGAGAGCGAGAGAGCGAGAGAGCGAGAGAGCGAGCGAGCGAGAGAGAGAGAGAGAGAGAGAGAGAGAGAGAGAGAGAGAGAGAGAGAGAGACAGAGACAGAGAGAGACAGAGAGAGACAGAGACAGAGACAGACAGAGACAGAGACACAGAGAGAGACAGACAGAGACAGAGAGAGAGACAGACAGAGAGACAGAGGTCTGATAATGACAGAGAGGGACACAGAGGTACAGAGACACAGAAAGAGAAACACACAGAGATGGAAAGACACAGACTGACCAACTCCTGGCGGGATTCTTGTTTTCCTTTTGTTCCTTCTTAGGCTGTTCATTTTCAGATCAGAGCCATGGAGGGGCATTAACTGTTAGCTGATTGTGTTCGTCTTTTGCTGCCGAAGAAGACCATGACATCAGAGAAATGATGACATGGCTTGCACTTGACTTTGTTTTGAGTGAGGGAGGGCTGTGCAGTTCACAAGCCTCACTTCTCCTCCAGAGCATTCTGAATTCAGTGACCTAATATTCATCAGGATGATTGGAGATGACCCAGGATGCACTGGGAGACCTTGGCCCCATTAGCTATCTAAAGTTTGAATAACTGTGTCTCCTGCAAGTTGAGAGGTTTAACTTGAGTGTGTATTTCTTAGGAAATCCAACCTTTTATGGAGCTTTGGAAGTCTATGATAATACTCTATAACAATCTCCTGTTCAATTAGAAGAGACTTGGAGTTGGGGATAGAGTGAACTAGTTTTGGGGAAGGAGGAGAACCAAGTACCACAGTCAACATTGGGACCGGTTACAAGACAGGACAAACTTGGGAATGTGATCACATAGATATACACAGGCCAATTCATGCAGTCTTTGAAAAGTCCTTGAAAGAAAGGCTGTTTGACTGTTCCCACCCCTCCAACAGCGATACTTCAGAGCCTAAGAGGAAACTCACCACCCTCTCAAAAGTCATATACCCCCTTTAATGTGGGTGATAAAACTTTAATTAAAGTGGTGATTAGAAACAGAATAATAATGACCACTAATAAAATAGTTTATAGGGATCGATAGCTTTAGAAAGAGGAGCACTTCAGGTAGCAGGGAAAATGCTTCAGGCAGAACCTAGGTATTAGCCCTGGACAGGATAAAAGGATTAGGGGAACAGTTTTACTGGAATAGAGAGATAATATAAAAGGCAATTTATAATGTGTGACTCCAAGCAATGAGCTAGGGAGAATGGAAAGCTGTGATGTGGATGAAATTCTTTGTATCTTTGAATTATGAATGTGCTTCACAAGAAGACAAATGAGGACATGGGCTTGGATTGTCGGTTGTGTACAAATGAACATTATCTGTGTTGTTTCTCTCTGCACTGTGTCCGAGGCTGGGGGAGGAAGGGGAAGGGGGGAGGGGAAAGCTGTATCTACCTCTGGGAAAGGACTCACGATTATATGGAGGTTTGCAAAAACATGTTCTTTCCTAACACCAGTCCTATGAGGGAGGCTATGAAAAACACTTACACAAATTTACAGGTGAGGAAGATGATATTTAGAGAGATGAGGGGATTTGCTCAGTCTCACAGCTCAAAATGTCAGATATGAAACTTTTGACTTCAAAGCAGTGCTCATTCTATTTCACCATGTTGTCAGTCAAGGACCAGAGAGATTAATTTATCCAGGATCACACAGCTAGGCAAAAATAAAGAGAGCAGGGACTCTTTCCATCCCACTTTTGTCTCCCTTTCGCTTCCCTCCCCCTTTTCTCAGTCAAAGGTCTCCAGGTCCTAAAGATGTGGGAAATTTTCTTAACCTGATCATTTAGCCACAGTGATTTGGTCACTTTGCTACTATGAAGTATTACTATTGTTTTATAGGGTAGGGAAAAACTATGGGAGAAATAGAGGAACAGATTCTAACCTTGCAGTAGCAACTTTCCGTAGTAATTCCTTGGTTTGCTAAGCTATTAGTGCCTTAGGTTACTTGGCATTCATTTTGTATGTATCTTGTATATACACATACATACATACATACATACATACATACATACACACCATTTTTCCTGAAAGAATATAAACTTTTCAAGGGCAAGGATTATGCAATTTTTTTCCTTTGTATTTCCAGCACTTCATAGTGTCTGGCACATATTAAATATATGGTGCTTAATACATACTTATTAATGAATGACATTAAATAGAGGGTTGGAATTGGAGTCAGGGAGACAGACATTCAAATTCCACTTTTGGCACTTAAAAGCTATGTAACCAAGTCACTTAACCTCTATATGCCTTACTTAACATTTGTCTGCTATTGATAGGGTGGAGAAAGTATCCAGGAAAAAAAAAAGCCAATTCACAGTGTTAAAAGTTGCTAAGAGATATCAAGAAGGATGAAATATGAGCGGTGGAGCATCAGTTCTGGAAATTAAGAAATCATTGGTAATTTGGGAGAAGGCGGTTACAGCTGAATGATGAAGTTGGAAGCTAGATTGCAATGGTTGATCAGAAGTCATACAATGGCAGCCCACTCAATGAACAGTCATGGATGAGTTGCATCTGTCTTGTTGGAGAGAAAATTCAGATGGATGGGGGTAGAGTGCAGATTGATTTGAGTATATGAGTAATAACAACCATGTGACTTCACAAAGGTTACAAGAAATAAGTAGTGAATCTGGCTTAGGGTCAAGGAAATAATTCAATGCTAGATGGGGAGTTGGTTGATTCTGTGAATCTAAACCTTCAGAATGGCTTTTAACGATGAGCATCAGCTTAGATCTATCCACACCCCCCCCACTCTATCCCCCAATTCTATTCTGAGCACACATTCCATGAGTATTCAGAAGAGAGACTTGCTCAATAATCCAAAGCTTCTAAGAGTCCCGGAATACTTATTAGCACTGCAGATGGGAATTGCTCCAAATGTACTGGTAGGGTTTCAGCAGGTCAAAACTCAGATTTGTAGGTCAGTCCTAAATAGAGGGTTTGTGCACTTTCTCTCTTTTTCCCTTGCACTGCCCCCTCCACCTTTGCCAGAGTAGACCTTAGAGTCTCTGATGGCATATTTGGGTTTAATAGACAAATAATACTTGGTAGAAACCTCTTAAAAGTAAGCAATGGGAGAAGTGCCTGCAAACTCTCCTGGGGTGTGTCTTCTGTATATTAAAGTTTCCTTGGTGTGCACTTGGGGCTGTACTAATTAGAATCTAATTAGTACAAAATAAGGTGAATTCCAGGGGCAGCCAATCCGTTTTGAATGCCTGTGTCCCACCTCCTTCTTCCTCCCTCCCAAGACAACCCTGAACCAAATCTCCAAACAAATACACAAGAAAAAAAGAGAATTATACTGGGTCTATTTTCTCAATAGGCATATATATTCAGCCCTCTTTTATCCTTCAGCTGGGGCCTGCCCCATCCTGACCCATTACCAATTATTGATTCCATAGAAACATAGACCTAGAAGCAACTGTAGCTACCATCAAGTTCAACTTTCTCACTTTATAGATGAGGAAACTGACACCCACTGAGAACAATTGACTTGCCCAAATTCTTACATTAAATTGAAGTGAACTAGGACTAGAATTGGTAGTATTTAGGCAACCAAAGAAAGATCTCAGTCCAATGAAAGAATGAAATTTGGTATATTTCTTTAACTACAAATTTTGCCTTTACTTCTTTCACTTCACTCAACAGTCAGCACCTTTTCATTATATCAATCAGTCAATCTATTAATAACAAGTTTTTAAGTGCCTTCCATGGGTCATGCACTATATTAGGCATCAGGGGATACAAAGACAGAAACGAAACAATTCCTGTATTCAAGGATCTTGAGGAGATCAAATGTACATATATCTTCATTGTTTTTTGGTTATTTCAGTCATGTCTGACTCTTCATGACCCTATTTGGGTTTTTTTTTGGCAAAGATACTGCATTGGTTTCCCATTTCCTTCCTTAGTTCATTTTACAGAGGCAAACAGCATTAAGTGACTTGCCCAGGGTCACACAGATTAGTGTCTGAGGCTGAATTTGAACTCAGGTCTTTCTGACTCCAGGATTGGCACTCTATCCACTACACCACTTATGTGTACATATATAAGTATATACAAAATAGTTATTTATTGGGAGTGGGTGAGAAAGGCACAGTAATTTATTAGAGGGGGATCTAAGGGGTCAGGAAGGGCTTCGCATGGCATGTGAGCTAAACTTTGAAGGAAACTGGAGATTCCAAGTGGCAGAAGTGAGGAGGAAGTGAACTCCAGGTATGTGAGTCAACTTAAGTAAAAACTTGGAGATAAAAGGAGATAATAGTATTATTACATGTGAGAAACAGTAAGAAAGAAAAAGAGACAGGACAAACCCATGACTTTAATACAGCCTAGTAACTTGTAATAATAGTCAATAAATAACCACTAATTACCTACTATGTGCCAGGCACATACAGGGCAGTTATGTGATAAGTGGACATAGTGCCAGTTTTGGAGACCAGAGGACCCAAGTTCAGATTTGATCTTAGACACTTACTAACTGTGTGACCCTGGGCAAGTCACTTCACCCTGTTTATCTCAGTTTCCTCATCTGTGAAATGAACTGGAGAAGGAAATGGGAAACCACTCCAGTATGTTTGCAAAGAAAACCCCAAATAGGGTCATGGAGATTTGGACATGACTGAAAAGTGATTGAACACACATGTGCCAGGCAATGTGCTGTAAGAAAAGCAGAATTAGGACAAATACTTCAATACCGAAGTGTAGAAAAATGAAGGGGTTTATGTGAGGTTACACATTGGTAGTGGAGTGATGAGTAGTAGAGCTGAGATAGGACTTTAAGACTCAGAACTCTTAGCCCAGGGTTCTTTCCACATTAGCATTCACGATACTGACAAAGAGACATACCTAACTACTGTATCAGCCATGACTGCAAAATTATAGTGCATCACAGAGTTAGAGTTGAAAGGGATTTCAGAGGCCATCTATCCCAAACTTCTCATTTTACAGATGAGGAAACTGAGACTCAGGGAAGTTAAGCAATTTGCCCAAGATCACATAAATGGCAAGTGCCAGAGGCAAATCCAGCACTCATTCTCTCTTCAATACTCTATCACCTCCAAATAACACACTGGGAGACCAAGGGTTCCAAAAGACCTGCTTGTTCCCTGATTTCCACTCACTATACATGTCCAGTAACAAGCACCAGAATACACTCTCCTACTTCTCACACCTAAATATTTCCTATACCTTGGTTTTGTCTCAAATACAAACAAGTCAGTTGTTAGCTAGAAAAATACACAATTTAGATGAGGCCAGAGAGATAAACCTCTTTCCAAATATTAGGAATTTTCTTAACTGGGGGCTTTGAGCTACTCTGGTTGTATTAATGACATCTAGTCTGAAATAAATTCCACAAAAAAGCAAAGAAAGGAACCCAATGGTTAGTATACTGCTCTTAAGCTAAAACTGAGCTAATTGTAGCAGGGTATGGCTAACCAAATTTCTAGAGAAGAGATAGAACAGAGGTAGATGTGGCATTGGAAAGATTCAGCTTTTCCCCTTTTCAGAAGAGAGGAGGGAGAAAAAAAGGGTTGCATATTGGCTAGTCAATGCTACACTCAAGCAACACCCACAATGTAACAACCCCTCTGAGATCATATCCCCAACTCCTGCTTTCAAAGGTAGCTCAGGTTCAAGGGGAATGCCTGACTATTTCATTCTCTCAGAGTTCTAGAGGCAAACTTGAGAGGCTAGGTTTTTAGTACCATCACTTACTAGCCTCCACCAGTGTGCCTGCCACTACAAAAACACCTATTTCCTATTCCCCTCTACCCCTGCCTTCAAGTTTCTGTGTCTCCCCTTCCTTCCCTCTCTCTGTCTCTTTTTCTGTACCTCTCGGTCTCTTGCCTTTCTTCTCTTCACTTGAGTGATTGACTAGGACGCCAAAGAACTAAATCATCGCAATGACTAATTCAAGTCTACCAACAAATATACTCAGGGTCAATCAGGATAATGGGTGCAGACTCAAAGTACAGAGATTGTGAGACATAAATGTACAAAAGAAATTCAGTACAACATGGATAATGTAATTTGGAGTTTTCTAAGTCAATATGCAGTTTACATGGATCTATTTCTATTTGAGTTTGATACCACTGGTCTAGCCATTTGGGAAAGCAGTTAGAAAGCATGGAAAGATAATAAATCAAATGTCTACACCATTTGATCCAGAGAATCCATTTCTATGCACTTATTCCAAGGATGTCAGTGATAAAACGAAAGCCCCTACCCATGGCAAAATATTCACAGCAATGTTTTCTGTAATAACAAAGGAGATATTAATGTGGAGAATGGCTAAAAATGTTGTGGTACATGAATATAATGGAATGTTATTGTGTTGTAAGAAATAATGACTGATGGATAGAAAACAGGAAAAATTTTATCAACTAAAGATAAATGAAGTAATCAGAAATCAGAAAAAAATACACACAATGATAACTACATTATATATAGAAAGAACGACAACCACAAAACCAACAAACTGAATACTATAACATTATAGTGGCCAAGCTTGGCATCTCCCCCACCCCTCCCAGAATAGAGGTGGTAGACTATGGGTGTGGAACACTACATATCGTGTTAGGTTTTTATTTGGTATATTGCTTAGTTTTGCTGAACTTTTTCCTCCCTCTTTTTTATTCTTCACTATAAGATGGCTTTCTAGGAGGGGAAGTAAGAAGAACTGCATTGGGAACTGTAGATGGTATAAAAATGAAAGATAAAAAAACTCATCTTTTTAATATGACTATTGCTGGATTGCTTGTTAAGAAGATGACATGAAAGATGATGGGAACCCAGCTCTCCTGCACACACCCCAGCTAATATCTGAAAAAGATCCAAGATGGATGAACAATAAAGAGAATTGAAGAGGAAAAGAAATTAGGCCTTTCATTCAGTCCAAAATTGGATGGAAAGAAGGCCAGAAACCAATGAAGGCTGGTAGAGGGGTTGCATCAGGAAAGCCAACACAAACTCTGGTAATGGTCCAGAAAGCAGAGACTAAGAGAGGAGACATGCCAAGAAATCAGCATGAGCTCCAACAAATGTTCCTGAAGCCAGCCAGGATTCTGAACAGGGGGGCTGTGAACCAGGATGAGCTCCAGTAATTGGGGGCTTGAAGTCAGTTTCCAGACCAGGTTCTTAGAACAGAAGCAGGGAAGAGATCTAGACCTCATAGGTTTCCGTGCAAGGAAACAAAGTCTTGCTAAGGTACTGTGAACATCTCTATGAGCCAGACTAGGAGAAAGGAAGTCCAAGACTGTTGCAATCTCCAACAGTCTGGCTGACAGCCTGCTACCAGGGACATTGCAGCAGACAGAGCTAACTTCTGCTTTGGGATTTTACAAGGAGAAGGAGAGATATCTGTTGAGACCTTCGGTTGATCCCAAGTAGATTGAGAAAAACCAGAAAATGGAAAAGAGGTTATAACCATGTACTAGTTGCTCCATCAAATCTGCAGCAATATAGAAATCCATGCTGAAGAGGAGACAGGACCAAGCAAAATTTTTACAATCCAACTATTAACTGGCGTTAGTGTGAAATCCAAATTGAGTCATAGAAGTGTCAATTAAGAGTAAACAGAACAAGGCACCAAACACATTAAAGAAATACTATGGGTTAAGCAAAGTCCAAAGGATAAACACAGAAAAAAAGAGTGACCCCTACAACAACAATGGAGTCCAAGATGAAAAAAAAAGTTTTGATCAAAAGGACTGCAAGAATAGCTAGAAGAAACAAAGTAAAAGATGAGAAAATGAAATTATAAGTGAAATGAGAATTCACAAAGGCAAATATTTTTCCAAAGGATACATCTCCCTATTTTAATTGCTCATCTGATTATTATCAGAGGGCTATTTAACAGGATTGTTTCTGTTGTTATATCTTCCAAGGCATCCTAAGAATGATCTTTATATATGTACGGGAGATAGCTTGTTGCAAAAGAGCCTAGAAGGGGACTTCTTGTTCTACTAAATCAAATATTATTTTGTTTTTATATTTTGTTATTGACAAATAATAAACATAGTGGGATCATGTATTCTCTGTATTGTTTCATCAGCTATGATGTAGTAAAGATATGTTCCTTCTCTGATATCTTTATACAGTGTGGAAGTGATATTGGGTTCTATGCTATGCTAGTGGAATGGAAGTTCTAGATGATTCTGTCATGCTGGAAAGTTATTCAAGTAACAGTTATTATGCTTATATTATGTACTAGGAACTGTGTAAATGCTGAGATACAAAGAAAAAAAATCCATGGTCCCTGCTCTCAAGTAATTCATAGTTTAATAGCCAAGACAATATCTGAGCTATTATATACAAACATGCTATACACAGCCTAACTTGGGGGTAGTTTTAGAGGGAAGGCAAAATGATGAAGGAAAATGAGAAAGCCTTTTCATTTAGCTGAGACTTAAAGAAAGTCAGGAAAGCTAGTAGGCAGAGACCTTCAGTTGGAAGATGGTAGGTCCAACATCTTTCTGATCCTTTGAAGCTTGCAAGATCCTTCTCTGACCTAGGGAATGGAGAAAGATCTAGCCAAGATCAAAAGGGAGACTCTCCCTCCTTGTAGGTGGTTCTTTCCCAGGGTGTCCTAGAAAATGACACTTGCTCCAGTTTCTGGAATTCAATTCCTTCTTAACTCTCTTGATAATTTATAGATGATCCTTGGGGCATGGTCATTTTTTTCCTCAGTCAGTTCAAAGGCCTTTTCGAACTTAGTCTGAAACCTATGATTGATGGATTAGGGCAAGTTTTTACCAAGTTAAGGTATGGAGGTTAAAATGGAATGGGGTGGTTTTAATCCCACCCTTACACTTTAAATAGATATTTGACCTAGATTTTTTTTATTCCATAAATTAATCCATTTATTGTTGAACTATGGGCTACAGATATTTGATAAGAAGATTTTACTGGTCTTTCAATTCCTTCAGTCTTCTGATGGCAGATTTGACTGTGACTGCAGAGGTGGTATTGTATATCCATGCTCCGTCAGCTACTGTTTTCATACAGGATCCACAATGCCAAATACCCACTGCCCATCTCTTCATTTTGGCCTTGCCACAGAAGGAGCAGGTGTACTTGGCATGCTGACTAATTTCAATTTTCTTCACCATTTTTCTGAGGAATTCGCCATAACGTGTTCCATATTTACCAATGATTCCTACCTTCTTAGTATGTTTAGCCATATTGCCAGTTTCGGGGCTGGAACTCGGAGAGGCTTTGACCTAGATTTTTAAGATCAAATCAGAAGAGAAGGAAAGGTGATGCCTTTAACAACTATAGAACCATCATGTTAAATTAAAAATACACTTAATAATACAAGCAATGGAGACTCAGAGTTTCTCATGAAGTCTTCTTTTTCTATTCTTTGTAGGGGAAAAGTTCATGTTTGTTAATGTTTGTCACATTTATTGTAATAACAAAGAAAAAAATTGCATGAATATTACCTTGGTCATGTCTACAAATCATGAAATATCAGTATTTCAGAAGAATCAAAATGTCAGATGACCCAAAGGATAATGGGAAGATGTAGGGTGGGGGGCGGGTTATAGACTGCTATATATTATCAACAATGACCTATATGCAAGAAGTGTTATACTGATAGGATATCATCAAGATTTGCAAAAGAAAAGGAAGTTGGAAGGTCACCTAGCAAAAAGAAGGACAACAGATGGACAGCCCTACTGCATGGCACTGGTATCCCTAAAATATGAAAATGTCTAGAGGGCTGAATCAGTGTGACATTAAAAGAGGGAAGGGGCAAGAAATGCTTTGGTTAAGAATGCATGGTTAAGATGTCGGTGAAAAAGATCCACATGATTGAGCTCACAGTTAACATTTAAGCATAAAAGTATAAGCATGCCTAGATATGACTATAAATAATATAGTAACATTAGTTTGAGAAATGAGAACACTCAATAAGTAGGCTTCTATTCTACTGAATAAATTAAGGTGATTAGATCCCTGTCCTCAATGACCTTATAGGGGTGGGGAACCCCTTCATTCTGTGAAGTTTAGATTCAGTCAAAGAGCCAAGTTTGAGGAACTAGAGGGCCATATGTGGCCTCGAGGTCGAAGGCTCCCAACCTCTGCCTTACACAATTTGTCCAATTTCACTGCCTTAAATAGACAGAGCAATAGGAAGTAGAAAGCCATTGCCTGACAGACCACAAGGAATTTCCAAATGAAAGTAATCTAGGAAGACAAAGCTTCATGTGGGACCTGGACCCTTTTCTGGAGTGAGCTCATCTAGAAAACTCCCAATCTCAATAAGAATCTAGGGATCCTCTTGCCTAAAATGTCAGAACTATAACTGAAAAAGATTAGTTGAGTCCTGAAAGAGATGTAAAAAGCAAGGCTCATTTGGCAATTGGGGAAGAAATGTCAGGCCAGCATGCAGCAGGCCTGAGGGAACCTGTGCTCTTAACTGTAATAATCATCTATGCTGCAGAGTGTGTCCATCAGCCCACCTCCAACATCAGGTGAGCTCTTGACCTTTCAGCTTTGTAACCACAGCCCTTTACCTGGAGATCTAAAAGGAATAATATGCCCCATTAACCAGGCCACTCAAGGGTATCAATATATTTCAAACATTTCTCTGTCCAAGGATACAATAGTAGGTAGCAATGAATTAAATATCCCATTCTCTTTGACCCTCATAATGACATTTGTGATTTAGATAACTCACTTCACAAACACTCTGCTAGGTGGTAGGGAGATAAACAGGAAAAATAAACATTTTTGCCTTCAAGTAACTTATAACCCAGTAGAAGGACAGAAATTAACAAAAAATTCTAATGTGTTAAAATGCAATATATGAACATGGAGTATGTGTTGCCATGGACTTAATTCACCTCCTATACATATTTTTAAAAATTTCTTTTTAATCCTGAACTTAAAAAAACTTTTATGAGAAACTGAATTTCTCTGATTTCTGTAGCATTTCCTTGGTAGCATTTCCTATTGTGACTCTTCGTAAATTGCATGCATGAGTTTTCAGGTTTATTTTTTAGGTTGCTAGGGGAATAATTTAAACAGATTTCAAAAGAGATATCCTATGATGGCTGTCTTCTCTTAAAACTGTAGCTCACAAGCCCCATCAATCTACTTTCTATTAACAATAAGCTGGTAGATGCAAACTTTTAGCTTGTTTGCCTGTACTTGTGCTATTTTTACTGATAGGTAGGATTTCATCATGAAGCTTCATATCTTTCGAGTCTCTCAACTAGTGGTCATCCCTTCCTCAAATCTCTCATGTTGCTTGATTTGACCTCTTCTATGCAAATGTAATCATTTTCTAACTGGTAGGATAGTTAATTTATTAATAATGTTACGTAATGATAATGTTAACTTAGAGCCAACATGACATGATGTATTATTTCCAGGAAAAGGCAGTCCTGGGTTCAAATCCTGTCTCTGACTCATCTTGGTTATGTGACTTTGCACAGCCTTTTTACCTGGCAGTTTTCCAGGCTACTCTCTTAGACTATAAATTGCAGAGCAGGGAGTTTCTCATTGGCATCTCCTACTGATGAAACCATAGGTCTGGTCTATTTATATTAATAACCTAGGAAGAAACTGAGGCTGAGATTGAGGATCTCACCTATTACCACTAAATTGTCGCTAAACTAGCAATTATCAAAACTAGGATTCTAGCCCAGCTCTTCTGGACTCCACTCAGGTTACCTGTGCGTGTCTTTTTTTCCTTACTATAATGTAAAGTTTTAGAGGGTTGGAAATCTGTGATTTTGTCATCTTTGTATGCATAACACCTGTCACAGTACCTTGCACATCCAAATACTTTATAAATATTTGAATTTCTTACTATTTGTACCATATATCTAATGTTCAGACCCTCTGTTTGTTTCCAAACCCTTGTTTCCCAGTTTTCTTATTTCTGCTGCCTAAAGCATCTCCCTAGATTCTGGATCTGTTGCCTTCTCTGATCTGTCCTATTTTCTTGATCCTTCAAAGCTAAACTATCTAGCTTGGTTCTAGATTGAGTGTTTGCCTTCAGTCTCACTATTAACATATGCCCTGAATTTCATCTATTCAGGTATGACCCATTACCATAACCCTTATCGTTTACAGTGATATTCATCTACACTTTGAACTGTTCACCTGGTTCCACATCTCTGACTCTGCCTTGAGCAAAGAATTTTGGGCACTACTCCAGGTCTAGCCCATGCTCAAACCTCTGCTCTCTTCTACAAGCTGAGCCTTGATTTCATTTTTTCAAGTCCTGGTTTCTGGCCCTACCTCTGTATCCTACTATCCCTTATGGTTCTAGTCAAGATAAGAGTAAGTCTTCCTGCTTCTGTTACGTCATGCAGAATTGGGTGGTCTCTGCTAAGCCCCTATTAGAGATGAGTGTGAAATTATGCTAAGGTGACATACAATGAGTTGTGATTTTCCATAAAACCAGAGATAGTAATGTAGAAATCACATCCTTGTAATAAAGAGGCAGGCAGGCAGGCAAGCAGACAGAGGTAGGTAGACAAGCTGTCATTCTGACTGGAGTCATTGGCTCTTGTTATTATTGACCAGGACATGGGTGTGGAGAACAGAAAACAAAGTGGAACTGAACATCTGTGTTCTTGACCATCAATATTCTGTCAGTAAAATGCCATAGAAAGCTGGTGGCTGACAGGAAGTGAGGGAGGCAGCTATCTTAGCCTGATTTGATCTTAGGCATCCAGATAACACTTTATAAACACCTCCCCCCACCCTGCCTCCACTTCCAGTCTAGAAATATGCTCTTCAAATCTTCCTTTACTGAGTTCTCCAAAAGTTATAGTGACTGCTTGGACATTAGTCTTACTTACCTATGGAGGTGATGAAACCTGTAGTTTAAGTGACTTTGGGCAGGAGTGCCAGGATATGACAAGGATCTATCAAACGACACAGTAGAAAAGTCTAGGTGGTAAAGCAGATAGAGTATTGGCCTTGAAATCCTACTTCAGTCACTTACTAGCTATGTGACCTTGCGCAGGTAACTTAATCTCTCTCACCCTTAGTTTCCTCATCTGTAGAATGGGATGATCATACTAGTACCACTTCTCAAGGCTGTTGTGAGGACCAAATGACTTAACATATGTAAAGCACAATGCAAATCTTAAAACACCAATATGAATGCTAGCTAAAAATGCTAGCTGGCAGACCTTAGAGTCAAAAGACGTTGACACAAATTCCACTTCTGATACCACCTGCTTGGACAAGTCACCTCACCTTCCTAAGCCAGTTTTCTTTCCAGTAAAGTGGCAGAGTTGGCTTAAATGAACTTTTCCAACTCTAGCACTATGACTTTGACATAGCAAGATGTTTTTACCTGATTCAATTTTTCCAACTCGCCTGTGGAATTTTCTATAATTCTGCACATCTTGTTCATGTGGTGTACTTCAAATTTTGTAAATAACCACAAAACAGTGATGTTCAGTGACAAAAAGCCATTAGCACTCTCAATTTAGCAAATTAGACAGAATCTCCAGAAACCAGAGGCAATCTGACAACTGTAATAGTTAACTTGGGTTATCTTTAAACATCTACTGAATTATTGAAATGACTCATAATTCAACACATCCCCTGCTTATTCTTCTAGGAGACATGACTGGGCAAGATTATGCTTTTGTTACTTTAGGTGCACTTTTTTAGAGGGATAGCATAGATCTTAGAATGAAAGATTCACTTGAAAACTTCTTCTCTGGGGGTCTTTGAAAAGAGGACCGTGTTGAATGTTGCAGTAACTTAATTGAACTTCTGCCTGGAAGCAGGAGAACGAGCAATGTGGCTTCTTGAAATATGTTAGTTTATGAGGGCACTGATAGTAACTCTTTCCCTTATTCTCCTCTTGGTCACTCTCTTGGATGCAGAAACCCTTTTTGCTCTGAGTCAGCTCTGAATGAGAGACCCAAGAGCCCATAACCTTTTAAACTTGCCAGGCTGCCATCAGGCTAAAGTCTATCTCAGGATCACTATTTACTCACCTATGCTCAGGGAAACACACCAAGCAAAAGAAGTAGCCAGAGAGACAGAGACAGAGGCAGAAGGGATTTATGTAGAGCCAGAGATTTATGTAGAGCATAAAGACAGAGACAGAGGCATTATAAATCACACATCCAGGAGCAAGAACAGAAGGCATACATATTTTTAAACTGATATGGCCCTATCCTAACTACAGGAGAGAAATAAGCCAAGGGATCACCTGAGATTGGTTCCATCATCCCAAAATATCAAGGTCTTCAGTGCTAAGTACCTCACATATGATCCAAGGTACCACAAATTATGGAGGGGAGGGGAAAGATCTTAATCTATTTGCTTCAAATTCCCCTCTTTCCCTTTAAATGCTTACTCCCTTCATCCAATCACCTGTACATTTGTTCATATTCCTAGTACTGGAAAGTTCTCTGGGGTTTTGGAGAGGCCCAAGCACTGTCCTCTCAAGTGCCTCTCTTGGTGCTTTTTTTTACTAGAAAGTCTCAACAAATTCCACTGAACTCAGTTCAGAACATCCTCCTCAGTGTTATGTAAAGACTCCCAAACAATCTATTCAGCATAGTTGTAAGACATTTTAAAAATCAGATGCAATATTTAAGGAAAGTCTAGGTACCACAGCTGGTGGGTTTGAAGATTACAATTACTCCCAAACCCAAAGCTGTGCAAATTAAACAAACAACATTTTATAATATTTATCATCGATGGTTCTTAAAGATCCAGAACCAATTCACATTTGTTGTGCTGACTAATGTTATCAAATTGTCTCTTTTTAAATCTCATTGGGTCAGTGGGGGCTCTCCTCCTTGTGTCATTAATAGGTGAATTCTATGTAGCCAGAAACATAAGCAGAAGCATCACAAGAAGCATGGTACAGGGGTACAAGGTTTTCATATCAGGGCATCTGAGCACCTTGGGACCAATGGGACATTCTCCCCCCAGTGAAGTCACAGTCAAATAACTCATGTATCTACTTAGGAAGCTGCTTCTAAGCTTTCTGGTAATCACCTGTCTCCCACATCTCTTTCTGTGTCTATCCAGAGACTGTTGGCAGAAATTTCAGCTTGGATTTGCCATATGAATTGGGAGATGTTGTTAAAGAAAAGGTGATAGGTGGGCTCTTTGGGAAGTCATTCACTCTTTGCAGAGTTTCCACACTGGGAGAACAATTTGCTAAACAGCTCTCTTAGGATGTGAATGAGTTCATACCCCTCCCTGAGAGCCTTGTCCCTATGAGACTAACAGTGGGTTGAAAATGATCAAGGTTATAGAATTGGTTGATGGGTGGACAGGGCCAACGCTAAAGCTGAAAATTAAGTGCAGGGTGCTGTTGAGCTGACTATGTGGAATCAGAGAGAATATAGAATCTGATGGGTCAAAGATGAAACCTAAGGTCAAATCTGAATAAATAATGAAGAGCCAGGGAGTATATAGAAGCTAGCGGTCAAAAGCAGGGCAGAAAGTCAGAGCTAAGAAAAGAGTTGGATCAGCAGAAACAGATATAATATACTAGAGGCTAGGGAAATCTTGAAAATGAACCAAAGATGGCTTTAGACAGGAAGTATTATGAATATAGATTTCTGATCAACATAAGCAGTGGACTACAGGGTGGAAAGAATGATGAATTTGGTATCAGAACCTTGGATTCCAGTTTTGCTACTACTTGTGTGTCCTTAGCCAAGTTCTTTCCTCTTTCTCTGTCTTACATTCTTCCTGTAGAGATGGGGAGTGATGGTGAAGGGTGTCTGGAATAGTTGATTTATAATGTTCCTTCTAGCTCTATATCAATGATTCTATGAGTGTTGAGGAGTTTGGAATATTGATATTTCTCTGGCATTTATAAACATTCATCAATGTTGAAGTTTTTCCTAGATCTTACTAATGTCACATTAAAAAAAGTAATAAAAGATCGATTCTTTCCACATCTCCTGAGTGAGAGCCACTGTGAAAAAAGTAAACAGCCTTTCTAAGCATCAGATGTTGATCAACCTCTATACACAGATAGATATTAGCTCCTGGGTGGATGTCAAAGCTGACCTTTTCCTTTGACCATGGGGGAGGCTTCAATTTCCCATAAAGCAGGGAGCTTGTATCTGCTTTAGATCTGCTAGAGACAAACCATCTTCTGGGGATTTCTTTGTTCTTAAGTAAAGAAAAACAGAACAAAACAAAAACAAAACTCCAAGCCCATCCCATCTGCACTGTTTCCTCCAGTGGATGAGAAGATTGGGTTACACAGAGCTGGAAAGTTCTATGGGTACACAGAACTGCTTGCTAAAGCAGAATGCTAGCATCTCTTCATAAATGATTTCCCTACATGACCTTTGAAAAGATGAGAAAGGACTTTATTAACCTTCTAGTATTTGCTACCACTTTGACAAATAGCAGGAAAACAAGTTAAGAACACTGAAGGCTATGAATTAATACTGCTTGTGCCCAGTCAACTTTATCATGTCATGGTAGGATCATGACATAATCAATGAAGTTCTGGGGCTGGAATTAGGGAGATGTGTTCAAATCCTGATTCTTACACTAAGTAGCTGTGTGATCACGGTAAGTCATTAGACAATAGACATAGAGATGTAAGAGACTTCAGAGTTCCTCTCCATTTTACAATGAGGATATAAAGCTCAGGGAGTTAAAAATGACTTGCTCAAGGCAAGTCATTCAGCACAGGCAATAATTATCAGAGATGAAATCTGAAGACACAACTTCTAGGAGCCTCAGCTTTCTTATTTGTAAAATGGATACCATAATACTAGTGGTACTATCCTTCAGGGTTGTTATGAGGCTCCAATAAATATCAGTTATCATTAGGCAGCTCATCATTTGGTTAGTGATGCTGGATTTGACTCCAGGCTTTGCTGAGCAGGGTAAGAGCAATGTGACTTGAGCTCTCAGTCAGGACCGGTGATAATCCAAGTCCCTGATATTGACTGGTCCATAGTGGTGGAAATTTGGGGATTATGCAGATACTGTTAATCAGTATGGATTACCCATCAGTCTGGATAAATCAAGGACCTCATTTCCTTTCTCTTGGATCTCCTTCTACTGGTCAGACTTCTCAGTTTCCAATGCTGGATCTTTGTCCTTGTCATTCGTACTTGGAGAGTATTGTGTGTACTATCCAAGGTTCAGTCTTGGGTCCTCTTCTCTTTTCTCTCTACATTCTTTCATTTCTTTCACTTCGCTCGCCATAGTCTTTCAGGCTCTCATCATCTTTCATCTGGATTATCACAATTATCTCCTAATTAATTTCCCTGACTCAGCTATTTCCCTACTCTAATCCATCCATCCTCCATTTATCTGCCTAAGTGATTTTTCTGAATCACAGACCTGACCATGTAACTCACCTACTCATTGAACTCCAGTGGTTTCTTATTATCTCTACTATAAAAGAAAACCACATTTCTCAGTTTGCCAGTTCAAGCCCTTCACAACTTGCCTCTGACCTACCTTCCTAGCTTTGTTATATACATTATTCCTCTCCCTGAAAACTAGTCAAACTCATCTTATTTTGATTTTTTTGTACATGACTTTCCATCTTGTGTCTTTGTGCCTTTGACATAGGCTCTCTACCATGCTTTGCGTCTCTTTATGTCTAAGAGTCCTTAGTTTCTTTCAAGGCTGAGGTCAAATACTACTTCCTGCAAGAATCTTTTCCTGGCAGCTTTTTTTTTCTTCCTCTCATATCCTACTCCATTCTTTTCCTTATAGCTAGTTTATAGTTCTTTTGTATTTATTTAGTAGAAATAAAATTGGTCTACTGGTTCCAACTCAGGCAGCCTATATGTGTAGTCTCCCTGGAAACTTTTGGGCACTCCAGGGACATGAGAAATCAGTACTTTGGCCTTTTGGGGTGACATACTTCCAAGTACATGGTAACCTCATAGCACATGTATGAACACATAACACTCACCCTCCTACACAATTCAATAAGCACCAGTGGCTTCCTATTGTTTCATGGATCAAATATGAAATCTTTTGGCATTCAAAGCCTTTTATAGCCTGGCCTCCTTCAGTTTTTTCAATCTCCCTACACCTGATACTCCTTTAGGTGTTCTCACATGCAAACTCCACCTCTACACATCTTCACTGAAGAGTCCCATTCCTGGGATTCTATATTTTTTGGCTTCTGTCAAGTCCTAGCTAAAATCCTACCTACTACAAAAAGTGTTTCTTGATCTCCCTTAACCTAGTGTTTTCTCTTTGTTGGTTATCTCCACCGTAGCCTGTGCGTATCTAGTTTCTACATAGTTGTTTTCATGTTGTTTCTTCCATTAAGATTGTGAGCTTCTTGAGAAGAAAGATTGTCTTTCCATTCTTAGCACTTAGCATGGTGCCTGTGTGTGTGTGTTCATCCTTTGTTGCTGAAGAAGACCATACCATCAGAGAAATAATGACATGACTTGCACTTGACTTTGTTTTTGAGTGAGGGAGGGCTGTGCAGGTCAGCAGCCTCATTTCTCCTCCAGAGCCATCTGAATCCAGTAACCAGATATTCATCAGGTTGACTGGAGATGACCCAGGATGAGGCAATTGGGGTTAAGTGACTTGCCCAAGGTCACACAGCTAGTGAGTGTCAAGTGTCTGAGGTGAGATTTGAACTCAGGTCCTCCTGACTCCTGCACTGGTGCTCTATCCACTGCATCACTTAGCTGCCTGAGCATGGTGCCTAGAATATACTGGGTATATGTGTGTGTACACATACACAGCACAAACACATCTGGCTTTGGACACTTACTAGCTACGTGACCCCAGGCAAGTCATTTAATCTTGTTTGCCTGTAGCACCTATGTGATATCCATAGCACCTACGGCAGTCATGAATATACTGGCACAATACTGAATCTTGAAATACAATAGACTCTCAACATGGAAGACAGAATCAAAACATTTATTCAGAAACCAGAAGGCCAAATCCATCATAATCTATACACAGTAATGATCCAGAGGACAACACCAGCCCCAAGTCCTCTCCCTGTTAGGCTATCCACAAACCAGCTCCATTAAACAAATCACAAGCAGGCCCCCTTAAACAAAATCACAAACAAGCTCTCTCGCTAGTTCTAGCCAGCTGCCTGCTTGCCTGCATCCATCAGTTCCGACTGTTCTCTGACCGATTTTCTCTCAGCTCTGCTCTGTTTCTACCTCTTCCTGTTCCACCCATTCAGCAAGCTCCTCCCACCACAGGCTCCACATATCTCAGTCTTCCATGTGACCCATGCAAGTCACATGGGCCTGTTAATGAATGGGAAAGATCTTCTCTCTTAAATTACCATTACATTGCTTCAACCTCCTCATCTGTAAAATGAGCTGGAGAAGGAAATGGCAAACCACTCCAGTATCTCTGCCAAGAATATCCCCAAAGTTGTCATGAAGAGTTGGACACAACTGAAAAATGACTAAATAACAACTATATGTGTGTGTGTTTAAATCTTCCCTGATGTAATGTAAACTCCTTAAATTTATTTTATTTTTGTCTTCACATTCTTATTACCTAGGAGTAGCTTTCTTTCATGTCTGAAATTCTCTCTTTCTTCATTTCTACCTCTTGTAATTCCTATTTTCAAAGTTCACCTAAAACATCATCTTCTGTATGATTCCTTTTGTAGGTCTCCCGACTTCTGATGTTTCTTCTTACATGGGTACCTTGTATTTATATTGTATGAGCTTTGCATACATACAAAAATACCTTTATGTAATGTACATAAATTAATAATCATTTACATAGACACAATAGCCACTTATAAACAATTATTAAGCATCTCCTGTGTGCCAAGCACTGTACAAAGTATTGGGAATACAACTAAGAAAAAGAAAGACATTCTCTGTCCTTAAGGAGCTTATAATCTAATGGGAAAAGACAGTACACAAAGGAAGCTGAAAAGTGATGAGGGAGGGAGCATGGAGAGGGAGAAGGAAGAAGGTGCCAGACCCTGGGGCATGAGGATGGTGGTGCTGAGTCGAAGGAGTGTGGCTGGTGGGACATGAAGAATTGACTGCACTTCTGAGTCTTCTTTAAATGGAGGTTTGGGAGGAGTTTTTTGCCCTCCTTTCAGCCCTTTAATCAGAGGGGCAGAAGCAACTAAGGGTACTGATAGATAACTTGCAGGGGTATCAAACGCCACAACAGCTGCAAGAGGCCACAAAACTACAAAGTATAGCCAGAAATCAGATTAAAATCTAATCAGGAAAAGATTTTTTGACATAACAAAAAAAATACATCACACTATAGATAATGTTAATCTGTGGTTTTCTAAGTCAATATTCAGCCCAAAGAGATCAGTTTCTATTGGAGTTTGACACCCCTACTGATGAGGAGTACCAAAAGGATGCCATCTCTGTGACAAAGAGAGAAAAATCTTGGTGGGGGGTGGGGACATAATGATGGTAGAGTTGAATTCAAGGAGTGCAACTAGTGGGAAATGTATATATATGTATATATATATATATATACACATATATATATACACACATATATATATATATACATATATATACACACACATAAATATATAAATATATAAAAAATATATAGATAAATATATATATATATATTCACACACACATTTATGTATGCTTCCTCCCCATTAGAATATACGCATCTTGAGAGCAGAGCCTCTTTCGCTTTCCTCTTTGCACCCTCACTGGCTGGCATAAAGTGCATGCCTAATGAATATTTGTTGACTGATGGACTAAATGATTAAAAACCTGATGCAATCTGACAAGTGTAACAGTCTGATTTCTTTCTCTTATTCAATTCTAGGTCAAGATCATTGTGTATCATAGAGTATTAGAGTTAGAAGGGACCTAGCTTTCCATTTTAAAGGGGAGGAAATTAAAGTACAGAATATAAGCTGCCCTAGGAAGTTAATGTAAAAGCCAAGATTTTAAATAAAATTTTCTGCATTCCAATCTAGTGTCCTTCCTACTACAACAATGGGAACATCAGTCAACCAAATCAGAGGTGAAGAAAGAGACAAAATGGGAATTTGGGGTTTTACTAGAATGTAAGCTTATTGAAGGCAGGGCCTTTTGTTTTTAGCTTTTTATTTTTGAATCTAATAGCCATCAGATCACTGGTACATAGGAGGCACTTGACAACTACTTTTTCAATTGGTTAGATTGAATACTTGGAGAGGTGGTGAATGCAGGAAGGAAAGACAGAGGGGAAGAAAGGTTGTGGGAATAGAGGTGAAATTCACAACACATTGTAAAACTCAGAGAAATAATTTAATAAATCCATTATTTAAGCACATGTCCCCCATCATGGAAAAGATCTCACTATAACACAAGTTAGTTAAGAGGAAAATTTGAATAAAAAAAAGATGTCAGTCATTAGAGACAGGTATAAATGCATTGGAATCTCTGGAATTACAGTTGTAATCTCAATTTTAAATGTCTTTGCTTCAGGCGACTTTGAAGTACATTGTTCTGACACATCTTATTTCCTCTACCCCCCTACCTTTCCATTTTCTTTCTTATTTTATTTCCATGGGTACCCATTTGCATTTGAGTTGTTTGTGGAGAAATATGCTTTACAACAGCTATAGTTATTTTCTCAGACAAATCTACCTCCTGTTAGTGTGATTGTCAGGGTCTTAATTTCCTGTTTTCCACCCCCATCCATACCCTATCTACTTCGGAAATAAATGTCAAAGAAAAAGTCTGTATTGTTAGGTTTCTACCGACAAATATGCAATAGTTTGGGCAATAAGTCTTTGTTCTTAAGAAATTTCTGTTTGCTAGAAAAAATACTTTGAAAATTTAAGTGGTAGATTCATCTTAAAATTTTCATATCTGGAAAGAATCCATGAATGAAGTAATTGTGTATTATTGAACAGAGGAAGAGGTAGAGGAAGCTTGACCTTCGACGTTTTCTTCCCTTTCTCAAGCAGAGCTCCTTCAGAATGACCACAAAAGATTTTTCTAAATTTGGAAAGTCCCATCTCCTGCTTAAAGACAAGTACACTTACCTGTGAATTGGCAAATTTCCCAATGACCTTTAGAGCAGTGTTGTCAAACTCAAGTAGAATATAGAAATGAAAAGAGTAGGAATAGAAATGGATCCCTTTGAGCCTCAATTGACTTAGAAAACCACAAATTAACATTGTCTATGGTGTATTTTATTTTTAAATTTATTTTGTTAATCATCTCCCAATTACATTTTAATCTGGTTCAGGAGGTATTCAGGAGTTTCTTCTGTGGCTTGCTGTGAGTTTAACACATCTTTGCTTTAGGGAACTTAAACTATTATACCCTCATTCTTTCATTCATTCATTTATTCAACAAACATTTATTGAACACCTACTAAGTGCAGAGCACTGTATTAATCAGGATGAAGGGGTAGTTTACAATATATATATACACACATATGTATACATATATACATATATATGTATATATACATGCATACATACATATATACATATATATGTATATATATATACCTGCTTTTGTAGAATCCACATTAGTCTATATATCCAACCCTCATCTCTCTCCCGAGCTCTAGTTCCACATTACCTGTTATGTAAGACATCTCCAAATGAATATTCCCTAGGTATCATGCCCTAAATATACTAAATTTTTCATGTTCAAAACTAAAGTCATTATCTTTCTCCCTAACCCACCCCTCTTTGTTATTTCTGCCAAAGCTACGACCAGTCTTCCAGTAACCCTGTATCATACACATTCACCTCATACAATCAATATTTTTTAAAATTATAACTTCTATAACATGTTGAATTCATCTCTTGCTCAACTCACATAGGCACCATTCTCATTTAGGTCTCTTTACCTTTTCATAGACCTATTGTAATAGTCTCCTAGTTCGTTTTTCTGACTCAAAGCCATCTCTTCTAGCCAGATTCCACACAGTTGTGCTTAGAATTTGGTCAGACATAGAGGATGCCAAGGTCATCCACTGTATCTTTCCACCGTACATTGATGACTTTGGAAGAGAGAATGATGCTTTGCACAACTCTGCCTCACTTAAATCTAATTCATATACAAATCATACACAAACTGCCATGTGATGTCATTGATTCTCTCCAGAAAATAGAGGATGAGAAATGACAAACCAATTGTAAATTGGTATGCTCATTGTTAAATGAATTTGTGATCTCATCACTTTAGGAGTTCCCTCCAGGAATATGGATTGCAATCCAACTATTCCTGCTTCTCTTGTTGCCACCTAATAGGCTGGAGGCTTTCTTTCCTCTTTCTTGACATGGTGAGGGTACTGTGGAATACTGAAGCTGCTTGACTGACATTTCTCATGGGAACAGTTCAATTTCTCTTCCTCTCATAGTAGCCCTATGACATCTTTTACACCTGTTCTTTGCAATTCTTGTGATACCTGGGTAGAAGTCTCTTCTCAACCTCCATAGATACTTCAGGAATCCCATGTTTTCCTGACAGTACTCTCTAAATAGGCAAGTTGAGAGGGGGTTACATAAGTTTTCCCAGGTTTTTCTGAATCCATAGTTTCTTATAGTGTCATAAAATTCCATTATATTTATAAATTAACATACTTTCCTTTGGAGCCTCCCAAACGCTGAGCTAGCTCTGGCAATGTATAAATTAACTTCATTATCAATGAGTACATCCCTGGAAAGTAGATCGACAAGTTAAGTGAACTTATCTACAGCATTCAAAACTTCTCCATTTGCTATAACCAATGGTTCCATGTGTGGATGGTGTGGTGATAGCTGATGGAGCACCAAATGGTCTTTTTGGTGTTAATTGTTAGGCTAAAATTAGCACAAGTAGTAGAGGAGCTATTCGTAATTTATTACATCTCAGCTTCAGAGACCGCATTAAGTGTATAATCATCTGCAAACAGAAAATCATGCACCAACACTCCTTTCATTTTGGTTTTGACTTGTAGCCTTTTCAAATGGAAGAATTTACCATCAACGTGGTAGCTGACCCTGATGCCATGTTCATCCATATTGAAAGCATTTGACAACATAGCTGAAAACATCATGCTAAAGAGCATGGATGCAAGCACACAGCCTTGTTTCACTTCATTGGTGACTGGGAAGGTATGGGGAAACTGAGGAAGATTCTCCCCAGCCCCTTTCATGACTGCCACATGACCTAACATAAAGAATGCAACTTAAAGTTGATATGCATAACTGGGAGTGCCAGGGGAGACAGCAGAATTAATGAAGCATGTAGCCAGGGTGAAGAGACTCTTATCTTAAGAGTCATAAAACTCCTTAAGGGAGGAGATGTCTGTGTTCAAGGACCTGGCCAGTCCTTGGGCACATACATCAAAGTCAGCAACTAGAACTTTTGGCCAGAGTTCTTTCTTTGTTCTAAAAGTCCTCTTTTCCCTGAAGTTAAATGTATAAAGGGACTGAGTGGGAGAAAGATTTTTGGAGGTCTTTGCTGCAGAAGTGGGGATGCCTGCTTGTGCTCTCCTAGTCAGGACCTTTGAGGACTGCTCTCTTCTCCTGGTTGTCAGAGTTGGAGCTCAGACTTGGCTGGTGTTGTATACTTTCTCTTTTTCTATTCTGTCTTAACTTATCTACTGTTTATATACTTTATTATATATCTACTTTATTATATACTGTTTACACACTTGCTAACTTACACTATTTGTGGTTAATAAAACTTAATTGCCTATTAAACTTGTTTTAGTGTGTGTCATTGTATCTTAAGATCCAAACCTGAAGTAAAAGTACTACAGTCAACATAATTCCTTTCAATTACAGAACGCATGAGAGCATTGTCCATTATCTAGAAGCTGGAAAAGTGTGCTGTCATGAAACTGACATACAATACTGATGAACTTCTCTAGACAACTGTGATGGAAATCAAATTAGGATTTTTGTTGTTTTTGTTTTAGTATAATCAAGAAGTATACTGTCTCTACTTGAATGTTATTAAAGAAGGTCTTTCCCACCCATTGATGGGCCTGCCTATTGAGGGAAGTTTGATTAGGGGAGTTGTTTTGTAGGAGGGTCCCAAGTCCCTTTTGTTTTTTCTAGTGAGGCACTGAGTCAGAGGGTTATGTATGCTCTCTAGCTCTGAAAAGTGTACAAATACTCTGAAGGTGAGATTTTTACTTTAGGGCTTACTCTCTGGAAGTGTTTAGTTTGGTCCAAGGAGGACTCTTGGAAGCTGCTAAGGAGTTCCTCCCCACTTCCCCCGACCTACTTTGAGAACCCATATGTCATGATTCCCTCTCTGGTAACTATGGTCAGACAGTTGGATTATGTCTGTTGAATTATGGTCAGGCAGAGGAAGTCATGTCTATTGACTTTTGATTTCTCTGTATTTTTTTTGAAATTCAGGGTACTGACTCCCCTGAACTAGGTGAATGATATATGTGCTTGGTTAAAGGAATGATACATGTGTTTGATTAAAGTGATTGTTAACCCCTTGAAAGTTGCCTTTCCTTTTATGAATGCAGGTCTAAGAACCTGTGATAGCAGGCCCCCCTGTGTATTTTGGGGTGCTTTCTGATTCAGCAACCAAATTTTGACGTAATTTTCCATAAGTCCTCATGACTAAACAGTATCAAAGAGCTTGATCAGATCTATAAAAGTTGTGTACAGACCTCTGTTCTGATCCTGGCATTTCTCCTGGAGTTGTCAGGCAGCAAACACCATATCGACTGACTACCAAACTGAAAGTTTACAGAGCCGTTGTACTGACCTCATTGTTGTTTGCCTGTGAAACATGGACAGTCTACCAGCACCATGCCAGGAAACTGAATCGCTTCCATTTGAATTGTCTTAAGAATATTTGGAAGATCACCTGGCAGGATAAAATGCCAGACACTGAGGTCTTTATTTGAACTAAACTGCCAAGCATTCAAACTATGCTTCAGAGAGCACAACTCCGATGAGCTGGCCAGGTTATTCAAAAGCAAAACATGTTTGCCAAAAAGACTATTTTATGGAGAACTCTCAAGGGGCAGGTGATCACATGGTGGTCAGAAGAGCAATACAAGGACACTCTCAAGGTCTCTCTCAAGAACTTTGGAATTGATTGTGTGACATGGGAGACACTGGCAGAGGACCGCTCAGCATAGTGTGCCCATATCAGAGAAAGTGCTGTGCTCTATGAGCAAAGCAGAATTGAAACAAATCAGAGAAAACACAAGATGCCCAAATTTAGAGTAGCCACTCCAAATGTTTACATGGATTATTTGTGCTCAACCTGTGGTTGAGCATTCCAGCCTCGTGTTGATCTGATCAGCCACAGCAGACCCACTGAAACTTGACTTTGTCATAGTGATGTCATTTTGGTCCTCTTTGAGAACAAAGGGCAACAACTATAAATCAGCACATATAATGCACTTTGTTAACCTTAAAATGCTATATTAATGCTATTATTATCATGTAGCACAATTTGTGCAACCATTTCTCAGTCAATGGACACCAACCTTGCTTCCACCTCTTTGCTACCACAAAAAGTGCTGCTGTGAATATTGGTGTGTAGTATAGTATCCTCCTTTGAGTACTCCTCTGAACTTTAAACTTAGGCTAGGCCTCTGATGGTGTGACTACCTCATGTTCAATGTATTTTGTGGGTCTACATTCCCAACATCCCCACCAGTATGCTTTCTTTTAACAGTCTATCAAGTAGACACAATTAGTTCAAAGCAAAGGCAGTTACTGAATATAAGGACTACAAATATTAAAAACTACATTTGCATAAGAATAGTAACTATAAAATATCCCATCCTCTACCCCCCACAAACTCCTTACTCTTTTTGTTAATTGTATACCCTCTCACTAAAACACATATCATCAACAGAAAGAAGGGGCAAACACATAGAGCACGCTGATAGGGAGGCTTACATATCAGGGACACATTTGGCCAAGGCATCTCAAACCTCTGTTATCATAAGGTCTTCGTGTATTTTTTTCTTTCTTATTATTCTTATACTTAGACAGGTAGTTGGCACAGTAGATAGAGAACTAGTCTTGGAATCAGGAAGACATCTTTGTGAGTTCAGATCTGGTCTCTGACACTTACTAGCTGTGTAACTCTGGGCAAGTGACTTAAGTTTTGTCTGCCTCAGTTTCCTCAACTGTAAAATGAGGATAATAAGAGCTCCTATCTCCCAGGATCGTTTTGAGGATCAAATGGAATAATATTTGTTAAGTACTTAGCACAGTGCATAGCACATAGTAGGTGCTTGTTTCCTTTCTTTCTTTCCTTCCCTTGACTCCCAGTAGGACAGCATACTTCTCTTGTGTTACTCTTGCTGTGATAAATGTTTTTCTGACCACTCACATTCATAATTCATTTCCTTAACTAAGTTCTGTTATCTTTTCAGTTCTTGCAGTCTCATGGACCTCTCCATTGGGTTTTCTTGGCAAAAATACTAGAGTAGTTTGCTATTTCCTTCTCCAGTGTGTCCCCATTTTATAGATGAGGAACTGAGGCAAATAAGGGTGAAGTGACTTGCCCAGAGTCACATATCTAGTAAGCGTCTGAGGTCGCATTTGAACTCAGACCTCTGTGATTCCAGGCCTGGTGTTCTCCTCTTTGCACTCCCTAGCTCCTCTTTCATCTTTTCAGTGCTCTCTTCCAAAACTCCCAACCAGAAACCTCACCATGTCATTTATTCCCCAGAGTCTTTTGGAGATTTAATCCACAGAGAAGACCAGACATAGGTCTGCCTCAAGAATTCTGGGAAATATAGTTCCCTTACACATACATAGCACTTTTTAAACCTTAAAGTGCCACATAAGTTATTATCTTGAGCTGCAATTTAGATGCTATATGTATAAGTAAATGTATAATGTATATGTTGTATACATTATAAATATATGTATATATTTGTATAATACATAGCAACAAGGGTATAATAAGGCATATGAGGTGAATTGTTATTGTTTGTCCTTTGTTTTCAAAGAGGGTCAATGATATCACAGGGTGATGTCTTGACTTGTGCATGAATTGGATTTAAGTGATGCAGAGTTACCCAAAGTCACCAGCTTCACTCTCTCTTCCTGAGTCACTGAAATCCATTGGCAGGACAAAAGTCAAGATGACTGGTGATGGCCCAGAATGCAGTGGATGACCTTGGCATCTCTGATGCCTGAATAAGCTCCAGGCATGCCACAATACCTGTTTCAGCTGCCTTCGTGGTCACGGGAACAAACTGTCCTCATCTATCCATTCTGCCAGGTAAAGTCTTCACATGCTTGGGATAGACATCCCCCTATCTCCCCAATGTATCTGAGCCCCATTGGTTAGCCTCAACATGGTTTAGCCAGTCTGCTGAGATGTCTTATTGAGGTATGTCTGCTGTGCATGCTACAGGTTCTTGGAGCCTGAAGTGAGGAAGACTTATCTTCCCAAGTCCAAATCTGGCCTTAGACACTTACTAGTTGTATGACCCTGAGCAAGTCACTTAACCTCATTTGCCTCAGTTTCCTCATCTGTAAAATGAGCTGGCAAAGGAAATGGCAAACGATGCCAGTTTCTCTGCCAAGAAAACCCCAAATAAATCATGAAGAATTAGACATGACTGAAATGACTGAGACGTAGAATAGTAGAGAAAGAAATGGTAGAGATGATCTATTATGGTGGAAAGAGCACTGCAAGGTGTCAATAAACTTAGGTTGCAATTGCAACTCTCCATTAACTGACTTTGTGACTTTGACAAGTTTCTTTAACTTTCTGGACCACCCCCCTCAATTATTTTGAGCCACCTCCCTCAATTATTCTGACTGTAAGTCATATAGTTCTCTTTCACTGCCTCTCTTTTTAAAAGCTAGGGCAAATTTTCTTTTTCCTCTTGAGGCAAAGGGAATAAGTCACCACTCATTGCTGCCTGTTAATAGACTGGGCTGTTGGGTCATGTTTCTTCCTCCATGATTCTTCCCTTCCCCCACGCGCTCAGAGAAAGTTCTTTCCAGGCCAGGGCAGCCAAGGGTAATGACCAAAGGATCAGAATTGCCTGCTGAGAGGAGAATCAGTGTTTTGCAGGCTGGTAACAAACACATTCCAAGATCGAGGGGCAGAAAAGGGAGTATCATTTCCTTTCATTATCATTATTCTTGGAACCCAGACAGTACAAACTCAGTTAGTTTGAATTGCCAAAATTCTATGGATCACCATGAAACAACTTTCTATTTCAGGCACTGGCCAATCCACATCTTGCCTCAATGTTCTCCTCCCCCAGTCCATACATTGTCCTTGTTCCTATTTCAGTGTCATATCTGAACATTTGGGGGAGGGTGGTGGTGGTATAGAAACCATAAATTCTGAAATATGCTTTGTTGGTGGTGTTTAGTCATATTTCAATAATGTTTGACTCTTCCTAATTCCATCTGGGATTTTCTTGGCAAAGATATTACAGTGGTTTGCCATTTCCTTCTCTAGCTCATTTTACAGATGAAGAAACTGAGGCAATCAGGGTTAAGTGACTTGCCCAGGGTCAAACGGTTAGGAAGTATCTGAGGCCAGATTTGAACTCAGACCTTCTGGACTCCAAGCCCAGCACTCTAGCCACTGTGCTACCTAGCTGCCCCCAAATATGCTTATAATAATCTAAAAGCTACTTTATGGGAAGTCATTTATTTGTGCCTGGGCAGCTAGGTGGTACAGTGGATAGAGCACCAGTGTAGGAGTCAGGAGAACCTGAGTTCAAATCTCACCTCAGACACCTGACACTCACTAGCTGTGTGACCTTGGGCAAGTCACAACCCCAACTGCCTCATTCTGGGTCATCTCCAGTCATCCTGATGAATATCTGGTCACTGGATTCAGATGGCTCTGGAGGAGAAGTGAGGTGGTGACCTGCACAGCCCTCCCTCACCCAAAACAAAGTCAAGTGCAAGTCATGTCTTTATTTCTCTGATGGTTTGATCTTCTTCAGCAACGAAGGATGAACACACATACACATCTTTGTGCCTAGGTAGTGTACTCACCACTTCTATTTTGTTCATCATGGAGTCTTGTACTAAAGATTTTCTGGTTTATTGGCCTTTATCGGATTATCTCTATCATTTATTGTTGTTCATTGTTAGGACATCAGACATTAATATGATATCAGTCATTGTTGTTGCCCGAAGGAGACTATAAAGTTACTCTGTTTTAGTATTTTTTCCTTTTATCTTCCTACCTTCTTGAATCTTGGTCTAATGCAGAATCCTTTTAAACTTGACCTTCATTTCATTTTGTTATAGAGCCAAAAATTGCTTATACAGGGGCAGATAAGCCAGACCCATGTTGGATGGGGTCAGATTGTTTCTGGGAATAGACAGAGTTCACAGTTCCCAAATCTCTGAATCATTCTTTCCACTAGATATTCCTGATTATCTGTAAGTTGGAAGATAATGGCTTTGGTATACTAGGATTAGGAACAGGCTTCTTCTAATACCTCAAAGGGAATGCTTGTTTGTGGAAAGGCCATAGGCTGAAATGCAGGATGGTGTCTACACAATCTTTTCTTTGGCACACCATTTCCATTGCATACCTGATGAGTTTTCTTTTGAGAACAGGGAATTTCAGCTGGGAGGATATAGCTGATAAGAAACACTCAGTAAATAATTTAATTGGCATATAGGGACATGTTTAGGGCTCTCTTTACAAAGAGACTTTTGATACTTGTTTTGAGTACTTAACATAAGAGTGTGTTTGAAATCACAAGCTTCAGGGCTGCAATGACTTTTCCCAGAGGCACAAAATAAGTTGGAAGGATGTATAAGCACCTCCAAGGTCAGTGCATTCGAGGAAGAAGGTAATTGAATTGGAAACTCCAGATGCCATGGGGCATTTATTATGTCTCTAATGAATGGAACATGGTGTCTCTTATTCTAAATTATGTTGGAATTAGCATCAAAATGACTTAATACTTTGGGTGAATTTTTTTTTAATTTAAAAAAACACCTTGGCAGATGGACTCCCCAAGGACAACTCCTAAAATAAGGCATGCTCTTAGGAATGCCTGATTTCAATTTGTCTTGTTCATCATTAGAGGAAGATTTTGGCCAGAGGCAGCTGGGATACAGTTAATAGAGGAATGAGTTTGGTGTTAGAGAACCACATATGAGTCCTTGCTCTGCATTTACTATTTGTGTCACCTTGGGTAAATCTCTTAGTCTCTCTGGGTTGTTTCCTCATCTTCAAAATGAAGGGGTTGGTTTTGATGATATCTAAAACCCCTCCCAATTCCAAATTCTATAATCCTAAAGATTTCTGACCTTGATGATCCCCAAGCTAAAGTAACTTTTTGGAAACCTGCTCTTCCACAAGTAGGAGCATTCATGCATCACTGCAAAAAATGGAAATAAATCTATGCTCCAGTCTGAGGACTGACTTGTATACGATATGACACTGAGATGTGATGCTTCTTACTATGTGCCTTCATGTATCCTCTGTTTTGGGGCAGTGTGCATGCAATCTTACTATATGTAAATAAATGGATGTTTGAAATACATTTACATACTATACCTGTTTACTGCATGTGATTTGCAGAGTCTGAACATTTTTACTGGGGGAGAGTACAAGAGAGACAAAGACCTGTGGTAGAGTGGTGGGAATACAGGACAAAGGTTACCAACTTCTCCTCACCTCCACCAGTGTAGTGAGTGCCTCCTTGATATTTATTAATGTGTTAAGGTAATTCGCATGGCCATGATGCTAGCTGCCGGAGACATGACAAGACTGAAAAGAATAATTATTCACCCCAATCTAAGTATCAAGGAAGCTTGAGGGAATTCCCATTGTGGTATGAAGTGGAAGGAGAGAACAGGGAGTGTAGTTTGCTGTCTGTCTCCAATGCCTGGAATGTTCTCACTCTTCAGCTCTGCCTATTGACTTCTCCAGCTTCCTCTAAGTCCCAACTAAAATCCCATCTTTTACAGAACCCTACTTATGTCCTTCAGGGCCCTGTGCCAGTCTTGGCTCCTCCATGAAGCCTTCTCTAATCACTCAAATGATCAGTGACTATACCTTTCCCTGAAATCCTAAAGCACTTGTTCTCTGGACCACTGATTTAGTCCTGTTTATATTCTCTGTGGCGTAGTTATTTAACCTATCATGGTTTGCAGTTTTATTCTCTTGTCTCCCCAACTTGACTATAAACTTCTGGAAGCTAGAGGCTGCATGTTGTCAAACACAGGGTTTAGGACAACATGGGTCCAATTTACTTACTTTCTTAACAAATGTATAGAAATAAACAGCTTCTAGCACTTTTGGTAGAAGGTTTTTTTTTAATATTCAAGACTATCAATACTTACATAGAAAAATATTTTCATCGAATATTGTACCCAAGTGCTATCAACTCAGAGAAATAGGGGGACGATGTGCAATGGTACACATTTATTTAGCTTTCATCATGTGATGTAATAAAAATGTGGTATCAAAACAGTATAGACAAGGCTGGATGGACAATAACATGTAGTAGAAAAATCCATTTAATTGAGAAGCCCTTGGTTCAAATCCTTGTTATTTTATTTATCACCTTTGTGACTTTGGGTGTCACTAACTTTCTTTGGTTTTCATTTTACTCATTTCAAAGATGATTACCTGAAATACTCATTATAGCTCTAGAATCTATATGATTCCAGAGGTGGTAATTAGGAGAAGTGTCTTTCTCCCTCTTCCATCAATGAGATCAAGGTTATCTTTCTCAGTGGGGTGTGTTCACGAAGGATCAGTACCTTTGGTGTGATGCCCTTTTCAGGGCTTTTTCCACCTTTGGTGTCCACCTGTTCCACCTAATTCTCACCAGTGGCTCCAAGGAGCTGCAGCATGCACAGAGGCCACACGGTGGTAAACCATTTTGGCAGACGGGACAAACCAGGTTGAGGGGAACCAAGGGTTCTCAAACCTATCGGTGAGTTAGCGGGGTATCTACTCCAAGAATGCAAAGACTTCATCTGGTGGAATGGGCAGATGAGAACAATTTGTTACAATGACCATGAAGATGAAGCAGATGATGTGGAGCTCTTAGAGCTTGATTAGGTACCATAGACGCCAAGGTCATCCACTGCATCCTGAGCCATCGCCAGCTGTCTTGACTCTGTCCTGCCACTGGACTAGAATGACTCTAGAGGAAAGAGTGCGGCTGATGACTTCTTGCAGCTCTGCCTCACTTGAATCCAATTTACACAAGAATCAAAAGACATCACCCTTTCACTTTACAATGGTGATGTCATTTCGGTTTTCTTCGAAGACTAAGGACAACAATCAACCAACCAATCCTTGTCAGTGCCTCTTCTCACTCTTACCACAGATCTGCCTTGAGGGACTCTTACCTGTTCATCCAGTTTCCCTTCCCTACCTGGCAAAAAGGAACTTTGACCAGTGATCAACAATATTGGGAATGCACTGACATATCTTTCCACATAATCCATAGATGAGGATTTGCTTTCCTTCTTTGGCTGTTTAATCTTTTTACCCCTCCTTATGCTCCCTACTTTTCTCGTGTGTGACTTTTTCATCTGAAGGTCAACATATCTTAATGGTAAAGGAGTTCCCAAGTTCTATACCTAAGGGCTTGATTCTCTTTCTATCGAATGGTAATTAAATAAAATCTCACATAGTAAATAGGAAATAAATCCATTTATTCAAACAGAAATCAGAAAAGTTATAAAGATGAGAATGTATCAGACAAAACGGAAGGAATGAGCTCTGCTCTCCCAGTGTTATTGAAATATTTCAGTTCACCCAAGAAAAGGAATCCCAGAAAGCTACCAAAGGGAAATTCCCCAAAGTCTGAGGGATATGCTGAGGTGCTAGCTCCTCTACGTGCTAGCTTCTTTCCAGAGTCTTTCTCTCCTTTCATGGTCCTCTCTCTAGAGAGAATTTAGAACCATATGTCCTCTCTTGAACCCGAAAGCTAGAAGACAAGGATTTCTTCCCGGACCCAACCCCTTCCTGCTGAAGTTCTCATTTAGTTCAGGCATAGAGTACTGAATAATCACTCTCACTAATGAGGAGAATTTTATAAACTGGCATTGTGGCCCTTGTTGCATATTTCTTTATGTATCTTTTTCTGTTTCTGTCTGCCTGTCTTTGTGTCTCTGATTCTCTATACTGAATGGCATAGCTTCTAAATAGCTAAAGGAAAAATAGCTAATTGAAGTACAGCAACAAACAGTAGATATAGATATAGATAACGAACAGTAACTGTTGGAGACCTTAATATCTATTTTAAGGCTAAGACTAATCTCATCAAAACATAAACAATAAATTGTTTATGAATAGAATTTTAGAAAAGTTAGAAATGCTATACCTATAGAAACTAGAAAATGGAAATTATAAAGCGTATATGGATTTGATAGCTTTGCATAAATCCCTTAAAAATAACCATAGACTAAGGAATTTTAAAATTCATTAACAAATGCAGAAAGGTAGAAATATTAAACACATCTTTTACTGACCAAATCACAAGCAAAGTAGGATTAATAGGAGTAATTTGGAGAAAGGATTCCGACTAAGATGGATACTAAACAATATCATCTAAAATATAATTACAAAGAAGGTATGGATCAAACAAATTATAGGAATCATTTATAATTTCATGAAGGAAAACATCAGTGAAACAATATTGTAAAATGCATGAGTTGAAGTCAAAAGCTTAGGGAAAATTATCCAAACATGTTCATTAACAAGAGCCATAATCATTAGAGCAATCAACTGAGCATGCTGTTAAAAACTAGAAAAGCAACAAAAAAAATCCACCTAAACAGAAAAATTGAAATACTGAAATTCAAGGAAGAGTTAAAATTTTAAAAAGAGATAGAGTTGTTTTTGAAAATAATAATAAATAAAAATGGTCAATTTGATAAAAAATAAAGGAAAAAATTATCAACAGCAAAAATTAAGAATGACAAATCATAGAAGTTGAAGAGTAAGACAAAGGAAGAGGTTAGAAACTATTTTGCTAACACACCTAACTTAAAAAGACATATGAATAGGTATAAATATGTAAAATATCTAGACTAGCAAAATAAGAAATAGAGAATTTAAATAACCCAACCTAAGAAGAAATTAAACAAAATCTAAATAATCCCCCCAAAGGGTGAGATGAACCGGGCCCAGATGGATTTCTAAGTGAATTCTATCAAACACTTAAAGAGCAAAAAAATAAATAGTTTTTAAAATTAATAAAGAAGTTATAGTACAAAAAATTTAAATTCTACACATATAATCTTATAATCTAGCAGAAAGAATATTTGGGGGAGAGGGTATTCAATTCATTTTCAAATGTTGGATTGGTTGTTGAAAGATAGCGACATTAACTCTTTATTGGTAAAAGCTGTAAATTAATATCCTCATTCCAGAAACAATTTGGAATCATGCAAAGAATGTATCTAACTTATATAATTTTTTACCTAGAGATGATACGACTGGGCACATACTTCAAAGAGTTCATCAATGAACTATATTAAAATATTTATAGCATCACTTTTTGTGGTAGCAAATAACTGGAAACAGTCATATGAATTGTTTTTCAAGGATGTAAGAGAATATTACCATGCTGTAAGAAAAGAAAAAAAATATGATGAATACAGAAAAACATGGGAAGATTTACATGAACTGTTGAAACGCAAAGTAAATATATTCAATGACTACCTCAATATAAATGGAAAGAGCAACATAAAATAACCAGAAAACAATAAAAAATGAATGTTGCAAGATTATAAAGTATGAGTCCAAAGAAGAGTTATGAAAAGACATTTTCCCCTACTCCTCTGCAGCCATGAGGCATCAGTGGCTGTGGGATAGTGCATGTATGGGCAGATTTTTCGATGTATTGATGAGTTTTTCTTTTTTCTCCTCATTTAAAAAAATGTTTCTCTGAAGTGCATAGGGGGAGAAGAGAGAGATGAAATTTGGATGCTGTAAAAAAAAGATACCCATTTTTTAAAAGAGAAAATATACAGAGAATTTGCTTCTTAAATACAGGTAATTATAAAATTCCCGAATAAACTGGAGATGGAATTTTAAGTCAACATTTCATTAGGACTAATCCCTTCCTGCTCCCCCCCACCTCCCTCACTGCACTCCCCACCTTCTGATTTTACATGTAGCTGGTCACTGAAGGCCAATTCTCTGTGAACAGAAAGGTCTCAATGCCTAGTTGCTTAGATCCCTGGGAGAAGTAGAAACAGGATGCACCATGAGGGTGAGGTGAATGAGGAGGCTCAACAGTTGATTTAGAAGCATTTGAGTTGGTAGTAAGAGAGAAGTGAACAGGAAGAGGAGGAGAGAAACAGTTGATGGCATTGAGGTAGCTGGCATCTGCCCCTACCATTGGTTTTACTGCTTTCACCTGTTGGGACCCCAAGAACAGGTGTGCCTGGAGCAGATTAATTCTTGTGGGGCTTCTTTACTGAGAGACATAACAATGGATGGTTATATACTTTCTCCTTTCTCTGCCTTCTTGCTGTCCAAGAAGGGAGATGTTAAATTTAAAGCTTTCCTGTACTTTAGCATTAGTGTTGGCTTACTTCAGAGAAAGATTTGATCTCTTATTACCGTTTTCTGATCACTATATTCCATATTCCATTGCTTTGAAAGAGAGAAAGGTGGTGGTGATGGGGAAGAGGGCACAGTGACAGTAAGGCACACAGAAGTGACAGAGAACAGTGATTAGGGACGGTCTGAAATTGAAGAGTTAATCTCCCTGGTTCAGGGTTCAGGAGTAAATGAAATAGAACATTATTGATATTGATTTCCCATTTTTAGAATGCTTCCAAAGTGGGGCAAACATCAATCTGGAGGTTCTCTTTTAGGAGATAAAAAGAGCAATTTTCTATCTGATGGGTATAGCCCACTGTTCTCATGCTGCCTTGTCCATTGTTTTACTTTTCTCTGTAGGGGTGGATCTGAGGTTGATGATTAGAGAGTAGTGGGTCACATCCGGTGGCTGGACAAGACTAGCAATGCCCATACTCCAAAGATGAGGGCCTCTGGAAGGAAGTTAATGTTTGAGATTATAACGAAATGAGTAATTCTGTCATCCAAATGTTAGCAAAGGGATGTTTACTTAACCATGGCTTGGGAAAGACATTGAGAGCAGAGGATATGCATTGAGTTGATCAGTTAAGCACATTTTTTCAGGATTGATTATCTGTTTTTGCTCATGCTTCTGGTCCAAAGCTTTGAAACTCAGCTGCAGTATCTCATTGCTTTTTTGTACTTAGGTGACCAAGAAGTTACATCAAAGATCTGAGTTTCTTGAGTCACTTGTTTCAAGGACACTAGTCTTTTAAGGAAAATAAATAGACATGATGGAAGACTATGGTCATGTTTCCTAATACCACAATCCACTCACTCATGGCAAGATCTAATGGTCTTCTAGAGGACCTCCCACTCTTTAAGTGACTTTAGAATTATTCCTGGACATCTCTAAACTCTGGGACATGAAAAGCCATCAAAAAGAAAAGCTAAACAATAAAGAGAGCAAAAGCAAAATAATAGAAAAGCAATGTTATAACCCCTAAAGGAATGACCAAATGTGGGAGAACAAAGAGCAGAAATCTTTTTCTGACTTCCTTTGAAGGACTAAAATTCTGTATCTAAAGGAAAAGGTCTATGCCAAACCTCCATGGTTCACAGTGGGTTTCTCTTGGTAGAGTTGACAATGAACTGGCCTAGGAACCTCAGGGTCACACTGAAGAAAATGAATGATATTTCATGTGCAATTACTGATCCTTATTATCCTTATACTGACAATAAGGTAAGAGGGTTTTAATTACATGTGACCTTTCCCAGAGCATCTAGGTAGTGTAGTGGATAGAGCACTAAGCTTAGCGTCAGGAAGACTCATCTTCATGAGTTCAAATCTGGTTTCAGACACTTATTAGGTATGACCCTGGGCAAGTCACTTAACTGTTTGTCCCAGTTTCCTCATCTGTAAAATGAACTGGAGAAGGAAATGGCAAACCACTCTAGTGTCTCTCCCAAGAAAATCTCAAACGGAACACGACTGAAAAACAACTAAACACCAAAGCCTTTCCCAGTGCTGGAGTGAATACTGAGAAACACTGTGCATCATCACCCACTCCGCATTTCCTGGACTGCCAACCAGGAATACTGCGGATTCCTTCCTACCTCCTCACCCCACTCCCACCCCTTGGACAAATTTTGATCCCCTCAAAGGAATCTGGAGAATGCCAATGGGACAGGGCATATAGTTTCATCTTCATTTTATCACCCTTCCACCTTCCAATAATACCGCTCTTCGGCTCCCTAAGCCCCCTGTTAGGAGGAGCTGTTTAATGGCCACTAGGTACTTTACTGAAAACAGTATGGAAGTGCTCCATCAGATCCACATCACCCCTAAACAAAGGAATTCATCGAGCTTGCCTCTGTGACCGTCCACCTCAGTGCCTACTCTGCTGGGCTGCGCGTCTGGGCCACTCTGTGGCTTCTCACGCTGCCTTTGGGGCAGCACCACTGCCCGCTGCTACTAGGGCCGGTGCCCCCCCTCCCCGTCAATGCCCTTTGCTGTCGTGTGACCACACCGCAACTTATCATCGTCCATCTGTCTCGGGGCAAGTAACAGTCTCCCGTCCTCCTTTGGTAGGCAGTGTGTTCCGCAGGCCAATTCTAAAGGGTTTGCTTCCTGTAAATGTCAAGTTCTTTCTTAAACAAGATTTACTCTCCAGTCTCTCGTCCTCAGCTGCACTTGGGGGTCCAATGAGTTCTTAGCTATTTCCAGGCTTCAGCCGGTGCAGAAGCCAGAAATGGGTTTCTTCCCATCTTGGGGCTTCATGTGGGTAATTGATTTGGGCCTTGATCGCTGCAGGCACCGCCTCCCCACCCCCCCACCACACACACCCACTCAGTGATTCTGCAGCCGAGAAGCCCAGCCTGCAGTGTTTGACAATGGTTTTAATTTGGAAGAAACAGGAGCAGTGTCAGGGTGGGATAGCAAACAGATTGGGAGCAGGTTTTTGGAGCTGCCAAATTCCTTGAAAAGTTCAAAGGGCTCCCCAGACGGAGTGCTGGGACCTCACCTGCCCCTCTGGAAAGGGAGGGACACATCAAGGGCTAGGTGAATGTCAAGTGTAGGGATCAGACAGCGCCATCTAGACTAGACCACCTGAACTATAACATTTCCTTTACCTCCTCTTGTTGTCCTTCAGTCGTTTTTCGGTCATGTCTGAATTTTTATGATCGGATTTCTTTTTCTTGGAAAAAATACTGGAATGGTTTACCATTTCCTTTTCTACCTCATTTTACAGATGAGGAAATTGAAGCAAACAGGGTTAAGTGACTTGCCCAAGGTCGCGCAGCTAGGAAGTGCCTGAGGCCAGATTTAAACTCAGAAAATGAGTCTTCTTGACTTCAGGCCCAGCACTCTATCCACTGTATCACCTAGTTGCCTTAACACCTTAAGAGCTCTTAATCTTTTTTGTTTGTACCATAGAGACAGAGGAAGAAGCTGCTGGTAGAGATCAGTGGATAAAGTGCAGGCCTAGAGTCCAGAAGACCTAAGTTAAAATCTCATCTCGGATGATTACTAGCTGTGTCATCTTGGACAAGTAATTTAACGTCTATGTGCCTCAGTTTCCCCATCTCTAAAATGAGGATAAAAATAGTATTTACCTCGAGGGGTTGTTGTGAGAGTAAAATTCGATAGTATTTGCAAAGTGCTTTGCAAACCCTAAAGCATTGTGTAAATGTTAGTTCTTATATATTGCTAACTATAATAGCTATTATATAAAAACATGCATATACATCAGTGTTATTTGCAATATATACATGTTATAGAAAACATGTACACATATCTGTACATACAGCACAATATTTTAATCATTTTAATAATACAATATAATGAAAATATATATATATGTACATGCATATATAGTTATATATGTGTGTATACATATACATACAGACTTACATGTGCACACATCCATACACACTCTCACAACAGACCCAAGGCTATGAAACCTTTTCTCAGGCCCTACTTCAGGGCTCATTCATATCTTGGATCCCTTGTCCCTTCCCCTGGGTTTTTTGGAATCTATCATCATGGCCAGAATGTTGACTCTGAAGTCAGAAGGATATTTGTTCTTATATTCCTTTAGATTCTTAATTACCATACAACTCTGAGTACTTAACCTCTTTCTTTCCCAGTTTCCTCATTTGTATAATTAAGATAAGTATTTACTTCTCAGGATTGTTGTAAGTATGGCAGGATAGAGTGTATGTAAGGTCCTAATAATTATTATTACTTGCTGAGTGCCTTATCTCAACTATAATTAATAAGAATAAAAATAATAATTGATATAGCACTTTGAAGTTTGCAGAACAATTTATAAACATCTTGTTTGACCCTCACAACAACAATGGGAGAGTAGGTGCTATTATTTTCCCCATGTTACAGATAAAGAAACTGAGGCAGATAGATTTAAGTAATTAGATCAGAATAACTCAGCTATTAAGTGTCAGAGGCAAGATCTGAACTCAGGTCTTCCTGACATGAAACTCAGCTAGGTGGTACGGAGTGGCAGGACCTGGAGTCAGAAAGACTCATTTTTTCCCCAAGTTTCAGTCTGATCTCAGGCAAGGTCTAGCTGTGTGACCCTGGGCAAATCACTTAACCCTGTTTGCCTCAGTTTCCTTATCTGTTAAATGAGCTGGAGAAGGAAATGGCAAAGCACTCCAGGATCTTTACTGAGAAAACCCCAAATGGAGTCACCAGGAGTTGGACATGACTGAAATAACTCAATAACAAAAATTCTATACCATCTAACTGCCTACTGCCATTCTTTCTCTCCAGTCCCAGTTTTCTCTAGACCTGATGGACAGAGTAGTCTTCTTAAGATTCCCCTTTTATCCACATCCCTCCATTGCCTGGCTCATTTCTCTATTCCCTATTCTCAAACTCCCCTGCTTGGCTTTCAAGTTTATCATAATTTGCCCTAGTCCCTTCCAGGCTACCTCTGCAGCTTTTTCTCTTACAACTTCCCATGGTCATGGTACAGTGGAAAGACCTCTGGAGCCAGAGGACTTGAGTTTGAATTCCTCCTCTGATGCTTACTTTGTGTGTTCTTATTCAGTTCACTTAGCTTTCTGGAGCCTCAGTTTTTTTATAAAGAGAGAAGATCAAGCCAGTCGACTTCTAAGGTGCCTTACAACTCTGGATCCAGAATCCTAAGATTCGTCCAATTTTTAGAGTCAAATTCACTCCCAATTCCCTAATGAGCTTTATTATTATTATTATAGTGTAGGGGACTCAAATGGAGAAAAACTAGTAAATTTTAAAGAGAAATAAAAGAATTCAATCTAGCAGCAAGAAGTCTGGGTTTTATAAGTGGAAATGAAGGAAAGACAGCTGGTACATGACAAGTGATCCCCCTAGGAAAAGGCGAAGTCAGAACCATGGCCTTGTTATGTTTGGGGGAGGGCAAGATGACCTTGTAAGAGGTACACTATTTGGGAAACTGAGGTGGTTTGTGTGGCCCAGGGGCAGCAGTTGCTCCAAACATGATGGGAGAAACCAGAAGATGAGACACCAGATTCAATATGTAGGGTGACTGGGAAGAGAGGTGGTGTCATCAAGAGTAATGGAAAAATTGGGAAGAAGAGATAGTTTGAGACAAGGTGTGGTCTTCACAAGATATGAGGCTGGCTTCTCCAGGGGAAGAAAGGAAGGAGGGAAAGAAAGAAGGAAGGAGAGAAGGAAGAAGGGAGGAAAGGAAGGAAAGAAAGAAAGAAAGAAGGGAGAGAAGAAAGGAAGGAAGGTAAGAGGGAGGGAGAGGAAGAGGAAAAAAAGGGAGGGAAGAAGGAGAGAAGGAAGGAAGGTCAGGAGTATTTGTTACTATGTGCCAGGCATTGTGTAAAGTGCTTTGCAAATATAGTCTGAGTCTTACAGCAACCCTGGGAAAGAGGTTTTAGAATTGAAGAAGCTGAAAAGGGAGATAGAGCCTGAGTGAGAGGACCCTCTGTGTCCTGACTATCTTTAATACTTTCCCTTCTCACCTTGTCATCCAGCTTGTCAATGTCCTTGTACACGGAGGGTATAAGAGATAAAGTAAGCATGATCCCTGTCTCCTAAGCTTGCAGTCTAGTTGAGGGTGGAGGATGGAAATAAGACACACAGGCAAATGACTAAGAGGAAAGGGAAAGAGAGGTTCAAAAAAATCTTGAATGAAACTTGTTTTGGAGAAGAAAGCGATTCCTAGCTTCCCTGGAAGTTCAAGACAGATCAAATCTATCTTCTGTGAGAAGTTAATCCTCGTGCTGTTTCTGCCATCCCTCTGAGGCAACCGCCCACTTAACCTCTCTATATATCTTGAATGTTCATAGTTATATGCTATCCCCGTTTGGAATCTGATCTCTTTGAGGGTATTTTTTTTGCTTTCTTGGTATCCCTGGAATTAAGCACTTTGATCCTTTGACGTATAGTTAGTACTTGGTGAATGACTGTTGAATGATTGGTTGACAGGTGGTCCACAGAAAGGATGGACTAGTCTAGCTTTGGCTGATACCCAAAATAGCTCGGCCTAATTTTTGACCTTAACAGGTAAGTAGCGCCCTATTTTCATGATTTCTAATTGCAAGGATCTGATCATTTCGTCCTTTTGTCCCTAGTATTAGTACCATAACTTCCAGTCTCTTTTCTTCTATTCCCTCCCTCTCTTCTTCCTTTCCTTCCTTCTTTTCTCTCCATTTCTGTGTCTGTCTCCTTTCTTCCCTTCCTATCACAGTCTGAAGTTTTGCCAACTTTGTATACCTGAAAAGTAGGCTAGATGATCTGAGGTACGGATGAGGAGGGTTAATTCTAGAACTTGGCTTAAAATGCCAACTCCATTGAACTTTTTGGAGCAGTGAAAGGGTCTGCGTTCTTCACAACTTTGTGTTTACATGTGGGTTGAGATGCTTTGACCTGGCTAGTATATGTATATGGGAGTGACAAAGTGGCAGAGCGTGGGATGAGAATTCTATACTGCATTGTATATATTTCCAAACGATGCTATCCTCGGAGTCCAACCTGGGGAATCTCCTCTGTAGGTGAGGTCACTTTACGATGAAGTCATTTCAGAACTTCTGTAATTAACCCCACTTGGAGGTGATCCAATAGGGATCCATCTTGTGTTGAAAATTACTCTAAAGTGAATATTGTTAGAGACATATTCCTTTGTCACCTCCAACTCCCACCCCAACAACTGTTTGTGGTGCTCTCTAGATTCAGCACTATACTGATGTAGACCACAGATACTCAGTAAATTTTAATTCAAGGCAATTGACATGTCTTCATTAATTAGGCATCTGTTCCCTGTGGTTAAGCACTCCTGTTCTGCCCAAACACCCTTCTAGTTTCCTGTGGTTCCTTGTCACTTTCCAAATAGACTCACTTTGTCTAAGTGACTTTGTGGTCCTTGCTGAGTCTGGTCTGATGTCACCATAGTAACCAGACTACTATAGCAGGAGGACTAAATAGGGATTAATCCTGCTCTGTGGATGAGAGAGGAAGGAAGAAGAGAGGAAGGGTATAGATGGAGGGAATGCTGTGCTTCTTTGTTTTTTTGGAAGGATGTATCACAGTCATGTCCATCCACCCCAAGCCTAGCAGGATCTCTGGCACATCTTGCTCTCAGTATCTGACAGCTATCACTGTGTAATGGTAAATTTGATCCAGATGACATATGTTACCTAGGCCACAGACACAGTACTTTAGTTTCTTGTGAAAATTTGGAATTAAGTACCATGGGGCAGGTGGTGTGGTGGGTAGAGCCCTGTGCCTTAAGTCAGGATAGACCAGAGTTCAAATCTGGCCTCAGACACTTATTAGCGGTGTGGCCCTGGGCAAGTCACTTAAATTCTGTTTGCCACCATGTAAAATGAACTGGAGAAGGAAATGGCAAACTACATCAGTATTTTTGCCAAGGAAACCTCAAATGGGGTCATAAAGAGACAGACATAATTGAACGACTACAAAAACAAAAATGGTACTTTAATCATCTTGAATTTTTAGGAAATGGCAAAATGGATTTTGGTACATGAATGTAGTGGAGTATTATGGGCCAGTAAGAACTAATGACTATGAAGAACTCAGAGAAACGTGGGAAGACAGGAACAGACATATAGTGAATTAAACAGGACTATGAAAACAATATTACACAGTGATAATAAGAATGTAAGTGGAAAGTACCATCTCCCCTAATCCCCCAAAACACCAAACTGATGCCAAAATAATTTGTAATTAAAATGATTAAACTATTAAAATAATTAGATATCCCCAAAGAAGCGTTGAAAAAATGCACATTCCTTTTTTTTCTTTGCAGGAATGTGAAACATTGTATCTGCTGTCAGATTTGGTTGGTGTATTTATGGTTAGCTTTGTTGAATTACTTTTTTTCCTCTTTATTTGCTAGAAGGGATGGCTTATTGGGTAGGGGAGAGGGAAGGGATATTTTTGGAAATGAAAGTAATATATAAATAAGAGATCAAGAGAATTAAAAGAGAAGTATCATTGTAGTTCCTTACTCACATGATTCTCATGTTAGATAGGACCTTCACAAATTTTGTCCAATTTCCTTATTTTATGGAGTGGGAAATGGAAGCCACAGAAGGGAAGAGATATTCACAAGACCATATCCCTGGGGAGTGGCAGAATTGGGAGCATAGAAAATCATGGCTCTAGAGCTGGAAGAGACCTTAGAGGTTTCCTTATCTACCCATTTCATTTTACTGATGAGGAAACTGAAGCTTCAGTGACTTGCCTAAAGTCACACAAGTTGTAAGGAACAGCTGGGATTTGAACTTGGATCCTTCCGACTGAGTTCAGCGGCCTATCCATTCTGCCAAATTTCCTTTAAAAGTCACATCTTTTGTTTCATAGATTAGGACTCTCTGCATTATAAGTCTCTCTCTATAACATAGCTTGAAGGCAATATGGCAGGAATCCCATTTTACAGTCTAGCAAACTGAGACACCTTGGGGTTGGCTTTGTCCAGAAGATTAAAAACGGTGACTTGAACTCCTCTACCCCTATTGATTATGTAACTAGTTCCATCTAGTTACTTCTCTTTGGTCAAGATGAAATTCTGTTGTTAATTATTAGTGCCAGGTTGAGACTCTGAGTTTCTATTTGCTTCTAGGCTGATTGGCCTCCTGGATGTAAATTCCTAGAGCACAGTGTCTGTGTTTCATTTCTGTGTTTGTGTCTTCTGCTTTGCACAAAGTTGGTGCTTAAAAAATTATTACTGAATTGGCTTGGACATAGCAGAGTATAGTAAAATGAGCCTTGGGTCAGGAGGTTTTGTATCTCCCCCTTGGGCCTCAGTTTTCCTATCTGAATTTGATGAGATTGGATCTCTTTTAAATGACTATGTTCTGTGATCTGAATATATGAATATCACCTCTAGATATTTGCCTGGGATTTTCAACTGCCTCATCCCATGTGGACATTGTTTATCTGCTGACCTTCATTTTGAAAAATCAAGACAGAAGGGGGAGAAAGGAACTTTGGATTTGCCTGCACAGTTCTCCATGTTATTTTTTCCCCATAGTTAAACAGATAAGCCTTTTCTACAAGGTTTTAAGTAACTAACTCAGAGAATGATCCTACTCTGACTATTTGGCCACAATCCTATCAGTGGGACCAACAGTCCAAGAATGGACTGTTTAGGAGCATCATGTCACGATAAGCTCAGACATGGCCACTGGGTGAGTCATTAAACACATTTATTGATTTCTTGACAGCAATCACACACAGAGAGTGACCATTAGAAATAAGAAAAGTACTTGTCTGGATGGTGTCTGATCCTGTTGCATCTGCTGAAAAAATGTACCCTCTCTCCAGAAACGTACATCATCAAGTGTAGGCCTTTCCAGAACATAGTAGAAATAATAGTTTTAAACAAAAGAAACCTATTTGCCTTCTTGTTCTGATGTGTAATTCTCATTAATGATGAGTCATAAAGCTGAATTGAAGTTATCTGCATTTGGCCAATACCTTCCAGATTGTGATTAACTCAGTAAAAGTGTCTGTATAAATGTCTGCTGAATTGACTTGAGTTGTTGAGAAACAAGGGAAGAAATGAAGGAATAAAGAGAGAAGTCTAGCTAGAGTTTCAGGCTCATCCCAGAGAGGGAAAAGGAATCAAACAAACCAGAGTACTAAATTAACTTGTTAAACACATTTATTGAGTTGTTAACAGGAACCAAACACAATGAATGACCTTTGGAAAACAAGGAACAGAAAATGAATCAATTCTGACCTTGGCAAATCCTACTACAGATATGTGACAAAGAGGGAAAGAATTCAATTTTTTTTATAGTCTGCTGTGTTATATTTACAATGCGTATCGCTCAACATTTGTCTGTTAAAACTTTTTTTTAAGGAAATAAACAGAAGAATCATAACCTAGAAATTAGTTTCATCAACCACCTTCTTTGTCCTGACTTGCCAGTCACCCTTAGGGAGAGGGTTCTAGGGCAGCTATACATAGAGCAAAGTCCATCTGATGCTGGAGAAGCCATATGTTTCTTCTCTCTCTCTCTTTTTGGGGAAGGTTTCATATGTACAAAGGCTGAAAAGTCTCACCACGTAGTTTCATTAGTTCAGGAAAAAGGTATCAAAATTGTAATCACATTTACTGAAGTTATTATCTTCTAAGACAGATCTCTTTATGAATTACCTTTTTTTTTTAAAAAAAAAAACAAACCAAACAACTTGACTTCCCATCATGGCAGCTTTTGTGTGTGTTTGATTTATGTATGTGGGTGTGTGTCTATGTGTGTCTGAGTCTTTCCTGTGCCACAGACTTGTAGCTACTGTCATGTAGGAAGGACCAGTCCAGAGAATGAATGAAGCTTGGGGCAGGGAAGGAGAGGGAAAAGGGAAGGAAAGGGTGGCATTCTAGGTTACGTCAATTCACAGTTGTAGCATTTCACTGAGGTGGAATTCATCTGAGCTTGGTTTCTTCATTTGAGCAGCCATTCATTTACTAAAAGGAAAGGGGAAAAGAATAGAATAAAGTTAGAGCTATTTTACTTCTCTGAGCTTAGTTTCCCCAGCTGTTAAATGAGAATGATAATAAGAATATATATGTGTGTGTATACATATATATGTATACACACACATATATGTACACAAAAGGCTCTGTAAGTACTATGACTATTTTCATTATATCTAATTCAAGCAACAGGGATGAGAGACAACAGATGAACCACTCAAAACAATGCATTGATATATAAGTACTTCAAGGCTCTATGCTTGTATCTATTGAACTGGTGGTCTATCCTGAGCCACAACCCCAAGAGCCTGTGGCTCTTGGCACTTCATCAATGCTCTTAGCTGAGTATCCCGCATGACACTTTATCTCTGGATTCTATGCATAGAACGCTCTCTCTCCTCATTTCTGTCTTCTCTGGTTTCCTTCAAAACTCAGCTCAAATCTTGCCTTTTGCAAGAGGCCTTTCCTATTTTTTTCCTGATCCCCTACTGCCAGTGAGATAAGTCGTTTGGGATTACCTTCAATTCAAAGAATTGAAAATTGAGGGGATGCCCATCCATCGGGGAATGGCTGAACTAATTGTGGTATAAAATCATAATGGAATACTATTCTGTTATAAGAAATGATGAGGGGAATGATTTTAGGAAGACCTGAGAAAACTTATATGAACTGATGCAAAGTGAAGTGAGCAGAACCAGAACACTGTAGACAGTAATAGCCACATTAGGACAATGATCAACTGTGAAAGACTTAACTACTCTGAGCATTACAAGGATCTGACAATCCCAAAGGATTCACACAATGAAAATTACTATCCTCCTTTGGAGAGAACTGATGAACCCTGAGTCCAGATTGAATCTTACTTTTTTCATTTTCTTGTTTTTGCAACCTGACTAATAAGGGACATATGTTTTGCATGATTTCACATGTATAATTGATACAGTGCTTACTTTCTCAATGAGTAGGGAGGGGGCAGAGGGAAGTAAGAAATCAGAACTCAAAATTTTAAAAAATGAATGCAAAAAATAAATTTTGAAAAAAAGAAACTATCTTTCATTTACTCTGTATGTATCTTGTATATACAGAGTTGTTTGCATGTTGTCTCTCCCTTTAAAAAAGTGAGTTCCTTGAGGGCAGGGACTTTGTTTTTACCTTTCTTTGTATCCTCAGCACAGTTCTTGGCACAGAGTTAGTGCTTAATAAATACTTGTTGATTGACTATGTGGGTATTCTTTCATTGCTATGGGTGGCTGACCCCCTACAAGTTAGCAGATACCCTTTGGAAATTGCTGTGGCCCATTCCTTCCCTATACTATAGCCAGTCTGGTGATGAGGCCTTCTGCTAGGCTGGCCTTTGGAAGACAGAAATACAATCTTTCAATGGATCTGAACTTGAAGCCTTTCCATCTTGGCTGTGCCAAGAACAGTTTGTATTCCTCTTGCATTACTTCTGAGGACCTAGGCTCAGCTCCATGTCACAATGAGGAATCAACAGAAGATTTTTATGGATCAATTTGTTGTCACAGGGCAGGCAGATGGTACAAGAGATGGAGTGCCAGGCCTCACGTCAGGAGAATCCAAATTTGTATCTGGCCTTGGACACTTACTAGCTGTGTGACGCTGGGCAAATCTCTTTACCCTGTTTGCCTCAGTTTACTCATCTGTGTAATGAGCTGGAGAAAGAAATGGCAAACCACTCCAGTATCTTTGCCAAGAAAATCTCAAATGGGGTCATGAAAAGTCAAACATGACTAATGGACTAAACAGCCACATGGTTGCTGATATTACTGCTTTTTAAATGAACTAAACCTGAAATTTCACTTGAGCAGGGAAGGTGCAGTGAAGAAACTCTCTTACCACAGCAGCTCATAGTCTTAGAGAGCCACCTAAAGTATTAGCAAGGTTAAGTGTCTTGCTAGGATCACATCTCCAATGTTTGTTACAGGTTGAGACTTGAATCCAGATTTTCTCAACTCCAAGGCTGGCCCTCTACCCACGGTCTCTTAGACTGAAGTCCATGATGTATTAAAAGATCTAGAGTAGGGCCTATAACACACTAGGTCAAGCCTCATGAATAAGAATCCCATAGGGTGGGAAGGGATGGATGGGTTGCAATCTGTCACTATGGTGAAATGAGTGACTACATTGATGGAATCATGGAGCCAATGAAGGCCTTAACTCATGTGTCATCAAGGTGGGCATTCCCTGAGGGAAGTTTGGCATTTAGTGACTCAGGCAGAAGAAGAGTGGAAGGAACATTTATTCTTTACATTGGAGAGGGAGCAATAGAGGTCTGAGTTGCTGGAATCTGTCTATTGATCCAAGGTTGCTGGTAATATAATGATATCCTTAGGCTAGGTTTTATCCTCTGTATATCCATATAGCCTCAATCATTGCTGTTCTCTAGATACTAGTGTGTCCTCTAAGCCATCTTCCCATGGATTGTCCTTCAGACAGGTTAATAGTTAACAATAACACAGGGCCATGTCACAGAAGGATAATGCAGAAAGATGGACATGGCTTAGAGCTCAGCAGGACAAGTCAAGTCCTAGGGGTCGATAGGGAAGTTATGCTCACCTCTATATTGCAGCTTCTGGGCTCTGTTATTCGGACAGTCCTTCCCCTGTAAACTAAAGTTGATGTTGGTGCGGATACAGCGGTTGTTGAGTGGCTGAACAGGCCGGAAGTTGTCACTCATGCTCAGAAAGATCTGAGAAGGCTGATTCTGGCTGAGCAGCCTTAAGGAATGCATCTGTGAGAAAGCATGCGAGTGGTAACATGTAGCTTATCATGATACCTGATGTTAGTTTGTTCAGAAAGGAAGTCCTAAGAATGTTCAGCTATGAAATCTCAGTCACTCATCCACTTAAATATTCAGAGGAAAGAGCAAGGCAAGGCAAGGGGTAAGGGGGTCTCAGAGAAGGGCTAGTTAGAAAGTGACGGTGGTGGCAAAAATTCCCTTAGACAAGGTCTTGCTCGCTTTCAGTGAATTCAGTTATCTAGCCTGTCCAATTGTGTCTCTCAGGTACAGAGGCAGCCAGGTGGTACATGTATGGCCATTCTATGTTGGACTATCTATCATGTTGCTGAGAGGTAATCTTTTTTCCATTGGTTAGGTGGCCAGAAATGTTTGCATTTTCCACCCCCCCACCCCAACCATATTTACAGCTGCTTTTTTTTTGCCATATCTAGGGCTAGAGGACTCCTTTACTCAGCAGGTGATATCATGCCATGGTGGGCAAGAAGGGACTGAGGATGTTCTCCTCCTCCCCTTGGGCCATAGTGCTCTAAGAAATAGTCTTGGGCCTTGGTCTGTTCTGTTTATCCTTTATAGTTTGAGATAGATAGATAGATAGATAGATAGATAGATAGATAGAGATAGAGAGAGAGATAGAGAGAGAGAGAGGGAGAAAGAGAGAGAGAGAGAGAGAAAGTTCAAATCTAAGAACCTAAGCCATGGGGATCTTGGTGCCTAGGATTCCAGATCAGATGTTATAGTCAGTCCAGTAAGAAAGCTTTGAGGAGCAATGGTTTTAAAACTTGGTGGGACTAATCCTGCATAGGAACTGAGTTAAACTGCGAGCCTAATCTCATTCCCTTTCCCAGAGACTAAGGCGGCATAGGGAGGATTACGCTCCCTAGGAACTGGAGGGAAATGTTTGTAGATTTGCACATTTTTCTAGCTATAGTTTTGAAATAAATCTTGTAAAAGTTAATCTGATGTAATTGGTCAAAAGGAACTGGGGTGGTCTTCACTAGGCTCATAAAATTGAGGTAAAAACACTGGGTTGGGGCTGTAGCCAATGGCAGAGTTGGAAGACTGAGAGATACTACTGCTCAATCTCCTTAAGGTATGGAGAACCTTGCGGGGCGGATAGGGTGGGGGAGAGTATAAATGTAACAGATCTGGTCCTCAGTTACACTTAGAAACATAGAATTGTAGAATATGCCATCTGGAAGGGTTTTTAGACCTGATCTACTACAACCCTTATTTCATGGAAGGTCATACTCAGTCTAAAGGAAGCAAAATGAATTATTCAAGGTTACAAAGCCAGAAGGTAACTGGATCCAGGTATTAATGACTCCTTCAGTACTCTTCCTAATACCATATACCCCCTTTCCAGGACATAGGCAGATACTCAGAATCAAATGACACTACTCTATTTTTCTCTAGGGCAAAATGATGAGAGCATTTTAAATTCAGATCACTTCAAAGGATTGGGACAGTATTCCTACCAAATCCTCTCCTTCCCAGAAACCACAGAACTACTCACCTGCATCCTGGTTATGTAGACTGGTTTGTTCATTATTATCCAACTTGCTGTCTCATAACAGGGTGGGATGGTCATTGACCCATCATAGGTAATGAAGCTAGAGGTCTCAGGATACAGCTCCTCTATATTAAGTCCCTGTAGCAAGTATGCATCATCTAGGGAAGAGAGCAAGACCGAAAACCTTCATCACATAGTTATGTGAGAATCAAGATGATCTGAAATATAGATGCAATTTCAATTCAACTCATTTCAAAAGATACGAAATATCTACTCTTTGAAAGATATTTTAGCGAATCCTGGGGATATTAAATACTCTTGTACAATGGACCCTGACCTCAACGAGCCTACAGATCTTAAAGGAGGGATATAGTATGAACAGAGATAAGTCTAATATAGGGTAGAAAGTGAAGGGGACAGAGGTGAGCTCAGATTAGTGGTGGTAGGGATATTTGAGGATGGAGTGGACACCAGGGGGAACACTTTCACAGAGAAAGTGACAACTGAGCTGTAGGAAGAGAGAGTTTCTGAGAGTCGAAGGTGAGGATGGATGGATACCTGAAAAGTATCACTTGTGATAGAGACTGAGTATAGTTATAGTCTCATTGAAGCATATCGTAATCTCATTATGACATGCCAATTTTAAGGAACAGCTAGAAGTCCAATTGTACTTGGATGTTGGGTGTAGAGATAATTAATATGAAATAAGTCAGAAAATGGAGGTTAGAGTCAGGCAGTGTAGGGTCTCAGATGTCAGACTAAAGACTTAGTCTTTAATCTGAGAGATAAAGCTGTCAACAATGTTCCTCTGAGAGAAGGGATGACAGTTCACTCTTTAGTGACCCCATATCATTATACTCATAAAGATATGTGAGAGTGAAGATGAAATAATTTCTCCATTGAATGACTCCCCAGAGACAGCTGTCTTTGAATGGGCTGACTCGTAACAGTTAACACTTCAACAGATCAATGATCTCCTTGAAATGGGTATTCTCTCTATCAATGCAGATCACAGTTCACCCACTTCTTATCTTCTGTTATACTTGTCTCATGTTCTTCCACAAATCCCTTCCCCACTCCTTCCATAGGAGACCCACCAAAGATACTGGAGACCTTTTTCTAGGTCTTACTATATTTCATGGGAGCCAGTGTGGCACTTGGTGCTTTTCCATCTATTATTACTCTCTTTCTTTCTTTTTACAAAGTAGGCTTTTAAATTCAATCCAAGGAGTGCTTTCTTAGGGAGAGGGAGATCTTTAAAAATCCAAGGTACTTCCCATAGTTCAGACAGTTAAACAGCTTTATTTTCACAAAAACTTTTTGTTCACAAAAGCTTTGTCAAGGTGGAGAGTATTGAAATTGCTCCACCTTGATAGAGTTAATGTAGGAAAGTAAACATGTTCAGTGGTACTGGTGACTCTTGAGTAAGGCCAGGAAATACAGAAGCAGTTTAGTTAGTTTGGGGTAAATCTGACCCCTGTGCAGGGAAATATAGTGAACCTTTGCTTAGCAGAGTAGTACCATGTAGTACCTTGCAATGACCCTACTCTGACCTTGAACCATCATGGTTGTAGTAACCGGGCCCTTGCCTTAATTTTTTTCTGACTCCAAAACATCTAAGGGTAACTCAATCATAAAAACACATATCTAATGTTGAAGTAGTGCTTAATAAATGATAAAAATGGAGAAATTTTGGGGTTCCAGGGCAACTTTTCTTTTGGCTAGGATACTGTATCTCTGAGCATAACCGAGTACTTGCCGTGTATCCCAACTCTAGTGATGTAGTGGTTTAATCTCAGAGAACTTGGATTCAAATTGTGACTCATACTTAGTATTTGGATGGACAGGTCATGTGCTCCTTCTAGGTAATTTCTTTATCTAGAAACAAAGAGGGTTATATGATCTTCCAAGGTCTGTCCTAGCTCCAAATCTCATGAATCTATAATTGAGTCCTGTCTCTATTTTCCCTTCTGCCTGAGTGTCTTCCCAGTCCCATATTCCAGTTCCTCTAAAGTACAGACCTTTGCCTTTATCTCTTTGGTTCTCCCAGTGACTGTTCCTCAAACCTCCAAGGCTGAATCCTCACTATTAAACACTTAATAGACTTGTCATTCACTTTTAGGCCTTGATAAAGGATGATTGTACAAACCTTTGTCAATAGCTTCCTGCCAGACTCTCCTTCTGTCATATGGTACGTACCTGCTGGGTAAATAGGTAGCACAGTGTGGCCAGAGTACTGGGCCTGGAGTCAGGAAAACTCAACTTCATGAGTTCAAATCTGGTCTCAGATACTGCCTAGCTGTGTGATGCTGGGTAAATCACTTAATCCCATTTGCCCTAGTTCTTCATCTGTAAAATGAGTTGAAGAAGGAAATGGCAAACCATTCCAATTATCTCTGCCAAGAAAACCCCAGATGGGGTCACAGAGAGTTAACCATGACTGAAAAATGACTTAACAGGGTTATCTCCTTGTGGCTCAGTGCCTGACCTGGCTGATTTAACCACTTAGATGTTTTAACTTTCTCTTGTCCTCTGTTGCTGAGACCTTATTGTGATAGGATCATAGACTGAGAGACAGGAAGGACTATCTAATCTACCTATTTCAGTTTATAAATGAAGAAACTGAGGACCAGAGAGAACAATAAATAAATAACTTATCCCAAAGTCACACAGATTATGGTAAAGCCAACGTTTGGTAGTGTACTACTGCTTCCTCTCCTATTCACATTCTACTTTTCTGACCTACCCCACTGGGTTTGTCTGATCTCTAAGTCTTGCCTGTCCCTAGTCTATTCTGCCCTATTGGATACAAACCATGGCTTCAAAAGCAGGCTGAGCTCCAAAATATCAGAGGCCACAATTGGGGGTACCTATAAATTCTATAAGAGTCACTAGCCAGTATGGCTTGTGGAATAGTCTGGCCAAGCTGGTTGCTTATATCAGGAAGGGTTAAGAAGTGAACCTAGAAAGAAGAGATGGATATAGATAATGTGGAAAGATTGTGGGACTTTGCCTCCAAGGTTCCCCTAGCTCTAAGTCTGTGAACCTATGATCTCATGACTAGAGAAGATAATGTGGAGTAGGTTCATGAAGAATGACACAGGGGTTCCCCAAAGAGATCAGAGAATGAGGAAAGGGTACAAACTCTTTACAGTAGCTCTCTTTACAGTGGCAAAGCACTGAAAATCAAGGAAGTGTCCATCAAATAGGGAATGGTTAAACACATTATGGTATATAAATGTAATGAAATCCTGAAAGGGACAGTTTTAGGGAACCCTGGGAAGACTTGCATGAACTGATGTAGAATATAGTGAGCAGAATCAGGGGAAAAGAACTTTGAAAGATCTAGGAATTCTGATCAGTCATCATTCCTGAAAACCAGTGATGAAACTTGCTACCTACTTCCTGAAAGAGAGGTAATAGATTCAATATACAGCTTGATTTAATACGTGGCCACTGTGGGAATTTGCTTTACTTGATTATGTATATTTGTTATGAGATTTTTCTTTTCCAGTTGGTGAGGGGAAGTGAGAGGAAAAGGCAAAAGACTTGTTTTCAAAGAGGTGAATTTCAGTGTTCAGGATGTAGAATGTGTGATAGTGAGATCTCATGGAGGATATCCTTCTGGTTGTTTGATCTAGAGAAGAGATGGTTGCCATAAGAGCTGAAGAGTTAGATGAATTGGGAGGTGAGGATGTCAATGGATAGGGATGAGGGTCCAGAGAAAGAGGGCCAGGGGAGAGGCATTTCCTTCTAGGCTGTAGATCTGTATGAAAGGGATTTGAAAAATAAATAGGATCAGAGGATTACAGATTTTGAGTTAGAAGGGATCTTAGCTCATTTAGTTTAACTTGCTCATTTTACAGATGAGTAAACAGAGGCGTAGAGAGGTTAAATGAGTTTGCCCAAGGTCACAAAGAGAGTAAGTGGCAGAGACAGTATTTGACCCAGGTCTTCTGACTCTAAATCCAGCAGGAAATCATTACCATAGAAGACAGGAGAGGTTCCAAGTAAAGAGAAATCTGTTCACTAAACTGGACCCCATATTCTAATCAGAATGAATGTCTACGTAATAGAGCCTTTGATGATGCCTTCTCCCAGAGGGTACTGGTCACATAAGTATTGTAGAGGTTGTCAGAAAGTTATGGTGACAAGTGTTTGAAGGAATAAAATCCCTTTATTGTCCACAGTTCTCATGGATATGATTACTCTCCAGGTATCATGAATCTCCTTACTGGTCAGACCCTGGCAAACTCTTTCAAGACAGACAAAATGATATGTTGGAAAGAATCCTGGCTTTGGAGTCTGAGAACGTGGGTTCAAATCTTGTCTCTGTCACTTATTACCTGTGTGACTCTGGGTAAATTACCCTCATAGACTCAGTTTCCTCATTTGTAAAATGATAATAATAATGTCTACCTTTCAGAGTTGTGGGAATCAAATGAGATACTTGAAAACTACTTAATAAATCTTAAAGTTCTATGTAAATGCTAGCTATTGTTATTATTATTTCTTGCTTTGAGAACAGCTCTTTATCCACTACAACAAGCTGACCCCTATGCTCTTAACATAATATAAATTTTTTGAGGGCAGGAGTGGTGGCATGTTAATATAATAAAACATTTTAAAACTTAAATATACACTCAAATAAAAGCATTTACAAATGCACAGCAGTTATGTTTTGTTTTTTGTTGTTTTACCTTTGTATTCCTAGTGCAGTATAGCAGGCACTTAATGCCTGCATTTGCTGAATTGAATGTTGCATTGATAATCAGCCAACAGAAAGGGCATGCCTCATTGACTACTGTCACTTCCCATTAGATAACTATGAGGAATTTTCTGCTGGACTCCAGGAAGTCTTCAAAGGGTCCCAGTGGAAAGAAAGATTCTCAAAAAACCAATAAACTCTACCTTGGCCAGGTTCCCTGAATGATCAAAGTGTGACTCTGAAAATGATAGATAGACAGACAGACAGATAGGTAGAGAGATGTATTGATAGGGAGGTAGGTAGATAGACAGATAGACAGGCAGATAAAGAGATAGGTAGATAGATAGACAGATAGGTAGGTAGATAGATGTATTGATCAATAGGTATAGACATATAGGTAGGTATAGACATACAGACAGATATATTGATAAGTAGATAGACAGCTATATAGGTAGATAGATATATAGAGAGGTAGTTAAGTAAATACGTAGATAGGTAGATAGATAGATGTTGCTGTAGTTTTTCCTTTGTTCTCAAAGAGGACCATGACATCAGGGAAATGAGACCATGACATGCAAGTGAACTGGATTTAAGTAAGGGAGAACTGTGCAAAATCATCCTCCTCCTTTTCTCCTCCAGAGCCATCTGGGACCATTGACAAGATATATAGATCAAGATGACTGGACAAGGCCCTGGATGCAGTGGGGAACCTTGGTCTTTTTAAGATAAGGTTCAGTTTGACTGAGGCAGTGCCTAATTAGTGATTAAGGCTAGGTAAGAAATGAGGCAGAGAATGGTATAGATAGATGGGCAGATTGATATAGAAAGGTAGGTAGGTAGGTAGATAGTTACATAATTTATAAGCACTTAGTATATCCAGGCACTATCCTAGGCAATGGGAATACAAATACAAACAAGGAAGGGTCTGCCATGATGGAAATTATATTCTAATGGGGGGGGGAGGTCCCACATAAAATGGAATTTAAAAAGAGGGAGGAGTAAGCATAGTTTGGAAATGGTGGCTGAAAAGTAACTGGAAGCCTGGTTTCAGGCAAGTTAGGTTCACCTAGCAGACCCTTGGGTGGTTCTGGGGAAGGAGTTCAAAGTCCTGAAGCCACCTCTATTAGCTCTGCAGACCAATAAAACCTTAGCATTGGATTCTCATTAATGTTTCAAAGTAGACTAAACATGCAATAAATGTGATTCCTCTTGTGTGCAATATTGGCTATTGGGAATATCTGCCACTTAAGTCCTATTTTGATATCTCATAATGGTGAGACCCTGTGCTCATGAAGGTTATGACTGTACAGGGCTGCTGACCTAGAAAGATCTTGTATCTGTCATCTCAAGACCATGCTCATCGCTGAAAACTTCGTCAATGGATGCTAATCTTTTCTTTCTTTAAAGTCATGTTAACTCATGAACACTATCTATAAAGGTATAATGGTTGTGATTTTCCTTGGGAGGAGTACCCACACCTTCGAAATCCTCGAATTACCTAAGTAACATCATGGATATTATTTATTATTATATATAATAATATATAAGATGAACTATTGAACATAAGTCAAAACAATCCAACCAGAAGGAATTAAATTAGAAAGGAGCCAGAGAGTTAGATTGAGTACATATCTGTATGCTTGAGTGGAGATTATGTGTGGGTGGAGTTACAGAAGTTGGCTAAAGAAAACATCATGTTAGACTGTACTTTGTGAATAACAATACATCTATCACTGGGTCAGGATCTAGGATGTGCACCTGGCCAAGAAGTGGTAAGCCAATGTTTGTCATACAGTGATATTTTGTACAACTTCTGAGTCTGCCTGGTAACTATGACAACATAGAAAGGATGCCCTTGCAGAAACTACTCGAGGGAGTCCAAGCTGAGACAGAAACCATGGATGTCTGCTTACCATCTGCCTTTCATTTAAGGATTGGTCACTACCCCACTCCTCACCCTCCATAGTATGATAGTAATGAATCTGTGTACATATATAGTGTATGTATGTTCGTCCTTCGTTGCCAAAGAAGACCATGCCATCAGAGAAGTAATGACATGACTTGCACTTGACTTTGTTTTGAGTGAGGGAGGGCTGTGCAGGTCACCAGCCTCACTTCTCCTCCAGAACATTCTGAATCCAGTGACCAAATATTCATCAGGATGACTGGAGATGACCCAGGATGAGGCAATTGGGGTTTAAGTGACTTGCCCAAGGTATGTGTGTGTGTGTGTGTGTGTGTGTGTGTAAATGAAACTCTATGTAAATTTTGTAAATCAGGATCCAGTGCCCATTATCCTCCCTCTAAATTTCACATGGCTAAATTTAGTAGTGTGGCCAACAGCAGCAGCAGAATGAATTAAACAGTGGTGCTAATATGGTACAGTGGAAAGAACTGATTTTGCAGTCCAGAGAACTGAAGTTCCAGAGTCCAGGAACTAAATTCTGAGTTGAATTACCACTTACTGCTTGTGTGGCTTTACACAAGCCATTTAACTTCTCTGTTCCTTAGTTTCCTTATCTGTAAAATTTTAGAAGATTGGGGTAGTTAATAATAATAGCTAACACTCAATAGCAGTTTACAAATATTATTCATTTGATCTCACAACAACCCTGGGAGATAGATGCTCTTATTCAATGGTGTCAAACTCAAGTGGAAATGGGGGATACTAAACAGTACTGTGGGCTGCATATTGGCTTATAATACCACATTTTAACATTATCTATGTTTAATTTTTTTCTATTTATTTTCTTAATTTTTTCCAATTAAATTTTAATCTGGTTTCTGAGCATTGGATTCTTTTGTTCGTATTATTCTTATTTTATTGATAGAGAAACTTAGGTGGCAGAGGTTGTGACTTTCCCAGAGTCACACAGCTAGAAAGTATCTGAGGCCAGATTGGAATTCAGGGATTCCTAGTTATACTGCTAGACCACTGAGGCACCGAGCTGCCTCAGAGCAGTTGAAATTACGCTGAGTTTATGGACTTGTCCAGCTCTGGGTCTATGCTCTATTTCAAATCAGGTCTCAGAGAGTTCCAAGCTATGGGAATCTCCTCCACTGTCTGGATCCTTGCATATAGCTTCAGACAAGCTCCCAGTCTCCACAAGAACAAAATGTGTGTCTTGTCCTTGCCTTATCGTGATGAGACATAGTGATGAGATATAGAGCTCACATTAATATAGCTCCAAATTATAGCTCCAAAATTACTTTCCCTAAAACAACCTTTAAGTAGGCTGTATATAAGCACTATTATTTTCATTTTACAGAAAAGGAAACTGAGTCCCAGAAAGGTGAATATCTTGTCTATGGTATACCATATCAACCCAGGTATACCATATCAACCTAAGTCTGCATCTTGTGATTTTTTCACTACACATGAAGTCAGTTTAGAGAAAATGTTATCTGTAAGTACAAGGCAAAAACTCATGGAAGGGGATTCTTGGGATCAGGTGTGGGGGCCCATTTGGTTGGGTATATGGTTGAAGAGCTATACCAGGGGTGGGGAACCTGTGACCTTGAGGCCACATGTGGCCTCCTAGGTCCTTAGGTGTGCCATTTTGACTGAATCCAAGTTTTACAGAACAAATCCTTCTATTAAGGGGATTTGTTCTGTGAAGTTTGGATTCAGTCAAAAGGCTGCACTTGAGGACCTATTGGGCCACATGTGGCTTTAAGGCTGCAGGTTACCCACCCCTGGACTATCCCAAGCACCTGTGAAACCACACAAAAAGAAGAATGGGAAAATAGGTTTTCTGTGAGGATGGACAATGGGTTAGACTCCACATCTCTCCCCTGCTAAGTCAACAGAGGCAATGGTTAGTCAGTGTTGCCCATGTAAGGCAACTGGGGAGATCCTGGCAGATGCCAACACCTCTTATCACCACTAATCCCTGGCTGTTTGTCCTAGATTGACTAAGTCTTTGTGAGCTAAAGATTAGCTAGGAAAGGAATTCCATGCAAAATGACCCTGCCCAAAACATTTATCAGGTTTAAGATTATTTTTCTCTTCTTTTTTTAAATTCCTTTCTACTCTGAGCTGAGACTAACACAGGCCAAGTCCTTGTAACTGAAGTTCAAAATTGGAAAAAAATAAGAAACTTCTAGGTCATTCAAGACTTAATGAAAGATAGTTTCTTAGCCATAGTAATAGGGTACTCACCAAACACAGGCACTGGGGCCACCTCAATTTAATTCACCTGAGTCAGTCTCACTTGTCTGAGTTACCCATTATGTTCTACTAGCTGAGCTTCAGAATATTCTTCCCAGATCCTGAAATAGCTACAGTGCCATAGTAGATAGAGTGCTGGACTTGGAGTCAAGAAGACCTGAGTTTACCAGCTTTGTGATTCCTGGCAAGTCACTTAACCTTTGTCTGCCTTAGTTTCCTCACCTGTAAAATAGGGAAAATAATAGCACATACCACCCAAGGCTTCTGTGAAGATATTTATAAAGTGCTTTACAAACCCTAAAGCACTATATAAATGCTAGCTATTATTGTTATACTCAGGTGATGAGGAAGTGCTATCAGGCATCCTCTGAACCAAGTAGAAAGGAAAGTATCAATGTCTTTTAAGCAACTTGCAAGGGAGTGGGGTGTTGGGTGGGCGGGTAATAGTTGGAGGTAACTTTCCTAGTGTAACTTCTATTCTTATTACTTTCCTCTGTTGGGTTACTTTTAGTAGTATCTGACTCTTTATGAGCCCACTTGGGGTTTTCTTGGCAAAGATATTGGAATGATTTGCCATTTCCTTTTCCAGGTCATTTTACAGATGAGGAAACCAAGGCAAACAGTGTTAAGTAACTTGCCAAGGGTCATACACCTAGTTTCTGAGACTGGATTTGAACTCACGAAAATAAATTTTCCTGATTCTAGGCCCAGTACTCCATCCACCATGCCACCTTCTTTATTGCTCTTTCCTTGGCACACTTTGCTTAGTGTTGCTGGTCTAGTGGTTGATTGCATCATTGCTAACGTGTCCATATGTGTGTGATATGAGTGAATGCTACTGCTTGGACAATGCATTGGGGAAATGCAGAGGGGACCAAAGATAACATCTGGATTTGGTAGAGTGAAGAATGCGAGAGATGATCTGTTTTCAAATCATTATATCTTTATTTTTTTCTTTTATTCAGGCTTCATGTCTCTCTGTTCAATCATTTTTATGTATAGGGTACATAGGTGTTTAGGGATGATGGTTTTACAGGGATGCCAGGACCAGTGCAATATATGGTTGGCTTCATTGCCAGCATGATCTGGATTGGTTGCATGGTGGAAATGAGTCAAACACAGGGGCAACATAGAAAGTTGGAAAGAGAACAGAGGGAGAGAGGGAAATGGCAACTGAAGCAAGCACCAGTCATACCTATCCCATTCCTCTTGCTAATATTAGGTGTGCAACAGTCAGGTGGCACCCCATAGGCATTAAACTCTGGAACTTTGGAGCAGTACCTATTTTCAGCTTGGAGGTAATAGGGACATACAAATGCATGAGTCAGACACTAGAGTAGAGTTCCTGGGACTTTGGAAATGGATTAGATTGTTGTCCCGTTCAGTCATTCAGTTGTTATCATGAGAATCACAGAAAGCTTCTGTAGCATTCCCTGATCCCAATGTCTACCACCTGTGATGAGTTAGCTTCCTGTATAACATTTTACTGTTACAAGATACTGTACTTCTGGGTTGGATGGCAGAATTAAGAGGGAGGAAACAGATTCCAACCTGAGAGTGGGCTTGTGTGTGTGTATGTGTGTGTGTATAACTAATGGCTTTTTTCATGATACAAGTGGCTAATAGAATCTTGATTCTTACTAAATTTTCATTCAAGCTAATTGTTTGTTATTAACCATGACCTTGAGGTGACTTCAAATGACTGAAATACAACTGGATTTGAAAGGACCAGGAAAGGCTAGCATGTGGGGGCAGAGCTGATGAATGGTGCAATGATTAGTGACTCACACCTCTAAAAATAATAAAAATAATAAAAAATAAATAATAATAAATAAAAAACATAATCTGAGTAAGGAATAAAGTATGGGGTGTTTGATGGCCAACTGAGTCATGGACTTGATTGGATGGTTTTTTCAGTTGTTTCAGTTGTGCCCAAACTTTTCATGACCCCACCTTAGATTTTCTTGTCAAAGATTCCAAAGAGGTTTGCCATTTCCTTCTCCAGCTCATTTTATAGGTGAGGAAATTGAGGTAAAGAAGGTCAAATAACTTGCCCAGGGTCACACAGCTAGTAAATATTTGAGGTACGATTTAAACTCAGGGCTTCCTGGCTCTAGGCTGACACTTTGTCCGCTGTTCTACTGGCTGCCTCGCTCAATGGCAGGGTCAAACTATCACAGTATTTAGAGAGGGCAGCACGATTTTGACTTTAAGTCAGAAGACCTTACTGCCCAACTTAGAGTAAGTCACTTCTCGTGGTCTCAGTTTCCTCATCTGAAAAATAAAGAAGTTGGACTTAATGCTCCCTAAGATTCCTCCCAGCTCTAACTTTTTAATGTGTTGTACATCTATAGAATGACAAATTCTCTCCTAGGTATAAGTTGCTTCCTGGGACAGAAAAGTATTCTTAAGGAAGCATATTTAGTCTATGTCTATGAAACTCCAAAATATGTGGTTGATTTTGTTGAGATGGAGAATGAAATAAAGTACTTATTTTCAACAAAATAAGCAAAATAATGGCTGATTAAATTTTCTACTTCTCATCTGGATATTATGTTGTTGTCCAGATATACCCACTCTCTTCCACACAGCTGTGTGTGTGTGTGTGTTTGTGTGTGTATATGTGGCAAGTTTCTTGAATCTTCAGGGAGTGAATGACCCTGATTGAGCCCCTTTAGTGCTTTGCTGATAACCTGCCTCCACCAAGACTCAATTCAGTGGAAAATATTATACAGGTCAGTTTCTATAGACCAAACCCAGTGTCATAAGAAAAAGAGCTGGAGAGGACCTAATATTATATTCTACAATCATCTCTTTTTATGGAGGTGGAAGTTGAAGTCCATGGATGGGAATGTCTTGCTTAAGGTCACACAAATTATAAGTAATTGAGCCAGGATTTGAGTCCTGTTCATGTTGTGATTGGTGAGGGAAGATAAAGACAATTAAAAAAATTAGAGTATACTGAAGATGGCAAGAGGACCAAGTCAGGGTGTATGGAGGTGATGATAACTGACAACAGACAGAAGATAGTGCTACTTGATGCTTAATTTGCTTCTGTTTTCTGCAAAGGAGAATGATCTTTGGATTGGAAAGGTCAGAATTTGAACTGCTAATTGGAATTGATGCCCAAGGTAAGTAAGGAGATAGCAAGAGAGCAACTGACAGCTTATGATGAATCCAGGCCCTTGGTTCAGGGGAAAGACATCCTTAGATAGTGAAAGAATTGATAGATGTGAGTGTGGAACCTTGTCGATATTTAAAGAACTGGAGAATAGGGAAAGTACCACATGACTGGAGCAAGGCAAATGTTTTCCTGATTTTTAAAAAAGGGAAGGGATCAAATCTAAATCTTGATTGACTGGCAAAATTCTAAAATGTATCATTAAAGAGAGGGTTACTGAATACATATAAAAGAAAGAGGTGATCAGAAAAAGCATGGATTCATCAAAAATAGATTATGCCATATTAACCTTACTTTCTTTTTTTTGACATGCTACAGCTATAGTTCATTTAGTTTTTAGCAGAGCACTTGATTAAGTATTTTGCAGTATTCTTATGGAAAAGAAAGAAAGATGTAAGCTAAGTAATTGCATAATCAGGTGTATTCAGAGTTAGTTGAATGAGTGAGCTCAAAGAATAGTCATTAATGGTTCATTGTCAACTTAGAATTCTCTTGTGGGGTGCTTCAGGATACTGTGTTATTTTACACATACATATGTACATACATGTACAAATACACACATACCAGCACACATGCATGCACACAATGACATGGATAAAGACTTGTAGATGGCAATTTGCTGATGGACACAAAGCTGAGAGTGATGGCTAACACATGGAATGATATCAAGATCCAAAAATATCTTAACTTCATAGAGCATTGGACCAACTCTACTGAGTTGACACTATATAGGGATAAAGGTAAAGTTTAGGTTAAAAAAATATGTACAAATTCAAGATGAATGAAGTATCTGTAGGTAGCTGATTCTCTGAAAAAGAGATAGGGCTTTTTGTGGTCTGCAAGCTCAGTATGAGTCAGCAATATGATGTAATTGCCCTAAAAAGCTCATGTGATCTGGGACAACATTACAAGAGGTAAAGCTTTGAGGTTTGAGATAATGGTCTTTCTATGACTTATTCACCAATTGGAGGAAGGTGATGGACCAAGACAACACTGTTTTAGAATATACAATAATATTTTAAAATATTACCAAGAAGAAGGATAGATCATTTTGAGGAGAATACCTCTTAGAGAAAAGCCCCAGAAGGCAAGACAAGTTTAAAGAATGTATGGTAGCAGATCCAACTAAGTGAAGTCATTAACCCAAGAGACTTTAAGGATGAAAACGGAAGGAGGACAAAAATCAGAAGAAAGGTGGAAAAGATCTGTAAAAAATTACCATAATAAACTGTTTTCATCACCAACGTGACCTTAGATACCACTATCCCAGATGTACTTATCGGAAGGTAGAAATGATGGTAAGGGGAACAAAATTGTGAAAAGCAGTTAGACTGGGCCAAATCTATATGGAGTATATATATATATATATATATATATATATATATATATATATATATACTGGAGAAGATACAATTGCAAAGGTGCTTTGAGATTGATATGCAAGTGATTTGGTGAAGGGGAAGATGCCAGTAACATGGAAAAATACTCAAACTTTGCCAATAACAACAGCAACAAGAAAATGACTAGGAAAATACCAATAACTATTTAACTGTACTCTCCCCCCAAAACAAAATCATTATATGGATCCCCTATACAGGAATAAAGTATAATCTCTATGAAACTATTAGAAGGCTACAGGTAGAATTTTTCAAATATTATTCAACCATATCTTCACCATTTTTAATTGACTAGAAGATATAGGGAATATAGGCTCTCAGTGTATTTACTGCTTATTGATTACAGAAAAGAAATTAATTCAGTTGAGAAAAATGTTACCTTAAAGGCTCTTTTCTAACAAGCTATCTCCCAAAGATATAACAACCAGAATAACCTAAAGGGTCATTTATGACTCTTTAATCATAAACATCGGGTTATGTATGAGCAGAATAGGAAGAAGAAATTCACCAAACATGACTATCCCTGTGATGGAAGAGATCCAGCTCTGAGTCCAAACTGAAGCAGCTTTGGTGTGGATGGTGAAGTGCAACAGATGCTCCTGGTTTTGGATATCTGTGCTGGTTATACTGAGACTTGGAATACTGGAAGAGATTTGTAACCATTCAAAAGAATGGCTTGGCTAGTCACACAGAAAGGTCCAAGTGGCTGAAGAATGTCTAATGCTCAGATTATGACATGCATTTGAATGTACAACTGACAGAGACAATCTACTGGTATCTGTATTTAGGACAGACAATAGAGATGAACAATGAGTTAGGCTAGAATTGAATACGAGGAGAAAATCAGATGGAGTTGCCTCACGGAAACTGGAAAGCTCCTTCAGTGCCTTATGCTTTTCATGGAAACAAAGGTCCATCAACTTAATACCAGTGGCTGTATAGCAACACAGACTATAATGCAGCCTGCTCCCCTCCTCCTGTACATCTCTAGGTATAATAATGATGGTGATTACGATTTTGATGATGATGAAAATAATAACTAACATTTCTATAGCACTTCAGGTTTTACAAAATGCTTACATTTGTTATCTCATTTGACCATCAAACAACCTTGTAAGTTGGCTGTTATTGTTCCTGTTTTACAGTTGAGGAAACTGAGGAAAGTAGATGTTAAATGACTAATCTGGGGTCAAATAGCTTGTAATTATTTGAATCAGGATTTGAACTCAGGTCTTCCTGACTCAAAGTCCAGGATTTTATCTACTGTGCTACCTTGTAATTAGGGAGACACAATAGTGGCTGTTATCAGGCATGTAGGTGGTGCAGATAAGCAAGTGTGTGGAACAGTGGATAGAAAATTGGGCCTGGAGTCAAGAAGACCTGAGTTTAAACTGGACCTCAGATACACTAGTTGCATGATTTGGGGCGAGTCACTTAACCTCTGCTTGCCTCGATCTCATCCACTGTAAAATGATGATAATAACAGCACCTATCTTCTAAGGTTCTTGTCAGGATTCAATGAGATAATATTTGTAAGGAATTTTTTTAAGGTATGGGTTCAGTCAGATGGCCTTTGAGGTCCTTTCCGACCTTGACATTCTGGGAGTTTATGTCTTCAAATCCATGGTTACTGTTAGGATAAAGGAATTTCTCCTCCCTCCTTCATATGTGTGCTTTGCCTTTGCATATGTATATATAGCCTAGGAGTCTGCTCCTCTTAGAGAGCTGAGCCCAATGGAAGCAGTGCTGGATTTAGTTTGAATCTTGCCTCTGTAACTTGTTTATTGCATAACTCTGGTCCAGTTAGTTAACCTCATTGAGGTTGAGTTTCTTCATCTTTAAAAATGAGAGAGTTGGGCTAGATCACCTCCAAGGTTGCTTCAAGCTCTGTGAAACTGATATAGTTCCCACCTCTGTCTTAGCCCTGTTCCTTTCAGGTGCCAACATGGATTGGAGGTCTGATAGAGAGGGAGGAGGTGCTTTCTTTGGGAGGGTCTTCTGGTTCTTATAGGTTTGGGGCATGAGGAAGTTCTTCCCTGGTTGGACGTAAGACTGACCTGAAAGATGGGGAAGAATGGTTTCCAGGACAAAGCCCTGGCTCAAGTTCTGCTGACCTTTTCCAGAGTGAGTGGATTACTAGTGCAAAAGTCACTGTCCCCTTGACCCGTGCAAAAGGAGCTCTGGATACTGGAGAAACATGATGTAGAGAAGGGACAGTCTGAACTCCATCGGGCATGAAATAATGAGGATGTTTTGGTGAGACTAGCTTGGGCTTCCTTGAAATTCTGAAGATGAAATATGCTCTTTTGCTCTGCTTACATCTCTTTCTTGCTATTATGCATTCCCACTAAGGGAAGAGAGTGAAGGGAGAAAGTCCCTCTCAGTTGGACTGAGTGGCCAGCATCAAGAATTGTTATCCATAAAGTGCTATTTTAGGTTGCTTGTTATGTGTTTGAAATTGCATTTGAACTAGATAGTCAACAAATTTGTGATAACTACTTAGTTTAATTTAGTGGAGAGGTTGTAAAGGAAAGCGATACACTAGAGGGGAAGATGTAAATTATTGAGGGTTTGAAAATTCAATTTAGGGCAGCTAGGTGGTGACATGGAGAGAGTGTTGGGTCTGAAGTCAGGAGGATATGAATTCAAATATGATCTCAGACACTTAACTAGCTATGTGACACTGGGTGAGTCACTTCACCCTGTTGGCCTCTGCTTCCTCATCTGTAAAATGAACTGGAGAAGAAAATGGCAAACCACTGCCAAGAAAACCCTAACTGAGGTCAAGAAGCTGAACAACAATGACAAATTCACTTTGGATTTTGTCAGTACAAACTGACTGGGGGGTGGGAGGTTGGGAGGAGGGGTGGGTTTGGAATCACACATTTAATAGAGTTTGGGCCAAATGGGCCTTATTTTTGTTGCTCACACAAGACACCCCAATCTCCTGTGTCTGTGTCTATACTGTCTGTATCCCTGGTGAGTTCCTTTTGGAATCTCCATTTTGGGGAGGGGTGCCATGTGGCCCAGATTCATTTGCCTCCTGTCTAACCTTCAGACTCTCTGGACTTCCACACCATGCCCTTCCACCACATGGATATATCTCCTCTCCACACTTCTGACTCACTTTTGGAGGTCTTTCCTCATTAGATAATAAGCTCCCTGAGGGCAGGGATTTTTTTTTTCTTCTTCTAGTATATGTGTCTCTATCACTTAGCAAGCACAGTGCCTGGTACATAGTAAGCACTTAATAAATGCCTGTTGCTTTGCCTTGACCAGTTCCTGGAATGTGTTTCTTCTTCCCCTCCCCCTTCCTCTATTCCTTCAAGATGCAGCTCAAGCACTACCTTCTGAATGAAGCTTTCCCCACCTCCTTCACTCCTCTTTCCTAAGCTATCTTGTATTTAATTACTTTGGATTTCATTTATTTATATTTATTCTGCATATCATTATAAATCTACTCATGGTCTTTCCCATTAGCATGTAAGCTCTTTTAAAATGGGATCATTCTTTGTATTTGTATCCCCAGTCCTGCTATGCTTGCTGTATTATATAGTACTTGATAAATGGTTGGGGAGGGAAAGAGAAGGGAGGAAGAGAGAGAGAGCAGGAGAGGAGGAAAAGAAAAGGAGGAGAAAAAGGGAGGAGAGAAGAGAAGAGAGGGAAAGAGGAGAGCGGAGGAGGAGGATAGGGGAAGAGAGGCAAATTGACCAACAGTATGGGGAAGTGGAATGAGTATTGCCTTTGGAGTCAGGGGACCTATTTTAAATCTTGTCTCTTCTATTTTACTCCCTGTGTGACTTTGGGAAAGGAATTTTACCTCTTTAGAATTCAGTTTCCACGTATAGAAAAGAGAGAGTCTCTGGATGGCTTCCATGGTTCCTCCCAGTTCTAAATTTATGATCTTACAGGTTTGAACTGGTACCCATGGATGTGGTTAAGTGACCAAAGAAGGCAGCCATTTTCCCTTTTGCCCTGGAATGTTGTACACATAAAAGGGCAGTGATTTACTAGAGAAGCTCTGGCCTCTCCAAATGAGGGGCGAGTGGCTCCCCAAGCATGGGAAGGAAGCTCTGCCTCTCTTCCTCTGCTGGTTCCTACTGATGGTTAAGCCATGTGAGTGAGGCAGGTAGGTAGATAAATACATGAGCTATGCTAGTGAAAAGGTTTACATGACCATACCAAATATATCCAGAACTAGCTTTTTCCATGCCCCAGATGTAAGCAGCATGCGACTCCAGCTCTGCAGCCTTGTTACTGTGAGGTCAGGCCTAAATGAACCAAGCTGATTTTGGCACTTGTAATTGTCTGTCTAAGTTTTCATTGTGTCATTTGGGGGATTTAATGAAGCTTGAACTTAAGCTGTTTGAGGTCTGAAGTTTAACACATTGAATAAGAAGGGAAAGCATTCTGCATAATTTTATTAAAAGGTCAATGTGATTTGTTTAACTGAGCTTGCATTAAATGCACACAGGTTACTCTAGTGTGGGGCTAATCTTTTATTTCATTTTATTTGGGCAGGAGGAAGAAGAATTAAGGACATAGCAGATGGGTTTGTTGGAGCAAAGAGAAAAAGTAGTTATGTTTTTCCTGGGTTACCAACTACCCAACAGACTTGATTTGGGGAGGATGGATATATGGAGAAAAGCTTCTAGGGGAATAAGGGAAAGACATGTTCCTGAACATAGCCTTTTGACTCTCTCTATGGAGAGATAGCAGTAGGTTTGTTGAAGGTATATTCATTCTGGCAATTCCCATGGACTGGATCTCCTTGGAGTTTAGTCTAGGGAGGGGTATATACTTTAAGACTTCCATGGATTTCTGATCTCATTAATAGGAATGCTCCTTCCAGCTATGCAAATAAATGGCAACCCATGCATACCCTCTCATCCTATGGGACCCTTGTCTGTGTCAATCAATCAGTGAGGGGGTCTTCCTATCAATCACAGCTCAAAGGGAAGGACACTGGATTTGGAGCTGGAAGACTTCTTTTTCTTTCATTTGCTATGAGTGACCTTTGGTAAGTAGCTTAATACCTCTGTACCTCAGCTTCTTCATGTATAAAATAAAAGGACTGGGCTAGATGACTCTAAGGCCCCTTTCAGCTCTCCTTACAAATTTCATTCCTCATTAGAACGTAGGCCTGAATGCTTATGCCTTTCTTTGTATTCTGAGTGCTTAGGAATACATCATCTATTGACTGTCAGATTGGTTCTAGGGGTTGTTCTAAAGGCAGAAAATTGAGGCATACACCTGGTAAGTGGTTTACTCTGTAGGCAAGCCAGGTTGGGCAATGGATAGAGTACTAGCTTTAGAGTCAGGAAGATCTCAGTTCAAATTTGACTTGAGGAAGTTAAAATTATTCTGTATCATTTAGTAAATGATTCTATTCTGGAATTGACCCTATTCTGTATTGCTAACCCATTTTGTCAAACTATCTTTCTCTTTTTGAGTTTAACTCATCAGTGCAGTTTTCCCTCAGAGTTAGTTTAAAGGTATAGTTGAAAAGAAGTTATTATTCATGATGTTAACTCCTGAGACATCTGTTCGTTACCTGTGCGCCCCAACCAGCTTAACCTGGTGCCATACCCCAAAAGACAAGTCATCTGTCCTTGCCTGTCCTTGTGTAATTAGGGGAGTTTGATCTCCCTCAGTGAGACAACAAACCCAGTAGTTCAAATCTCCTAGCCAAGATTACAAGAGACAGAGGAGTGCCATATAACAATTAACATTTCTTAATTGTCAGAGAGGTGCATGATAAAACCACATCTGAATGCCAGCCCACTTTTCTCAATATAGCCAATAGTAATATTTCTCAACTTCCTAGACCCCCTCCATTTGTGCCTGTCAGTAAAGAAAGTTCCTTCCTTCTCACTGAAGTTGCCAGCCTTATTGAGGTAGCTAGTTTGATCTACCTTGTTAGCAGTTTTACTAGTCACAGTTAATAAACTGATTTTGCTCAAATTGTGTACCTCAGTGTACTTTTGTGACATTTACTCTCGACAAGCCTCAGACCATAACTGCATAACACAGGGCAAGCCATTTACCTGCTATATGCCTCAGTTTTGTTAACTGTGTAATGGTGTAACAATAGCGCCAACCTCCTAAGGTTGTTTTGAGGATCTAATAGTAGGTGCTTTTTTTGGAGACATATTTTGTTGCTGAATCATTTCGGTTGTGTCTGTCTCTTTGTGAGTCCATTTGGGATTTTCTTGGCAAAGAGAATGGAATTTCCTCCTCCAGCTCATTTGACAGATGAGGAAACTGAGGCAAATAGGGTTAAATAACTTTCCCAGGATTACATAGCCAGTAAGTGTCTGAGCTCAGGACTGAATTTTGGAAGATGAATCTTCCTGATTCCAGGCCTGGCCCGGCATTCTATTCACCCTGTGCAAGCTAGCTGCCCCATACAGACATTGGATCTCTCCATTTCAGCTTTGGGTGATATACAATTTTAATTCCTTTGAGGCCGAGGAATTCCATGATTTCCAGCCATACAATGTAACCAGAAGAATATTGATGCTACAAAGATGGGGCCTTGTTTCAGGCTGAAGCTTAAGGACATTTAGAATCCTGGTATTTGGAACACTGTCTCCCTAGGTTTATTGTACAATCTTGAATTTAGAGCCGGAAGACACTTTAGATGCCTTACTTCTGAACTTATCTTCTGTCTCCCTCCGGAAGAGAGAATGAGGCCCAATCGATGGCTTTGTGGAACTGCCTCATTGAGTCGAATACATGCTCAAGTCAAGACATCACCCTATTAATCCTCTTTAAAAAGAAGGACAATCAGCTGCCTTCCCTCTATTTTTCGATGTACTTTGTAAATATTCCACCTACCACAGCTTGTATGTGCCTGTTTTTGTTTTATGTCTCCCTCATTAGGATTTGAGCTGCTTGAGGGTGGGGAACCTGTTTTTGCCTTTCTTTGTATCTCCAGTGCTTAGCATGCTTCCTGTCATATATTTAATAAATGCTTCTTGACTCACTGATTCATTAGTCTCCTTGCATCCAATCTTTCCCCTCTCCTGCACAGAGCTGCCAAATTGACAATCCTCAAGTGTCGTCTGATGATTCCACTTCCTTATTCACAAAGCTTCAGTGGTTCCCTGTTGCTTTTAGGATAAAATACAAATTTTTCTGTTTGTATTCAAAGCCTTTTGCAAGGGAAAAGGATAGGGCACTGGACTCCATCTCAGAAAGACTTGGGTTTAACATCCTGCCTTAGGCACTTTCTAGCTGTGTGACCCTGGGCATGTCTCCTACCCTTTTGTTCTTCATTTTCTTCATCTGTAAAAAAAAAGATGGTTGGCCTCAAGGCCAATAAGGTCCTTTTCAGCTCTAAATCTATGCATGGAGAAGGTCTGTGGGATTTTACGCACTTAGATTCTATTGTATTCTGTCAGGATCGTTCATGAGGAATGTATGACAGCTTTCAAAGATCTGAGAAACGTGAGGAGTGTCAGGGAAGGTATATCATAACCTAGCATGTTCTTCTTTTAGTCTTGGGGCCTAAAGGGGAGCTCCTAGCTAGGAAGTTCTGACAAAGACATTTGAAGTAGCTCTTACTGACGGTCAAGAGCTGGTCCTGATAAACTTTTACTCATCCTCCTCTGTTTCTTTTGCAGGGATTCATCAAAAGCACAGCAAGGTCATCCTAATTTTGAATCTGAGATGGTCAATCATTGGATATTAGAGTTGAAAGAGACCTTAGAGCAGGGGTGGGGAACCTGAGGCCTTAAGGCTACATATGATCTTCTAAATCCTTAAGTGTGGTCTTTCTGACCGAATCCCTGTCTTAAAGGATCATTAGGCCACTGACTGGGTAGTTTTTGCCTTGGCATGCTCTGTAAAATAGAAATATTGCTTAATCAACTAAATAGTTGAAGTAAGAGTGCAGGAAGAAAATTTAACCTAGTCAAGAAAAAATTGGGTCAACTAGATGGTGCAGTGCACAGAGTCTTGGATCTGGAGTCAAGAAGACAGATCTTCCTGAGTTCAGACTCTAGCTGTGTAATCAAGGGCAAGTCACTTAACTCTCTCTGCCTCAGTTTTCTCATCTGTAAAATGAGCTGGAGGAGGAAATGGCAAACCACTAGCCAAGAAAACCCCAAATGAAGTCATAAAGAGTTGGACATGACTGAAAAGTGACTGAACAACAAAGAATGTTTAGTACAGAAGAAAAAGCCTAGGTACAAGGGTCAGATTTTTAGATTTTGGCCCTATCAGTCACAACTTGTGAGACATTAGCCAGATTGGTGAGGTTTAGGGGTGCTGGGGACCCCAAAATACCAACAGTCTGGGTTGTGCTCGAATGAATTCAACTCAAGTCTTCTTAAAGCCAAAGAAAACAAAGTTTATGAAAGATTTGCCAAATTGGGTTGGCTCTTAAGGAGCCTAAGCATTTGTGATGCTTGTGTTCACAGGCGGGCCAGATAGAATCTCAGCTAGACAGAGTCTGAGCTGCATTGCATCTGAGCACCTTCATGGGGGCAAGATGGAACTTAAATACAGGAAAGAGTATAGTAGGGATCTGGGGGTGTGGTCTGGTAGTCCAGGGTGATGGGAGGAGAGGTCTAGGGAGGGTCCTGAAGAGAAGTCCAAGGAGGGAATTCTAGGAGTATGAAAGACTGGAAACAACTGGAGGCAATTAAGAGATATCAGACAATGGAGCTCCTAGGTGGGAAGCAGGTGGGGCAATCAAGAGGTCACAGACAATGGCCAAGGATTTGAGTATGAAAAGCCAGGTTGCGTGGGAAGATTGGAGAATTCAGTTTGAGTATGAAAAGTGAGGCCAAGTGGGGAGATTCAAGGGGAACTCAAAGGGGCTCCCAGAGTCTGAACCCCATCAAGATGACTTCACTTTTAGGATGTAAGGTTAAGCCTGGAAGGGACTTTTGGAGGCTGATGAATTGAAGTCCCTTATTTTACAAAGGAGGAAACTGAGGTACAGAGAGTCAAAGCGATTTACCTAGGGTTATATGGCTAGTGTCTCAGTCAGGATTTGAACTCAGATCTTCCTGACTTTATCCACTGCACCACCTATAACTGTCCACCTCTCTGGTCCTCACTTAAAAAAGTTGGCGATAAGTCTAGTGGGAGCCATCTACTTAAGTTGGTTCTCTGCTCCTCAGCACTTAGTTATCAGTTTGTATTACTTTGTGGTTTTCAAAGTTCAGTCAAATCCCATTTTTTAAAAACAAAATACCAGCTGTGTGAGAAAAAAGTGACAGGTAAAGAGAGTTTAAATGACATTTCTAAGCCTTGTCAGTAGTGGGGGTGGCTGTTATGAATTTGAATAAAATGGAAAAAACAGAGGAGTACAGGCAATATTCAAATAGAATAAAATTGTTTTCAATAATATTTTTAGAATAGAGAACCAATTTCTTATTTTTATTCTTTTGGAAAATACATTGTGTGTGTGTGTGTGTGTGTGTGTGTGTGTGTGTGTGTGTGCATGGCACAACTATTTACTTGACAGGAGACTTCAGTTCCAGTCTTGCTCTGACATTTGCTATTCAATCTTGGGCAAAGTGCTTCCCCTCTTTGGCCCTTAATTTAATCCCATATGAAACAAAGGGGTTGCATAGACTAAGTGCTCATGGAGGGCAGTTTCAGCTTTGGCATTCTGTCATTCTATGACTGTTTGAAACAAAAGCTTAGTGATGCCTCACATAACACACCTCCCCTTATTTTTTGCATCATTCCTTTCCTATGACTCCCCTTTTCCCCACAATTGAATCTTCTGATTTAGGTCAGCTTTCCTCCCAGGCCATCCCAAGTGGTTCATGTCTTCTAAGTTGTAGGCAGGGTCAGAAGTACTCTTTGCTGGACAATTGTAGCCTGTGATAGCATGATCATCATGGATTCAGTTACAGCTGATGTGCTTAACTCTAATTAAACCAACTAAATAAAAAGTCACATTGACATAAATGGTAATTAGAGGGCTGATTATTTGCCTTATAAAAAATAATCTTTGTCTTACAAAGTACTCATAATAGCTTTTCCTTAAATAGATGGTTCCATTGCTACATTTGATTGTGATTTGATGTATAAAAAAATCAATTTATATAATTTCTCCCTTTTCAGGAAGCACTCTTGCTGCAGTAAAAATAATGCATCTAGCTCTTCATAGTGTAGGCCATATCATCCAAAAGGTCAAACAACTTGTCCAAGGTCAAGTTATTTGACCTTTTGGATCTCAGTTTCCTCAGCTGTAAAATGGTGGAGCTGAACTGAATGGCCCCTAAGAATCCTTCTGGCTCGAAATCCATCATCTTATGACACTATTAGAAACAGCCAATTAGTGTAGTGGATAGAGAGCTAGATCAGGTCAAGAAAATCTGAGTTCAAATCCAGCCTCAGATACCTACTAATTGTGTTGAGCTTGGGTTAGACTATTTTGACTCAGTTTCCTCATCAGTAAAATGGAGACAATAATAGGACCTACTTCCTAGGGTTGTTGGGGGGATCAGATAAGATAATACTGTGAAGTGTTTTGTAAATCTTAAAGTGACATGTAAATGCTGGGTATTTATTATTATCATGTAACTATGTATCCTCATACATAGCCACAAAGAGTGGAGGTGAGAAGTAAGACTGTTAGCTTATGAGAGAAGTATTATTGTCCTCTCCTCCATTGTAAAATAGTTCAGTATTCTCTGTTTCTTTAAATGTTTGCTCTCCTTCCATAGGCCATTTGAAATTACATGGAATATAACATATGTTCAACAGATTTGGTAATTTTTCTAGTCATGTCTAACTCTTCCTGATTCTGTTTAGAATTTTCTTGGCAAAGATACTAGAGTGGTTTGCCATTTCCTTCTTCAGCCCATTTTACAGAGTAGGAAACGGAGGCAAATAGGGTTAAAGTGGCTTGGCCAGAGCCACACAGCTAGTAAGTGCCTGAGGCTGGATTTGACCTTATGAAGAGGAGTCTTCCTGACCAGGTCCAGTATTCTTTTAGAACCTTCCATGAGTTGACTTTAGATTTCCCATCTACCCTTATTTCCTACTACTCCTCAGTAGTGATGTCCTGCTCTAACTACTGCATGCTAGGAAAGCATCTGCCTTATTTGCCAACTGTTCTGGGTGCTGGGGGAAATGCAAAGTTTAGATAGACATAGACAAGGGGGATAACCATACCTCTAGTGTTTACCTGTTTCCAGGATGGATTGTGAGGCTCAAGAGACATCATGTATATAAAGATTTTCACAAATGTCAGTATGTTGTACAATGTTATTTTACTGTTATATTATTCTCATCTTGTTCAATAAAGCTTATATAGAAATAGTCATGAAACAACTATTTTCCATATTCTTTTATATTTAATGTGCTATGGATAATTATGTAGCTAGGTTGAGAAAAATAATTGCTTCTTGTAATTGCATAAAAAAATTAGGAAAGAAGTTTGTCTTATGTAAACTCCCTGAAAGTATCCCCCAATAGTAGACATTATTAATAATTTTGATTCAGAACTATATCATTGGCATAGGCAACCCCTTATGAGGGAATTGCCTCTATAAATGTAGGTTGCCATTTGCTCTTCAAGTAATAGTCTCTGAGTTGCCTAGAACATTAAGAGATTAAGTGACTTGGCTAACATCACACAGACAGACTGTGTCAGAAGTGGGACTTGAACCTGAATCTTTCTAAAATTGAATCCAGTTCTCTATCTCCTACATCATACTATATGTAGTATTATTACATATTATTCTTATTGTTATTGCAGTGGAAAGAACTGTAGATTTGGCATCAGGGGACCTTTGTTCAAGTCTTGACTATGCCACGTCCTAACTGTCAAATCACAACCTCTCTGGCCCTCTCTATTTGCCTTATCTATAAATAGTGAGGGGGTTTCACTCAATGACTGGATGATTTATATTTAGGGACACATCCTACTTGAGGTATCCTTAACTAGGGACAAGTAGGAATGGAGAAAGGATGATCTATGAAGTAGCTGTAAAATAGTATAGGATCCTGTAATTGTGTGCTCACTCTTTCTACTGATACTATGCATATTTGTAGGAGAGCATATTTCAGGTTTATGGGAGGAATATTTAGAAGCTACTGTTTTCAATGCCTTTGCTTTGAATTCATTGTGTCTACTTCTTGATTATTAAAGATAAGCATACCAGTGGGGGCTCATGAGCTATAGAAGTGGGGATACAAAAGGTATCTTTGAACCTTGAGATAATTGTTGCTCTCTGTGGGAGCTAAGCTATTACTCTGGGTGCAAGTTGGAGGGGTATACCTTGAGGCTACATTTCTTTATTTAAACTTCAGTAGATTTCTATAGCTTCCAGGATCAAATACAAAATGCTTTGTTTGGTATTCAAAGCCCTTTGTAACCTAGCTCCCTCCTACCTTTCCAGTCCTCTTGCACTTTACTCTCTAACACATACTCTTTGGTCCAGTGAGCCTAGTACCCTGACTTCTTCCATGCACAAGATTTTCCATCTCTAATTTCTAAGCTTTCTCTCTGGCTATCTCCTGTGCCTGGAACACTTTCCCTCCTCTTCTCCAGCTACTGACCTCCTTGGATTCCTTTAAGTCCCAACTAAAATCCCCTCTTCCACAGGAAGTCTTCTCCAACCTTTTTTTAAAATTCCACTGCATTCTCTTTCTTAATGACCTCCTATTTTTCTTGTATATAGCTTGCTTTGCATATATTTGTTTGCATGTTTTCTCCTCCCATTAGATTGTGAAGTCTTTGAGGCCAGATACTATCTTTTGCTTCTTTTAGTATCTCTAACAATTATCAAAGTGTCTGGCACATAGTATGTGCTTAATAAACGTTTATTGTTGAATTGATGGGTACTAGAAAGTGCTACTGCTCTCTCATGCACATTTCACGACATCCTGTGGTGACATCTTCATGTGTGCTGATTGATAAATAACTGAATGAAATCAAATGACATCACTTCCCCCTCCAAGAATGATGATGATGAGGATGATGGTTAGCATTTACATAGTACTTTATAAATATTATCTCATTTGAAATTCACAACAACCTAGGTAGGTAGGTACTATTTTTATCCCTATTTTATAGTTGAGGAAACTAAGGAAGGCAGAGATTGAGTTACTTGCTCAAGATCATACAACTAGTAAGTGATTGAGATTGGATTTGAACTCAACTCTTCCTGATTTGAGGTCCAGCTCTTTACTACCTAACTGCCAGATGTACAAACATAGAAATAATTTTATATTAAGTGATTTATTTCATTAATAGCAAAACAGAAGATCCCCAGAGCAGACCAATGGACATGTACTTTCCATCTCCTGGGCTATATAATAGATAACAGTCTTATTTTCACCATCTAGTAACTCACCTACAAATAATGCCAGACTTCACTATTCATGAAACTTTAGGGACATTTGCTATAAGGGGAAAGGGAGGCTTTGGACTCTCTCAAGAGTAAATAATTTTCTTAAGCAGTAGTTGCTTGCATGTAACAAGTGTTTTGGCCATTGGTTTTTTGTTTTTTTCCTTTTAAACACTGTCTTTATCCCTGCTGGGCATCTACCCTGGTAATATGAGAAAGGCTGCTATACCTAGAACAGCTTCATTATATTGTCTGTACCTTGAAGAACAAAATACCAGTTGTTCCAGGGACCCCACTTGCCTCTAACCACAAGGGCAGAATTGGGATAGCTTTAGCTCATTTTGTAACAGACTCCAGATGGTGCCATGCACTGGTAAGTTAGATTCCAGCTACTTTCTACTCTTTCCTGATGCCATTAGTTATGCTTACTCTAGAATTATAATTAGTGCTAGGGATCTCTTACTATAACACGTTGCAGTTTACAAAGCCCTTTCACATACAATCCATCATTTGATTCTCATAACTATCCCATGAGCCAAACAGGGAAGGAACTATCACTCCCAAACTGAGCACCTGAGAGTTAAAATGACTCCCTCAAGGTCATATGATTTTCAAATAATAGCAAGTATTTTAAAGTTTGAAGTGGTTTTTTTTTTTTTTTTTAACAAATGTTACCTCTTTCTTAAGAGTTAGGTATGAATATTATTCCCATTTTACATATGAGGAAACTGAGTCAGAGAGTAGTTAAGTGATTTGCTGAAGATCACATGACTAGAAAATATCTCAGATAAGATTTGAACTCAGGTCATCTTGACCTTTAAGTACTATGTGCTGTCCACTGTGCCACCAAGCTGTAAATGGCAAAACCAAAACTAGTAACAACACTTTTTGACATCCTATTTAATACCCTTTCTTAAAAAAACCATAATTAATCTGTGTGTATGTGTATAGGTATGCACATAGATACATATTACTAATGATTAATTATAGTAAGAGGCAGTGAGGCAGGTCTCCAGAGCAGACCAGTAGACTTCATTGGGAAGGGTTTAATCAGAGACACTTCACCTAACTGAATCATATTTGAACTTAGTATCTCCCTCAGAGCCTTAGTATAATGCTCTACAAACAGCTGATACTTAATAAGTATATGTCAAATGAATGACTAAATGAATGAAAATGAAAGAATTTTGGTTTTTGAGTCACCAGTCTATAATCCATATCACAAATCTTAATAAAGTCCTCCTCCTTCCCATTCCACTATCCTCAATGTGCATGAAGGCAGCGCTCCTCATGGATATCTAATATAGATGGAGTTAAAACATAATGAAGGGCCCTGTTGAGTCTTTCATCTTTAACAGTCACACCACTTAATATTAATTATAACAGTGCTTAGGAAAAGGAAGAACTATCCAGATAACACTGACTTGGGGGTTGGCAATCTGTTAGATTATGTGTTGGAGCTTTCTATGGAATTTCATGGTTTTTCACAATTTCCAAGCTACAAATTCACAATTATTTGAAGACATTTTATTTAATTTTCATGCTTTTTTAATCAAAGAAGTTAAAATATAATAATCTTTTATGAGAGGTTATAAAATACGCTATTTACACAAGAGGCAGAAAAATTCCCCTCAGCTGACTATGCTTTATGTATCGTTAGAGAGGACTGCATAGCAATACTGATGAGGAAAGAATGGAGTGATTATCTGAACACCTTGATTTTACTGCCTAAATGGTATCTATCTACACTATACACAGTGCTTTTGCACTGAAGCAGGTAAGGGAGGAAGGAAGAGAAAGAGCTCTTCCACGAACTCTACAGATGGACCCTGAAAGCATTTACCTCCTCTAACCACCAAGTCTTACTATTTTCAAGGATAGGAACAAAGATGGTGGGAGCTATCCAGCTACAATAAAGTCAAATCAACGAGCCTTTATTAAGTCCCTACTATGTGCTAGATTCTGTGCTAAGTGCTGATAGTAAATGTAGCAGGAGCTGTAAGACAAAGACAGCCTTTCATGGTCTTAAAAATATATGGATACCAATGAAAGTTGAATGCAACAAAGTAAGGAAGTTGTGGGATTCAGTGTCCTGTAAGGAAACTTGATTTGGAGTCAAATGACCTGAATACAAATTCATTGGCAAATCAATTAACCTTTCTGGGCCTCAGTTTCCTCCTCTGTAAAATGCAACAGTGGGACCAGAGGGTTTCTAAGGTCCTTTTTTTCTTGTAAATCTACCTTATGGTGTTGTCATTGAACCTTGCAATTTGATGATGCTGTGTCTTTAGTAATTCCCCCCAACTCCCTTAATAGGCCATTTTCTATCTCATAGCTCAGTAGTCTCAGTGTTGGCTATTTATTCTGGATTGTCCACTAATACTCTTGGTTTCTTTCCACTTTAGGACCTTCCACCTGTAGCCTTTGCCACATTCTTCGTGAGATGAGTTGATTTGGTAAATTCTGTGGGAAGCGATGATTTGGTGTACCAGTTGTATGAGGAGAAGGCATCTTCTTGTCCCTTTTAACTTTGGTTATATCTGGAAGCTTAGAGGTCATCTAGTCTAACTCCTCTCTACCAAAAGATGTGGAAACTGAGGCCCAATTGACCTGCCCAAGGTAAGATCTGAACTCAGGGTCTCTGACTCCAAACTCAGGGTCTCTTTCCATTGTACTATGCTTCCTTTGATGGTTTGATTTGTGAATCTTCACTGTTAGAGTCAGAAGAAAGGGAAGGAAATATGCACTTATGAGGAGCCTACTATATGTCGGGCACTTGAACTAACTATTTGAAAAATATTACCTTATTTGATTTTCACAGTAAAACTGGGAGGTATGTGCTATTATTAGCTATACTCTACAGTTGAGGAAACTGAGGCAAGCAGAGATAAGTGACTTGTCCAAGGTCACACAACTAGTAAGTGTTTGAGGTCAGATTTGAACTCCAGGTTTTCTTTACTCCAGGCCCAACACTCTATCCACTGTGCCCCCATCTGCCTTTAGAAAGGACCTCAGGGGATTAATGTTCAGTGTTCATTTCACTATGCCACAAATTCCTGTTAGCTTAAAAATGCTTCCACAAATGTAATAATAGTAATGGACATAACAAAAACTGACATCTATAGAACACTTTCAGGTTTTCAACATACTTTATAGGTATCATCTCATTTGGTTATCGCAATAACCTTGTTAAATATTATTATCATATGAGAAGTAACAAGGTACAATGAAAAGAATCCTAGATTTGGAGTCAATGCAGATCTGTCACAACTTGGGTGCTCTTTCTCCTGCTACAAGCTAGATACATTTGTCCCTCCATCCTCTCTCTCTTCAGGTCTGTGCTAATTTGCAGAGCTTTCTCAACCCTCCCAGCTTTCTAGGTTGTTGTTAGATCAAGTACAAAAAGAAACCATTCTCCTCCCTTCCTCTGGGACTGTGAGATGAAGCATCAGGATGCTTCTGCTCTTTGTCTTCAGAGTACCTGGAGAGGAATGCACCTAGGTAGATCGCTATGGCTAAGAGAGGTTGTGTAGATATGAAAAGAAACCTCCTCTATATATGAAGAACTTGAGCTAAGTTTCAGGGATATACATAAGAATCTCCTGAAAGGATCTCTCACCCTGTGAAAGAAACCCAGTTCCATTGCTGCCACTTGAAGATGGCTGGGTTCTGTCCATGATACTTCTCAAACCTATTTGTGGCATTTGTACATTAATCTGTAGGACCCAGAATGCTGGTCAGGCGATGTCATTGAGCTTATCAGACAACACATAGTCCCCCAGCTCATTACCACTCCCCAGAAAAATGATCACCATCATCGTTATTAATTATCATACCAGATGGACATGAGTGAAAACAATGCCCTGGTGACTTTTATTCTTTCTAAGCTGCCCCTTGGCAAACTGTGGTTCAGCATAGTGACTTCTGATGGATTCAAAATCTCTCTTAGCTGCAAGGGACCTTAGGAAACTTTTTGACCCAAGTTTCTGCCTTCAGAGAGAAGAAATCAAACATTCAGGATGGCTGTCATATTGGACCTGAAGCTGGACTTACTTTTATACGTTATTCTTGTGATGGTGTCTCTGTTTAGCATTCGATTAAGAAATGGATTTGATGAATCAGAAACCTAGGAATAGAGGAAAAAAAAACAATTAATGACTGAATCCTGATTGTTACAAGATAAGCATTTCCAAAGAGAACACTTATTTAGGGAGAGAACAAGGGAAGAAGGATGTTTTAGGTCAGAGATGAACCCTCAATTCATCTGGAATTCATGGGGAAATGAGGGAAGCAGATCTCTTCCAAGTTACAAATAAGAAAGGTAATGGAACCCTGTCATAACAGATTCATTGTTATCAGGAATGAGCATTCGTTTAGTTGTCCACCGGAATAACTAAAAGCCTGATTTAATTTTTGTCCCTCAATTCAGCTAATTCAGTTCGACCATTTATTAAACATCTATTACATGCAAGGCTTTCAAGGATATCAGGCTGCCTACTGATGCAAAAGTCCTTCTCTTTAGCATTCATTTTCTCCCAGTGAGACTATATGACTGTGGATGATAGAATATCTGTGACTCAGAAAAGTCCCAATTGCAGGTGTCCCAAAGGCAGTGGGAACGATGCACTTATCTTTTCCATCAATTCATATTATATATTCCCTTCTGTGTGCTCCTTGTTTCAAATTGGCCTACTAGCTCTTCCCTGGAGTCACTGTACCATTTCCTACTTTTGTGCCTACTATCCAGGCTATTCCCATGTGTGAGAAGCACTTCTTCCCATCACTCCAGTGGAGGGAATCCCCTCAAAGGAATGGGAATTCAGCTTCCTTCAAAACATAGCTCAGTAATTATTTCCTATATTTGATCTTTCCTGACCTCCCCAACTACTATTTCTCTCTATCTCTTAATTTGTACTTTATGTGCTTTATGAATCTTTTACCTTCTTGAAGTAATGTTTCATTTTTATAATTTTGGTCTTTATATCCCAAATTCCTATTACAGTGCTTTGCACATAGGATCATAGATATAGAACTGGAAGTGACCTCAGAGGCCATCTAATCCAAACCCATTATTCTACAGATGAAGAACTTGAGGCCTGCTGAGACTCAAGTGACTTGTTTAAAGTCACCTAAGTAGTAAATTTCAGCCTATTGCTAATAATGATGCTCATTCAAAAAAAAAAAGGGAAATAAAAATCACCTACAAGATAAGTGAACCTAAAAAAGGTTGTGGAATGGTTGTAAAATAAAAGTGGGTGATAGCAGATATAGACATGTAAGAGAGTTGCTCTGGTATCCACAAAATAAATACCCAAAGAGCCAAAGGGAAGCCTCTAGTATGTCGGACCTATCTTCTATTTATGGAAAGGATTTATGGAAAGACATAAAAATCATGCAGGTATGAAGGGCTTATGGTATATACTTAGGGATGAAGCTACAGTAGATCCACTGAACCATAAGGAAGTCACTGTGGAGGAGATACTAAAATGGGGAGATACGAAGATGGCATTATGCATTGTTCCTGCCTTCAAGGAGTGTACAGTCTACTCCTAACCTAGGTCTGGGTCACTTTCCCTGACAACAGTGCTATTAAGGGGCTTCCTAGTAAAATAGACAGTTTTTTTTAGAGGACATAGGGATATTGCATTTTGAGATTCCTGATACCTCGTTCAGGTGCTGTGATATTCTTTTCTTTTTTTTTTTGGTGAACAAAGCAAGGCTGTTGTGTCCATTGCTAGGTCTGAGATACTTAAATAAGAACACTGACATTTCTGGAATGTCAGGAACTCAGTCACCAAACCAGCTACCATGTTGGGGATATATAGAAAGGTTAAAAAAATAGCCCCTACTCTCAAGAAGTTCACATTTTAATGAGGAACACAAGATATAAATAACTAGGTACATAGTTAGATGAGCAGAAGAGAGCAATCTGAAATGGGAGGCATAGGCAACTAGGGGGACGGGTAACGGTCTCTCACAGAAGGTTGGATTTGAGTCTTGAAGGAAACCAAGGAAACTAAGTAGAGGAAAGTTGTAAGAAAACTAGGTAAGTGGCAAGGGGTTAGGTTATGAAGAGCTTTAAATGCCAAACGGAGAATCCTGGACAGGTACTTTTGAGCATGGTTCTCCTGACATGTAATCATCTCTCCTTACTGCACTGGCCTCCCTCTTCTGATTTATTATATGTTTCTAGTTGAAAATTGTGACCCATCTACCTCAAAAATAGATCTATCTTAAGGGTTAGGGATGTCACAATATATATGCAATAGGTAATTTTGAGTTTGGAAAGATTATAATCTTTCTGTTTCTCTTTGCCATACAGTTTTGGTTTTGTTTTGTTTTCATTTTTATTGATAGCATGGTATAATGAAGAGATGCTGGACATGGTATGAGGAAGAATTGTGTTAAAGAGATTGTCTCATACCCTTATTAGCTGTGTGAACCTGTGTACTTAAACTTCCCTATCTCAGTTTTCTCATTTATGAAATGAAATGAAATCAGACACAATGACCTCCAAGGTCCCTTCTAGGTCTAACTGATGATCCTATGACAAAAAGACAGTTTTAGGATGTTTGGCAAAGGCAGAGAAATGCATGCAACCAACTCTGGTTCTTTTCAGAGATATGTGAGCATAGAACGAAGTATCACCTTCCTTGTAGGTTGCTCTTCAGCTATTTGAAAGGCATTTCATAGATTACTTTCTGAACTGGGGTTCTTAATCCATGGTTTGTAAATTTGCTTTAAAAATATTTTCATAATTGATATCTTGTAATCTGTGTATGTAATTTTATATGTTTAAAAGAACATTATTCTTAGAAGGGATCTGTTGGATTCACCAGACTGCCAAAAGGATCTATGATTTAAAACACACACACACACACACACACACACACACACACACACGTTAAGAATTCCTGCTCTACCCCAGTGCATCCCCACGAAAGAGAAACAAAAGTATTATAAACGACTGGTGATAAATATGCTATGGTCCCACACAGTCACTTTGGGCTATTATATTCTGAATATCTAGCCACCTTACACTTCTGGGCTGAGACCTTTATACATCGATTAAGGACAAATGAATAAATTTCAGAAGTGTATAGAGAGAACTTGCAGATTTTAGTGTGTTGGTGCCATGCATCAGTGGGAGGTTAAAATATGTACTAGGTATAAGTGAACTTAAGTGGAGAGTTAATGGTGTGTGGAAGAGTTCCAATTAGAGCCAAATTTCAATTCCCTTTAGTCACTGAATTGGGTGGTATGGGGTGAGAGAGGGTAAAGCAGAGGTTAGTGGGATATACATAAATGAAGTCCACAGCTAAGTGCATCCCTCATTTTACACCAACATTCCCAACTCTTTCTCCCATCCAACTTTTGACTAGAGTTACAAGTCATGAACAGTTAACTTTGTAGGCTGAACTTTTCCCCTAATCTTGCAAGACTTTCAGCCCAGTGCTCTTAGACATCATCCTGGGAAGCAATTCCTGTGAATATGCATCTGAACAATTACTCCCACAGGTGTACTGGCCACAGTTACTGTAGACCTAGAAAGGAAAGTTCTTGCCATCAAAGACCATCTCAAGTGATTCAACAGTAGAGACCAATATGATTTTTCTCAATGGAGATGACAATAAAGAAGAATTATTGCCATCTGTTTCACTTCTGTACCCTAAGGATCATGGGACCATTTCATCTAACTTGTAGTGGAAACCTTCCATATGTGTTGTTTTCCCCCTCATAATGTGATCTCCTCTTCTCGATTTTTATCCCCAGGATTTAGTGCAATACTTTGCATAGTAAGTGCTTAATAGATTGTTTTTTCATTCATTCATCTGGCTTATATAGAAGTTGAGTATAGTTCATGACAAATGTTTCTTTTCAATGTATACCTATGTTTTTCCCTCCTTAGAAAGATATCTCACTTTAAGGATACAATCTGTTTTTAACTTTTACTATTACTCAGACAAATGAGATCTGTTTGTTCCAGCAGAATCTCAGCAGGTCTTTGTCCTGAGAACATCTATTAGCACTCTTTTTCCTTTCCGATTACTCTTTCTTAGTCCTGCCTTAAGATAATGGACCCTATGCTTCATTAATATTGTACAATTTTTGATTAAAAAACTTCCTAAATCTGTTATCTATTTTATAGTTTCAAGAGTGTATATAATTACTGGTAGCCCATAGGTGTTAGTAATAATGCAATAGTTGATAGCAATAACAAAAATACTTATTATTTAGTCTCTATTTACTTTTTTTTAAAATGAGATCTCTGATTTCATCAGCTTAGGAAACCTCAGCGTGAGAACTCTCTCCAACAGATGAGAGATTGGCATTTTATAGTGTTAGAGAACCACCTAGGGCACTGTCAGGTCAAGTGATTTACCAGGTTTATACAGTGTGTGTCAGAGACAGAATGTGAACCTAGGTCTTCTGGAAGTTAAGGCCAACCCTCAAACCATACTGTCTCTGAAGGCTGCTTATAATTACAGTAAAATAGTAACTATTACTCTTCCTCTCTTTGAATAATTTACAGCCTAGAAAAGTGGTCTCTGAACAACTGGGAACTGAACAAGTTTGACAATGACAAGAAGGGGTCATCAGTATGCTCTGGGTCTGATGCATGCAAAAAACTCAGAGATAGCCCTGGAAAAACAAGATAGGTGGTGAGCTCCATTCTGGCCAGTTAGAGACAGGAGCAATTACATTTAATCCACTGACTCCAGGGAACAATTTCTCAGTTCCAATCAACATAGAAGTTGCTACAGGGACCACTGCAGTGACCTGGGGGTGGAATGGAAGAGATGGGTCTGCAGGGGAGGGGAAGCGTGTTCCTTCAAATGTATTTTCTCTTTGCTTGTTAAATTCAGCAACAATTTGACAGGCAAGAAATGCTGTATTCTAAGCTGATCAATCACTGTAAGCCAGTGACTTTCACTAACCAGGGCTTCAAATCAGGGAGGCTGAAGCTATAAGCTGTGCCAAGAAACCTCAAATGGAGGACCAGCAGGGACAGTTCCTATTGATATGTCTAGTCTCTCCTTGTCTTTCCAGTTGTACAGGGAGCATGAGTAGATGTCTGAAATTTTGGCTTTCAGAGAGGCTGCTAAAACAGACTGAGAGAAACAAATGACAGCTGCCCTCTTTGTAAAGGATATTGTTACCAGATAAGAATGTTCTCAGAATAGGGAAGAGCTCCCTGATTAAGTTCATGAAATAGCTTTTCCTGGCTTAGCTAGGGGCTAAACTGGTATTATAAGAATTTGCCTGTATTTGTGGCTAGCATTTGGGAATATTTAAATCTGATTTTCTTTCTCCCTGATCTGCTGTTTTTAAAGGATCAGAGGATCATGGGTCTAGAGAAGGAAAAGTCACAGAGGAAGTAGCTGGAATGAAAACCCAAGGCCTCTGATTTCAACTTTCATGCTCTTCTTACAATACCATGTTGCCTGGAAAATATCACCAGGACAATCAAATCAATGACACAAGAGGCTGTCTAGTCCAGCTTGATTATTTTATGAATGGGGAAACTGAGTTCCAGGGAGGTTGTGACAAGCTAGGTTACACAGGTAGTGTCACAGGGAGGATTTGAGGATATGGCTGTCCTCTCACTCCATAGCCAGTGCTTTTCTCACTATGTTATAAAGCAAGAGAGGAACCAAAAACTCCGTACAACTTCCACTTAGGGTGGGAGATGATTCTGGAAATTTCAGAGGTAGCCCCAACTGTGTTATCTGGCAGGAAGTAGAGTTTCCTTCTGAATTTAACTTTGAAAAATGACAATACATCTGTCTTGAGTTCTCAGGACCATAACATCATTATTTCAGAATTGAAAGTGACCCTAAAGATTATCCAGTTCACCCCTCTAATTTTATAGATAGGGAAAACAGAGAAGTTAAAGTATCTTACCCAGTGTCGTTGAGTCATAGCATGGGAGAGCTGGGGTTTGAATTCACGTGCTCTCACTCTAAATCCAGCACTCTTTCCATTGCCCCACATTGACCCCAATGCCCCTTTTTCTATTTATATAAAGTATCGATCTAGAAAGGTACATGCTAATAATGAATTGGTGGGTTTGTGGCAGAGTACAGTAGAGTTTTCAGAGGAATCTTTCCATCAACTCAGAGTTCTACTAGGGTTTGAGAACAAGCTAGAGACCCTAGTTGAATGGAATGGGGTCTGGAGAATCCATCATAAATCTATCTTTTAAAGGATGGTCTACAAATGTCATGTTAGCTGACCATCTTCTAAATAATTTTCTAAATATTTATAAACTCTGCATGGCCTTTCAGTAAATAAATCTAATCTTGGTTTCTAGGAATGTGGCTACTTGAAAAGATAAGAACGTTGGATGGCAGCTTCTCTTTTGATTAGCTTTTCAACTGAACTCAAATTTCCAGTCTGTGTATTTCCTCTAATGCCTTGGAACAAGAAAGCCCAATCTCCCAGCAGAACAGTAACTAGTGATTTGGGTACACTGAATGAGTTTGCAAAATGCTCCCCAGGGCAAGGAGATCTAAGTTCCATCTCAAATGAACTTTTAAAGGAAATTAATGCTAGAGGGGGAGAGATTCCTAGACTGAAGGTCATGTTGAGGGAGAGACCCTGGGACACTCACTGCCCCATAGGGAGGGGATAGAGAATCTGGGTCACTGACTCTTAGAGAAGAAATAAAGGTCTTGAGACATTTTGAGGCTGCTACTGGAGAGGCTGCTATTACAGTGAGAAGGAGTGAGACAGGGTGTAGGGTAGGATGAGGCTGGGTACCAATTCACTCTGCTTTGGGTGGATCTGAGGGAGAGAGTATCATCTGGCAGATTCCCATTTAAATTAATTCCTCTCGTTAACTAAACTCAGTTGTTTCTATACTAATGAAGGAGAATGTGTTGCAATGACTCTAATTACCTTGTCCTAGTTATGGTTTGTATTGAAATGATTACTAACTTTGAGGGATGATGATATAAATGCTTATTGTTTGAAACTCTGCCCTTCAAATCTCACACTCCAGATCTATGTGTGGCATAAAGTTATTTTAAAAATAAAAATGAATTCAAACTTGTTGGTGGGGATGGGGAATGAAAGGAAGAAGAGAGATTATCCTAGTGAGTTCTTAGATGCTTTGTATGCAACAAAATCAGGCAAGGAGTAGAGTCAACAATCTGGTATTCCTGGTGATTACTAGTCAGGTAGCATTGAGTGGTGCCATGAAAAAATAGAGGGAAAAGCATGTGTTGAAGTCGGAGAGTTTGGGTTTGCATTCGAGATCTGCTACTTATTTCTTATGTGACATTTCCCTCTCTAGGCCTCAGTTTCCTTATTTAAAAAGTAAAGAGGTTGAGTTACCTAATCTCTTAGCTCCTTTCGGTACTAAAACCTATGCTCTGAGAATAAGAACAGTATGTAACTTTGCAGTAACTCTGTATATTATATCACCTCTCTCCTCCTCCTCTGTCTTCTTCTTCTCCTTCTTTTCCTCCTCCTCCTGTCTCCTCCTTCTCTCTTCCTTTGTCTCTGTATTTCTTTTTCTCTCCTTTTCTGTTTCTCCCTCTCTTCTCTTTCTCCTATCTATCTATCTATCTATCTATCTATCTATCTATCTATCTATCTTCTTTTTTGTAAGGAAGTAAAGAACTCTCTGGATTTTCCTCCTTGGTGAGTTGAAGGCTTCTTCCATAGCATGAGCCTTCTCTATGGCAACGGAGAGCAATGAGACCCACTGAGAGATGTCTTACCTGTCATTTCCTTAGGCCTTAGTCTACAGAATCATAGACATCATAGATTTAGGGCTGGATGGAACCTTAAAGACTATGTAGTCCAACTCCTCATTTTTAAGATGAGGAAACTCTGGCCCAGGGAGGTGAAGTTCATGACCAAGGTCATGGAAGATAATAAGTTTCAGAGGGAGAATTTGAACTCTTGACCTTTTACTGCCATGGCTCAGCTGTGGATTACTCCTATCATCTACTGCCTTACCTCCTACACCCAATGGTGCTGAATAGAGCTGAAGAAAATAAAAAAAACCATGTTGACTGGGTCCACTAAAAATTTATTACATAATTTCAACTAGGCCTTTTCTGTGCCAAGGCAATATTTTTATGCCTATCTAATTAACTCACTATTCCACTCACCACACAGACTCTTATATACTAAAGTGATCCCAAAGATTTCCTTTATAGAGACCTTATAACGTTCTTGGTTAACGCCATTTTCCATTAGTAGCTCTGGTTGGTTTGGACTCCAGGAACAACATACCATCAGTACTAGATACCCTCTGATTATCCAACAACCTCTGCCTTTTCAAATTCCTATTGTGTGTTGTCTTCCTCTATCAGAGGGCTCTCTCTCTCTCTCTCTCTGTCTCTGTCTCTCTCTCTCTCTCAGCATAGTGCGTAGTCATTTACTACATGTTTATTGAATTGAATCATTCAGCTGAAATTGCTCTCTTTGAAATTATCAGTGATGCCTCAATTTCCAAATTCAATGGTATTTTCTTAATCCTCATCCTTCTTGACTTCCCTGAAGCCTTAGACACCATCCATCATTTTCTTCTGGATATTTTCTTCTCTTTGGTTCCTTCTTAGTCTCATGCTGGATTTTCATCTAGATCATGCTTGTTAACTTTGGATGTTCCCCAAGGCTGTGTCCTGAACCTTCTTGTCTTCTCCCTCTGTATGAGTGCACTTGGTAATACAATTGGTTCCCACAGCTTCTACCTCATCTTCATAATCTCTACACAGATAATTTGCAGATTTGTTTGTCCAATCCCTACCTCTTTCCTGATCTTTCTCACATCTCCAACTACCTCTTGGATATCTCAAGCTAGATGCACCCAATCCACCCTAAACTTATCTGAAACTGAATTCATTATCTTTCCCTGCAATCCCTCCCATCTTCCTAACTTCCCTATTATTGTGGACAGAACCATCATCCTCTCAGGCACTTAGAAGCATAAAGTAGGTATCATATTTTTAAAAAAAAATTATGTATTTTCAGTTTTCAACATTCAGTTCCACAAAATTTTGAATTTCAAATTTTCTCCCTATCTCCCCCCTGCTACCATCCCAGGACAATGTGCATTCTGATTACCCTCTCCTTCAATCTGCACTCCCTTCTATCCCTCCCCCACACCCCTTCCCTTCCCTTCTATTTTCCTGTAGGGCAAGATGGATTTCTATACCCCATTGCCTATATATCTTATTTCCTAGTTGCATGTAAAAACAATTTTTAGCATTCATTTTTAAAACTTTGAGTTTCACATTCTCTCCCTTCCCCCTTCCCATGCACCCTCATTGAGTAGGCAAGCAATTTGATATAGGTTATACATGGGTAGTTATGCAAAACACTTCAATAATAGTCAAGTTGTGAGAGACTAACAGAATTTCCCTCTGTCCTGTCCTGCCCTCCGTTTATTCTATTCTCTTCTTTGACTTGTCACTCTACCAAAAGGTTCACTTCTGATTACCCCTTCCTCCAGTCTGTCCTCCCTTCTATTATCCCTGCCCCCCCATCTCCTTTTCCCCTGCTTTCCTGTAAGGTAAGATAAACTTCCATACCCAATTGAGTGTGTATGTTATTCCCTCCTGAAGTCAAATCTGATGAAAGGAAGGCTCACTTATTCCCTCTCACCTTCCCCTTCTTTTCCTCCATTGTAAAAGCTTTTTCTTACCTCTTTTATGTGAGATGATTTACATTCTCCCTCTCCCTTTCTCCTAGTATATTCATTTCAACATTTAGTTTTCTTCTAGATATTGTCCCTTCATATTCAGTTCAACCTGTGCTCTCTGTCTCTTTCTGTCTCACTCTGTCTCTCTCTGTCTCTCTCTCTCTCAGTGTCTCTCTGAGTCTCTCTCTTACATATATACATATACATACACATATATATTTGTATACACACATACATATTTCTACCAACTATCCTAATACTGAGGAAGGTCTCATGAGTTACAAATATCATCTTTCTATGTAGGAATATAAACAGTTCAACTTACGATTTCTCTTTTCTGTTTGCCATTTCATGTTTCTCTTGAGTCTTGTATTTGAAAGTAAAATTTTCTATTCAGCTCTCTTCTTTTCAACAAGTATGCTTGGAAGTCTTCTATTTCATTGAAGTTCCCTTTTTCCCCTGAAGTATTATATTCAGTTTTTCTGGGGAGGTGATTCTTGGTTTTAATTCTATCTCCTTTGACCTTTGGAATATCATATTCCAAGCCCTCTAATCCCTTAGAGTAGTAGCTGCTAACTCTTGTTTTATCCTGATTGTGCTTCCACAGTACTTGAATTGTTTCTTTCTGGCTGCTTGTAATATTTTCTCCTTGACCTGGGAACTTTGGAATTAGGCTACAATATTCCTAGGAATTTTCCCTTTGAGATCTCCTCCAGGAGGTGATTGGTGAATTCTTTCCATTTCTATTTTACCCTCTGGTTCTAGAATATCAGGGCAGTTTTTCTTGATAATTTCTTAAAAAATGATATCTAGGTTCTTTTTTTGATCATGGCTTTCGGGTTGTCCAATAACTTTTAAATTATCTCTCCTGGATTCATTTTCTAGGTCAGTTGTTTTTTCAACTTTGTCTTCTATTTTATTTTTTCATTTTTTTGTTTCCTATTTTCAATGTTGTCTTCTATTTTTTCATTCTTTTGGTTTTGTTTTATAATTTCTCGATTTTTCATAAAGTCATTAGCTTCCATTTGCTCTATTCTAATTTTTAAGGAATTATTTTCTTCAGTGAGCTTTTGTACCTCTTTTTCTGTTTGGCCCATTCTGCTTTTTAAGGCATTCTTCTCCTCATTGCCTTTTTTTTGGATTTCTTTTGCCATTTGGGTTAATCTAATTTTAAAGTTTAATTTATTTTCTTTAGTATATTTTTTTGGGTTTACTTTAGCAAGCTGTTGACTTGTTTTTCATTAGTGCATCACTCTCACTTCTCTTCTCAATTTTTGCTCTACTTCTCTTACTTGATTTTCAAAATCCTTTTTGAGCTCTTCCATGGCCTGAGATCAATTCATATTTTTCTTGGAGTCTTTGGATGCATGAACTTTGACCTTTTTGTCTTCTTTTAGTTGTGTTACCAATGACATAAGAAAATACCACTTCACCAAGAAAGTAAGAATCCATAGTCTGTTTCTTTTTCCTCTTTGCTCATTTTCCCAGCCAATTACTTGACTTTTAAGTTGTTTGTTAAGTGGAGAGCTCTAGAAGCAGCCTCTGTTTCAGTAGTGGCTGCAACCACCCTGAGGCTGAGTCTAGGTCTAGGTCCAGGGCTAGGGCTGGGGCAGGGCCATGCTCCCCTCTCAGCCAGGTGAGAGACCCTTCCCACTGAACTTTGAAGCTGTATTTGGCATTTGTAGGTTGAGAAGTCTGGAAACCACAGCAGCCACCATCAATTCAGTCCCCTACAACCTGCTCCAGCTCCACCTACACCTGCACCTGCATCATACTAAACTGCCTTCTGCTCCCAGCCCAGTTGGGGCTGTCTACAATAGACACTTCCTGTTGATCTTCCATGTTGTCCTGGGCTGGAAAACTGCTTCAGTCCATCACTCTGTGACTTTGACTGCTCCAGAATTTGTCCAGAGTCATTTTACAGGTTTTTTACAGGTTTTTTGGGGAGGAGAGCTCTAGCAGGTCCCTACTTCTACTCTGCCCCCAAAACAAGTAGGTATCATCTTTAGCTCCTCACTCCATCTCATTGCGCCCCCCCCCCCACTATATCTAATCAGTTGCCAAGTCCTCTTATTTCTATCATCAAGATATTTGTTGTATATGTCCCCTTCTCTCCTCTGGCACTGATGTTATCTTGGTTCAAGTCCTCATCCTTCATGCCTGGACTGCTGTGATACTGAGCTCTTCTATTCTAGTCTGTCCTCCAGATAGCTGTCTATATGGAAGTTCTAAAAAGCAATTCTAATCATATCAATTCCCTACTAAAAATCAAAAACCTCCAGTGGCTCCCTATTGCCTCCAAGATCCAATATAAAGTCCTCTGAGTTTTAAAGCCTTTCTTAACCTGCCCTGTAGTTTTTCCTGTATTCTGACATCTCACCTTGCCCCTCATCACCCTTTTCTCTTTGTTCTAGTGACACTGGCCTTGCTGTTCCTCAAAGAAAATATTGAATCTCCTGATTCTAGGCATTTTCACTGACTGTCCCCAGGTCTGGAATGCTCTCCCTCATCATCTCTATCTCCTGGGTTCCTTGGCTTCCTTAAAGTCCCAATCAACAGGAAGCCTTTCTTGATCCTCCTTAATGCCAAAGCCATCTATCTGTGAATTATCTAGTTTATCCTGGATATAACTGATTCACTCATCATTACACATTGTAACTTTCATTAGAATGTGAGCTTGTTGGGGGCAGGGACTGCTTTTGTCTTTCTTTTACTGTATCTTCAGTGTTTAGTGGCATAACATGTGCTTAAAATAATTCTTATGGACTCACTGACAGATCTCTGACTCCAGAGCCCGGAATTCTTCCATTGTATCATGCTAATTCTTCCTTTTATTTTCAGAAACCATATAACCATAGTCAGCCCTGGAAATTTGAGATTTTATGAAGTGGAGTCCCCCAGATATCTTTGGGAAAGGCTCTATTTCATGAGGGTATCATGAATTCTTATGTAAGTAAAAAAAACCAAAACAGGTACAGCCAGATTCTGATGAGTGCAGATGGTGAATTCCTTGAAGTAGTCACCTGTATTTGAATTTGCAACATTTGCATTTGTAATTATTTAAAATATGGTAATTGGTTCCAGCCCAATGAAAACATGAATTCAGATTCAAATAATGCAACCATTTCATGGGATTTATTATTTGCACTAATAGAGACCTGAATGTCTTCTGTAGCTTAGCTTAGTTGGTAGAAGGTCAGCTCCTTGAGGTCAGGGACTGCTTTATTTTTGTCTTTACATCTCCAATAACTAACACAATATCTGATACATGGTAGGGGCTTAATAAAGGTTTGCTGAATTGGAATGGTTATGATTCATTTGAATATTTCTACAATCCAACTGACATAAGTGATTAATATGGAAATTCACAATTCTTTTAGGGTTTGGGGAGAAGGTGGATGATGGAGTGAATAGCATGCAGAATACTTACTTTCATAAATATAGAAACTACCACCAATCCATTTGGACTTTTTGCAGCCTCTGTAACATTTGTATATAACTCATGGTTATAGTGGATTAGTTGAACCTGGCAGGAAAGATGAAAAAACAAACAGCAGCATTAAAAAGGGCATCATACATCACATTCATGGGGATCAGCAGCAATGCATGTTACAGATGATTAAAAAAAAGTCTTTTTCAAATGAGGGGATTTCACAGGAATTAAGGAGTCCATTTTTAAAATTTTTACAAAGGTTTTCTGGTAACATGCATGATTTTAATAACCTCAGTGACCATCTGGCTCTGCCTGGCCCCAACCCAGGATGTCTCCTCTAAGCTGTTGGTAAGTGAATTTCCTGGGGGCTGGTAGGCTCTCTGAGCTATGACAGCAGCTGGCACTGGTATCACAAAATGTTTTACACAGTAATAGGGACAAACCAGGAGTTGTGAGCTAGGGAGACAGCCTGATGAGCTGCTGAGAATACAAAGGGAGAAGGAAGGAAATAAGGAAGGGAGACAGGAAGGAGAGAGAGAGAGAGAGAGAGAGAGAGAGAGAGAGAGAGAGAGAGAGAGAGAGAGAGAGAGAGAGAGAGAGAGAGAGAGGGGAGGGAGAGGGAGGGAGGGAGAGGGAGGGAGAGAAAAAGGAGGAAGGGAGAGAAAAAGTGGAAGGAAATGGAAAGATAGAAACAATCAAAGGAAGAAAAGCATGAGAAACAGAGACAGTTACAGACAAGAGAGAAAGAATAAGAGAATGAAAGAGAGAGAATCAGAGAGAAATAAAACAAATAGAATAAAAGCAAAAATGAGAAAAAAGAGCTCAGGCTTATGATGCTTTAACCAAAAAGAGATAATTTCATTTTTTTTATCAGCTCTACACCCTGAGTTTAAATTTTTGCTTGCCCCATCAAACACTGTCAATTATTGAACCTATGCTCATTGCCAAGGTGGAGAGAAACTGTATTGATCTTTGTCCAATGTATTTTGGAAATTAAAATGATAAATTAAAAGCCAGTTAGACAATGAAACAGGATAAACATTCTCAGGATCAAACAGCTAGTAAGTGTGTGAGATAGGATTTGAACTCAGGTCTTTTGACTCTGAGGGCATCCATTACAACACGATGTTTTTATTACTCTGACTCTGCCATTTGATCAGTAGTTCATTGATCATCATGTTTTTTGAACAATTGTTTCATAATAATTCAACTTGGTTGATGATTTTTTGATATCTGAGTAGTCATTTGCTGAACGGATAGCACTCTGCCCTGGGTATGGTGGAGTTCTTAGGGATGAGTCAGGGAGGGATATCTAAGAGTCCTCCTGTGCTCAAAATAATCCTATTTATTTTTGCACTTTTCATGAGTTTTGCCAATGGAGCCAGATGGTAGTAAGGTGATTGTTGTGTCACTGAAAGAGAAATTCCACTTGGGGAATGAAGCCTGCTCTCTGGTGGGCATAATGACTCCTCAGGGGGTTTATCATACTCCTCCTCTTCCAACAGGCAACCTGGGGCCTGCCTTCCTCCCCTGGTATATTTCCATGGGTAAAAAAGCAGCTCCCTTGTAAGTTACGCAGCGAAAGGAGACTAGAGGCCCTGGGGAGTGCTGTGATTCTCCCCTCCAGTGCCTAGACAATTTCTAAATGAGAGGCAAAATGTGTACCTAATGATGTGCACAGATGATCTGCAATGGCCCTCCCAGCACACTTGAGCAAGTGGAAATGTATTAAGGAGCAACTTGGAAGTTGCAACATAGGCTGAGAATTGGACTGTAAAGAGAAGGTAGTTCAAGGGATTTCATGGCCCCAAAGAGACACTTCTCGCTGACATTCCATCCAGAGTCTGAGACGATCTACAGGGCCCAGGATCACTTCCTCCAAGGTGTATGGATGTACCCTGAATTCAACAAGATCTGAAATTTTGAAACCATTCTCTACATTCAGATAAAGTGACTGGGTGAATTCAGAAGAGGGGGATATAGGTCAAAAACTTGACCTTCTACTTCAGTTCCCAATTTTCAACTTAAGGAAATAATTTAATCTCTCTGATTTTCATTTTCTCTAGCTGTAAAACTGGGATCATAGATATAGAGATGAATGGAGGGAACCAAGCCTAACTCACTCATTTTATAAATGAGACAGTTGAGGCCCAGAAATGGGGAGTGACTTTCTCAACTTCACCCTGGGAATATGTAGTGCATCTGGGATTCAGGTCCTCTGATGGCAAATCTATCATTCTTTCTACTGTGCCATGCATTTTCATCTCATATGAAAATGAGAGTGTCTTCTCTGAGAATTCCTTTACCTACTCTTTACATATCTTACACAGACTTAGACTGTCATGAATATCATATGATATTGTTTATAATGAAGTAATCCTACTGTGTTCTGTAACTGAAAACTCTATGAAACATGTGAGTGTATACACAGTGCAACCACAGACCTGTGATTTTTTTTTTTATTATAGAGAATTTCTGGTGTGGAAACTCCCTCTATTGATACATCCCAGGCACTTGTCTACCACTTATAGTTCTAGAGTATTTATTTCTTCAGACATTGAAAGATTAAGTGAATTTCCTATAGTTAGATAGCTAGTATCCGAAATCCAAATCCTCCTGACTTCAAGGCCAACACTTTATCCATTATACCATGTTGCTTCTCTGTAAAAATAGAAACTATTGCTAGTAACATTACTTATGGTGAAGAGTCCCATAGACTTTTAAAGTGCTACGATATATTTAAACCTTCTGATCCTCATTCTTAGAGTCTTAAAGATGTTGGTTGATGGACTGTATGTTATACTTAACCTCTCCATGGAATGAATCAGAAATCTGAATCAAGGTTCAAACAAAGCCTAGACACTTTTATTAGATAAAACACAATCTCATAGAGGAACTGGGGGAATGAGGAAAAGGTCTTTTGTAGAAGTTCTTTAAGCTGAGTCTAAAAGAAACCTGGGATTTTAAGAGCTAGAGTTGAGGATGGAGAGTATTTCTGTAAATTGAGGGGAGAGAATAGCCTAAGTAAAAACACAAAGACATAGATGAATATTATATAGGAGGAACTTCAGTTGTAGCCGTGCAGTTGTTTTCAGTTGTGTTCAACCCTTTATGACCCCATTTGGGGTTTTCTTGGCAAAGATGCTAGAAGGGTTTGCCATTTACTTCTCCAATTAGTTTTATAGATGAGGAAACTTTGGCAAACAGGATCGTTAAGTGACTTGCTCAGGGTCACACAGCCAGTAAGTATATGAGGTCAGATTTGAACTCAGTTAGATGAATCTTCCTGACTTTAGGCCTGATACTCTAGCCCCTCTAGCCATTGCACCACCTAGCTGACCCTGGAAGGAACAAAAGGTATTTAATGAGTAGATTAGCCACTAAGGGATGAGGTTTTTGGAAATGGCAACTCATGAACCCAAGAAAATTACAAAATCACCATTAATCTTGTAAGATTCTCTTCCACTTTTGTAGTGATGGTAATAGAATTGAGAAAAGGCAACAGAGGGTACTAAAATTACCTAGTTTTTTAGATAGTCTTTAACCATTAATTCTATGATGCCTATGAATCAAACATTTAAAGTTTTGTGTTCCACTGTGCTAGTTAAATAGGAAAAATACCATAGCTACAAATGTAAAATTACCAGGGAAAGGGGATACCAAGGACAAGACCTGAGGCCAAAAGGTAAGCACAAAGGAGCCCCATGAGTCAGGATTGCTTGAGGGGTAGAGAAGGCAGGGAGGCTGAGACCTTTTTCATGCCCTCTCAGGGCTAGCTATGACCATTTGCCACAGGGTTCCTGCAGTCTCAAGGAAAAATTTCTCTAGCGAATAGAAGAGATAAAGATACACCAGGGAAAACCACAAAGTCTTACAAGGCAAAATGGGATAACTCCATACACACATTCACATACAAAAAGAACCATGGCCTGCTTATTTTCCCATCAATATATTTCTCCTTCTATCAACATTGGCTTGGCAATGTCAGAGTTCTAGCAGCTGCTCCTTGCAAAACATACACTCCTACTTCCTCATTCATCACACTTGGGCAAAAAAAAGAAGTTGCAGATGTTTCCACCCAGATCAGAAATGGATGTAGGTTTGGGAAGCTGGGTGACAGGGGAACTACTTCTTGACATGGCAAATCCTTTTTCATTAGGAGTACCAATCTGTAAGAGCCCTACAGACATTTACTATATGGTTACATTTCTTGACATTTACTGTAGGATTTTTGAAGAAAATTCCATAATTCAAATCCTATTTCAGAATTTGTGATAATTCATTCAATGGAATATAAGTTTCCTGAAGGTAGGGTCTTCATCCCTGTCACACAGTAGATAATAAGTATTTGTTGAGCTGAATTAATTAATTAATGGGGGCAATGTTTCTAAAAATATGGCACAAAAGTGAAAAAAAAGTGAATGTTGATATGGTGAGCCTATGGAAAATAGGGGGTGACATTCCCACAACCACCAAAAACTGTAATCTTTCACTAGAGATTGCTGAAAATATATGTTTCTGCATAAAATTCTTTATAGCAAAACATGAATTCTGATAAAATCCACATTTTTATAATACAGTGACCGTGAAATAACCCATAAAGTGCAGTGCAAAAAACAAAATTGGTAACATGCAAAACATTTTTTCTCACTAGTAATTCCCTAGAATTCTGTGGCTTTTTGTGCTAACATCTCAATTAAACAATATTGATTTCAGACAACATTCACTTTTCATAATATATGAAATCTACAGTACCATAAATCCTGTACACCAAATACAATTCTTAAAACTAAAACCTTTTTTTTAGCATGAATCTTACCTTCCACTGTGTCAGATGGTGGTGTGAGGACTGTATACTACACTGCTGGAAACCTCTCTACCTTGACTATTGTCAGAAAACCAAGGGACAGATTGCTGGGAATTTAGTCACTGCTGTTAGAAGATGCTGATATTGGCGAGGTCTAGACAGTGCCTCTGATACACTGTCCTTCACAGCTAATGAATGGCATTGGAGGTTGTGAAGGATGCACGAGCTTGCAATGATGTATCCTAGTAGGATACCAGCTACTCCACAAATTTGTGCATCTGTCTCTCAATTTTTTTTTCTTTATTGCACATGGCTGTGAATGTAGTGAAAACAATGTTACTAATAAAATCATGCGAATGTTTAAAGACAGGAAAGTTAAACATGTGAGTATTGAATGTATTTTGTTACTTTATCTTGAGCATATGAACTTGAAAGCAATAATATTACCTGAAATCCCTCCACAGTGAATTCTAGGTTCATAGAGATCTTTAAATAGAGAGAAGGTGACCACTTTGGAGGGGGGTGTTGGGGAGGAATTTCTACTGAGGCATTAATTGCACTCAATGATCCCAGAAGTTCCTTGCAGGTGTGACATTTTCTGATTTTTATTCTCTCACTGTTCTCTAATTCAGACATGCCTCCTCTCAAAGTGTTTAGGCTTTGTTAGGTTTGGCCAATGCATCTCTTTATTTTTATTTTAGAGAAAGAACAAGAGCATCCCATGTCTTATTCTGAATTCCAGGCCAAGGGTGATGATGGTGGGGGAGAAGGTATAGTTCAGTATTCCTCGTAACAGGGGAAACAAATAGCTAAGACACAAAGTGTTTTGTACCTACTAGATACTTAATATAGTTGGTAAATGTTTGTTGATCCATGGCATTCTCTGTATGTGACATGGAATTGGGGCAGAGGAGGGCAAATGAGGGTGAGCTTCTGATGATGAGTTAATTATTACGATCCTCTGAAGGGGACTGACAAATACCAGTGTTTGTGTAATAACATAGAGAAAGGAAAAGAGGCATAAAGTTCAAATTGGGATCCAAAGGAACTTGAAAAAGAGGGTGGGTTACATTAGGAGCTAGGATTTTTCAGGAATGGCAGAATCCAAAGGGCTGAGATGGACATGAAAAATCCTAGGGCTGGGACAGAGATTTTCAACTAGGGAGGTTGGCCAAGGCACAGCAAGTATGCTACCAGGATTACTGGCAAACGTTTGATAAAATGCAGATCCTTAAATCTTTGGACTGTTGTATAAGTGGCATGCATTGTGTCCCTCTTCTGTCTCTCCCCTACTCTAACTTGTTATAAAAGGCATGGTTACATTTGCTATGTCACCCCACCCCTCTTCTGCTCTTTTCCCTGCCAAACACAGACAGTGCTATGAAGCTTGGATACATAGACATAGGGGCCAACTCCCCTTGCTTATCTGGGTAGTGGTCATGAGCCAAACACAAGGAAAACCAGCAGTAACTTGATTTCTCCATAACAAATTATTCGTGGGAATCTTTGATGATTGGCAAGGAAGATCTCTATTAAGCCAACAAGCCAGGTTGAAAGGAAAGCTTCCGAAGAGACAGTAAAGCCTCTACAAAATAACTCAGATACATAGGAGAACCAACATATTGAGTTGTATTCCATTTCTCGGAGCTTTTATAATCGATCAACAAGGAGTTATTGTGCCCACTATGTGCCAGTCACTCTAGTAGGCACTAGGGATACAAAGATGAAATGACACAGTGTCTTCCCTCAAAGAGTTCACATTACAAAGAATGAATTTTCACTTATTTGGGAGAAGTGAGTCAACAGCTTCTGATGGATGGGGATTGATTGCTTCTTGTGCTGCTGGAGCCCTGCTGGGTTGCCCCTATGCAGGTCTAGTGGTTCAAATCCAAGCTCACATTTTTTTCAGCATTTGGCTCTGTCAGCAGAAGTCAGTGAATTCATGAAGAAAGCGACTGCCCAGGTTAGCATCATTACCTGAGGACATTCTGATGCAGCAAGGTTGTAGATGTCACAATATGGTATGAGGAACACTGTACCTAGATATTCCTGCCCATGTCATCCATGAACCAAAGACTTAGCTAGAACACCCAAGGCTATCTTTTTTCTTTTTGGCAGCAGGGGGTGTGTGAAGAGCTATTGAATAATAACCGCTAGAATTTATATACAGTTATCTCTTCCACATCGAGACTTTCCTCATTGTAGTTTCCATATATTGCAAGTCAGCATAAGAAATTAAATGGAAATTTTGGGGGAGTTTTGCAGAAGCTGCAAACACATGTGAAGGCCAGCGAATGACACAGAGTCTATGATCAAGTATCTAATCCAAATTTTCCAATAAGGTATTGTAAATACCTCATAAAAGAAAAAATTCAGACTTCCTCTCTGGTATGAAAGGAGGACCAAAAAATTTTACTTGAATTTGCCAGATCGTGGAAGTACCATGACCCCAACTCCCATGAGGTGGAAAAGATAAGTGTAGTGATTTAACGTTTGCAAAGTACTTTACAAATATTATTTTGTTTCATTCTTACAACAATTGGAAGGCAGACTCTATTATTATCTTCATTTTTAACAGATGAGAAAACTGAGGCATGCAGCAGTAGTTAAAAGACTTGTCCACAGTCCCCCACAGCAGGGTAATGTCTGAGTCAGGATTTGAATTTTGATATTCTTGACTTCCAGTTTACACCAACTGACAAACACCTGCTTCTTGGAGAGTACTTTAAAGCACCATATATTATTTGACATAGACCCATATTTAAAAAAATATTTTAAAACTCTCTTCAATTCTTTCTTTTTAGTTTTCAGCATTCACTTTTATAAGATTTTGAGTTTCAAATTTTTTCTCCTTCCCTCCCCTCCACCCTCCCCAAGATGGCAAGCAAATCTGATATAGGTTATGCATGCGCAATCATATTAAACATATTTCTACATTAGTCATGCTGTGAAAGAAGAATCAGAAAAAAGGGAAAAAACAGGAGAAAGAAAAAAATGAAAATAGTATGCTTAGATCTGCATTCAGACTCCATAGTTCTATCTCTCAATATAGATAGTAATTTCCATCATGAGTCTTTTGAAATTGTCTTAGATTGAGAAGAGCTAAGTCTATCAGAACTGATTATTGCACAATGTTGCTGTAACAATGTTTTCCTGGTTCTGCTCACTTCACTCAGCATCAGTTCAGTTCATGTAAGTCTTTCCAGATTTTTTCTGAAGTCTGCCTGCTCATCACTTCTCACAGCGCAATAGTATTCCATTACATTCATATACCACAACTTGTTCAGCAATTCCCCAATTGATGGGTATCCCTTCAATTTCCAATTCTTTGCTACAGCAAAAAGAGCTGCTATAAATATCTTTGTATGTATGAGATTGACCTATATTTCTGAAGAAAATTGTAGAACATAAGAATTTTGAGAAATGTGGCATTTTTCTCTGCGAAGACTGATGGAAAACTTTGCTCTCATTCTTGCTAATTATGGATTCTAGGCAAGTTCCTGAGCCTCAGTTTCGTAGATAAGCATGCTGGACTCTATACGTGTCACCACCCTCAGCCTCAGCCTGTTCACTTGAAAAATTAGGATAGAATTACTTGCAGTATTTACTTCACATAGTTGTTGTGAGGCTCAGATTAGAGACTGTATATATATATATATATATATATATATATATATATATATATATATATATATATATATAGTGTTATTATTTTTACTGCTACATCTCTGAGATAGTGAAGGGAAAGCACTTTGAAAATGACCAATTGCAGAGTGCACTGAAATGTGTTATTATCCAACCTCTTTGTTTCACAGGTGAAAAAATTCAGTCCCAAGAGAAGGGGATTGACTTTGGGGTTTAGGGCATAACTTAATAACGTTCACACAAAAAGACATATTTGTATCTTTATTTGATCCTGTTATTTCACTGGGTTAGGGAACTTCTCTAAGGAAATCCCCTCTATTCATGTGGGTCAGCAACTTGATCTCTAAGTTGTAGTCTGACTGGGACTTGCCTGGAGGCATTGAGGTATTGCAGTGGCTTGCTCAGAATGATAGCCATCAGTTTCAGAGGGATGTCTTAAACTCAAGTCTTCTGGGTTCTGACTATATATAGCCTACACTAGAAGGATAGACTGAGGCCTAGGGAATTGAATAAGAAGGTAGCTCCATATCTTATGTGGTTATTTAAAAATAAAAGATATGAAGTATTTCTGTGACTCTCTCTTTTAGTAATTTTTCTTCAATGACAGCTAGAAAATAAATGTTCAGAATTATAGGAATCAGTTAATCTATCAATCAGCAAACATTTATTAAGCACTTTCTGCATGCTAGGCATTGTGCTAATTGATTGGAATATAAAGAAAGGCAAAAAACCAGTCCTTGCCCTCAAACATTCCAATGAGGGAAGGTGACACATCAATAAATATCTAAAAAAATAAGTAAACAAATAACATTTTTGTTCCTCCTTTATGCTGATAATCTAATTTTATGCCTTAATAATATATTATACTTTTTATAGTGTTTATTATATTGTTTTGTGCAAGTTCTGTAGGATGGGATCTCTCTTTCTCCTTTCCTTCTTCTCTCTGTCTCTTTCTCTCTTTTCTTTCCTCCCTCTCTCTCTCCCTCCCTGTCTCTCTCCCTTCCTTCCTGTCTACCTCCCTCTGTCTCTATCTCCCTCCCTCCCTTTGTCTTTCTGTCTGTCTCTCCCTTCTTCCCTCCCTGTCTCCCTCCCCTTCCCTTCATGTCTTTGTCTCTCTCCCTTCCTCTTTTTCTGTCCGTGTTTCTGTCTGTGTTTCTCTCTCTCTCTCTCTCTCTCTCTCTCTCTCTCTCTCTCTCTCTCTCTCTCTCTCTCTCTCTCTCTCTCTCTCTCTCTCTCTCTCTCTCTCTTTCTCTCTCTTTCACATGCTCTTGTCCAGCATCACAGACTGCCTATTAGACATTTCCAGATGGATGTCCTGTGGGCATTTCAAACTCAACATGTCTGAAACAAAACTCATTATCTTTTCCTCAAAATCTCCCACCAATCCTTACTTCCTTGCTTCTATGTAGGGCACCTTCATCCTTTCAGTCCCTCAGGTTCACAGCTTGGACTTACCCTTGCCCCTTTAACTTCCCTCACTGTATATATTCAATTGAAGAAAGAAATGGCACTCCAGTATCATTGCCAAGAAAACGCCAAATGGGGTCACAAAGAGTTGGACATGACTGAAATGACTGAACAATAGCAGCATCTATTATTCCATTTTCACAGTTTCACTTTCCCAGCTCCCACTTCCATGTCCAAAGACACAACTTAGTCTAACTCTCACCTAAACATTGCAATAGCTTTTTATTTGATTTCTCTACCTTAAGTCTCTTTCCTTTCTAACTTGTCCTCTAAACAAATGCACAAGGGACATTCTTCAATATTTTGCTGACTATGACATTCCCCTGATAAGAAACCTTTAGCAGTTGCCAACTGCCTCTGTGTTTAAAAATTCATATTCCTCTGTTTGATATTTCGTGCTCTTCACAGTCTGGCTCTAGCCTACCTTTTGAGGTTTGTTGCGAATGACTGCTCCTCACATACTTTTGCATTCTAGCCATACTGGCTTAAATGCTGTTTCTTGCACATAACATTCCATCACTTGTCTTTACGACTTGGGACACAAGTGGTTTACCCTGACCTGGAATGTCCTCTCTCCTCACCTGTGCTTCACAGAATTCCTAACTTCATTCAAAGCCCAACTAATATGTCATCTTCTACATGTGGCTATTTTTAATCTACTAGGCTCTAAAGTTTCTTTGTATGGTTTGTATTTAATTATATATGTGAACAGCTTGTTTCCTCCAATGGAATTAAAGCTTCTTAGAGACAGGTGATGTTTACCTTTTTCTTTTCACCTCCAGTGATCAGCATGGTGTCTTAAACCTAGTTGGCCTTTAATAAATGCTTATTGATTGATGATGGCTTACCTACCAGTAAACTTAATGTAATTAGTTAATATACAAAATAAAAGATATTTTCTACCTTGCTAGCACTCAAAATGGTGCTCTGTATGTAGTGGGTGCTTAATAAATGCCTGTCAGAGGACAACTAGAGCACATCATGGTTAAATGACTTGCTCAGGATCACATCTCTAGAGAAGATGGTAGTGCTACAAATGAAGATTTTTAATTCTTAATTTAATTTTCTTTTCAAAGATAGGTTATAGATTTTAGTTCTGACTTTTAATTCAATTCAGTTCAACAGCTTTAGTAAATATGTGAGGCACTATACTAGCCACATGATCTTTGCAAGTCATAACATGTATGTATATAGGTTATATATGGATAATAATGCCTCAACCGATATTTCTTTTATTGACAGATGTCTATGATATTCTGTTTATCAATACCAAATAAGGTACTAAACAGAGAGATTTGTACTTGCTTCTGAGTTTGCCATTGTTGTGGAAGAGGTCCACTGTAGATTCCAAGTGGAAGACAGATTTTTCCATAGATGATGAGGTCCTCAGATACTTTTGTGTTATGTGGATTGGATCAAACTTTGGAAAACTTCATGCTTTTCAGATGAAATTCATAATCACTTGAAAGAGTTTGGCTTATTTATACAAACAAGACAAAGCAAGTGGATAATAGCACCTACTATTCAAACCACAAAGTTGTATTAGGTGGTCAACTGCGTATATATTTATATCGTCTTGGAGAGTATGCCAATGGACAAATAAATTGGGGCCCAGAACTGAAAAGGAGGAGAATATACTAGATTGTTCTGGGGAAATTTTATGTAGTTTTTTTTAAATGATCTCAATTCCTTCTCTTAAACACAAGTCTATTTTTTAACATCCATGTTCTTCCAGTGATGTCATGTGACCGTGAAGCATAGAAAACTACAGATTTTTAAGAATTTAAGTTGCAGATTGTCAAAAAGGGAATATAGAGACACATGGTGGGCTTACATGACTAAGCTGTAACATATTACTTTAAAAAACATTTTGATGGTGCTCTTTTCTCCTTCTTATGAAACTTCTCAGTGATAACTCAACACTAATATAATCCTCCCTTACAAGAAATAGCACCTGAGTAAAGCACATCAAAACAGAGGCTACCTTTGAGAAAGCATATTTTACCTGAAACCTATGATCAATCACCTCTCCACTGTAAGGTGGGAAACATGCTTTATCTTCAGTCTTCTGAAGGATTGGTCAAGCTGTTTATGTATTACCAATGAAGAATTTTGCAGAAGTGATATAGAATACATTATCAAAGAAATATTTGGCCAGAAAAAGGAAGAGAACCAGACCAGTAGCCATACTAAGGGAAAACTGACGGACAGCCTGTATACTCCATTGAGTATATGGTATAGGGAAGCTAGGTGGTGCAGTGGATAGAGGGATGGGCCTGCAGTCAGGAAGACTTATCTTCCTAAATTCAAATCCAGCCTTGGACACTTACTAGCTGTGAGACCCTGGGCAAGTCCCTTAACCCTACCTATTTGCCTCATTTTCCTCATCTATCAAATTATTTGGAGAAGGAAATGGAAAACCACTCCAGTATCTTTGCTAAGAAAACCTCAAATGGGGTAATGATCGAAAATTGACTGAACAACAAATAGTGCCTTGATATTCATGGTAAGAGATGTAGAGTAAGGACAAAATCAAAAACAAACAACAAAAACCCAAACAACAGCAACAACAAAAATGATGAAACCTGGCAAAACATAGTGAAATCCAACCTACTTCCTGTTTTTGTATGTCCCATGAGCTAAGAATGGTTTTATTTTAAAGTTTTATTGTATTTAAAAATGTAAAAACAATTCTTAGCTCAGACAGGTAGTAGGATAGATTTGACCCTCCTGCCATAATCTACCAAGCCCTAATTTAGAGGAAGGGCATCCAAACATTGGTTGGATCCTTTTTGGAGGATTTATAGGAGGATCCAAACAAATTTCACACGGAATGAGAAGGCCTGAATGAATCCTTATCTGGATCCTTGGAGAGAACATGGAACTATTTGAAGCATCAGAGTGAAAACATGCCCACTCTTGTTGAGAGGACCATTGAACCATCCTTATCTAAACCCCTTGTAAACTTCAAAGTCTTTGCAGATATAAGGCCTGATTATTGACATACAGGTAATAGGCATTTTTCCCCATTAGAAATAAAAGAACTAGGAATGAGTTTTGATATACGAAGGGAAGCTCCATTTCAGTGCTTGCTGCTGGAGCAACATTGCTTTTATTTATAGAAAGTCATTAACACATTTTTAGCTATGTGTAAAAGCAGACACAGAGTCTGCAGAGAAGCACACAGTTTGATGTTTACCAGCTGCTACTTCCCTGCCCCTAGGTTTGGCAATTATCACTATCCTGCCTTGGTGCTGATGAACTCCTCAATTTCAAAACATCGGAATGCCAATTATTGCTACAAATCAAAGTTATCTGCCCTTGATTATTTTGACCTGAGCTGCTAAACAAAATCTAACTCTCTTAACAACCTGCAATGGGACATGTTTATCTTCCCTAAAAAGGCAAAAACTTTTTTAAAAAAAGTTTAATGGCATTTGGATCTAAGTGGTCAAACATTTGTTTTGGCTTTTTTTGGTTTGTTCAGTCATTTCAGTCCTGTTTGATATTTTTGTGATCTCATTTGAGTTTTCTTAGCAAAGATACTGGACTGATTTACCATTTTATTCTCCGGCTCATTTACAGATGAGGAAACTGAGGCAAACAGGGCTAAGTGACTTGCTCATAGTCACACAGCTAGTAAGTTTCAGAGACCAAACATATAGTGATGTGAAAATATCAGTTTCATGGAATACATTTCACTTTTTAGTTTCTGGGGTTGGAATCTGTCAGTTCAAACCAAACTCTACACACATGGAATCCCCTCAAAGAGCTTATTACTTCCCATCATTGTGTATGTGTTTACTCTGAGGCTTCGCATTCTCCCTCAGATACTTTCATATATAAATTGACCGTATGATTATTGTCAATTAATGAGGGTCCCTTTCAACAAAGTCTTCCTTCAATACCCCATTGTGCCATGGAAGTGGTCCTGGGTTCCTGAAAGTTATGCCAACAGAATTCAAACTCTGATTCATCCTACTAATAAATAAATAAAGCATTTATTAATTGCTTTTACCATTTTTTTTTGTTGTTCAATTGTTTCAGGATCTTTGTGACCCCACTTGGGAGTTTTCTTGGCAAAGATACTGGAGTGGTTTGATATTTCCTTCTCCAGCTCATTTTGCAAATAATAAAACTGAGGCAAATAGGGTTAAGTGACTTGCTCAGAGTCACAAAGCTAGTAAGTGTCTGAGGCTGGATTTGAACTTGTGAAGATGAGTCTTCCTGATTCGAAGCTCAATGCTCCATCCACTGTGCTACTTAGTGGCCCTTTTACTGTACTTCTATGTGCAAAATACCAAGCTAAATGTTGGAGACACAGATATAAAAACTAGATAGTTCTTGGTCTGAAGGAGTTCACATTCTAACAGGAGGAGGCATATAGGAAGTTTTGCCTGCAAATCAGATAGTTCTTTAGGGTGCAGCAGTGAAACTGATGGTAATATGTCTTATTTTATGTAATTTCTTTTAAAATTTAATTTAAATTTTCATTAAGCAAACATTTATTTTCTCTCCTCCCCTTCTCTCTATCATCAGAAAAAGAAAAAAGAAAACAAAATAATTGCATCAATTGTCCCTAGTCAAGGAAAACAAATTCCCACAATGGCCATGTCCAAAAACATCTCATTGTGCATCCTTCTGCAATCCCTCACTGTTCTGTCAGGAGGTAGGTGATCATTCAGAATCGTGGATGATGGCTGTTTTGACAGCTGCTCTTCAATCTTTCAGAATTGGTTGTCTTTGCTAGGTTGGTCTTATAGTTTATCCTTAATTTGCTCACTTCACTTTGCATCAGCAAGTCTTCCCAGATATCTATGAAACCATACTTTTTATGGCATTAGGCAATTGTATTACATTTATATAACATTGACTATTATTCCACAAACCTAAAGAAAGAAGGATAATGGCTGTACTGGGCGCAGTGGGGCTTGGGGAGGGGGTAGAATTGCCCTTGTTTTATTTTTGTGAGAAGGAAAATAGGAGAAGGACCTTGGACCCTGTGTATTCTGGTCAGTAGTCTAACTTCATGGAAGGAAGTGACTAGCCTGTTCCTGGAGAGTCTCTCTTCTCATTCCTCCCTATTTTCAGAAGAAATATACAACCAAACCATCCCATGGAGATGAGAGAAGATGAGGAGAAGCTGGACAACTTGTCCAGATGATTTAACATAGAAAGACTAAAGTCAGTCATTGCATTCTGGGTCATTTTCAGTCGTCTTGACCTTTGTCTTGCCATCGGACTTCTATAACTCTGAGTAAGAGTGAAACTGATGCCTTTGCTTTCTCACAATGCTGTTTTATTTTCAAAAATATTATTTATTTATAACATTCTTTTAAAAAAACATTTTTGAGCAGTGCTGCCTCACTTATATCCAATTCAAGTACAAGTCCAAGTCAAGATGTTACTCTTGTGATGTCCTTGGTCCTGTTTGAGAATGAATGATGCACAATGACAATTCCACAAATAAATCTCCATTGCCAGCATTAAACCATTCAAGAGTGCCAAGGACTTGTATGGTGAGAATATTCTTTACTGGATCTTCAATAACCTGTGGCTTCTGAAAAGAGGGGACATTGTAGCATTTGATGAAAAGGGAACAAGTCACATCTTAAAAAGGGCTGATCCCTGGATCATGACTTTAAGAAACAAGTTGGGTTTTTTCATTTCTTGTCCAACCCTTTATGACACCAATAGAGGTTTTCTTGGCAGAGATTTGAAACAGTGGTTTGCTGTTTCTTTTTCCAGCTCATATTACAGATGAGGAAACTGAGGTAAACATGGTTAAGTGACTTAGTGTCACATTGTTTTAAAGTATCTGAGGCCTGATTTGAACTCATGAAGAGGAGTATTCCTGACTCCAGACCTGGCACTCTATCCACTGAGCCATCTTGGTGATCTGTGGCTTTGAATTTGTTCTTAGGAGTAGCATGTACCAGCCTAGCTAAGTTCAGAGAGTATCATTATCAGAAACCTGGCCACCAAATGATGAATATTCTTGCTCAAAGTACCTAATGAAGATCATCTATGAAAAATCTGGTCTACAAGCAACTACTTTTATGTAACACACATATATACTTATAAATTATGCACATGTACGTAGTTCTAAGTTGTTTATTTTGATACATGGGTTTTTTATGGCTATGGTAGCTGAAAAAGATACCTTGCAAAGACATTCAAATCCAAATGGAAGAAGTGCCTCATTAGCTATGCTTCCTGAATCTTGGGACTCATTTTTCAGTCCCATATATCTGTTATATAAAGGTTTTTGTGAAAATTCAATGGGTAAATTCCCATCTTCCCTCGCATCAGTTAGTTATTCTTGCAAACTAAACTGAAGGTGTGGTATTCCTATATTTTTGACAAATAGCTTCAAAACCCACCAAAGACTTTTCAACCAGTTACAAAATTCTGTTTCTAATTTTCAAAATATGCAAATCTGGGAATTTTCATAGGTGACATGCTTACATCCTTTCAAGCAACAAAAATCATAAAATGATGGGAACATTTTCAGACACTTGGTTTCAAAATGCGCTCTACATAGCATGGGTTACCCCGCATCTCAAAGCAATTACTTTCTCATTCATTGTTAAAATGTCACTTTTGTCTGAAATCCAAGATGAATGGAGAACAAATTCAAATATATAGTATCCAAAGCTCTTACTCAATGAATAAGTACTCAAAAGATATAAACAAAGAGTTTTCAAAAGAATTGCAAAGTATTAACAACCATATGAAAGAATCTCCCAAATCATTTGTAATAAGAAAAATGTAAACCAAAATAACTCTGAGGTTTTTATCTCAGCAAATTGATAAAAAATGATAAAATATGAAAATAATCAATGTTAAAAAGGGTGTGGGAAGACAGGCTCACTAATATACTGTTGATGAAGTTAGAGACTGGTCAATTATTCTGGAAAGCAAATTAGAATTATATTAGAAGAGTAACGAAAAACAAGTACATGATCCAGAGGTCTCCATGTCAGGCACCCCAGTGAGACCAAAGAGCAGAGGAAAGGCCCCATGTGCACCACAGCATATACAGGTTACCCCCAAAGTCTTTGTGCAGCTTTAAGCTTTAATAGCTTTTAAGCTCAATAGTTTTACAAGGCAGCACCAAGACTTTTGGGATGTCTTCTATACAGCAGCACTTTTTGTAGTAGCAAGGAACTTGAAAGAAAGTAAATGTTCATTGATTGGAAGAATAGTCAAACAGATTGTGGTACATGAATATCATGGATTTTTACTGTGTTATAAGACATGAATATGATGACAACAGAAACAAAACATGGAAAGACTTTATTCTTTGTTACAATGGATACCTTGTTGGGTGTGGGGGAAGACATTTAAAAGAGGGATATTCAACTAGGGAATAAAGGTGACAAAAGCTAAAAAAAATTAAATTTTAAAAAATGTACTCTTTTAAAAATGACTCTTTTACTATGAAAGGAAAGATAAAGTCAGTCATATTTTGTAAATACCTGTTAGGAAGCATACTGTGGAAAGGAAGGAAACACTAATTTATTAAGTACCTACTATGTGCCAGGTACTGCACTAAAACACTTCATGAATATTATCTTGTTGGAGCCTTACAATAACTCGGGAACGTAGGTGCTTATTATTATAATTATCAATTTACAGTTGAGGAAACTGAGGCAAATGGAGTTTAAATGACTTTCCTGGGGTCACATAGCTAATAAGTGTTTGATAGATTTGAACTCAGGTCTTCCTGATGTCAGCGCTCTATCCACTGTGCTCCCTAGTTGTTCACTTGTCGTCATAGAAAAGGTTGGTAAATCATTTGGGTAATGACTAAACAGGCTGTGGCCTATGACTGTGAGGGAATATTCTTGTGTTATAAGAAACGATAAGTAGGACAGTTTCAGAAAAATATGGGAAGTCTTATATAAACTGATTCAAAGTGAAGTGAGCAGAACCAGGAGAACACTGTACACAGTAACAGCAATATTGTAATGATAATCAACTGAGAAAGACTTTAACTACTCTGATACAGATAATGATCCAAGACAAGTCCGAAGGATCCATGATAAAAAATACTATCTACCTCCAAAGAGAGAACTTGAACTCTGAGTGCAGATTAAAAGATACTTAAAAAAAAATTTGTGTGTGTGTGTGTGTGTGTGTATGTTTTCTTTTTCAACATGGCTAATATCAAAATATGTTTTTCATGATTTCACATGTATAATTAATACCATATGGCTTGCTTTCTGAAGGGGTAGGGGAAGGACAGTAGGGAGGAAGAAAATTTGGAACTCAAAATTTTAAAAACAGAGTGTTAAAATTTTAAACATGTATTGGGAAATATTTAATAAAATATTTAATATTTTTATTTAATTAAATAAAATATTTAGTAAAATTTAATAAAATATTTAATAAAATAAATAAAATAGATTAAAAATGTAGCAAAAAAGTTGACAGATTTGGAGTACTTGTCTTTTTAAAAAGAAAGATATGTAATATATTTACATCAGATAATTCTTTTAAGCTCTTTCCTAGGAGAAAACCAGTGAAACTCTATGTGGAAAATACCAGTATGTGTAATTTTACGGCTAGCCTTTATTAAGTAAAAATTTCTTCCTAAAATATTCATTTTTTCCCCCTGTGTGTAAGTCTAGAACTCTGCAAATTTTTTTATATTATATTATGCTTAGTTCCTCTTTCTATCTTTTTCACCCCAGATAACATATTTTATTCTTTCTGTGACTTGTTTCATGAATTCAGGGATTTGACCAGGTTTAAAAATATTGAAATCAAGAAGGTTAATTCTTCAGAAAAACAAACACCCTCAAATGTACATATGATCTCATCATTTTGGAGCTTCCCTCCAGTACTTAGTCAACCTTTTTTATTAAACATCTACTATGTGCCAAATACTGTGATAGGTAAAGGAAGAAGTGATAAAAATTATAGTCCCTCTCTCAAAGAGCTTATATTCTGTTGGAAGAGACATGTACACTAATAAGGATACAGAATATATACAAAATAAAATACATTTAAGGTTGTGGAAGAAAGGACACTAATTGAGGGAATCAGGAAAGACTTCATATAGAAGGTGGTACATGAGCTGAATCTGGCAGGAACAGGAAGACATTCAGTTTTGATTGACAGTAGACTTGGAGAAGGGAAATAATATATAACAGCTCTGGAAAGGAAGGCTGAGGCCAGATTTTGAAAGGGTTAAAAAGATAAATAGATCTTATATTAGATCTTGAAGTTAAGGAGGAACCAAAAGAGTTTATTGAATAGGGAGTGACATAGTCTTATAGATGCTTTAGGAAAGTCCCATTGGCAGGTCTATGGAAGATGAATTGGAGAGGGGAGGAACTTGAGGCAAGGACACCAATTAGGAGGCTATTGTAATAATCCAGGCACAGTAACGTTGAGGGCCCAAATTGGGGTGGTGGCTCTGTGAGTGAGAAATGTTAGCAGATGTAAAAATAACAAGATTTGACAACTGATCTAGAGGGTAGAAGTGGGTCAGCTGGGCATAAGAGATAAAAGGTCGTATCAGAGACACATTTCATGATAGCTAGCCTGGGGAGATTAGTATGTGGCCCATCTTCCAACCCTCTGATTGGTTGGTTGACCACTCCTTGGGTCATCCTATTGTCCCTTGGCAGTATGAAACCTCCACTTTTTAGACCACAACACTAAAATATATATGGGGTTGCAATCTGAATCAGTGGAGGGCATATGTCACATTAAGGAGAGCCAATCCAAATCAATCCGACCTAATTCAACAAACATTTATTAAGCATCTGCTAGGTTCAAGGCACTAAGGATACATATACAAAATGGAAAAAAAATAGTCCCTATCCTCAAAGAGATTACATTCACAGAACTTTTGAAGTATTCAATTCCATTCTATTTAATATTTTTATGCACCTACTATCTGCATTTAAGTGTAGTGAGGGCTAACCTGGTCCCAAATCATTCACTGTGTCCCACTATGTGTATGTCTGGAAGAGACAAGAGATTATTAGGGCTTTGTGTATCAAGTCCTCAAGAATTATCTATGGACCATTTTCCACATGAAATATCCCAAATTGAAATAAAAAAATAAGAAAATTTAAAAAAAAAGGGAAACATGAGAACAGACAAAACAAACTGTTGGAAAATATTTAGAATTCTTTGTCTCCAGACAAGAAGGCTACTAAATCAATCATGTACAAAGGTTGGAAGCTTCAGAGTCTCTTGTTAAAACTGACAGTAACTGCTAGTTTTTGCAGACATAGTTCTTTTTTTATATGTAACCTAAATCCTCTTTTCAGCAACTGATTCTTTAATTATTTATTTTTAGCATTCATTTAAAAAATTTTTGAGTTCCAAATTCTCTCCCTCTTGCCTCTCCCCCATCCATTGAGAAGACTTGCTGTAACTAAATCTAACTTTTTTCCCCTGTGCACATGTGCTTGAAAATAATAGTGATAACAAAGACCAGAATGATAACAGCAAACATTTTCTAGCATTTCACAGAATCGCCGAGTTTAGTAGTTAGAAGGGATCTCAATGGACATCGATTTTGGCCAACCCAAACATAGAAGCAATCACCATTATTATACACTCGAAGAGTGATCGTCAGTCTCTACTCAAAGTCTTTCAACCACAGCCCCTCAAGACAGCCTGTTTCACCACTCGACACATCTAATTGTTAGCAAGATTTTCCTAACATCCAGCCCAACTTTGTTTCTTTGTGACTCCCGCCTATTGTTCCTGGGCTTGTTCTCTGAGGCCAAGTTGAACTTGTCCTTACTTGACACCCATTCTAATATTTGTCCATGGCAATCATACTCCTTCCCCTCCTGCCTCCCTGAAGTTTTCTCTAGTCTTCTCAGAAACACCTAGCGGGTACAGAGGATAGAGTGCTGGGCCAGGAGTTAGAAAGATCTGAGTTTAAATCTGGCCTCAGACACTTACTAGCTGTGTGACCTTGGGCAAATCATTTAACCTATGTTTGGAGACAATGATAGCACCTACCTCCCAAGGCTGTTGTGAGGATAAAATGAGACAATATTTACAAAGTTTTTATCATACTGTTTGGTGCATAGTGGGTGCTTGGTAAATGTTTTTTCCTTTCTCCCTCCCTCCCACCCTCCCTTCCTTCCTTCCTTCCTTCCTTCCTTCCTTCCTTCCTTCCTTCCTTCCTTCCTTCTTTTCTTCCTTCTTAAAGAATTCCAGTCCAGCTGCCAAAACAGTTCTGAATCTGTTTCAGTGTATTACTGTCTAATTTATTTCTCCATCTTTTCCGTAAGACTGGTATGAGATATGTTATCTATACAGTATTTCGGAAACCTCAATTAAGTCTACAAAACAATGCATAGATATTTTTTCATTCTACTTATACAACCCCTTGAGGTAGGTTCTATGGGCTTTGTGGTTCCCACTTTGCAGAAAAGGATACTGAAATTCAGAGATCAAATGATTTGCCCAGAATCACACAGCTAATAGCTAAAAGAGATGAGATTAGTACTCAAGGATCTCCTTATTCCAATCTACCATTCTTTCCACTGAACCTCACCATATCAGCCTGCATTGACAGAGGGGTAATAGTCAATTATTTCAATTGAATTGATCCATTTACATACACACATACACATTCATTCATTCATGTATATATGTATTTATACACATACACATACATACATATATGTATACACATGTGTTTCTCTAATCCCTTTCCCTCACCCCACACCGTAAGTTTAAGGACAAAGTCTTTTTGTCTCTGTATTCTCAGTGCTCTACCCACTGCTTGGCAGACATAAGACTCTAAATGAATGGTTGTTGAATGAATGAATTGAAGTTACTTTTATATTTTGGCTCATCAACACCCTTCCTCTCTCCTGTCCTCATTATCTGTGATTGATTCTTTCACTGACTGGATTGGTGTGACTGATGGTTTCCACAGCTGTTTTGACATGGTCAAAGGTCTCGTACCATTGTGAAGGTCTAATTGCTTCAGTTTTTCTACTTTGTGTTAAAAAATCAGGACTCCTTAATTAGCTTACTTGCTTCACTGTGAGAGGAGGGAAGGTCAGAGGAAATTAGAAGTGGCTCAGCCTTAGTTTTGCCTGACAACATTTTTTCAATATCCCACTTTTTTTGAGGCTAGGCTCCCCATCTCACCCAGATAAGGAGGGCAGTAGCTAGTTATATCTTGATCCCACTACTGATCTCTACAGAAGCTTTGACTTACGTTTATGACTTGGGTTGGTTTCCCCTTCCCTAGTGGTCTCTAGTCATGGGAAGTCCTCCATGCTAGCGTTAGACTTAGTGTGGACACCAATGACTTTAACCCCAGGGCAACTTGGAATTTTTGAATTCAAGTGATCCACCTGTCTCAGTCCCTCCAGTAGCAGGGAGCCACCACTCCTGCCCCAAATTATCCTTCAGTTGGGCTCTGAGAATCACCACGAAGTGTTAGCCTTCAGACATCTGAATTCTATCCTGGTTCTTCTAATTCCATATCCTGAGTCTTTTTTCTCCACTGAACCATTAGCAACTCTGCTTCCCGCAAGTCAATGATTCTTTTCTCTAGTTCCTTGAACAAACTCACTGGTAGATGGAGGGGGTGAGCATTAATTTGCCTCAGATATGAGCTTTATAACAAATAAATATACTAGGACTTTTTACTACCTGTTAATCAACTGCAATTGCTTCCTATAACTGCCCGGAGTCCATAAATATCAATGCAGTAAAGATTAAATCCTGGTAAATAACTTGCCTCAACCCCCTTATTTACTACATGCTAATTAAGAAGAGTCAATTTAGGCGAGGGCTCTCCTAATTGTCATATTAATGGAACACACCAACCCAGCATCTATTAGATAAGCATAGGAGGGTTCCCTCCCTGCCTCTCTGTAAGTCAGACTGATGAGCACTTTGGATAAAAAGTTCACAAACTGAATTCCTTGCCTAAAGTGTAGTGTTTAATAACTGCGCAGATTAAAAATGTTAAGACACTAGTCTTAAGTACCATTTACTGTGGACCCAACTGCTCTCCAGCATATTAAATTGGGGCCATCGGGACCAGAAGTCTTTTAATTTTCTTCCTAGTGTAGAAAATGCATAGGATGAGAAAGAGTAACCTTAAAACTTCCGGGTTTTCAGTAAGTGTTTTTGTCACTGATTTTGGGTTGTCATTGAGACTTAGAAAAAAATGGGGCTATTGATAAGACTTATGATTTCACTGGTATAGGGAACCTTCAGGTGAAGAAACACCACCTACCAAGGCACGTGAGTACTTTCTCTACGATGAATGGTTGTAGAGTATTGCCTAGAGCATTGAGAGGTTAAGTGACTTGTCCAGGGTCACATAGTCAATATATGTTAGAGGCAAGACTTGAACTCTGGTCTTTTTGACTCCAAAGCTGACTGTCTGTCACTATGCTATGCTGTTTTCTGGAAGATAATACAAACTACCAACAATATATGTCAGGAGGAATACAGTGAAACAAGGTTCTAGGTCTTGACACAGAGAACATGTGTTCCATTCTCTGCTTTACTCTTCACTGCATGCATGATCTTAGGTAAATCATTCACCTCTCTAGGTCTGTTTCCTTCTTTGTAAAATGTAGGGATGTATCTCTGAATCTTTTCTGTGTCTAAATCTTGATTATGACTTTCTGATGCCTCCTCATTCCCATAGGCAGAAAGTATCACTTCTGCTCTCACAGCTTTTCCAAGATGTGGCCTTTCTGAGAAGGGTCGGGTTTAGATGACTTACCAGTGACTGGCTCTTTCACGGACTTTAAAACTGAAAGGGAACTTAGATATGATCTGCTCTGACTCTTTTATTTTACAGTTGAGGAAACTGAGGCCTGGACAAGGGAACTGACTTACCCCTTCCACAGCTGGCATACAGCAGAGCTGGGATTGGAACCCAGATCTTGTGCCTCCCAAGTCAGTGTTTTGTTCCTGGAACCATACTGCTTCTACCTTCCCACGGCCTTTTGTCAAGAGGCTCGGGTTATCTAGTGAGCCAGGGATTCTTAAAAACCTTTCCATGAGGACCAGCTTCTATGGCCTTTCCCATCCAATCTAGGGCTAGAGGAGCTAAAGACAGATTACTCAGAAAGGAGGCTGTCAGAGTATTACTTATGGGACTTCCAGTAAAGAGTGACCTAGAGTTTGATGGGAAAAGTGTGGGCTCAGTCAGGAGTACATGACTCTGCTCCTAATTCCACCATAAAAATGCAGCAAGATTTTAAGCAAACCTCAGCTTTCAGTTGTGTTTCACTTGCCTCATCAGTGAAATGGGAATAATTGGTGCTTTTCTTACCTCCACCATTAAACGAATATATGTGAATATATAATTATGTATATATGTATATATATATATACATTCAAATACATGCATATACACACATATGTGTATATATATTGTATATGTGTATTATCTCTGTCTATCTACATATGATTCAGTCATCTTTGTCATATCTGACTCTTTGTGACCCCTTTTGGGATTTTCTTGGCAATGAATTGTTCTCATCTGCTCATTCTGTGTGGAAGCTAGGGGATAGAGGGAGAGTCTTCATATGCTTAGGGTAGATACCTTTCTAAGTCACCAATGGCCTGTTGATTACTATATAAATGTCAGTATAATCTCGTCCTCCCTAAGAGATGCACAAACTGTCTAGAGAGAAGGGTTTCTAGGATGGTTGAAGACTCCTGGTTATCCTAGTAGCATTATGAACAAGTGGTGCTATATCTAAATACAAAACGACTTTTGGAATCTGGAGTCCTCGGTTCAAAGCCTAGCTCCACTATTTGCTTATATTTGCTATATGATGTTGGGCAAGTTACTTTCTATCTCTGTGCCTCAGTTTCCTGGTCTATAATATGGTATAGTAGACTTTCAGTGTAGTCTGGTAGGAAGAGACTTGACTCTGATGTCAAAGGACCTGGCCTGATGTGACCTTGGGCAAGTTACTTAATTTCCTTGAGTCTCAGTTTCCTCCTTTGTAAAATGAGAGGGTTGGGCTTCTAGCTCTACATGTTTGATGCTATGCCTGAATGTTCTCTGAGGGCCTTCTATCTTGACATCCTTTGAACTTGTATATAGGATGATACTTGCTGATGAACATGGAATGAAATTAATGCTTTCCTCTGCCTTAGGTACTGGCTTCCAGTGGATTCTGCTTTCCAGAAGCAATTGTCAATCCTATTACTGAGGGAACAGTTTCAGGAAGGGAGGGAGGGAGGAAATGAAGATAAATTACCCTCAATTTACTACATGAGAACCCAGATGGTGTCCTTGTTCCAGTCCCCCAAAGTGTGCTCTTGGACTGGAGCAGGGAGATGACATTTTCTGGCATTGTTAGGTAGCAGTATTTGGGAACAGTAGAATGGGTAGGCTATATTAAGATTGCTCTGTCCTCCCCTAACCACCCTATTTCACGTGCCCAAACACACACACACACAGACACACACATACACACACACACAGACACAGACACACACAGACACACATAAACACACACACAGAGGATTCATCTGGAGAACATTTGGCTTCATCTCTCTGGAGCACACCACTACTTTTACTTTCACTCACTCCCTTCCCCTGTTATTCAGAGACCATCATTTAAGACGTTATTTACCCTCTGGCCCTTAGACAATTGTCCGCTCCTGTGGCTAGAACAGATGCCCTGACTGAAGAGAGACTTTCTGTGATCTTCCCAGAGTCACCTCACTTAGCAGTGAAAATTGGTGGGTGGTGAGTGGAAGCGGTTGGTTATAGGAGATGGTTGAGATATAGTGGAAAGAGCACTGATCTGGGAGCCAGGAAACGTGGGGTTTTCATCCCAGTTCCAGTTCCAACCCTGGCTCTAATTATGTATCAATGTAGGGATATCATGGGCATCTAGGTGGTACCATAGTACCAGCTGGGTCTGGAATCAGGAAGACTCATCTTCCTGAGTTCAAATCTGACCTCTGACACCTACTAGCTGTGTGACTCTGGGCAAGTCACTTACCACTGTTTGCCTCAGTTTCTTCATCTGTAAAATAAGCTGGAGAAGGAAATGGGAAACCACTATAGTATCTTTGCCAAGAAAATTCCAAATGGGGTCATGAAGAATTATATACTACTTAAACAACTGAGCAAAAACAAAAGTGGGGCATCATGTTAGAGTGGGAACAAACTCTGATTCACAGTCAGAGGATCAGAGTTCAAATCCACATTACCTGTTACATTACCTTGTGACTTTGGGGATGTTGCAACTTCTCTGGGACTCAGTCTCATCATTTGTAAAACAAAGGAATTGCCAGAGGTTCTTAAACTTATTTTAAGAATATGTGGAAAACTATATTTCAATATAGTTTCCTTTGGAATTCCATATACTTAAAAACATTATGCTGAGAAAGTAAGTATCCATAGGCACTGTTAAAACAGTGGATGACACAAAAAAGATTAAGAACCCCTGGGCTAGATAATCTCCAAGGTTCCTTTTTAGCTTGGAGATTTTAAGATTCAGTGTAGTGTCTTTAAAAGCACCCAGGGATCAATTCTCAGGATAACTTAAAGAATAGAAGAATCCAAAAGAATGAAAGAGATCATACAGGGTGCTTTTATTGTGTAAAAAAAAAAAGCAATCAAGAAGACATTAGCAACTACTGACCCATATGTCTGCTTTCTCATTGCTATAAAAACTTAATTGAGAATGGCCCTAATGCATGCATTGAGAGCAGAGCTGTAACTAGCTAATTTTATGCCAGAGGCAATAACATAAAATTATGCCCTTTCCTATGCTTTCATTGAAGTTATTTTGCATATTTTATATCTATTTTTTCCTTTGCCCCTTAGCTTTGCACATCAAGGCCAGGGTTTCACTTGCCTGATCCTCGCTATAGCTCCCTCCTTTTGAGGGCATCCTCCATGAAAACTATTAGAAGTGTAAGCAAATAGCCTAGTTTTTGCAAGTGATGTTCTACAGTGGGACAGCTTTGTGGATGCAAAACTGACTGATAATTGTAGAGGATATAAAGTCCTATTGTGCTTGTTAATGATTGACTAAAGAGAGCATTTTATTCAGTAGAACCAAATGGAGCAGACTTCTACATAGGGATATAAATAGGATGGCTCAGCTGGGGCTTTGATCAAGAAGGTGAAATGGAGAAGACTCTTGGAGGAGCTAGGAACAATGGAGCTCCCCATTGTGGGAGGCAAGAGTGACTAGTTAAAAGGGTAAGCTACCAGATGATGGGTCTTGTTCCTTGGTGGTTGTATCCGGTGGCTTCCTCAACAGTGACTTCATGATGACATCTATCTGCCCCCCACTGGGGGACACAGTTTGTAGTGTTTGGTCTGTGCATAAAATATCCTAGTTATGGTTTAGGGGAAAAGGGAAATGGAGGAGGGAGTTGTGTATTCTGACTATCACAGGATGGTGTGGAAGGGCCCTTCACATAGAGTGTCAGCTCCTTGAGAGAAGTGATTATTTTGTTTGTCTTTGTATCACCAGCATGTAGCACAGTGCCTGGCAAACAGATCATGTTTGGCAAATGCTTGTTCATTGAGATAGTTCAACCCTGTCTCCACTCTTTCCCCTCTCCTTTTTCTCTTTTCTCTCTCTTCTCTTTCTTTCATCCCCTATCCTTTATCTTCTCTCTTCCTCTCCTCTCCTTCTCACCTCACCTCTCCTCTCCTTGAGATGTCTAATAGGAAATTTTATATGAGAATCTGGAGGTCAGTAGAGAGATTAGGGAATGTGCAGATAGATCTGAGAATCATAGGTACAGAGATAGAATTAAATCAATGGGAGCTGATAAGGTCACCAAGTGATATCTTATGAGGGAGAAGACAAGGCGACCCAGGACAGACCCTTGGGGGACACAGTTAGTTAGGATGACATTTCAATAAAGTATCCTGAGAAGTGACAGGAGGCAGAAGTATTGTGAAAACTTGGAGAGAATACGGAATCATGGAGAAAAGGGTGGATGACCAGCAGTGTCAAAGGCTACAGAAACATCAAGAAGGATGAGGATTCAGAAAAGCCCATTAGATGAGCTAATGAGGATTCAGAAAAGGCCATTAGAGGAGCTAATTTGGTAACTTTTGAAAGAGCAGTTTTAATTGAATGATGAGGTTACAAGCCAGACAGTATAAAGTTAAGAAGAAAGTGAAAAGAAAGGAAGCAGAGGCCCAATTGTTGAAGATTTTCTCAAGGAGTTTAGCTATGAAAGGAAGGAGACATATAGGATGATAGCTAGTAGATGTGGAGAAATAAATCAAGGGTTTTTTGAGGATGGGGGCTTTGGGGAAGCAACCAGTAGACAAGGAGAAATTAAAGATAAGTGAGAGAATGGGACTGATAGAGTATACAATTTGCCAGAGGAGATGGGATGAAATGGGATTACTTGTATATATAGACAGGCTTGCCTGGGCAAAGAGAAGGGCCAGTTCTTCATGTGAGACAGGGGTGAGGATGGAGATAGTGGTGGAAGACATCTGAGTGATGTGAGATGAACAGGAAAGGGGAAGAAAGAGCCTTCTATGAATGATTTCATCTTTTTTCCCGTGAAATATGAGGCAAGGTTCTCGGCTGAGAAGGTGGGAAGGGAAGCCATGGAAGGTTTGAGAAGGAATGAAAAGTTCTGGAAAAACCACTGTGGTTAGTGGAATAGTGGATTGATTAGGGAGAAATGAAAGGATTATCCTTCTACAGTGAGGGCCAAATTGAGATTAGGTAACACAATTTTGTAATGGAGCCAGTTAGTATTGTTTGGTTATTTTCTCCAACTTTGATTAGCAACATGAGAGAAGGGGGAAAGACAGCAGATGGTGGGATGGATTCAAGGCCGAGCCTTGGCAGGGCAATATCTTCTATAGGATAAGGGGGCAAGGGAGAAAGAGGTCAGGTCTTCCTGCCTTTAAGGTCAACTCTTGACCACCCAAGGGGTCAAGATGAGAAAGGAAGGAGAGTGTTGTTACAACATGGGAGTGGCAGTGGTGGAAGAGAGAAGAGGACCTATACAGTAGATGTTATGAAAGTAGCAGCAATAGGACATGGTACCTAACTGCATATGGTAGTGTGGTTGAGAGGGTGGTGAGAGAGTGAGGAGTTGAGGATTAAATCCAAGTTTCGCCATTCTATGAGCCTAGTTACCCAGACTCAAAACATTAAACCCTTGACAGTTATAGGGAAATTAAGAAGAGAAGAGAATTTTGGGAAAAAGATAATGAGTTTATTTTTAGATGATGACTTGGGAAAGAACTGAGGGGCTGGAGGGATTGGTGGTCATGGTGAGAATGAAAAACAGTGTTAGGGGATGCAAGGCAGAAGGAGATAAGGAATGATAACAGATTATGGTAAGATAAAGGAATGTCAGAGTTCTTCTAGCATGGAAGTGGGACACATAGATGATGGGACACTATCTCTGTGTAGCTGAGGTGGGGTGGAGGTGTACATCATAGGAAATGAGCAAATTGAGAAATTGGAAAGTTAGAGTGCTTGAAGGAGTATTAATTTGTATGTTAAATCCCCTCGTATGAGGTCAGAAGTTGGAGAGGAGAGAAAGACTATAAGTTAAGTTTTGAATTCATTGACAACAAAAAGAGGAGCATCTTGGAGGTCAGTAGAAAACAGCTATCAGAATCTTCATTAGGTGAAAAACATGGATTGAATGAACTTAAAGGAGGAGAGCTGATAGAATGATGATAGCACAGGGAAAGCCTGAAAGTGACAATGGAAAATGAGGAGTACTCCACCTTCCTAAACATGACCAGTGGTTTAGGGGAAAAGTGCAATCAGTGATAGGAAAGGTGGTCAAGGAAGCTGTGTCATCAGCAGGGAGTCAGGGCTCAATGAGTCCAAGAAAAAGTAAGGAGAAAGAAAAGAAAATGTTGAGATGAAAACTAGTTTGTTACCTATGGAACAGGCATTCCAGAAAGCACAGTGGAAGGGGTGGGTAGCTTTAGAATAGGGCATTGAGGGGTGTGTGTGTGTGTGGGGGGGGTGTCACAGAGCTATTTGGTACTAGTGATAGGATTTGAATTCAAGTCTTCCTGACTCCATGTCTTACCCTCTTTTTACCACTATTCTTTTACTGTTCATTTGTTTTCAGTCATGCCTGACTCTTTGTAACCTTATTTGAGATTTTCTTGAAGAACATACTGAGGGGTATACCTTTCCCAGCTCATTTTACAGTTGAGGAAAACGAAGCAAACAGGGTTAAATTACTTGCTTAGGCTCTCACAGCTGGTGAGTGTTTGAGGCCGGATTTGAACTCAGGAAGAAGAATCTTCCTGACTCCAAGTCCAGTGCTCTACCCACTGCTCCACCTAGCTGCCATTTACTATTCTACCCAGCTATATAATATAGGCAAGTGACACTGCACACTTTGAATAATATATCTATATCTATCTATTGATCTATCTATATTTCTATATCTCTGCATATATGTATCTATACATTATATGTACATATTATACATAAACCTGTATGTATCTTTCATTGTCATCATGGCAATTATATCTCTTTATATATTATATCTACACAAATCTCTTTCTCTCTATATTGATAGATATAGAAAGATGATAGTGATGATGCTGCTGAGGTTGATGATGAAAGCCAAGCATTTGGTAATAGAGTTTGGGCTAAACTGGAGTGATTCCACCAAGATGTCACAAGAGTGTTTTCTTGTTACAAAACTTCCCCTCCAGATAGCTTTATGAGCTAGCTAATGCCAATATTACCACTCTCATTTGACAGAGGACAAAGTGTATACACACACACACAAACACACACACACACACACACACACACCCCTACACACAGAGTTCCATAGATTACAAGTAGTAGGGGTCTAGGACTGTAATGTTGGTGTCTGGGTTCTAAGCTATAGTGAGAGTCATTCAGCCTGGGCTTTTCCCCAGGAATCTTTATCTGGGGTCAGTCACATTTTCCCTGATGTAGTAAGGATGGCAATAGCTTCAGTGCTTCCCAATCTTCTACCGGGCTCTTGTTTTGGGGGAGGTAGGAGGAGAGAATAAACTTTTATATAGTACCTACTGTGTGCCAGGCACTGTGCTAAGGGCTTTACAGATACTATCTTATTTGATCCTTACAACAGTACTATGAGGTAAATGCTGTCATTATCCCCATTTTAAAGTTTGAGGAAACTTAGGCACAGGGGTTAAGGGACTTGCTCAGGATCACATAGCTAGTCATCATCTGGGTTCAGATTTGAACTCAAGACTTCCTGACTACAGCCTAGCACTCAGTCTCCTTGATTGTGCCACGTTCTTGGCTCTAGCAGAGGGAGTGGAGAGGGAGAAGAGGTAGGTACTGGGAAAGGGCACAGGTGTAAGTTTGAGGGCCGGTGGAGGTTGGAGGAAACGGATCAATCTGGCATCTCAGCCTCTCCTGGAGCCTGCGCAATTACCTTTCAACTGAATTTGCTTCAAATAACAGGATTCTTAACTGTCGCTCTGGCTATCTGCCTCAGTTTGCTGGGGTGAATCGCTGTGTACAGGGAAGGGTAAACTTTTTTGAAATGCCCTCAGAGAGCTGTGCCCTTTAAATTCCCTGGTATTTCTGAAAAGATTCACCCCTTCTTGAATATGTCCCTCTTGATCCTACCAAAAAGGCTTGGGACTAGACCCGTAATTTCACTGGCTTAGGAGACACCCAGAAGATACCCACACTTCCTCCACAAATGCAGGTTCCTACCTTTTCTACAACCTATTGTCTTAGAGGGTTGCCTAATACATGGAGAAGTTAAACGATCTATTAAGGTCACACAGTCAGTATATGTCACTGTTGGGACATGAACTCAGGTCTTCCTGGTTTTGGAGTCACCTCTCTAGCCCCAACACCATAGAGAATAAACATAGTCACCTTTGCTTGGAAAGACTGTACTTAAAGAAGGAAAATTACTTGAAATTCCTTGCAATAGTAAAGATTTTTTAAAAAACTGTCCCCTTGTCTTTGCTTATTTCTTTTCCTTCTTTATTATTTAGCAGCATCCTAAGTGTGTCCTACTGGCTTAACTGTTTCCTGAACAATGATGGTTATCTTTAGGGAAAAAAAACCCAACAACCCAGAAATACTATATTGTGGTGTTTAAAAAAAATTTACAGAGATATAGAGAGCATAATCTTTAAGAAATATTAATGTTGGGAAAGATGCCTTTATCCGCATTTTATTAATTAATCCATACATCTACCTGCCATTCCCTCTTCTCCGTGGCTCGGCTCACAGCAGAAGTTCGCACTTAGGCTGTTGGTAAATTGGTGCCATAAATTGAATGCAGACATGTCTATTTCCAGTAGCTCTCTTCCCATTTTATCACACAACTGTGGTCCCAGGATTGAAGTTGGTGAAAAAGATTAATACAGTTTAATACCACCCAGATGGAGGAGGCCAGAAATCTATTTCAAATCATTTTATTCATCTCTTAATTTCTTTTGTGCCAGGATTGAATGAAACCCTACTACGTTTTTTCATGCTGTTCCTAATCACTACTTAAAAATGATTAAGGCAACTGGTTATTTCCTGTAGGAGTGTTACTCTGCTATCATTAACATCAGATTAACATGACTCCTGTTCATCTTAAACACACAACCGTATTCCACCAATTACCTAAAATAAACAGGGAATAGTGTCTCCAGGATGCTGTGTCTCCTTTGGAAGGGCTGAGGCTCTGACCAGGCAATTAAGCAAGAGAAACTTTATCTTTTATTAGATTCTGAAGAGGAACCTGCTTATGAGAGTGACTGTTAAGAAGGGGGTAGCCAGTGATTATCCCAGGCTGCCCGCTCAACACCAGACCTGATATTACTTTTGCTCTGGCAATTAATGCAGTCATGGCTACGATTATCACGTCCGTGGGGCCTAAGTAATGCGAATGGGACTACGTGACTGTGTCCTGACCCACATAACAGCTGGAAGGCAGCTCTTCTGAGAGAACCTAGTTTGGACAGACACCATACACCACTCCAGTGCTCAGGAAAAGTGTGACTGTTTAGAAACATTTAACTTCTGTTGATTCCAGTTGCAACTAATGAGCTATCATTCCATTTGGGAGAGCTGTGTGAGAAATGCCTAAGACTCCTTCGAGCACTCAGGCTCATAAACTTGGGTCTCACTGGGCTAGGGGAATTTGGATAAAATCAGCAGCTAGGAAATTTCTAACTCCACCTGCTCATAAGGCAGGTGAATGCAGAAGATCAGGTCAAAGAAATTCCAATTCAATCAGAAGAAAACAATGGAAAGAAAAGGATGCTATTGTTTCTCCAGAGAAGGAAATTTACACTTTGCCAATCTGCAATTCTTCTCCCTTAAACAATTAAGGATGAACTTAGGTATCCTCAAAATTCTCTTTATCTTAATTGGCAAAACAGCTTTAAACACATAAATGTTCTCCTTCCCCAGTGGATTAGCAAGAAAATGGCTACTTGTCTGAACACTGCAGTAAAGAGGTTTGGGAAAGGACTGAAGAGGGAAAGAGAGATGATTATGGCCTAAAAGCGTATGTTAGAAAGAAGAGGAAGATTTCATGGTGTCAAGAGTTCTAGTCGAGAGAAGAGTTCAAAAAGGTTGTTTGAATCCTTGATCCAGTGATCTCGCCATTGAACATACACCTCTAATATAAGGAAGTCAGTAACAGAAAAGTCTTGAAGTGCAATGTGTCCCAAAAGTCTGCACATAGATTTTTGGGACACTTTGTACATTATATACAATAATCATGGAAAAAAAAACAAGATAAAGAAAACAAAATAAAACAAAGCCTCAAACCAAAAAAACCCAAACCCAGCCAGCTGAAAAAAGAGAGAGCCATTGATTGGGGATGGATGATTCAACAGTAAACTCTGTCATAGAAATGTTAGAAATTCATGGAAACAGGAGAAAATTTGTTTGAAACAAGAGTGAAGAAAATCAAGTCAATAGAACAATATATACAGTGATTATCATGGTACAAATGATGATAGCATGAAAGGCAAATTCTGATGAACAGTTTCAGTCCCGGCCTATTAATAATGAAACATAGATCTCTCTTCTCAGTAGAATAGTGCTAGTTATTAATAAGTTAGGTCATGTTAATTAAGACATCTTCCTTCTTAGCATTTTTTTTTCACACTGTTTTCTCCTGACTGAGTTAGAGTTTTTCTGGTCTCATCTTCTGCATTCATCTGTCTTATGTGCAGGTAGAGTTAGAAATTTCCTAACTGCTGATTTTATCCAAATTTCCCTAGACCAGTGAGGTCCAAGTTTTTAATTTTAGGGCAGGCAGCTAGGTCATAGTAAGGGAACCACTCTTGAAAAGAGGAAGACCTAGGTTCAGCTCTTGCCTTTGAAATATACTGTGTGATCCAGGACAAGTCACTTAACTTCAGTCCTTTAGGTAGCTCGGTAACAGTATAAAGTGCAGAGATGTCCACATCCATACAATTAGCGGGAGTTTCCTCATTTCAGTGTGTTCTATACTAATTAAAACACAAGTCCATTCCCTATTCCTTTATTATAAGCTAGATCTCTGACAGTTATTGAATAGAAAGTAAAATATGTATCAACTGCATAATGAGACATTTAGAAAAACTGACCATGAGTTAAGGGAAAAAATGAAATCATAAATAAATGCAAAAGAACAGAACCATTAGACACATCCTATAATGACCACAACTCAGTGAAAATTATAATCAATAAAGGACTTCTGAAGGAGGAATTTAAGCTTAGTTGGAAACTAAAAATCTCATCCTAAAGAATTGGCCAAATAATAAATCATTGAAGCAATAGATAATTTCATTTAAAAAAAAAGCAATGAGACAACATACCAAAACTTTTGGATTGCAGTGAGATCAGTTTTTACAGGATAATTGTATCTCTAAACTATTTTTTATCAATAAAAGAAAGAATAAATCAATGATTTGGGCATGCAACTAAAAACAAAACAAAGCAAAAAATCAGAAAAACAACAGGTTCAAGATCCCAACTAAAAAAAAAAATGGAAATTTTAAAATCAATTTAAAAATGAAGAGAAGCTACTTATTTAAAAACAGCTGATGAAATAGTCTATTAGCTGATCTGATAAAAATGAATAAAATCAAATTGCCAATATAAAAATTAAAAAGGGAACTCATAACAAATTAAGGGGAAATAAAAGAAATTATTAGAAAATATTTTGTTCAATTACATGCTAAAAAACCTGAAATGGATTCAGTGAAATGGATATTCACAAGAATATAATATGTCTAGCTTAACAGAGCATGAAAAAACCCCAGTTCTAGAAAGTGAAATTTAAAAGTCATAAAGGAGTTCACAAACATTCACAAATCAATTAATTCTAATATTATATAAATTATTTACAAAAATAGAGAAGGGAGTCCACTAAACTCTTTCTATGATACAAACATGGTCCCAATAGAAAAGTCATGGCAGATGAAGCAAAGAAAACTATAGAACAATATCACTCAAGAAAATCAATGTGGAATACTGACCAAAATATTAGCCAAGAAATTGTAACATATGAAAAATATTATATAACCAGATTGTCTTTGTACCAACTATAGCATTGGTTGGCTATTAGGAAAACTATCAATATAATGAAAATATTTAATAAATAGTACAAAGATTGTAGATTTTTTTGGGCATAATATATAACCCCTTAATGTTAATAACATTAAAAAGAATAGAAATAAAAGGACCATTCCTTTATATGATAAATGAATCTATCTAAAACCAAGAGCTAGCATTATCTATAATGTATAAATTCTAGAGGTCTTTCCAATAAGAACAAAGATAAAGTAAGGATTTCCATTGCCACCATTGTATTATGGTTTCAGAAATGTTAGCTATAGTAATACGTTAAGAAAAAAGAAAATAAAGAGCGAACATAAAGGTAGACAAGAAATTATCCTTGTCCTTCTTGAAGCTTAGAATATTTTATGAGGCAATAAATATGTGTAATTACACATATAATATAAATTAAAATAGTACATAAGAAAGGTACAAAGTATTGAGAGTTTAGATAGTAGAGAGAGAATTTCTAGTTAGAAAATAAGGAAGGTTTCACAGAGAAAATGCAATTTCACCTATGCCTTTGAGGATGGATAGAATTTTAGAAGGTAAAGGTGGTGGGGAGAATATTTTAGATATAGAAAATATTGTATCCTAATCTATGCTTGAAGGCTAGTGATCAGTTTGGTTTGGTTGGAGCATGGAGTATCTAAGGTAAATAACTCAAAATTTAAGTCTGGAAATATAGGTAGGGGCAAGATTGTGGAGGGCCTTAAACGCCACACTAAGGATCTTGGATTTTAGTTGGCATGTGAGGGGCCAGAGGCTAAGCAGTAGAAGTCCTAATTGAAGCTCTGAGTTATGAAGACTAATATAATGATAGAGTAAAGAGCAGACTGGAAGAGGAAGGAGGATAGAGGCTAGGAGGCTTATAAGGAGGTTACTGCGACAGGCTAAGCTAGAGCAATGAGAGTATAAATAAAGGCAGACAATAGCAGACAGGTAAAGATGCCAGTTTCGGCATAAAAATATTCTAATTTTTGTGCTCAGATTTTAAGAGTAGAAGAATAGTGAGAGTTACAAACACACACACACACAGACGCACACTTCAGAGGGCCTATTTTACTACTTGCAAGGATAGCATTTGAGGGGAAAGGACCAACAACACAGGAAGAAAAAATACTGCAACGATTTTAATTCAACATGACTATGATTTCAGTGAAAATGATTAGAAAATTATAGGCTCTGAAATGGAAGGAATCTTATAGGTCATTAGTTCCAATCTGTGCTTGTATAGCAACCCTTTCTTTATCTGTCCAGCCAGATGACCATCCATCCTTCCCTTAAAGACCATTAGTGATGAGCAAACCATTATTCTCCAAGGTATTCTAGTCTACTTTTGTCCAATTCTAACTTTGGAGGAGTTTTAATAGCCTTCATGCAAAATTTGATTCTATGTCAAACATTTTCCAATTCATTGCTCCTTGTTATGGGCTCTGGGACCAAGAAAAACAAGCCTAAATACTCTCCTATGTAACAGCCCTTTGAATGCTTGAAAACAACTCCCATATTCACTACCCCCACCCATTTCATGGGTTCTTTCAACCCCTTTTCTTATGCAACTCTTTGGGTTCCTATAACATCGTGGTCAACCTGTTCTAGTTGCCCTCCTTTGTTTCCATTATGTCTTCTCAATGTCCTTCCTAAAATGTTTCCCAGACTAAGACTGAAAAAAATATTCCAGATATGATTTGACCAAGGCCTAGTACAGTATAACTATAAACTTTCTAAATCTAAGATAGAATTTATAATTCTTTTTTTTTTGCAAAAAAACCCCCAAAGCTTCCAAACAACAAAATTCAACCATATTATCTATCCTATCTATCAACTGCTTCCCCATCTGTTACTTGCGCAGTTGATTTTTTTCCTCCCAAAGTATAGGGCTATATATTTATATGTGTAGTATTAGTGTTCATCTGAATTCATATTTAACCTGTTCTACTAAATTGAGATCTTTTGTCATCCTGATTCTGACTTCTAGTTTGTTAGCTATTTTTTCCAGCTTTGTGCCATCTGCAAATTTAATAAGCATGCCATCTAAGAAGAAAGGAGAGAGAGACAGAGAGAAACAAAGAGACAGAGAGAGAGAAAGAGAGTGCTCCAGCAGATGTCCTGATGATTTAAATCCCCTATCACTACTGCATTACACATCCATACTAGTTGTTTTATTTTTTTCTGGGACTTAACTTATCACACATATCCCTCCATCTGCCTAAGTGGTCTATAGAATAAATTCTATCAAAGCAATATTGCTTCCATTTATCTCTCCATTGATTTTCCCTCAAATGTTTTCCACCATCCTCACCTACTCTGATTCACAGATATATTCACTGTAGTATACTATCTTGGTATATAATATGATCACACACTACCTAATGAATTTCTTCTGAATAAATATTACCCTTCTGTTGTAATTTTTCCAGCCATGAACTGATTTCCTGCTTTGAAATTCACTAGGGGATTGTACATGTAAATTAGAGAGTGATACAATTTAGCCAGATCAAACTGGCTTATTTGAGGTGAGTCAAAATGTGATGGAGATTGGGGAGGGTGCGTGGCACATATGTGACTACGTTTTTCTCCATGCTTTACCCTAATGCCCAGAAAATTTTACAAGAACCAGAGGAAGGAAGGCCTTATTATGTTGAGTGGATCAATATGTAAAAAGGAACCTACAAAGTGAGAAGATATAGCTGAGCTGTATTTTATACTTACAGAGGGAAATATGCATATTGATGAGATCACTGATCCACAGAAATAAATTCTCCTCTCTCCTCCTCCTTAAAAAGTGTTTCTCACCATGACACTTGAAATTCATATTCTGTTACTGCCAGAGTGGAGCCGCTTTCCTATAGACCCTTTAAACCTGGTTGTAGGATCTTAGAAAACCTGACTTAAAAAGCAGCTTTATGTTCTCCTTCCAGGACCTGCCACTGTTTCTCAGGGAAATACTTGTGCATTCCTGATGCACTTTTGAAAGGGAAGGGTCTTGTGGATGTGTGTTGGTTTCTGTCCCATTACCTGGGTGATGTCATGTCACCACTGATTGTTGGTACTCAGTGCCAAAAAGAAACCTTCCCTTACTGGAGTGGAAAGGTTCAGTTTATCTCACGGGGCATACTTCAGTTGACAAGAGTGATAATGTTTAGAGGATTGTTTATAAAAGTGTAATGTACTTGGAGCTCAAGGCAAAGGGTAGGTTTTATAAATCAACAGATAACTGAAATGAATGCCTCGGTCTGTAGATTCCTGCTCCCTAGATAAAGGTGAAAGGGGGTCATCAAGGCAGAAATATAGTGACTTGGGGCAGGGAAATGAGGGGAATTCAATAAGAGCCACTGCTGAGGTCTTAGACTATCAGTTACTGTCATAGATAGAAAGCCTCTAAGGTCAGTGTAGAAACAAAAGTCGACATGCTCAGCAAGAAATGTATTAAAGTTGGTGTGCACACTCTTGAGATAAATGGTTTCTCTTAACATTTAGCATTACAAATAACAAGGAGAGGATGAACAAGGCTTCTTAGAGTTCTGGGCTTGGAATTAGGAAGATTTGGGTGTGGCCAGAGGCAAATCATTTAGCCTCTCTGCTTCTCAGTTTCTTTATCTATAAAATGGTGTAAATAATTATCTATCTCACAGGAATATTGTGAGGCTTAAGTGAGATAGCGGGTGTAACTTCCTTTTATACTATATAAATACCACTCATCATTAATTATGGGGTTTAAAATTAAATTTAATTAATTTAAAATTAAAAATGAAACAATTAGTCAATCATCATTTCCTTACCTTTCATATCTTTTTCCCATTTTAGCTAGATGATTGAGATGGATTCTAAAAAGGCCATCTTGCAGTTACTGGTTTGCAGGTTATTAATTTTATGGATTACCTAGAATATATGTTTGTCAACAAGCTAGTTTTCCTTGCTCAGGGCTTCTTCCTATTATGTGCCAAAAGAATGGAAATTCCTGGGAATCTCAGAGTTGGAAGTAACCTCAGTGGTCATCTAATTTAACTGATAGGTGAAGAAAAAAACTTTTCTAAATGTTCCTAACAAGTGATCATCTAGTTGTCTCAAAGACCAGGTTCTATAGTTCTATGGTTATTCTAAGTTATCTGGGATTACTGTACTAACTCACATTCACAAAGCAGTTCAAGGTTTTCAAATTCCTCTCTTCACTCAACACTCTTCCTCTAACTTCTGTGCATTTGCACTAGTCATTCCCGCAGGTCTGGAATACACACCCTCCTCACCCACTTCTCAGAATCATTATTTTCCTATAAGGTCAGTTTAAGTTCCACCTTCTCAACAAGCCTTCTGTAAACTGTTAGTACTTTCTCCTTAGGTTTTCCTTTTAATTTACTTATGAGAAATGATTATTAATAACTAATTAGTCATATTGGAAGATTCAGGTTTTTTCTCTTTCTGTTTCCTCATTTAGGGACTAGGACAATGTAGTCTCTGAAGGACAAGGTTGATGATGAGATTGGGTTAATATTCTTCTGAATCTTGGGTAGGATCCCACCCAAGGGAGGGCTTATTTCTGATAAGGGTAAAGATAATCAAATCTAGAAGAATTGGGTCCATTATTCACTATATAAGTAGACTGGGTAGAGGTAGATCCCTTTTTGTGGATGTGGTCTGAGTTGTGATGAATCTCTTTGTCCAAGAGACAACAAATTAGTGTCACCTTCCCCCAAGCCCCTCATTAGAATAAACCCACCCATCGTTATAATATTCATTTTCTCATTAATTGTTAGCCAATCAGAGTTGATCTTCACCTATTGGGAACATCCACTCTCCCAAGGCTATTTAAACATTGGATGTTCTCCAGGGGGCATCTTTGATTTCTGAGAGGGCCAATAATCTCATTTATTGATTATTTGCTAGTCATAATTAATAAAGTGATTATTAGCTCCCTGGGACTTTTCATTCATTTCACTTATTCTATATGCTGCATTCTATCATTAATGTAAACTCCTTGGGGAAAGGGGCACTTTTTCATCTTGGTATCCTCAAAGCCTAATAGTATTTTGTACATTTTTTGGGCTAGAAGATAAGAGTTGAGAAAGTTGATCCATCGAGGACCCCTCTATCCTAATCAATATCAATCAATTTAATTATGATTCTATGGGGTAGTGATTATAAGTTCTATATATTTGGCCCCAGAGCTGTGAGCTGCAGATGGTAAGATCACTTGCCTAATCATAGAAAGTTCACTAGAGGCCTTCCACCCTTGTTTTACCTTGTTATGGTGACCAAGCCCAGTGTGACAGAGCTAGCTATATGGAAAGTCCTCCAATTAGTTTTGTACCTCTGGACCATTCTCTCTTGTCCAGCACAAGCAGGTAACCATCTTATTACCATTAAGTTAGTGAAGATGCCCCATGCTTCACCCAATGTGTGACCCCCCTGCTAATATGTCATTTTTGGTCCTCAAGAGCAAGGTCTATCAACCAATGAGATTCTGTATTTTGTCATGCCTCTTTTGCATACTTGGGCAAGAATAAGCAATGTATTAATCAGTACTTTGCATAAATCACATAGGAATATAGTTTCTATTAGAAGAGCCCTGTAATAGGTTTCGTACTTTAAGATAATGGTCATCACCTATTTATTAGCTGCAGAGCTCACTTGTGCAACCACAACAATGTTGACAAAAATATCTCCACTCTGTTTTGCTCAAATTTCATGACCAAACAAAGCACGGGTGGTGACATGATATGGAAAATCCCCTCAATATGTTCTTGGGTCATATGTATAGCTCCTGCCTAACCTAAGGAGAAGCTCATCCATCTTATGACCACCTAATCAGTAGAGATATTCCTTGCTTCTGCCAGTTTGTGACCCTGCTGAGAGATCCTTTGTGCTTATTGTAGCCTATGCATCCATATATCAACCAATGGAATGATTCTGTATTTGGTATAGCTCTTTTTGAACATCTATAACCCTATAAATCCTATAAAATTAGGGCCCTGCAAGGAGGGAGCATCTCAGATTGTGAGGAAGATCTGAGGTCTACTTTATCAGAGGGGACCATAGACCCTTTAACAAAGTGCCATTGGCTCAGAGCTCTGCCTCAGTCTCTGTTAGTGTGGGTTGAATAATTTTTATCCTCTTGATTTAATTAGTGTGGGTAACTCTCAGTATAAAAATTCCTCTCACTGGGACACATCAGCAAGTAATCTGTAATTTATAATTTTTAATGAATTGCCTCAGTAATATCTAGACATTCAAGAAGTGCTATACCAAATAAAGGATAATTCCATTGGTTGACATATGATGCATAGGCTAAAATAATCAAAAAGGATGTGCCAGCAGGGTCACAAATTGGGTGAAGATCACATGACTTGCCCATTCTCACACAGCATACGTCAGAGGAAGGACTCAAACACAAGTCCACCAGATTAGAAGGCCTTCCTTCCATCTAACAAACCACATTCTGCCTCTCACTTTGCACATACAAGGCATAATACTTGTTGAAGTATTGAAGTATTATATCCATTTTAGAGTATTGTTGAAGTATTGAAGTATTATATTATTATATTCATTTTAGAGATGATGAAATAGAGGTTGAATGAGTTTAAGTAGCTTAATTTTCCTCTTCTCATCTCTATTGTCTGACTTCCCTGACTTCCCTCAGATCCCAACCAAAGTCCTTCCTTCTGGTAATTATCTCTATTTTATTCTGCATAGACTTTGTACATAGATGTTTTTGTGTTAGATTGTCAGCTCCTTGAGGGCAGGGACTGTTTTTTGCCTTTTTTTGTATCCTCAGTGCTTAAGGCAGAACCTGGTACACAGTAGGTGCTTAATAAATACTTGTTGACTTGCCCAGAAATAAACAGCCAGAAATAGCTGAGCTGAGGATGAGATTCAGGTCTCTTGATTCATTTCACTATACTGCATTCCCTTTTCTTGGGCCCCAGACTTGGTGTAATGGTTTGCCAGCAACTTAACTTAATAAAATTCTTGTTTATGTCTTATACTAATCATCCAACATGAGAATTATCCACCAGAAAATTAAGATATCAATGTTATCATCATTAAAATGTCTTAAAATTAGGTGAGAAATCTAAAATAAACATAGACTGATAGAAAATAATCAGTGGCTATCCCAGAGGGGCTATTTTTATTTAATAATTGAGAAATCTGGAGACTATGCTGGTGAAGATGGGATGGTATATTATTAGACAGATAAGGCATTTATTAAATGGTAAACTATTTATTACCTCAGACACATGTGGCAAAATTTATAAGAAGAACAAAATATTTGAAGAATTTTCCTTTTGGACTAGAACGATTTTTCTTTGTAATCCTAAGCATTTTATTTTGTGCCTTTTAAAACATTATTCTGAGAATGGTCCGTAGATTTTTCTAGCCTGCTAAAGGGGTGGTGCATGACACACAAAAATAAGAATTCCAAATTTAAAAGGATAAAAAACGTGATCTCTCAGCACAAACTGATGTGTGTGTTTAATGTGTGCATCTGTAGGGGAGGAGTAGGCATGGATACTATTTAGATTTTCTCTATTATTCTCTATTTTATCTATCTATACTATTTAGATTCAAATATATCACAAATATATCCCTTAGATCAGCACTGTCCAGAGTGGTAGCTTGAGGTTCACCTGGGGAGCTGTGACTTGACTCCAAGGGGTAGATGATCAACCAATTGAAGAGTGGTAACATGGATTGCATCCCAAACTCCTAGCAACAGAGAGGCCTGGGACTTGTCTCCAACACAACTATATCCACTTTTATTCCAACATTCTTTCACCCTGTGTGCTCTGTCTTCTATACAAGCTCTTGAATTCCCCTTTTCTGAGCCAGGCTTGGTCCCTTCATAGTAGTTATAACATAACAACTCTGCTACCAAAGTACCCACACCAAAGGCTGTGAAGTGCCTCCTTCACAACATGCATGCCTCTTATTCCCCAGATCAGTTTTCTTTCTAAAGATATGGAAGGCCCCCCCTTGGAAGGTCTATATACATAAAGCATAATTTATAACTCCTAGACTTAACATAGAAAAGCCCTTGAGGCAAAAGAGAACCCAGAAAGAATAGGTAGGTATTGTTTCATTGATCTTATTTCTATCCTTAGTGCCTAGCACAGTGGCACATAGTGGGTGCTTAAAAATGCTTGTTGATTGAATGAATGAATGAATTATGTGATATTAGAAAATTGCAGGAGCACCAGCTTACATGGGAGTTCATGATAATGTTATCCTTCAGAGAACTCTGGAAAAAATCTACTTACATGAATAAAACCTTCTACTAGGAGAATTGTATTGGGTGAAAATTAACTATCAGCCTTAATTGGGTCCTTCATTATGTCTCTTTTAGTTTTAGTGACGCCTCCACATTTTTTGTTATCTATGGAAATTGCCTGAATTGCATCTTTGAAAGAACAATTTCCAAATCTTCAAATGACAGCTTTTCCAAGCTCATCCAGTAATGAGCCTTGTTGTCAGATGAAGCCAGATTTGAATTATTTAAGAACTTTGGATAATGAATGGTAAAATGTAGCTTGCTGTAGATACACATAGAATAATATGTGTTATATCTAGGAGCAACCAACCAAGTGAACCAAGCTGCTCAATGTTGTATTAGACTGACTAGGGAGTAGAAGCAGAATGAGAAAGGAGGAACTAGCAGAAAGAAGTGAAAGGCATTGAGTTAAGTGAGTTTAAATGAAGAAAGGCAGGTTGAAGATCATTAGCAGAGACAAGAGTTAATCAGAAAGACTAGAATGGAGATAGTTTAATGAGGCGGGCAGAACATTGGAAGAGAAGTCGGGAGGCTGGGCTTTGAAGAGACTCTGACACTGGCTAACCAGATGACTTTGGGCAGATCATTTTCTCTCCCTGAGTGTCAGTGACTTGTAAAAAAGAGAATAACTATATGTACCACCTAACTTGTAGGGCTGTTTTGGGGGTCACATGAAAGACTGATTAAGTGGACAGCACTTTCCAAATGGAAAGTACTCTACAAATGTAAATTATTATCAGAGGCATAGAGAGAGAGATAGGTAGAGAAGGAGGGAAGAAGAGAGAGACAGAGAGATTGAAATAAAGAGATAGTAAGAGTGATAGAGATATGGAGAGACAGAGAGACAGAAATAGGGACAGAGAGAGAACAGTAGATTTAATAGTATAGACAGTTCTGCACAGTTTCTCAGTGGACTTACATCTTGGAGTGAATTGGAGATGGGAGATGCCCATATACTATTTCCCTAGTCAGTCTGTCAATCTTAGTGGCCATGTGCCTTTCATAATGTGACTTCCTCACCATGATACATATAATTTTAGAATCTCTTTGTCATATTTTAGACAATACAGTCATTCTGCTTAGGCTGGTCAAGCTAATGAGAGGCACAGACTAACCTGGTCTTCCTAGCACTACTGGTGACCTTGAAGCCCTTGCCCTCTGCTGTGTTTCCTTGCTATCTCTTTACCTTGATCTCTCTCTGTCTCTCTCCTTCCCTATCTCCTACCCCCAGTATTGACTATAAAGTCCTCTACTTGACATTAAAAGCTCCTTACAATGTGACAAGTTATTAACTTTATAGTCTTCTTCACATTACTTCCTTTTGTGCTTCACACAGGACACTCCACTTCCTATCTCTTTACCTTTCTACTGGCTATGCTCCATGCCTTGGAATCCCTCCTCATCTCCACACTTTGGAATTCCTGATTTTATTCAAGACTCGAGTCAAGGGCCACCTTCTGCAAGAAACCTTTCCTGGTCCCTTTGTCTTCTAGTGCCTTCCTTTCTTAGGATACCTTGTATGTACCTTGTATATACTCACATATGTGTGTGCATATGTATATGTGGTTTCCCTCATTGGAACATAAGCTTCTTGAAGGCAGTAGCTATTGAGGGCAAGCAAAGATTTTTTTGTATCCCTAGTGCTTGTGATAGCAGAAGCTCAATAAATGTTTATTATTGCTTATGTAGAATACTTCAAATAAATATGCATATACCTATATGTGTACATATGTACATATATAGGTATATACATGTGTGTGTATGTACACATAAATATATGTATACACATATACATACACACAAGATGTTTCAAAAGATAGTGCTGTTTTAAGCCATTGGTTCTTAAAAGCACACTGAAACTTTTGGCCTTCTCTTCTTAGTTTGGCTTTTTGGATTTCTTTGATATACTTGAATTGTAAGCCAAAAGGGTTTATGGGGAAAAATAACTATGATGGCTCAGAGAAAAGAAAGAGATAAAGAATGAAATAGATTTCATTTGAACAAGAAAAGAATTTTTATTAATGTGGGAGTTATATTTAAGCCAGTTATATGTCTATACACAGAGTATCAACTAATTCAAGCTAAAATTGGAATTTGAAGGAAGAAGAGGAAAAGGAGGAGGAAGGAAAACAGTGAGAAAAATAGAGCATAATGAAAATGATTGAACACTGAATTATTTAAACTAATTGAAAATCAAGAAGTGAAATGGATATTGATATCAAATTGATTATAATAATTTCATCCAAACATTTAACAAGTGGACATTTATTGCCACAAGGAGACCAGTAAAATCAAACTTGCTTGCCAAAGAGGGATGGCTGCCAAAGACAGGGCTTTCAGTTGTATCTGACTCTTTTTGACCCCATTTGGGGATTCCTTGCAAAGATACTGGCGTGGTTTATCATTTCTCTCTCCAGATCATTTTACAGGTGATGAAGCTGAGCAGTAGGATTGAATGACTTTCCCAGGGTCACACAGATATTAAGTACCTGAAGTGAGATTTGGACTCAGGAAGATGAGTCTTTCTGACTCTAGGCCCACACTAGGTTAGAATATAAATTCATCGATGAAATCTTACAAACAAGAATGACAGGCAACTGTGAGCAGTATGATTTCACAAAAGGGAGAGAAGTTGTGGAAGACAAGGCCAGTTTAAAGAAAGTTTTATGAGAGATATTCAACTGTTATCCTGAGGACATCCAAGGATGAAAATGGAAGGATTACAGATGGAAGAAAAATGGAATAAGTTTCAAAAGCCATTTCAATAAACTGTTTTCTCCACTGAGGTTAATGGAACCATCACACTTGGACCCTCACTTTATAGTTCCTCAGGTGCTTATAGAGAAAGTAAAAAATGGGACTAAAGAGAATAAATATAAGGAAGATAGATGGCTTGGATCAATTATATATAGAGAAGATTCATGCTGGAAGTGATATAATTGTGAGGACACTGAGGGGCTGAAATACACAGAAGATGTAAAAAGTGTGGAAAAAAATATCCTGGACTTTATTAACACTGAAAAAAATTGACCAAGAGAACATCAGTAATTCCTGAACTGTATGACAAATTGCCTATCTATACCAGACTTTATGAAAGTCATCTTGGGTCAGGAGAAATAGTCTAACCCTTCCCCGCACCACCCCCCCATCCAAGTTACATTCGTTATTCCTGAAGAGGTATTGAGACTTTCCTTGAAACTTGGTCACTTTTGGACTTTGACATCCCTTACTCATCACTTGAGTACAAAACAACCCCAAGGAGCTGGAGCTTGGTTGCTGGGTCACAGTGAGTGACTCAGGCAAGGCAGCTTTGCTCAGTTGAATTAACTTAAGGTGCCCAGAGTGCCTTATCCTTTTCTGAATAATGGGTAAGCAAATCTCGGTTTGTTACTGTGATATGACTTATGCGTAGATAGAATACTTAAGTGGTTCCTTTGTACCACTGGGAGAAAATGAGAAAGGCCTACATAGTACACTGGCGAATGCTCTTGTGGTGAAGTTTTAGGAGAACAAGGACAAGGCTCACACAGGATGGGGAGGCTGGGGTGGGTTCCAATCTTCATCTTTAGAAGGAATTCCCACATTTAGAAGATTACAAATGCACTTGAGTACTATGAGTGGCAACTCATTCATTCCCTATTATTTCAGGTTTCTTTGGCAGAGGTCCCTTCAGTGTGTTCAGGGGAATAGGAGTCCCAGGAGGGAATTAAGAAGACTTTCTAACCATAGAGTTGGAACATGATGATACATTCTTCTAGTAGAAAGAATTAAGTTCAAAAACCAAAATTAAGCTTAACCTGGGGCACTTTGCCTGGTATTTGGACATTTGTTAAATATAGTGGCTAATAGCTTTAGTCATGTCTAAAGAACTATCAACCTACTCTTATTAAATAAGTGAGAGGATTTCTGGCCATTGTAGTCTGTCAGTAAATAAACATTTACTACGAACCTATGATGTGCCAGGCACTGAATACTAAGTGCTGGGGATACACAGAAAAGTCCTGGCTCTAAAGACCAGTGACCAGCTGTCTAACGGAAGCAGGCTCAAAGGGAACAGCTTGATCACGAAACCAGGAGACATTAGAGGTCCTGAAGGATCAGAAGTATCAGTTGTGTCTCTGTTTATGTCCTGGTCACATATGTTCCTTATGTGTGTGCTCTTCCATGTATGTCCCGTAGGTCTGACCAATGTTTTCATAGATGGAACACACACAGGCCACACACATACATGTACACATATATACACAACACATGCACACATGCATACCCATACCCATATATTCCATGTTATAATTCTACACATATGTATATATATGTATACACATGCATGTGTATATGTATATATTTAGTTACTTCTGTATGGATAGCTCTCCAGTAGAATATGAATTCTTGAATGTCAGAGACTGTTTTGTTTGATTATATCTTAGCATAGTGCCTTGCACAAAGTAGGTGCTTAATAAATGTTGAATTGAATCAAACTGAAGGTAATGTGGCTATTTTCATATTCTGACAGATGGTTCATTGTAGCAGAGCCTTGTTGATCTTGTTACAAAGAACCATATTAAATGAACAGTTCTGCATAACAGATGTGTGTCCTGGTTTCTGCCTCAGTAGGAATCAATCCCTATAATAGACATGATTGTCTAACACAGGGCAAAGAGAAGAGATTATTATTAATGTTGTTATTGTTATATTTGTTACTACATTGTCCAATTATGTGTCATATTCATAAAATTAAATCTCTGATAGGAAAAATATATAGGTATATGTTGCAAAGTAATAGCACCAACTTTGGCACATATATTATTTTAAATGTGAAAGTTCACTTCAAAAAGATATACATTTATTTCAAATACAAGTGCTCTATTTTATCATCCTCAATCTTTGCAATTTTTGTTTTTTCTTCCTGATCTTCATAAAATATGTATGATTACAGCTGGATTCATGTTTTTTCCAAATCAGATTTTAGAGAAATACAATCCCTATTGGTTCCCTTTCATCATCCTCTTCATAATGTGTGATTTTTATTCTTCTAAGATTGTAGCCTAAATGGAAGAATTCTGTTATTAAAGAGAGGGACTTTTGTGGTAGAGACCAGTAGTTCTTCCAAAGACAGCATAGTTGAATGGAAAGAACCCTAATCTTGGAGTCCAAAGAACTGGGTTCAAATACTAGGTTGGCCACTCATTAGCTGTGTTATTATGGAAGTCATTTGACCTCTGTGAGTCTTACCTTCCTCATATAAAATGGGGTTTATGACATTTGTACACGGTACTTCCACAGGCTTGTTGTAAGGGAAGCCCTTTTAAAATCACATCTGCAATTTGTTGTTGTTGCTATTTTTGAAATAATTGCAGACTTCCTCAAATATAATCTGTCCTGAATTCCTCCTCCTTAATACTAGCTCCAACTCATTCATCCATACAACATATGCATGTTAATAGACTGAAGGAATGTATTAGTTGACTAGGCATGTCATTTTCTAATCTCTGTCTTTATCTCTATATCTCTATATCTATCTATCTATCTATCTATCTATCTATCTATCTATCTATCTATCTATCTATCTATCTTGTTGTTCCAGAGTTGGTTGGTTAGATCAATATTTCCCCCCCCCTTTCTCTGTATTTCATTAAATTGGCTTAGTGGTATTCTAGGACTTGGTGCAATTAATATAATACCAACTCTAAAGAAAAGCATATGGAGAATCTCACCATTAATAAGGAATCCTTCTTTGTTTGGATTTGTACAGGATATCTTTTATGTCATGGATGAACTACTTTAGGTGAGCATATAACCTATATATATTTCAACATCTTAATGTCAATACTCAAGATGTTATTAAATAAAGTTTTTCCATAGTCTTACATCCATCTAACTTTGTCTGCTTGCTATTCCAAGCTCCATCCTCTGTCTCCAAGCCTTTGCATGGGCTATCCTCTGTGCCTGGAATACTTTACTTTTCATCTTAGAATCTTTAGCTTCTTTGAAATTTCAGCACAAACATTACCTTCTTCAATGCCCTTCTTGGTCTTCTCGTTTTCTAAAGCTTTCCCCTCTAATGTTAATATCTATCCACTCAGTCTGTATTGTGTAAAATTTATTTGATTACACATGGTCTCTTCTATTAAAGTGTAAGCTGCTGGATGCCCATCAATTGGGGAATGACTAAAGAAGCTGTGGTATATGATTGTAATGGAATATTATTGTGCTATAAGAAATGATAAGCAGGATGATTTCAGAAAAACATGGAAAGACTTGCATGAATTGATGCATGGTGAAGTGAACAAAACCAGTAGAACGTTGTACACAGGAAGAGCAATATTGTTTGATGAAGAACTGTGAATGACTTAGCCATTCTCAGCAAAGCAACGATCTAAGACAATTCCAAAGAACTAAAGACGAAGGCTCCAGGAACAGAACTGATACTGTTTGAATACAGCCTAAAACATTCCATTTTTTCACTTTCTTTCATTCTTTTTCCTTTATTTGAGTCTTCTTATACAAAATGACTAAATATGGAAATGTTTTACATAATTATACTTGTATGACCTATATCTGTTGGCTTACCATCAGGACAAGAAGAGGAGGGAAGGGGAAAGAGATAGAATTTGGAACTCAAAACTTTAACATATATTAACAATTGTTTTAACATGTAATTAGTGGAAATTATACATATGTATATATGTATAATATATACACAGATAATATATAAAATATTTGTGTATATACACATATGTAAATTTTTTTAAAAAACGTAAACTTCTTGAAGACAGGGACTGTTTTAATTTCCCAGTAATTAGCACAGTACCTGAAATGTAGCAAGCATTTAATAAATGTTTATTGATTGAATGATTGATCTCATGGAGTCTTATATGATATGTGAAACACTTTGCTGAGACCTTTACAGACTACATTTTGCTTCAGGTTGTCACATGATTTCCTACCAAACAGTGAATAATAAATGCAGGGGATTTTTTTTTTAATTAAGGGCTATGTCACACGGGTTGGAGGTGCAATGATTACTCATAGACTTGATCCTGCTGCTGACTGACACAGGAGCTTTGACCTTCTCTGTTTCTGACCCGGACCAGTTCGCTACTCCTTAGGCAACCTTAGGGCTCCATACTCCCAGGGGCCTTCTATATTAATGCTGAACTTAGTGTGGACACCCAGTCATCTCGACTCACTGAAGTACATGGTTCTCAAGCTCAAGAGATCTGCCAGCTTCAACCTTTCTAATAGTTGGCATTAACCACATGCACCACCAAGTCTGACTACAGAAGGAACTTAAAATCTTTATACCACTGGCTTTCAGGATGTTATTTAGGGACCCTGGGAGTACTTTTAATGGCTTTATGTTTTTATGTTATATTTTTGTAATAATAATAATAATAAGATGTTTTAATTTCTATTTCATGAAATATCAGTAGATATAATTCACATGACTACATGGCACAGTGAATAGAGTGTTGGACCTGGCGTTAGGAAGACCTGAGTTCAAATCTGGCTTCAGATACTTCCTAGCTGTGTGACCCTAAACAAGCCACTTAACCCTCAGTTTCCTTATCTGTAAAATGAGCTGGAAAAGGAAACAACAAACCACTCTAGTTTCAGAAAATCTCAAATGGGGTCACAGAGAGTCAGATAACACTAGAATGACTAAACACATGACCCATATGAACAAAAGCACTTTGGGTTCTCAATTATTTTTAGAAGTGTAAAGGGGTCCTGAGACCAAAAAGTTTGAGAACCACTATTCCATACTATCCAAACTGTTATACAAATATTCTAGACTCCATGATCTCTTTTTCCTATTTCTGACTTTTCCCATCAGTGTATTCCAATATTATTTATCTTATTCTGAGAATACATGTATCCATGGAAGGGAATGATACCACTATAGAAAATCATTTGTGAAAATCTATCTGTTCCCTTTCCAGGTATTCATCAAAGATGCATACATATAATAGGTTATTCTCATACAGATACAAAAATCAGAAAGCAACCATACTGATTGGTAGTTAGAGTTACCATCTTTACTTGTCCTTCCTTTTTTAGAGTGGGGACAAGGTAAAATTACCATCTGTAATTTTTCTCAGTTATTTGGAAACTCCCTCTTCTCTGAGCTATCTAGAGAATTGATCTCTAAAGGTTAAATAGCAACTATAGGTCTCATGGCAAGTATAATTTGGGTACATTGTGTTATCAGGGAGAACTTATCCTTGACAAGTGGTGGGAAATATATTATGAGATCCAGTAGGACTAGAAAAGGAAGATGAGTATATGTAGGAAAAAATGAAAGTCAACAGATGAAATTGCCTGAATGGTACATTTGGTATCCTCACTATATCAAAAGAATAAAAAGAAAAATGCTTATCATATTAGATACATTCTCTATATTTATGAAAAAATATGGACAAGAAATAAATTGAGAAGATATGCAGGGATTGATATCTGCACTGGTGAGGGTATGAACATATAATAAAAACATAGGGCCACCAGAGTATATCCAGATCAACACATTAAAATATGCTGAATTTGTATAGTTATATACATATATAATACACACATATATACATATATAGTTCAGATTACTGTCATATATTATCTGATTTTTATTCTCACAGCATCTTTGTGAGGAAGGGAGGGAAGACAGACATTATCCCCATATTAAAGATGAGGACAATGAAATTCAGGGATATTTGTTCAAGCTTGAATGATAAATTAATGGCATTATTGGGATTTTTAATCTTCATCTTCTAATTCCTATGGTCTCATGAAATAAAATATTTGTAGGGAAACATAATGATCCATCAGACCTTGAACTGATAGCTAGGGGCCAAGGAGATGAAATTTGGGGCAATGAGAGATCTAGCACTTGATAGGTAATCAGAAGACTTTGGTTCAAGGCCTGGCTCCAGTAATGATCAGCAGTGGGACTGTGGGCAAAATCCTTCAACTCCTCTAGGTCTCAGTTTTCTCATCTATAACATGGGGCTGGTACTACCAATAACTTAGGGTTAATGTATGTATTTGTCAAAGATTCTAATTCTCTTTCTTCTCCCCAACAGAAAACATTATTATTCCTAAACACCCTGGGCTATTCAGAATTAGACTTCAAAGTTCTGGCTAGGGCTAGTTGTTTGGGACTATATTGTAGCTATATTGCTTTGGACTATATTATGACTATATTGCTTGGGACTATATTAGTTCCTCTTTTGGAACCTAAGCCAGTACTAAGATATAGATGGCAGCTGTCTGTTAGACTAGTTTATATGCCATCAATTAATATTACAGCTAGATCAACTGAATGTGGAACTACTTTTCTCTCTTTCTCTGTAACTTGGCTTAGAAGGAAGCCATTGCCAGTGGTGTAACTCTGGGTAATCTAATTAACATTTCTGAGCCTTGGTTTTCTCATCTGCAAAATGGGAATCCTTTTAAAACCTACCTCATTGGATTGTTGTGAGGCATATACACTATAAACCTTAACACATGATATAAAGATGAGTTATTATCATTGTCATTGACTTAAGCCACTGAATAAACTTTCTGAAACCTACTGCTCTGGCTATTACTAGAAATAATATTTTACCAACATTCTGTCATTCCATTTGGTGATTTTTCCTAATAGAGTGTGGAATGAACAGACTTAGGGTGGTATAGAAGCAACTCCCACTTAAGAAACCAGGCTTTCTACCATTAAAAGAGACAAATCTTTATGGTGATCCAATTAAAGCTTTAAAAATTCAGTTTGACCAGTTAGAGAACTTGGCTCCTTTCCAGATGGAGCAAGGAGTCATCTTAATAACCCAGCCATTCCTGGGCTGTCTTGCCATCCCAAACGACAAGTGGCCAGGTGAAAGCTGTCCCAGATAGTGAAGGGGACTATGCTGAGAGTGTGGCCAGGGCAGCTGCTAAGTTCTAGGAAGCATGGGACCTAGAGGAAACCAGTACATGTCAGCATGTTCTCTGCAACTTAAAACTTAACTTTTCCTTTTTAAAATGAATAAATAAATAAAGCATTCATTAAGTGCTTACTATGTGCAAAACTCTGTGCTAAGTGTCAGAGGCACAAACAGAAAAGCAAGGGAGTCTATGCTTTCAAGGAGATCACATTCTAATGGGGGAGACAACAATATAGAAACTTTCAGATACCAGTCAGATGGAAAAGTCCCATAGTCCTTAGGGAGCAGTTGCAAAACACATTCATCTTCTTTAATGTTTTACTCACTGATAAAATCCTATCATTTTCTGATGCTGAACTATATTGGCACAAAGCACCAAAGACTTTGGTGGCAAAAATTTTCCATTTTGCTTTTTCAGCAACTATAGCACCAAGCTCTTTAGGAGCAGGTGTTGCTTCCCAGGGTAATGGCTGAGGTCACTGGGCTGGAAGCAATGTTGCTCCCAAGGCTCTTGGGTTCAGGGTCCTGTGTTGTTTCCATCAGGATCTGATGGCAGATGGCGGTCAAGGTGGTAGTAGTGGTTTGATGTACCTGGCACTTCTGTCTCAGAGTGCTGCCTCCTGTCTCTCTCTTTTGCTTTGGCTAGGATGACTTGCCTGCTTGGACACTGGATAATGGCTCGGGATTGTGCTGGAAGCAAGACTGGTGCCTGGAGGGAGCTGCCCCTTCCAGATCTGTGGTGCCTCTCTGCTTCTCACTGCTACTTCGTCAGCAGTTATTACTGGTAGTATTGAGGAAAGCAGAGCTCTTCCCCTCACACCCCCATGATTTACAATGAATTGGATCCCTGGTCAAACCAAGCAGACTTCTAGTAATCTCCAACATAAGGTCCCTAACTACCCCGGCTTCAACAGTCTGACTTCCTGGTGAACCTTCTGGTAAAATTCACTGAGCATTTACATGAAATGATGAGCAGGATGCTCTCAGAAAAACCTTGAAATAGTTACATAAATTGATGTAAAATAAAATGAGCAGAACCAGGAGAATGTTGTACATAGTAATAGCAATATTGTATGACTCAACTGTGATTGCCTCAGCTATTTTCAGTGATACAATGATCTAAGATAATTCTGATGGATTTAGGATAAAAATACTATCCATTCCCAGAGGAAGAACTGATGAAGTCTGAATGCAGATTAAAGTATACTAAAAAAACACTTTATCTTTCTTGTTTTTTTCCCCCTCTGGTTTGTGTTTTCTTTCACAACAAGACTAATATGGAGATATGCTTTGCGTGACTGCACATATGTAACCTATATCAAATTGCTTGCCTTCTCAATGAGGGGGGAGGGAAAGGAAGAAGAGAAATTGGAATTAAAATTTTAAAAAAATGAATGTTAAAAACTTTTTTTACATGTAATTGGAGAAAAGTAAAAAATTTTTAATTAAAAAAAAAAGTTCTCTTAGCAGAGACTGCTTGAACTAAATGGGCAAACTCAGCATTAGATTATCTTCAAGGAAAATATTTATCACTATCCTGGTCCCTGGCAGGCACTTAGTAAATATTTGCTGAATGACTTGAGCCAACAGGAATAAGAGAGTATCCAAGCACTGATAGTTTCCTGATCTCAAACAGATATGCATTCGACTATGTGGAGTTGACTATTGTGATGTATTATCAGAAAGTTCAAGGACATCCAAAGCTTGACAATAGTTAGCTAACAGCTCCTCATTTATAGAGCCATAGAGAGATAATAAGTGAATCTTTAAAAAAATTCTTTGATCCTGAAAAAATTTTTCCCTTGCATTTTCATAGACAGTTGAATTTGAAGCTCCTTGTTGCAAGTAAACCACACCCAAATCATAACACAGTTGGCATTGCATTTTCTCAGTTTTTATTATTAACTGAGCTGTTAACTCTGTGTTTCTCCATGTTCTATAGCCAATAAATCTAGTGTTCTCATAGTATGGACATAAAGATCCTTGTTTAACTTCAATACTGCTTATAATATTAGAAAAGAATCAACACTCTGTTATTTTAGCATTTTCAAAATGTTTTCTATGATCCATGTTGGAGTGGAGGTAGAAAAATCAGGACATTGATGCACTGTTGGTGGAACTGTGAAATGATCTAACCATTCTGGAAAGCTATTTGGAATGATATCCAAATGGCTATACATCTGTGCATACCTTTTGATCCAACAATAGCACTAGGTCTGTATCCCAAAGGGATGAAAAAAAGGAAAAGGATCTATTTGTACAAAGGTGTTTATAGTAGCAGCAAAGAATTGGACATTGAGGGGTACTCAGAGAATGAATTTACAAATTGTAGTATACACATGTGATGGAATACTATTGTCCTATAAGAAATGACTAACAGGGTGCTTTCAGAAAAACCTGGTAAGACTTACATGAACTGATGCAAAGTGAAGTAAACAGAATCACTAGAACATTGTACAGAGTAACAGCAATATTGTACAATTATCAACTGTGAAAGGTTTAGCTATATAAGCTCAGCAATATAATCATCCAAGACAATTCCGAAGGACTCATGATGAAAAATGCTATCCACTTCCAGAGAAAGAACTGATGGAGTCTGAATTCAAGTTGAAGCATACTATTTTTCACTTCATTTTTTTGGTGTGGTTTTTTTGTGTGTTTTCTTTCACAACATGAATATTATGAAAATGTTTTGCATGTTTGTACATGTATAACCTATATCAAATGGCTTGCCATCTTAGGGAAGAGGGAGGAGAGGGAAAGTGGGAGAGAATTTGGAGCTCAAAAAACAAATGTTAAAATTGTTTTTACATGTAATTAGGAAAAAATAAAATATTATTTAAAAAGGTAAAAAAATAGAAAAATTGATCTGTAAAACAGATTATGTACACAACGTTCAGAAGCCAAAAAAATGTTTTATGTTGACTCTTCTCGCTTGTGTTTGACTCATAACACTCAGTTGGGGGAGGTGTGTGTGTGTGTGTGTGTGCACATGTGCATGCATGTGTGTGTGTGTGCATGTGTGTGTAGGTTTCATCTGTCTGGTGGGGAAGTTACTTTGCACAATTATGTTAATTGCACATCTATTGTGGAATAGGATAGATGTGGCAGTAGTTGGAGGCAAAATGCATGTTCTGTCCTTGGAGGAATTTTACTAATATACAGCAGTTCATTTAGTAGCATATTCAGAACCTGAACAGACAAGCTTTTCTCTAGTGTGTCTAAATCGCATTTCAACTATGCAGCAACTTTAAGAGCAAGAAGTTTTAAAATTTGTTTTCTTTTGTGATTAGCTGGAGGTTGAATCTGGTTCTGTTCATTAACTGAAGGTTTAGAAACCTTTTCCAGAAACTGAACTAGCATCTGAACTGGTGCAGGATGGGGCAGGACTTGTCCAAATGCTTCTCCAGCAGGAATTGGAACCAGCATGTCTGCCGCAGGGCTCAGGGCCACTGGAGATGGTTGCCTCCAGGTCCACTGTCTCATCCACCAACCTGGCCAGGACTGCTTTCTGGATCCAACCTGAGGCTGTAACACATGCCTATGGACATGGCATGAGGGTAGCATGTCTCCCAGAGGCCAGCTGTGCCCTGGACACAAACTAGCCTGGAAAGTTTAAGTAATTTGTCCAATGTCAGACAGACATTACGTGTTAGAGGCAGGACTGGAACCCAGGTCTTCTTGTTTCCAAGACTGGATTACTATTACGCCACACTACTCTCTAGGGAAAGGTCACAGAATACAGTTCTTCCACAGGCTTATGAGCAGAATTAATTCCAATTGTACAGAAGCAATCCTCTCCTCCCATTAATAAAATGTTACTGTAAAAGCCAAGAAAAGTCTCTTAGCTAGAGGGATTAAGTGACCTTTGAAGTCCATAATAGGTTTGTGAGTTTGTGATTCTGTAGTCCATACATGCATAGGGTTAGAGTAGGGGTGGGAAACCGGTGGCCTCGAGGCCACATGTGACCTTGGACTGAATCCATACTTGACTTTTATTAAGGGGATTTGTTCTATGAAGTTTGGATTCAGTCAATGGGCTACACTTGAGGACCTAGAGGCATCAAAGCTACAGGTTCCCCACCCCTGGGCTAGAACAAACACAGATCTGATCTTCTACAGGAGATCCTGATTTTATGAAGAGACAATGTGTAGTTTTAATCAGGTTTTGCAAAAGTAGAACCTTTTACCAGATCATGTCTCCTGATTTTTGGTTAGGGAAATGAGGTCTATGTGCTCTCAATGGGGATAGACTCAGGAAAAGTATCCTTCTGAAACAGAAACTCCTCAGGAGCAACAGAGGAGACTAGGTGGCACAGTGGATTCAGTTCCTGGCGTGAAGTCAGGAAGACTTGTCTTCCCAAGTTCAAATCTGGCCTCAGGCACTTTCTAGCTGGGTGACCCTGTTGGCCTCAGTTTCCTCATCTATAAAATGAGCTGGACAAGGAAATGGCAAGCTACTCTAGTATCTTTGCCAAGAACACTCCAAATGGACTCACAAAGAATTGAACAACAAAAGGAGAACACATTATTTACTTGCAGAACTCTTCCAAGGAGTAATTTTGACCTGTGAGATGCTTTCCAAGTAAGTTAGTTACATTTAAGAATAGGAAATCTCTCAAATCCATTCAAAAAGCTGAACCCTACCTTTATCAGGAAAGCATTAGTCTAACCATAAACACACATAAAATAGAATGTAATGACAAAATGTTCTGGTAAGAAGTGGAAAACAATGGAGAGAGGAGAATGCTTTCTCAGCATTTTTATAGTACTGTTGGGATAGTGGGGGTGGTGGAAAGGAGTGCTCTGCTCTGAACTACCCTGGTTCTTTAGAAAGACATATCTCTCATGAAGAAGACCAATTCATCAGATTACCACAGGTGGATAGAAATATGCCTGAAAAATTGTTAATTCTCTTTGGTATAATTCTGTGCTTATGAAGCCACCTTTAGAGCTTTCATTTCATCTCACTAGTGCTTGCTGTACAACGGAAAGGGAGCTAGTTTGTGAATCAGGGAACACGCTTGAAGCATGTTTGAAGCATGGCTTTGCCCATCTTGGACAAATCCCTTAAACTCTCTCAACCTTAGTTTCCTCACCTGTAAAATAGGGGACTAGGTCAGAGGTGCCAAAGTTGGGCTGTGTAAAACTCCCAGTGTGGCTTGAAGAAAGAGTCAAAAAACATTTATTAAATGCATAGTTGTTCCAGGCACCGTGCTAAGTACTAGGGATATAAAAAGAATCAAAAGACAGCATCTGCCCTCAAGAAGCTTAAAATAGAATGGAAGAGACCACAAACAAAGGTACAAGAAAGGTACATAAATAAGAGGATGAAAGCACTAGAATTAAGAGGAGACCATGAGATCATATCTCTCAGCAAGGGAGAAAGCCAGAGGAAATGCCCAGAGCCAAGAGATGGAGTGTCCTGTTTGGCCAATATCACTAGATCAAAGAGTACCTAAGGGAGTCAGAAGACTGGAAAAGTAGAAGAGGGCAAGGAGATGAAGGGTTCTAAATGACAGACCAAGAAGTTTGTGTTTGGTCCTGGGACTAATGGGGAGCCACTGGAATTTGAGTAGTAATAGTGACATGGTAAAACTAGATTAAAATGTGATTTGAAAATGTTGAACAAAATAAATAAGAATTCAATACAACACAGATAATGTTAACTTCTGGTTTTCTAGGTCAATATTTGCCTGTAGGGATCTTTTCTGTTTAAATATGACACCACTTAGATGACTTCTAAGGGCCCCTGCAGTGCCATCCTGGGATCCTATGGCACTATGCTGTTGTTTAGTCATTTCAGAGTCTTCATGACCCCACTTGGGGTTTTCTTGGCAAAGATACCGGAATGGTTTGCCATTTCCTTCTGCAGGTAATTTTACAGATGAGGAAACTGAGGCAAATAGGGTTAAGTGACTTGTCCAGGATCACATAGCTAGGAAATGTCTGAGGCCAGATTTAAATGCATAAAGATGAGTCTTTCTGACTCTAGGTCCAGCATTCTGTCTACTATGCCACCCAGCTGCCCTATGACCCTCTGACATCCATCAATACAGTGTTTTGTATAGGTGATTTGTTCCTGTTATTTAGCCATCGTATATGAGTGAGAGGCATCATGGCATAGTGGGTAGAGAATGATCCTTGAGTTTAAATTATGTGTCCAACAAATACTGGCTTTATGACCTTAGACAGATCATATAATGCCTCAGGTAACTAAAGCTATACATTTTGCCTAGCTTTTGTGGGTAGGGAGAATTTCCGACCTGGGTATTCCCTACATCAATTAAACCAAAGGTCTAGCTTTTTTTTTTAATGAATATGTTTGTTCCCTGGCATCTGTCTGAGCCCTATGTGAGTTGGATAAGTATGAAACAGTTTCTCAGAGCCCTAGCTGAACTCATGTGACCCTATCATTAAGGAACAGACCTTCTCTGAGGGCTTGTCTGAAGTGGACCACAAACTTTATAATTTCTCATCACAGTAGAGGGTGAACCAAATTCTGCTGCTGAGTATAGGGTAAGCTGCTTACCTTCTGGACAGAGGTGAATTCATTTTTTAGGTCACTAGAATAATATGAGGTGACCTCAAATACAAGTCTCCTTAATCACAGACAAATGTAGCATTGGCAAGAGCTGGATGGAGTATGGCTGTCAAGGACAGAGGAAATAGGAAGACTGGAACCCCATACCATGATAATAATATGGTGGCTTTTTCCGTGGATCTCATGCAGTTGTTTGAAGAGCTATCCCTGCCCAAGGTAAGCATGATAGGGCATACAGAAATGAACATCAGAATCTCATAAAAGCAAGTTAACTAATTTTGTGAGTGAATGGGGAGGTGATAGCTGAAGGAAAAAAAAATGGACCCATTTCATGTCTTCTTTGCTATCAAATTGTAAGCTAATTGAAAACTCCAGAATTTCTCTGGTGCTCAGCTGCCTGTTTTCCTGGGGTGATCAATCAATGAAAAGTTTCCAAATTGTGTTAAAACTGCCAGATCCTCAGCAAATAGCACAAAGAATATTTTCTAGGGAGAGATGTTCAATAATTAAAATGAGTCAGCACTGGAGAACAAGGGGGAGGTTTGAGCTGGTTGAACAGTCCACATTTTCTTAGCAGAAAAATGCAGTACCCATAATACATTATTTTGCACAAAACTGAAGTCAACTAGAGCAGATTTGTCTCAGGAGGAACCCAGGGCAGCCTGCCAGGAAAATCATTTTATACTCACTAATGGGGAACCTGGTGGTAAAAAGCTGAGGTTGGGGGGAGGTGTCATTCCTAGGGGCAGGCTCTCAGTTTTCACACAAGCCAAGAAAGCTGCCCACCAGTGTTCTTGTGTGGTCTCTCATTTCCCAGCTCTTTCCTTTCCCTGCCCTGAACGCAAACCAGAACCAATAAAGGTCTGCTTAAACTGATTTCTCTATTGGCAGAACTGCAGGTTCCACATAGAGCAGACCCCAAGTTCACAGCAGCAGCAAAAAAGCCTGTTGCTTGGTTCACCTCAGTCCTCTCAGCAATAGTTAGTTTTGCAATAGATGGGGAAACTGACCCAGGAGGTGAGAAGTTGGAAATTTTCAGAGAAAAGAAGAACAGGTAAGAGGAAAGTCACTTTCTGCAGGTGGTGAACATCCCTGCTCAAAAACAATCTTTCCACTGGGTTTTTGGGAAGCATGCGAACTGTTAAAGCTGAAAGTAGTTTGGCTTGAGGTTCATGTTTTCAAAAGAAGTGGTAAGGACCTCCTACTGCACTACCTGATGGGCTGGTACAGACTGTTTCAAGTCTCATCTCCTCCCTACTCCTAATGGCTGGCCAACTTAAAAAGGAAAAGAAAAATTGGCCACATCCACCCTCACAGAGGTTCACGTGGTCAGGGCAGAGCTAAATTTGTGATCAGCTAATCTAAAGACCAAACAATATTTTGTTTTTTGCTTCACTGTCCAAGAGAAGAAGCCTTTAATTATAGTGGCAGAAAATACTGATTAGAATCAATCAACACCTCCTGAAGTTTAAACACTTAACTTAATTAAATGGTTCAGGAAATTTGCTATACTCTCAAGCAAAAATCGCAATATCTAAAAGGATGTTTAGAGTTTTTTTTTTTTTAAAGAGAGATAATTACTATGTAAGCACATTAAAAACCTATGAGATAGCTCAGTGTAAAGCTATATGAATGTTTCACTGAATTCAATATAACTCATGCACTATTACTCTAAAGTTAAACCATGCAAGATACACATGTCTGCCAGTTATGGTTAGTAATCCCAAGTTCTTGTGGTAGTCCTAAGAAACCATGTTTAAAAAGAAAGTAGATTCAGGTCAATGGCATGTTTTCCTCCAAAAGTCAACAGCAAAACCAACCAAACAAAAGCCACAGTAAGACTTAGCTAATCAGAGCAATTGGAGATGGATGTTATTTTGGGGGAAACCTGGATTATGAACTATTTTTCAAAATCGGAGATTGTATTTTTTTCAAATGCTCGCAGTAAACCAGACTAGTAGGTGAATGAGGCTGCTTAAGAGACCACTGGGGTGACTTGTTTTAATGAATAGATATAGGTGACCTGTAACTAAGACTATTAATTGTTTGATTATAAATGGGTTTTTCTTAAGTGTTTGAAATAAGAATGATAAAAACTGCTTTGTGACAGTAATTACTATTTTCTATGAAGAAGGACTCTGTTAAGTAAAGTCAATATATGGTCGAGGCCTTACACAAATGACCACACTTTGGGGAAGGGGGTATCTAGTAGTAACTACCCGTTGACCTTAGGTAAGTCATCAAATCTCACTGGACTTCAGTTTTGTCTCATTTAAAATAGTGGCTTCATTATGTCAGAGTTTCTTAAATTGTATTTTAGCAAGAAAATGAAAAGGTCCAAGAGGTTCTGCAAACAAAACACTTAAATTTTTTTATATTATCTATCTCTCCCACTGTTTCTCATTTATTGAAAAATTAAAAAAAATAACGAACACCTCAGAACAGATATTCATGGTTATAGTTCAGCAAAATAAATTACCACATTGATCATGTCGTTTTTAATTTTAAGTCCCTCACATCTCTGACAGGTGTGGGTGGTATGATTCATCTTTAATTGAGACAGCTAGGTGACATGGTACATAGTATGCTGTGCCTGGAGTCAGGAAGACCTAAGTTCAAATACAGTCTCAAATACTTACTAGCTGTATAACCCTGGGCAAGTTCCTTAACATCTGTTTGTCTCAGTTTTCTCAACCGTAAAATGAGGATAATAACAGAACCTACCTCAGAGTTGTGAGATCAAATGACATATTATTTACAAAGCACTTAGCACAGTATTTGGCACATAGTATGCATTGTATAAATGCTCATTGCCTCTTTCACTCCCTTTAGTGTTCTGGGCTCAGAGTTTAACATTACACTAATCAGAATTCTCAGTCTTTCAAAATTCAAACAGAAACCTTGTAATGGCAGATAAACATGCATGGTAAACAATGTTCATGACTTCTACATGGATCCCTTTCTGCCTAGCGTCATACTTGCATCTGGGAGAAATACGGGCCATGGCGTCTAATCATGACACCACTCCTTAAGAAACTTCAGTGGTTCCTCATTGCCTTTGGGATAAAATATAAACTTTCCTTTTTGGCATTTAAAATCCTTCATAATTGGCTCCAACTTATATTTCCAGACTTATTTCACATTGCTTTTCCATAGCACTCTCTCCATTCCCACCAAAGTGGTGTACTTAGTGTTACCTATACATGACATTCTATCTCCTTGATTTTGTACCTTTGCACAGGCTGATGCCCCCTCTGCCCCCGCCGCCATGCAGTGTCCTCCTTCTTCATCTCTGCCTCAAGGAATCCCTAGCTTCTTTTCACAGCTCAGATGCCACCCCTTACAGAGAAGCCTTTTCTGAGGTACGTTCTGAGTTATTAGTGCTTCCCTCCTCACCCCTCCATTTTCATCTATGTGTATGTATGTATATATATTATATATATAATATATATACTTCTCTCTCTATGTCTAGTAGTAATTATATATAATTATCTATATATGTACATAATATTGATAAGTATGTATGTGTATGTATATATACATACACATACATATATATGTATATATATATATATGTACTTCTCTACATTTCATCTCTCCCCAGTAGAATATAAGTTCTCTGAGGGTAGAGACTTTTTTCATTTTTATTTTGGTTTCCTCTGTACTCAGCACAATGCCTGGCACATAGAAAATCTTGTTGAATTAAATCTACCACCTAATGACTCCAACACTGATTTTAGTTGAATGTGTTGCTGGCCTAGGGGATCTGAAAGATGGGTTCAGTTGCCCATGAAAGAATCTAGAACCCTTGCTCCAAACTCTAGCCAGGGAAACCAGAGCTTAAGTGAATTAGTAACGATCTTAGGAAAAGATACTTTACCTTATCCCCTTGGGGCTATTTACTGCCTAACACTCAGAGGGGTTAAGATTGCTAGAGAACTGAGAGATTGAGCCTACAACATAGAGGCTTCAGAGCAATCATTCCAGGTACTCCTGGCATCAGGATCACCTTGGTGTTCTATATTTTCTTTCCTTTCTGTTGCACCAGCAGGATTCTTACTATAGACCTCCCACAGTTTTGCTCCTTTGTCAGGATCCAACTTCCTTCAGCATTTTCCAGGTTTACTTTTTGCTACATTTATTCTCCTTTTGGTGGCCTATGGTTACGTGTTCCAGGTTTTCCAGGACTATCACAATTTAAAATTGTCCCTCCTTTTCACAAATCAAAAAAAAACCAAAAACCAAGCATCTTTTAGCAAACTATCTATCATGTTTTTCCATTTGTAAAAATGAGATCTCTGTATTTATAAGACCCCTTGAGAGAGTTACAATTGAGTACAGGAGTCCCTAATATGAGGTCTGTGAATTTATGTACATCTACAAATGGCCCTGGATAAAGACATGGCCACAGAGTCCAGAAGATAGTTTCCAGTATTTTTTCTGATAACCTAAGTACTGCCTTGTGACCCTTGGGTAGGTCATTTAACCTTTTAGTGGCTAACTCTTTAAGAAAAAATGTTCAGAAAAATTTCAGATCTGCAATGGTAGAATGAGCTTCTATGCCAGGAGTTTTCTAAACCAGTGAAATTAGCGGTTTGTTACCACCTGCTTCCTCCCCTCAAAAACTCCCAACAGCTCTTTTGAGTATCTCCCTGCACTTTTATTTCCTAGAAATGACTAATTTCTTGCCCCTTCAGTTCCATTGTGACATATGAGTTCAGTCCAGTCCAGTTATGAATGTCCATACTTCTCTTCTACTGATCCTATAGAAGAGTTTGGTTGGGATCAAAGATCCATGAATCTTAGAGAGACCCCTCAATATGACATAGAGGAGAGAGAACTGGTATAGGAGTCAGGAAGGCCTGGATTCAAACCCTACCTTAGATGATTATGAACTGTGTGACTGAGCAAGTCATTTAATCTCCCTCAGCTTCAATTTATTCTTCCAGGGAACACCTCAAAGGAATGTAAGTTTCCCTCTGTCAAGGGACCAAAAATTCCCTAAGCTCACTAGGGTCTAACTTAGCAAAAAACTACCCTCTTGGTTTTCAAGATTTAGGAATAAATAGTTTTGCATATCATTGTGCTCAAAGAAATGAGTGAAGCCTTAAAGAGTCCATTTCATAACCATATTTTATAGCCAGCAATATGCAAGGGAACAAGGAAAATCTCCTTCCTGCAATTTTATTGCAGGAAGGAGATTTTCCTTGTTCCTTTCTAAACATAAGTGTTAGGTACAGAAAGGAATTGGTTTCTCCAGGATGGGAGTATTTCTTTCCTCTGACCTAGATTCTCCATCCTCCACTCCCCCTACCATCCTTGGTGAGTTCATCAGAGCACACCATATTCCAGTGCATAAGAAAAATTACATTATGGAGAAGAGGGATTTGATGAATCATAAAATCTCATATCATACTGGAAAATGTCTAGGATAAATGGGCTTTAAATAAAATAAACTTCATGGAAACCCCCACATAAATGATGCATGACATTTCTTGCAAATTGAGGCAGAAATGCATGAAACTTTAAATTCCCAAGTCACTCCCCCTCTGCCCTTTTTAACTTGACCTCAGAAAACTTCTCTGAGAGTGACAGAACTTAGCAGGGCACTTAGGTTGGAGTTTAGCATCAGCATATAGGGCTACAGAGAGCTGAAAAGAAAATGTGAAAGCTGAACCATTGATGAGCACTGAAAGGAAATACACTTTGCAGTCAGAAGGGGGTACAAGATGGAATGTCCCACTTGGTTCCTGAAGGTCATAACTGCATTTTACTGTTCAGTTGTTTATTGAGTTGATACAAAGTTTAAACTTTGTTATATAGATCTCAAAGCCTTTCATAATCTGGCCCCATATTTCTTCACTAACCGTATCTCTCAATACTTTACAACACACATATTCTCAATTGTAACCAGGTAATAGTCAATAACTTAAGGACGAAGTATATTCATTCCCATCTTTGTGATTTTTGTTCATAGAGGAAGATGATCTAGCAGAAAACTCACTGACTTTGGAATCAGAGGACTCATGTTCAGCTCCCAGCTTGGCTACTTATTCTCTGTGTAAATTTGGGCAAGTCTCTTCATCTTTTTGGGTGTTCTGTGAATAATCAGAGACTTGGACTAGATGAGCTCTAAGGTTTCTATCAGATTTAAATTTAAAATTCTTCATTGTTCCTGGTTGTAAATATAGATTCAGAAGGCATAGGAATTAAATGTCATACTAAGAACATGAAACAACCTGGAAATTGTTGGTTCCCACCCACCCTATTTGCTGTGTTTTCCCTCCTAAAAGGTTTCTATAAAATAGCAGTTATATGAAACAATGCTCCAGAGCTGTCCTAGGTGCTGAACTGCTAGAACTGTCTAAGTCTAGGATTTAAAAGCCTACCTGAAGCAAATGGACAATTACTGCTATTGTTCTGAGAAGGGGACTGTTTGTGACCAGACTTGTGGCTGATTGAGCAGAGCCACAACCTTAAGGAATTCCTTGCATAACTTTACATATGCCCAAGTTAGAAGGTTCAGGGCCTCAGTGATTATGTCCACATTTACCAGTTTTCCCTGAATTATGGTATGGGTTTTTTTTTCTCAGAACAGTGACTCTTAATTTAATACTACAATGAGATGAAAATGAACTTTTGGGAGATTCCAGCAACACTTTGTTTGAGAACTATTCCCCTTTATCTCTATGTTGTGAGTAAATATTCCCTTCTTTTTTAGAGAGGCAGCATTTATAATGGATAGGGTGATGAACTTTCAATCAGGAAGACCTGAGTCCAAATCCTTCCTCTGATGTATACCAGCTATGTGACTATGGACAACTCACTCAATATCCTTGTGAATCCATCTACTCATCTGTGAAATGGGGATAATAATACCTGTACTATCTATTTTCTAGAGTTGTGAGACTGAAATGAGATCATGTAAGTAAGATACTTTGCAAAGTATATTAAGATATTTCATAATATAAATTACTTGCTTTTATTTATAAGGGGTCTTGTTTTTTGTTTTATTTTGAATAGTGGACTTCCCTCATGGGGATTGTTTTATATGAGTATCTACACACAGAAAAGGGTGAGTTTGAATACACAGAAGCTAGAGATAATATTTGTGTTTGGCCTCATTGAATCTATTCTCAGGTTTGCATACCTGTATCATGTTTCTGATGTCCTTCTCCTAGTAGGTACCAGTAAGAACAGTGGTGGTGGTGGTAGTAGTGGTGGTGGTGGTGGTGGTTGGGGAATAGGAAACATAGTTGAGAAGAGAAGTAGAATGTGTCATCCATACTAGCTATTTTCTAGTTATTTATTTTTATTTCATTTTTAGTCTAGACATATAGTCAAAAAGTTTTTGTGTGCCAGAGGTAGGACTCAAAACCAGGGCTAGTCCTCTATCTACTATACTTGACTGCCTAACCAAAATTCATCTAGTCTAAGTTTTGTTGTACATCGTGTCCATCACTGCAAGAAACAAGACAATGTCATTGAATGAAGGAGCAAGAGACTCCATTTAGCTCTTGAAGTGAAAAAAAAAGAGGATACAGTATATTTTGTGTCCTTGCTGTTCCTTACACATGACTTCCAGCTTCCGGTTCCATGACTTTGCATTGAAGCACATTATGCCTAGAAATCCCCTCACTTCCATCATTTAGATTCCCTAGTTCACATCAAAATTTATCTTAAATACTATGCTCTAATGAAAATATTTATCATCTCCTCAGCTACTATATCTCTTTCCTCAAATTTCTTGTAATTAATTTTTATATATTTTGAATATATTACATGTTGTTTCCCCCAATAAAATTCAAGGTCTTTGAGGGTAGAGAAAGTTTCATTTTTGCCCTAGTATCCCTGGCACATAGCATATAGTACCTGATATATTAACAAATGCTTGTTGATTGAATGATTGGTCATATTTTGAGAAATGAGGAAGGTTTCTTTATAGAGACAGGGTGTTGGAGGAGCACCCGTCTAGGACACAGGATGTTTGAGCTCTAGTCCTGGTTCTGCCACTAACTATCCTCATAATCATGGCCAAATCACTTAGCATTTCTTGGACTCAGTTGGCTCTTCTGTAAAATGAAAAGATTGATCTGGATGACCTCAAAGCTCCCTTCAAAATTCAAATCCATGATCCCTTATAAACCCTGTCACTGCTGACAGCCCTTACATCAGAGACATTCTATAAGCTACTGTTCTCTCAGGTAAGTGTTCTGAAAGTTTTGGAAAAAAGTAGAATGGCATCTAATTTTACCAACTTCACTATCTTCCTCTCCCTGCCCCGCAAAGAAACAAAAACAAACATATTTATAAATTTCTAGAACAGTCACATAGGGCTCTAATGAAGTGAACCTCTTCTTCCCTGAAAAAAATCTACCCTATTAATTGGACAATTATTGGTTCAGCATTCTTGACTCAACTTCCACTTGGAAGGCCTGCTAGACAACCTGATGATTGTTTTCAAGTAAGGTGAAGATCTACTGGGATGCCCCCTGTTGCTATAATCCATAGGAAAGGCTTCTATTTTAAGGAAGAAATTGGTCCTATTATTTTAGAGTTTAAAAGCATATATATTAATGCCCTCAGGAGCTTTTTGAAACACTGTCTGCTCAGCTCTCCTTTGATGTGAGGAGAGCAGAGACACTGAAATCTTTTTCAACTCACTTGGCATTCATGAGAGGAAGGGCTGACCCTTTTATCTGCACCTAAATCAGAATTCTTTATGTTGGACGAGTCTAGTGATGCAGTGTCCTGTCATGAGTCCTCCATTACAAGCTGCTTTTTTCCCCTGCTCTCCTTATTTTTCTGAATAAAGGAAAAAAAATTTCCATGTCTTATACTGATTAGCCTGACTTTTCCTACCAATATTTTACTGTTCACTTACAGGGCACCTGAGAGAGAAATTGATGGCTCAGACCACAGTTGCCCTGAAGCATGGCTTCCAATAGCCGATCATCCCTGGGAAACAAAAGCCACAGATAGGTGATTTAGAGTAATTTAGAGTCATCATTTAGAGTAATCATGAAAGTGCATGCCTGCATGCCTGTGTGCGTGTGGGTGTGTGCGTGTGCGTGTGTGTGCGTGTATGTGTGTGCGTGCGTGTGTGTGCGCGCATGTGTGCAAGGAAGGAAGGAAGGAAGGTGGGTGGAGGGATGGGATGAAACTGTAAGTAAAGGATTTGGGCCTGAAATGTGTATTTATTTATCAAAAAAATAAAAACAATGTGATGACTTAGCTATTCTCAAAAATACAATGATCCCAGATAATTCCAAAGGACTCATGTTGGAAAATGCTATCCACCTCTAGAGAAAGAACTGATGAAGTCTGAATGCAAATTGAAATCTATTATTTTTTCACTTTTTTATATATTTTTTTGTGTGTGGAGGTTTTGTCTGTGTTTTCTTTCACAATATGACTAATATGGAAATATGTTTTGCATGATTGCATTTTTATAACCTAGATAAAATTGCTTGCCTTCTCAGGGAAGAGGGAGGGAGGAAGTTTAGAACTCAATTTTTAAAAAAAAGAATGTTAAAAGTTGTTTTCACTTGCAATTAGAAAAAAATTAAATATTATACAAGGTCAAAAACCATTGTAAACAACAACTCTAAATCAGAGCATTCTTCACATATATGCATATGTGCAGGGTGGCAGGGAGACAAGTTGGTATAAGGAAGACATGGCCATTCACATTATTTGGATAAGTAGGAAATAATAACCTATGGTTCTTCTGGTAAAATGCTGCATTAGAGGTCCTTTTAATCTGCCCCCCTGTAGCATCCTCTAGACAAATAGTGACAAATAAAAATGGGGGCTACTATAACCATATATAAAAATCCCTATGGGACACATATTAACTTAGTTTAACAATATGATATTATCTATGCTTTATTATATTTTTATTTATTTTGTTAAAAATTCCCCAGTTACATTTTAATCTAGTTCTGTCCACATTTGAGAGTATTGTGGGCTACATGCAGTCTGTGGGCTGTTTGATGCCTCTGCTCTAGACGCTTTCAATGAAATATTTTGGAAAATTTATGATGTCATCCATGTGGGTACTTTTTCCAACAATGTAGCATGTATATTTTCCACATTTTAGGAGATATTTTTATGGATTACTTCATCAATAACTTTTATAATGAACTCTTCTGATCTTATATGGATGATAGATGCCACCAAACCATTATTAAAAGCCTTTCTAGTTGGCAGGATCTACCATAGCTTCTACTCTATTAGCATATAGCCTTTCAGTGCCCAGGATGGTCTCCACATCACAATAATAACTGACATTTCTAAGATACTTAAAAGTTTTTCAAGTGCTTAAATTTTCACATCAAACCTATGAAGAAAGTATCATTAGTTCCATTTTACAGATGTGGAAATTGAGGCTTAGAGAGCTTAACTGACTAATCTATGACTGTCTAGTGTTATAGGTGAGATTTGAACCCAGGTATTCTCAATTTCAGGGCAACTAGGTGGCATAATGGATAGAGTGCTGGGCCTGAAGTCAGAAAGACTGATCTTTCTGAGTTCAAATCAGACCTCAGACACTTATTAGCTGATCCTGGGCAAGTCACTTAAACCACTTTGCCTCAGTTTTCTTATCTGTAAAATAAGCTGGAGAAGGAAATGGCAAACCACTTCAACATCTTTGCAAAAATATACCCCCAAAACATACCCCAAATAGGGACACAAAGACTGAACTGACATCACTGAAGTGACAGAACAAGATTACCAACTCCAAGTCCAGTACTCTACACAATTTATGATGCTACTTTTCTTCATAATGGGACTTTGGAAGAACACTTTTATGAAAAATGAGAGACAACTTTTATTTATTTATATTTTATTTAAAATACATTTATTTTATTTAATTTATTGGCTATCTCTTTCTGTTTGAATTTCCTGCTTTTCCAGCACAATTTAATGTTTCAGGGCAGGCACCCTCTTTTTCAGTGAGGGAAATGCCAACAAACTGACAAAGATGATGAGTGAGCTCCTTCCCTGAGGAAGTCTTCCTCCTAGAAAGTTCCTTGAGTTCAGGAGTCATATCTCTACTGTATTCATATCCCCTCTAGTAGTAGTGCCTAACGTGGTTCTGAGTATAAGCAGTGCCACAGAGTTCATGTTAGATTTGCAATCAATGGATCTGGGTTTGAATCCTGGCTCTGATGCTTCACTATGTGTATGACTTTGAGAAGTCATTTCATTGCTTTAGGCCTCAGTTTCCTCATCTATAAAAATGGGAATAACAATATTATCTACTTCATAAGGTTCTTGTGAAGAAAGTATTTTTTAAACTTTTGAGTGCTATTGAAACACATGACAATTATTCCAGGCACTCAAGAAGATACTTACTAGTTTACGGATTATTAACATTTGTGTCTTTCACCCCCAACCTAACATCTGGTTTCCCCTTCATTTCTTTCTCCTATCTGCCCATCTCACTGATTTACATTGTTTATTACTCCAACTGTCTCCTTGGGTGAGCAAGGAAGTTCCTTAAAGGCAGGTGCTATGTTGTGTATAAGTTTTACACACAGATTGCAGATACTACTTTGTGTAGTGCCCAACACCACCACTAAGGCTGACATGCTGTCTCTCCCACCTCTTCTATGTCTAAGTCTCACCTCTTCTTTAAGGAGCTATTTAAGCCCAATTTCCTTGAATAAGTAACAATCTCCCTGGGTCTCAGTTTCCTCATGTGTAAAATGGAGGACTTACAAAATTCTTTCAGTAAGGGGTTATATCTAGCTCAACCAGCTCTTTATGTAGATATGGAGACTGAGGCCCAAGAAGATAAAGTTACTTTCTCAAGGTTGCACAGTGCATGCCAAGCATGAATCTTACTCACTCTATTTTACTCCTTCATTAATTGATCATTTTCACCCCCAACCTATAACAAAACATACAACATATTTGGGAAGGGGAGGTCATTTTTCTAGGTGCTTAGTTCTTCTCACTTGACTTGATCATCCCAAATACAATTAAAGAGATCTTTCCTTGACAAGTTTAATAACAGATAACAGAAAGGGGGTAGAAGGAAGGAGAAGTAATCTGCTTTCAGTTCATCTTTTAGAAAGAAAGACCTTTCCCTTAATCTTTGGTTAGAGTTTTCAAAGTAATAATCAGCAAGGGGAAAAAAGTCTCCATCTATTTTAAATTGACTTAAATGAACAAAGTCCTACCAATTTATACTTCTCCCCCCTCTTAAAAGTGAAACTTTCTGAAAATAACTTCCTTTTTAAAGCCATTGAAAGTGGCTTTGAAATTATTCTAGGTCTGAGGTATTACCCACTCAGAGATAAGAAGAGAGAAAGATTAAAATTCTGTCAAAAATATATGTTTATCCCAGAAGGCATTCATTATAAACAAGTTTGATTTCTAATAATGATAGAGTTTTACATTAAAAATAAAAATATCCCAAATCACATGATCATCTCAGGAGATGTTAAAGACTTTGAAAAAGGACAATATCCATTTACTCTAAAAACCCTACAAAATATAATTATAGAGGAATTTTCCCCCAATACAATCAAAAAGTAATCTATCTAAAACCAAAAGCAACCTCTATATGTAATGGGAAACATTAGAAGCTTTCTGAATAAATACAGGAGTAAAGCAAAGATATCCCCCTTTCATGTTAGTATTTGATATAATTCTAGAAATTCTAGCAAATGCAAGAGAAAGATATGAAATGCATAAAGATTGTCAGAGGAGAGGAAGAAAGATTCTGCCTGCTTGCTACTGACATGAAGGTTTATTTTTAGAACTCCTATGGAATAAGGGAAAAAATAACAGAGACAATAGCTTTAGTAAAAAGTGGCACTCTTTTTCAATTCACAGAAATCAACCATATTTCCATATAATAGAAACAATATCCAAAAGGCAACAATAGAAGAAGATGTCTCATTCAAAATAACTAAAATGCATAAAGTTTTTAGGAATCATTTTACCAAAACATACTCAATAACTTAAAATTCACAAAATATTTAAGAATTAGTTTACCAAACCACATTCAATGCCCCACTGCATAAATTCAATTACAATCCTACTAAAGATAAAGGATAACTTAAATAACTGGAGGAATAGTCAATGCCTATGGCTGGGACATTTTAATATAATTAAGACGACAATACTACTAAAGTTAATTTACAGATTTAGTCTTATACTAATCAAAGTACCAAAGAGATACTTTATAAAGCTAGACAAAACAGTAACAAAATTCACTGGGATATATGATCTCCATGTGTATATATATATATATACCACCAAGATAGAAGAGGAGCACATTATACAATTTTCACAATTATGGGTAGGAGATAACTAAAGAAGGGACAGAAATAATATCAAAAGATGAAACTGATAATTTTGATTACATGAAAGAGAAAAGCTTTCGGACAATGCTGCTAGGATAAGGGAAGAAATTGAATGGGAAAAAATCTTTATATTAAATATACCTGATAAGGGTTTGATAACCTATATATAGTCAACTTATAGAAGTATATCATCAAAAGACATTATCCAATATATAGGTCATTAAAAGTATGCAGAAGTAGTCCTCAAATGAAGAACCAAAAATTATTAACAACTATATGGCCCCTTTTTTTCTGTTGTAATATATACGGAAATTTGAATTTAAAAAATTTTAAAAAGAGAGAGGAATAAAACCCCAACCATATGACACAGTGCTCCAAATTATTAATATTGAAAGAAAGAAATCATAACAATCCTGAGATTTTATATCACACCAGGCAAATTAGCAAAAATGGCAAAAAAACCCAGCCAATATTGTAAGGGTTGAAGAAAGATAGGCATATGCATACAATGCTAGTGGAACTGTGCAACTATTTTGAAAAATAATGAGGACTTATGCAAATACGGTGACTAAAATGTCTGTGCCCTTTGACCCAGAGGGTCCATTACTAGACATATTACCACCAGGAAATCATTGATAACGGAAGACTTCATTTTCACCAAAAGATTAATAGCAGCATTTTCTGTGGTAGCAAAGAACTGGAAAAAAATAGATGCCTATCAACCAGGGAATAGCTAAACAAATTGTGGTACATGAATGTAATGGGATATTACAGTACTGTAAGAAATGATGAATACAGAGATTCATGGCAAGATGAAATAATGCAAAATGAAGCATGTTAAGTCAGGAAAACAATATTCACAGTGCCTACAATATTATAAATGGAAAGCACAACCACCACAAAACAATTGAAACTGAATGCTATGAAATTATAAAGAACAACTTTGGCTCCAAAGAAATGATAGGAGAAAACACTTCCTCCTATTTCTTTGCAGAGGTGAGGGTTGACAGGTATGGAATATTGCATGAAATATCAGATTATTTTCATAATGTTGACTGGTATTTCACCTTATTTTCCTTTTTTTAAAAATATTCTTTGTTATACGGATTGGTTCTCTGGGGAAGAATGGGGAAGAGAGGGAGAGGTAAATAATATAAAAACAAAAGACATCAATAAAATCTATTTAATAAAGACAAAAATAGGAAATGAAATGTAAATAGACACATGGGAAAGAAGACTAGTAGACTCTGTCTACATTGTTCAATTTTATTCAACAGACGTTAACACAGCCTATTACATACTGGGTAGCTAGTGAGTGGGACCTGGATGGAGTCAGGAACACTCCTCTTCCTGAGCCCAAATCTGGCCTCAGACACATACTAGCTGTGTGACTGTGGGCAGTCACTTAACTCTGTTTGCCTCACTTTCCTCATCTGTAAAATGAGCTACAGAAGGATATGGCAAAACACTTTCATATCTTTGCCAAGAAAACTCCAAATGGGGTCGCAGAGTTAGACAGGACTGGAAAAAAATGAGACTGAATGACAGCCACAAAGTAATTATGATCTCAGACAATGCAAAAAGCAAAGGCCTAATTAAAAGAGATTATCTGGGAAACTACTTTTGGCAGCTAAATGGTACTGGTGAGAGGGTACCTGCCTGGAGTTAGAAGACCTGAGTTCAAATCCAGCCTTAGATGCTTACTAGCTGTGTGATCCTGGGCAAGTCACTTAACCTTTGTTTGCGTTAATCCACTAGAGAAATAAGTAGCAAACCATTCCAGCATCTTTGCCAAGAAAACCTCACAAAGGTATCACAAAGAGGTGCACACGACTGAACAACAGGAAATAAAATGACGTCAATCAAACAGTCCTTGCTCTCAAGGAATTTACATAGTACCAAAGGGGATACAAAATGTACATTGAAAAGTAAATACAAATTATATTCAAAATGAGCAGTAAGAGCTTAATACTTGCACGTTGATTGACTGATTACAGAGACGCGTGGGTAATGCTTAGTAATTCTCCCTCTCAAGGATGAATAGATTGAATGGATGAAATTCTTCTAGCTGGAATGGAATTTGGTTTCCCATTATCCATGGACAAAAGAAGAACTGTGAGTCTTAAAGAGATGGATTGGTTGTCTTTAGTCCTTAAGATTGAAAATTCCACAGATTGTGAGAACTGAAAAGGAGCTTGGAAATCTGAATGGAATGGTCCTCTTTACATTTGGTCCCATTTTCATTTTTGGAAGGAAGACAGAAGACCAGGGTAGGAGACTAGAGATATGGAATGATGCTTTAGAGGTGGCAACTTCCTCTGCACATCATCAGCAGTAGAGTAGCTTTTAACCAAGTAGAGGTAAGTCTAGATAGCACATACTAATCACAGATGAATTGTCCCTTTGAGAGTTTTGCCAACTGTTGATAATTTTACCCATTCCTCTTTCCTCTATTACCTGTGACCTTGCATGGCCTTCCCTTCAAATCAAAGTCAACTGCAAGTCATGCCTTCATCTTGATGTCACGATCCTCTTGGAGAATGAAGGACAAACTCAACAACCTGTCCTGGAGACTTTATGTTAAGTCCAAGATTTAACTAGTTTTTAAAGTTTATTTACCTTTCTATTTCATTAGTATGAATTCTTCCTAGGAAAGTCTCCAAGGAAAGCCAACTGCTTTGGATTTGTGTACTTTATTTTTGTGAAAGGGAAGCCAGAGGGGGAGGAGGAAATGACTAGACCAGGTATATAGATGTGAAAGGAACAGAAAATATCGACTCTATCTGAAATGTCAGGGGAGGAAGGAGTAACTATAGGGGCATCTGAGCTATATGAAACAGAACCATATTGATTGGCATTTTTTGTAAACTTTCCAAAGCAGGGTAAAGAATAGATTTAGTCCCTCTCCAATCCCCAGGCTAAAAAAGACAAAATAAAAAGTTAAGGACTTAAAAAGCAGGTTGGTTGATTGTAGACTAGCACTTACGGTCTTTCTGGCTTTGAACGGAGCTCTCTACTGCTCTTTCTCACACATTGAGAGTATGTTATAAACATTTTTGAAAAATCATTAGGAGCCATAGTAGAGTGGAAAGAACTAAAGGCAGATGGCCCAGTGGAGCAACAAACTCGACTTTTAATCTTAGCTTTTAACTAAAGTAAACATTATTTTTCTTTTCAAAAAGAGAATCAGACTCATACAAGCAGGGCCATAAAATATAGTTAAGAGAGGGTTAGACTTGAGAATTTCTGAGGTTCAATCTAGTATTAACATTCTAATTCTGTTTCTAAATACTTCTAAGATATTAAGGGCACATCGTAATTGAACTCCTGTTTCAATTAAAGCTAGAGTAAGTGGTGCCAAGGATGAGGAATATCACCTATAATGCTCAGACAAAGTTAGCCTCCGTTAGAGAAATAACTATGTTTTCTCACCTGCTTACCTAATTTTAGGGAAGTTGATAACATGGGAAGTCCCTGTAGACATAATGAACTTGGATTTTCAAAAAGTTTTTTATAATGTCCCATATTGGGGATGATTTAAAGGAATCAGATCATTTTAGGGGTGATATAATGCCTGAAATTGATTTAGAATCTTATAAGGAATAGAGAAGGGAGTTGTGGGATAGAAATTAGTCATCTTTGTGTGTGCGTGTGTTTGTGTGTGTTGTGTGTGTGTATGTGCATGAGAGAGAGAGAGAGAGAGAGAGAGAGAGAGAGAGAGAGAGAGAGAGAGAGAGAGAGAGATGCATTCAGTGAGGTGGGAATGAGTAGGTTGAATGAGTAAGATACTCCAAGCAAAAGCAGAAAACACAATGCCAAGGCTTCATTAAAATAACCAGTACTCAGAACAAGAGAGCTAATGATCCCCTTATCTTCTGTCCTTGTCAGACTGTACCTGGAACCTTGGGTGCACCATTTTAGGAAGGGCACTGATAAGTGATAGAAAGTGTCCAGAAGAAATTGAGCAAGATGGTGAAGGGACTTGAATATTGGAAGAAATATCAGAGAGTGTTCAGCATAAAGAAAAGAAGATTTAGATCCAATGAGATGACATATATAAAGTGCTTTGCAAACCCTAAAGTGCTATATAAATTCTAGCTGTTGTAATACAAGAACAACAATAATGATTGAAGAGGGCATGATGGCTGTTCTCAAGTATTTGAAAGGCTGTTACATGCTTCCAGAGAACAGAACTAGGAGCAATAGTTTGAAATTGCAGAGTGGCAGATCTGGGCTAGGTATAAAGAAAAAGTTTTTAGTAATTTGACATTTCCAAACGTGAAAGAGGCTGCTGTGGGGGGGTAATGAAATCCCTATCACTAGCAAGGGGTCTTGAGTGAAGAATGAATGATCATTTGTCCAAAATTTTGTAGAGAGAATTCTTATCTAGGAATAGTTTTTGCTAAGTAGACTCTAAGGGGCTTTCTAGCACTCTCTGACAATGGGGATGGATGGAGTGAGGAAGAAGCAGGTTATACATGGGTAGAGAAGCCAGAGAAAAGTGAAGAGAGAGAAAAATCAGAGGAGGGAAAGAAAGAGGTAGGGGTGATATGCAAGTAAACTCAGTGATGTGTGGCATTATTTAGAAACCATAATTTAGATGATGCAAAACTCTTGGAAGAAAAAATAGGTTTTTTTTTTTTTGTAATCCTGAAGATTCTTCCTATATTAAATTTCCTCTTTGGTAATACTGTGCCTAAGTTGGGGAAGGGGAGAGGGATTGATCAGGATTCAAAAATTTCAAAGGAGAAGGCATTGTAGAGATCATCAATGCAGCTGATTGTTAAGGCAGTATTAGTCTCTCCCAGCTTGAATTGCTCCCTGTCTCTCAATGGCACAGCTTTCCTATCAAGAAAATGGATAGAGAAACTGTCAGGTCCTTGTCTTCCTGGAAAGAAGAATGAGACTCTCGAGTACTCTGGATGATTTGTAAGACAAGCAAGACCTAGTGCTCTTAATGATTCACTGCCCCTGGACAAGTCAACCAGTCCAGCTGTGGCTTTATCTCCTTCTAGGTCAAGAAGCCAGGTGAAGTTAGAAAAAAGAAATCTCCAAAAAGTAGAAATAATAGTAATAGCAGCAGCAGCAATAACGTCAGCAAAAAAAAGTGACAAGGGATTCAGGGGGATGAGAGGCTTTATTTTATGCTTTGAAGGTAAATTGCTCTTTAATTAAAGAAAAATCACCCTGCAGCTAGTAAAGACACCACTAAGAAAATTAAAATAATGTAAATCGAGCTACATAAATATTTCATAAATGACACTAGAGATTTAGCTATGGATTGTTTTTTAAAACCCTGCAGGTTAAACAGCAAATCCTACAACTGCTTCTGTGAGCAGAAATTATCCACCTTTGTTCCATGAGAGAGTAGTTTAAATACAGATCCCAAAGGGGATTTCCATATTCTATAAGTGACAGTATGTTCTAACTGTTCTAGTCCCATAGGCCACTGGATACTGAATGGAAGCCTTGGTTATGGATGATTATCATGTCTTGAATTTCTTCCAAGTAGCACCACACACACTGGAGAAAACTAATTTCTTACCATAGGCAAAGCAAAATGAAAAGTATATCCCTAGATGGAAGTGATATGTGTTTATATGCATATGTTGGTACTACATATTTGTGTTGATGTGTTTGTACACATGTTTATCTGTATACATGTGTTTGTGTGTTTTTCTTAGCTGTCACTAGCAGGATGAAGGGGACTTTGTTCCAGACTGCTGATACCTTGGTGGCGCATACTTCATTCCCATTAAGGGCTACTTACTTCCTCTTTGAAATGATTCTTAGGCCAAGTGCATGTTGGTAAATGTCTAGCAACCAAAAAAGAAATGTATGTATGATGCACTTAATAATCTGAAACATTATTGTTATTACATCACTTTTTAAAAAGTCTACTCAGACAATCAACAAAATAATAAAGCAGCTCCTGTTTTGCAGCACTTATTGATTTCTGAGGTATCAATGGTATGCTGCAAAATTTAACCATCAGCCAGTAGAAGTTGGCTCCAGCACACCCTGCCATACCCACCTTTCTCATCTTGATTCTCTATTTTCCTTCATCCTTGGCTATGACCACTTTCCCCAGCTTGTGCCCAGAGTGACTCTCCATCCTCACAATTGCTTTTATCTCCCAGATGAAAATATATCCCTAGTTATAAATCTGATCTTTATGCCAATGTGTATGAATGTGAGTGTGCATGCGTGTGTGCGTGTGTATGTGACAATAGCTTCAACAGGCCATGCACTGATATGAGGAGCAAAGCTTCCTACAGATTCTCTCTTTTAGAAATGAATAAACCTCCCTCTCCTAGATGTCTTGGATGTTAAATCAATTGCTTTGGGAAACTAAGACTTTTAATTAACATAGTACAAAGTGACAATTTCTAAAGCTTACCTGACATCATTGGAAATACCTCCAAGGCAGGATCAAGACCACACATCAAATCAACACTTTTGATTGGAAAGATTGCTGACTTCACAAATCAATGTTTATCTAGGATGACACAATTAAATAGGAAAGTTCTACCTTCATTAAAGCTGGAAGGGTCCTTAGAAGTCATATGGTCATGGGATCACGGAATAACCAGTTTAAAGCAAGAAGAAACTTGAAAGCCTAACCCCTTCATTTTGTTGTTGCTCACTTTTTTTAGAGTCTTTGTGATCCCATTTGAGGTTTTCTTGGCAAAGATACTGGAGTGGTTTGACATTTTCTTCTCCAGCTCATTTTACAGATGAAGAAACTGAGGCAAATTGGATTAAGTGACTAGCCCAGGGTCACATATCTAGTGTTGGAGGTCAGATTTGAACTCGAGAAGATGAATCTTCCTGACTCCAAGCCTGGTGCTCTGTGCACTATGATGCAGTCCTAATCCCTTCATTTTATAGATGAGGAAAAAGAGGTACACAGTCCCCTGCATCGTCTTTACCTATTTTCCTCCACTCAGCTGCCAAACTAATTTTGAAAAAGCATAGGTCTGACCACATCAACCTCTCTCCCCTCCCTCCACTTCAGCTGCAGTGGATCCTTACTACCTCTAGGATAAAATATTTAATCCTGTTTGACATTTAAAGCTCTATATACCTACCTTTCCATTCTTTTCCTCCTTGCACACTAGAAGCTAGTTATTTACATGCGGTTTCCCCATTAGAATGCAATCTCCTTAGAGGCAGACTCTTTTTGCCTTTAATTGTATTGCAAGCCCTTACTTAGTACATGCCTGATACATCCTACGTGCTTACTTAGTACTTGTGAACTTACAAAGAGAGATTAATTTGCTATCCTAGGGTCACACAACTAGTAAATGTTTGAGGTCTTCCTGGTAGACAGGCTTCTGATTCTGAGTCTAGGGCACTTGCTCATTTTACACATGAGTAAAATGAGGTCCAGAGAAAGGAATTGACTTAACCAAGATCATTCAATTAGCTAATGGCATAGATAGGAGCAGTACCCAGGTCTCCTGGCTCCCATGCCAATACTCTTTCCACTATCCCACAGTGCTTCCTTTCTGAGTTACAGATGAAGTAATATAGGCCAGGAGAGCAAATCAACTTACTCAAATCAACAAAATCAACTAAACTATAGTTTAGTGCCTTTGGTTCTAAAACATGTAGAAAATGGAAATGCCCACAGGCTACTGGTCTTTCTAAAGTATCAAATGTCAATTGGCTGACCAGTTTTTCTTGCATTTGCTCTTTTATCATCATGTATCTGAATAGAGAGATCCACAACACTGGGGAAAGAGCAGATCGATTTTCCTATACGTGGTCAGTAGTGCTGCTAGTACTCAAAGACTCAAAGTGTAATGAAGATCTATGGGAAGACATGGAAAAGAATCTCACAAGATGAGATATCTTGGATGAGTTTCTATTAGCACCATAGGAAGGAGTGCCAAAATTGGTGACATTACAGACCCTGTCAAGTATGATGGAACTGGTTTGTATTTTCCCAGAGTTTTAAGTATTGGAGTCTTTGTCTTCTGACTTAAGTGCATCCTCAAGGTGAAGGAATGACTCAGACTGGGCTTTTGCTCACCTTAAGACAGATTCATTATAGCCCTTTGGAAACTCTCGATGCTAGAACCCCTGAGCTGGCCAACCAATAGAATTCACTGGCAAGAGTGAGGAAGGATACATATGGGACATTTTCCCAAGGTACAGTTGTCTAGGAAGAAACATCTGGGAGGTGAGGGACATGCAAATATATAAAGGAAAAAGTAAGCAGTGAATTCTCAGAGTATTTGTTACCTGCCATTTGGTTCATGCAGTGGGCTTGGTAGGTGCAGAGTATATGGCACCCAAGGTAAAGAGAACTGGGCTCAAATCACACCTCTGACACTTAGTAGATATGTGGCCACTTGTAATCGCAAGGGGCAGTTGGGTGGTACAGTGGATAGAGAGTTGGGTCTGGAGTTAGGAAGAATTCAAATCTGGTCTTAGATACTTACTAGCTATTGACTCTGGGCAGGTCACTTAACCCTGTTTACCTCAGTTTCTTCATCTGTAACAGGAGCTGGAGAAGGAAATGGCAAACAATGGCAAACCACTTCAGTATCTTTTCTAAGAAAACCACAAATACAGTCATGAAAAGCTGGGCATGACTGAAATGGCTGAATAACAGCAAACATCTCTGAGACTCAGTTGCTTAATTGGTAAAATGTAGATATATAATACCTGCAGTACCTACCTCACAGAGTGGTTGTGAGGCCAAAATGAACTAAAATATGAAACCGTTGAAACAAGTTGAGCAGAGTGGATAGAGAGTTGCCCTTTAAGTCAAGAAGGCCTGGGTTCAAATTCTATCTCTGTTTCATATTGTTTGTGTGACCAAAACCAGTTGCTGATAGCAACTCATCCAAGATGTTTAATCTTGTGAGATTTTTTGCCATAGATCTTTAATACACTCTGAGTCTGTGGGTACAGCAGCACTACCCAACCAGGTGCAGGAGAATTGATCTGCTCTTTCCCTAATTTACTCTATATTATAAAAAGAATTAGTCTTCACCCTGCTTGACCACAACATTTTGACATTTTTTTTACTACTGCCACCTTTATATATTCTTTCTATTCCTTGGGATTTTGTGACACTGCTCTCTTCCTGATTCTCCTTCCATCTGTCTGATAACTCATTTGCTAGACCAACACCTCTGTCCCATTCACTTGACATGGCTGTGCCACAGGACTCTGTCCTGGGCACTCTTGTCTTCCTGTACAATAGGTAAAAATTTCTAAAGTTTATCTGACCTCATTGGGAATACCTCCAAGGTAGGATAAAGATCACACATCAGATCAACACTTTTGATTGGAAAGATTGCTGAATTCACAAATCAGTATTAATATGGGGTGACACAATTAAATGGACTTGGAGTCAAGAAGACCTGAATTCAAATCCATGTGCAGACACTCATTAGCTGTGTGACTCTGGTCAAATCATTTAACCATGTTTGCTTCAGTTTCCTCATCTGTAAAACGAGCTAGAGAAGGAAATGGCAAACCACTCTAGTATCTATTTTTTCCAAGAAGATCCCAAAAGAGATCACAAAAAGTCAGACATGACTGAAAATGGTTAAACAACTAAAAATTTACTATTATATACTATATATTATTATTGTAATATAAAATAGTATAATATTTACTATAGAACTATAGTACACGTGTGTATTTATTTTCCTGTGTATCATATACATCTACACTTATATATCAGAGTTTTAGGTTTTATGGTTCCTGACCTTTGAATACAAGCACATTCTAATGGAGGGAATTATTCATACACATTATGTATGTTTATGCCTATGTCTTTATCTATGTATATGTATGCAAATATGCCACCAAACTACATGCATATGTATGTATATACATATGTGGTCTATGTGCATTTCATATACACACACACATACACACACACATAATCACCTGTATTTTTGTTGTCATTATCATTCCTTTGGTTGCTGCTAAGGAAAAATATCATAGGGCTTCTTGCGGTAAATAAATAAGTGTTTTTGCTCTTTCCTGGCCTTGCATTTTCTTCAACATTGCATCTCTGTTCTAACATTTCTAAGAAATGCCACCATAGAGGATAATAATATATGGAAATCATCCTCTGTTTTCTTTTGTGTGTGTGTGCATGTGCACATATGTGTGTATATATGTGGCGTGTGTGTGCGTGTACATGTATGTGTGTATGTATGTGGCGTGTGTGTGTGTGTGTTTGGGAAGTTGGTTGCTGAGCACAGTAGAAAGTCTCCTCTTAGACTCAATCATGATACTGGTGGGAAGTAACTCTTATATGCAAGCGATGAGAAAACAAAATCACTCCAAAAAAGGAGGTGAAGTAACTGTAGAAGATACTTAGCCCCATGGAAGACCTCTTAGAGTGTGACTTAGGTCCTCATTTTGTCATTATGTTGCCTCAGACAGCTGTATCTTACCTCTGGGCCCCAGTTCTCCCATTTGCAAAATGGAGGGGGGTAAGGTTATACTAGAGGATCTCTAAGGGTGCTCCCAACTCTGACATTCTATCAGTCTATGACCCAATGAGGCAGCTACCCTGGGAGGCTCATTTGGCACTCTCACATAACCAGTATTTCCTGGAGCAGAAAAATTATTTTCTTTGAAAAAACAATCACACAAGTTCCCTACTGCTAATCCTATAACTGGTGATTGCTGGGCTCCCTTTCTTCCATATTCTCCCAGCCCGGTTTATAATTTAAAACCTCCTGGCTAAGCTCATTTTGCCAAGGAGCTCCTGTAGGATTCACTTACAGGGATGCTTCTAGAAATTTCGAGTTCAGCAAATAGTTTCAAGGAGAAAAATTGCATTCACTAAGGTTCCTTTAAAACCAGAGCCAATCTTCAAGTGAGATGATATAGTTTCTCAAATTTTGCGGAGGTTAATGTATGTGTGTGTGTGTGTGTGTATACACACACATATATACATACATATATTTAGAGAAGAGAAATAAAACTTCACACATATGTATGACTTCAAGGGGGCTGTCCAACTTTGTGGTAATGTGTTGATATAAACCAAGAAAGCAGAGCTGTTAGTGAATAAAATACAGCCGTTAGCAGACAAGTGAGGACATAAGAGCCACACTGTATATTGCTGTAAGAAATACGCCTACTAGAGAAATACGCCTCTACCTCAGCTTACTGTTGGGATGATGGCAAAATGGGTTTCTACTGAATGGAGAGCCTAGAATGTTAGAATTGGGAGGAGGTGATGGGTCTGTCTGGTCCCAATCCTTCATTTCACAAAAGATTTCACTTAGTCTCAGAGGAAGGTGACTACTAAATTCACACTGATAATGAGAAGCAGAGCCAAGTTCAGAAGTGAAAGAGAAATAGATTTGGAATAAGAAGACCTGGTTTGGAATCCTTGTTCTGTTAATTTGAATCTGTGATTTGACCAACTCATTTTACTTCACTGGGACTCAGTTTCCTCAAATGTAAAATGAGAGCATTATTTAGATGAACTTTGAGGTCCCTTCTATGAAACTATAAAACTGATTTTATCAGGGTTCCCACTACACTAGGCCAGGTGTTGGCAAGCCACAGCCCATAAGTCAAATCTGCCCCGCTGTCTTTTTTTTTTTTTGTGGCAGGAGTTAATAATGATTTTTACATTTTTAAATAAAGTTCTATTTCATTTTAAAATGCAAAAATCATTCTTAGTTCCCATGCAATACAAAAATAAGTATCAGATTTGGCCCTCCAAAGGTTGCAGATCCCTGAGCTAAGTTGTTCCCTGGGACTCTACCATTACCTTCACTAGCTCCAGTGACCTACTTCTCATGGATCTAAAAAGAAAATTCAATGAATGGTTATGAGGTCTTGGCATTGCTGATATCTGGATAGATTTATATACACTTGTTGTGTATGGTATTTGAGAATGCATAATTACCTTCACTTACCGTATGCTAGGCTATTCCTGCTAAATATTTACTGCCCAGAATTTTGCCCTTTCCAAACCATTTGGAACATGGGCATGCCACAGGCAACTCAACGGCATGACTCACTAGGGAAGAGAGGAATATAAATCTAGAGCTTCTACTACAAATTATACAAAAAATTAATGGAACATGAAATCAAGTAAATGGAATTGAATACCATAATTAGTTCATATTTTAATCTGTAGGTTTTTTTATTATCTGTCAACCAACGAGCAATTAAATCTGCACCACTGAGACAATTAGCTTTGTTTCAGAGGAAGTTTATCGATACATCAAGGCAAAGGAATCGGGAATTTTCAACTGCTTATGTTGAATGGTGTCGTGGTATATTGACTTGGCATTTTTTGATTTCACCTTCCAATAATATAGAAGCTACAATTATTAACTATTAGAGAGTTATGCTATATTATGAAATACAGGCTGAATAAAGAAAACATCACTGATGCTCCATGGTTCCTGGTGTGACATTATTAGCACAAAGGCATGTGACCAATAAGATGGAAGAGTAGATATTTTCTGTAGTCCTTACTAACTCTCAACCACCCCCTTCTTATTTCTCTTTATCAAGCAAAGTGACAACTATTAATCTGAAGGCACATTGAGAGGGCTGGTAATAATGACCTGGATTCATCTTTGCACTCTTTAAAACACTCAGTATTGCTGCCTCATCTGTGACATCATCAGCTGTTTTGGGGTGAAAGTCTCTTAAGTGCCAATCCTTCATTTACTCAATCAGCAGCCCTTATCCCCCAGCCTCCCAACTCCTGCAGGGCACATAGAATGATACCTTGTGTTTTGAGACTCACTTAAAGATATCTGTCCTGCTTTTGAGTCAGTTTGTAAATGTTCTCCTGATTTTGTAAACTCTGGACCTCAACTCTGCTCATCCAGGTGTCAAAGAGGGGGAGGCATGGGAGAGGGTGAACTTCCCTTCTTCCCATAGTTCCTTGGTTAGGGATCCCTAAAAGAGCAGGAACTCTGCCCAGAAAACCTATAAAATGGGGGTAATAATCCCCTATTTAATCTATCTCTGGGAGGTTAAAAGGAAAATGGTTTGAAAACTACTACTATATAGATGTGAGCTATATACATGTCAGAGTAAGTGTGGCCTAGAGGATAGAAAACCAACCTCAAACTCAATAAGACTTGATTTCAGATCTTATTTTGACACATATTGGCTGTGTGGTCCTGGATAAATGACTTAACCTCTCAGTGACCCAGGCAACTTTCCAAGACTAGTACTGTTCTCCCTCTCAAATTACCTCATGTTTAACTAATGTGTATTTATAGCACAAGCTCTGGTGCTACCATCCTAATCCCAACTTGCAACGGTAAGGTGAAGGCAATTACTACTTTTCGACTCAAGATACAAGGGGTAACATGGAGAGATTGAGATTGTTTTTTTTTTTTTTCAGATGCTATTGCTGACAATAGCAGTTGCAGCTAGGTGGCACAGTGGATAGAGCACCAGGCCTGAAGTCAGGAAGACAATTATTCAAATCTGACCTCAGATACTTACTAGCTGTGTGACTGGACAGTCACTTAACCCTGTTTGCCTCAGTTTCCTCATCTGTAAAATGAGCTGGAGAAGGAAATGGCAAACCACTCCAGTATCTTTGCCAAGAAAACCCCAAATGTAGTCAAGAAGAGATGGTCATAAATGAAACGACTAAACAATGAGTTGTTGACAATTCCCTCTTCAGTACCCTCCCCCATCAACACTAAGAAGCAGTTGATATCAATTAGAGTTAATTAGCTTTTAGGAAGGAATATTTACCAAAGTGTTGGGATAAGAGCAATTTGTATAAAATATTGTCCCAGGAGTCTAGGTCACATTTTCCCATGAGTATATGCACAGTCTAGGGGAAAGTGGGATCAAGCTCAGAGAGGTTATGTGTATGGCAACGAAAAAACTCACAACTCCTGATTATTGGAAGTTCTCTTGGAATTCTCATAAAGTTCCTTTTAGGTAGGGTAGAACTTTCCACTGAGCTTCTTGTAGAGTCCTGATGTCTTTCCTCATGGTGTTGAGTTTGCCTCAACATGTCTTCAGCTACTGATTGAATCACTGCCTTCAGCCACTGCTATTCCAGAGACACGCAGCACTGAAGATGAATCCCAAATCCTCTGACATTTTGAGGTTCACAAGGTCACACTCTGGGGAAGCAGTTCTCTCCTGCTCCCTACCCTCATCTCCAAGAGATTCCTTCTCAGGGACATGACTAAAGTTACTCCAAGTCCTGGCTAACTTAATCCTGGAATGCCTAGTTCTAAATTAGTTTGTCATTTTTGTTTTTTACCCAATCCCCTTTAGGTCATATCTAACTTTTCAACTCATTCTAATATTCTTTCTGTGTAGCATTATGCTATTTTATCCAATGCCTTTTACTCCGTACAAATCAATTAAGTAACTTTTCATAGGTAGTAAAATGCCTTTTTGATTGCTTCATCCAGTAGAGCTCTCACTCATTGAAGGTATCAGCACAGAACATCTTGTTCGTTCCTTTGATGTATAGGGTGTTCAGAACTAGGACCGCTGGTGTGAGGGCTGCTGAGCCCTTTTCAGGCTCCTCATTCACCTATGGCTATAGGAAACTGTAGTATGTACAGTGGCCATACTCTGGTAAAAATTGTCTTGGCAGCCAGGTTAAACCAGCTTGAGGGTAAATGACAGGTCTAAAACCTGTCAGGAGGTTAGGACAATTGATATCTACTCCAAAGCACATGAAGACTCTTCCCGTTAGAATGGGCAGATGAAAACAGTTTGTTTCAACAGTCATGAAGGTGGATAAGTATGAACTAGGGGTGCTTACAGGTTGATCAGACATCAGAAATGCCAAGGTCATCCACTGTATCCTGGGCCATCTCTAGCAGTCTTGACTTTTGTTCTGCAACTGGACTTTGATGACTCAGGAAGAGAGAGTAAGGCTGATGACTTTGTGCAATTCTACTTCATTTAAATCCATTTCACAAGTAAGTCAAGACATCACTTGTAAAATCATTGGTCCTCTTAGAAAACAAAGGATGAACAACAGGTAGAGTGAAGTGGTTGATTTGAGTGACTCACTCTTGCATTTATTTTCTTTACACTGAAAATATGGACCTTCATATAGATAGTGCGAACAACTGAAAAACATCTACAACTTTCATCCCCTAAACGTAATTGTTATATTCTAACATAGATAACACGTCAGGCTTTACTTTTCACTTCCAATGGGGTACGTAGAATATTTTCAATATTTAAGATCTTGAACAGCAGGAATTATACTTGGCAGTATATATCCAAGTCACTGGACCTGTACTTGGTCATAAAACATATTGGATCAACTGGTGAGATCAAAAATTGTGACAGCCATTCATATTGCAGAAGCACTATAAATTATCAGCTTCTCATTATTGACTATTTATTATTTCTGTAGTATCTAATCCTTCTTCTCCAACTTCCACCCAGCTCACTAAGCAATACTTATGCAGTGAAATTTGAACTACTTTTGCAGAATGTTTTTTTATACTACTCATGTATCTAACTAGGTTCCTACTTGCAGGTGCCTAGGACCCTAATTTATTTTTCCTCAAATATGAATTTCTCGGGCTTGTCAGTCAACTGTGGTCAGTGGATATAGTTCTCTTGCCTGTGTTCTTGGTGGAGTAGGGGAAGAGATATGGATTCCTGTGAATTCCATGAAGAAGCCTGATTAACTGTTTGTATGGGGAAAAGAGGTAAAACACTTCTTCACTAGACTTCAACCCTACAGGGAGTAGAAGAGGAAAGAGGAATTAGATGCTAATGCTTAAGAGATCATGGTTTCTATCTAACCTAGGTGACATGGGGAGTAGGGTTAGGATTGTGTTTATGTAATACTCTGTAAAAGTCAGAATTCTTTTGGTGATATTCATTCATTCATTAATTCAGTTTTTGTTTCCTATATATTTACCGAATGCCTATTAAATACAGTGCTTAATTTGGTGCTGTAGATCAGGGGTAGGCAAACTCTGGCCCTTAGGACAATTGCACTCTGTTGTCTGTTTTTTCATGGCTCAAAGGATAATAATGGTTTTTATGTTGAAAATGAATTGTACCAAGGGCCATAGTTTTCCCACCTCTATATCAGTTCATGAAAAAACAAATAGATCCTAAAGATAATGCTTTGTTTCCAGTAATACAGTAGGGAAAATAAGATATACTCATCCTAGCAGTTCTTCAAGACCCAGTTCTAATCCTCTCTCATTAGAGTGGCCTTCAAAAACTATTCTAGCACACAAATATATCTTTTCCTTTTCTGAATTCCTATGGTGTTTACTGGCTATGCCACTCATTTGGCCCTGTCTCAAGGATTGCCATGAGGGATTTCTCATATTTTTGTACTGAACTCTCATTTATCTCTTGTATTATCACTTTACTTTTCATATGTTTCTGTTTTTTCTTCCAAATCTGGAATATATATATTCCTTGAAGGCAAAGAATATAGCTTAAAGCTTTCTTATATCTCTGATAGTACCTAACAAAGTGTCATACATTAGATTTATACAGTTCTTTAAGCTTTATAAATTGCTGTAATTGTGGCATTCATGTGAAATAATGTAAAACTTATCCTTATTTTATAACCATGATTAGAACTGTTGCCTAGGCCTCTTTTCCTTACTCTCCATTTTATTCCTCCCTGTGGAACTTCCTTTAGTCTCTCAAATCAGGCCATATGACATAGGTACTGCTATTTCATTTCCAGGCCTCAAAGAATGGTCTTTTCATGATTTTCTAGTTGTCTAAATAGTCTTATACTAGTAGAATGTAAGTGCTTTGAGAACAAAGACTGGGACTCTTGTTTCTGGTCATTGTGTGATCAGTGTCTAACACAGAGTAGGTGCTTAATAAACATTTTTTGAATTGACTCTAACTGAATATTCATTTGAGGTTTGTATGCACATATATTCGTAATCATCATATTTAATTCTTCTCTCCCCCAAAAGGATACTTGTACAGGTATAATTGCTTTTCATTTGTTTTTTTAGTTGTGTCCATCTCTTTGTAATCTCATTTGGTCAGAACTCATTTGGGGGTTTTCATGGCAAAAATACTGGAATGCCTTGCCATTTCCTTCTCCAGCTCATTTTACAGATCAGGAACTGAGGCAAGTTGGGTTAAGTAACTGCTCAAGATCACCCTGACAGTAAGTGTTTGAGACCAGAAATGAACTCAGGAAAATAAGTTTTCTTGACTCTAGGCTATGAGTCTAGACTCTATCTACTGTGCCATCTAGCTGCCTCATAGGTATAATTCCTGGTATTTATTTTCCTATCTATCTATCTATCTATCTATCTATCTATCTATCTATCTATCTATCTATCTATCTATCTATCTAAACTTACATTGTTTTCTCCTTTCATCCTATTCTACACTGCACCACATATTTGAACACATATTCCTGTTTTTAATTGGTCTCAGAATATTTTATATATATAGGATGCTGTGCCCTTTTTTGAGGGTGTGAGCTCTTTCAAACCTTAGAACCAAAAAGACCTAGATTATCATCTTGGTTCTATCACCTGCCAGCTGTGTGATGCTAAGCAAATCATCTAACTCCTCTGGGTCTCACTTTCCTTATCCCCAAACTGGAGATAATTGTACTTTCCCTGCATCCTTGTAAGGATTTCTCATACCATATAGTTTAGTAACCATGGTAATATGCTCAGAGTTAGTTGAAACTGGATCAATACCTGATGAATTGACTTTAATTGTTCAAAGAAAGGACTGTTTCCTAAAGGACTTCTTAGTTGTTAGTGGACACTGAATCATTCTTTATTTTTTTTTAAAGGAACCTGGTACTTTTGGTTGTTTGGAACTTTTATGAAGACCTCCCACACCAGTAGAGAGAAGGCTACCCATTTTTTTTAAAGATCATTGAGGACAAGGTCCTTGAGCACCAGAAGTCTTTGTAGGGGTTGCTTGCTCATATAGCCAATACGGTAGTTGATCCACTTTGGAAAACTAGGCCCTCCCATGTATGATGCCCTCACTCCTTGAGCCCATCAAATATATTTTGGGTGGAAGGGCATTTTGATTCTCCTGAATCCTGGATCCCTAGTCCTCTATACAGAGCTGCTTTCAATTATCTAGCTCCAGTCCCACTGCAAAATGATAATTGGATTACTGTAGAGTTTTTTCCCCACAGCCATTTAACACCTAATGGGGCCATCGCTATAAATTATATGTCCCTCAGCAATTTTCATACCCTAACACACTTTGAAACAATTTGCTCTTAGTTGTTTACTCTTACAAATTTGTGTTGCTTTAGCTGAAATCAGTGGAATCAGTCTCTCAAAGAGGCAAATAATTGATTCTTTTAAGAGATCTAAGCTCATACTTTGTTTTTTCAGCCTAAGTTGTAGCTTCAATAAACTTTATGACCAATCTGAGATAATTGTTTTCTCTTTTCTGATTTCTAGTCCTTAAAAACAACAATATATTTCCCATGTGCCTTTTCTAACCTGTCTTCTTCTCTAGCTTTGAATCTATCCTATCAGCATCAACTTGAAAGCATCAGTTTCAGTTCAAATAAAAAAATACATTAAGCAACTACTATGTGCTGAGTATTGTGCTAAGTATTGATTCTATATGTACAGAAAGGGAAAAGGAAGGAGGGGAATGAAAGGGAGGGAAAGGAAGGGAAGGGAAAAGAAGGGGAGAAAAGAAAGGAAATGGGATTAAAGGGAGGAAAGGAAAGCAACAGAAGAAAAGTCCTTGCCCTCAAGGACCTTACATTCTGTTGTCCTTCCATAAGTTTCTTGCCTTGCTCTCATTTCTTTCCCCAGTTTTTCCCCTACCACTTTTATTTGATTTTTAAAATAATTTTTTTAGCCTTTCCAGGAATTCTTGTTGAACTTGTGTCTAATTCGTATTTCCTCCACTTTGAGGACTTGCTTGTAGCTATTTTGATAGGTCTTTCAGGTTTTGTCTTGATCTTCCCTGTTGTTTTTATGGTCAGGTTCTCTTTTATGGTTTGCTCATTTTCTAGCCTATTTCTTAACTTTGAACTTCATCTTAAAGTTGGGCTCTATCCTGGGATGGGGCTAAGGGGCACTGTCCCAAGCTTCAGGTTTTTTTTTCCCCCACTGTTTTCAGAGACAGTTGTGAGTGTTTGGAAGTTTTCAATGCTTCTACAGTAGTGTCATCCAGGGACAGGTGTGGTCACTGCTCTACTGATCTCTGCTCTGGTCCTTAGCCAGGAAGAGCTCCTGATCTTTTTCAGCCACAAGTGATACAGTATACTGTTCAGGGGCCCTGCTCCCTTGGGACTGCAAGCACTCCTCTCTGACCTGGAACTGTGACCCAGAAGTGGGTATAGTCAATGAAGTTGCCAAATGGTGCCCTGTCCTAGCACAGGGATCTCCTTTAATTTCTTTCTGACCAGTTGCCTGGTCCCTTTATCATCTCTGGTTTAAGAACTACTGAAGCTACTGCGACTGGTGCTGTCACTGTCTCCAAGGCCCATAGTTGGTGTTGTCACCACATGGACTCCAGACCCGCTCTCACCTAGGTGTCATAGATCTCTCTTCCCAACTTTCTAAGTTGTTTTGGGCCAGAACTTTTGTTGGCTCTGCTGTTTCAAAATTTGATTTGAATTGTCATTGTTGTTTTTAAATTTCCTTGGAGGGGAATGTTGTGTGAGCTTGGCTGCTTCCTCTACTCCACCATCTTGGCTCTGCGCCCTGGAAGTTCTGAGCTTACATTCTATTTCTTCTTCTTTTTGAAAAACCAAAGAACATGAATTTATTCAGGGAATTGATACAAATATATAACAAGAACCATATTTCTAATAAATAAATGGTCAAAAGACATGAACAATTTTCAAATTAAGAATTATCACTATCTAAAATTATCTAAATTATCACTATCTAAATCACTAGTAGTAGGATAAGTGAAAAAAAAAGTCTGAGGTTTTACTTCATGCCCTATAAATTAACAAAGATAACATTCTCTCCCAAAAGGGGGAAGAGTTAGTATTGAAGGGACTGTGAAAAGACAGACATATAGGTACACTGTTGTACACTTTGGATAACCATCCAGAATTTTGTAAGAGAAGTCATAAATTATCTATACTTTTTTAATAAATTACTTATTTTATTCTGAACTTAAGAAATAAAACAAGCATTTCCACAACGTAGTAGAATAGAAAAAAGATGACTGTACATGAAACTACAAATCTATTATATACAATTTGTTATTTCTTTTAAATATAGTATAAGTTATCTGTAATTTTCTTTTATTTTCATTTTCTCCCACTCTCACCGTAGAGATCTTTACCGTTAGACAAATGTATGCGTGTGTGCACGTAAAAGCATTCTACACATCTATTTATCAGTTTTTATCAGTTCTTTGAATTTAGATAGCATCTTTCTTCATATGTCCTTTGTAGTTCATTTGTAGTGAAAACTACTTAGTCACTCAAAGTTGTTCTTAAAACAATGTTGTTATTACAATATACAGCATTCTCTTGGTTCTACTTGTTTCTCTCTTTATTATGTCGTGCAAGTCTAGCTATGTTATTCTAAGATCATCAAGCTCATCATTTCTTATAATACAGTACTATTCTATCACAATCATATACCACAACTTGTTCAGTCATTCCCTAGTTGATGGACATTCACAAAATTTCCAGTTCTTTGCCATCACAAAAAGAGCTGCTATGAATATTTTAGAACATATAGGATCTTTTCCTTTTTCTCTAATCATCTTGGGAAGCAGAGCTGGTAGTGGTAGGGCTGGGTAAAAGGGTAGAAGGCAGGCAGTTTAATAACTATTTGGTCATAAATCCACAATTTGGATTGCTCTCCAAAATGATTGGATCAGTTATTATTTCATTTCTTCCTAAAAGATATTTTGAGTACACAGGATCCTAGAGCTGAAGCCCTGAGATGCCAGACAACTCATCTCTCTGTCTTCAGGCTGAACTGTAGCTCTATCACTGCCCCTGAAATATGGTCTTTCTTCTTGTTAAGAGAGTTACTTACTAAGAAAGTTTCCAAGAATCTAGATAATGCACTCCATTAACTCACAAACTCATAAAATGTCAGAGTTGGAAGGAACCATCTGGTACAGTAGTCTATAGTACATATATAAGAGGCAGCATGATACAATATAGAATATGCTGGATTTGGAATCAGAAGACCTGAGTTTGAATCGTGAATCTATTACTAACTGGATACGCAACCACAGTCAAATCACTGTACCTATCTTGGTCTCAATTTCCTTATATGTAAAATGATGGGAAGGGAAATTGTATTGGATGGCCTCTAAGGTCCCGTCCAGTATCCTAGGAAAAAATGAGGTAATGAAACAGAAAGAAGTGACATCAAGAAGGTCACATATCTAACTAGTGGCAGAGGCATGAATAGTCTTTTGATTTGAATCCTATTGTTTCGTCAACAACGCCATGATTTTTCTTGATTTTTCCTATTTTCCCTTATTCTCTTATTTTTGAATCAGAAAGATTCTATAGCTGTGCACCTACATGCTGACAAAGGGAATGACATCTGTTGACCCATAAATACAGAAATCATAGCTGATCATCTGAGTCACCCAAATAATTTTTCTAAGACATACCCTCAGACTGCTCTATACTGGATGAATGTATCTTTCACAGGCTGTCCTCCATTCCTAGAGTCCTCTTGGTCATCACTTTTGGCTTGTGGAATCCTTTTGAGACTTGCCCATGTCACATATCTAGTGTCAGAGGTGGGATGTGAACCCCAGTCTTCCTAACTCCAACTCCAATATATTAACTTCAGTCCACCTTCCCTGATTCATTGGAATGCAGAGTTGGATTAGGAAAGGACTTCAGAGGTCGTAGCCTCTACTTCCTTCATTTTTTTATAAAAGAAGTGGAAACTACAGCTTAGGGACATCATGTGATTTACCCAATAGCATATAGAAATGAAATAGCAGTATTAGGATTTGAACTCACCTCCTTTGCTCCCAAAACTAGTACTCTCTCTACTGTACCATTTTGCCTCCCTGTTTCTATAGTTTCCCTGAACACTTTTGAGTGACCTCTAAGACAGTAACTTCTAGCAAACCTTCATTTTGTTTGGCATGACATCTCCTAGGCCTCCCTGAAAGACAGAAGTCTGTGTAATAGTCATTTTGTCTCGGTGGTCAAGATAAGCTTACTTTTATCTAGACTTAGTTCTTAATGTCCTAATTTATACCTAAGTCCACAAATAATAGAAATTCTTTTCAAATATTCTCTCCTCCTGCTAAAATATTTGTTTTCCTGTGCCACTTTCTTTACTTTATGTCAACCAGCTATCTAGGCTCCAGACTTGATTAGCAGATAGAAAGCCTTCCTTAATAATGACTGTTAATTTTCCTTTTCTAAAAGAATAGACATTTGAATACATACATCTGTTCATTTATCAGAGCTCCAAGGAGGTGTCCAGGAGTTCTATGTGTGGGACATGAATAATTTTGTGAAAACGTGGGTGCTGATTGTATGATGCATCCACCCAGATTTATAAAACAAAGTAAATGATTACCATCAATTACAATAACATCATTTGACAAGCCCACAATTAATCTGCGGCTTTTCAGATAACTGTTGTTGCATATTGCCAGAGAAAATGCCAGGCATTAATTGACTCATCTCTATCAGCAGTGATAGATGGTACAGATGGTAATTCGATTATTCATCTTCAACAACGTAAATAAACTTGCTGGAAATCATTCTTCAGGTTTCCCTCAAAGGATTCTCCAACACACACCAACAAAACATGAATATGTTCAAGCATGAGAAATAATGGGATTTTAGTTAATGTAAAGGTTCGCATCTGCCCAGGAAACTCCAGAAATACATCAGGTTCTATGCACAAAATGTAAAGAATAGGAGTTCTTAACATGGTTCCTGTGCTGTCAGATGGACCACGAACTTGAATGGGAAATAAATTACATTTTAATTTCAATATAATTGGTTTCCTTTGCGATCTTATATATTTCATTTTATACATTCACGAACATTATTTTGAGTAGGGGTCATAGGCTACACCAGCATGCCAAAGCAGGGTCTAGGTCACATACACAGTAAAAGGTTAAGCAAGACCCTGGAAAATAGCTTAAACATGGAAAGTATCTTGTGGATCACTGAATCTAACTCAGTATGATGAGGCAGAAAGATCATTGAGTTTTGACTCAGTGAACCTGGGTTCCAGTCACTTCTCTTTTATCTGCTTCACTTGTGGCCTTAGAAAAAATCACTTGTCCTCTCTGGGTCTCAGGTTTTTTGTCTATAAAATGAAGGATTCCCTCCAAGGTCCACATCTAGCTCCAAATTAATAAGCCTTACAATTTTTACTTTTACAGATAGAGCAAGTGGGACTCTGATATAGTAAAGTGATGTACCCAAGGTCACACAGTAAGTTCATGACAGAGCCAGAATTAGGTGCTACTTCTCCTGGTTTGGATTCCACCACTTTCCCCACTACATTAGACTGTTCTCTTAGAGTCCTGCATGATGTTCTGCATAATAATCAGACAAGACTCCTCCTTGATTAAGATATTCTCATAGTCTAGTTTCTTTTCCAGGCCACTAAGGTACCCTTCTTTAGTCCAGTAAAGCTTTATTAATTCATACTTCACTCATTTGAATTTTGAGACAATTTAGACAGTGACCAGACTTGTTTGCTTTAATAATTTCATTCTCCATTTGGGAGTATAAGTTAATCATATAAACCAGACTACTCAATATACCAGAATTTAAATTCTCAGTAGAAGAGCTTGTTTTTAGGTACCCCCCAGTACCTTAGAAATCATTTGCATACTCCTGGCAAGCTAGTTATAAATCATACTTATTTATTCATTAAAAAGCAGGCAATCTATAAGGATTTCTACGAGGCTATGTGCTAGCCTTCTTGAAAGCAATATGAACTTGAAAGTAATAAAACTATGTTTCTTAATATAGACACACACACATACATGGAAGAAATCCCCAAAGCTTTAGTGCAGTTCTTAAACTTTAGTAGCTTAAAACTTTTGCTAAGATTTTTGGAACACTGTATATAACTAGACAGAGACAGACAGACAGACAGACAGACAGATAGATAGATAGATAGATAGATGGGTAGATAAATAAAGGACAAATAGGATGCAAAGTGCACTATATTAGGCAGGAATTTTATTTTACAATTAATTTGAGATTTTACTCTGTTTCCCAAGTACCTACCCCCAACCCCAAACTACCATGTCTCAAAAGCCTTAGTGCATTTGAAGTTATGAAACTTTTGATAACTTCCAATGGACTAAGACTTTTGGGATACCCAGTCTATTGATCTCCACTGTGGGATCAGATTATAGACACTGGGACATAGGTTCATTTCTCAATAACCATCACTTTTATTAAATCCTACAGCATGAGGGGGGTCTCATCAATAAGAGGCGCAGTCACTCACAAAGTAATATAAATAAACCAACTATCCTCTTTCCCCCCCCACCAGAAAAAGAAACCAGGAACAGAAAACAACCAAAGTGGATGAAGAATGAACATTTCTATATGGTGCCCATTTCAGTATAAATATCATGGATAGGCACTGCAGATATCTCAGGAGGAGATCAGATTGGATCATACTTGAGAAATTACACAGAAGCCTAGATGATCTGAAATTACTCCCTGCTGTTAAAGCCTATCTTTTCAACATCAAATTTGTCCTCTTTATGCTTTGCTGCTATAAATCATGATCTCATAAGAATAAAAAATGTAGAAGCCTTGAAAAGCAATGAAGATATTTATGGTGGGGCTAAGTTGGCTAGCACATAACTATTATGAAAGAAACAGCATAGAAGATTATCAAATTCATGTGTGATTAGAACAGGAGATGGGCCAATCATGTAGTGAAAGTGAGGGATAGCAGTTTAAATAATTTAGAGAGAGAAAAATGTAGAGACAGAAGAGAACCCAGAGTATCGCCTTGGGGGCAAATCAACAGTTAGACAGTATGATATGGATGATGAGCTGGCAAAGGAGTCTAAGGAGGAGTGGTAAACCAAGGAAGAAAAGGACTGGGAGAGAATAATGTCACAGAGAGAAGAGAGTATTTAGGAGCAGAAAGTGATTAACAGGTCAAAAGGCAGCAGACAGATCAGGAAGGTCAAGGACTAAGAGAAGAACATCAGATGTGGTCATTTAGAGATCACTGGTAGCATTGCAGAGAGCAGTTTCAACTGAGTAATGAGGTTGGGCGTCAAATTGCAAAACATTAAGGAATGAATAAGAAGAGAAAAAGTAGAGACGGTGAGTCTAGGCTGCTTTTCTGGGATGAGTTTGATAGAGAAAAGGAGCAAAAAATATAAGACAATGACAGAGAGAAAGAAAGAGAGAGAGAGAGAGAGAGAGAGAGAGAGAGAGAGAGAGAGAGAGAGAGAGAGAGAGAGAGAGAGAGATTCTAGGGAGGATTTTTAAGGATAGGAGAGACTTTGGCATATTTGAAGACAGTAAGGAAGAAACCAATAGGTTGGGAGGGATTGGAGATAGAGAGGGAGGACATACGAGACAATAATATGAATAGGGATGGGATCGAGGGCACATGTAGAGGGATTGCTTTTGGGGAGAAGAGCCATCTTATTGCCAAAGACTTGAAGAAAGGAGAAATACGTAGACAATATTGACATGAAGAAAAAGGGACAAGAGAGATTGGATGGTGTAGGCTGTAACAATACAAAATGCTCTTACAAATATTATCAAGGAGTGATAAAGCTATTAGCTAAAAACTCAAAAATAGAAATTAGTATCTGTACCATTTATAAAAGAACTTTGACTAGATGATCACTTTTGAGTTTAATGGAAAGAGAAATGGGCTTAATTGGTGACCTGCTTAGCAAAGATCACCCCACAAATGATCTTAGCTTAACAAATTCTAGTTAGCTTTCCCTAGGGTCACACAAGGCCACCCATCATTTACAGGAACACACTTATGACGCAGCTGTTCTATAGGAGATCAGTCATACAATTTTTCCATTTGGAAGTTATTTGACATGCATAAAAACTGGGTCCCATGATATACATATGACAGGTGGGGTGTTTTTTTGAGTGTAGACTATGATATATATGTATATATGTGTCTATATGTGCATGTATATATTCATATATATATATATTCATCAGTTATAGAGGAGGGTATTATAAGGAGGTATAGTGTAGAAGTGAGGAATTATGGTTCAAATACAATTCCCTGAGAAACTCCTTGAGGATGGGAATCATCATCTTCTAGTTAGCAAAAGTCAAGCTACAAAAATTCTCCCTCAGTACCTGGAGCATCCTCAGTCATATCAAATTATAAGAGATGAACTGGAGTCACTAGTGTCCATTAGAAACACTTCAGGAACCTTTCCTTTGCATGTATTTGTTACCTCCACCACTTGGTATCCCTGGATGCTCCTTGAATATGGTAGATACCAATTCTTGTCAGTGACAATTAGATGAAATTTCCTCTCTCCTTGGAAAGAGCACTGCTTACATCAACAATTTCAGTTAGTTCACATACCTCCCCAGAGAAAGCTTGTCCGTTGAGTAGATGCTCTGACCCCTGGCTATCCTCACTTCCAAAGTGTAACCGAATCTCTTCCAGGCGATGACTATATGTCATGGGTCCTCCAGATATATTGACCAAATGCTCCTTGTCAAGTCGGAGGGATACATGCCTCCCTGTGTTGTACATGGTCCCGCTGACCTAAAAAACAATCCATGAAAGAATAAATGTAAAGACTTTTTCTTTCCCATTCCTATTTTCATAAAATTATTATAAAACTTCTTAACAGATTTGGAGTAATACATCTCAAAAAAAGGTGTGAAATAATTTACACATGATCCTGGGGCCTGAATTTTGAATAACTTCTTCTTTATTTACTGAATATGAATTCCATACTTGTAGGTGGTGAGCTACTTTCTTTAATGGATTTGAAGCTTTAGCCCTTAAAGAAGATTTAATGAATGCTCAATTAATCAAGCATCTCTATGTGCAGAGCACATTGCTGGGCACTAGGAATACAGTGTTCAAAACAGATCTTGCTTTCAAAGAGTTTGCAATCCAGTGATGGAGAGGAGGAAATTAAAAAAAAAATACAAATGCCTGCATGGAAAGAAAGGTCCAAGCAAAGCCCTGTGAGAAATTTTAGGAGGAAGAGATCACTTCTATATTGGGAAGGAAAAGGGAGAAGGTTGTATTCATGAGGGAAATAGGATTTGAATTGGATCTGGAAGGAAAGGAAGGATTTAAAAATATCATTGACATCTTTTTTTAAACATCATCTTTTTCTCCAAAAATATCCCTTCCCCTCCCCAACACAAATCATCCCTCTTAATAGAGACTAAAAAAAGAGAAAAGAGCAGTTTTGTAAAACTAACTAAGAAACTGGGCAACCCCGAGTGGTACAGGTCATGCATATAATCCTCATCTCTAATAAAGTAGGGAAAGAGGTGTATTTTGTCAACTCGTATCTGGGGCCAAGTTTAGTAATTTGTAATTAAACAGAATTCAGTTTCATTTGTTGATGCTGTTTAGAAAAGATTTCAACAAGCACAGCGGCAGAGGGGTTGGGCTTAAAGAAAAGGCAGATTTTCAGCAGATAGCAATAGGAATATTTTGCAAGTATGGCTTCTGTATCAGCAAGATAAGAAACACCACTGCCTCTAAAATACTGCAAATGAGTAACATACAGAGAGCAATGGAGAGGAAAATGGTGGATATGAGCAGGCTACAACCAACAAGGACAGGGGTAAAGGTCATCATCAGATAATTATATGATAGAAAGAGAAGATGAATTGAGTGAATGCTACGAATGGGGTAAGACAGGTAGACAACCAGAGTGCTTCATTAGTACATTTGTGATCTTAGGAAAAACAAAGAAGGCCTTTAGCACCTTAGGTGGACCCACTTTGTGGTCAAAACTTTCAGAAAGAAAAACCAAGAGTTAAGCTAGATGACATGGATGAGTTTGAGCTGTTGGTTTACTTGTACCATCTGCTTCTTCTGCTCTTACCTATAGGCTGCTGAATGGAGCTGGAGAAAGTCATAGCACTGTGCTAATTGGGTATATTATAGATTGATGTTATCCAATTGGGCACTCACTACAGAAAGGCAGTTTAAAAAAAATTTCTCCATATTGATTATCTTACTCCTCACAGAAACTATTCCAAACCTTCTTATCCTTCTTTACCTATCTGGTGCATTTAACATTGATAACCACCCTCTCCTCCCGGACACTCTCTCTTCCCTGAATTTTTGTGGTATTACTCTCTCTTAGTTCTCCAGCTGCATAACTGCTCCTCAGTCTCCTTTGCTGGCTCATAATCTATCTCATTCCTTTATTACCATGGATTTTCCTCAAGGTTCTATCCAGGTTTTCTTCTCTTCCCTTTCTAGCTCTTCCTCAGTAATCCAATCCATATCTATAGGTTTAATTACTATCTTTCTCCACGGAACTCAAAAATCTATATATCCAGTCCTAGGGTCTTTCCTGAATTTCAGTCCTGTAGCATTCATTACCTATTGGCAATTTTAAAGTAAATATCCTAAACACATCTGAAACTCATTATTTCAAAAGGGAAACCATTTTGCTTTTCTACCCCAAAAGAGGGTAGTTAAAGATTTTAGAGAGAGATGAAATTCTCTGGAGAAGGCAGGAGGTCATGAGATCAAGAGCATGTTAAGCAGGCTTGTCTTTGTTAAGGAGAAGAGCTATCTCATTATCCAAGACTGGGGGAAAGAAGTTCACATTAGGGGATAATATCAAGAGAAGATGCATTTATATGACTTATAAAACATATTTTCTATGAGACCTGAATAATACCAACATTGAATTAAGGAACAGAAAGTGAAGGCACCTTTCAACTTGAGCATTAATAATTTATTGTTTCATCTTATCCAAACTTAGCTCCTTTCTCCCTTCTTTTCTTCCTAGGAGAACTCCCATTCTCACTTTCTGGACTTCCACAAAATGCCTCTGCTTCAATCTCACCCTGAAACTTCCCTCCATTCCTGGGGCCACCTTTCCCTTATGCAGTAATCCTTATGACATTCTTAACTCTGAACATCTGTCCACTGTGTTGTCATTCAGTCATTTCAGTCACGCCTGACTTTTTGTGACCTCATTTAAGGTTTTCTTGGCAGAGATACTAGAACGGTTTGCCATTTTCTTCACTAGCTCATTTTATGAATGAGTAAACTGAGGCAAACAGAGTAAAGCGACTTGCCTTAGGTCACACAACCAGTAAGTATCTGAAGCCAGATTTGAACTCACAAAGCTGTATCCTCCTGACTTCAGGCCAGGCACTGTATCTACTGTTCCAGCTGAGTGTCCACTCTGCTGTACCAGTTCCCTTATTTCACTGGTGAGTTCCTTTATTTGGAACTAGCCAAACTCTATTCCTCTCCCAGCTGCCTTCTGTCTTTGTGGACTTTAGCATCATGCTACAATTTAGATACTTTCTCTTCTCTATCCCCCATACCCCAGGCTTTTTGTCTTATGTTTTTACTGTAAATGTATCCCCAGCACTTAGCACAATGCCTGAACATAGTAAAACCTTAATAAATGGTTATTGCCTTATCCTAACTTGCCTAGGTGAAAATCATGGAAGGAGACATATGACTATCTTAAAATCCTAGGTGGGAAAATCCCAAGTGATATCTAAATGTGATTTAGGTGCCCGATGATCTAGCACTCCTCCCTCTTAGCTGTCTCCCTCCTTCTCCTCCTACTTCCACTTGCCCACTCCCACAATAGGTTTGTGCATGCTCAAAGGATCAGTTAATGAATAGGTATTTACTGATCCTCTCCTATGTGCTAGGTGCTGCAAGTGACAGAAAGTAGTAGAAGACATAGTCCTTGTATAACAGGTATTGGATGTATTCCCAGATCATTTAATATGTAGGTATCCACATGTTAGGGAAGCACAGAATATCTTCTCCCAGAAGCAGGTTCCTGCCACCCCACAATGGAGGTTTCTATCTCAGAAGTACAAAGGGACTTTAATGCCTGACCAGATCATCAGACAGAGGCATCCATGCAGTAGGAGAATACAGTATGTCTTCTGCCAGAGGCAGGTCCTCAGTACCTCCCATATAGGTTTTCTAGGCATTTATCAAAGCCCTGTTATACTTGTCCTCAAGGAACAGACAGTCTAAAGCAAAGTTTTCCTAAGAAGTTCAACCATAACTGGGGGAAGGGGGAGACAGAGTAAAGAACTGGAGAACAGTTGAATAAACCCTACGGAGAATCATCAACTTTTGGAGCTGGAAGAAGCCCTAAGAAACTGACTTTTTCTTCTTTAATAATATGTTCCATGTTAGCATTGTCATAAGGGAGAAGATTTATAACCTTAGTTTCTTCAAAGCCTTCTGTTTCTGGCACTCAATTGAGTTTTTATGGTTTGTGGTGAATGATCAAATACATTTGCATACATTTGACGCACAGAAAATCCAGAAGCAATGATGTGGGTGGGGGAAGGAGAGGGAGAGGGAGAAGGAAAGAAGGACAGGGAGAGAGAGAGATAGAGAGACAGAGAGAGAAGGGGGGGAGAGAGGGGGGAGAGACAGAGAGACAGAGAGAGGCAGAGAGAGAGACAGAGAGAGAGACAGAGAGATACATATAGAGAGACAGAGAGACACACACAGACAGAGAGACACAGAGACACACACACACACACACAGAGAGAGAGAGAGAGAGAGAAAGAGAGAGCTCTTTGAATCAGCCTAGAGAGGCTAACTAAAGAGATGGATTTTGGTGTGTAAAAGGAAGTCTCTGAAATTTAGGAACTTGTATTTTTTTATGTATGGTACAGGTTCAACAAAGTAGATCCATTTAGGAAAAACATGTGCCTGTGTCTCAAATGTTTCTACATCTCACCCTCTCTTCCCAGTTCTGTCCATGGTAGATGGAGTGGAATGGGACAATGAATGATGGTCTCCAATTTTCATGTGGCAACACTGAAGTACAGCAAATGGAGAATTGACATGTTTGGGGTTAATCTCAGTGGTAGGCAAACTACTGCCCAAGAGTCAAATCCGACCCACCACCTACTGGATTTGGCCCATAGGCTATAGTTTGTTGACCTCTGGTCTATCCAATTACTTGTTCACTAACCCTAAAATGAGCTTACTCTTGAATTGTAAATGATGGATGACCCTTGTGCCATGGTTGTGGTTTTGCCTTGTTTGTATGTTCTGTACCTATTGACCCTTATAACTGGAAGCTAGGTGGCACAGTGGATAGAACTTTGGTTCTGGAGTCCAAAAAACCTAAGTACAAATTCACCCTCAGACCTTTAGTAACTGTGAGAAGCCCCCCATCCCCGACAAGTCACTCAACCCTTCTCAGCCTCAGTTTTCACATCTGTAAAATGGAAAAAATAATAGCACCTACCTCACAGGGCTGTTGTGGAGATCAAATTAGATAACATGAAAAGTAACAGTTTTCAAATAATATATAAATGCTAATTATTATTGCTATTGCTATCATCATCATCACTCATTCTCTTTTTGAGTATAAGCTCACAGAGGAAAAGCTTGGTCTACTTAGCTTTCTCTAATGTGTACCAAACTCTATCTATTCACTATCCCCAGAATACCAAAAGTATAATCCCTGCTCACTGCTTTTTCTCACCATACTTATAGGGTCAGAGGATTTAGAGTTATAAAGGAGTCCTAGAGGTAACAACTACCTCATGGGGTTGTTGTGAGAATGAAATGAGATCATATGTGTAAAGCACTGAGCACAGCACCTGACACATAGCAAGCGCTTAGTTAATACTGGTTCCTTCCTCCTCCCCTTTAGAGGTCATCTAGTTCTCATTTTTCCTTTGAGGAAACTGAGGTTGAGAAGGTTGAGTGCCTTGCATAGATTGCACATGTTATAGAAGTTGGATCTGGAATTAATGCTCTTTCAACTGCAGTAAACCTGATTGCTTCCCTACTTGGGATGCTATCTCCACTGTTCTCTACCTATCTGATTTTTGACAATTTTCCAGCACCAGCTCATAGTTCCACCTGTTCCAAGAGGCCTTCCCTAACCACTTCATTTCTTTCTTACCGCTGAGTGCTTAAAGTCTGAGGGAACTTGGTGCTTGTACTGTCCTGCATTGTGAGTGACCTTTTTATTTGTTCATATCTTATTTTTTTCCAAAGAGACTATAAATTCCTTTAGGTCAAAGGCCTGATTTTAGTTTCCTTTGTTTTTCCTATAGTCACAGTGTCCAACTCTTTGTGATCCCATTTTGGGTTTTCTTGGCAAAGATACTGGAGAGATTTTCCATTTCCTTCTCCAGCTCATTTTACAGAAGAGAAAACTGAGACAAACAGGGTCAAGCACCTTGCCCAGGGTCACACATCTAGTAAGTATCTGAGGCTGGATTTGAACTCAGGAAGGCAAGTCTTCTTGATTCCAAGCCCAGTGCTCTATCCACTGTACCACACAGTTACCTCTTGCACTTGCCTTGGGAGTCATAGTGACTTATGCTGTATTATATTTATATTCATTTCATTAAACATTTTCCAGTTATATTGTAATCTGGGTCAGGTTGCACTGGGGAGTTTTGCAGATCAGTGAGTTTGACAGTACCAAATCGCATGGCTATCACATAGTAGGTATTCAATAAATATTTGCCTAGTGGCAAGTTGATGATTAGGGTCAGGTGACAGTGTTAGGGCTGTGATTACAAGCCAGTTGCCCTCAGTTACTAAGAGTCCACTGAAATATCCTGTTGCCTAAACAATAAAAACCAATGCTGACCATATGATGGATGACACCTCTGTATCTTGAAGACGATATCCCGAAGCACTTCAGATGCAACAAGCAGCTCCTGAAATTTTGAAGATGGGAAACAACAGAGGAAAGGATACTGAAGGAAACCCCAAGATGGTCTTGCTCAGTGCTTCTCCATCTGTCAATCTGACCCCACGGCTCCTTATCTCTTAACTTGTTGCTGACATGAAAGGAACTGGCAGAATGAGAAAGCAATGGGGAGGACAGCCTTACTTTTGCCATTTGACTTGTGCTGCTTAACAATTAAAGATGGTCCTCCCTGAACCTCCCCTGAAACTGAAATAACATTAATTTGTATTAATCAGAAAAAGACGTGCAGCCAGGGTATGCTTTGTTGCACTTTAATTTAAAAGTAGAGGCTTGACAACATTATGTATGATATCTAGCCGTACATCTGCACTGTAGTAATTAACATTGCTGCAGTGTCATTTTATCTGTAATGCTAATTACTGTGTTTCAAATGAACTACTTTGCTGCACAGCATGTTGGGAAAAGGGGCATTGTTCAGGCTCAGAGAATGGAGGTGGGCAAGGGGCAGGATGTGCAGCCTGCTTTTTTTTTTGCAATGGATGCAAATCTCCATCTTGTTTTGTTTTAAACTCAAAATAAAGAGGGGGAAAAACACTTTAGCATATTGACATGTTCTGTCTTTGTCCCATAATGCAAAAATGCAAGATTTCAATTTGTTTCTGATTAAAGACATGGTGGGAATTTTAATTTCTTCTCATTTGGAGGCACAGCAAAGAAATGAACAAGTGGTAAGCTTCTACTCTCGGGGAGTAGACTGCTGGTATGGGAAGACCTTGCTGCAATGCTTTGGGCCTCACAAATAATCCTAGAAAAAGTTGGGGGATTATGAGGAGAAGGAATGGTGTCACTCAAATACTTTGTGTCTTGGATTCCCCACTTTTAATCATCACTTACCCTGGAGAGGGTCAATGACACAATAGAGAAAATTTAGCCATGTGTTTAATTAAACATATTGCAGACTTCACTTTACAAAATAATGTTTGTCAAGAGTTGTGTGTTTCTTTTTTAAAGAAACTGAACCAAAGTAGGGGAATTCACTATTCAAAGCAGTGATTTTTCAACTTGGGACTGATAGAGCCCTTGGGAGGTAGACTTTGGGGAGTCCAAGAACTTGGATGGGAAAAATTCATTTACATTTTCAATAACCTCTAACTAAATTATGAATGTAGGCAACAAACATTATTATGGGGTCCATAGGCTTTACCAGATTATCCAAAGGGTCCCTCACACATAAGGTAGGAACCCCTGGTTTAAAAAAATCTATGGTAAATTCTTTGGTATATCAAATAATTATGATATCCTCCTATTTGTTCATTGAACTATTTTGTAGATTTAAAAGTTCAGATGCTGCCAACTCTATTGTACAGCATTTTATTAACCCAAGCTCTTTAATAGACAATCTATTATGTGAATTAAGTCTTACTGTAGTTTAACTGTTTGAAAATGGATAATTCATGTACAGTCTAAGTATTGAATATTTGATTAATCAATTCCTGACCTATTACATTTAGTGGATGGATTGAGACACAGCTTTATCACTATATGATTTATTTACCTTAATTCTTATTCTTTTATATTGTGTCTTCTGCATTCCCCATCCCCTCTTTGATTAGATATTCTATAAATGTCACTTAAGGGCATATAAATGTTATAGGTCTAAGTAGTCACATTTAAAATGAGGTTGAAGACCACATGGGGTTCATGCCTTGTATGAGATTCTGGGTGCCACATCTTAGCAGGGCCATTGACAAACTGTACCCTAGAGGAGGGACATCAGAATGATAGAAAGAAGATTAGAGGCCATGACAGCTGAAAGAATTTGGAATGCTTAGCTGAAGAAGCCAAGTCTTAGGGGAACATGATAGCTATCTTCATGTATTTTAAGGGTTGTCATACAGAAGAGGGATCTGACTTTCTTCACTTTGCCTGAGAGGGCCAAAATGAGGTCAAAGGGTGAAAGTCCTTCCTCCCCTTGGAAAGGGAAAGAAGACGGTCTCTAGACGTAATTGACACAGACTTTTAACACAGTTGAGCCATGGTAATAAGTGAACATAGAATAAAAATATTCATTTGAGATTTAAAAAGAGAGAGGAAGAGAAGATAATCATCTACATTTTTTTCTAAGAGTTTTAGAATTCTCCAAAACTAGAATGGGCTACTTCAGAAAAAAGGTGAGGAGGCTGGCTGACTAATTTTGAGAGATGTTGAAGAGGGGATTCTCCTCCAGGTATGAGTTAGACTAGTCCAGGATTGGGGAACCTGTAGCCCCAAGGCCACATGTGACCCTCTAGGTCCTCAAGTATGGCCCTTTGATTGAACAAATGTGCCCCTTTGAATCCAAAATTAAAAAGCCACTCTTGAGGACCTAGAAGGCCACATGTGGCCTCAAGGTCCCAGGTTCCTCACCCCTGGATTAGATGGCTCAGAGGTTCCTTTGAACTCTATGTGTATAGCTACTTGGCATCCAACACTTGATTATCTGTAATTTTATGTTGCTATTTCTTAAGACATATCTTCAAAGAGAATCAGAGAATAAACTTCTCTCAAGACAGGTACCTCTATAAATCTTCAGAATCCTCTACAACATTCAAGTTGTTCTGGATACATAGTAGTCACTCAATAAATGCTTGTTGATAACCTGATTTATTGAGAGATGGATTAATTATGTAGGGGAGTTGGTACTTGGCCAGTTCCCTAGCCCATAAAGCCCATAATCACAAAGTTTTAATAAAGTGTTAAACTAACTTAAAAATTTTGACCACTGCAGTCAAAGGATATTTTTATGAGGTGCAAACAAGTCTCTTAAATAAATTAAAGAGAGTCACTTCACTGGATGAATAAAAATTGGATGTGCCTTCGTAGGAATTTAAATAGCTAAGGTTTAGATAAATTAATCAGTCCTGAGGATAAGGAAGAAAATAAAGAGAGAAATTAATAAATAGGAAATAAATAAAGAGCAATAAAGAGAAAATCACTCTTGGAAGTAGGAGAGGATTTCTCTTTCATGTCTCTGTCACTTTGAAGTGAATCTACTCAACCAATTGGTTGGTTGGTGTCCTCTGTTCTCAAAGAGGACCAAAATGACATCACTATGCTAGAGTCAAGTTTCAATGTGTCTGACTGTGGATGATCAGATCAACATGAGCTCAGAATGCTCTGCCACAGGTTGGGCACAAATAGTCCATGTAAACATTTGGGGTGGATTCTCTAAATTTACACATCCTGCGTTTCCTTTGAGCCTTTTCAATTCTGCTTTGCTCATATAAGACAGCACACTTTCTGACGTGGGCACGCCATGCTGAGCAGTCTTGTGCCAATGTCTCCTATGTCACACAATCAATTTCAAACTTCTTAAGAGAGATCTTGAATGTGTCCTTGAAGTGCTTCTTCTGACTGCCATGTGAATGAGTTCTCCATAAAATAGTCTTTTTGGCAATTGTATATTTTGCATTCGAACCATGTGGCTAGCGTATTGGAGTTGTGCTCTCTGAAGCATTTTGAATGTTTGGCAGTTTAGTTCAAGTAAGGGCCTCAGTGTCTGGTACCTTATTCTGCCAAGTGATCTTCAGAATCTTCCTAAGACAATTCAAATGGAAGTGAATCAGTTTCCTGGCATAGTGCTGGTTTACTGACCAGGTTTCACAGGCATAAAACAATGAGGTCAGCACCATGGCTCTGCTGACTTTCCAGTTTGGTAGTCAGTCTATGAGGTAGCTCTAGCAACGCATGTGTCAACCTCATTGTCAATTTGTACATCCCTGGAAAGTATACTACCAAAGCAAATGAACTTATTCACAGCATTCAAAACTTTTCCATTTGCTGTAAACAATGGTCCCACATATGAATGGTGTGGTAGTGGCTGATGGAGCACCTGAGTTTTCTTGCTAATAATTATTAGGCCAAAATGAGCACAAGCAGCAGAGAATTGATCCATACTTTGTTGCATCTCAGTTTCAGAGGTTGCATTGAGTGCACAGTCACCTGCAAAAAGAAAACCATGCACCAACATTCCCTCCACTTTGGTCTTGGCTTGAATCCTTTTTCAAGTTGAATAACTGGTCATCAGTCCAGTAGCTGACCTTGATGCCGTGTTAATCTTCACTGAAAGCATTTGACAACATGACTGAAAACATAGTGCTAAAAAACATGGGAGCAAGCACACAGCCTTGTTTTACTCCATTAGTGACTGGGAAAGCACTCCACCAGTAGGAGACACTGAATTCATCAGACAGAAGAGACATGTATTCCAGACACACATGGAGGCAGTAAGACAGTCACTTGAGGGAGAAAGCAATATCTAGAAGTAGGACCTCTGGGAGCAGAGAATGTTTCTGATTATCAATATAAGCCAAGTTGGCTAATCTACCCAACAGAGATACTGTGTCCAGGAAGAAACTTTGGGAGGATTCCATAGACCAGAAATGACTTTCAATCCTGATGCTATGGGACTTGCAAGTTAGCTTGGCCACACATATTCTACATGTGCCTCCCTCACTACTACTGTACCCCAAATTTGTGAATGTTGAGTATATTTATGGAAAAATGGATTCCACATTATTTTTTTTGGGGGGGGTTTAATGTTTTGTAGTTCCTGTTCTTATGATGTCATCTTAGTAAATTCCTTTGATAAGAGCAAATTATATCTATTGACTGACTGCTGAGGGTAAGTACAGGGTGCAAGAGCAGGAATGTAATCACACAGGGTTACCCCTGGAACCTGAGGTCATAGTCACTCTTGGGAACCCAGTTCTCTAGTATGAGCGTACGTTGGTCAGTTAGTCCAGAGAACGGTGCGCAAATTAAATGATAGAGATCCTTTCATAGATTTTGCAGGAATGTGTCATATTAACTAAATATTTGGGACTCCTAAACTCTTCATACTTGACAATCATGAGTTTGTATTGTGTATCAAAGGAAAAAAAACAACCTAATAAAAATTCTGGCATATCTTTTTAAAAACTGATTTTACAAAATGAAACTAATGAAGATCACTGAACTTAATGGAGTTAGCAAGTATCTATTCAACATTTATTTCTTCAGAGCAGGCTTGAATGAACATTAGATTCAGAAATTTGAAATATTCAATAACTAGTTACTTGCTTCGCTTGATGCAAAGTGTCTCTTAGGTTGCTTTTTTCTCTTTCAAGGTAGTGTAATTTAAATATACTCCAATATAGCATAGATATAATTAGTTCCCTACAGTTTAAGTGGAAAAGTGAAAATATGGAAAGGCTGAGAAGGAACTAGGATTCCATCCATTTTAAAAGAGGAAACTGATTTAATTTTTTATGCAGATAACTCCCAAAACAATATTCCTAGACACAGTCACTCTCTTATATTCTTATTCCATGCCACGAATTGCCTACCGGGCTATTCTATTGTTATCTCAAGTTCAACAAATGCAAAGAGGAACTCTACATCTTCTATCTTTAAGGATTTCTTAAGATTTCCTATATTGTTTCCACTGCCATTTTCCCAGTCACCTAGGTTTGCATCCTCAACGTCATCCTTATGTCTTCTATCTTCCTTGATACCCACATTCAATCATTCGACAAGTCTTGTCAATTCTGTTCCCATGACATTCCTAGTCCATCCTCTCCTCTCATCCAGAAGGTCACCTCTTGAGTTCAGGTAGGCAGTCAATAAGCATTTATTCATTCTTTGTATTGATATCCCTGACTCCTAACAGAGGGAAAATATGATAATATAAGAGGAGCCTAGCATATACTAGGTACTTTATTGATGGATTACTCTTTATTGATAGATTAAGCACCTACTAAGTGACTGGCCCTTTTCAGTCTCTCCCCATAAGCCCAGACTATTGTGACAGTTTCCTAATTGATCTCTTTCCTTCCAAGCTCTCCCCTCTCCAATTCATCTTCCACAAAGCCGACAAAATAGCAAAGCCCTACCCATGTTACATTGAAGGGCCGTCAGTGGTTTCTTATTGCTTGCAAGATAATATGTAAGTTTCTCCACTTGGCATATGAAGTTTTTTACAGACTAAATTCCAGACTATCTTTACAGACATTTCATATCACTCTCTTTCCTGTATTCTATATTCTAGCCAAACTCCCAGGCACCCCATTTTCTACCTCCATGCATAGGCCATCCCCCACCTCTGAAATGTAATTTCTCTCTTAGACCTCTTAAAATCATTGGCTTTCTTTCAAGGCTCAGATAAAGCGTCACCTCCTATGGGAAACCTTTCCTGATCTCTTGGTTGTTAGTCCTCTCTGCCTCCTCAGATCATTTTTATTTACTTTATTGCATAAATATTTTATATCAATACTATAAGGTAAGCTCTTGAGAGCAGAGAATGGTTTTCATTTTGCAGTTGCAACTTCAGCACCCAACATGCTAACAAACACAGTCATAGGTGCTTAACAAATGCCTGTTGAAAAAAATGAATGAATGAATGAATCTGACTGTCATTAAGTCATTTGTTCAATAATTGATCTGGACTCTTACATGGAAAAGGACTTTGAAAACCACCTTGAACAACTAATCTTCTCCTTATGAGTTTCTCTTACACTTTACTAAAGCTTCACCACTGTCAGAGAGATGCCCTAATACCTTCATGCCAAGTGGATTTGTTACTCAGCTCCTACTCTTTAGAAGAAGCTCCATGTGGTACTATGGTAGCCACAGAGCATTTTGTAGCCTTGAGAGGTGTACTCTATACTGCAGATTAAAATAGTGGGATTGGTCAGACACCCTGGTATATCAATTATGTCCTTTCCTTCCAGTTGGAATTTCCTGTGCTGTATCTCAGACTTCTGAGTTCTGTAACAGGTTTGTTTGGCAATATTAGTGAGCTTAAAATGGTCAGAATATTTGACACTGCCAATCATCCTCTCCTCCTGGATACTTTCTCCTTCTTGGGTTTTTGTGACATTACCCTTTCTTAGTTTCATTTCTACTCGTCCAACCATTTCTTCTTGGTCCACTCTTCTGGTTCAGTGTATATATCATACCTCCTAAATGTGGATGAGTTCTCTAAGGCTTTCTCCTGGGGTTTTTTTCTTCTTTCTCATCAGCTCCTATGGGTATCATATCTCAAGGTGATTCATGTACATACATATACACACATACATATATGTGTATATATGTATAATAAATACATATATCTGCATATGTACTCTATACACATATATGTATACATGCATATATACAGGTATACATATATGCACATACATTTGTATATACATACATGCATATATAATTTTGTGTGTATGTATGTATATACGTGTGTGTGTATGTGTATCACAAAAAATGAGATTGGTTCCATCTTAACAGAATCGTAACTAAGAGTCATTTCAGAACTTCTGGTATTTTTGCTGTAAGATTATTGAATGATTAGAACAAAGGTAAAAAATCATTACCAAATTAGAAGAAAGGATGAAGACATTGTGGAAGCACAATAGTTCTTATAGACTTTTTGAAACAAACTGTTGATTGTGAAGAATATGAAAAGGATAATAGACATTGATTCAGATTAACATTATTTTCCAGAAAGATTTTAGTGATGAAAAATAGTCATTCCTACTAAGGTCAAAAGAGCCCAGAAAGTCACTCAGTTAGCAAACACTTGATCTTATTACTAAACAGAGGGGCACAGAAGCCAAAGTTAACATTATTTGTGAGTACAATCTCATATAGAAAACATTACAGAGGAGGGTGACTGAAGGTTATGAGTAGTATCATCTCCAAAAACAATGAAAAGCATTGGAGGGGAAAATAATCCTGTATAAAGTTTGGCATTAGACCCAGCTAAGCCAGGTCATTCTGAAAACATTTATAGATGGAACTGGAAGGATAACAACAAAAAGATATGAAAAGGAATACATTCAATATTGTGTCTGTAGTGAGTGATCTATCACAATTGATGATAATGCAGCTATCACAGCTGGACTCCACCACTTCATTACCTTATATGCTACATGAGGAAATGATGATAAATATGTGTTCTTTGCCACTTGTCCCAAATACAGAAGTTGCCTAGTTATGTCTCTTGTTGTTCAGTCGTTTCTGTCTCTTTGTAACCTTATTTGGAGTTTTTTGGCAGATACTGGAGTAGTTTGCCCTTTCCTTCTCCAGTATGTCCCCATTGTATAGATGAGCAACTGAGGCAAATAAGAGTTAAGTGACTTGCCCAGGGTTGCACAGCTAGTAAATGTCAGAGGCCAGATTTGGATTTAGGTCTTCCTGATTCCAGGACCAGTACTCTATCCACTACACCACCTAGTTGCCTCCAGTTACAGCTCTGCACAACAGAAAATTAAAGAAAATTAATCTATGGAACATCACATATCTATACCTTAAGACATTCTATCCATTTTACTAATGAAAGGTATAAAAGACAATGAAATCTAAACAGACTGTCTTGTTGGACCCAGGTTTTATGTTTACCTCCAGATAGATATGTTTCTGCCTATTATCTTTCTGAAATCTCTCTGTCTTCCTGCTTGTACCAGTTCTTTTGGGGCAAGTAGAATTTGATATTGACTGATATTGGAATGAGAGATGGTGTCAGCTACTCAAAGAAATGAAAAATAAAGAAAGGAAATGAAAATATCTTTGGAGATAATACTCGGTGTTCCAGGACACAGGAAAAACAAGGTGGCTAAGCAGTACATGAGGGTGAGGGGCTGAGGAAGGATGGGAGGGGTCAAAGTATGTCACACAAAAGGCTGTAAGAACAAACAAACGTTGCTGCTTCTTCACAAGGAGTTGTTTGAATAAAAACTATTGGACTGATGAGTATGGTTTAAAGAATGCATTTCTAGTATAAGACAGGAAATGTGCTTATTGTTGAGATGTAACTCAGCTAGTTGATGCAGTGGCTAGCACATTGGTCCAGGAATTCAAATCCAACCTCAGACACTTACGAGCTATGTCACTTACCCCCTATTTGCCGCAATTCCTCATCTATAAAGTGGGACACACTGGAGAAGGAAATGGCAAACTAATTCAGTATCTTTGCCATGAAAACCCAAGATAAAGTCCACAGAGTCATGGGCACAACTTGAATTGAACACGACTACACAACAACAAATTCGTTGTTTCCTTCTCCATCTAAAGGGTAGCTGGTTCTCTTAGATCTTAACCTTAATCCAACTGAATCAGCTCTCCAAAACTCATATGGAATGGAGTATTGCCCAGACACTGACCAAGAGAGTAGTAAGGGAGATTAGGCTAATGGGTCCAGGCCTGTGCTTTGGATAGATTCTTCCTAGACCTAGGAGCCAAGCAGCTGGGGCAGTGACTCAGGGAAGCAGTTTCTAATAGAAGGAGATGGTTCAGTCTCTCCCGACTCACCTCTCCCTCCTGGATTCCTGCAAAACTCAACCCAAATCCCACCTTTTGCAGGTGGCTTTTCCTTGTACCCTCACTGCCAGTACCTTCCCTATGAGATTATTTCCCATTTACACTGTATGTATCGTATATCACATAGGTATCTGTATATTGTGTTCCCTATTAGAATATGAGTTCCTTGAGGGCAGGGGTCATGATCCCTAAATGCTTAGTATAGGGTCTGCCATATAATATTCATTTAAATAATGTGTCAATTGACTGACTGTTGACTTTATTGTTTAGTGCTAGTAAAACACATGAGATTGCCTGTCCCTTCTATATTCCTCTGCCACCACTCCCTATCCCTACTGCCCTTTTGGTGATCTCTTATTTTCTTCAGGACTACCTTAAATCTTCATATAAACTTGATTTTTTTTGTCTATATAAGGTTATAATATTGTAATATGATATAAAAAGGTTAAAATAATATAACATAGTATAATGAATATAATATAATAAAAACTTTGAATGGTATGATATAGGAGTAAGAATGCTAGATTTGGAGTCCAGGAACCTGGGTTCAAATCTTGAACTTGTCACTTATTATCTCTGTGACTTACAGCAAGTCACTTATCTTTAGATGTCAGTTTCCTCAGCTAGAAAATTAAGAGGTCAGTCTAAATGACATCTAAGATTCCTTCCAGCTCTATAACCTATAACTCTATGACTTGGCTTCAGGAGCCACTGTTGCCACTTATTTGCTATCTTCGTTAAGATTTACCTATTGGCAAGTTTAAGAGGGAGTCACATATGAGGGGGATGCAAACAGTAAGACTGTCCCCAGGGTTGATAATCCTCTATAATCCCAGTGAAAGTCTAGGTGCCTCCCCTGGAAAGACCCCTGGTGACAATGAAAAAAGAGATTTTTTGAAAAGACTGGAAGTGTAGCAATTACTCGTAGGTTTGATCTCACTCGGATTTTATGGGAGCTCTGATCACATCCATTTCTAACCCAGGCTGGTCTGCCTCTCCTTGAACAGCCTGGTGATCCCTCTTCCATACACTGCCCTTCCTTGGGTGCTCACCATGTTAATACTAAACAGTGCACACATCAGCATAGTTGACAACTCAGAACTCTTGAGCTCAAGAGATTCCCCCCTCCCCAGCTTCCCCAGTCTATGACAGGCATGTGCCACCACTCCTGGCTAAAAATGAGCTTTTTAAAGAACACACATATACACTGGGAAATACAGCAATTTGTCCTCAAGATGGAGCTTCACCCTAACTGTGAGAATTCAAGGTTACCCTGTCTTAATTAAAATACTAAAACATGCTTTAAAAAGGTTATTTCTAGCTTAATGTCATTTAATTCAATTCATGATTCACAGAGCTTTAGGCAAATAACTCCAATCTCTAGTTATTACATCTCCAAAGAAAATGCCTTTTAGGGAGAACATATGGAACCACAATGGCATAGGGGCAGTAGCAGGATATATATTACGTTTTAAACTATTGCTTGTATACGAAACTGTCTTCCATTGGTTCTAAGTCAGAGTCTCATATGCCAATTACAGAAATAAATCAGAAATATCGAACATTCAGGGAATGAATAATAAAATAGTGGCTCCTTAGACTCATTTAGTGCTTCAGTGCCTGATTATTTAGTATTTAGCTCTGGAGATGTGTGAAACTATAGTATATGCCTACAATAGGCTTTCATGCCTTCTGTGAGCTTCTGTTCTAAGGTAGGCAAGCGGACTGAAGGTCAGGTCTCTACAGTGTGGGGATTAGGATTAGAAAATTAATTTCTAAGGGTCCCTCTTATGCTTCTACTGCCAATATTATTAATTTGTTTGCTTTAAGGGAGATTCTCAAATTCGACAAACATTCATCAAGGAGCTATTATGTGTAAGCACTGTGGTAAAGACTGAAGGGAAAAAAGAAAAAGATTTATTGTGTTTTTTCTAGTCATTGTGCAGTCATAATGCTACTATATAGCTACTATAGTCACTGCTATGGAGGGAAAGGTAGAGAAATCCTCTTTTCCCCTCCCCTCCTCGCTATGTTCCTGAAACTACAAGGGAGAGCTCATTTGGATCACGTCCCAACAAAGAAACTGACTGTTGCCTGTCCTTGTGGCTCACAGGATGAGTGGATCTTCTTCCTCTTTGACACAGTCTCTCCATCTCAAGGATCAGGGAAACACCAGAAACCTTCAGTTGCATGTGACCTTTAGCAAGGGGGTAGAGCAAATGTGTTCACTCTCATGAAGCCAAGGTATACATTCTGAGCTCCAGAAGAAGTCCCCCAATCCAACTCCCCTCCATATTATATGCTTACAAGAAAATAGGCAAGATAGAATGTATACAGAAATGAATAGGAATCTGAGGAGAATGTACTAAAAGAATGACAGACAACATGTTGGGAGAGTTAGGAGGAAAAAATGATCATTTTTGAATGGGGAGGGTTTATGTTACCAATTCTTCAAAACTAGTGTTACCCTTTAGTAATAGTGCTTGATATTTTTCATCATTTGATTTTCACAGGACAGGCTTGTGTGTTTTATAATTGCTTGTGGGTCCAGTCAGTATTTCCTGTATATTCCTGATGCCACAAACATCAGGTTTTAATCTAGTTTCTTTTTTTCTCATTATTGAAGTCTAAATAGAAATCAAACAGTTAGGTTCATTTGGTAATCATTGTCTTCCTCTCCTGCCATCCCCTGCTGGAGGATGCATTAGATGTGGTTGTTCAGTAATTTCAGTTGTGTTTGACTCTTCATGACTCCATTTGGGGTCTTCTTGGCAAAGACGATGGAGTGGTTTGCCATTTCCTTCTCCAGCTCGTTTTACACACAAGGAAACTGAGGCAAGCAGGGTTAAGCGACTTGCTCAGAGTCACACTGCTATTAAGTACCTGAGGTGAGATTTGAACTCAGGAAGATGTCTTCCTGATGCTAAGCTTTATCCACTGTATTGATAGGCGATAGGATTTGTGCTGCACCCCTAAAAGGAAAAGACCATCTGGACCCCAAAGTCCCTGGCCCCAGGTCTCTGGCATTTACCTGAGACACCTGACCCATCCCAGTCAAGAACCCTTTTTTTAACTGTGTCTTCATTGTGGCCCTTGTGGTCTGCACCTGACCCCACCCCAGGCTACTTGCTTCTCCTTAATCCCATCCAGATCTTCCCATAGTCATTCTGAATAAAAGTGTCCATCTTTTTCCCATAAATGGCTCAGATTCTTAAAATCTGGCCTATTTGTACTGGTGTCACAAATAGCAAAGACTCCCTAGGAATCTTGCCCACCCCAATCAGTGTTTTAATAAACTTAAAGAAGGTAGAGGAATTCTTTTGAGGCATACCTGTTCCCTTTGCCCTTGCATTTTGGGATTTGCAAGACCCCTAGACTGTGATAGTACTACCTAAAATGAAAAGACTTTTAAGAGTGGCTTATGAGAAACTATAAATTTTTTTAACCATCCTCCAGAGCTTAAAGAACTAACTGTGTGGCCTTAGGCAAGTATTTGATCTCTCTGTCTCATGGGTAAAATGAGGGGTGGGATTAGATGACCCCCTAAGATCCATTCCAGCCTTGGAGTCATGCTTGTAAGTTCCTTTGCATAAGGCAATTTGTATCATAAACTCTACACAATCACGACTTTAATTATTTTAAAGGTTAATTAGGCATAATGTAAATTTGAATTCTATTTTACTGTCATAATTTTGTTTATGTTGCTCTGTGCCATAAAAGACATCTTAGAATCTCAGAATTTCAGAGTCAGAAGAGAGTTACAAATCTGAAACCTTATCTGTCATCAGTATCTTAATAACTGTTATCTAGTCCAACACACACCTGAACAAGAATTCTCTCTAAAACATTCCTCTGATAAATAGCCAGCCTTTGCTTGAGGATCTCCAATAAAGGGGAACTCCACTTTCAGGTAGTTCTAATTCTTAGTACAATTTTCATTATAATTTGTCTCTTGGCAAAATCTACATCTAGTTCTGCCCTTAGAGGCTAAGTATAACAAAACTGATTCCATTTCTACTAGATGATGTCTTCAAATACTTGAAGACAATTTTTATACCCCTTAAAAGCCTTTTTTTCCCAAGCTAACCATCCTTAGCTCCTACAACCGTTCATCATATGGTATCCTGGCTACTTGGGGCAGTGGATAGAGCACTGGGATTAGAATCAGGAAGATGCATTTTCCTGAGTTCAAATCTGGCCTCAGACACTTACTAGCTGTGTCACCCGAGGCAAGTCATTTAACTCTATTTGCCTCAGTTTCCTCATCTGTAAAGTGAACTGGAGAAGGAAATGGCAAAACACTCCAATATCTTTGCCAACAAAACCGCAAATGCAGTCATATAGACTCAGATATGACCGAACAGCAACAAAAACAAAAATCCTGTTTACTTTCCTCTGGGTGCTCTATAAATTTTCATAAATCCTTTCTAGAACAAAGTGCCCAGAACCAAACACAACCCTACCACCTCTCTAGACCTGATCACTCTTCTACTTTTAGCACAACCTGATAGCATTTATTTTCTTGGCTAGCCAGAACATGCTATTAACTCATATGGAGCATGCAATTCCTAAACCCCCAGAACCTTTTTCAAACAAATTGCTGTCTTTTTTTTAAGTCTAGCCATCTTGTACTCATGAAATTGACTTTTTGAACCTAAGTTCAATACATATTTTTTGGGGGGGCTTATTTTACATTGTTCAATCAAGGAAACTGTACATTCCTTAGGTTCAGCTTTTGTTTCCATTTAACACAAATACCAATTCTGAAATTCTACAACATTTTCCCATTCTGAATTTTCTATTCTATGCCATGCCACACCTTTCACAAAGATTGTGGAGCTCAAAAAAAGAAAGGAAGGAAGGAAGGAGGAAGGAAGGAAGAAAAAAAGAAAGAAAAAAGAAAGATTGTAGACCATAGAGTCATCCATAAGGACCATTAGGCTGCAATAAATAATATTAAGTAAGATGTTGCAAAATTGAGTGCATTCCTTTCCTCAGACATGCTTTATTTTAGTGAAATCAGGGCAAAATGAATAGCATGTACAATATGAATTAGTTATCTAATATACAAACTGAAGGCAAAAGGGCAAGCAAAAATCTCACTTGGTTTTTCTTGATGCTGGAGGTAGGAGGTTTATGAATTGATAACATGTATATGAGTCTTAGATTTTTTTATAGCACCAACTGGAAAAATTTCCTCCGTGGGTCCTGTTGCTGACTCCCTGAGTTCCTGACAAACAGCATACTTATCATGCGGTCTCACTTTTCTTCCCCACCGCCATCTTCCACTCTCCCACCCCTGCAAAGTCCAGGGTCAAAGGTATTTGCCCTAAAGATGGTATGTGGATGTATATGTATGTAAAATTATCAAAGGATATAAAACATTTGTTGCTGTTATAAGCAAAAAAAAATCTCTTAATAAAAGTGAATATATTGTCATTTACCTCAAAATCTTAGCCTATATTGTAACAGGAGTTTTTAGTCAGCAAGCATTTATTGAAAGCTTATCACTATGCACTTAGTGGTAATATATATAATTGCTGACATTTGTAAAGTACTTACTATGTGCCAATTACTGTGCTAAACATGTTGCAATTACTATCCCTTTTGATCCTCAGAACTCTAAGAAGTAGGTGCTATTATTATCCCTATTTTTATAAACAGTAGATTATTATGGTCATTTACCCTTCCAGAAAAATTTTGTTATTTTTTCTAGCTATATAAAATAGTTTTGGGTGGTTTGATTGATTGGATGGTTTGGTGGCACTTTGAATAAGTAAAATAATTTAGGTAGGAATGTCATTTTTTTTCTCATATTGTTGGTTGGTGCCACCGGTGTAATCACTGGATTATTTCTCTTCTAGGCCCAGTTCCTACCCATGAAGAATTGATATTTCTCCACTTGTTTTATCCCCATTTTTACAGAGGAGGAAACTGAGGCAGAGATTAGTTGACTTATCCAAGGTCACACACCTAGGAACAAAACATTTTATTCACATTAACTCTAACCTTAATTTCAAAGTAGGGGTAAGAGGAGAAGAAAGAGTGGAGAGAAGAGAGCATGGAATGGAGAGAAAGAGAATTTATTAAGTACTTATTCTGTGCCAGGTACAGTGATAACAACTAGAAATACTAATCAAAACACAGAAAAAGACAATTCCTGCCTTCAAGGAGTTTCTGTTTTAATGGAGAAAAAACTGAACACCTAAAATGCTTGAAAGGGAGTGGGTGAAATCATGGAGGAGATTGAGAGAAATCTGAAGAGTAAATAAAATAGAGCTTGGAACGGAGAACAAAGAGCATGGCTGGACTGGGCACATCTTTCAAAGGGAGCTTACTGGAAGGATTTACCAGTCAGAAGATAGGAGGCTGAATGCAGCAGTAGGGGGCAAGGGATGGGGTATAACACATGCATAGTCACTTTTCTGGGCTGACCAATATTTCTTTTAATGGTGGCACAGATGTGTGTTTTGCACTGTCATATTGTCACAAGGATGATAGAATTTATGTCCCTCCATCACTCCCCCCCCAAAAACCACAACAACCTTTTTTTTCTTCGGTTCCATGTTCTGAGTATGACAGCAAGAAACTGGGTATGTACATGCCTCAGCTAGAAGAAAAATAGTCCAGTGATTACGTAGGTGGCGTCAACAAGAGAATCTCACTTCGGGGACAAAAAGATAAACACTGTAATAACTGATATCTCAAATATATGTCTTTCAGCTTTATGTAACTGAAATTACATTTCAAGGTTTCAAAGCAACAATTACACCAGCCTATTTGTGTTCTTAATATAGCATCTGTGGCAGTTGGTCTCTAACCGGGGAGGGGTTGTTTTGGTTGCTTTGCTGGTGTCCTAAAGCATTCCACCTGGGGCCGTAATGTGGGCAAACAAATAGAACTCTTCCATCTCCTCTTTGACAACAGTATTGAGCTGCTGGGAAGTTATCTGTACAATTGATCCAGTGGAGATCAGGAAAGCATATTCACAAGATGAATTAGGGCAAGTTAGATGTAATACAGTGCTCATGTTTCCTAGAAGAAGAAAGCAATCATAGACCCATGGGGTAGAAAAGAAATTGCCCAAATCTCCTCCCACCCCTCACCTCCATTATCCTGGGTAAATGAAAAATTGCTCAGGTTTTTAAAGTCCTCCAGTGGATACTATCCTCAGTCATATATTCTGGCGCTTCCCTTTTGTTATCAGAAGACCTGATGAATTCCCAGCTAATGGCATTTTTGCTTGGGTCTTTAACATTGTGGTGTAGTGGAAGAAGCACTGGATTTGAAATCCAAGGACCTGGGTTCAACTTCTCACCCCTGCTAATTACAAATGAGATAATATATGTGAACCACTTTTCAAACCTTAAAGTAATATATAAATGTAAGATATTGTTTTTTATTAATATTGTTATTATATTTGTGACCTTGGGTAAATCACTTCCTCTTTGGCTTAGGAAACTTTGTGGCAAGTGAATAGAATGCTAGATGTAGAGTCAGGAAGACCTGAGTTCAAATTCTAACCTTGACACTTGATAATTATAACTCTTCCTTATCCCTGAATCTCTGGGCCTTTATTGTCTTATATATAAAAGGGAGATAATAATAGAATCTATCTCACAGGGCGGTTTTTGAGCACCAAATGATATTCTTAAAATCCTTAGCAAACCTCAGCATGTCATATAAATGTTTGCTGTTAATAGTTTAATAATAATAACAGCTAAAATTTATAAAGAGCTTACTGTGCGCCAATGGCTTTATAGTTATTATTCCATTTGATTCTCACAACCACACTAGGAGGTAGGTGCTATTGTTATTCCCATTCTACAGATGAGGAAACTGAGGCAAACAAAAGATAAGTGACTTGTCCAGGGACATACAGTTGTCTATATTATTATTCCTTTATAAAATCATGGTGTCAGACTCAATATTTAAATTCCTTTCTGGCTCTAAATCAGGGGTCCTTAATTTGGAGTTTGTAAACTTCATTTAAAAAGTGTATCCTAACTATATATCAATATGATTGGTTTCTTCTGTATGCTATTTTGTTTTTAAAGATGTAATTCTGAAAAGAGGTTCATCATTTTCACCAGACTACCCAGAGTTGGTGGTACAAAGAAAGTTAGGAACCCTTCTTCCAAGGGCCACTACAAAGGGTGATTTCGGTTTGTTTGTTTTGTTTTGTTTTGGGAAGGTCTGGGTTAGATGACCTTTGAGGTACTTTGCTACTCTGAGATTCCAGTATTTTGTGACTTTAAGGGATGGGTGGCACTTGTAGCTTCCTATGGCCATCACTAGAGGGCACTGTGGAACCATTTCATAGCTAGGGACAACTGGTTTAGGTTGGCTCCTCTGTCCAATGAGCAGATGGAAAACTAAACCCCAGTGGGGCTGCCATACCACAGGTCAGGAATCCAAGTGGCACTGTGTCTTCTAGCAGGCAGTCTCACTAACATGAAAGTGGAAGCTCTGGGCTCCCTTTGCCATTGGTAGCCTGCAGTGTTGGACTTGCAGGGGTCCAGCCTCCTTGATCACTTTAAAAGGGTACCGACAGAAAGACCTGTCCATCAATCTTCCCTGAGCATGAATCCAAAAGCTGTGCAATTGGGTGAGGGGTAGGCAGGCAAACCCTCCCATGTCCACTCTCGTTTCTAATAAAGGGCTTCTTGTCTTCGAAGGATTGACAATCTAATTGCTTGGCTTTGAAGAACAACAGATATCTCATCAATATTTGATCAAAAAATGGTTGTGGGGACATTTTTAAATATTATAGTTAAAGGCAAAGGATTCAAATCCTCTTTTCATCTCAGTAGCTGGGAAGCCTTAAAAGTGGGAAAAATGGTGCTAATGAGCGAATAAAACTGTTTGTCTATCAAGTGACATCTGGTTGCAGGGTAATATATCAAAACCCTTTCTTCTTTTGGGGACATATTTTTTTTCTTAAAAAGGGAAAATTTTCTAGGGACTGATTTACCAGTCATTATCTCCATAGTCAGGCAAATAAAGCCACTACACTGAAACCACTTTCCCCTCCTGGTGATGAGCTATTCAGCTCCTGGATGACTGGTCTGGGAGAGACTCAGAGGAATCTTCATAAATTAAGTATCTGGCTTCCCAGCTAATGAGTCCAATAGCAATTTCCAGTGATCAAAAAAATGTCCCATTTGATAAAGCACAGTTCATTTTGTAAGGGAATATCCTTTTTAATGGGGAGAACTGCAGGGTTACAGTCTTCCTGAGATAATTATGTGCTGGGAGAATTACAGGTAAGAAGCTATACTTATGGTCAAGCCATACCCCATGGAGCTTGTGTGGTAGATACTGTTGTCTTTAGGACAATAAATCCTGTCATTTTATTTCTATTCCCTCACAAGCGTAGTTCTCTTCATTTTACTAGTGACCAAGGAATCTAGAGTAATTTGGAACTCTCCCTTTAGTGATGCTGATTGTCAGATAATGAAGGGAGATGTAGATTGGAGTAGTAGATAGAAGCTGACCTTGGAGTCAAGGAAAACCTGGGTTCAAGCCCTGGCTCTGCTACATATGGGCTAGATAACCCTGCGCGAGTCACTTAACCTCTTGGTATCCCCAGGGAACTCCCTAAGATTATATACTGCAAATTTGAATTTGGAGAGAAGATGCTCCGCACTGAGAGCTCCCTGTACCGCTACAATCACAAGTCCAGTGCAAAATAACAATAATAAAAGCACCGTCTCTGGAATCAGAGAATGTGAGTTCAGATCATACCTCTGACCATGGACAAGTCACTAAACCTCTCTGTGACTCAGTTTCCTCATCTTCAAAATAGAGGATTTAGACTAGAGAGAATCTGAGGTGCCTTTCAAAGCCAAATGTATTATCCAATGAGCCTCTGAAAGGCAGCCAACTCTCGGCTATTCCTAATGATTTGCAGCAAAGGAAGCAGAACCCAAAAGACTCTTACTATAAAGAGGTTTCCTGATGAAATTTAGGGTTGGATACAATATGAAGAGATCTTCTGAGCGGCACAATGAATAGAGTCCTGGACTTGGAATCAGGAAGACCTGAGTTCAAATCCAATCTCAGACACTTACTAGCTGTGTGACCCTGGGCAAGTCACTTAACTCCTGCCTGTCTCAGTTTCCTCTAACTATAAATGGAGATAGCCTCCCAGGGTTGTTATAAAGATTAAATGAGAAAATACTTGTAAACTCTCAGTACAGTGCATGACACAAAATAGGTGCTTAGTAAATGCTTACAAAAATAAGGCCAGCTTCCCAATTTTATAGATGAGGAAACGGAGACCCCCAGAAAGAAGCAACTTTCCCAAGGTCACAAAGGTGAGTAGAACTGGCCAGATCTGAACCCAGGTGCTTTGACTCCAAATCCGTCATTCTCTTCACTGTAGCTTCTGGCCCACCTTCACTGACAATCCTGTTAGGGTTGTTACTCCTACTTATTTATTTGCTCTCATGATGTTACCTGTTCACGAGACAATAAAGGGACTAAACAGTATAAATGTGGTTTTCAATGAAAGAGACAAATCAATTTTCAATTCGATTCTGCAAGCATTTATTATTTATCAAGGGACTATCATGACCATGCTAGCCACTTTGTATCCCTGAGGATACAAAGAAGAAAAAGAGGAAAAATAGTTCCTGTCCCTAAGGAATTTACTAGAGGAAAACACATGGACACTGAAAATTTAACGATTAAGAGCAGGTTTCCCACCCCTGGTTTAGAGTCTTAAGCCCTGATTGGTGGAGCTTGTTGATTTCCAAGGTGTTAATGTTCACACTGAAAATTTAACAATCAGCTCTTGGGAGCCTGTTTGAACAGGATTCTGACTACAGATGAGTAGATATAAAATAATTATCAAAATGCTAGGAAGCAATTTTGTGGTGGGAAGGAGTAGGGAACACATTGGAGGATGAGGAAGGCATGCCAAAAAACCAGGGTGGGGAATTTTTGCCCTGGAGGAAGAGAGAGAGGCTTAGTGCAGGGACAAGGCGCCAGAGACATGAGGCTGGGTTTTTAATATTCAAGTCCAACACCATACCAGCTTGGCAGCCAATATCATTTTCTCTTCAAGCATCAGCCTGGAGGAAATGCCTGATAAATACAGGCAGCATTCTGTCCATGGAAATGATTACTTCTAACAGGATTATCTTTGGGAAATAATACTGCTATTAATTCAAGGAACTTGGAAATTAATTTCCAAAAGGATGATTTCTTATGGTCAGAAAGCTTGAAATGATGACAAGCTGGTGCTTGCCTGAGGTGGGGAGAAATTGGTCTTGTGGATGGATGGGTTAAGATAGCCACTGTCAAGGTCTCTTTTATCAGAGCTTTTCTCTGCCTTGTCTCTCAATTTCACCATCTTGATCAGTTGACATGGCTGCTTGGTTGTCAAAGCCAAGAATATTGCCTGGTCATTGGTTGGTGACTACTGAATCAGTAATAGTCCCCAGCACTCATGTGTGTGTGCAGTGTGTGTGTGTGTGTGTGCATGTTTGTATGTTTGCATGCATGTGTGAATCCTTTAAGGTTGTCTTCTGTGTGGATTTTCCATTGCTTCCTTTTATCTTGGACCATGTTTTTTTGTTAATTTTGTGACTTCAGGCATTTGGCCACTGCTGTGCTCTCTGGTTGACTACTTGCCACAGCCTCAGTTATTTTCCTCGTGTTTGATTCTGAGCGTCCTTGAACATCCCTAAGTCATGGACTGTAGTTTTTCTTCTGAGCTTTAATCCTATATTGCCAACTGCTTATTGGACATTCCAAATAGAAGTTCCATGAGTATTTCAAATTGAATGTGTGTAAATCTAACTTCATTATCTTCTCCAACCAAACCTATTCTTCTAAATTTGTATCAAAGGTACTACCATACTCCTGGTCATGCAGACTGGATATCTCAGACTTTTCTTAGATACTTCTACTGTCACCCAGTTCACATATCCAATCATTTAACAAATCTCCTGGTTTCCATATCCATAACATCTCATAAATTACATTACAATTTTGTAAATGTAAACTACATTTGTTCACTTCTCACATAGTCACCATCATAGTTCAGGCCCTCATCTTTGGCCTAGACTATTGTAATAGTTTCCGAATCAGTCTCCTTTTCTCAAATCTCTCCCCATTCCAATCCATCTTCCATCCGGCTTTCAAATAGAGGGATGGGGTAGGGGAAGGAGGCATTAAGGCAGAATGAAAATTCAAGGATGACACCAAGATTGCAAATCTTGGTGAGAAGCATGGTAACATATTTGAAAGAAACAGGAAAATTATGAAGAAAGGTAGGTTTGGGTAGGGAGGAAGATGAATTCGGTTTTGGACATGTTGAGCTTGAAATATCTAAGGGATGGACTTATCCACACACACACACACACACACACACACACACACACACACGTAGTAAGTCGTAGAGGTGAGATTTGAAATCAGGTCTCCCCTGATTCAAAGTTCAGCATTCTTTCTTCCATCCCATGCTATCTTTCCTGTTGAAGTAGAGTTGGGGATTCCTCAGTTCCTAATTTCTCCCTTATCTCTTTATTTGGAGACACAGATACAGTGACACAATGTGCTCAGTTCAGGTATTTAGGTTCTTATTGAATGCAGACTTATGTTTCCATTCTTATATTTTTAAAGTTTTCATCTTACATATAAGAGGAGAGAGGTAAGAACATAACTGTTGTGCGTGGACAGGGCAGACACTGACAGTGATGAGTGCATCAGAAATAGCAACTCTAACCTCTGAGACCTCGGCTTTCATAAAAGCAAAGCTGGAAAAATTTCCCATTTCACACTATACATAAACACATTATTATAATGATCCAAGACATTTCCAAAGGACTCTTAGTGAATAGTGAAAGAGTACTGATGAACTCTAAGTGCAGACTGAAGTATATTTTTTTTCACTTTCTTTATCCTTTTGGCAACATGACTAATATGGAAATATATTTTGTATAACTTCACATGCACAATGGGTATTGCTTGCCTTTGTCAGGGAGGGGCTGGGAGGACAGAATTTGCAATGTAAAATTTTAAAAAATGAATGTTAAAGATAAATATAAAAAATAAACATTCTTTTCATGTCACTTCTGTAGGAACCACAGTATTGTCAGTGTGAGCACAATTCTACCAACAGAGGTCACAATTCTTTTCTAGAGCCTTACTGGACTTGGAGATGGACTTTAAGCAAATAATTCAAATTCATATAGCATTTGGTTATCACAAAGTCATGATATCCTAACTACGATTCCCTTGATCTGTTGCAATACACTTTTAATTAGTCTTCCTTAAAGTGTCTTACTTCCTTAGGCTGAGTAGGGACAATAGATATCCCCACAAGGCTGTCAAAGATATTTTCCTAAAGCACAAGACTGACCATGCCATTCCCTTGCTCAAAAAACTCTAGTGGTTCCCTACAGTGTCTCCGAACAAATATAAACTTCTGTTTGGCACTTAAAGTTCTTTACAACCAGGCCCTAGTCTGCCTTTCCTGGATTATTATACATTACTCCTTTTCACGTTCACTACCAAGTACTATATGAATGTGCCTCAAGTCCATGACCAAGACTAGTCAAAAAATGGTCCAGGCAAATTAGCCTTCTTTCTGTTCCTCACATATGGCACTACATTTCCTATATCCAGACTTTTGCACTGACTGCCTGCCGGACTTGAAAGCATTCGCTCATTTCTGACTTGTAGAAAGTCCAGTTTCCTTCAGTACTATTTAGGACAACTGTTTCTACTTGGAGCCTTTCATGATTTCTGCCAACAGCTAGTGCCCCTTGTTAATTACTTTGTATCTATTTTGTATCTATCTTTATCTGTTGTGTCACCTCCCAATAGAATATAAACTCCTTGAGGGCAGGGCCTATTTCATTTATGCCTTTCCATCCCTAGCATTTTTAGTACGGTGCCTGAAACACATAGATACTTAACAGATGTTTGTTAATGGATTGACGCAGTGCTCACTTAGATCTTTGCTAGCTCTATGAAATTTAGTTTCAACTTATTTTTATTGTGTATCTGCTATGAGGAAGGGCAGGGGGCAGTGAGGTTGGGGCAAGGATTGGCAGGAAAGTGAGAATGTTTAAGGGCTTACAGCTTTGGGGTGCTTAGTTACAAAGATATGGTTTCTTTTTTCCTTTCAAGAATCTGATCTTAAAAACTAACTCAAAAACTCTGGCATTGCTTCTCTATAATTGGATTTGTTTGTACAGTGTACAAAGAGCTTTAGATGTTTAGAATTTAATTTTTAAAAAACAACCATCTATTGTTATTATTATTCTTTTGAGGGCAGGAAATTTCAAATAAACTTCATGTTTTATCATTGACCATGCCAGGTATTCCTGAAACCCTCATGATTGCCAATAAACAAGACATTCAATCATCTTTAAAATGTCAAATATTTTGATAAATTGAATTTCCCCAAATATTGCTTTATTGATCTTAGCACTTGGCTTTTTAATAAGTGAAGCATCTTTCTGCAAGGAGGCTTCTGCCTGATTACTTGTATAGATGCATTTATGAGGTGACCCTGTTCCCTGACGAGTATCCTGGGGCTAGACCAAAGCCGAAATCATAATGAAAAGAAAATAAATGGTCCCCCATTAATTTGTAACCAAGTCATCCTAGGGAGTTTAAAATAAACACTAAAAAACTCCTGCAAAATTTATAGGAGTGAAAGAAAGCAACAAACTTACTGGAGATTGTATCTGATAAGATGCCTAGGGGCCTAGGAGGGGAAGAAAACTGAACAGGGAGCCTTGGGACCTGAGCTTTGACTTTAACTGGTTGTGTCATCTTGGGCAAGTCATTTCCCCCTTTTAGCATTCAGTTTCCTTCTCTGTGAACTAAGGATGTGGAATTAGATAACCTAAAGTCCTTCCGGCTCTGACAGTCTATGAATTTGTCATCTGGGGTGTCTTATTTGACAGAAGACAAAGTATATTTCATTTCTGAATTCATTTCTAGGGCTTATCTAATTCATTAAAAGGAAGAAAAAGATCAGTTGTCAAATACAATAAGTCTCAAAATGTAAGAGTACAAGGAGAATGTTTTCCTCCCTCCCCTATCCAAGCCAGCATTCCAAAGGCTTCTGTGTCATAGAACCAGCAAAATGTGGCCAGAGTTGTGATCTACGAGTGGACATCAGGTCAATCAGGCAATCAATGACTATGTATTTATTAAATGCCTAGAAATAGTCTGGGTTGGTATGGTTTGTTGTTGATAGTGATGCTTTTTATGGTTGGGGGATTAAGGGGGAGAAATCATCACACATTTTATAATGACAACATATCTTGGAATGCCATCTGTTTTAGCCATTTGTTAACGCAATTCAATGAGAAAATAGTATTTGGATGATTAGTATTTAGACCATCTTTCATCTTATTCCATGGATGAATGGCTTCCTTTGAGATAACATGGCTTGCTTTGGGGATGGTGCAGCTGGAAGCAGGGCACTCAACCAGAGTTTCTACTATGTGCCAGACACTGTGTTAGGTTATGTGGCTACAAAGATTAAAAAGGAAAAAAAGAAAAGAAACAAATCCTTGTTCTCAAGGAAGTTACATTGCATTGGGGAAGACAATTTATATAGTTAGTATCATGCTGTGAAAGTGGTGCTAAACCTGGAGTCACAAATCCTGAGATATATCCTGTTTTGTCATTTATTGGCTATGTGACCTTAACTGAGTCACTTAACCTCTCTGGGCCTCCATTTCCTCATCTGGAAAAATAAGAGGTTTTTACTAGACAGTATCTAATATTCTTTTCAGCTTTAGAGCTATGATTCTAAGAAAATACAATATATGAAAAGCAAACATGAAGTTTTGCAAATTTTGGTTTTGCTAGGAGAAGGACTTTAGAGTGGAGGAAAGGGATCAGGAACAGTCTCATATAGGGAGCACATTTGAACTTAGCTTTGAAGTGATACTAAAATGGACTGGTAAGGAGAGAGGGCATTTCAGACATGGGGGGGCAAGGATGTGAGAAGGCATGGAGGGAGGAACTGGGCATTGTCACCTATGTGGGCTCAAATGAATATATTCAGGTCTATATAATATGCAAAACAGGTGACATTTTTGTAAACTACATATGTAAACTATATTTTTATAGTCTACATAGCATGAGCTAGGTAACTACAGATTTATTATTGTTATTTTACAGATGAAGGAATTAAGGCTGAGAAGTCATTTCCTTTTGTTCAGTCATTTTTCAGTTGTGTCTGACACTTGTGACTCCATGTGGTGTTTTCTTGGCAGAGATAAAAAGTAAAAGTTTGTCATTCCTTCTCCAACTCATTTTACAGATAAGGAAAACGAGGCAAAGATGATTAACTGACTTGCTAGTCCCACCACTAGTGAGTGTCTGAGGCCAGATTTGTACTCAGTAAGATAAGTCTTTCTGGAGGAGTTCTGTGCACTATGGTGCCACCATGTCATAAGACCATTGATTTTGACCTGAAAGGGATATTAGAAGTCATCTAATGCAAAGCACTCATTTGACAGTGAGGAAACTGAAGTTAGGAGAGGTTAAGTGACTTGTTCAAGGTAATACGTGGAAGAGTTACAATTCAAACCCAGATACTCTAGTTACATGTTTCGGTACTCTTTTCACTGTACCCAGGTGACCAAGGGCACACAACTAGGCAGTGGTATAACTGGGTCTTGAAAATCCAGGTTTTCACAGTGCTTCTGAGTATTCTTCCTCCCATGCCACACTATAGAGTATGCATTAAGCATCTGGCCTCAATCATTCTTCCAGTTTCAATTGCATCACAGAACAAGAACATTCCCAGGTCTAATGCTTTCCGTGAGTTGGGAATCAGTTGGCCTCTTTTTTTGAGTATCTGCCAAGAGTTTTGGTTCCATCTTAGCTACACCTCACTATATAACTGGGAACATATTACTTTCTTGATCTGGACCTCAGTTTCCTCCCCTATCATAAGTAGGGGTTGGACTAACTGATTTCTAAGGACCTTCCCAATTCTGAAGTTCCAGGATTCTGTGACTCAACATGCCCAACTCTGTGTTAGATGAGATCTGGTACAAGAGAAGTAGAAGGCAGAGGTCCTGGTCAAAGGATTGAGAAGGAAGACTGGGCATACATGCACAAAATATTGAACTTCTATTATGAGATATCTTATATGAAGTGCTCAGAGATATGGTACAGATTGCAAAGGAGATAACAAAAGAGATATGCTGTTTCACTTGGTCCCTGAGGTAACTGATGGCTTTGTGTGAGTTTGGAATGACATCTCCAGTGGAGTGTCCCAGGGCTATTTACCTTTTGTTAACCAGGAATTTAGATAAAAGCATAGATGACATGCTAATCAATTTCACAAATGGCGCATGATTCATATGCCCAGTTTGGATGACATAGGATTCAAAATCGATTTGGGATACACCCTTAATATGAGTTATTAAAATTTTCATTGTGCCAGAGTAATAACTTTTCTTTGTTCAGATTACTTCCCTCCAATACAATGCAAGCCTCTTAAGAGCAGACAAGGCTTCATTTTTGTCTTTTTGTCTGATCAACACCATCAAAAGCATCACTAACATTTATATAGTGTTTCAAGATTTGCGAAGTACTTTACAAATACCATCTGATTCTACAGCCTGAGATGTAGTGCTAATATTACTCTTATTTTACAGATGAGAAAACTGAAGAGGATAGAGGTTAAATGATTCCCCAGGGTTACACCGTATCTCAGGAAGAATTTGAGCACACTTTCCCTGACTCCAACTCTAGCCCTCTAGCCCCTATGCCAGCTAGCTGTAGAACAATTGCTTAATACATGCTTGTTGAATGAATTAATCTAAGAGGTGGGGAACCTGCAGCCTCGAGGTCCCATGTGGCCCCCTAGGTCCTCAAGTGTGGCCCTTCAACTGAATCCAAACTTCACAGAATAAATTCCTTATTTCCCTATTTCTGAGGAGGGTACCATCCTCTCTCTGGTCACCTGGTTTTGAATCCTCAAAGTCAACATGACTTTTCTTTTCCCCTTGTTTTCCCATAACTCATATATTGCTAAGACCTATCAAGTCTGCCTCCATGACAGAGAGACAGGGAAAGTCCATTACAATTGGAGCCAGGAAGGTGGGATTTGATTTTCTGCCTCAGACAGTTGCTAGCTGTGTCATTCTGGTGAAGTGATTTAATATTTTATTTTTGCATTATAGTTTCTTCATCAGCAGAATGAGATGATTGGACTTGATGACTTCTAATGTCTCTTCTAGCTCCAGATCCATGAAGTTATGAACATATTTTGAATTCATTTGCTTCTCTACATCCACCCAACTATTACCCTAGTTTAGGATCCTCAATAGCTCTCACCTGGACTATCGTAACATCTCCTAACTGGCCTCCTTGCTATAAGTCTCTCTCCACTCTAGTCTGTCCACCATTCAGGTGCCAGAGTGACATTCCAAAACCATAAGTCTCTCCTCAGCTCAAGAAATTTCTGTGGCTCCCTTCTGACTTGAGGATAAATGGATATACCTCTGTTTGGTATATGAAGCCACTCATAATTTGGCATTTACTTAGCAAGATTAATTTGTTAAAATAGAAAGCTACATATAGTGGCCTAGGGTGAGATTTCCCCTTGCCCATCTTCTCCTGTTCCCTTCCTCAATGAAGGTTTTACTTCCAGATACTTTTCCCAGGCATGGTTTGTAATACCTACCCAGGTCCAAAGCTTCCTAGTTATGACTCTGCAGTGGACCAAGTCCATCAAAGATCATAGTTGGCTATAGAATCCACTTTGGACCATTCTGACCTGCCATTACAGACACAATCTAATTTTGGTGGTCATCAATTAAGAAATTTATGTAGAGCATCCATTATGATGCTAGGCATTATGCTAGGTAGTTAAGGAGATTCAGAAGTAGAAAACATGATTCTTGTCCACAGATAATTTCTAATCCATAAAAAGAACCTATGGACATTTTGTACTTAGGATCTTAGAATTTATATGTGGATGAAAGCTTAGAGGTAATCTTGTCCAGGCGTTCTTAGTCGTTTTTGTGTGCTAGACCATTTAAACAATCTGGCAAAGACTATGAATCCCTCCTCAGAATGTTTTTAAATGTATAAAATAAATAGGATGAATAAAGAAACAAATTATATTTAAATATAGTTATGAAAATATCTAAGTTCACAGACCCCAGGCTAATGACCCCTGATTTAGTCCACTCTCATTTTACTAAGAAGAAAATATATCCAAGAGGAAAACGTCTTCCCAAGGTTATAGAGATCATAAATGGAAAAGATGGGGTCCTCTTGATTATACATTACTATCTTATTGTAATCTCCTTCCTTTTTTTAATTAGTACTTTCCTCTTCATTTGTAAGCCCAAGATCTCTCTTCTTCACTCTACCCCCTCCTCCCCTTTGTTGCTCCTTTTTCTCCTTGTCTTTCTGTAGGTTCCTGCATTGCAGATGGAATCAAAGTTATGTCAGGGATGTCTACAGAGAGATCAGCCCTTCCCTCTCTCTCCTTCAGGCATCTGAGGAAGATGTATCAGTTGTCAGCCACAGGACACGTCATTCTTTTCAGAAGAAGCACCTGGATCCCAGCACATTTCAAAGCACATTTTTTTCTCCATCCTGAAGAAGAGAGGATGCCTTCCCTTGTCTTCTTCCTTTGATATTTGCTAGTTTCTCCTTGATTTGGTCCCAAACTAATGAAATTAATCTGTTCTCATTGTCAAGAAGGACCCAGGTAGTCATGAATAATTTCATGTTGTGCTGTCAGGGAGATGCAGAATATAAAAGAGGCCATTGTTACAAGTTTTAGTTACTTTTTCCAAAGAGTTCACCCAATGAAGCTGTCAGGTTGTCAGAATTCAAGAACTGGACAAGATCTCTATCCCCTCTTTATGAATTTTCAAAGGGCTTTAGCACATTTTTAATTGGACTTTTTCCCCTCTTCCTATTTTGAGTCAGTTTGCTAGCTAAAGCACATTTACCAACTACTCTGTCACTAAGATCTCAGCATCTCAGAGTTAGGGATTGTAGAGGTCACCTACCCTAACCCTTAATGTAAGGAATCCTTCCCGTTTCTATGTTTATTATTCTATACCACATAAGGAGGCATATAAAGAAGGACTTGCAGCATCCAAGGTCACATTTATGACTCTCTAGTGATACTTGGGTGTTCTTTCTTGGTAAATGCAAATGAAAAAATGTGTTTAAGAGAAAAAAGGAATGACAGGGTACAGTAGCAGAATCAAACAATTCCTTCACGTTGTCTACTACTTTGTGACATTTTTTTTGTGTGTGATTTCATTTGATCCTTGTAATAACATTTTACAGATTTTGACTCTGTATCATCTCTAGGACTGGCCTTTTCTCCATTCACACAGTTATCACTTTACTTCAGGGTCTCAGCACCTCTTGCCTGTCCTGCCTCATTGGACTCCTAATTAGTCTGTCCATTTCCAGCCTTTCTACAAAGAGGCTAAAATAATATTCCTAAAACACACACCTGACCATATCGCTAGCCTTGTTACATTTATTCAAGATCTCGTTGTCTCTAGGATGAAAAACAAACAAAAGAAAACACCAATCTGAATTCACAGCCTTACCTAGAAAGCTTTCCAGAATATAGCTCCTAAGTACTTTTCTGGCTTCATTACATATTATGTCCTTTTCCACACTGTTCCAATCAAACTTATCCAATTATTTTTCATACAAAACATTCGAGCCATTAGGTGATAACATAGTGCATAAGGCACTGGGTCTGAAGTCAGGAAGACTCATTTTCCTGAGTTCAAATCTAGCCTCAGACATTTACTAGCTGTGTTACCCTAGGCAAATCATTTTAACCTTATTTGCTCAGTTTCCTCATCTGTAAAATGAGCCAGAGAAGGAAATGGCAAATCACTGCAGTATCTTTGCCAAGAAAAACCCAAATGGGGTCACAAAGAGTCAGACACAACTGAAAAAATGACTCAACAACACATTTTTTAATCAATTGCCTCTGTTTCTTTGCATGGATATTTTGCCATGCTTTGAAAGTATGCTGTCCTTAGCATTTGTCTCTTGAATCAGTCCTAGCTTCCTTCATCTTAAGTGTAATCTCCAACATGAGATTCTTTTCTAATTCCAAAGTTATTAGTATTCTCTCCCTCTTGGAATTGCTTTTCATAAATTATTATTATTATACCCCATTTTACAAATGAGAAAACTGAGGTTTTTAACCCCAGCCTGTCAAGGATTTTATATTCTATCATGCAAAATAACATGAAGACATATGTGAAATGCAACATATATACCTATTTACATATATGTATATATAGATGTGTATATGTGCATATTATTTACATATATGTATATGAGTATTTGTGTGTATGTGTGTATATATGTGTGTGTATACACACACACATAAAACAAACACAAAGCAATAGGGAAGTAGGGCACTGTGAATGGAGTAAGATAATAATATAGTAAATATCTGAGGCTAGATTTGAACTCAGGTCTTCCTCACTCCAAGTCCAGAACTCCATTAAGCCACCAAGGTTCCACTAGTCCCTTAATCAAGTAATGGGTCTCAACAACAGTTGGAAAAGAAAGGGAACAATGGTTACTTGAAACTAGTAGGGCCAGGACAAAACTCTTCCAGAAGACTTTGAGGTCAGGACTGGGCCTGGAGATACTGCCTTTGTTTACCCTGTTCCTGAAGGAGAGGAGTGAACTAGAGTGAGAAAAGGTGTATCCCCATCCTTTTCTCAGGATGACTGCTCTTTTCAGGATTGGACTATTGAGCTGAGATTCCTTTGGAAGGATCTTTCTGTAGTTCCTTTTCTGAGAAAGAGTTTCTGGACCCTGAAGTCAGGAGGCTACAAATGGTGTTTTTTTTTTTCCTCAGAGCAAATCATTAAGAATTCTGCGGCCATAAGAAGCATTAATATTGATTAAGAAACAGGTGTTCTCAGATTCAATTAACAAAATTGCAATTATTCACAGAGGGGCAAGCTGGAAAATTGGGGAAAAATAGGCAGGTGTGTGCAAATGAGCCCTACCTGAAGCCAGAGCGGCAGGACTTAATAAATGCCTTCCCTCCAGCAAACTTTCCATGGCTCTCATTCTCTCGGTGACTGATTAACTTGCTATTTCAAAAGATAGTTACAATGGACTTCTCTGGCTCTTACGGGGGGCTTAGTGCCTAGAGGAAGTTCCCTGAGCCAACTGCTGGAGCTCTCACACAATCAGTCTTTGCTGTGGGTTGGCAAAGGATGTGTGCAAGGATGGAGAAGGGAGAGTTGTGTGACTGTGTTCTAAAAAAGTGGGGACGCAGTTGGGGACTGTGAAAAGGCAAGCCAGGGGAATGGTTGCTGTATTTTTGCCATTGCTTCATAGGTTTCTCTTCCTAAGGTTTTAAAGCTGTCTCTTTTCTTCAGGGTATTTTGCTTACAAATAGAATATTTTGCTACCAGATGGATGATGGTCCCTTGGTATTGGCCTTCATGGTCCAAACAGCCAGGTGTCTCACAGGCATGATTTAACAGTGAGAGCAGCATGTTTTCTTGCTTCTAATAATAGCTAGCTTTAAGGTGTGCAAAGCATTTTACCTATATTATCTCATTTGTTTCTTACAATGACCCTGGGAAGTAGATGTTATATTCTCCCCATTTTATAGATGAATAAATCAAGAGGGAGAGATTAAATGACTTGCTCAGTGTCACACACCAAATAAGTTCCTGAGGAAGGATTTGAACCTAGTTCGAGTCATTTACATGTCTATGATGGTCTATGATTTATGAAGCAATTGCTTCACAATATCCCTGTTAGGTGGGTAGTATATTATTCCCCTTTTGCAGACGAGGAAGCAGTAGTACATGATTTGCCCAAGATCACATTGTAAGTGTCAGAACTGACATCTGAACCCAGGCCTTCTCATTTAATTTTCAGAGTTTTTTCCTACCACACCAAATTCACAATGAATCAATGTGGCATTTTCACAAGCAATAAATATACAAATTAAAAAAACAAAATTATCTATATCATCAGGGCCCACATCATCAGGACTCCTTGCTTGACATACAAGTCAAGCAGGAACTACTGCCAGTCTTCCTGACCTATACGTTACCACTGGATTCTGATGACTCTGGAGGAGATGGAGGCTGATGATCTTACAAAACTCTGCCTTACTTATATTCAGTTCACTTTTCAAGTCAAGACATCATCCTCCTGATGTCATTGGTGCTTTTCAAGAACTAAGGACAAACACTAATAATCAAGTCAAAACAATAGCAATGAAGAAGTCAGGGGCTTGAGCCTTTACCCTCCATGATGTTTGGAGGTCTCCTTCACCTACACAGAACCAGGGTTCTTTCCAAAGTATACTAGAAGTGTGAGAGCCTCATCAGAAGTGACTTAAGTTTTCTTTAAATCCAAGGCAGCTGGCCAGTTCACAGAGAGACATCTTTTTTTTTAAAGCAACAGGAATTCCTTGGCGGCTTTCAGAGCTATTACACACATGAACTTCTTGGGGGATGTTATCACCATTGCCTCTGGGAGCATTGCTCTGATAACTCTGTGAACCTAGTCCAGGATGTCTGCTCTGTGGATTTCTGAGACACTGTACTAGCCCAGTGGACTAAGGATTATTCCTCTTTACCCTTCCATTACTAGGTTTCATGGTGACTGATTCAACTTTAACTGGCTTTCTTTTACTACTTAACCCAGTGGGACCCAGCTTAGCATAGTCAAAATTGTATAATTTCTCATTGATTGATTCAGATGTGACAAAAAAGAATACAGAAAAATGTCACTCCTGGGTCATTCCCCTACTTAAGAACCTCTGGTGGCATTCAGTTGCTCCTAAATTTCTCTGTCAATTAAAGTCCTTACTACTCCGATTTTGTCCTGTTTTTCTAGACTTAATATTTCTAGACTTCTCCATATGCTTTCCATGCCAATCAAGCTGGCTAGATAATTAGTCCCTGTACATGATATTTCATTTTTCCATCTTCATGCCTTTGAACATGCTTTTTCCTATGGCTGGATTTCACTCCTTCCTTACTCTTATCTGTTAGAATTTCCATCATTCTTCAAGGCTCAGCTCAAACGGTACCTCTTACATTAGGCCTGTCCTGACTGCTGGGATAATAATAACACTGACTTCAAAGGGTCATTGTAGGAATAAAATGAGATAATATAGGTAAACCATTTTGCACACCTTAAAGTTAGCTATTATTAGAAGCAAGAAAATGTGCTGCTCTCACTTCTAAATTTTACTTGTGAAGCATCTGGCTGTTTGGACCAAGAAGACCAATACCACGTTGGGTACCCCCGCCCCCCTACATGCATGCACACATGCACACACATATGTGTATGCATTTTACATTTCATGTTTTCATGTTATTTCCCACAATAGAATGTAAAGACCTTGACAGGCTGGAGTTTATTTCAATATTTTCCTTTGTATCTATAGTTTTTAGCATGCTATCTGGTACAAAGTCAATGCATAATAAATGTTTGCTGCATGAATGAACAAAAAAATGCTTAATTTACATGAATACTTTTTTATTTCCTACATTTTACATCTTCTCCCAATTCCATATCCCCATTTTATAGATGAATAATTCCAGCATCAATTTCCTATATTGCTAATTCAGTGTGTTCCTGCCAATAACACTTTCCTTTCCACAGTTTATTCCTATTTTTCATTTAGTATTCCCAGAAAAATGTTATCCACTGTTTGCTTGCTGAGAACATGTCCTTGAAGATCAAGTTATTATTCTTGTAGGAGATGCTGAGTGTTTACTACCTACTTTTGAAATGCATAGTTACTATACTCATAGGGTACAGAAAGTGTGGGCCAGGTATAGCTGGGTGAAGCAGCACACACACACACACACACACACACACACACACACACACACTCTGGGGCAGGTATTACCAGTGGCCTTTCCCTTTTTTCTGGGGGGAAGGATCACTAATAATGCTTGTTATCAAGTGTGCCAGCACATCTAACTCAGGCTCTGTGAGCACCTGTGTATGCCTTCTAATTCCAAGGACAGCCTAACACTATAATTACGAACAGTGGTTTCATGTAATGACATCTTATCTCCCTAGGAAAACTATAAGTCATCCACAAGATCCTAGAATTATTTCTTTTGGTTTCCTTTATGGTACCAGGCATAGTGATGTGTACTCAGGAGGTACTAAATGTATACTTATCGACTTGACCTGAAAGGTGCTTTTTCTACTGCCTGGACAGTAGGGAGTTTTAAACAGAGCACTTCCACATAAACCCTTCAGGTAGATAAACTCACTTTTGAAGTATGGGAAGTACAGAAATGCTTAAAAACAAAATAAAAACAAAACACTGTGCGAAGCAGTGTTGGAACAGCTGCCTGAAATGTCTCACCACCATTTATCATACTAACAGCTGGATTCTTTTATCAAACTAGCTCCAGAGTGAATGCTGATTCTCTGCAGAGTAACCCTGATGCTACAGAATTTCCCAGAGACTGTTACTTTTGAATCATGGGGGAAGTCATTGAGGTCACTGCCTGATTCATTGCAACTGGCCTGGGATCAGCCTTTTAGTCAAGTTGAGAATAATGCTTTCATTAGGTCTCTTGTATAAAACCACTGATGCAGAAATCACCAGACTGTTACCTCTGGATTCTTCATGGAAATAGGGCATGGGAAGAGCAGTGATAATTTTTACTGATTGAAATACTACCTCTTCTTCAAGGCTTAGCTCTGGTGACACCTCCACCATGAAGCCTTACCTTACATTCACAATATTCTCCCCATCCTTCCTCCTATGAACTCTATACTTCCTTGTTTTGCTCTCCTTCATATACTTATTTTCTATACTATAAGGCTACAGTAGTTATTACTGCATATTTCATCTTTGCATCCCTCTACATAACAAACCCTTCTCTTGTTTGTGATAGATGCTTAATAAATGGTTGTTGAATGAATGAATGGATGGATCAACAAACATTTATTGATTCTTGCATCCAATCATGTGTACAATTATGCTGGTGATAAGAGAAATACAAAGCTCATATGAGGCACTGTCCCTGTCTTCATAAAAATAGCTAGCATATGCATAGCACCTAAGGTTTGAAAAACATTTTACCAATGTCTTTTCATTTTATCTTTACAACAACTCTGGAAGGTAGGTGCAATTGTTATCATCCCCATTTGATAGATGAGGAAACTGAGAATGGGAGAGGTTAAGTGACTTGCATAGTTAGTATCTTAGACTCGATTTGAACTCAAGTCTTTCTGACACCAGGTCCAGTGTTCTATCCATTTTGCAATGCCTATATGCCTAGTTTTCAGTTTGATATAGAGATAAGATAGAAGCATATTACAAAAGCAGTTGACAGATTTCTGGTGCCAAGATGGCAGAATAAGGAAGGAACCCTTTGAAGCCCTCCAAAATTCCCCTGCACACAACTAAAAAAACCTGCTTCAGAACTGATCTAGGATCAGGGAAGCAGCTTATCAGCCCAGCAGAAAAAGATTATCTCATTGAGATGGGAGAGGAGAACAGCAATAGCAACCAACCTCACAGTAGAGGGACTGAAGCAAGGCACTGAGCCTGAGGCAATTCACCAGTGACCTCCCATTCTCCTCCAAACCAGCAGCTCCTAGGCAAGTGAGTAGTCTGTGTACTTTGCAATACCCCACCCCAGTGAGCCCACTCCCAGCATAAGCCAGCAGTGAGGACTTGAACCCACTTCTGACCAGTAGTGAAGATCTGTCCCACGGCTGAGAAATAGCAAGACCCTACCCCTGGGCCAGCAGAGAGAACCATGTTTTCATAGCAACCTAACAGCAGGGCCCCACTCTGAGACAGTTCAGCAACAAGATTCTGCCTCTATGGTCAGCCATCAGAAAACCTCTGTTACCATAGAAACCCACCAGCAAGGCTCTATCCCTGGAACAGGTCCCACATCCAGGGAAGGTCAACAGAGAGGCCCACATCCCAGCACAAGTCAGAAAGGAAGCCTACCCTTCAGAGAAAACAAAGAGCTAACCCCTTAAGACCAGTGAAAGCTAGCAATAAGACCTAGAGCCCCAGCACAAAAATATTGGGACAGTAGTAGACCAGAGCCAAACTCTGAATCAAACACCAAGTCACAAAAAAAGGCAAAAAAATGAGCAAAAGACAACAAAAATGAGCTTGACAATAGAAAATTATTATGTGATAGGGAGAATCAAGGCACATATTTAGAAGAGGACAATAGTAGCTACTCTCAAGGAAAAATATAATTTGGTCTCAGGTCCAAAAAGAATTCCTAGAATAGTTTAAAAATGATTCTAAAAAGTAAAATTGAGAATTAGAAGAAAAAATTGGGAAAAGAAATGAGAATAATGAAGAAAATCATGAAAAAAGTGTTAATAGCATGGGAAAAGATATACAAAAATTTACTGAAGAAAATAACTCCCTAAAAAATAGAATAGGCCAAATGGAAAAGGAAGTACAAAAGCACTGAAGAAAATAATTCCTTAAAAATTAGAACTGAACAAGTGGAAACTAATGACTCTATGAGATATCAAAATACGATAAAACAAAGTCAAAACAGTAAAAAAAAATACAAGAATATGTGAAATTTCTCACTGGAAAAACCAGTGACCTAGAAAATAAATCCAGGAGAGCTGATATAAGAATTATTAGACTACCCGAAAGTCATGATTAAAAAAAATACTGGGACAACATCTTTCAAGAAATTATCAAAGAAAGGTACCCTAATATATTAGAACCAGAGGGCAAAATAGAAATTGAAAGAATCCACCAGTTATTTCTTGAAAAGAAATTGCAAAATCAAAACTCCCAGGAAAATCATATAAAAATTCCAGAGCTCATAAATCAAGGAAAAAGTATTACAAGCATTCAAAAAGAAACAATTCAAATATTATAGAGCTACAGTCAGGATTACACAGGATTTGGCAGTTTCCACATTAAAGAACTAGAGGACTTGAAATACGATATACCAGAAGGCAAAGGAGTTAGGATTATAAGCAAGAATCAACAAAAGTGAGTGTAATCTTTCAGGGAAAAAAACAGACACCTAACAAAATAGAGGATTTTCAAGTATTTCTAGTTAAACAACCGAAACTGAATAAAAAAAACTGACCTCCAAATACAAGACTCCAGGGAAACATAAAAAGGTAAAAAAGAAAAAAAGAAACAAAAAAGAAAACATAAGAAATTCAATAAAGTTAAGCTGTTTATATTTCTATATGACAAGATAATATTTGTAACTTAACAACTTTATTACTTTAAGAGCGGTTAGAACGAGAATATGTAGACAGAAGGTGTGGATATAAGATGACTTTGATGGGATGATTTCCCTCCCCCCCCAAAAAAAAACAAAATAAAGGGATGAGAAAGAAAACTCTACTGAAAGGAATGGGGAGACTGAATAGGGTAAATTATCCCGCATAAAAGAGGCACAAAAGAGCTATTATAATGGAGGGGATGATGAGGTGGTGGGCAAAGCTTAAACTTTACTCTCATCAAAATTGGCTCAAAGAGTGAATAACATAAATACTTAGCTAGATATAGAAGTCTATCTTACCCCATAAAGAAGTAAAAAAGGGATGGGGATAATAGAAGGGTAAAGGGGTACTAATAAAAATGAGGTTATATTGGGGAAGGTAGTGGTCAGAAGTAAAACACTGTGAAGGAGAAAAGGGTAAGAGGTGAGAGAGGGGGATAAATAACTGAAAAATAGCATGGAGGGAAATACACAGTTAATTATCATAACTATAAATGTTAATGGGATACCTCACCCATAAAATGGAAGTGGATAGGAGAATGTATTAAAAACCAGAATTCTATAATATGTTGTTTATAAGAAACACATTTGAAGCAGAAAGATACACACAAAATAAAGGTAAGGGCCTGGTGCAGAATCTACTATGCTTCAGCTGACACAGAAGAAGCAGGGGTAGCAACCCTGATCTAAGACAAAGCAAAAACAAAAATAGATCTTATTAAAAGAGATAAGGAAGGAAACTCCATCTTGCTGAAAGATACCATAGGCAATGAAGTCATATCAATACTAAACATATATGCATCTAATGGTATAACATCTGAATTTTTGAAGGAAAAGTTGAATGAATTATGAAATAGATAACAAAACTATACTAGTGGGGGACCTCAACTTTCCTCTCTCAGGACTAGATAAATCTAACCAAAGAATAAATAAGACAGAAGTTAAGGAGGTGAATAAAGTGATGGAAAAGTTAGATATGATAGATCTCTAGGAAAACTTAATGAGAATAGACAGGAACATACCATTTTCTCAGCAGTACATGACACCTACTCAAAAACTGACAATGTATTAGGACATATAATTCTCACAACCAAAAGTAGAAAAGGAGAAATAGTAAATATATCCTTTTCAGATTTCTATGCAATAAAATTATATTCACTAATGAGCAAGGTAGAGATCAAAAATTAATTGGAAATTAAATAATCTAATTTTAAAAAACAAGTGGGTCAAAGAATGAATCAGGGAAACAATCAATAATTTCATTAAAGAAAATGACAACAAGACCGCAAACCAAAATTTATGGAATGCATTCAAAGTGGTACTTAGGGGGAAATTTATAGCTCTTATTGCTTACATCAATAAAATAGAGAAAAATTAGAATAATAATTTGGGCATGCAAGTAAAAAAAAACAACAGATTAAAAATCCTCAACTGAGCACCAAAATGGAAATCCTAAAAATCAAAGGAGAGATTAAAAAAATTGGAAGTAAGAAAATCTTTGGACTAATAAATAAAATAAAAGATATTTTTTATGAAAAGACCAGTAAACTAGATAAAATTTTTGTAATTTGATTTAAAAAAGGAAAAAAGAAAATTAAATTACTAATATAAAAAATGAAAGCAGTGAATCCACCATCCATGAGGAGGAAATTAAGACAATTGTTAGGAGCTATATTGCCTGATTTTATGTCAATGGATGAATATTTACAAAAATATAAATCACTCAGAATATCTACAAAAATGTAAATTGCCAGTTTAACTGAAGAAGAAATTGAGGGGTGGAGCCAAGATAGCAGAGTAGAAAGACAGACCTGCTGTAGCTCTACCCCCATAGCCCATAAAATACCTGTAAAAATTATTCTAAGTAAGTTCTAAACCAGCAGAAGCCACAATCCAACAGAGTGAGAGATTTCCAACCCAAGACAGCCTGGAAGGCCAACAGGAAAGGTCTACTGCACCGGACTTGGAGCAGAACACAGTCCAGCCTTGGCTGCACAGTGTGACCTGAGCAGGCTTCAGGGCATAGAATCACGGGTAGCAGCTGTGATTTCCAGATTTCTCAACCCACAAATGCCAAAGACAGCTTCAAAGGTCAGTGAGAAAGAGTTTTCACCTGGGTGAGAGGGGGACGTGGGTCTGCCCCAAGCCTTGGCTCCAGGGCAGCAGCACCTACTGCCGCAGCAGCATCCATTTTTGAAGACCTTGGCCTAAAGACCCTGGGAGAATTGAGCTACTGCTCTGGGTCTCAGTGTTGAGTGACATTTTTGGGGTGAGGAGGAATGCTGGAATGATGAAGTTAGTGGTGGCTATGGAGAGGGAATCCTACTTGCAGATCCTGGGCAGAAAAGAGTGCTTGCTCACAGAATAAAGTGAAGGCTAGGAGAGGAGTAAACTCCTCTCCCTTAATGGTGCCACCTTGGATGAACTGAGAACTTACAGGTGCCTAGAGTACACCCTCCACTTGACAAAGGACTCAAAAGTCAAGTGGCTAGCTGGGAAAATGCTCCAAAAAGGGAAAAAATAAAACTATATAAGGTTACTTTTTTGATGAAAGTATATTTTCTTCCATCACTTCTGGATGAGGAAGAACAACAAATACCATCAGAGGAATACATAATAGCCAAAGCTTCTATATTGAAAACCTCCAAAATATATATGCAATGGTCTCAGGACATGGAAGAGCTCAAAAATGATTTTGAAAATCAAATAAGGGAGGTGGAGGAAAAATTGGAAAGAGAAATTAAAGTGATACAAGAAAATCATGAAATGTGAGTTTGCTAAAAGAGACCCAACAAATGCTGAAGAAAATAACACTTTTAAAAATAGATTAACCCAAATGGCAAAAGAGATCCACAAAGACAATGAGGAGAAGAATGCTTTAAAAAGCAGAATTAGTGAAATGGGAATAGAGGTTCAAAAGCTCACTGAAGAAAACAGTTCTTTGGGTTTCAGGCTGAAAATATCATACCCAGGAAAGCTAAGTGCAACTCTGAATTTAAAAAATAGGGGGCGGAACCAAGATGGCGGGGGGGCGGAGCCAATATGGCAGAGTAGAAAGATGCACGTTTATGAGCTCCGAACCCACAACCCATAGAATTAAGGTAAAAAGAGATCCCCATAAATTCTGAATCACCGCAGGGGTTGAATAAACATAGGGGAAGAGATTTCCGTTCCAGTGAGCCCTGGAGAGCCATCCACAGAGGACCCCACCTCAGCGCTGCCCTGGCCGCGGCCCCAGAGAAGCTGATCCGAGCAGGCTTCAGGGATGGAAGCTCCGGCAGCCGGGAAAGTCCCTCTGCCCACAGAAGCTACAGGTCAGTGAGAGAGAAGGCTGGACTGGATGAGAGGGGGAGCGGAGTGTCTCCGTGACTCGGGCCCCCTCGGGAGGAAGCAGCGGCGGCAGAGACGGGGGCAGGAAGCGGCGGAGGCAGAGGCATGGGCAGTAGCAGCGGCGGCGGCCCGGACTCCCCCAGCAGCAGGCAGGATCTTCATTACTGAAAATCTCTGCATAAACAACCTGAGGGAGCTGAGCCTGGGAGACTGGCCCTGCCCCACTCTGCTCTATTACTGAAGGTCTCTGCATAAAGCCCCTGAGGGAACTGAGCCCGGGAGGCGGCCCTGCCCCCACCCCAGCACCTGAACTAAAGCTTGCTGCGGAAAGCCCATTTGAACCTCAGACCCCAAGCACTGGCTGGACGGATCTAGGTGGGAGTGGACAGGAATCCCAGAAGTCAAGTAGCTGGCTGGGAAAATACCTAGAAAAGGGAAGAAAAATAAGACTATAGAGAGTTTTTTCCAACAAATGCAAATGATCCCGACTTCCGGATCTGACAAGGAAATATTCTTGCCATCAGGGAAAGATGTGGAGGGCGGAGCCGCAGTACCCCAGACATCCCAGGGGGATGTCGGCTGGGCTCAGGCCTAGGAAGAACTCAAAAAGGATTTTGGAAAGCAAGTTAAACAGGTGGAGGAAAAACTGGGAAGAGAAATGACAGAGATGCAAGAAAAGTATGAAAAACGGGTCAATACCTTGGTAAAGGAGACCCAAAAAATGCTGAGGAAAATAACACCTTGAAAAATAGGCTCACTCAATTGGCAAAAGAGGTTCAAAAAGCCAATGAGGAGAAGAATGCTTTCAAAAGCAGAATGAGCCAAATAGAAAAAGAGGTTCAAAAGCTCACTGAATTTAATAGTTCTCTCAAAATTAGAATGGAACAGATGGAGGCTAATGACTTTCTGAGAAACCAAGAAATCACCAAACAAAACCAAAAGAATGAAAAAATGGAAGAGAATGTGAAATATCTCATGGGAAAAACAACTGACCTGGAAAATAGATCCAGGAGATACAATTTAAAAATTATGGGACTACCTGAAAGTCATGATCCAAAAAAGAGCCTAGACATCATCTTCCAAGAAATTATCAAGGAAAACTGCCCTGACATTCTAGAACCAGAGGGCAAAATAAGTATTGAAAGAATCCATCAATCACCACCTGAAAGAGATCCAAAAAGAGAAACTCCTAGGAACATTGTGGCCAAATTCCAGAACTCCCAGCTCGAAGAGAAAATCTTGCAAGCAGCTAGAAAGAAACAATTCCAGTACTGTGGAAATACAATCAGGATAACTCAAGATCTAGCAGCTTCTACATTAAGGGATCGAAGGGCCTGGAATAGGATATTCCAGAAGTCAAAGGAACTAGGACTCAAACCAAGAATCACCTACCCAGCTAAACTGAGTATAATACTTCGGGGGAAAATATGGTCTTTCAATGAAACAGAGGACTTTCAAGCATTCTTGATGAAAAGACCAGAGCTGAAAAGAAAATTTGTCTTTCAAACACAGGAATGAGAAGAAGCATGAGAAAATAAACAGCAAAGAGAAGTCTTAAGGGACTTACCAGAAGTGAACTGTTTACATTCCCACATGGAAAGACAATATTTGTAACTCTTAAAACTTTTCAGTATCTGGGTAGTTGGTGGGATCACACACACACGTACATGCATGCACGCACACACACATACACACATGCACACACATACAGAGACAGAGAGCACAGATTGAATTGAATAGGATGGGACCATATCTTAAAAGAAATTAAGGTAAATGCTGAGAGAGAAATGTAGTGGGAGGAAAGAGGGTGAAATGGAATGGGATAATTATATGTCATTTAAGAGGCAAGTAGGAGACTTTTTAGTGGAGGGAAAAAGAGGAGAGCTGAGAAAAAAAAAGAAACCAAGAAGTTTACCCTCATCACATTTGACTAAAGGAAGGAATAAAATGCACACTCATTTTGGTATGAAAACCTATCTTACAGTATAGGAAAGTGGGGGAGAAGGAGATAAGCAAGGGGGGGAATGATGGAAGGGAGGGCAAAGGGAGGAGGGAGCAATTTGAAGTCAACACTTGAGGAGGGACAGGATCAAAAGACAGAAGAGAAACAATGAGGGGCAGGATAGGATGGAGGGTAATTCAGTTAGTCTTACACAACACGACTATCAGGGAGGTCATTTGCAAAACTACACAGATATGGCCTATATTGAATTGCCTGCCTTCCCAAAGGGAATGGGTGGGGAGGGAGGGATGGGGAGAATTTGGAACTCAAAGTTTTAGGAACAACTGTTTAGTTTTGTGTTGCTACTAGAAAAGAAGACATACAGTTAATGAGGAATAGAAAGTCATCTGGCCCTACAGGAGAAAAGAGAAGATGGATACAAGAGAAGGGAGGGATGACAGAAGAGAGGGCAGATTGGAGATAGGGAAAATTAGATTGCTTGGGGTATTGGGGTGGGGGGAGGGGATAAAAGGGGGAAAAATTTGGAACCCAAAATTTTGTGAAAATGAATGTAAAAAGTTAAATAAATTAATTAATTAATAAAAAAAGAAATAGACATTTGATCAACAGTCACACTTTCAGAACTTTTGTTTCAGAACAAAACAATAACCCTAAATGCAATAGAAGACTTGATATACAAGAGCCAAGAGAAATATAAGGTCATACCAATGATCAATTATTATTAAATATTGCTAAGATTATTACTAGTAATTAAGTAGCATATATATATATATCAATACCTATAAAAATATATTCATGCTTAATTGTAGCTTTGGGGTGGCAGGTAGGGGGGAGAAAGGACAAAGTAAATAGTGCACAGCAGAGAAAAAAATATACAGGAAAAGAAAGATAAGATGTTCAGCTTTCAACATAATGCACAATATTTATTACATATGCTTTCTTGAAATAAGTTATTGCTATATATTCTGAATCTTCTGTGCATGACATGTTTTTTTCTTATTTTATAGTTAGGTTTAATACTTAAGTTTATAATTTTTCTTTCTTTTCTTATGATGTATTTAAGTTTTAGTATTTGTCTAAAATAAAAAAAATTAAAAAAGAAACAATAGTTCTTTAAAAATTAGAATGGAGTAGATGGAAGTTAAAGACTTTATGAGAAATCAAGAAATCACAAAATAAAACCAAAAGAATGAAAAAATAGAAGACAATGTGAAATACCTCATTAGAAAAACTGACCTGGAAAATAGAACGAAGAGAGACAATTTAAAAATTATGGGACTACCTGAAAGCTATGATCAAAAGAACATCTTTCATGAAATTATCAAGGAAAGCTGCCCTGATATTCTAGAACCTGAGGGTAAAATAAATTTTGAAAGATGCCACCAATCACCTCCTGAACAGATCCGAAAAGAAAAACTCCTAGGAATATTGTAGCCAAATTCCAGAGTTCCTATATCAGTGAGAAAATATTACAAGCAGTCAGAGAAACAATTTGAATATTGTGCAAATAGAATCAGGATAACTCAAGATTTAGCCCCTTGTGTATTAAGAGATCAGAGGGCTTGGAATATCATATTCCAGAAGTCAAAGGAACTAGGATTAAAACCAAGAATCACCCAGCAAAACTGAGTATTATACTTCAGGAGAAAAAGTGATTATTCCATGAAACTGAGGACTTTCGAGCATTCTTGATAGAAAGACCAGAGCTGAATAGAAAATTTGACTTTCAAAAGCAAGAATCAAGAGAAGCATGAAAAGGTACACAGGAAAGAAAAGTCATAAGGAACTTACTTAAGTTGAACTGTTTACATTCCTACATTGAAAGATAGTATTTGTAACTCTTGAGACTTTTCTCAGTATTTGGGTAGTTGGAAGGATTATATACATATAGACAGAGTGCACAGGGTGAGTTGAACAGGAAGGAATGATGTCTAAAAAATGAAAATAAGGGATGAGAGAGGAATATATTGGGAAGAGAAAGGGAGAAATGGAATGGGGCAAATTATCTCTATAAAAGAGTCAAGAAAAAGCTTTTTCAAGGAGGGGGGAAAGGGGGAAGGTGAGAGGGAAGAAGTGAAGTTTACTTTCATCCCATTTGACTTAAGGAAGAAATAACATGCACACTCAATTTGGTATGAAAATCTATCTTACACTACAGGAAAGTAGGAGAGAAGGGGATAAGTGGGGTGTGAGGGATGATAGAAGGGAGGGCAAATGGGTGGAGGGAGTAATTGAAAGTAAACACTTTTGGGGAGGGACAAGATCAAAAGAGAGAATAGAATCAATGGGCAGAGCAGGATAGGATGGAGGGTAATATAGTTAGTCTTATACAACATGACTATTACAGAAGTCTTTTGCATAACTACACATGTATAGCCTATATTAAATTGCTTGCCTTCTTAGTGGGGATGGGTGAGGAGGGAGGAAGGGAGAGAAGTTGAACTCAAAGTTTTAGGGACAAATGTTGAGATTTGCTTTTGAATGTAACTGGGAAATAAAAAACACAGGTAATGGGATATAGAAATCTATCTTGCCCTACAAGAAAAGAGAGAAGATGGGGATAAGGGAAGGGAGGGGTGTGATAGAAGGGAGAGCAGATTGAGGAAAGGGGTAATCAGAGTGCTTGGTGTTTTGGGGTAGGGGGAGGGGAGAGATGGTGAGAAAATTTGGAACTCAAAAAAAAGAAAAAAGAAAATTTGGAACTCAAAATTTTGTGGAAATGAATGTTGAAAACTAAAAATAAATAAATTAATTTAAAAGAGGGGAAAAAAAAGAAAAAGAAATTGACCAAGCCATCAAGGAACTTTCTAAGAAAAAAAAACCCCAGGACCAGATGGATTCACAAGCAAATTCTACCAAACATTTAGGTAACAATTAATCCCAATACTATGTAGCCTAGTTGGAAAGACAGATGAAGAAGGAGTACTATCAAATTCTTTTTATTACACAAATATGACACTGATACCTAAGCCAGGAAGAGTCAAAATGGTCAAATTATAGACCAATTTCTCTAATGAATATTGAAGCAAAAATTTAAATAAAACACTGGCAAAGAGACTACAGTAATTTATTATGAGGATAATACAATATGAAAAGGTAGGATTTATGCCAGCAATATAGGACTGATTCAATATTAGGGAGATTATCATCATAATCGGCCATATCAGTAACAAAACCAGCAGAAATCATATGATAATCTCAGCAGATGCAGGAAAAGCATTCATTTATATTAGAAAAACAAAACAAAACACAACTATAGAGCATAGAAGTAAATGAAACTTACCATAAAATGATAAGTAATATTTATTTAAAACCATCAGCAAATAATATTTATAATGGATGTAAGCTAGAAGCCTTCACAGTATGAGTTGAAGCAAGTATGCCAATTATCACCTCTATTCTTTAATGCCATACTAGAAACGTTAACTATAGAAATTAGAGAAGAAAAAAACTAAAGAAATTAGAATAGGCAATGAGAAAACAAAACTTTGCAGTTTTACTGCAAAGTAAATACTAAGAAAATCTTAGAGAATAAAAAATAACTACTTGAAATTATTAACAATTTTAGCAAAGCTGCAGGTTACAAAATAAACCCACACCAATCATTAACATTTCTATATATTACCAACAAAGTCCAGCAGCAATACATAGAAAGAGAAATTTCATTTGAAATAACAATAGGCAATAAAAACACTTGGATGTCTATATGCCAAGACAAACCCAGGAACACAACTATATAACACTTTTCATACAAATAAAGTGAGATCTAAACAATTGCAAAAATATTCATTGTTCATGATTAGGCAGAGCTAATATAATAAAAAAATAACAATTCTCCCTAGATTAATTTATTTACTTATTACCATACCAATCAAACTATGAAAAATTGTCTTATGAAGCTAGAAAAAATATTAACAAAATTCATCTGGGTGAAGAAAGTTCAGGGATATCAAGGGTTTCAATAAAAAATTAAAAAAAAAGGTGGTCTAGCTATACCAGATTTCAGACTGTATTATAAAGCAGTAATTGTCAAAAAATCTGGTACTGGCTAAGAAATAGAGTGATGGATCAGTGGAATAGATTAGGTGCAAATTACATTTTAGTAAATGACCATAGTAACCTAGTATATGATAATCTCAAAGATCTAAATTTTTGGAACAAATACTCATTATTTGACAAAAATTGCTGGGAAAACTAAAAAACAGTACAATAGAAACCAATATCTCACATTGTATACCAAGAGAAGGTCAAAATGGATACATGATTTACACATAAAGGGTGATATCATAAGGAATGGAATTGTTTAATGAAATAGTTTATCTGTCAGATTTATGGATAAGGGACGAATTTAGTTCTAAAAAGATACAGAGAGCATTACAAACTGTAAAATAGATAATTTTGATCACATGAAATTAAAAAGTTTTTGCATAAACAAATGCACTGCAACCAAAAGTATAAAGAAATTTTGAAAAATTTTTGTAATAAGTATCTCTGATAAAGGCCTCGTTTCTCAAATACATAGATAATTGAGTCAAATTTATAAAAATACAAGTCATTCCCCAATTGATAAATGATCAAAGGATATGAACAGACAGTTTTCAGACAAAAAAATCAAAGCTCTCTATAGTCATATGAAAAAATGCTTTCAATCATTATTGGTCAGAGAAATGCAAATTAAAACTACTCTGAGGTACCACCTCACAACTATCGGCATGGTTAATATGACAAAAAAAGGAAAATGTTGAATATTGAAAGGGATATGGGAACACTGGGATACTAATTGGTGGACTTATGAACTCTGGAGATCAATTTGGAACTATACTCAAAGGGCTATAAAACTATGCATACCCTTTGATCCAGCAATATCACTGCTAGGTCTATATACTAAAGCCATCCAAAAAAGGGAAAAGGACCTATTTGTGCAAAAATATTTAGAGCAGCTCTTTTGGTGATGGCTAAGAATTGGAGATCAAAGGGATACTCTCAATTGAGGAATGGCCAAACAAGCTATGGTATATGATTATAATGGGATATTACTGTGCTACAAGAAATTATAAGTAGTCTTCCACAACTATGATGAATATTGAAATATGTTTTATTTGATACCATATGTATAAATTATATCAAACTGCCTACCCTTCTCATTATTGGGGAGGGGAGGAAGGGAGGGAGGAAAATTTGAAACTCAAAATCTTATAAAATGAATGTTAAAAATTTTCGATTTGTAATTGTGGGAAAAATTAAAATACTATTTAAAGCAAAAATAAAAATAGAAAAGAAGTGATAAGCAGGATGATTTTGGAAAAACCTAGAAAGACTTACATGAACTGATGCATAGTAAAGTGAACAGAACGAGGAGAACGTTGTACATAGTAACATCAGCTTTGTTTGATGAAGAATTGTGAATGACTTAGCTATTTTCAGCAATACAATGATCTTAGGCAGTCTCAAAGGACTAATGAAGCATACTATCTATCTCCAGAGAAAAAACTGATATTCGTTGAATATAGACTGAAGCATGCTATTTTTTCACTTTCTTTCATTTTTTTCTTTTATTTGAGTCTTTTTTACAAAATGATTACTATGGACTTGTTTCACATAATTGCACACATATAATCTATATCTGATTGCCTACTGTCCCAGGGAGGGGAAGGGCTAGAATTTGAAACTCAAAACTTTAAATACAAATATTTTAAAGATTGGAAAAATTTTTTTAAAGCAATTGGTATTTACAAAAGAAGAGGTCATATGAGGGCCTGTGGTAGTAGGTGAGTGGGAAGGGTGTTAGAAATCTGGAGCACAAGAAAATTAGAAATTAGAAATGCTGGGACATTAAAGGATGAGTAAGAATTCAAGTGGCAAAGAAGGGGAAGAGTAAGAGCTATCCCAAGCATTGGAAACATCATGAGCAAAGGTGTGGCAATAGGAAGGGATGAGGTGTGTCTACAGGAGGGAGGGCATTCCTCCTTGGTAGAAGCATAATGTATATGTAGAAGAGAAATAACAGATGAACCTTTGTTGAGTCATTTTTGTCATGTCCAACTCTTTGTGATGTCACTTGAGGTTTCTTGGCAAAGATACTGGAGGCGTTTGTCATTTTCTTTTCCATCTCATTTTACAAATGAGAAAACTGAGGCAAACAGGGTTAAGTGACTTGTCCAGGGTCACACAGCTAGTTAGTGTTTGAGGATAGATGACTTTTCCTGGCTTCAGGTCCAGCACTCTTATACACCATGGCAATACCTAGTTGCCCCCTGTTGGCTCCTCAGTCTAACTCAGTCCCCTTTCTGTGTAATATCACTTCAGTACTAAGTACTTCAGACATATTCTAAAGCCTGTGCTTGATACTGATTGATTGAGTTTACCTGGAAAAGATAAATGGGGTGGGGTGAGAGTTGATTGAACTGATCAAACTAACCTACCTTTTCACATAGGTATATTATGAGTTTAGGGGTGCAGGAAGAAAGACTATGGTACTATCTGGAAAAGAGTGCCAGATTTTGGGATCCTCAAGTGCCAGGCAGAAGAGTTTGATCTGGCCCCTTCCTATCTTTCCTGATTTCATTCAAGAATCAATAGGCAAAAATGGATGGCAGTTAGGAGACACAATGGATAGAGAACTGGGTCTGCAGTCAGGAAGACCTCAGTTCCAATCCAACCCCAGACATTAACATCCTGGGTGACCCTGGACAAGGCACTTGACCTATGTTTGTCTCAGGTTTCTCAACTGTAAGATGGGGATAATAATAACACCCACCTCCCAGGGCTGTTGTGCGGATCAAATGAGATCCTATTTGCAAAGTGCCTGGCAAAATGTCAATGCTAAATAACTGCAATGGTGGTGATGATAAAGCCACCACAAGGAGATACGGTCAAACCGATGCATTCCTCCTTTATTGCTGTGCAAAAGAAAGACAATTTTGGTAGCTATTTGAAGAAGGAATTAGTGATAGAAGAGAATAGAATCAGGAAAACTTATTAGACGCCAGTACAATGGTAGAGACAGGAGATAATGAGGGATTATCCTGGGGTGATGGCAGTGGGATTATAGTATCCCAGATTTAGAGTCAGAAGGGATTTTAGAGGTCCTCTAGATGAATCCCTTCCTTTTATAGATGAAGTCCAAGTGATTTACAGAGGACACAGAGGTAGTGTTTTAGCAGAGTCAGGCTTTAACTCTCCATTCTCTGAATTTAAACCCAATGCTTGTTTCAAGTATTAAACAGGGTCAGGTTTATTATGCCAGCTCAGAAAGATTTGCCTTATAGAAATAATGGATTTTGCAGAGTAAGCCTCAAAGCAAGGCTGAACAGTTAAACTGATTCCTTTCTTATTTTAAGGTGGAGAAGAGCTCATCCCTTTGGTCATTCCTTTAGGCAAGACAAAATCTATATAAAGAGATGCCTCTGAAGTCATACAATCTCTGTTCAATTCTGCCCCTGATTTCTTACTGTCTTTACGATCTTGGGCAAGTCACATAACCAGTCTTCAGTATCTAGTCTCTTTATCTGGATAATTAGGGATTTAGATTACAAGACCTCTGAGGTCCTCTCTAGATCTATGATCCTTACCAAGATGGTAGAAGATATCGGTGTATATAAGACTGATGATTATTCCTTGAAAATGACTGGTTCTTACAAGTTGATCAGATGCCACAGTGCTGGCAAATGCAGGTGGTGTATACTCCTCATCCCAGGGCCAGGGGAAGGGACAAGTTTCCACTTTCTGGAGTAATCCATTTTTCCTGCCCTTGATATTTGGATATACAGAGTTACTACCTAGGTTTCAGCTTGTAAGTGAATAGCTTGTATTAATATCTTTTTAAAAGAAAACAAAGACAATGATGGGAGGAACAGAGGTATTTTTGTAGTTGTTGTTTGAATGTTTCAGTCCTGTCTGACTCTTTGTGACCCCATTTGGGATTTTCTTGGCAAAAATATTTAAATGGTTTGTCATTTCCTTCTCCAGCTCATTTTACAAATGAGAAAATTGAGTTAAATAAGGTTAAGTGAATTCCGCAAGATTACACTGCTAGTAAGTGTCTGAGTCTAGATTTGAACTCAGGAAAATGAATGTTTATGGCTCCAGGCCTGGCACTCTAGGCATTATGGCACCACCTAGTTGCCCCAAATAGAAGGAAGATGGTGTTGAATGGCTGTGAATCATGGCCTACCATAATGTTGAAAGAATTCAAGTTATAGTTCACCCAGAAGAAAACTGAGTTACCTGGCCTCTTACTATTTTTCCTGACTTCTTACATTTTATATCTCTCCAGGTACTTGTCCAGTGACCCTGCCCTACTTACTGTTCTTTGGGCATGATACTGCAGTTTCTGACTCTGAACTTTGTACTAGCTGTCCCTTATACTTGGAATGTCCTTCCTCCTTACCTCTGCCTCCTGGCCTCTTTGGTTCCCTTCAAGACTCAGCTCAAATCTCACCTTCCACAAGGAAGCCTTTTCTGATCATACCCCTCCACCTTCACCGGAGTGCCTCCCTCTCTGCCTTCCATTTACTCTATAAATGATCTTGTGTCCAGAGATGTACTGATAAATGCTTAACAACTGCTAGTACACTGCCAGGAGTTAAGTGATGCAGGCACACTTATAACTGCATTATTAATATCTTGTTCATTGCTTTCCTAAGTTTAAACAAGCAGCAAGCAGTCAAGAAACATTTATTAAGCACCTACTACGTTCCAGATACACAGAGGCAACTAGATGGCACAGTGGATAGAGTGCTGGGCCTGGAGTCAATAAGACCTGAGTTCAAATTTAGCCTTAGACTAGCTGTGTGACCCTGAGTAAGTCATTTAACCTGTGCCTCAATCCACTAGAGAAGGAAAAGGCAAACTACTCTAATACCCTTGCCAAGAAAATCCCATGGACAATATTGGAGAGCTTTGGTCCACAGGGTCATGAAGACTTGCATACAACTGAATAACAATGCTGGGGATAAAAAAGAGGGAAAAGACAGTTCCTGCCTTCAAGGTGCTCACAATCAAATGGATCAAACGGAAACAAAACAATACATTAAATCTGAATTGGATGTTTGCCGAATTCTGAGGTGTAAGGGTTCACACTGAAAATATAAAGATGATAAGAAATGGCTCCAGTTCACTCCTGCTTGTATGTTCCTAGTTATTTTCATATTATCTCTCCCATTGGAATGTAAGTTCCCTTGGATGAAAAATCAGTACGCTACAATTTGTTGCTTACAAGAAACCCACATGAAGCAGAGACACACAGAGTAAAAGAAAACCTGGAAAGACCTATATGAACTGATGCGAAGTGAAGTGAGCAGGACCAGAGAAACATTATACACAGTATCAGCAACATCACGTGATGATCCATTATGAACGACAGCTTTTCTTAGCAACATAATGATCCAAGACAAAAACAAAGGACTCATGAAGGAAAATGCTATCCATATCCAGATAAAGAACTGATGAATTAAATGGAGATTGAAGTATAATTGTTTTCTATTTTATTCTCTCTCATGGCTCTTCTTACTTTTGTTCTGTTTCTTCTTCCATAACTCTAATGAATACGAAAATATATTTTACATGATAGTATATGTATATCCTACCTCAAATTGCCTACAGTTTTCAAAAGAAGATAGGAGAAGGAGGGAGAGAGGCAGAGAGGGAGAGAGAAAATTTTGAAACTCAAGATCTTATAAAAATGAACGGTAAAATTTTTCTTGATTTGTAATTGTGGGAAAAATACTATTTAAAGGGAAAAAAATTGAAAGAATGTAAGCACCTTGAGGGAAGAAAATGTTTTTGCCTTTATTTGATTCTAAGCATTTAGAACAGTGCTTGGTGCATAGTAGGTATTTAATAAATGCCTGATGACTGACTGATATTTGTGAAAGGGGGAGTGATTAGGTGTAATAATCTATGTAATGTGATGTTCAAAGAAACTGAGTGTACCCAAGCATATTATAAATCTTAATATACAAGATTTTCCAAAAAGTCTTCATGTGTTTTTAAGTCATTAAGACTTAAAATGGCAATTATAATATTGATGATGATAAGTAAGCTGTAGCATATATCCATATATTCCCCAGGAGAAGCAGCATAAAATATATCATCAAAGAAGTGTATAGCTCTGTAAAGGTGGTGGGTCTATCATATAATGAACCAGATATAATTGATGAATTGCTTGTATAATCTGATATAATATAGGTACTACCAAGAGACCTAGAAAATAGCTGGTTTACAGAATGTTGGGGGAACACCTACAAAGGATATATGGCAGAGTCACACATGAGGCAAAGGGAAGAATGCATTATGTTCTATACCACTGGAGGAAGTGCCCACATTGATGGGATCATGAATCCATTGAGGTGTAGACAGAGATGTAAAAATGGTGGCAGTTGTGTGATTATGGCAAATAGTAGAAATTTAATTTTAAAATGATTTAGGCATTAAAAAAACACCTTTGTTCTAAATCCAGGATAGAACATTTTCCCCAAACTCATTTTAAGGGCTATCTCATCTCTGAAGCCTTCCTTGATACTCAGGCCCTCAATATCCCTCTGCTCTAAAATCCCATAGTGGCTACAGTCTTCACCATCCAGCTTTATACTTGATTTTACAAACTACTCAGCATTTCAAGAAATTGTGACTTGAGAGTTCTAGTACGCTTGATTGAATGACTAAAGATAATTTATAGGTTTAAAAAGTTGCAAAATCTTCAAAGAGATTAATTGATTTGCCTAGGGTCACAAAGTGAGTAAGAGACAGATTGGGATTTGAACCTTAGATCGTATGGATTCCAATTCTAGCAATCTATTCATTATGTCAGTATCCCTCTCTTCTTCAGACTATTTTAATAACAATGTAAGCATGTGTTAGAAACCAATAGATTTATTTTGTAAGGAAAATGATGGATCCACTATTAGAGTATGTAGTTTATGAAAATAAGGGTTCATTCTGTTGAACATAAATTTTTATACATTATTATGAATTGACAAATAGTGAATGGATCAGTTTCTATAGTGCTTTTGCCTATTTTCCAAGTAAACATATACCTGGATAACCCCTATGTCAAAGTTTTCAGCCTGAAATGGTTATATTATTATACTATATATTATACTATATATATGTATATACGCATATCCACATACAAAGTGTGTATACATACATATATACACATATACATTATACAAATGAACACAGATATATTATATTAGTGGGTAGGTTTTGAATTTGTGTTCAACCATTTGCTTACTGTTTTCTTTGATACAGTGAAAATCTAAATTGTCAATGCTGTGATTGCTATTTCCATTTCTCCAGGAATGGTTGGATATCTGGCTAACTCTACTGAGTTTTTAATCTTCTGACTGGTTATTTATGGCTTTGCAATGCAAAGCTATGACTGAGAATTACTGCACCCAGGGAAGACATCACAAGCAAGTAGTGCAAAATGTGTTTAAAATGAATAGGGGTGAGGAGGGGACATCAGGCTGTGTGGGAGAGGCAGAGGCCATGCGACATACACTCAAGGGCATGGCCAAAAAGGATGTGTGTGATAGGGAAATAGTTTTACTCAGGAGATCCATCTAGAACTTTCCTATTTTAGTTAATTAACAATTCTGTTGCTTCTATGCTGCTGAAGAGCATGACATGCCTTTTAAGCTCTAAAGTCAGCACCCTGAAGCAAAGTTCTAGTCACCCTGCCTTAGTAGGCTATAGTCTGTAAGTAGGATGGATCAGGTATTGTCCACAATCCTTGCTTTTTTGTTTTTAATCTTTAACTTTAATTTTCATTTTGAATTCCAAATTATCCCTTTCCTTCCACCCCTCTGACACTCACTGAGAAGGCAAGAAATACAATTCTCATTATGCATATGAAGTCATGCACAACATATTTTCAAATGTTCTTCAGTCTGTACTCAGAGTCCATTAGTTTTCTATCTGGAGATGGGTAGAATTTTTCATCATGAGTCCTTTGGAACTGTAGTGGAGCACTGTATTTATTAGAGTTGTTAAATCTTTCACAGTTGATTATCTTTGCAATATTGCTATTACTATATACTTTGTTCTCCTAGTTTTGTTCATTTCACTTTGCATCATTTTGTATAAGCCTTTCCAGGTTTTTCTGAAACCATCTCCTTGACCATTTCTTACAGCATAATAGTATTCCATTACATTCATATACCATGACTTGTTCAACCATTTCCCAGTTGACAGCTATGACCTCAGTTTCCAAATCTTTGCTCCCCCAAAAAGAACTGCTATAAATATTTTTGTAGATATGGGTCCTTTCCCTTTTTCTTTCTCTTCTTGGGGTACAGACCTAGTAGCAGTATGCTGGGGTAAAAGGGTATGCGTGGCTTTATATCCCTTTGTCCACAGTTGCACATTGTTCTCCAAAATGTTCTCTTGGGGTTTATAAAACATGAGGTTAACTGTGTTGATTTGCTTCTGTATGCTGTGCACTTAATCTATTCTGCTGATCAACCAGTATATTTCTTATTCACTACCAAATTTACTATTCTTGCTACATGACCCATTCATTATCTCTTTTCATAATAAATTGACTCCAGCATGCTCAGTACTCGAAACTTCTACAGGCTCCTTAACTTCCATGTGAACATATGGGAAATACAGGGAAAAGATTTGCATCATTCCTCCCATTGCAGTCTGGGTGACTATAAATTTCTGTGCTTTACCCTTCACTAACATTCTGGTGAATAGATCATTGTTAGTAGCATTTTGTGGTGTTGAACATGTCTGCCTTGAGTTTTACAAGAATTAAATTGTTGTGGTCGTCCTTTGTTGCCGAAGAAGACCATGCCATCAGAGAAATGATGACATGACTTGCCCTTGACTTTGTTTTAAGTGAGGAAGGGCTGTGCAAGGTCACCAGCCTCACTTCTCCTTCAGAGTCATCTGAATCCAGCGACCTATTATTCCTCAGGATGACTGGAGATGTCCCAGGATACACTGGGAGACCTTGACCCCTTTAGACCAAGGTCTATGCAGGTACTCACTTAGGGTGAGGTAACACCCATTCATTGAATAGGAGTTTTTAAGAAGTAGTCAGGGCATGTCCCCTTTAATGAGGCAATGAAAACAAAGACATGAAACTGGGAGGGAAACAGCAACAGTTACTATTGATAATCACTCTGAAGTTAGAAGGGTCCATAAGAGAGCCTTTAGGTAGGGGGCAGAATTAAGCACAAATTTAATACAAGAATTAAATATAAATTTATGAAGCATCTACTATGTGCAAAATCATGGTATTCTACATCTATCCTATCGCAGTTTCAAATTTCCAGTATAATGTTTCAAAATCTACTTCCAGGGTTTGAACAAAGACATTATTTGACCATTTTCAATGTCATTTTTTTTCTAAATGCATACTAGTCAGGGCAATCAAAGTACACCCCACTAACACTCTCTGATATAATAAGGCTCAACTGAAATGAAGTTTGTAAAGCTCTTAGCAAGCCTTAAAGTGCTGTATAAACATTAGTTATTATTTAATAAGCAGTGGATTTTAGCCCATAATAATGCTATTATATTTCCATCTATATTTGTAAGTGTTTTACCAGTGGGTGAGCAGTGAGAGGTAGGTTGGTATGGTGAACTGAGCACTGGAATTGAAGGTAGCAAGACTTGGGTCCAAATCACATCTCAGCCACTTAGTGGTTGTATGAACCTGGCCAAGTCACTTGAACCCTCTTGTGCCTTGGTCTCCTAGCATGTAAAAATAAAGGAATTGGATTTAGCCTCTAAGATCCCTTCTACCTCTAAGTCTATGATTCTGTGATCTAGTTGAACTATGTACACACTAAATTTGGAACCAGAGGGCCTGGGTTCAAATCCTACCTCTGATATTGATCAGCTACTCAGTGACCTTGAGCAAGTCAATTAACTTTCATGAGCCTTTTGTGTAAAATGAAGAGGGTTGGGAAAAAATGCCCCTTCCATCTCTAGTATTCTATATAGTTGGAACTTATAAAACCTTTCTGACTGTTAGAGTTCTATATCCTGGGGCATAGACATCCCCAAGAAAATAAGTATGAACTCAAGAGATGTTGGCAAAGACCCAGCCACGACTGACCTTGGGACACAGTGTTATTATTGCCTAAATACATTATTCTCTGTTGTGAATTCTGACCTTCAGCAACTTGTAATATAGCTGTTAACCCAAGGCAAACATACAACACAGAGAAATACACATATAGACTCAAAAGGAAAGCCACCCGGGTACCAGCTTTCCCAGACGTGCTGCTTTAGCACAGAGGCCTCAACTGCCTTTCTTACTCTGTCTCTACCATCAGCTCTACAATATAGAAGTCTAGTTTAAAAGCACTACCATGGAAGCCTGGACTAATTCTTCTTTAGTAAGTTGCCTATATGTAGCCTCTGAGGGTTAAAGAAAGCCTGGCGTCTCCACTGGAGTTATTGATAACTAACTCTTACCTGCTTGTTAAGTTTTCACTATGATTATTTGTGCTTTTGGAAATGGGAAAATGGCTGAATTTATTATTTCTTGATTGTTGAGGCTTAAGAAAACATGGAGAAAGTGTTAAGAATGAGGATCAAATTTCAAAGTATCAGGTAGAGAGTCAGTTGCTAAAAAAAATTACTAGCATGGCTCTGGTTATTGTAAATAATTACTGCCTTCCTGATTGTGGTAAATCTATGATCCTATTCATTTTATTGAAATTTCTGGTTGTCCTTTTCATGCTCATTTCCTAAATATTAGTCTAATCTTCTGAATTATATGACTAGGTTGGGGTAATTTTTCCATTCACAGTCTCTCATCTTCTTTTACTGGTTAAAACTCTTCATTTTTGAGGGACTAGTTTTTTTGGTAAAAGCCTGTCTCTGATCGAGTCATGTTATTGTCTCTTCTCTATCATTCCCCTCCTCTCCTGCAATTCTCTAGGAAATTCCCATGATAGATGATTCTACAGGTGTACACCACCAAGCTCAGTTCTATGCTTGTTAGCTCATATTTTCCTGACTATGATATCAAGGGTGGGAATCCAATGAAATGGCAAAGATCCGGTCCTTCTCTATACAATACCTTTCCTTCTCCCACACCACCAGATGACCCTTTTGAGAGAGAATAGTATAGGCATACACATACCAAATTTAGAAGATGAGTGAGCACTTGGCATAAGTTAGACATTAGATTCAGAGGTCACCTCTCACATGAGCATTAACCTCCTTCTTCTCCAGCCATGGTTCCAAAATTTTATCACCCAAGATGCGTAGTCCCCCATTCTGCCCATCTGGAGATCTGGTTGTATCCTTGTCTTTTGATCCTTACATATTCCTATTCTCCTGTTCATTCTTCACCAAACATGAAAAGTTAAACATCTTCCCTTTTGCAAGGTAAATGACATTCAAAATAAAGACCTATTGCTTTTAGTATAATTGACTGGCTTCTTCTATGGGAACCTCTAAATACCCCGTGTGACCATGACAATGAAGTTGAAAATGACTGACCTACATTCCCCACCGGAGAAGTCATCAAATGATATGAACAAATAAGACTATTAAAGAGTATTAACAATCATGTGAAAGAATGCTCCAGATCATTAATAATAAGAAGAAACATGGAAGCAGAAACAACCTTGAAGTTTCACCTTGAATAGCTGGCAGTTGACAAGACAACAAAAGGGCAGCTATGTGGCACAGTAGAGAGAGAACTAAGCCTAGAGTCAGGAAGACTTGTCTTCCTGAGTTCAGAAAAATCTGGCATCAGATATTAAGTAGCTGTGTGGCCCTGGATAAATCACTTAACCCTGCTTGCCTCAGTTCCCCATCTGTAGAATGAGCTGGAAAAGGACATGGCAAACAACTCCAGTGTCTTTGCCAAGAAAATCCCAAATAGGGTCACAAAGAATCAGCCACGACTGAAATGACTAAACAACAAACAAGATTACAAAATATTAGTAAGTAAATGTTGGGGATTAGTAAGTGTCGGAGAGTTACAGAGATACAAGGACACTGTGGTATTATTGGTAGAGTTGTGAATTGTCACAACCATTCTAGAAAACAATTTGGAATACTGCATCACAAAATTTCCATATACTTGGACCCAGACATTACACTATGAGACATTTACTCCAAGAAGGCCATTGAACAAAAGGTTCTATATATACACCAAAAAATTTATAGTGGAACTTTTTTGTGTGCCAAAGAACTGGAAAAAAGCAAATGCCTATGAATTGGTGGATGGCTAAATAAGATGTGGTACATTAATGTAATAGAATACTATTGGATTGTAGCAATGAGCATGATGAAAATAGAGCACTGCAAAGACTTACATGAACTGATGCAAAGTGAAGTGAACAGAATCAAGCAAACAATCTACTCCATGACTACAACTATGTAAATTGTAAGAACTACCACAAAACAACTGAAAGAGCAAGTGGAATTATAAAGATACTACTTAGTTCCAAAGAAGAGATGTAAAAAGATTCTTTCTTTCTCTCTCTCACTGTCTCTCTGTGCCCCTCTCCTTCTCTTTCTTTCCTTCTCCTTCTTCTTCCTTTATTTCCATTTTTTTTGCTATAAGGGTTAAATTTCTTGGAGAGGGGAGGGAAAGGATACAGGGAAATTTAGGTGATATAAAATAAAAGATATGAATAAAAATTATTTTTTAAAAAATAAAAATGGCTGGTAGGTTAGAGGTGCACCTTCTCTTCATACGACAGAGAGAAAGTAATTGGTTCATAAAGGGATGGAAGCTCATGGCTACCACATCCTTAACAAAAAGAGTTCACCAAATGAATTTCAGTCAGGCATTGTAAAATTGTCACCTATCCAGAGCAATGAGTTTCATAATTTTATCAATTTACCTGATAGTCCCAGGGAAATAGAAGACATTTTGCTAATATGCAAACACAATCAAATAGTCTCTAATAGTCCCATGGAGTTGCAGCAGTAGAAGATATGTGACAACATATGCTTACAGGAATAAATATATTACAGGAATTTAATTTACTTATATAGGAAGCAAAAATTGAATTAATGAAAGAAAACAGTGGACCAGTTTATTAGATATATGCAACACAATCACTAAAGCTTGTTAATTATGATCAAATCAAAAGCAAATTGAGTGATGTTATTAATTATACATGTTCATATATGAACAAGGAGTCAGGGCAGATGCGGTAGCTCTGCTAGAAGAAAAGGAAAGGTCTGTGTTACAACGAATTAATAAACAAGGATTCATTAAACATCTAATATATGCTAAGATCTACTCTAGGCTCTGGGAACGTGATGGCAATAATGAAACAGCTCTTGCCCTTCAGGTACTTACATTCTTTTGGGGGGAAGCAACATGCACATATTTAATACTATACAAAATACATACAAAATAAGTATAAAATTCAATGAGATAATATTTGTGAAGAACTTAGCACAATATCTGAGACATAGCAAGTACTTAACAAATACTTCTTCCTTAGTTTTCCTTTTAAATACATGGTAATTTCTCGAGCAAATAGCATTTGCACCTGGGGGAAGGATTCATGTGTAAGGTGACACTGAGCCAAGCTTTGAAGGAAACTAAGATTTTTAAGAGGTGGAGATAAGGATGCAGAGCACTCGAGGCATAGACATAGCCTGTGTGAAGGCCCTGAGATGGGAGATGTCTCTGAGGAATGACAAAGAAAACTAGATGAGTGACTGTAAATCATGGATTAATGATTGTATGTGCATAGGATATCAACAAAAAAGAAAAATAAATCAGAGCCAAAGTTAAGAGACAGAGGAATCTAAACTTTTATTAAAAGGAAAGTGGAGAGTTTTTGGCACCTATCATAGCTTTGAACAGTAGACATTATCCTTTTGTCACTTTTTGGTGTTGAGAAAATGTGCCAAGACCAGACTCTTCTTATAGGTCCTGAAATATCTTATGAAGAGTACACTATGGTAACCCTAGAAGGTAATGTGATCTTAGTCTGCTTGAAGAAAGACCTAGCTTCAAGGGGAAAAAAGGTAGTTCCTAATGTTTTCTGTCCTGTTCAGAACTCATTTGGAGTGCTGCATTCAGATCTGGATACCACAATTTAGGATGAACACCAGGAAGCAGCAGATTTTTTAGAGGAGGGTTGACCAAGATAATAAAGGGCTTTGATATTTTGGCACATGAGAAACAATTGAAGGAGCCTGGGATGTTCAGCCTGGAGCAAAGTATACTTGGAGAAGACATATATCTTCTTGTGTCTTGGAGTGACATATATCTTCAAGTATCTGAGATACTGTCACATGGCAGAGGGATTTGGCCCCAAAGCGTAAAATCAGGAGCAAAGGGCAAAAAGGTAGAGTACGCTAGGCAACTCTAGAATTCTGGAATAATTTCCAGGATTGTTGAACCAAATCATAGCTCTACCAATAATGTATCAGTGTACCTATCTTTCTACAACCCCCTCTATTGCTCAATCTCTTTTTAATCTTTTTCATTTTGCTGGCTATGATTTGATTTGACATATTTCTCTTAATAGCAATGATTTGGTCCATTATTTCATGTGGCTATTAATAGTTTGGAATTCTCTTGGAAACTTTAATATTTTAGAAATATTACTATAACTTTTGAGAATTATTACTATTATGAAAACTATCTACTTATTATTATTATTATTTTTAAATGCTTTGGTCACTTATCTATTAGGGAATAACTTTTAGTTTTACATATTTTTTGTCAGTTGACTATATATCTTGGTTTTGGGACTGTTGTTAGCAATATTTGAAGATTTTCCCCAGGCAACCCCTTTTTCCCTTAGCCTAGTTGCATTAATTTTGTTCATGCAAAAACTTTTCAATTTCATATAACTGAAATTATATATTGTATCTTCTGTAATCATCTCTATCCCATACTTACTTAGGAAATCACTTCTTAACCAATCAGCATTAACTCTTTTGTTTCATCTTTTTATCACTAGTGCTAACATAGTATCTTAAAAATGGTGGGCACTTAATTAGATGCTGATGGAATTGGATATTGAAGCTGCACTTTACTCAAGTGAGCTTGAAAGGTGAGTTCAGGGCTATTATATTTTTTCCTAAAATTTAAGTAAGGAAAGGTCCGATTAGATGTTTCACTTCTTTAGTCATCTGAAATAGTAATTTTTGAGTTGGAAGTTGGTGTTCTGCAGAGAGGACTTTGGGTGTTTCCTTACCTCTGCAGAAAGCACAGCTGGAAAGCACATCTTTCCTTTGGGTGAGTGATAGCTCATTGTTAAAAAAAAATTGAAGAGATGAAAAGAAAGATGCCACGTTAATGAAACATCATGGCTATGATTTCAGGTTGCCTGGAGTCGGGGACTCCAAAGTTATGAGTCCCTCTACAACCATTACCTGGCCACATTGCACCGATATATTAAGGCTGAAAAGTCACTGCTGGGCAGAGGAAGAAAAAATTCTACATGTGTGCAACAAGGCTGAGTTATGGGCTAAGGCTGGAGCCATAACTCTTGACAATCTTGAACTCTAGACATATTTGCCACACTTTTTCTTTTAGGTCTATGCTGCATAAGCAAACTTGGAGACTTTGCCACTATTACAGTCAATGACCTGAGAAGAAAGCCAAGACAAAAAGTGTAAGTGACTGGGGGATTGAATTATAGATATCAGGGCCAATTCTTAAACTTAGAACCTGGTGATAAACTTGTCTCCCATGCATTGGTCAAAAGAAACACGGAGCAGATGCTGATTGGTAAATTAGTATACAGTCCCACATGGTATTTGTGGAGTAAAGAAAATTTCTTTCTCCCCTGTGTCTTCAGACAGATGTTCTACATTATTTGTGCTCTCTTTCTTTAGTATCTCATTTTTGACCTTTCTTTGTCAACTACTCAACGAGTGCAAGGTTATCATTTATCTACCTGCTGTGCTCCCATCTGCCTGTAAATGCCTGAGCTTGCTTGGATCCTGGGCATCCGTATAACCTGATGGGGGATGGGTTCTTCAGAGTCCTTTTCATTTGCATAAAACCAGTAGCCATGCAACCCACCTCTGCAAAGTCACCATATGCTTGGTGGTAGCTTTGGAGAGGTGTATCTAGAGAAAGCACAGAGTGTGTGGCAAATTAAATTAATTTTCTTCGTGCTAGTGCTCTTGTTGGTCCTATCAGAGATTGAGGAAATTTGTCAAGAAATTCCTGTGTAACACAGGAAATAGGTAAGGTGGTTTTTTGGTCTGAAGTGAGGCCCAATTGTTAGCACTTTGACACAACTGGAAAATGTTGGATTAAGGTAAGTGAGGATAATAAAGCAGGGTTTCTCTACTCAAGGGAAAGAACTGAGGCAGCACTGAAGGTCCCCATGTTCTCACAAGTAAGGAGGTGAGGAGATTGGCTACACCATCCACTAGAAAGCAGATCGTATATCATGTTTCTATGGCTCTCCCCTTTCCTGATTTTGACACATGCACCCAGCCAAGTGAGCATTCCTTTATACCAGGTATGCATATGAAAGGGACCATCTCGTAAGACTTGACAATACATTATACAAACTTTTCTGCCTTTCTCTGGCCCACGCCTCACCAGTGGAATCCAGGCCTTTTGGAGAAATTCCAATTAATGTTTTTTGGGGACAACTATTCTGGACATTTTTTCCATTGCAGTAGTTCATCCATCCATTCAATAAGATTTTATTAAATGCCTAGTGCCTGGCACACTGTAGGCATTTAATAAAAGCTTGTTAATAAAAGCTTGTGCTAGGCACTGGGTTTTCTCAAAAAGAAATCATCTCCCTGATGGAGCTGACCCCTGTTTATTGGTGGGGAGGGGGAAAGATATAGAGAGACAAGCAAATACAACACATACAAAATAACTGCAAAGAATTTTTGGTAATGGGTGAGATAAAGTGAGATATCATGTACCAGGTGACACTTGAGCTGAGTCTTGAAGAAAATTAGGGCAATTCAGTGCCATTCTCCTTTCTACCTCTCAAAATAGAGTGAATGAAAACCTTCTTGAGCACCTATAATCTTTACTCCCAGAAAGTACCCTATAGCAAATTGGCCATTTTATCCCCAATGGAAGGATCCTAAATGATTCCAAATATCCAGCTAGCATGAAGCAAAGGATTCTTGAAACTTGGGTAAGTAAAGAATAGCATCTACCTGGACATACTTGTCCCAATTATATATTTCAGGTACAAACTCTCAAGGAAGGCAAATGGCATGATATATATTAGAGAGAACATTGGATTTGGAGCCAGAGGATAATTTTTAAAAATCTTCACTCTACTATTTACTCCCTTTGTGACCATGGGAAATTCATTTAAGTTCCATGTTTTCTATTCCTTAAAATGAAGGGATTCTTTTTTCAAAAGAGGGGCTACTGCAAAATATTTTCCAGTCCTAAAGCAAATGGCTCTAGCAGTCAGTTTTTTCATAAACGAATGCTCCAGTTGAGCTACTATCTATGGTCTTTAAGAGCCCTGAGTACAGTAACACCCTCTCCTCCCACTTTCCTCAACCCAGGTCATAAGATATGCTCCCTGCCTAGTCACCAGAGTCATCATTCAGGGGACAAACCCCTACTGAGAAGGGACCCACCATTCCTACCATCCACCAGAGGTGTGCTGCTATAAGTTAGAGTTGAATGTTAAACTTTTAATGTGGGAATTTATATCACTACAAATCAAGGTTTGAGTTATTGCTAGCTATCCAGATTTAAGAAAGTGATGCATACATCGTTAATAATTGGGATTAAATTTAAAAGTATGTTGCACATATGTATTTTCCTCCCTCCCTCCCTGAGCAAGTTGTTAAACATTTTCCCATCACATCTCTGCCACCATCACCATCTAGTACTGTCACAGACTCGTAGGGAAGACCAAGAACCCTGGGAATAGTATCCTCCTACTTCTTTCCTACCAGTTACCCCTCCCCCAGACATTATCTAGGAGAGCATTTCCTTTGTGGAGATGAAATCTGGCAACTGCTTCTGAGCAGAGGCCCAGCTTCCTCTGAAGTCATTTATTGCTATGAAGACCCAGAAAAGAGAGTCTCTCACACAAAAGTCCTTACCACTATCAGATGGGTTAATATCAGAAACTAGAAGTAAAGTGTGTTTCCATCAATTGGGGCACAGCTGAGCAAATTGTACCATATGAATGCAATGGAATGCTATTGCATCATAAGAAATAATGTTTATGAAAAATTCAGAGGAACTGAAGACCTATATGAACTGATGCAGAGCAAAGGAAAAAGAACCAAGAAGACAAATGACTGTATGAAAACTGAAATAATGGACGGAAAAACAAACCTGAAAGTAATTACGACCCGTTCAACAATTGTCAGTGAAGGATGTTGAACTCCTTTAACCGAATGGTGGATAATTAAAGGTGCAAATAAAGCATACATTGCAAATTGTGACCAATCAATTTCTTTCACTTAACTATACTTTGTATAGTTAAAGGTGAAATCTCCTCTCTCTTTTCCTTCTCCTTGTCCCATGCATATCTACTTCCTGCTCCCCAAGTCCCAGATCACTTGTCACATGTGCCTCTGGGAAGGGTGGATTCTGTACTTGGGGCGTGACTTCTGAGCAAGTCTCAATGAACTTTTGTCTTGTAGGAAGGGATAGGATTAGTCACATAGAAAAAATAGTCCTGGATGGACTAAGGGCTTCATCAAAAATTGCACAGATTAGTATGGCCTTCAAACCCACCTGTCCTCCAAACTTTTCTATTTCCATCAAGAGTGTTATCATCTTTCCAGTCACTCAGGTTTAGGACTGTGACTCTTCATTTTTGACTCATTACTTTGACTCCTCCTTTTCATTCAAGTAGTATAAGAGGAGCTTGAAAACTGATTGGAATTCTGAGACTGTAGTCCAGAGGGACAGGTTTCCCTCTCACTCATTCCAGAGACTAAGGCTATCATGATCTTTGAGTCACCAAGTGGACTTGTATCAAATCTGGGAGTTTTGAAAAAAGGACATTGGATTTTCAGAAGGGAAGATTGAGAGGAAGGACGTGAGGCATGAAAAACACTAGCATGTGACTCAAACCCACCTCTTGGCTCAAAGATTGTGATAATGCAAACTTGTTTCAGCACGATTACATTAGGAAGGAGAAAGCCGCATCCAGGGAGAAGTGAGCCAATCAACTGGGCTAGAGTAGAGGGTTAATAGCGAGGACCAGTAGGTTTCATCCATCTTCCTCCCAGCTGATTAACTCTCATCCCCAATACTTAAAAGACTAATATTGTAAAAAGAAATCCTGAATGGATAAGTGTTTCAGAACTCATCAACTCCAGATCTCTTAGCAATCCAGAAATGAAGAAATGGAAGATGCTCAAGAAAAAATCGGAAAAGGCACTGTCCTCTGTGGTTATTGTCTTTTCAGTCATGTTTGAGTCTTTGTGATGCATTCTGGGGATTTCTTGGCAAAGATCCTGGAGTATTTTGACATTTCCTTCTCCATCTCATTTTATAGATGAGGAAATAGAGACAAACAGTGACTTATGCAGAGTCATACAGCTAGTAAGTATCTGAGGCCAGGTTTGAACTCAGAAAGATGAGTCTTCCTGACTCCAGGCCCTACCTAGTTACCCTATTCTCTACTGTCTGGCTAATGAGGCCTCCTCAGTTCTAAAATGGACCCACGTAAGATGAGGATGGATGATTGTTTGACAACTCTATCTACATATGTTGCTGTTTTGTTGTATTACCTTAAGTTTTCGGTTTAGTAGTTCTAGCATTTCTATGTGTAGGGAGCTTCTAGAGCTTGGGCTTTTGCCTACCCTAACCCTTAGATAGAGCAATCAGTCATAGCATCTTTTGGATCTCCAACCTATCCTAGGCAACAGATTTGCCTAGATTCCTAGCTGTGAACTTTATCCAATATTGCCCTTCTTGAAATTACTACCATAAATCAAGATATCTTCAGCTGTTAATATTCACAATCATGCAAGGCATGAATAAACCAGATATAATATGGAGTAATAGAAGAGATATTAGATAGAAGTCAAAATCAGATGGGCTCAATTCCTAACTCTGTAACTTAGACCCTAGATTACTTTGGATTAATCACATAGGAAATCCAATCAGCATTTATTAAAAAATCTTTTATGTACAAGGCACAAGAGGAAAAAACCAAACAGACCCACTCCCAATGTTTATATTCTATTTAACCTCCCTGGGCCTCAGTTTCCTCATCTTTATAATGACTACATGATCTTCAAGGTTTCTTCCAGCTCCAAATCAATGCACTGTAATGTCTGTTAGTTAAACAAAGATGAGAAAACCAAATTGTAGCTTCAGCTCTCCTACTTTCTTCTAAATTTTCTGCATGACACCTGGCCCTGCTCAGTTTCTTACCCTCCTAACCATTTATTCTCTATGTGTGATGGTTGTATAAGAGTGAACAGCATACTAATTTTATGAGAATTCCCTTTCCTCAAGAGCTGGAAGTCATTTACTCTCTGCTAGGTCCTTCAAACTTCCTTCACTTCTCTGGTAATATGTTGTGACTTGGATGGACATGGAAAGTACTTTGCTGTGGCCAAAAGACATCCGGCCTCTTGTGGACAACTCCTTTAAGAATAAGATCAGAAAACACATACATGTTCCCTACTGCATGAGTGAGGTCCAGTAAATATTGACTGACTGACAACAAAATGAATAAAAGTGCCATCCATCCATCTTTCCAGTGTCACTAAATCTACTGCCTTAGATGAGTTATTCTCTCTGGTTGACAATTCACCAGCCTTTTCTGTGAGAAGGGGGGACCAGGTCTGATTCATCTGAGACAATGGCTCCTTTATTCTTGTAATAGAATAAAAGTGAATTTGAGTTTCAGCTTTAGGGGAAAACTAATAGGTTCTTTAGCCCTACCTTTAGTAGAGATAAATTTTGTATGAGGTATAGAACACTCTTGGGGAAAAAATGCAATTAAGAAAAAAAAGTTATTGAAAGACATATTTCTCAGAAATAAAATTTAAAACATAGTGCTTGTAGAACCATCATGGATGTTTAGATTATAGCAGTTCATCAGGGGTGTTTTTTACTGGATGATTTAAGGTTTACATTATAACTTCAAGACATTTACAATAAGATAAAAAGCAAGCATTTGATGCATGAGGATCAATATTTTACAAATAGTGTCTCATCTGATGATAACATAAAATCTTTGATAACAGTATGTTGAGAGGGAGAGTTCTCATAGTTGTACTCTGACCTGAAATATGGAAACTGACTTAGGTTGTTACTGCTTATTCTGGAGCTGAATAAGTAGCAGTAATAGCCCATACTTGTATTATGCCTGCTCCAACTTTCAGCTCCAGCCAGGCCTGAGTCGCCTTGCTGTCCGTTGTGTATTTTTTCCAGTCTTTCAGGAGAGCTGATGATCTAGGAATACTAATTCTTTAATTGATTCTTGAGACACTTCTAAGAATGCTTAGTTATTTAAGGTGCTCAGGCACAATCATCCTTGCTGCTAATCAGGCTCCTTTCTCTGGTAGGACAATATGAATTCAATTTGTGAACCCAAACTCCAGTATTTGTTCTACCTCACTTATTCTGGCTCTCCTCCATTCCTGACAGTGACTCAGCTAGCAAACCCTGGTTTTCTGGGTTCCCTGTTCTCATTTTTCATTCGCTGCATGTGATTTCTTCCAGATCTCCATGTTTCTGAGCCTAGCCTTAATGAAAGTAGTCAGGCAGAAGCAGTGTACTTTAAGTTCGAAGGCCTGAGTTGGAGGCCTGGCTCTGCCTCATATAAACTATGTGACCTGTGGCAAGTTACTTAAATGAAGACTTTCTTTCCTTATCAATAAAGTAGGAATATGGGCTAATAATAGATGTTTGTGCTAATAATCAGGGGCAGCCAGATGTCTCAGTGGATAGAGCCCTGGGCTTGGAGTCAGGAAGACCTGAGTTAAATCTGATCACAGACATTTAGTAACTGTGTGACTCTGGGCAACTCACTTAACCCTGTTTGCCTCAGTTTCCTCTTCTGTGAAATGAGCTGGAAAAGGAGATGGCAAAATACTCCACTATCTTTCTCAAGAAAAACCCATGGTCAGCACTGGCATTCTACGGTCCATAGAAGTTGTGAAGAGCTTCGCACAACTCCCTCCACTGAGGCAGAAGGCAACCTATAGATAGTAGATAAGTCCTGACCTAGAGGGATGCTGGAGGCTCTAAGACTTTGCAGGGATATTGAAACTGAATATGAACATATGGTGTAATGGAAAGACGGCTGTATTTGGAGTTAGAGCTAAGATAGAATCCCAAGCAGAGAACACTGTGATTGGGCAAATCACAACCTCTCTGTACTTCAGTTTCTTTAAATAAGAAATATGGACTAGATAACTTCTAAGGTTCTTTCCAGTTATAAATTTATGCTTGTATGTACCTAGATTATAGGATCATAGAATTTAGCTCTCTAAGAGTCTTCAGAACACATCTAGTCCAGTAAATCCAACTCAAATGGATGGGTCACTTATCTGTACATATAGGGCAGCTAGATGCATAGAGCTCCAGGCCTGCACTCAGGAAGACCTGAGTTCAAATCCAACCTTAGACATTAGCCATGTGACCCCGGGCAAGTCACTTAACTCTTTATTTCAGATTCCTCAATTGCAAAATGATCTGGAAGAGGAAATGGCAAACCACTCCAGTATCTCTTTCAAGAGAACCCTAAAGGGGGTCATGAAGGGTTGGAACGACTGAAACAATTGAACAAGAACACATCTGTACATGAGGATCCTACCTTTTGACTTAGTTATCTGTTTTTAAACTTATTTTTATTTATTATGTTAAATATTTTCCAATTACATTTTAATTTGGTTTGGTCATATTAAAAAGTATTATGGGCCACACACAGCCAGCAGCCTCATATTTGACACCTCTTATCTAGTCCAATGCCCTCTTTTTACAGTTGTGGAAACAAAGATCCATAAAAGTTAATTAACCTGCCCAAGGTCACTCAGGAGTAAGCAAGAGATGTGGAATTCAAGCCTACATCCTCTGACTCTTAATGCATTTCTCTTTCCCCTACACTGAACCCAAGCCCAGCACTCAGCTATTCTACTTTTTGGCCATAGTAAGTAGGTTCATTATTACACACACCTCAGACAGACAATACTGATAAACTATCGCTAGAACTGTAAGAGATGAGGAAGGCAGAGTAGAACACTTTCAGGAAACAGTACATGGCTTCTAATGACTCCAACCTTTTTATAAAAGTAAAATTCAACCTTTTTAATACCAATATTCTCTTGGTGATTTTGCTTGGCTGGGAATTATGAAATACCATGAATGCCCATTTTCTGGTTTTAAGAAAATGTTCTCAAGAAGTAAAAGATGTTTGGCAGACAATGAAAAATGCCTCCTCTTACCTGTTTTGTTCATTATTCTTAAAATATAATCAATAGAAAAATTTGGAATTTTATGAAATTAAAAGAAAACCAGGAAAACAACTGCTCAGTAGATTAATAGCAATCCGTTATCCTATCACTAGGCACTAGGTACCAAGCAACAAAGCAAATTAGAGACTTTGGTGGAACTGGAAGGATGGGGGGGTGGGTGGGAAACCAGACCCTTCTCTCTGCCTCCTTCCTCCACTTGTGTATGTGTGTTTTTTCTGTAATATCTGTACTGTAATATCTAGGTCTTCCAATCTCTAAAACTGAATCTGACTGCAGAATTTTCCCCTCATATTGGCTCATTGATCCTTGCTCATGCTGTGTTGACTCTGATTAATCTAGTGGCTCACTAGAAAAGACCTTAATTCTTTCCTTTGACAAACACATGCTCCTCTATTTGCTTCTGCTTCTTCTTCCTCTCTTTGTGCCCAAGATAAATAAGTAGCCAGTGCTTAACAATTTTTATGGCACTAATTTAAGGTTTGCAACATTGTTGCAAATGTTATCCCATTTAACCCTCACTATAACCCTGTGGGGGGTGTGCTACGGTAATTCCCATTTTTCAGAGTAAGGGAAACAAAGTCCAGTGAGGTTGCATCACTTTGCCAAGGGTTATACATCTGGTCAGTGTCTAAAAGAGAATTCGAAATCAGATCTTCCTTATTTCACATGTGGACATTAAACCAAAAGCTATTTGACGCTTACCAGTTGTTTGACTTTGGGAAAATCTCTTGACCTCATTTCCCTTCAGTTTCTTCATCATCTATAAAGTAGGAATAAGGTTGCTTTCAGTGCCCACTTTTGAAAGGTAGTTTTGAGGAAAGTGACGTGAATTTTAAAGCATTCTAGAAACATGCACTGTTGTTAGTATTCAGGGCTCAGCTCTGGTCCCTTCTTCTTTTATACTATAGACATTTATAAAAAATCTTATATATGTCGGGCACTGGCGACACTAAGACATACAAAAAAAAAGTCCCTGCCTTCAAGGAGCTTATAATCTAATGGAGGAATATCTTGTGTACATTTAAATAAATAGAAAATATTTTTTTAAAAGTAATTTCAGGGAAGAGGAAGGGCACAAGGCCTAACATGAAGCTAAGTTTGTTAATAATAGGAACTCCCAAGGGCACAATGGAATGGCAGTGAAGAGGGAAAGAGGGGTATGGATGGGTGGGGCTGACAAAGGCGAATATAATGGAGTAGAAAGTGCTGGTCAGAGAAGGGACCTACAAGTCAGAATTCTCCTTGAGTCTTTTGCCTCTCCTTGTAGTACTCATTGCTTTTCCTCTTTTACTGAATTCCTATAACACTTTTTTCCATATCCCACTCATTTTATCCCTGACTATATAGTGCTTTGTATGGTTACTAAGATGTTTAATTGGACTAAGGCTCCTTCTGTTTTTCAAATTCTATGAAATGGCAATGGTACGCTTGTCTTCTCTTACTGGTGATAAGATTGTAATCTCCAAGAGGGTAGGGTCTATGTCTTATAGACTTAGGACAGGAACTGGTCCCGTGATTTCATTGGTAAAGGGAACTAACTTCCTCTACCAATGCCAGTTGGTACCTGCTTTGCAAATGATAATCTTAGGAGCTTCCTAGGTCACTCTGAGGTTAACTGACTTGCTCAGGGTCACAGGAACATTATTTATCACGGACAAGATGTCAATCCAGATGTTTCCAGTTCCAGAGTCAATCCTCTATCCAATGTACCATATTCTCTTTTCTAAAATGCCCTACATTCATTTTACATCCACTTCCTAGATTTCCAGAGTTAGGCACATAATAGACAGCCAGTGCATATTCATCCATTTATTCAATAAACATTTATTATGTGCCAAGAATTGTGCTAAATTGTAGGATTGCAAAAAGGGGCAAATGACAACTCCTGCACTCGAAGAGTTTACAGTCTCTTAGGGGAGACAGTATGCAAACAAACATATACAAAGCAAGGATAAATAGGAAATAGTTAACAGGGAAGGAACAGAAATCAAGAGGGGTTGGGGAAAGCTTCCTGTGGAAGGTAGGATTTTAAATGGATGTGAGTCATCAGAGAGGAGGAGGGAGAGCATTCCAGGTATGGAGGATAACTCCAGCCCAGAGCAGAGACATGAGGTATCTTATTGGAGAATCACTAGATTAGAATACATGTTAGGAAGTAAGGTATGTGAAGAATGGAAAGATAGGAGGGGGCTTGGTGATCAAGGCTTTAAATGCCAAAAGAGTATTTTATAGTTGCTCCTGGGGTTGATCAAGTAGGAGTGTGACATGATCACACTTGGACTGTGGAAAAATCACTTTAGTGGCAGCATAGAGAATGGATTGGAGTGGGGTGAGATTTGAAGCAGGCACACCTATCAGCAAGCTAACTGAGGCATGAGGTGATGAGGGTCTGCGATAGAGTGATGGTAATGTCAGAGGAGAGAGGGGGGAATATTCAGGGGATTTTGCAAAGGTGAAACTTGTAGGTCTTGGAAACATCTTGGCATGGGGTAAGGGATAACGAGGAATCAGGGTTACACCTGTGGAGAAACAGAGAGACTGGAAAGATGGTGTTTACCTCTAAATGTTCATCTAATAAATGAGTGAGCGAATAAGAGTTGAGTGTATCAGGGAACTATGCAATAAATTTCATGAATCAGCCTTATGAGGGAAGACCACTGAGACTTAGTTATGTCTGGCTATAAGGATTTTATGAATCTATCTTGTTGGGAAACACTAGCTACTTTTCAGATTTAGTAGTTGAAGAAAATTAATTCCACAATAATTTTTTTTTGCCCAAATAGGTATTAATTAATACCTTATCAGTAAGTAATCCCCTCTAAATGCTGCCCTAAAAGGTTTCAGACATGGTATGGAGAAATTCTACACTTGCTAAATCTTCCCTCAGATTATTACATATTATCTCCTCATCTTTGTCTCTTGGGATCCCTGGTCCCTTTAAAGGCTCAACTTAGTTGATATATCCTACATAGATCACATCCTCATAGATTAAGAGCTAGAAGGTTATTTAGTCTAATATGGTTTTTTAACAGTTGAGGACACTGAGACTCAATGAAGTTTGGTGAATATCCCAGTATCAAATGGGCAATAGATATCAGAATCAAATTTTAATCCAAACCCTATAACTCCAGAGACAGCATTTTTTTTTAATTTTTATTTTGTTGCTGGTAGGACTTTTCTTTGCTCCCCAGTTTCTCAGTCTCTATACTATCTCTGTTATCAAAATTACTTTGTAAATACTTTGCATTGGCAGTTAGGTACTGCAATGGATAAACTGCTTGATCTGGAGTCAGGAAGGGTTCAAATCTAGCCTCAGACACTTTCTATCGCTGTGACCCTGGACAAGTCATTCAACCTCTATTTGCTTCAATTTTCTCAACTGTAAAATGGAAATAACTTCCCAACTTAATTGTGGTTATGAGGATTAAATAAGATAGTATCTCTAAAGTGCTTAGCACAGCCTGACACGAAATAGACGTTTAATAAGTCCTTCCTTCCTTCCTTCCTTCCTTCCTTCCTTCCTTCCTTCCTTCCTTCCTTCCTTCCTTCCTTCCTTCCTTCCTTCCTTCCTTCCTTCCTTCCTTCCTTCCTTCCTTCCTTCCTTCCTTCCTCTTTTCCTCTCTGTCTTCCTTCCCTAATCTGTGTCTCTGTCTTCCTTCCCTAATCTGTGTAAATGTCCTTTTTCTCCTTAACCTTCATAAAATGTAAACTTCTTAAGGGTAGGCAGGCCTGATCAGCTTTTATCATTTATTAAGTGCTTACTATTTGTCAGGCATTGTACCGAACATAACAGGCACTTAATAAATGTTTGTTGGATTGAATGGAATTGGAAGCTATACCTGTAGAGCAAAGGTGACCTGGAATTTTTATTATTTTTGAAAGGATTTAGTTTGGACTTGGAGGTGAACTTTGTGTCTGTCACCCTGGGACCAGCTTAGCTTAATTCATAGAAGCTCATCAACAACTTGGCTACAGGTAATAACTTCCTTAGATGGAGCAGCTTTCAAAGAGTGTCTACTAAGTTGTAGAAGAATTCTCAGCTCCATAACGGTGTGAGGTGGGGCAGGAGGAGTACCCACATACAGAAAATTAAGTATTGAAGTAATTACATCTATCATGCTCTATGGAAGAAGAAATGGTTATGGGAAAGCAATAGGAAATCTTTGTTATCCGGTTTTGTGCAAGTTAGAGTATTGACTGACTTAATTGTCATGACTCAATAACCTCTGAAGTTTTCTACCTCTGGATTTTCAATATGTAAAGAAAATGTTTTTGATCTGAGAGAAACAAATGGATTCAGCCTGTTAGTATCTTTTATTCTGTTAGCTAAGAGATGGTGAAGTAGGAGTGGGGAAAACACTGATAGGATTATATTTTTTATTTTTAAAACTCAGTATTTTATGGTTAGCTCAATAGATTTCAGTCATCTTTAGCTCCTCACATTTTTAATAAATGTATATGAGTGGAACAGTTTGCTGAAACTGAGAATGACAAGTTAAGAAATACATAATGCAGAACCCTCTCTCCACCCCATCAAACTCACCATTCATATTTGCTGATTGGGTTCTCAGAGTGACTATATCAGATTGTAGGGGCATCTCATGAGCCGCCATTTTATAACTATAACTCATGTGCCCCCATTAGTATGTCTCCACTTAGTAGTCAGCCAATGGACATGATTAGTTCTCAGCAAAGACATTTGACATAGTGAGAACAGCTATAAAACATTCTGAACATTCTGACACAAAATACACATAGTGGTCATGGAAAAAGTAAGCAGAAAACTTAATAGTACTTAGTGAGATACACATGTAGAGAATATGTATGATCATGAAGACTTACAGTTCTGGAACTCCAGTACCCAAAGAACTTTCTCTTCTATTGGAGACCTCAAAAGGTTATCCGAATAATGCAACATCTCTGCTGGAAGGGTCATTCATCTAAGCTCCCAGGGACTACTCCTACCCATACTTTAACCCTTGAGTGCCAGGACTAGTCCTTTGTTGAATCTATAGCCAGTCTTCTTTTAGGCTGATAAAAGTCTTATTCCTTGAAGGTGCTTCTGGCTCTAAGTGACTGCCTCTCCATGTCTGTGTCTCTACTTCCTGCTGTATACTGGTGAAATAGCTCACCTTCAAAGACACATATTGATTTGAACCTGTAGTTTTATAAGTATTGACAACTCCTGGTGAAGGTACTCGCACTATTACTGTCTTGCAACTTAGAGTAAGAGATACCTGACTGAAACATGATGGTCAAATGAGTTGCTAATGGAAGGCCTTGTACCTAATGTATGTCAGAGATAGGACTTGGACCCAGATTTTTCTGACTCAGAGGCTAGATGTCTATATTACTAAATTTTGAGACAGTAAAATAATGCAAGGCATGAAAAGAAGAGTAAGAAGAAGAGAGTACATAACTAATAGTAACAACATAAGAGGACAAATGAAGAACGAATAGACAATCCTTTCGAGGACAAGTGGGTGGAAGTCAAGAGTTATGATATTTTATGCATCAAAATGGATTCACTGAAGGATAGTTTCAAAGCATGCTTAACTAGCTAAGGAGATGTTTAATGTTATGTTTATAACAAGTCATTTTAAAATTGTTGTTTCTATGCTTTTCTTCAATAATTAACAAGCTATGTCTTGAATATCTCCTCTGAGGCCAGAATTATGCTACACCTGAAGGGAATGAAAGAGAAGTAAAATGCAGAGAACTATAATGGAATTACACTATTGGGACAAATGTATATTGAAAGAAACAATGAAATAACAAAATAGAAAGTAGATAATTAGGTTTCCATTTTTTTGTGGTACATAGGACCTATCAATCAAAATATATTTACTAAGTACCTGATATTTGTCAGTACCACGCTAGGAACCAGAGATGAAAAGACAAAAATGAAATCTCCCTGTCCTTGAGAAGTTTAAATTCTGCTATAAGCATAAATATGTATACATAATACATAAAAGATGTAAACAAAATAAATTCAAGGTAATTTTAATAGATACCTTAGAAGGTAAGAGAAAATTAGAGTATTACCACATCCTTTGTTTCCATGTTTCCAGTTGTATCTCATCTGTTTCTATTTTCTAGGGAAGTTGGAACATATTGACTATTCCTTATAAACTTACTATTCTTCCTGAATTTCCAACTTTCTCTATAACAGAAGCAGATACTGCCTACTCCAGGAAGCCTTGTTTGATTGCACCTGTCCCTTGGAATGTCCCCCTATTGTCTTTGGAATGATCCATCCTCTTCCCTATCAGATTTTTACATAGCATGTTACTTGTAGCTTTTTTTCCGCATTTCTATCATGTGTTATTGTTTGTGTATGCTTCGCATCTCTCATTTAGATTGAATCTTCTATCCGCCTTTGTTCTCAGCTTGCTATAGATATACAGTTGGTCTGTAAATGGCTGCTGAATTGAAAGGATAAATCAATATAAGGTAGCCTTGAGGAAAGTAATTAAATCAATGTTATTATTCCCTGTAGGGCTATCTTAATAAATTGCCTTATACCTCCATTCATCATCCCTCAGACTTCTTTGTCTAAACCACACTCCCCGAGCCATTACTCCCTCATATATGATGTTTTCCTTGATTAGAATGGAAGCTCCTTGAGCCCAGGGACGACTTTCCTTTGTCATTTGTATTTGCATTCCCAGCTTTTAGTGCAGTTTCTGGCCTACAGTAAGTGCTTATTTTTTTTCTTTCATTGATTCAGAAGCAGTTGGGGGAGTCAGAGAACTTGAGAGAGGCTTTCAATAGTGAGTAGTATTTGGTTAAATTGGGATGAGAGTTAAACATTTCTAGGCAAAAGGAAAGACACAGAAGTAAGAATGAGCATGAAGTAAATGTCTGAAGCAGGGGTCAGTAGATGAATGGGGATGGAGGGAAGGGGTTAGATTACGGGGGATCATATTACATGGTGAGAGATAAGGTTGCTTAGGGTAGAGCGAAATAATGGAAGACATCAGATGCCAGTGGATAGCATTTACCTTTAAAAATGGGAGATAAAATCTCAAGTGGGAGATAATGAATGATTGTAAGATCTTGAGGAAGATTATGATGTGGCAAAAATTGTATTTTAGGAAAATCTTGGTGTTGGACAAAGCTCTTGGTTCAATGGTAAACATGGCCGCCTTCCGGGCAACTAACATGAGTTTATTTCCCAGTAGGTGATCATAGGATTTCAAACTTCAGGTTCGAATTAACCTTACACAAATCACTTCACCCCACTGAGTCTCAGCTTCCTCATCCATAAAATGAGGGGGTTGGACTAGATGACTGCCAAGGTCCCTTTTAGCTCTAAATCTAAGATCAAGTGTACTTCATTTTACAGATGAAGAGACCAAGAACCAGAGAGTAAGGGAAAGAACCAGAGAGTAAGGGAAATGAGAATCTATCTGTCACTACAGAAAAAGGGAAAAAAGTACTCCTGCTACCAAGATGGCACCACAGAAAGGACTGGCCTCCCATGGGCTATTTTAGAGGGATCCTTGTACTTTTCCTCCCACCTACCAGTGAAGGAATTTTCTGGGGGAAATATTAGGAAAAAGGATTAATAAGCTAAAATGCAGACTAAATATCAGGTATAGTCTTAAGGGTGCCACGTACCTGCTGGCAGGACAGGGACTCTTAGGAAATGTCTATTCTTAGAGGAGGCTCCTGTGGAGTTGTGTGAAAAGTCCTGGAAAAGGGATCAAAGGAGCTACCTTTGCGATTACTCAGTATCTATATATTTGTAGGTTTAGTGTCCTTTACTTTAAGATGAGGGACAGAGTGTTATAGTGGAAAGGATGTTGAACTTGGAGTCGGAGGTCCAGGATTCAATTTTTTGCTTTTGCTCTTTACTACCTAGAAGACCTTGGGCAAGTTGCTTTAATCTCTAGACATCATTTTTCTCATCCATAAAATGAAAGGCTTTCCCATTGAGTAACATGGGACCTAGAACAGGTCAGTTAACCTCTCTAGAATTCAGTTTTTTATTTGTAAAATGAGGGGTATGAACTAGATAACGTCCTAAGTTCATTCTGGTTCTAAATCTTTGATTCTGGGGGCCCATGATTAGGTGATCTCTAAAGTCTCCTCCAGCTATAAAATCCATGATCTATGAATTATGACTCTCCTTGAGGAAATCCTTGAGGTGTGCTTAGCCTAGAGAAGGCAGGTTGGGCATGATGGGAACATTCAATATTTAAAGGACCAATTTGTAAAAGAGGATTAGATTTGTTCTCTTTTGCCTTGGATGGAAATTTAGATTACATGTCAAGGGAAGGGAAACTCCCTTACTATCCATTACACATCCTTACTATCCCTTAGAGCTATTGAATAGCAGAATGGGCTACCTTGGGAGGTGATGAACTTGCTCTATCAGGGAGTGTTAAAGCGTAGACTGGATGTCCTTTTATTGCTTATCTTATCAAAGGATCCTTGGATCATAGATTTAGAGATAGAATGTATGGATCTTAGAGACTACTGGTTCTAGTCCTTTCATTTTACAGATAAGGAAACTGAGACCTAGAGGAGTTAAGTGACTGTCCCAAGGTCACTCAACTAGGAAATATTTGAGGTGGAATTTGAAATCCATCCATTTGACTCCAAGCCCACTTCTCTATTTGGGATTCTTTTCAAGTACAGGTTGGATTAGAAGTCTGCTTAGGTCCCTTCTAACTTTCAAATAATGTGATTCTGTGGTTCTTTCTAACCTGGAGACTCCAGATTAGAGATTCATCAACTTGATGCTTAGCTTGATGACTTATTATTGCTATAATAGCTAGAATTTATATAATGCTTTAAGGTTTGTGAAATATTTGATAAATATTAACTTATTTTATCCTCACAACAACCATGGGAAGTAGGTGCTATTATTCTCTCCATTTTTACAGATAGGGAAACTGAGTCAAACAGAGTTTTCTTTTTAAGTGTCTTGCTCAAGGTTACACAGACAGTACATATCTGAGGCTGCATTTGAACTCAGATCTTCTTGACCCCAGGTCCTGTGCTCTAACCACTACACCACCTGGTCACGTATGAAATAAAGAATAAAACACAATGACAAAGTTCAACAAGCTTTATGTAAAAGTCACTGACTATCAGTGAATTCCTGAAGAATTCAACTCAGTAATGCTCTGTATGCTCTACCAGAGAAGGCTCATTTTGCTTTCTTAAACAGTCCATCATCCAGAACCAATAATAGAATGATTGTAACTGTTCTGCCTTTGCTTCAGGGACTGTTTAGAAATAAGGATGTGCAAAGTTTTGTTTTCTTTCTTCAAATTTCCAATGTTTTAAAATTTCAAGAAGACTAAATCAGATAACAGCAAAACACAAAGGCAGAGAGGAAAGATTAAAAAGACAGTCATATATAACAGATTAAAAATTACACCACTGGGAAAGGCAGAAGAGGGTTTTTATTTGTGTGTGCATGTGTGTGTGTGTGTGTGTGTGTGTGTGTGTGTGTGTTAAAGGAGGTTACTTCCTCCAGTGATGCTATCTGGATGCATTAAAAGCCCAGGTAATTAATAGCTGTAAAACACTTGAAAAACATAAAGCATTGCATCAGTGCTAAAAAATAATTATGCCATTATATCAGAATGGGGAGCTTCATCTCTCTGTCTCTGTCTCTGTCTCTGTCTCTCTCTCTCTGTCTCTCTCTCTCTCTCTCTCGCTCACACACACACACACACACACACACACACACACACACACACGCAGCCAGAGAGATTTAGCAAATGGGTGATATTACTACTGGATATCTGATGGGAAACCTGAACGTCCCCACCTGAAACATCAGTGTTTTCTAGTGTGAATATCTGGATCCAAGCCCATTGTCGTCACATTACCAGCCAGAGATACACTAAAGGACTACCTGCATCAGCCCATGGGGGAAGAGGTCCATCTCAGATTCTACCTCCTCCTTGTAGTCTTCCCTGACTGCTTCATTCTTTCATAATTTAATCTGAAAAGCATTTATCAAGCACCTATTATGCGCTAGGTCCTATGCTAGGTACTGAGGATACAAAGACAAACCCAAGATATGCCTATCCTCAAGGATCTTATCTTCTACAAAATATTCTGAATTTATTTCAGATTTATCTCTCTAACTCACAGGGTCATAGGTATAAGAGCTAAAAAGGGCCTTAGAGATTATCTAATCCAACCCTTTTATTTTTCAGATGAGATGAAGGCTCAAAGGGGAAAGGGAACTTCTTGCCCATGTTTACAGTGGTAGTTCAGTATCAGAGCTAAAATTAGAACCCATGTCTTTTGATTGCATCTCTGATGACTTCACTTTTTACCCTACTGAGATAATGTCATGTCATGTAAATCTATCAATTACTATTTTCCATTACAATAAATATTTTTCATTCTCATGCTTCCTTTCTTTCTTTCGTTTAGTCTTAGGGGAGAGAGATAAGCCTTCTCTTTGTCAAGGCCTCTTGCGTTCCTCTACTTGTATCTATCTGTTTTGATAATTAAATGATAATCACATTAAAGAAGATGAACGGACATCTGCTTTGCTGCTGCACCCTAAGGACCATGGGATTTTTCATCTTGATTGCAGCTGAAATTGTGAGTGTTGTCTCCCTCAGAATATGACTTCATTGAGAGCAGGGATTGAGTTATTTTTCTGTTTTTTCCCAATGCTTATTATAGTGCTTTGCATATTTCAGGCAATTAACAAATGTTTCATTCATTATTTCATTTCATTCATCATTATTTCATTCATAACAAGTTTTTCACTTATTCATCACATTTCCTTACTTGATAAATCCTTCCACTTTTTCTCTTTGCATCTTCAAATACCCTATGCATTTGATCTTTCTCCTCATCTTGCAAACGTGCTCAAATCTCCTCTACGTTTAACATGCCTTCCTATGATCCTGTTACCCCTTCAAAGTCTTGATATTCTCCTTTTAAATGTTAAACTTTTAGAAAGCATGGTATATACAAGTTCTCCTCACTTCCTCACCACCCAGTAACTCCTTAGCTTTTGGAAAAACTATCTAGTGAATCTGCCTCATCCAGTATTGGCCTTCTTTTCACCAACTCCACTAACTTTTTGAGCAGTAATATTTTTTCTTTCTTTAGTATTCCACGCTCAAACTTTAGCTTCTACCTTTTTCTCAGTACTCTCTTTTCCCTTTGCTTCTGCGACCCAGCATCCTCATAACTTTCCTTCTATTTCTTGACCACGTCTTCTGTCTCATTTTCTCTTTCTTCATGCTTCCCACTCAATCAGTCATTGATTCTCAAGGGTTTATTACCCACCAGATATATGCCAGAGATTGTGCTAATTGCTGGGCTACAAAGAAAAAGCAAAATAGTTCCTATCTTCAAAGTGCTTATACTTTAATGAGGGAAACACTTGTCTCCATATAGATTTTACACAAGATACATTTGAAGTAGCTAGAAGATAACATTAGAGGGAAAGGTAGTGACAGTTGGGGAGAACCAAGAAAGAACTCCTACAGAATATGATATGTGCTACATCTTGAAGGAAACCAGGGATTCAGAGAAGTAGAAAGAAGGTGAGTGTACATTCCAACCATAGAAAATAGCTTGTGCACAGGAATAGAAGCAGGAGACAGAACACTATGAAAAGAGCAGCAAAGAAACCAAAATGGCTAAATTATAGAGTGTGTGAAGAGAAATAATGCGTAAGAAAACTGGAAAGGCAGGAAGGGACCAGACTGTAAGTAGCTTTAATTATCTAATAGAGGAGTTTTCATATAATCTTAGAGGTAACAATAAACCTCTAGAATTTAAAGAGAAGGGGAGGCTGATACAGATCAGCACAATTGCTTCTTTGGCCATGTGTCCCTCTGTGATCTGCACTGGGTCATCTATTCTGTCTCTATAATTATTTGGTAAATTTACCCACTTCAAATATGTGACCTACCATTTTCGTATAGATGAGTCTCTTATTTATCCATTTAGTGCCAATCTTTCTATAAAGCTTTGGTTCTTTTATGGTTTGTTATAGAGGATTATGGGCTTCAGAAATTTTATATTCTTTTATAGGCCAGTGTTTCAATGGATCTGTGGTTTCATCCATGGTGGTATGCTCTCCAATGGCTGCAATCCCAACTTATCCTGTGTTCAAGTGCCCCCATTAATCCTCCACAGATGAGCCCCTGCACCCTATCCTTGAGGTTGTTTAACCAACCATTAACCAAAAATTGCCCATTTTTTTCAGGAAAAAGTCACTGAAGCAGATAAAAATGAGGGAAGGCTGGTCTAAAAGTAGAAAATAATGATGGAAAGCATTTTAAAAAACACAAGTGCACACTAAACAAACATTTGCTGAACATCTATAATGTAAAAATTATTCCTTCCAAGAGAAAGTTCACTGACACTTGACTGACAATGTACCCCTTAATAAAGGTTCACATGGAATTTGCTTTAATGATTCAATTATCTTCTTAATATCAGGAGAAAATAAGTAAGGCACCCAACCTCTTGGGCAGACTCTCTATGGTGAACTCATGGAGGTTATATAGACCAGAGTTGTACAGGAAGAGCATGCATGCACAGGTAGTAATCTGCTTCTTGAGATGGAATATCCACATCGATCATATCCAATTAAAAGTTGATCTTTGACCCAGCAATAATACCAGTATTAGGTCTGTAGCCCAAAGAGACCAAAGAAAAAGAAAAAAAGGTCTATTTGTACAAAAATATCTATAGCAAAAATATCTATTGTTTTTCCAGTGTCAAAGGTTCAGAAATCGAGGGGATGCCCATCAATTGAGGAATGACTGAATGAGTTGTGGCACATGATTGTGATGAAATTATATTGTGCTATAAAAAATGATGAGCAGAATGGCTTCAGAAAAACCTGGGAAGGCTTACGTGAAATCATATAAAATGAAATGAGAAGAACCAAGAGAACATCATACACAGTAACAGTGGTATCATAAGGATGATCAACTGTGAAAGATTTCCTACTTTGATCAAAGCAATTCCAAAGGGCCCATTTTGAAAAATGCTATCCACCTCTGGAGAGAGAAAACTGATGAACAATAAATGTAGATTGAAATATACTTTTTCTTGGCTTTCTTTGTTTTTTTATTTTTGTCTCTGTTTATTTTTGCAACATTGCTAATATGGAAATGTTTTGTATGACTTTGCAAGCATAATTGATATTAAAATGCTTGCCTTCTCAAGGTGCGGGGAAGAAGACAGTGAAAGAATTTAGAATTCAAAATTTAAAAAATAATTATTTAATTTTTTGCATGTAATTGTGAAATATTTAATGAAATAACTAAAATATATTAAAGTATCATATTAATTGATACAGCAAAATTAATTGATACAGAATCTGAGAGACGGAAGAGACCTCAGTAGCCAACAAGAGGAAGTCACAACCTGTTCCATTTCTCAATAGTTCTCTAATTGTTAAAAAATTTTCCCTGTCATTAAGCTTAAATTTTTCTTTTGGTAACTTCCATCCGTTATATCTGGGATCAAACAGAAAAATTCAATTCTCACCAAATTGTAGCCCTTTCAATACCTGAATACAAATATCATGGCCTCCTTATGTCTTCTTCAACAGATCCTTATATCACAAAAACTCAAAGCTCTTTACCTACTGATTGCTGTCCTATGGATGCTCTGCAGCTGATCAACATTCTTCTTAAGCCAAAGAACCCAGAACTGAACACAGTCCTCCAAGAGGTTTGATGAGGGCAGAGTACAATGGATCCAATGGGTGCTATTCCTGAAAGACTGAGCTCAAGCATCAACTTTTACATGAAACCTTTCTTGAATCCCTTTGCTGCTAATATCAACCTGAGAAGAAATTCAGATGATCTCAATATTTGAGCAGTTTGACTTATGCTCAAAGTTTTGAAAAAATACACATAATATTGTAAAATATTGAGTGTGAGAAAAGATCTGGGACTACATGAACTAAGTTACAGTGGTACTGGATGAGGCAGCATCCTTAGGTCCTGTTCAGAACTTAATAAACCAAACTGGAGCGAGAAACAGAAACCAGAAACCAGAGAGTGATGGACAATAAAAAAGAGAGGGGAGTGCCACAAAAAGGGTGGAGATAATGATTGGTCATTATGGTGCCTTTGAAGGCATCTTGGAAAAAACTCCTACTGAAACTGTTGGTGATAATAGCCTCTTAAAGGAGTGATGGAATTCTCAAGGGGCTATTCATTCTTCAACTCCTCCTCAACCATGGCTAATGACAGACACATATAATTATTTTCCCTTTTTATCCAAGGTACTTCCTTCAATCTGATTTTGCATTCATGTAAAGACCCAAGGTCACAAAGGCTTATACTACATGTCTGTATACTTAGCCTGTGCACAAATTTAGATGAGGGCTAAGGACTGAACTTCTGTCCAAATGTTAGAACTTTTCCTAACTCTGTGTGTATATATGAGCTATTGTGATTTTATTAGCTTTTTCCCCCCTGATATAAATTCCATAAAATAGCACAGAAAAGGGAACATGTGGGTCTGAGTGCCATTACATTACTTGAAGGCTAAAAGTGAACTAATCTTTGCAACTAAATCTAGCTTATTAAATTTTTAGCTTCTGCCCTTCCATAGAACAGGGAGAGCGCAGTCAAATAGGAGGGTTACATCCTGAACCAGGACAGTCTGAAATAAGCAAAGCCTGGGAAGACTGAGCTCTGCCCCTTTCTGGAAGTGAAGAGGAAACAGAAAGGAGAGAGTACCTTCTGGTCCACACTACACTCTCACCAGTGCACTCGGGGTGCTCCATTTACATCCCATATTTCTTACACAATAGCAATGCTCATGTACCACAAAATCATTGGCCAATAGATGCACAAGTATGTTGTTTCCAATTTTTTATTACCACAAAAAATATTGCTATCACTATTTTGGTATATAACAGATTTTTTTTTTTGTCTTTGATTTCTTTGGAGTAAATTATATACCTAACGGTAGGATTTTTGGTCAAGGAGCCATTTGAGTGTTTGAGAATCATTTGTAATTACTGTACCATATCATTTGTTTGTAAATAAATGGGCTCTTTGAAAGTCAAGAGTACTTGAAAAGTTTATTCTATTATTTAGTTACGGGGTGTCTCAAATTTACTAGTTACTCAGATGCTTCTCATTTACTTGATAATTTCAATTATCATCACACCCTCCCATCTTGCTTCCACTACTAATCAACTTAGAAAAAAGCAGCCCTATGGATGGTAAAAAGGCAGACTTCCCACTATCAGGGAAACCCTTATTCGTTTCATTTTAGCAAACATTGATTAATTTCCTACAGTACAAGACACTAGGAATTCAAAGACAAAAAAATGAAAAAGCTCTTGTCCTCAAGGAACTGAATTTTGCCTACATTCTACAACTCAGATGCTGCTCTAATTCAGCTACATTTTAAATGTTATAAAATAAAGAGATTTTGTTGCATTTAAGGAAGCATCTAACATATCTTCTTATACTATTAAATGTATTAAATGTCCATTTAATTAAATTTGAAAATGTATTTATGCACCCACTTCATGTAAGTCACATTAGTAGCCCTTGAGATGAATATATCTATGTACCTATACATGCAAGTATACACATGTATCTGCATATAAACATATGTGTACATATCTCTATATACACAGGCATATACACGCACACATAGATATAGGTTTATGTGTACATGTGCATACAATATGTACACAATGTATATATGTACAGATTATTCTGTATATTCATACTTGCATGTATGTATGTATGAATGTATGACATATTTCCTTGCAATCTATCAGGGATACAACTATGGTAAATGAAAAGTGCTAGAAGGTGTTTTTTAAAATTATCTCATTTGAAGTCAATAACAACTCTTTAAGGTAGATTCTTACAATCATCATTGTTCCTCTTTCCTCTTTTACAGTTGAGGAAATTTGAACTTGTCTATGATCACATAGCTCGGGATAGAAAACGGGATTAGAAGCCAGGTTTTCCTGATCAAAGGCTCAGAACATTATACCATTATATACTATATCTAATTTCTAAACTATATAGAAATATAGATAACTGTACTATTTATCAGAATGATTATCTTCATGGCACACCCAAGGCATGGTCCACCTTTCCCAAAGCAACGATTTCCATCTGTGCTAGAAAAAGTAAACTTTGACCACTTGCTACTGGCCTACTCTCCCAACTGGGACATGGAGACTCTCTCTTTGGCCTTTGACACTTTTGATCACACTTTTCCCTGTGATACTTTCTTCTCTCTAGGTTTTTGGGACACCACTCTCTCTTCTACCTTATCTGACCTGTCCTTCTCTTTGCTGGATCCTCCTCCTGACCATACTCTCTAGTTGTAAGCATCCCTCAGGATTTATATGGGCCTGCTTCTCTTCTCCCTCTATACTATTTTATTTGGTGATCTCATCATCTCCCATGGATTTAATTATTTATGTTGATGAATCTCAAGTCTATCTATCCCTGCCTAGAGCTCTCGAATTTCCAATTGCCTTTCAGAAAACTCAAACTATTTTTCAGTTGACATTTTAAAGTCATTGTGTTCAAAACAGAACTTATTCTCTTTCTTCCTAAACTTTGCTCCCTCCTACCTTCCCTGTTATTATAGGAGGCAACACCATCCTCCTAGGCCTTCAAGCTCCTAAATCTAGAAGTCATCTTGAATTCCTCTCTATCTTTCACAACTCCAACCCCTCCCCCTCCCACCATGTCCAGTCTGTTGCCAAGTTCTGTCAATTTTATCTTTACAACATTTTTCATAAATGCCTTTTTTTCCTCTTCTGATGATGCCACTACTCTAGTAAAGGCCCTCAAGACCTCACACTTGGATTACTGCAATAACCTTCTGGTGGGTCTGCCTGCTTTAAGTGTTTCCCCACTCCAGTCCATCCTCCATTTAACCACTAAAGTTATTCTCCAAAAGCACAAGTTGATTCATGTTGTCCCTCCTCCCCACTCAATAAACTCTAGGGGCTTCCAGTTGCCTCCAGGAGTACATACAAAATGGTGTTTGTCATTCAAAGCCTTTCATATACTAGCCCCCTCCCATTTTTCAGGCTTCTTTAATGCCTTATAACCTTCTTAGATTCAATGACACTTGACTCCTAGCTGTTCCTCAAATAAGACACTCCATTAGCTCCAGGTACTTTCTCTGGCCTTCTTCCATGCCTGGAAGCCCTCCTTCCTCTGCTCTGACTACTGGTCCCTTTGGTTTCTTTTAAATCACAACCAAAATCTTACCTTCTATAGCAAGCCTTCCCCAATCCCCTCTAAGTTCCAGTGCCTTCCCTCTGCTAATCATTTTCTATTTATCCTGTATATATCTTGCTTTGTATAAATTTGCATGTTGTTTCTCCATTAGATTTTAAACTTCTGGAGGGCAGGGACTGGTTTGGTTTTTTTTGTTCTTTTTTGTATCCCATGTGCTTAGCATACTGACTGGCACATAGTAGGCACTTCATAAATTTTACTGATTGAATTAATAAAAACTAGGAAGTGGGAGACAAATTGTAGAGAGCCTGAAATACTAATACTTTTTAAGGCTAAGAAATTACAAGAAAGATATACACGTAAGTTACTAGGTAGATGAATAAGCTAGAATATGACAGAAGTTCAAACAATGCTATACCTTCAGATGAGCAAGTGACCACAACTGGTGTCCTTTGAACTGAATGAAATATTTCTTCTATTCTAAATACTATAACCATTGGCAATAGTAACCAAAAAAACCCCAATAAAAACACAAACTACGTTAAAATGCTAATACCAATTTGTGACAGAAGGCCTTCCTCAAGTTGTGAAGAACTGACTTAAATCCAACTCCATTAAAAGATATTTCAGTAACAAATAACCAAGGAAGGGAATGCCTCCTAATAATGCAGCGATGGCTATCTGCCCAGGTTGAGGGTGGAAAGAAATGACATCCTGGAAACTTATTGCTACCAGAAGTCTCTTGGAGATCATCATTAAATAGTATTTTAATATAAACATTTTTTTTCCTTTTCAGGCAACTCTCTACACAGAGAAAGCCATCAATAAACAATTTAAGCCTCATGAGAGAGATATAATTATTGCTTTTTTTTAAAACTTCCAAGTTATAGTGATAGCCCTCTTCATTTGGTTCTAATAGGACTCTAGGCAGATGACAAAATGATTTTGAATGTTTAAAAACATTTTCCTTGCGCTGAGTTGGAGTTTCCCATTGGAAGTCAGCATAATTCCAAGTAACTTGGTCTCCCACATCTGGAAGGTGGTCATGTGCCACTAGTGTATCATACAACCATGGAGTCAGAGGACCTAGGAGCAAATCAGGAATTTCCTAGTTGCTACCTGTGTAATCACAGGGATAAATCATTTCCACTGTGAAGGTCTCAGTTTTTTTTTCTCTGTAAAATAAGTGCCTTGGGCCAGATGATCTTCTAAGTTTCCTTCTAGCTCTAGATTCTATGAATCTACCTGTTTCCTTTTAACCTGTAGGCTCTTCATGGGGCTCAGAGGTGCTTTATCCTCAACATGGGTGGTTTAGATATTAGGACTTAAATATGCTTACCTAATTAAATTATGGAACACGTTTTCAAATTGAAGATGTATACATATGTATATGTATGTATGTGCACGTGTGTGTGTCTGTGCGTGTGTGTATGTATACACACATATATGCCTACTGTGTTCATCCTTTGTTGCTGAAGAAGAACATGCCATCAGAGAAATGATGACATGACTTGCACTTGATTCTGATTTGAGTGAAGGAGGGCTGTGCAGTTCACCAACTTCACTTCTCCAGAGTCATCTGAATCGAGTGACCTGATATTCTTCAGGATGACTGGAGATATACACACATATGTATGAATATGAGAGAGTATTTTCTGGTATTATTCAAAGAATATCATTATGATTATTTCCATGAGATAGGATGAAAATTCTTATTTAATAAAAACAGTCACAATTCCATAACTCTTTAAGGTTTATAAAGGGTTTCTCTTATAACAGCTCTATGAGGTAAGTAGAACAAGTATATGATTTGTATGATGATCCAGCGAGAGAAACTGAGGCATGGTCACACAAGAAAGTAGAGACCAAGAGAAAGCAGTATCTTGGGGAAAAAACTCTAGAGATTAGGGAACGTCTATAAAGAGAGGAGGTTTAATAGTATCATATGCTGCAGAAAGGTTGAAAAAGATGAGGACTAAGAAAAGACCATTATATCAATTAAGAAAACACTAATAAAAGAGAGAAGTTTGTATGCAGGGAGAAGCCAGATTGTAAAGAACTGTGAGATGTGAGTGTGAGATGAAGAAGTAGAAGCAGTGGATATAGAAAGCATTTTCTAGGATTTGGGATGAGAAAAGGAAGAGACATATAAGACTAGAGTTTGATGGTAGCATCTAGTGAGGATTTTTTAAAAAATTTATTTATTGAACTTTTCAACATTCATTTCCACAAAATTTTGGGTTCCAAATTTTCTCCCCTCCCCCCACCCCAAAATGCCGAGCATTCTAATTGCCCCTATCACATATCTGCCCTCCCTTCTAACATCCCTCCTTTACCTTATCCCCATCTTCTCTTTTGTCCTGTAGGGCAAGATAACTTTCTATACCCCATTACCTATATCTCTCATTTCCTAGTTGTATGCAAGAACAATACTCAACAGTTGTTCCTAAAACTTTGAGTTCCAACTTCTCTTTCTCCCTAACTCCCCACCCATCCCCTTTGGGAAGGCAAACAATTCAATATAGGCCATATCATTGTAGTTTTGCAAATGACTTCCACAATAGTCATATTGTGTAAGACTAACTATATTTCCCTCCATTCTATCCTGTCCCCTATTTCTTCTGCTCTCTCTTTTGACCCTGTCCCTCTCCAAGAGTGTTGACTTCTAATTGCTCCCTCCTCCCATTGCCCTCCCTTCCATCATCCCCCCCAACCTGCTTATCCCCTTCTCCCCCCCTTCCTGTATTGTAAGATAGGTTTTCATGCCAAAATGAGTATGCATTTTATTCCTTCCTTTAGTCGAATGTGATGAGAGTAAGCTTCATATTTTTTCTCTCACCTCCCCACTTTTCCCTCCACTGAAAAGTCATTTACTTGCCTCTTTTATGAGAGATAATTTGCCTCATTCCATTTCTCCTTTTGTCCTCCCAATATATTTCTATCTCACCCCTTAATTTCATTTTTTAAGGATATGATCCCATCCTATTCAATTCACCCTGTGCTCTCTCTCTCTCTCTCTCTCTCTCTCTCTCTCTCTCTCTCTCTCTCTCTCTATCTCTCTCTGTGAAATTCCACCAACTCCCCAGATACTGAAAAAAGTTTTCAAGAGTTACAAATATTGTCTTTCCATGTAGGAATGTAAGTAGTTCAACTTTAGAAAGACCCTTATGATTTCTCTTTGCTGTTTACCTTTTCATGCTTCTCTTGATTTCTGTGTTTGAAAGTCAAATTTTCTTTTCAGCTCTAGTCTTTTCATCAAGAATGCTTGAAAGTCCTCTATTTCATTAAAAGACCATTTTTTTCCCCCTGAAGTGTTATACTCAGTTTTTCTGGGTAGGTGATTCTTGGTTTTATTCCTAGTTCCTTTGACTTCTAGAATATAATATTCCAACCTTGAATACCTTAATGTAGAAGCTGCCAGATCCTGTGTTATCCTGGTTGTATTTTCACAATACTTGAATTGTTTCTTTTCAGCTGCTTTTAATATTTTCTCTTTGACCTAGGAACTCTGCAATTTGGCCACAATGTTCGTAGGAGTTTCTCCTTTTGGATCTCTTTTAGGAGATGATAGGTGGATTCTTTCAATATTTATTTTACCCTCTGGTTCTAGAATATCAGGGCAGTTTTCCTTGATCATTTCATGAAAGATGATGTCTAGGCTCTTTTTTTTTTTGATCATGGCTTTCAGGTAGTCCCATAATTTTTAAATTGTCTCTCCTGGATCTATTTTCCAGGTCAGTTGTTTTTCCAATGAGATATTTCACATTATCTTACATTTTTTCATCCTTTAGGGTTTGTTTTGTGATTTCTTTGTGATATTTCACATTATCTTCTATTTTTTCATTCTTTTGGTTTTGTTTTGTAATTTCTTGGTTTCTCATAAAGTCATTGGCCTCCATCTGTTCCATTCTAATTTTTAAAGAACAATTTTCTTCAGTGAGCTTTTGAACCTCCTTTTCCATTTGGCTAATTCTGCTTTTTAAAGTATTCTTCTCCTCATTGGCTTTTTGAACCTCTTTTGCCAATTCAGTTAGCCTATTTTAAAAGGTGTTATTTTCTTCAGCATCTTTTTTGGGGTCTCCTTTAGTAAGGCGTTTACCTCCTTTTCATGCTTTTCTTGCATCTCTCTCATTTCTCTTCCCAGTTTTTCCTCCACCTCTCTTACTTGATTTTCAAAATCCTTTTTGAGTTCTTTCATAGCCTGAGATGACTGAATATTTATTTTGGATGTTTGGGATACAGAAGCCTTGACTTTTATGTCTTTCCCTGATGGTAAGCATTGTTCTTCCTCATCTGACAGGATGGGAGAAGATATCTGTTCACCAAGAAAGTAACCTTCTATAGTCTTATTTTTTCCCCTTTTTTGGGCATTTTCCCAACCAGTTACTTGACTTTTGGGTCCTTTGTCAAGAGTAGGGTATACTCTGGGAATCTGTAAGATGTCAATTCCTCCAAAGTGGCACAATCAAGCATATACACTGGTCTGGAAGCAAGATGAGATTTTTGTGCCCAGAATCTTAGCAGTTACCTCTCCATAGCCACCTGGTCTCCAGTTCCACTAAGTCAACACTGGAGGCTGATTTTCAGTTAAGCTGTGGGGGCAGGGCTGTCATTCAGTGCTAAGCAAAGACCAGCTCACTTGGGGCCTCTACACAGAGCTGAGGTAATATTCAGCTCTTCAGTGCCCCCAGGGGTTTTATAATCCAACAACGGATGCGGACTGTTGTAGGGGCTGAGGTGGGAACTGCTGCTGCCAGCGAGAAGTAGCCGCTGTGGCCACTGCCTGAGGCCAGAGCTATGGGAAGGCCCTTCTCCCTTCCTGGCCAGCTGAAAAAATTCTGTCACTGACCTTTGGCACCTGTGGGTTGAGGGATCTGCAGACCACTGCTGCTGGGACTGGGGATTTGCTGCTACTGTGACTGGGGATTCTGCCCCCAAGGTGTCCTCCTCCAAGAGCTGTGCTGCGCAGTCAAGGCTGGACTGGGCTCTGCTACACGTCCGGTGCAACAGACGTTTCCCATGGGCCTTTCAGGTCACCCTGGGCTGGAAATCTCTTCTACTCTGTTGCTCTCCACTTCTGCTGCTCCAAAATTTGTTGAGAGTCCCTCGCTACAGGTGTTTTGTGGGCTGTGTGGGGAAAGCCTCCGTACGTGTGTCTTTCTACTCCACCATCTTGGCTCCACCCCTCATGAGGATTTTTTTTTAAGGATGGAAAGACTTGAGTGTGTCTTTAATCATTAGAGAAGGATCCAGAGGGCAGAGTGAAACTGAAAATTAGGGAGACAGGTGATTGTGTGGGAAATCTGGTTGAGAAGATGAGAATGGGTGGTACCTAGAAGAGAGACTGGCCTCACCAGTGAGCCACATTACTATGAGGAACTGTAATACAGGAGGCATGATAAGGCATGATATTAAATGACTATGAGATGTAAGGATGGGGAGAAGAAGGAATTCATGGAGAATGGCTTTTATTTTCTCACTACTATATGCAGCAAGGTTCTCAGCTAAAATGATAGGGGTAGAAGGTGGCTTGAAAGCTTGAATAGAGAAGAGGTTTGGAATAGTGATTATGGGGAACAAGATAAGAGAATCAGCTATGGATGAATAAAAAAGGACTGCTTTGCTGTAGCGAAAGCCTGGTTGAGATTGGATAACATCCATTTGTAGTGGACATGAATTTGTAGTGGGTGCAGTGTCAAACTTCCTCTAGTTCTCTCCCGAAATATGTGAGTAGCAGTGGAGAGGTAGATTGTTGGAGTAATTCTGGGTTGACAGGGCAGTGGTGATAGGACAAAGAAGTAATAACTTTCTAGAGGAGAGGATAGTGTGTGTTGAACTGGTTAGCTGAAGGGGCAAGACTGAGAAAGGAGGAAACTGAAGAATGGGGAATATGGCTTGGAATATTAAGAGGTAGAGGAAATTTGAGGTCACAATGAGAATGAAGGGTGTGTTTAATAGTGAAACATAGAAAGAGTTGGAAGGGTAGGAGGCTATGATCAGACAAAGGACATCCTTTTTTAGAAAGTCACTATGGTATAGCAGATTGATTGACAGATGTGTAGTGAGAAAGCCCTGAGTTTGAATCTTGCTTTAAGAAATTAGTTGGCCTATTATGGACAAGTCAGTTAAATTCTTTGCACCTCAGTTTCATCATCTGTAAAATGAGGGGTTGGAACATAAAGCCCCTTACAATTCTAAATCTATGTTTCTATGATCCAAGTTTACGATCATGGAAGTGGAACACGTGGCAAGATCAAGAAAGGTGAAGTGAGTGCTGAGGTCATTGCGCAAAAATATGATGATCAAATGCTTGGAAAATGATGAGTGGGACTTCAATTTAGGTTTCTTGATTTCAAGTCCAATGTTCTTCCTATCACATCATGTTGCCTCAACTGTAAGATACTAGATATGATCTCATTTTGCAGCCTTCATAAAATAAATTTAATAATAGAAGGTCAGTATTTATTTAATTTTTCTTTTAGTATGGAAGGATCTATAATAGATTTTTAGTTCAGTCTTCTTCCTTTAACTAGGATCACATCTAACCCAACCCAGAAAAAATGCTTTGCTTATTTTTAAAGTACCTTAGGGATGAAGAATTCATAAAATCCTTGGATAGCCCATTGACTCATATTTTTTCCTTCTTTCGGAAGCCCTCCCTATTCTCTTTGCTTATGAAAATGTCAGTGTGGAAAGAATGTTAGATTTGTAGCCAGAGGGATCTGGGTCCAAATCTTAGCTGTGCTACTTAGGTCCTATGTGACCTGATCAAGTCCCTTAAAATTTTCAGGCTCCAGATTACTCATCTTTAAAATGAAAGTGTTGTTTAAATCATATAACTACAGTTCTTTCCAGCTCTAATTCTATGTATTATCCTATTCCTTCTTTATTGCCCAGTAATTTCTCCCCTCTCTCCAAAATTATCTCTGATTTTTCCAACTCACAGTAGCCTCCCTCTCCTTTGACTTACCAGAGCATTTAAAAAGCCATTTCATGTAATTTAACACTTTATTATGAACTATCTTGTATTTTTCTCTATTTCGTATGTATTCATTTTGTTTTCTCATCAATTGTAAGGAGCTTGAGGACACATAGCACAGCCGTTTACTTACAGACTTGATCAACAAGCACCTACTAAAGGTTAGTTATTGTAATAGATCAAAGTGAATCAGTCTTCTATCTCAGTGAAATTACATTGAGTTGAAGAAAGCAACATTCCTATGTCCCATTGTGTTGTATCCTCTTGGCACAATGCCAACCACATTATTTGCTTTCTGCCAATATTTATTGACTGATCCTACACACAGATTTGGGAGAAATTTTTCCTTCTGGCTAACTTAAACTTCTTTTATAACAACTAATCAACCCATCAATTGAATCTGATAATATCTGCAATATTCTATACCCATAATTCTCTATCTCTCCAATTAAAGCGTGGTAGTACACTTTAAGAAAAGTGACCTTCTTTTATTCCATGCAGTTGCTTTTCACTAAACAAGACACCATGAAATGAGCTTATTTGAAAACAGCTTTGGTTATTATAACTAAATAATGTTCAGTATCTTTTTTGTTTATTTTTTCCATTAATATCATCATAGTCATTGGGCATCCTGCTTTCCTGGTTCTACTTACTTTGTTTTGCATCAGTTTATAAGAATCTTTCAATGTCTTTCTGTAATCTTTGTATTCATAATTTCTTACAGGTTGATCAGAGGATGTCTGATCAATAGGGTTCCACCCCTCCTCTCCAAATAAAAGATAATGAGGTACTTAGGTCTTATCCCTTCCAAACTTTGAGTGCTTTAATTTCCAGCTAGTACAGAACATGAAACCTTGAGTGGCTCACTCCCTGAACAGCTAATTTTTAGATTAGAAAAGATATAAAAATGGAAATGAATGATGTATCTGCAGCTTATAAGAAAAATATTAAACAAAAATGTACTTAAATTTCTTTGCTCCTTAGGATGTATGAATACATTCATCAATTAAATATGAAGGAATTATAAGTTAGCTAGCCATGGATTAGATGAAAGACAGGCCAAACTCTTGGTGGCCTTTAAAAATTAAAAAGTGAGTTAACCAGCTTTGCAGTCGGGTGAGAGCAGTCATTCTTGACAATCAGGTCAGCAGTCATTCCTGACAGTAGAGAAGAGGGTTCCCTAAGAGATAATAACCCATTTCTTGAAAGGAAATCTCTCTGTCTTTTCTCTTAGTCCATTTCCAAGGTGTATTGCAGGGGACAGGAGATTTCTTTCTCCTTCCCCCTCTATCTATTAGCTGTGGTGTCCCAGTGGAGTAGCTTACCCAATAGTGAACACAACCTTTCAGAGAACAGGACCAGAGAGTCTAGCTGTGGAGTTGGATCAAGATATGGAGAGGAATAAGACAAGGAAGATCAGTCTACCAGCATCCCCAGCAGAGCCCAGTGGGAGCAGGGTGTGGATCTCATGAGAAGACAAAGGACACTGGAGTCCTGCAGTGCCAGAGGTGTGAATAGAGTTGGAGATACACACATATACACCCACACCTATACATGTATGTATGTGTAAATATATATTTATGTACACACACACACACACACACATATATATATATATATATATATATATATATATATGCCTCTTTAGTAGTGTACTCTTATGTATATGTCTACTCTTCCCATTTAGGCTGTGTGCATTTGAAGGAAATGGGTCTCAATTGAGGGGGAATAAATTGCAGCTCTTACTATATAATTTCATTATGTGACTTTGCTTAATTTCTTCTGGATGACTAATGATAGGGATTATACTCTATAGTTTGAGTTGCACATTAAACCAGAGGTAGTTTCCCTGGGGGACCAAACCTGAAAGTGTGAATTTAATAGAAAAGCACAGACAGATTGCTATATTGCGCTACTATTTTGGTATACACATACCAAAATTTATTTAGCTATTCCCCCATCTATGAGCATCCATTTTATTTCCAATTTGTTGATACTATAAATATTTTGGTGTATGTTGAGCTATCTTCTATATTTGACCTCTGTAACCTATATTCCAGAGGTAGGATCTCATCAAAGGTTATTTTCCTACCATAATTCCCAATTGCTTTTCGAAAGAGTTGAGCAAATTCTCAGATTCCCCAATACTTGTCCACCCACAACTCCTCCAGTGCTGACTTCCCATATTTTGTAATCTTTGCCAATTTGCCTGATTTGAGGTGAAAACACACTTATTATGCCATTTACATGGTGATGAAATCAGCAGAATCTTGAAGGATTCACATCTCAGATCACACTGACTTGTCAATAGAGAATGTTTAATCCATTCCATCCTGAGTTAGGCAGAAAACTAATTATTCTGTTATAGCTCTGGGAAATAGTCACAACCTGTTACTTAAGAGTAAACTTTGAAGTATTTTTTTATCCTTTTCTCAGACTCAGCTGTTTCTAACTTTTGTTTATTTTGTATTATTTTCCTTTCTTTCTCTTCATGAACAGAAAGGTCTACAAAGAGCAGAATTCCTCAGGCTTTTACTTTGTTTGCTCCATGCAGATGCTTTGCAGGAAACAAAACAGCGTGAAATGAGCTGGGGAAATGCTGATACATTCACTTCCCCCTTGTAAAGGGCTACCCCCAACAGAAGGTTTACTGTAGCTCCTAAACCACAACATCTGAGTAACAGAAGATGGCAGGATATCATACGTGGTCCACTGCAGTCCCCAAAACAGAAACAGCTCAACCCCTTGCTTGTCAAGAGGGCAATAGGTTTCACTGATGCTTCCCAACTGTAATGAATGCTAACTTTTCTGTAGAACTGACTCTAATTCACAATCATGACTGATTTGTTATTTTGATTTTCCTCTCATTCTTCCTAATTTCATGAAAAGCATTTTAAAGCTAGCATTCTTAACCTTTCTTATCGGATGGACCCCTTATTCAGTCTGGTGAAACCTATGGAGAGGTCCTTCTCAGAGTTATGTTTTTAAAAGTATCAAATGAAATACACAAAATTACAAAGGAATCCAATTATATTGAATTGCTGTTACTAAAAACTAAGATTCACAAACCTCAAGTTAAGAAACTTTGCATAAAGCATCTCCACTGAAAGTTCAGTTATTTTTTTTCTGGCTTGGGTGATTTCTAATAAATGATGTGATTATTTTCATTCCAGACTTGGAAGCATTTAGGAACAAAGTAGTCTATTGCATAAGCAGAGAATTCATAATATAGTGGAGAGAGCAATGGTTTTGGGGTCAAGGAACTGGGATGTCTCATTCTGGGATAGATTCTTTTTTGTGAGAGACCTGACTCTCACACAATAACTTTGATTGATTTGAGATGTACAAATACTATTCAGGCTCAGTTCTGAATGTCTGATTTAATCAAAAACCCTCTGTACCAGCAAAAGCACAGTGCTAAATGGGGTGATTTTGACTTACCCTTGCATATATAAAATGGAGGCAATATGGTTTTGGAAGGAAGGGTATTAGTAATCATACAGATCAAGAAGCTAAGTATCAAAAGAAACAAATGATTTCCATGTTAAGAAAAGAGCTTATTCCAGGTAGGGACAACAGCTTGCATGAAGATAGTAAGACAGAAGACACTGCTGTACCTGTGAGGAATAGAAAATGAGTCAGTATGAATAGACCATAGTGTTAGTGGAGGTGAGGAATGTATATGGATACTGTAAAGGAGATCATGGCCATTGTGCGAAGAGTGTCAGACTTGGAGTCAGTAAGATTCATCTTCCTGAGTTCAGATCTGATCTCAGACACTTACTAGCTATATGATCCTGGGCAAGTCACTTAACCCTGTTTTGCTTCAGTTTCCTCATCTATAAGATGAACTGGAGAAGGAAATGGTAAACCGCTCTGGCATCTTTGGCGAGGAAATCTTAAATGGAATCATGAAGCATCATGACGTGACTGAACAACAAAAATATGAAGTCACTTGAGTTCATTAAGTATGGGAATGGCATGGACAGACCTGAACTTAAAGAAAACTACTTTTGTTGTATGGAGGATAATTGCAACGAGGTGAGGAGGAATAAAGAACCAATTAGAAAGCTAATTCAATAGTTTAGGTGAGAGGTAAAGTAGGATAGAGACTGTGAATGGAGAGAAGGGGATTTATGCAAGGCTGTGAAAGTAGAGATGATGGGTTTGACAGCTGCCTGGATATATGACTTGAAGGAGAAAAATTCCACTGCACCACCTAGCTACCTCTATAGCACTACGTGATTTATAAAAGCACCTTCCCAACAAGGTTGGCACTACAACATTTGAATTAAAATCCAGCCTCAAACACTTCCTAGATGTGTGACCTTGACAAAGTCACTTATCCTTGGCCAAGTTATGGTATCATCTGTAAAATGAGGATAGCTCCTACCTCCCAGGTCTGCTGTGAGAATCAAATATTTGCAAAGTGCTTTAGAAACCTTAAAGTATTACATAAATGTTAGCTACTATTATAGAAATTTTCTATTAATTTATTTTATTATAAAAATAGCATTACTAATTCAAAATTTGAGTTCTGAAGTAGCTTCTTGAGTCACAAAGATATATTACTGATCCATATTGTCTAGATATATTTCTTTCCTGATTTCAACTCCTATACAATCCTTCAAATCTTTGCTTATCTACTAGATGTCTATCCAGACTGTCTTAGATTCACTCATTCAGCTCTCATGTGACCTCATCCAGTTAATCTCTGAGTTGAACTCCAAGATACCTTCAAACTCTAAGATCTCTTGATTCCATTAAGTCTTATCTGCATACCCATTTCCCCAACCCCCCAACCCCAATGTGGTAATTAATCACATACCTCTTTCTAGTCAGTTGCCATCTTGTGGTGGTGTATGGTTGTGAACTGAAGGTGAGACTCACAGAAAGGGAAATGGAGAGACATGGCTGTAACACATTACAAATGAGAAACTATGCAGAGGCAAAGCAAAGTATGTCATGAAAGAAGGGTAAGACAAGAAAAGAATTAGCAGCCAGTTATGTAGTTAAGGATAACATACTAGTCTACATTCTCCTTTGGTGTTTCTTCAAAATCAAGAGCTCTAGTAGACAGCCCTAGTATATTGGAAGGACCTCTTTGAGGGAAGATGCATATCAGAGGTGCACATGACGTACAGGTTTTGATCTGTATTGTTGAAGCATCTTGAAAGTGAGAGTTGTGTCTAATTAGACTATGTACTTCTTCTATTGCCCAGCACATCTGGTTGACTGATTTAATACAACCCAACCCAACAAGCATTTATGAAGCACCTACCTTGTATGAAGCTAGAAAATGAGAATATAAAGACAAAAATTTAAAAAAGAATAATTCTTGTCCTCAAGAGGCTTATATTTATAAACATAATATGCTTTCAAGAAAGATTTCACTGACCAACCAATCTTCCATGGCATGTTTGCAAACCTGGCTATCTGGGGCTCTAGGCTAAACTGGAAAAGAACAGAATTGACTTTTGCACAATCATAACCTTGGACTTGTGACCTTCTACTGTTCTGCCTTCCTTGAATTAATCACCCAAAGAACTAACAATTAACTGCTATTTGTTTTTCTTTTTTTAGATAAATAAGAAGATAAAGCACTTACAGTATGGACTATGTGCCAGGAACTAGGCTGAGTTCTGGAGACACAAATACAAACAAGACAGTCCCCACGCTCCAGGAATTTACATTTTAGTAGGAGGAGACAACATTTAAGGGAGTTGGAAAATGAAGGATGTAGTTCAGTACACATTACAGTATAGTTTGCATTTGATAGCTTGGAAGTGAGATAAAGGTCTTATGTATTGTAAAATATCATCTATTGATTTTTGCCATCACCTTTAAAAAATACAACCAGTTAAAGATAGATTTTTTAAAAAGTCCCTTTTATAAAAATCTGTAGTTTCCTGGATGGAACCCAGGCCTAGTCAGGCAGACCTGACTTCAAATGTAACCTCAGGAACTGTTTGCCTCAGTTTCTTCATCTGTAAATTAGGGATAATAATAGCACTCACTTCTCAAGATTGTTGTGAGAATCAAAGAAGATAATAATTGCAAAGCACCTAGCACAGTGTTCGGCACATAGGAAACTATAGAAATGAGAGCTATTATTATCATACTTTAATTGTTTCATCTGTGTCCCTTTTCATAGACTTGGCACTTAACGTTAGTGGTAATAACTAATAACGTTAGTGCTAATAATAACAAAATCTAGCATTTTCAGAGAACTTTAAGGATTACAAAACATTTTACATGTGTAGACAACAGGGCTTGATGGCTAGATGACTGGTCTTAGAGTCAGAAAGGCCACAGTTTGAGTTGGACACATGCTGAGTAAATAACTTCTCAGTGCACCAAGTAACTCTTTGATATGTTACAGAACAACTATGCATCTACATTGAAAAGAAAGTCTTCCCTTGTTTCAGAAAGAGATGAAATCTTCCCCAGACAAACATCAGAGCCCAAAACAAACCTATAATGGTATTTCAGGTATTACCATGAACATTTTACACATGAAGACATAGAGGCTTAAAAAAATTAAATTACACAGTCATGTGACCAGTAAATGACAGTGCTGGGAAATGAGTCCAAGGTTGTTCTGGCTCCAAGTAAAGCACTCTTTTTACTATAGCACACCCCCTTTATTAGGAAGATATCAATTATCTAGTTCAATTTTTGTTTTATTTTTTAAATAGTTTTATTTATTTATTTTTAGATTTTGATGTTCATTTCCACAAAATTTTGAGTTCCAATTTTTCTCCCCTCCCCCATCCCATAACACCTTGCATTCTGATTACCCCTTCTCTCAATGTGCCCTCCCTTCTGTGATACCTCTCCCTTCCCTTGTCCCCATCTTCCCTCTTTTCTGGTAGGGCAAGATAAATTTCTATACCCCATTACCTGTATTTCTTATTTCTCAGTTATATGCAATAACAATTCTCAACATTCGTTTCTAATACTTTGAATTCCAACTTCTCTCCTTCCCTCCCTCCCCACCTATCCCCACTGAGAAAGCAAGCAATTCAATACAGGCTTTACATGTGTCATTTTGCAAAAGACTTCCATATTAATCATGTTGTGTAAGACTAACTATATTGCCTTCCATCCTACCCTATTCTCCCCGTTTTTTTTTATTCTCTCATTTAACCTTGTTTCTTCCCAAATATGTTTACTTCTATTTACTCCCTTCTCCCATTTGCCCTCCCTTCTATCATCCCCCTCACCCCACTTGTCCCCTTTTTCCCTGTTTCCTGTAGTGTAGGATAGATTTTAATGCCAGATTTAGTGAGCATGTTATTCCCTCATTAAGGCATATGTGAAGAGAGTAAACTTCACTTTTCCCCTCTCACCTCTTCCTTTTTCTCCTCCATTGAAGAATATTTTTCTTATCTGTTTTATGAGTGATAGTCTGCTCCATTCGATTTCTCCCTTTCTTCTCCCAATATTTTCCTCTCTCCCTCCTTAATTTAATTTAATTTTTAATGGATGTCATCTCTTCTGATTCAACTCAACCTGTACTCTCTGTCTTTATGTATGTCTCTGTGTGCGTGTGTGTGTGCGCGCGCGCGCGTGTGTGTGTGTGTGTGTAGATAATCCCTCCACCTACCCAAATACAGAGAAAAGTCTCAAGAGTTACAAATACTATCCTTCCATGTAGGAACATAAGCAGTTCAGCTTTAGCAAGTCCTTTATGATTTCTCTTTCCTGTTTACCTTTTCATGCTTTTCTTGATTCTTGTGTTTGAAAGTCAAATTTTCTGTTCAGTTCTGGGCTTTTTATCATGAATGCTTGAAAGTCCTCTAAATCACTGAATGACCATTTTTTTCCCTTGAAGTATTATACTCAGTTTTGCTGGGTAGGTGATTCTTCATTTTAATCCCAGTTCCTTTGACTTCTGGAATATCATATTCCAAGCCCTTCAATACCTTAATGTAGAAACTGCCAGATTCTGTGTTATTCTGGTTGTATTTTCACAATACTGGAATTGTTTCCTTCTAGCTGTTTGCAATACTTTCCCCTTGACTTGGGAACTCTGAAATTTGGCCACAATATTCCTAGGAGTTTCTCTTTTCAGGTCTCTTTCAGGAGGTAATTCATGGATTCTTTCAATATTTATTTTGCCCTCTGGTTCTAGAATATCAGGGCAGTTTTCCTTGATAATTTCATGAAAAATAATGTCTAGGCTCTCTTTTTGATCATGATTTTCAGGAAGTCCCATAATTTTTAAATTGTCTCTCCTGGATCTATTTTCCAGGTCAGTTGTTTTTCCAATGAGATGTTTCACATTATCTTCTATTTTTTAAATCTTCTGGTTTTGTTTTGTAACTTCTTGGTTTATCATATTGTCATTAGCTTCCCTGAACTCCACTCTCATTTTTAAAGAACTATTTTGTTCAGTGGGCTTTTGAACCTCCTTTTCCATTTGGCTAATTCTGCTTTTTAAAGCCTTCTTCTCCTGATTGGCTTTTTGGACCTCTTTTTCCAATTGATTTAGCCTTTTTAAAAAGGTGTTATTTTCCTCAGCATTTTTTTTTGGGGTTCTCCTTTAGCAAGCTGCTGACTTGCTTTTCAAGCTCTTCTATGGCCTGAGTCTATTTCATATTCATTTTGGAGGTACTGGAGGCCGAAGCCTTGACTCTCTGTGACAGTATGCATTGTTCTTCCTCATCCAAAAGGATGGAAGGAGATACCTGTTCACTAAGAAAGTAATCTTTTATGGTCTTATTTTTTTCCCCCTTTTCGAGCATTTTCCCAGTTAGTTACTTGACTTTTGAATCCTTTGTCAAGAGGAGGATCCTGGTGCTCCTCGTCCCCCCAGGACCTTGCTCAGGGCTGAGATTCTGATCAGTTGGTCAATTCCCCTAGGGGCTTTGGGTGAGGGCATGGCCACCACTGAGGCCTGAGGTTCAAAATCAGTTGCTCAATTCCCCCAGAGGCTTTAAGCTGAGCTACTTGGACAATGGACTCAGGCTGCTTCTCCAGCCAACGTAGCCACCTGCTGCCTGATGCTGCTTCTGGTGCCACCACTTTGGCTGCTGCTGGGGCCAGTGCTGGGGGGACCCTGCTCCCCTCTCACCTACTTAGGAAAGCCCTCCTACACTGACCTTTGAAGCTTTCTTTGTTGCTTGCAGGTTGAAGTATCTGGGACTGTCTCTGCTGGAGATTTTTCCCTGGAGGACTGTTCTGGTTCTTTTCCTGCCCATGCCACATGGCCAGGGCTTGGCTCTGTTCTGCTCAGTATCCCATGGGATGGACCTTTCCTGTCAGCCTTCCATGTTACCTTTGGCTAGAGATTTCTTTCACTCTGTCGTTGTGAGGCTTCTGCTGCTCTAGAATTTGAGAGTCATTTTTATATGTATTTTGTGGGCTGTGGGGGAAGTGCTAGAGTGTATGTGTCTTTCTACTCTGCCATCTTGGCTCCACCCTGAGCTTTTCTTTCTAGAAATTAATTGAATTCCTAATATGTGGAAGGCACTAGAGAGTAGACGAGTGTCCACAATACACAAGTCTCTCAAGAAGGACTGCTCTGAGGAAGGCAAACTGCAGACTTTGATGCATCATATAAACATGAGTTATACTTACTAGTTACGACTATACTATGATTTGGAAAACTATACAGTTCCTTTGGGGAGGGTGGTGAGACTCTGGAGGATGAAGGATAATTTCTCTGTCTGATTGAATATCTTTTCTTTACAGAGAGTTTCAATCTTTTCTTAGAGACTTATACAGCCTTCCATTATATCTACATTTCTGTCTATTTATCTAACTATACACACACATATATATATACATATAATGTGTGTGTATACATACATATGTGCATGTATACATACATGTGCATAATAGGGAGAGAGATGAATATGCCATATATTACACATCTATACATGTGCATCTCTCATAGGTATGTGTACACACAAATATATGTACATTTTTATAAACACACACATATATATCCGTATATGTACATGTCACAATAGAGTTCTTGATAATTAAATACTATATATCTATCCTTGCTGTTGAGACCCTATTTAGGGTTTCTTGACTGAGATACTGGAATAGCTCATTTTAGAGATGAGGAAGCTGAAGCATATGATGCCTGGAATCATACAGCTCATAAGTGTGTGAAGCCACATTTGAACTCAGGAAGATGAGTCTCACTGACTGCAGGCCTGGTGCTCTTTGCACTATGGTACCACCTAAGTGTCCTATATGTGTATGTTATATATATATATATATGTATATATATATATACATATACATATTATACACACATATGTATATAGACATTGGTGTATATACAATAGATATGTATATGTATGGACATCTGCATATATACACATGCACATGTGTGTAGATATGTCTCTCTGTGTACATATATATGTATACACATATACATACTGTCCTGTTGTAGGAGGTGTTACAACATAGTACTGAGCTTGGAGCCGGTAAGACCAATGTTTAGGTTTTACCTCTGACCCATATAATCTCTAGGAGCCCCAGGGAAGATTAAGCAGCTGTAATGTACCTCATGCCATTCTCTAGGACTCACCTCCTAAACCACAGATAGATAGTGATCTGCAGCATTGGTGGGAGTTCCCTATCCTGCCAAGATTGTAGATGTACTATATAAATCATTATACATAAAAATATGAGGTTCTGGAAGAGAGATTTTTCATTTATATGGCATTGGTTCTCCCACAATAACTCATACAAGACGTTCTATTTTCCATCCCTGTGTCTTTGTACTGTTATATATTCCCCATTCCAGGAAAATTCTAACTCCTGACTTCTCCCTCTAAGCTCTAGTTTCATTCAGGGCTTAGCTCCTCTTTCTACCAGAAGCTTTTCCTAATCCGTACAACTGCTCGTGGCCCCTTCCATAACTTTATGTACATATGTCTCCTGACAGAAGGCAAATTCCTTGAAGGCAGTACTGGTTTAACTTTTGTCTTTATATTATCAGCATATAGACACATGTAGTAGGTGCTTAATAAATGCTTGTTGATTTGTGTCTCCAGTGCCTTGAACACAGAAGGCAATCAATAAAGATTTGTTGAATTGCCCTGAATGATAATTGTTAATAATGCTAAAATCTTTATTTTAAAGAATCACTAAATTCTGAAATAATATTTGAAACAAAAAAATACATTCCATAAACTTTCGAAAACACACATTTTAGTCTCAATCATCTGCTCATAAAAGAAACCTATGTGTAACTATACTTGGAAACCCTAAAAAAAAAACCCCACAACAACCCTTTTGGATGAGCAGTTCTCTTCTTTTTAAGTTTTACAGCTAATCACCCATAAAAAGAACAGACTTATCTCTTCAAGCTCATAGTATTTTTGTGGCTGGGGAAAACCACTCTCTTTAACACAGAGGCAAACAACTCTTCTCATCATTAAGGCTATGGTTTCAGGGCTTGCAACAAGACTTGTGTCAGTATCAGCCACCTGCTGCTTCCAGAATTCCCTCTGAAGAAACAGCAGGAAAGTTTAAAGGGCTACAACTAGATGTGAACAAAGGCACTGGAAACCTAATCACACCCCTTCCAAGAATTGGCTGTCAGGCTTTCCAAAATCTCCTCCCAGCCACATTGAAAGCTGTACTTATTAGTCTAAGCTATTTTCAGTAATGAAGTGTGTGTACTGGAGATATTGAAATTACTAAAAGTTGCTACCCGTTGATGCATTCTGTATCCTCTGAGCCCCATACTACGGCCCCCCACATTTTCCCCTTTAATTTTTAAAGATTTTGAATTATTTTTCTACCAAGTTTATAGTCCTTAGGGGCTGTAAACAACCATTATACATAAATGTAGACGGCATGAGTTTTTCTGCCTGCCATCAAATATCCTTAGATAGCTCCTCAGCAATACTAGAAATGGAATGAGTGGAGCACAACTCCACAAACAGGGGAGGTTACATGGAGAATGGAGCTTTGGAAATATGGTCTTCTGAACCTGGTAATGAAAGCAAATTCAAGACCATAGCTCATGTGAAAATAAAGTGGAGGGTAACAATTCAGAGTCACTCATGTCGGGGAAAAAAATCATTTATTTTTTAAGTGAGTTTAGGTTGAAGACTTTTGAAATGAGTCATTGGTGGGATATGAAAGAGCTTTAAACACTGCCTTCTTCTGAAAATGAAAAATGCAGAAGAACTAAATATTTGTCAGGTCAAGTTTAAAAAAAAAGTATTTATTGAATTTCCACAGTATCTATCAGGTCCTTGGGAGTATATACTAAGAAATAATGTAGTCACTGTCCTCAAGAGCATTACTACCTAATAGGGGGAGAAAAAATTAATTCATACACAGATAAGTAGGGGTAAGTACAGTAGTGTCCTCCAGGAATACAAATCTAGCACTTTGCATAATTCCCTTTTCCTTTTAACTGGCTTCTATGTGACTGCTTATGAGTGGGAAGGACAGGATATGGAGGAGAGGCTCTATTTCCTTCCTTTGGATTATGAGTTTGACATCAGCAATATGAAAATTTCCATATGTAAATGACAGAAAGAGGATAACTTTGATATTGGGATTTTTCATAGTATATAGATTATTGTTTAAAGTATATATTAAGATAACATAATACCCACACCTATTTATGCCTTAATCTCATTATATTCTTCCTTCTTCATTTTTATGTTAAAAATATTTCATTGATGCTATTTTCTTTTCCTCCTCTCCCTTCCTTCCTTCCTTTCATTTCCTTTCTTTCTTTTCCTTCTTTTTTCTTCCTCATTTTACTTTGTAAAAAATATTTTGTTGTCCCAAGGAATAATTATTCTTTCTCATTTCTTTCTTTCTTTCTTTCTTTCTTTCTTTCTTTCTTTCTTTCTTTCTTTCTTTCTTTCTTTCTTTCTTTCTTTCTTTCTTTCTTTCTTTCTTTCTTTCTTTCTTTCTTTCTTTCTTTCTTTCTTTCTTTCTTTCTTTCTTTCATTTTTCTACTTGGATAAGACTTTCTACCTTCTGTTCCAAGCTATTTATTCTCCTTCAAATTCTTCCAGAAGAACCCATATTTTACTTATAAATTTTCCTTTTTAATCTCTTTCCTTATTTTTTCCAGTCACTTAAGTCCTCACAGCCAAGACATTCCCCAAGTCTCTCATTATACTTCTGGTTACTTTCTTCTCCCGGATTTGCCTTTTAGGCTTCTCTAAACTTATAGAATTTCTTCATTCTGTTTAGTGCCTTTCTCTTTTTACTAATGTGGGTGCCTTCCATTATTGCATTTAGACTTTACACATTTGAGTTGGGCTCTTCCTCCTTTCCTGTTTTTGGAAGACAGAGACAGATTGTAATTGGCCCGAAATCTTTTGTTGTCGTACTTCTGAATAGGGAAGCATGGACTTTTCATTAGTTGTTGTTCAGTCATACCTGACTCTGTGACTCCATTTGGGTTTTCTTGGTAAAGACAGTGGAGTAGTTTGCCATTTCCTTCTCCAGATCATTTTACAGATGAGGAAACTGAGGCAAATAGGGTTAAGTGATATGCCCAGAGTCATACAGCTGGTGAGTGACTGAAGCTACATTTGAACTCAGGAAGTCTATTTACTGAATGGGTGTTACCTCATTCAAGGTGAGAACCTGAAAAGACCTTAGCCTAAAAGGGCCAGGGTCTCCCGTTGCATCCTGGGCTATCTCAGGTGTGCTTTTTTGTGCATTCATCTTGATGAATATCTGGCCACTGGACCCAGATGATTCTGCAGGACAAAGTGAGGCTGATGACCTTGCCCAGCCCTGCCTCACTCAAATCAAAGTCAACCGTAAGTCAAGTCATCTCTCTGATGTCATGGTCCTCTTCGAGAAAGAAGGCTAAATAAAACCTATGAACTCAGGAAGATGAGTCTTCTTGACTCCAGGCCTGTAGATTTATCCACTGTGCCACCTAACTTTTTGCCTCAATCTCTAGCTTATCTCAGTCTCTTAGAAGCCCAATGCAATGTAGGACTTGATCCTTCTCTGTTTCCTCCTTGTAAAGTGTGAGAGTAAGTTTGATCCCTTGCTATGGCCCTGACAAGACTTAGTTGTGTGTTGGATACCTACTGGTCCCAGAACACCAATAAGGCCCCCCAGTGCCACCTTCTTTGTCCCCTCTTGTGGTTTTCTTCAATCCTTGGGCAGGTACAGTTCAATCCTATCTTTCTGTGCAGTGATCTATGGGGACTGGCTCTGCTTCTCACTTCTTTTGTGGGAGGTCAGAACCAGATCTCAATGACTGCAGGCCTGATTATTAGAGGTACTACTTATGTTTCCACTGGCTTCCAGTTCCCCTGGCCTTTGGCTGAGAATCATGGTGAGCCTTTGACCCTCTATTAATTCTGTACTCACAATACCAGCAGGTTTATGGTTCCCCTGGAACATCCATACTCAGATTGTTACAAGGTTTGTACCCTACCCCCAAATGACTGACTTCTTCCTCCTCTGGTAATACCCACATCTCAGAGGTACCCACAGGACTTTAGGTTGTCTTATTCAGTCTTGGTCTGGGTAGAGAGGCTTACTTCTATTTTTCTTGACCTTTTTAATCATACTTGAGTTGGTGCACATTTTTTTATCTTTTCTGAGCTTCTTTAAATTCTTGAAACATATACTTTTCAACTGAGTTTAACACAGCACCCTAATGATTAACACAGTACCTAAAGCATGGTATACATTTAATAAAACTTTAATGATGATATTGATGATGAGTTTGAGTTGAAAATGTGTATATTCGTCTTTAGGATATCAAATCTTAAATGGTATGTTTCTAAAGCAAAATCTGACTTACTGATGCTAAAGGAGGTAGTTGGTAGTGCCAACTGTAGAATCCATCTCTACCTTGATGAAAACAGGGTAAAGGAATAGGGGAATATCATGATTCTGGAGAATTAGAATGGGGCTAAAATACTGCAAATGATTCTCAGGGACTGTGGGCAAATCAGTTCAACCTTTCCAGGCTTCAGTTTCCTCCTCTGTAAAATGAGGAATATGGATTATATGATCTCTAAATTTTATAGTGTATCCCACTCCAAAATTACCTTTTTTATCTTGTATATATTTTTATCTTTGTAAATATATACTCTGTAAATATGTAAAGATATTGGCTTCCCTATTAAAATGCAAACACCTTGAGTATAGGGATTATTTCAAGGGTGCTTCATAAACATTTATGTGATGTAGTTCAGTAAAAAGGGCCCTGATCTCATCACTGGACCTATGCTTGAATTCCAGTTCTGCCTTTTACTACTTATATGACTTTGGATAGCCTACTGCATTTCTCTGGTGTTGTTTCCTTATATATAAAATGAGGGGATTCTCCTAGATGGTCTTTAGGGTCCCATCCAGATCTTGTAAGAATATGGATTGACTAGAAAAGAGAAGAACCATAGTAAGAATGACTTCCCCATTCTTGAGTGATGTAGCCAGAGAAAATATAACCTGGCTATATTTTGGCACAGCTGCAGAGCACCTGAAAGAAATTCAGCAGTTAAAGCACCTGCAAAGCCAATTGGAACCACTCCCCCTCTCCCCTCAGTCTGTTCTCTTGGGAGTTAGTTGATTGACATATGGGTCCTGAAAGGAGAGTCAGCTGTATGTTATCACTGGCAGGCCACAATAATACTACTCCATTGAGTCTGGAAAAAATCAATGCACTCCTGTCTAGCTCTCTTTCCCTCTAAAATGACACAGATTAAGAGTTCCCTTAACCATCCTTTGATGTGTTTTTAAGTTTTACCCTTAGGATCACTTCCCTGTTCACTTTCTAGCTCCCTTTTGTTCTCCAAATTTCTGTCCAACTGATTAAAAATTCCAGTTAGAATGAGATAGGTTTTCCAAATGGGATGCTCAAAACTAAGCAAAGAAAAGCAATGAACTTGCTGGAGTTTAGCACCTTTGATTAATCTTTAATTAACATTTCGTTTTAATTTCCAATTCTGCCTTTAAGATACATGCTTGTGTTTGAGTCATGAACTCATTATCGTATCATTTTGAAAGGCAACTATCTCCCAAAGAATAAAAAAGATGCCTGACTAGTACCAGCATGCAAGAAGAAAACTTAGTGAGTCTTATGCTTTTTTTTGTCATTGTTTTGTTTTGTTTTAAAGGATCACGGTCTACTGGGCCATCTTAGCCAGAATCAGTGGCACAAATATTATTTTAGCACAGGGTAAAATAATATTCTTTGACACTGGCATTAATTTATCTTTGTTATTTATCCTAATGATTTTTATGCTTTTATTGGTGTGCTACATTCTCCCCAAATGTGGTTTATAATTTAATTTTCACCGTCATACACAGAGAAATCACTGGAGGCATGGTAATGATGAAGGAACAGCTATACTAATACCGCCAAAAGGATGCAAAGATGATTTATGTGACTTTCTTCTTGTATTTGCAGTTCATTAAGTCACTGTCTTCTTGTAATGACCAAGTGAAAATTAAAGTACTTTAGAGAGGAACTTTAGGTTCAGCATCATTAGAGGAAGAGAAATGGGTTCTTTGATGAACTTGACTGCAGAAATCTATAGAGCACAACTTAATCAGACTCCACATTGATCCCTGATGCTAGGAGGCAGGTTTAAGATTGAGCAAATCATTTTAATGCATATTTTCCCTTAAAAAGAGCATATGATCCACGAGAATGATTTATATATAATTCGAGGCTTTAACTTCATAAAGTAGAATTGTATGGAAAGACTTTTTGGAGTCATCATCAAGATAGGGACAATAGATATTCTTCACTAGACTTGTCTTTTTTATCCTTAAGTCATTTAACATCTGTTTGCCTCAGTTTCCTTAATTGTAAATTGAGGATAATAATAACACCTACCTCAGAGGGTTGTTGTAAGGATTAAATGAGATAACATTTGTAAAAAAAAGCTCTTAGCATGTAGTAGGTGTTATATTAATGTTTATTCTCTTCCCTTTTTCCTGCACTGCCTCCCATTTACCTGAAAGGATCATTTCTCTGTCAGGGTTGAGAGGGCAGGGAAATACCCCATGGGCACTATTTCAGATTATATATGAGCTCTACTTATAGAAAGTAGCAGTATCCATATCCATACCCTGATGTTTAGGGGATTCTTAATAGGAGGAAACAGGGGAAATACCCCATATGGTTGTTTTGAGGATCAAATGAGATATTTATAAAATGCTTAGCACAGCTTCCAGTAAAAGTGGGTGCCTGATAAAAGCTCTTCCCCTCCATTCTACCTCTTCTCCCTTCTCTAGGATATACAGAAGTTGAAGAGCATCGCCAGTTATCTTGACTTGTGTCTTGCCTCTGAACTCTGATGACTCTGGAGGTGAGATTGAGGCTGCACATCTTTACCTCATGTAAATCCAGTTCATGTGCAAGTCATCAGTGAATGAAGGATGAACTCCAAGACTTAATCTGTCACTTCAAGTTGGGCAATACTGCTATTTCTCCTCCTCCTTCTTCTCCTCTTCCCCCTCCTCCTTCTCCCTCTCCTCCTCCTTTCTATTTTTCCATCAACACATGTGGTCCCTCTCTCCACATGGGGAATCACCTTCATATGTGGGTGCTCTGTTCAAAGGCATATAATTTTTGGTCACTTATATTTTATATCTTGGGGTTTGGGAGCTATATTTATTTTTCAATCATTATTTATTTATTTTATCATTTTTTCATCAAAAATCTGGAAAGTTTTCATTTACGATTTTTGAACTATAGATCTGAACAAGCAGGCTTTGTAAAAGCTCATTGCGATTCAAATGGAGCTACTTGACTATGCCTTTAAACCCAAATTGCTCTGATTTTCATTGAAAGACCAATACAGGTCCCAGCCCAAGCCTCTCTTTCTCATTGTTTAGTTTTTGATGGCTCAGTGAGTGTAAATAGCAACTGTCTTTTATTGTGGCCAGAAACTCTGAGGGTCTTCCTCTCCCAGACTGATCACTTTGTGATGGCAAACTAGCCCATTTTTTTGTCTCTATTTTTACTTAGACCTTAATCACTTAAATGGCCTAGACAAACTGAGGCTAGGGAAAGACCTTAGTTTAAAAAGGTGAAGGACACCCACTGCATCCTAGGCCATCATCAGTATGTTGACTTCTGTCTTACTACTGAACTCTGATGACTGGAGGAGAGAGTGAGGCTGATGACTGTTCAGCCCTGCCTCACTTAAATGCAAATCACAGAAAGTCAAGACATCACCTTGTGATGTCATTGGTGCTCTTTGAAAACGAAGGACAAATAACATTATTAATAGCATTGTAGTCAGAGTCAACTATCCTGGGTTCAAAACTTTCCTCTTCTACTTACAACTCATGAGACTGGAGGAATCTCTTCTTGTCTTTTGGGTCTCGTTTTTCATTGGTACTGATATCAAATATTATTTTTAGTTACTAGCAGCAGGATTTAATATGTGCTCTATTACCTTATGTATCATCATTGCCTAAGGTTATGTTTTATTTAGGAAAAAAATTTACCACTGTAAATGTAATTTTATAATCCTATGACCTCCCCATTAGCTAATAACTTCACTTGTTATGCATGAAGATGGAACCCATCTGAGTTATGAAAGGACTATTTTCTCAAAATGAGATAATGTATATAAAGCACTTTGGAAATTTTAAAGTCACACATGTGTGTATGACTGTATATATGTTTGTGTATGTATTCATAAGCTATTAATGTTGTTATTATCCCAGTTTTATACTTAGGCTCTATCTCTTCTGGCCCATATTCACTCCTAAAATACATATACTTCTGACATTTTTGTCATGTGATCATTTAATATCCATTCATAACTTGGTTTAATGTTTTTATTTTATTTCTTTTTATTTTGGGGACAGACGTGATCTCATGTATACCATAACTTATAGCCTTAGAAAATCTCCTAATGAATTAAGAAATGAAGTGATTTATGCTGGGCCATACATATTGAAGCATGAAGCAGATTCTCCTAGCACCTTCTCAAAGGTAAGACTTGAATATAGATCTTTCCTTTTGGATAGCTAGTTCTCTATTCACTATGCCACCCTGCCTCTCAATGTTAGAATAAATATGATACATTTAATACAGTACTGTATTAATATAATATGATATATTCTGTCAATATTACGTGTATTCAAAAATGACCAAACTTCATTAATACTTCCTCTGAAATGCTGGTACCTGGTCATCTCCAGTCATCATGATGATGTTTCTGGAGGAGAAGTGAGGCTGGTGACCTCCACAGCCCTCCCTCATTCAAAACAAAGTCAAGCACATGTCATATCATTATTTCTCTGATGGCATGATCTTCTTCAGCAACAGAGGATGAACACAACAACCCAGGACTTCATTTTACTTAGGAAAAATTACACTCATATTAATTTTATTCTCTTCTCTCCTCCCCCTTTTAAGTTTTTCTGTTTTATTCCCACTTTGCCATTCTCTTAAAATAATTGCTTATATAAAGTCACTCATCTTTGAAAGTGTTTAGCTTGAACAATAGAAAACATGGGGGTTGGTATAATGGTTCCCATTTCTATGTATTACATGATGCTTTTGTTATGCTGTCTATAGAATTTTGTAAGCAATACTTTATCAGTATTAATGTGTCTATCTTAGATTATTTATTCTCAGAGGTGCAGGATATTATGTCCTATTTGTTCCTATTATTCTATCCTCACTATGAGGAGGTCAATTTCTCTATCAAGACAAAATACTTAAATTTGTGAGGCCTCAGATACTCATCTGTTAAATGTTGAGTTATTTCAGTCATGTCTGACTCTTCATGATCCTATTTGGGGTTTTCTTGGCAAAGATACTGGGGTGGCTTGCCACTTCCTTGTCCAACTCACTTTACAAATGAGAAAACTGAGGGTTAAATGACTTGTTAAGGGTCTCATAGCTAGTTAAGTATCAGATTTGAATTCAGGTCTTCCTAACTCCAGAGTTGGCATGTTCATCATTTGTTAAACAGAGGACTGGAATAGATGATCTCTAATGTGCTTTCCATATCTACACCAATCTCATGTTTCTTTGTTTCCCATTAGGTATGCAGCCAGACCAGGGGTAAAACTTCATGCAACTTTGCTCCTGAATGATAATAATAGACTGTATCTTTTAGGTTATTTCTATAAGCCATTACCAGATGGAAAAAGCAAAACAGAACTACTGGGGCTTCATAGAGACTTACTACCTGACAAATACTCATCCTCTAAAATTCAAGTCACATAGAAGGGACCCACAGAGATAGAACTACAGAATTTATGCAAAAGTATTAAGTGTATAGAGTTCAACATCATACGCCATGAGAGAAAACTTAAGCCCTTGACCAGGTCATGGAATTCTAGAATTAGAAGCAATGTTAGGAGATCTTAGAAGTAGAGGTAAGAGGATATTGGGGGTAACCTGGTCCAACTTTGTCATTTTACAGAGGAAAAAAAACACAAGACCCACAGTGATTAAGTGAGATGTTCCTCTTCAGGCATGCTTTGGACTAGAGACCTTTGACTTAAACTAGATAACCCATCCAACTCTGAGATTTGGTATCTGGGTTATTTTGCATGTTAGTTCCACTCCTTCTCTGTTGGTCACACATGGGATAGCATCCTAATGAATAATGTCATTATTAATCCCAGAAACATTTCTCCCAAGAGCTAACACCCCTTTGTAAATTGAATGAGATGATATAAGTGACAATGCTTTGAAAAAACTTAAAAGCATCCTATAAGTGCAGAGAATTATGATTATCGTAAAGAAACCAGCATTGTTATTTTCTGAGACACAGATGGCCAGATTGAGATAACTCAGGATGATAAAAATCCTGCCAATGTCAGCAGAAAAACAAAGAAATCTGGTCTTCTGGTTGCCAGATCTGTGCAATAATAAAGTTGCATCCTCTTTAACTATATCTTTATGATATGTACACAAGAAAACACCATGTACTTGAGCAAGGAAGAAAAAAGTCTATCCTTTTTTATTAGTTATCAATATATAGTAAATCTACTCAACTTATTTTCACACTCTCCTCCACATGAATAGCAGGTGGAAAAAGGATCAAGTAGGGGAGCGAAGGAGAGAGAACGTTGAGAAGAGTATAGTATAAATTTCCCTTAGCTCCATTCAGATCCACAAGAACTGTGTTGACCCTGGGGATATAAGGACAAAATTGAAGCAATACAACTTATCAAGGAATTTATATTGGGAGAAAGACACTATTTACATAGAGAAGTAAATATTCTAATATATGAGTATTATGTATTTATATATTAACTATAAACATAAATAATGTCACATAAAATAGATATGCACCAGTTGGTAGCCACCTAGGGGGGAAATGTCTCTGGTGAAAGAGTGTGGTTTTAGAAAGCAGTGCTGTGTAGTGGAAAAAACAATAAACTTAAAGAATGTGGGTTCAATTCCTAGCTCCATCTACTAGCTCCATGACCATGGACAGCTCCCTGAGTCTCTGTTTCTTCACCTGTAAAATGGTAATAACAATAACTGTAACATCTAATATAGGAAGTTATTATAAAATTTTAACAAGGTAATGTATTTAATGTAATTTGCATATTTTAAATTATGACACAAATCCTAATTACCATAATTACTAGTGTAGCCTTGAGAACTTCACTTAAAGTGGTTGAACTTTAGTTTCCTAATCTATAGAATTATAGTGTTGGACTAGATAACCTCTAATGTCCTCTCCAGTTCTAAATCTGTAACCCTATGAATCAAGGAAACTGTATAACATTTCTGGTATCTTCTTAATTTTCAATGTCATTGTTCTAGTATAAATCCTCATTCCAACCTTCTAGATCAAAAGTGTCAAATAAAGACCACTAAACTATATAAGGGTCCCTATGGGATCCATATTGACTTAGTTTTAAAATGTAATATTGTCTATCTTTTATTGTATTTTTACTTCTTTGTTAAATATTTCCCACTTAGATTTTAACCTGGTTTCGGCTATACTCAGGAGTGTTGTGGTTCACTCTGACCTAGATTATAGTAGTAATTTATAAATAGTTCTCCTGGCATCTACTTAATCCCCCTTCTACTTGTTATGTAAAAATTAGTGATATCAATCTTTTGTCTCGGAGTTTTCAGTGGCTTACAGTTAGGCCAAGTTTGTTTCCTGTGTCTGGTATGCATCTTGAATATCCCTCTTCATCTGGCGAATTTCTAGCTATCCTTTCAAGTACAATCCAAGTAATATCTCTCCCATGAAATCTTCCCTGACCTTCTCTGATCAATAATGATGTTCCCTCTCACACCCACTGTAGCACTTCATTTTGCAAATCTCTAATGCATGTACCATGTAATATTGTATATTACAGTAATTTGTGTTTATTGCTTATTGGTACCAGAATGGAAACTCCAAGAAGGAAAAGATAATATCTTCTATAAATTTTGTATCTTCCTAGTCATCTAGCACAGCAAATGTGTTTTTAAGACAAGAATAAATTCAACAATGGAACAATATCTCTCAGCTACACAAATATCAATAATAATCCAAATCATAGTTGTAATCCAAATCATAGTTGTACGATGCTGTGAAGTTTATAAGTACTATCCTCACAACAAGGGAGGTAAAACAATGACCATTATCTCCATTTTATAGATAAAAATAAACTGAGCCTTGGAGAGGTTAAATGACCTGCCCACAGTCACACACCTAGAAAGTGTTAGAGGTGAAATTCAGACTTTATTCCCCCATCTCTAAGTCCTCTAGACCACCATCTCTGCTTCTTCTTAGCCATTCTACCCAAACTCTTTTCTAATCTCGTTTCTTTCTGTGGTCCATTTCTAGGATCCATAATGACATGAACGTTCTCTTTCAACACCAGGAAGCTCATGATGGGAGGTACACTTTCAAAATGAGTCCTGTATTTGCGTTCAAGCTGTTGTAGGAATTAGGCTATTTGTATTACAGTCTCAGAAATCCTGAGAAATGTACGAGGAGGAGGCTGGTGTGCTAACTCAATTATAGGGGATGACACTGTTTAATTGCTTTGAGGAGCTGAATTACATCCTTTGGATTGCTCAAAAAGCAGTTATTAGTCAAAGTGAAAGAAACTTGTTTCTTATTTTCTATGAGGACTGACGATTATTTTCTTGATGTATTACTAAAATATTCACAGAAATTCAATGAGACACTCAGAAATAAAGTGTTGATTTAAAAAAAATTAAACAGGAAGACTTTCCATATATACTCATTGTAGTTGTCAGTAGATAAAAATAAGAACTATTCCCCCTTCCCCCCAAATGTAGCACAGAGTTCTAACTAAGAAGTCAGGAGACACGGATTTCAATTATCATTCTGCTCTTTAGCTTGCAGTCTTGGGGCTTCATTACCTCCCTTGTCAGTCTGTAAATTGGGCATGACCTCTGTACTATTTTCACATAAAGACGGCTAATAGATTATTTTATCATATAAAATCTCAGAATCTGAAAGTTATACAATCTGAAAGTTGGAAGCAAACCTAGTCCAACCTATCCATGGGAAGAATTCCCAAAAAGTAATACTGCATCTCTTAAGTCAGTGTGATATGAATGACGAATGGCTAGAAAACAAAAGGAGACTCATTGACCCAGTTAGGGGCTGAAATTGATGATGTTGGTCTCATTTACAACATCACCTTAGATTGGAAGGATGAACCACAACTTGTTTGCAATGCTCAAGTTAAACGTGTTGGATTTGGATTCAGGAAGACCTGGATTGGTTCAAATATCACCTCATTTTACTTAAGGCACCTAGGCAGCACAACAAATGTGCTAGTGGAAAAAGCAATAAACTTAAAGAACTCGGATTCAATTCCTAGTCCTGCATTCAGGAAGGCCTGAGTTCAAAACTAGAGTCAGATACTTACTTGGTGAGTCATTTAACCTCTGCCTCCATTTTCTTATCTGCACAATGGGGATAATCATAGCATTTATCTCCCAGAGTTGCTGTAAGGAGTTCAGTACAGTGTCTGATGTAAGTAGATGTTTACTAAATGTGTATTCTCTTAATTTTCTTATGAGGTGTGTATTCCCAGGCATATCAATTAACCCATCTGAGCCTCAATTTCCTCTTTTTAAAATGGAGATATTAATAATACCTAACTCTAACAAGGTTTTTGTGAGAATCAAATGAGACTGTATCTAAAGCTCTTTGTGAAAATTAAGCCCTACATAGTAGCCCTTATTATTTCTGTCTCTATCTGCTTTAGCAGTGGGTAAGGACTGTGTTTTATTAATCCTGTTCTCCACATAGTATCTAACACAGTGCCCTGACCTTAGAAAGGAGTCAATAAATATATATAATTGCTGAATATATGAATAAGTGTAGTAATAGTATCAAAATTATCATGATAATTAATGAACCCTCTCAGAAGAAAGTTTCTCCATCATGATATTATATACATATACATGTACACACATATACATATATAATATACATACACACATATACACACGTACAACATACATATATATGTGTATATGCATGTGTATATATATGTATATATAAAAGAATCTCCCTCATAGAATATGACAAGATATCCTGAAATGTGCCATATACTTCAGAAACAAGGTTTCAGTCAAGCCAAACTAAGCATGTATTTACCATAACATTGTCTATGACTGTTAACTTGAAGTCAGGAAGCCATGGGTTCAAATATTACCCAAGTTACTTAATATCTCTTGGCCTCAAATTTTTCATCTGTGAGATGAACAGATTAGACACAATGACCTCTAAACCTCTGATCTTATTATTCTATGATCTGCAAGAATGCCAAGATCTCTCCATGAAGATTTGAAGGTCAACCCACAGCAAACTGCATAGCTGGAAAAGTCTCTTTTTGGTCTTATGAGTCATCTCATTCTTTTTCCTTTCTCCCAATATGATGCAGTGGAAAGTACACTGAATTTCAAGTCAAAAGACCCATGTGTATGACATACCTTCTGTGTGACTCTAGGAAAGTGCCTTGACCTCATGGGTCTCAGTTTCCTCATAAATAAAATGAGAAAGAAGATTATATATGCCTTAAGGCACTTTCTAATTTAAATTTATGCTCTATTGATCCCTCTCTGTGGTGAACTTCTGCTCCCTAACCCCCTTCCCATAATTAACTTTTGAGTTATTTTTTCTTCAATGAGCTTTGTCCATCTTTCTCTATTTGGTCGTCTGCTTTTAAGAGTTCTTTTCTTCAATGAATTTTTGTGCCAATTCTGTTTTTTAAAGTGTTATTTTCTTCAGTATTTTTATATGCCTCTTACTAAGCTGTTAATTTTTTTTCATAATTTTCTTGCATCACTTTCATTTCTTTTCTTGAATTTTCCTCTATCATTCTTTTCTCATTCTTTAAGTCTTCTAGGAATTCTTGCTGGCCTTGGAGCCAATTACCATTTTTCTTTGAAGCCTCTTTTGTAGCTATTTTTTCATTGTTATCTTCTTCTGAGTTTATGTGTTGGTGTTTCCTGCCACGATAGTAGATTTTTATAGCTAAGTTCTTTTTTTGTGCTTTGCTTTTACTCTTCATGTTGAACTTCATGTTAAAGTTCGGCTGTGTTCCCTTGGGGGTGGGAAAGCACTGTGCCAAGCTTTGGACTATCTTAGGCTGTTGTTTTCAGAACTAGTTCTGGAGGGTCTATAAGTTTTTGATGTATCCAAAGTGGTATTTTCTTGGGAGAGGTATGGTCACTGCTCTCCTGGTCTTTACCCAGGAAGGGCTCTGCTCCCCTGCAGCTTTAAGTATTAACACTCCTTTTGGGCCTGGAATTGTAACCAGGTCTCCTGTTCTCCTGTCTCTACAAGTGCTACAATTTCTTTTGGCCATGAATAGGGGTCCTGCTCCCTTGTGACCAATTATAAATGCTCCTCTTCACTCTAGAACTTTGACTTAGAACTGTTTATGATCAACAGAGTTGCCAATTAATTTCAGCTGCACCTAGTGCCAACAAAGGGTCTTCTGTACTTTCTCTCTCTAACCCATTATCTAGCTCCTTTTCCATCTCTGGGCTGAGAATTCCCAAAGCTATTGTGCAATGCTTGTGGCCACATCCATAGCTCATGACTGGTGTTCCTGGCCCTCTCTGGGATTCTGTCTACCGTTGTGTTACAGACCTGTCCTGTGGAACTCCTAAGTTGTCTTTGACTGGATAAATATCTCCCTCTGACTTTTTGTTCATTCTTCTTCTCCAGAATTTAATTTGAGGCCTTGGGAGAGTTCCTCTGGGTCATGGCCTATACTTCTCATTTTGACTCTGTCCTCAGAGGGTCATTCCCTCTTTCCATAATCAAAAGAGGATTGATTGACATCAATTTTTACTCCTGTTTACTCCTGTTTTTTAATTAAATTGTTAATTGATACTTTGATGTTAATGAATTTCAATCAATATGCTGGCACAGTTATTTTTCATTGTAGAATGTGGTGATTTGTTACTATTTTCAAGAATTTTGGAAATACTCCCCTCCTCAAACTGTTATCCAGTGACATTGACCTTCTTTCTGTTCTGTGCACATAACACACCATTCCCCAATTCTATGCCATCTTACTGGCTGTCTCTTAAAACTGGAATGCATTTCTTCCTCATCTTCAGCTACTGGTTTCCATGACTCAAAGTATCAGCTCAAATCCTACCTACTTCCAAATGCCTTTTCTAGTATTTGCCCATCTCTCAAGGTTAATGCCATTACACTTGGATGACTTTATACTGTATTTTGCATGTACATAGTTGTTTGCATGTTATCTCTCCCAGTGTAATTTGATCTCCTGGAAGATAGGAACCCTATTTTTATTTTTTTTTTGGTGTCCTTAACATTTTAGTAATTTTTGTCTGCCTCTTTGAGACCCTATTTGGGGTTTTCTGGACAAAAATACTTGAATGGTTTGCCATTTCCTTCTCCAGTTCATTTTGCAGATGAGAAAACTAAGGTAAACAGGGTTAAGTGATTAGTCCAGGATCACATAGCTAATGAATGTCTGAGGCAAGATTTGAACTCATCAAGGTAAGTTTTCCTCACTCCAGACCCAACACTTTATCCATTGTGTCACCTAATTGCCCATTTATCATATAGTAAACACTTAATACATACTTGTTAATGGTGATAACAGGCAGGTAGGTGGCACAGTGGATAGTATGCTGGGCCTGGAGTCAGAAAGACTCATCTTTGTGAATTCAACTTGGCCTCAGACACTAGCTGTGTGACCCTGGGCAAGTCAGTTAACCCTGTTTACCACAGTTTCCTCATATGTAAAATGAACTGGAGAAGGTAATGGTAAATCACTCCAGCATCTTGGGCAGGAAAACCCCAAATGGTGTCATGAAAAGTCAGACAAGACTGAAAATGACTGAATGACAAAAATCATTTGTTGTTCTTTGGTCATTTCATTCATGTCCAACTCTTCATGGCCCCATTTGGGGTTTTCTTGGCAAAGATACTGGAATGGTTTGCCATTTCCTTCTCCAGTTCTTTAGTGCCGTGTTGGGCACTGAGCTACAACATAGACCTGATTTCAAAGAACTTACAAATTAATGAGAAGAGTATGTATTCAAATAGCTATGAAACTAGGAACAGTAGAAAAAGTACAAAAAGGAGATATAAAAATATGATGTCAATCAATCCACAAGCATTTTTATGTATCTGCTATGTGCCAGACACTAGGTAAAGACCAAAATGTTTTAAAGTTAAAGGACAACAACAATGGTGCTACTCTTACACAGTGATGTGGAATTCCAAGGACACATACTTTAGAAAGGTATCATTATAATTAAGAACTCAGATTCTTCCCAAGAATTCTAAAAAAATACAAGACAAAAGTTAGAATATGTAAAGTACACACTCACAATTTGGTGTTAGTAAAGCTGTAAGAACAAGGATGCTTAAAAACTATTTGCACAATATAGAAGACAAACCCTTCAGAGAAAATGGATTTATTTCCTTCTAGATGACTGAGTATAGTACATGAGTACCATTCCCTTCTTGACTCATTCTTCTGGACATTGAAGGATGAATTAACAAGGGAATTGCACTCAGTCTCTCTTAGAAGATCTCTTGTTCCCTTGTGAAGAATGAGCTGGATTTGGACAGACTAGAGAATGCAGAGAAGTGTGTGTGTTCCATTATTACCAACAAAATAAAGTCCCATCTGCTTTAGCACAAATCTGCCCCTCAGTGACTTTCTATGGAGATCCTGGCATTTAATTATACTTCTTTGAGAAGCAGAAAGGCATTCTGCTTTCATACTTATACCAGCTATAAAAGAATACTCAAAGTTTGTGTACTGAGCACAGCAAACTGTTGCTTAACATCTAGCTTGGATTTTCTGGGTTACTCCAATATTACTGAGTTTTGTCACATTTTTCACTTATTCTATTTCCACCTTCTGGATATTTGGCTTGACTCACAATTCTTCTCTTATATTTTTGCTAACTTCCTTGGCATATTGATTGCACTCTCTCTAATGCTCAGATTGACTCTTGATCTAGACTCAGACAACCATATTTTGCTTTTTTTCTTTGGGTTCTAAATTTCAGTGTTGCTCCCTCTTTCACACTACCCCCCCCAACTCTACTTAATATAATCTACATCTTCCTTTTATTCATGAATATATGAATTCATATATATATGTATATGTGTGTGGTTAAACTGGTCCCAGCCAACTTCTGCTGATTTTAAATGACATTGTCTACCCTACTCTATCTGAGCGCAGGCTAGGCTATATAGATACATGTAGTTATAGATGAATATATTCATACATATATATAATATGTGTGTATGTATGTATACATGTATATGTGTGTATGTATATAGACATATTCAATTGTGCCTGACTCTTCGTGTGCCTACATATATATGTGTGTATATACATATACACACACACACACACAATGATAAAATTTTTGTTGTTCAATTGTGTCTGACTCTTTGTGACCTCATCTGGAATTTTCTTGGCAAAGATATTGAAATGGTTTGCCATTTCCTTCTCCAGATCATTTTATAGATGATAAAACTGAGACAAACAAGATTAAGTGACTTGCCCAGGGTCACACAGCTGGTAACTGTCTGAAGCCAGATTTAGATTCAGGAAAATGAATCTTCCTGATTCCAAGCCCAATGCTCTATCCACTGCCCCACCCAGCCATCTTCTACATTTGACATATACTTACACATACCATATTACATGTATATATAAACACACACAGAAATCACATACATGTCCCATCCTACATGTTTATACATGCATGTTATTCATATGCATATACCTCATACATATATGTGTGTACATATACATATTATGTATACAACACACAAGTATAAATATGTCTGTACGCATATATGGATACATAATATTTAGTATAATATTTGATTTTTTATTAATATTGAATTATATTTTTATATAATACCTCCCCTTCTCTTTTTGATGTCCTGGGATGTATCCCTTTGTCTCCTTTATTATTTCTTATTGTTAGTAATATAGTTTTTGGCAAGAAAATACAACAAAGAAACATGCTCATTCATTAATTAATTCAATAAGATTACCTGCCTACTATGTGCTAAGCAATGGTGGTGGTGGTGGGAGAGAGGAGAAGAAATAGAGATTAGTAAAAAGGCATTCTTTCCCTCCAGGATCTTGTTTTGAGAAAGGCACATTTGTGCTATGGCAAACATTTACTCAGGAGCTGGAGAGATTGCCTTGGTTTTCTTATTAATGGTTTTTAATACATGGGGTCCTTCATAAAGAATAACTAAGTTGAAAACACCTTTATAATGCAAGGGGAGGGAGTTACAGAAACATAAAGCATTTAAACATGACACCAATATAACTGAATACCTTCCCTGACAGAGAAATTACTCATTACCTAGATCTATCTATTTCAAGGAAGTAACAATTACGAAATTCTGCTGTGTTCACTTGTTGTTAATATAAAAAAAAATTCCTGGAAAAGATCTGACATTTCATGACAGTGATGAAACATATCTATATATAGACACACAGAGAGACATAATTGTATCTACATTTTTTCATTCAGAATAAATTGCTTTTGCCTTCAAGAAAATTTATATGTCAATAGGAAAATAAATAATAAAATTGTAAGCATTTGACTTAAGGAGGCATGACAGTTCATAGAATCCCATATCCTCAGGGCCCAGCCTCAGCAGATTTCTTGAATTTTTCAGAATAGGCCTTCTGTTAGAATCACAGAAATATGAACATACTTTAAAGTTTATTTGGTTTGGTGCCCTGTCTCTAGCCAGGTTATGTCCAAACTGTCCAAGATAGGCGTGTTTGTTTTCTCTTTTTAAAGGTCCTCAAGGACAGGGTTTACACTATTTCCAGACCATCTGAAATTTCCAAAAAATGGCCAATACTGTTCAGAATACCATTAGTTAGAAGGAGATACAAAGACCTGACCTATCATTAGAATAAAGGAGAGGAAACTCCTTCTTCTTTATAGCCTTAGGGAGGTGCCTAGAGCCATATAGCACTGAGAATTTAAGTGACCTGCCCATGTCAGAGGCAGGCATGTCAGAGGCAGGCCTTAAACTCAAGTCTTCTTGGCTTCAAAGATGGTTCTCTATTCACCTTACCAGTGGTGTCAAACTCAAATAGAAATGCATCCCTGATGGTGTGTGTTGATCTGTGTTGTAATGTATTTTTATTTATTTTGTTAAATATTTCCCAATTACATTTTAATCTGTTTAAGGTAGTACTCTGACTTATTTTTGGATACCTCTGTCCCATATTATACTGCCTTTTTAGTCAGAGGGTATGTTCTTAAATCTCTACATAGCCTTTCACCTTATAGGTTTATTCTAAAAGTCTCCTTCTCTGTCCTGAACCATCTCCCTGCTTTTGATCTATCTCTTCCTCAATCTACTATGTACTCTACTGCTGCTTTCTTAAACCATAACTCTGACCATATCATTGCCCTGCTAAAAATTATCAATGGTTCTCAAGAGCCTATCAAGTAAAAACCAAACTTCTCATCCCACCATTCAATGGTATCCATAACATGACTCCAGGACTGTTTTCAGTCTTACCTAGGCAGCTAGATAGACCAGAAACTAGAGCATTGATCTTGGAGTCAGGAAGATATGAGTTAGTTGCTATTTCTATGACTTATCTCCTTGATTAACCTGTAAACTCCTAGAAGTTATTGGCTGTCTGGTGGTGCTGTTACCTCTATAATATGCCTTCTCTAGAGACAAGCGAATGAAAGTAAGCTATGCATGTATAAACACGTAAATAGTGCTGTGCTGGATAATACTTTGCAGCTTTTCACTTAGCTGCTGAGCCAGTTCTTAAACTGGATTGTTGTAGACACTTATGATTACCACTTCCCACAATGGTAGCAATCACTGAACCATGGACTTGCCCTTCATTAACTTAACTGACTCTCACCAAACACTATGTTACTACAAAATATTGACATAGCAATTCCCCATGCATCACCAAACCATTCCATGCCAGTACCTTTCTGACATTTTGTTGTTCAGTCATATTCAAATGTCCATGGGACTTTCTTGGCAAAGATATGGGAGTGGTTTACCATTTCCTTCTACAGCATGTACCCATTTTACAGATCATTTTACAGATGAGGAACTGTGACAAATAGGGGTTGAGTGACTTGCCCAGGGTCACATAGCTAGTAAGTATCTGAGGCTGGATTTCAATTAGGACCTTTTGATTCCAGGCCCTACACTCTATCCACCGTGCCACTTAGTTGTTCTGAATTGTTTCAGGAGGGTAGAGATCCTGGGTTCCTATACTTTAGCAAACTTAAATACCCTATGGTGAAAAAGAGTTAGTTCTCCTTTATTTCAGCTGTTATTCACAGAAAAAAGCAGGAGTTGCATAAAGGAAATAGTTTGTATCTTTCTATGATCACACCTATCTTACCTTTTGCCTCCCAGGCCAGTCCGCTAATATCTGAGAACCCATGACATGACTTCACTTATATTTGTGTAACTCCCATGGTTCCATGCACATACATAGTGGGTGCTCAATATATACTTGTTTTAATGAGTTTCAAAGTATATCTAATGATAAATCATTTCCAACCACAATCCCCATCAGTTGTGAAAAATGATAAACCCTACTTCTAAGATACTTGATTATAATCACTTCTCACCCCATTGATCCTAGCTATAAAGATAATACTTACATCTTTGTTGAAAAAGCTTGGGAGTAAGTATAAGAAAGAATAGAAAAGGATGGAGGCACAGAGATGTTTTACTGATCCATATTGCCAAGACCAGAAAAGGAAAGGATGTGCCTAGAGATATACTGGTGATAGAGAGGGTAGCACCATTGTCCTGGAATTGGTCAATGACAAAAATCCATTTGTTCCTTTGATACTTAATCCCTGTGTAAACATATGATCATAGATCTAAATCAAGAATTCTTAGAAACAATTTAGTTCAAATATCTCATTCTACAGATAAGGAAACTGAGGTCCACGTAGCTACAGATAAGCTACAGCTTATCCAAGATCATTCAGATATTCAGATTCTGTCTTTGACTCTGTCTTATGACTCTTTGACTCTGATTCCAGAGCTGGTGCGCAATCTACTGTGCCTGGTTATCTCTCCTGTTTCTTTATCCCCTTCGCTCACTACTGACCATTCCTGAATCTAAGATCTTGCTCAATTCAAACTCTCCTTTTATCAGAATGAAAGTTTTCTTCCTTTACAGTTGTGTTAACTTCTCAAAATTCCTTTCTAGTCCTTGCACACATTTTGATTCTAATAGACTCCCTATTACCTCTAAGATAAAATAATATTAACATTATAGATTCTTCTCTTAAGCATTTGAAGTCCTTCACAATCTGGGTCCAATTCTTCTTAGAATTATTTTCTATTATTCTCATGCATACACAGCGCATTCCAGTCAAACTGGCCTATTTATTGTTCCCCATACTCAGCATTTAATCTCCCACCTCTGTAACTTTGTACAAGGCAAGGACTAACATGCTAGCTGCCATGACTGGAATGGTCTGCTTCTTCACTCCTGCCTCAGAGAATACTCAGCCCTATTCCAGGCTCCCTTTAAGTGCCATATCTCACAAGAGGCCATTGATGATCTCTCCAGTTGTTAGGCTAGCACTTCTCTCCCAAATTATTTGTATATCTATAACTATACACATGCACACATATGTACACATGTATAGATTATATCTCACACATGTACCTGTATGTACACACATACATTCATATACATATACACACTCACATACCCACATGTATATGTGTACATATATATTTACATATATATATATATGTATATATATTTATTTCCCTTTCCCCCTCTGCCATCCACCTCTTCCCCAGTGTTGACTCCTTAAAGGTAGGTTTGGTTTTCATTTTTCTCTTAGTGCCTCTCATGTGGGAAACACTTAGTAAATGTTTGCTGAGTTGAAGTGAAAAAATCTATTTCAAAGGAAGAAAAGAAGGAAGGAAGGAAGGAAGGGAGGGAAGGGGAGAGGGAGGAAGGAAACCATGCTTATTAAATGCCTACTTGTCCCAGATACTATACCAAATGCTTTCTTTATGAGTACCACATTTGATTCTCACAACAATCCTTGGAAGTAGTCTCTAATTATTATTCATATTTTACAGTAGAAGAAACTGAAGCAGGAAGAGGTTAAATGACTTGCCCAAGGTCACTGTTTTTGGACTCAGTTCTATTCAACTCCAGGTCCAGTGCTCTATTCACTGGGTCACTTAGTCACTCCAGGAATCTCAGAATTCTCTTAATTTTTCTTCCCTCATCTTTGAATAGGATGGATGACAAATAAACAAAAATGCATCATTCTCCCTACATATCTGAAGTTACTTATTATATTCATAACCTTTAGAATTAAAGAATAGTCTGTAACCTTCTCTGCTTCTTATATGGGAAGAAAATAAGCCCTTGGATATCAATTTTGGGACCAAAATTTCCCCTAGTACACAAATAAAAATAACAGCTAGTATTTATATAAAGCCTTAAGGCTTGTGAACCATTTAAAAAAATATCTCACTTTATCCTTAAAACAACATTGGGATGTAGGTGCTATTATTATCCCCATTTTACATATGGAAAAACTGAGGCTGACAGAGGTTAAGTGATTAGTTCAGAGGCATATAACTAGTAAATTTTTGAGGCCAGATATGAATTCAAGTCCTCCTAACTCCAAGTCCAGGGCTCTATCCACTGTAGCACCCAACTGCCTTCCATAACTTGGTCCTCTGCTTCTAGGTCACCATTTTTGTATGTATCCAGTTAACTTTGTAAAGGGGAGAAAGAGCCAATGAAGGAATGTATGAAAAAGCAAGATTCTTCTAACAGCAAATTGGAGAGGTAGAGAAAGAAGAGTGGTACGATAAGGAGAAGGAAGGTTGAGAAGAAAGAAGATGAAGTAAGAAGAGAAAAAGATGGTGGAGAAAGGAAATGAAGGAGGAATATGAGATGAAAGGGAGAAAGAAGTAAAGTAGGAGATAGAGTAAGCAAAACCATGTTGTAAATATATACTATGATACGATATATGATATTATGTAATACAATATATTATGATATATGTTGAGATATAATATATGATGTAATTTAATGTAACTATGATGTCACACAGGAATATAATAATACAATAGAATATTGAGATCACTTCTAATGGGATCACAATACTTTGTAGACAGTATATCTATTTAATTGAACTGTGTCAAAGTGAAAACACCCAGTACTCAAAGTGATGGATTGGATTCAAATGATCTGGGTTGGAAATCTTGCTATCTTTGGTCTGCCACTTTCTGATGATACCTTTCTGAGCTTCAGTTTCCTTCCATGAAAAGTTTGGAGGGCAAGGCCTCTAAGTCCCCTCCAGCTCTAAATCTAGGCTTATCATCTCAGGTGTCTTGGTTCTAGATTTACACCTTCCTCCTATTACCCCTTCCCTCCCTCCTGATTCATGTCTTTAATCTTCTCTGTGCTTAGCACGATGCGTAATAGGCACTTCATAAAGGTTTATTGACTGCTGACTGATTAGGCACTCCTTCCTTGGCTAACTAATTCCTGTCAGTTCTCTTGCTTTCATGTCAGAGATGTGCTATCAGCCAAACTGCACTCAGTGAGACTTTCTTCTAACAATAAACCCACAGCCTGGAAGACCTCAGTTTTGCAAATATTAGCTCCTGGAACTAGTTTAGAAGATTTCTGAGCTGTTATCTCTCTGTCTCTCTCTTTCCCTCCCTTCCTCCCTCCTTCTCTCTCTCTCCCTCCCTTCCTCCCTTCTTCTCTCTCTCTCTCTCTCTCTCTCTCTCTCTCTCTCTCTCTCTCTCTCTCTCTCTCTTTTTCTCTCTCTCTCTCTCTGTGTTGGGGGGAGGTGTTAGGTGGGAGATATAAGATCCCCGGTATTCCCCAGCCAAAATAGGAATAACTGGAGAACTGAAGGTTGACTTGGCACCAAAGTAAAGAAACAGTCTTCTAGCTTCATTGAACTCTATTCCTCCCCTTGTTTGGCCCAGAAGCCATAATAAGATTCGAGAGCTGGTACTGCCTTGGATGTGTCCTTCCTCTGAGCCCTTGGTGTACTCTTCAGCCTTGGGCCATCCCTTGTGAGGGTTAAATACACCAAATAAAGCCATCTTAATCTTAGTATCACTGGCTGGTCCAATTCTTTTGAGAAAGCCTCCTAAATCCCTGAAGCAGCTGCAATGGACCAGAACAGCTGTAAAATGCATAGCCTGCCAACGATCAGATCTTTCATCCAATCTTTAAACACTCCTAGATGTCAGCAAGCTTCCTGTTTTCTGTCTGTTCCATGATTTTGATAAAATATCACAGCAAGCAGCATTTCCAGTCCCAGGTCTGGCAAGTGAATATTAGACCATCAATTAACTGTAGAGAGAACCTTATATGCACAACAGGGGCAAACTTCTATGTTTTATACATGTTAAAAAATATGTAAAAAAATAATAAATAGCTAGCATTTATATAGAGTGTAAAGGTCTGCCAGAATTGAGAAAGATGGTATTGATTTGCCTTTATACCATGAAATGGGTAAAAAATTATTATTTTAACTGGAGCAGTGTTCCACTACATTTTTTTAAATAAAAAAGGCTAAATGAATTTTCATGCCACATTTCTGAATGCCATTAATTAGGCAATCTTATAATTGGCTATGACAGGCAGATGCGTTGGCTATACAGTACTATGAAATATCTTCTGTAGTTATATAATAAACCGAGGATAATTCTCAGAGGTATTATATGTTAGGTAATCTGTTTTCAGTCAACCAAAGATTTACTTTAAGTGGATATTGCTAAGAAAGGAGAAAAAAAAAAGATTCTGCATCTTAAATCGGCTTTCCTGCATTAAATCTTTCTGTTTAATCCTTGGCTCCGAGTAATTTTATAAATAGATAAAACTCTTAACCTACCCAGAAATAATATAATCAGATGAATACCAACAAAATCCTTTTTCTGCTGGCAAAAACTGTTAAGGAAGAGCTTTTTCTCTTTCTTGGGTGCCCACTGTGTTGTTATTTGTATAAAACTTGGATCATCCCAAGGAGAGTTCATGAATGGAGTCAGTTCTCAATTATCTGGACTAGTGGAGGGGAGTGGGGAGTAGTGGTGTGTCTATTTCAAGACAGAGGATAATACAAAAAATCATTTATATCTGGCATCTGTGTACATTATATATAATTTTCTGATGGTAGAGTTACCTTCCTAATTATGCTTGACTTCAGCTAATATTAAATTAAGTTTGTGTTTCCTGAGCTCATTCTAATTGCTAGATGGCAGATGCTAGGGAGGAAGTCAATGAAAGAATAAAAAATTTGCTATAGTTGATCCAAAAGCAAGAGGAAGCTAGAATGATATAGTTAGAAATTGTAGAATTCCTTGTTCTTCCCCCCTCAACTTATTAGTATTTTTTTCCCATTACATGTAAAAAATTGCATTCACTTTTATAAGATTTTGAGTTCCAAATTTTTTTTTCCTCCCTCTTTCTCCCCTTCTCCCCAAGACAGCAAGAAGTCTGATACAGGGTATATATGCACAGTCATGTTAATCATATTTCCACATTAGTCATGTTGTGAAATAAGAATCAGAACAAAGGGGGAAAAAAACATGAGAAAGAAAACAACAAAAAAGTGAAAATGGTATGCTCTGATCTACATCCATACCCCATAGTTCTCTCATGAGTCTTTTGGAATTGTCTGGGATCATTATATTGCTGAGAAGACCTTGGTCTATCATAGTTGATCATTGCGCAATATTGCTCTTACCGTGTGCAATGTTCTGGTTCTGCTCACTGCACTCAGCATCAGCTCATGTAAGTCTTTCTAGGTTTTTCTGAAATCCACATGTTCACTATTTGTTACAGCACAATAATATTCCATTACCACAACTTGTTCAGCCATTCCCTATTTGATGGACATCCCTTCAATTCCTAATTCTTTGCCACCACTGAAAGAACTGCTATAAATATTTTTGTACATGTGGGTCCTTTTCCCATTTATGTGGTCTGTTTGGGATACAGACCTAGCAGTGGTATTGCTGGCTCAAAGAGCATGCACATTTTTATAGTCCTTTGAGCATAGTTCCAAATTGCTCTCCAGAATGGTTGGATCAGCTCACAGCTCCACCAAAAATGAATTAGTATTCCAACTCTCCCACATCTTCTCCAACATGTATCATTTTCTTTTTTTGTCATGCTAGCCAATCTGATAGGTATGACGTGATACCTCAGAATTATTTTGATTTGCATTTCTCTAATTAATAGTGATTTAGAGCATTTTTTCAAATGACTACAGATAACTTTAATTTCTTCATCTGAAAACAGTCCGTTCATATCCTTTGACCATTTATCAATTGGAGAATGACTTGTATTCTTATAAATTTGACTCAGTTCTCTATAGAACTCCTTGTTCTTAAAGGATGGTACACAAATGTAACAAGATAGTGTTGTACTTGCAAGAAATGATGACTATGAGGATTTCAGGGAAACATGGTAAGACTTTTATAAGCTGATGCAGAGAGAAATAAACAGAACTGGGAGAGTAATATACACAATGACTATGAGAATATAAGCAATCTTAAGACTGAAAGGCAGCTGAACTCACATTCAATGCAATGCTGATTCCAGAAGACAGAGGAAGCTAGGTGACTCAGTGGATAAAACATAGGAACAGGAGTCAAGGAGACCTGAGTTCAAATTCAGCCTCAGACATTTACTAGCTGTGTGACCCTGAGCAAGTCATTTAACCTTTGTCTTCCTCGGTTTCCTCATTGGTAAAATGGGGATAACAATAACATCTCTCTCCCAGGATTGTAGTCAGGATCAAATGAAATAATGTTTGTATAACATTTTGCTGATGTTAAGGCATTAATAATGTTGTTATTATTAGAGAGGATGAAGCATGTGGGTTAGAGGATCTGCAAGTGCTCAGCACTGCACACAGAGGAAGACGTGGTCACTGTATTGGTTATTTTGTCATGTTTTCTCATGAGAGGCTTCAGGCAATAGGGCAGGGAGAAGGGTACACTGGGAAATGGTTGTGATGTAAAACACATGAAGACATTGATGAAACTTTAGAAAAAAGGAATCTTTGTTCTTCTTGGTAGTGAGCTATGGGTTTCCAAGATTTTTAGACCTTTACTTCCATTTTCTAAGTGGAGCTAAGTACAGGCAAAAGGAAATAATTTGGTAGAGGAGGTGGCCAAGGGCTATCAACAAATGGAAAGGCATTGACCTGAAAGAAAGGAGACCGAAGGCTGTCACACACAGAAAGATTATTCTTGTTTTGCTTTGCTCTAGAAGCAGACCATGAGCTTTAGGTGAAAGCTGAGAAGGCTGATTTAGACCCAGGATAAACCTTGACAATGGGAGTTCTCTGAAAAAGGAATTGGTACTTTATGTAGCAAGGAGTTCTCTTCCACTTGAGGTCTTCAAGCAGTGACTGGATGACTATTCATTGGAAATAAGGCAGAGGGGATTCTTTGTTAAGCAGCTATGTGGCATGGTATTTAGAGTGCTGCAACTTGAGAAAGAGAGACATGGATTCAAATAAGACCTCAGATGCTTATTAGCAGTATGACCCTGAGCAAGTCACTTAACTTCTGTCTGCCTCAATTTCCTCACCTGTAAACAAATAAATGGTAATAGTCCTTAATTCTCAGTGTTGTGGTGAGGATCCAGTGAGATAATTTTTTAAAGTGCCTGGCAAACCTTAAAGTACTATGTAAATGCTAGCTATTATTGTTGTTGCTAAATATGGGCTGGACTTGACAGTTTCTAAGGCAGGTCCTTTCCAACTCAGATTCTGTGATTCTGTAGGAGGTAGGAGCAGATGTGTGCAGAGGAAAGGGTGCATAGGGCATTCGAAGCCCCAGCTGTCAGATTGCACAGGTCATGGAAACTCTGGCAGAAAATGCTTCAGACAAACTGTTAGAGGTGCAGCAATTTCTATTTCATGCTGACAGTGATACCCTCAGTCCTCGGAGCTGTTCTCTTGGGCCCAATGAATGTTTATCCTGATAAATACCCTGCTTTTCCAAGAAACAGGAAAATTGAGTCAAAACCCCAAGTATTAATTAAATACTTTTAAATTTCACCAAACTTCATGTTTCAAAAAATTCTTCCTTTATCTCCCTATATTCTTTATTCAAATCCTCTTTTTTTGGATATTGAACCAAAATAGGTTTTCCTGCTTTGGCTACAGTCCTGTGCTATATAGGCAATACATGTCTCTCAGATGGTAATTTTTGACTTTGCTGATGATGCTCAGTTCATAAAATTAAGCAAAATTAATATCGAGGCCACCCCAACAGTTCAAGATCTAATAGAACTCATTGTTTAAATGTTTCTAAGTCAGAGAGAAGTCATGTGGAACCTAGAACTCTGAAATCATACTCACAGGTAACATAGCACATGAGAAAGAGTAACAGATTTTGAGTCAGGGGACTTGGGTTCAGATCCAGCTTTGCAGCTTACTCCCCATGTGACCTTCTGGATTTTTTTTGGTCCATTTCATTTCTAAATCTATGATCTTATGGTAAAGGAAAATCTTCCTACTCATAAAGTGTGGAGGCTAAGCTAGATGGTCTCTCAAAAAGTAAAACATTCCCAAAGCAGACACAACACATGAACTCGAAGCTGTGTTTCCAAGATTGCTAAAGGGACTTACAATTTGCCTTGTTGTTTTTGGTAATGAATATTTCCTACATTCTAACTTCAGATGGGACTTGGTTGCTTCTAACTTATCCACATTTCTGTTTCTTAGGGTCTCTGAAAAGCCAACTTCTGTCCATTAATTGATACCATCATCTATCTCCACATTAGAAGCTAGTGTCCACAGGAGTCAAGGCCATTTCCTCCATGGCAGGAAATATTAAAATGTTCTTGGGTAGGACTGAAGTTGGAAGGTATATATCAGTTGTGAAGTTCCAATTTGGAATGCCAAGAATGGAAGGATCCCCTTGTAAAATGCATCATTTACTTTTGATGTGACCACACTGGTTCTCAATCCATGACTAGGAGATGCCAGATGTACTTACCAGTTCCTTTGTCTATGCTACCACTTGATTAAACTCTCTCTCCAAAACTTTCTCTCTAAGATTACCACTATCTCTTAACTGCCTTACCAAGCAGCATTTTTCTTAGTCCTAATTCTATTTGATCTCTTATCAGTTCTTGTCAATATTCATTTGTCAATATTCATTTCTTCTTGATGCCATTTCCATTCTTGGTTTCTATGACATTTCTCTTTTGGTTATTCTCCTGCCCAGTTGTTGACTCTCTCTTCCTTGGAATTTAGGCCCTCATCTGCTCTCACCTCTACTATTGCAATAGTCTCATAACTGATTTCCCTTGCCTCAAGTTTCTCTCCCCTCCAATCCATACTCCCTGTGAGTACCTGTCTTATCTATGTCATTCCCCTAGTCAATACATTCCAGTGGCTCCCTCATATGATGATCTAGGTTAATATACACACTTCTCTGGTACACTTAAATGCCTTCACAATCAGCCTCCAATTTGCCTTTCTAGTCTTACCATTTTTTGTTGTTCCTCACACTGAGCACTCCACCTGGTTTTCATGAACTCTGCTATATTATTCTACACCATACCATACTAACGATTCTAATATTAACTTAATTGTTAAGAGAAACATTCGAGTTCAGAGAAACAGTAGGAAATGGTCAATGGATAGACATACTTATTTACAAACACAAACAAACCAAAAAACATTACCCTAAGTTAGTTAATATAAAAGATATGATCATTTACTACTTCCTCGATAAAGATCATGAATACAGCAATGAAACTAATTATTATGCAAGGACCATTGACTCTGGCACAGTTTTTGACTTCACGGACCTAAAAAAAGAGCTGAGAAAGCATAATCAAAAAAGAAAAAATGAAATTGAGGTGAAATAGGGGGAGCCACAGACCAAAAAAATGAAACTTTCCACACATAACAGAGAAATTAGATAAATAAATAAAAAAATTAGATAGAAAATAAATAAATAAATGAAAGATTGTATGAACCAACTATACTTAAGTAGATTTATCTCTGTGGAGCAGTGGATACTAAGACAGACATATATGTACACATCGTTGCTCAAACTAGTGGAAAAACACTGGTAAAATAATTACTGAAATGATCTTATTGAAAATCTCAAAAACTAAAACAGTTTTTAGGCTGATCACAGAAAAATAATAGAAGCGATGATTCATCTGGAAGGCACAAACTTTTCAAAGTGTGGAAACTCCATAAGTATAATCCTTTCAAAATTATACATGCAATCATGTGTTGCCTAAACAAACAAATGGGTAAGAGAAATGCATCTTACTTAATGGTCCAATAAACATAATAAACACTGGCAAATCTCTCATAGCACAGAAGCTCTGCCACTTATTTGGTAATATTAGCTGCTACAATGCAGTTAACATATCATTTCCTTTCAATGACTGTACCTGTAGAAACATAGTTTGGGTTGAGGAGGCAGGAAATCTAGGATAACAAGTCAATCAATTCAAACAACTAATGCTAGGGCAGACAGAATAGATCAAAAAGGGTAAAGAAGTAAAACCATAGAACCAATGCTTGTAATCATGATCACCAGTGAGAAAATAAATGAAGTCAGAATTGACTGTGAATTAAGATCTGAACATTAGGCATACATGCCTAAATATCAGACTCACAAAACCTTTAGATGGTAGGTTTGGTTTGACTGAAGACAGTGAAATACCAAACATCTTCCAACACCTACAAAATCTTGGGCTTGAGCCAATAATGAGCAGTTATGTCAGTCGGTGGAAGGAAGTACCAATATGAGCAGAGAAATGGGAGGTACCACCAGATACACAGCATATGATGTGTGTGTCTTGCCTGGCAATCCAAATCACCCTAAAAGACCACATGATACGCAAGACTGGGAGTGGGAAGAAGTCGACAAAGAAAGCTGCCCAGCACTAGACTCAGACTCTAATGCAGAGTCCTCGCTCGAAGAATACCTTAAAACTCCTTTTGGTATTCCTAAGCTGAGCACTGATGTTAACCTGGGAACATTCAGAAGGGACAAATTTTTCACTGAGAATATGTGATACTACCAGTAAAGAGGTCTAGGCAAGGTATGTGAACCTAATACATCAACCACAAAAGTACAACTGTACTTCTGATAAATTCCTGATAATCAATTCTTTTTACGTTTATTTTTCAGACTACACTTTGCCAGGATACAATTATCTGGAACCAGGCAACATAGAATTGACAGGAACCAGTTAATCCGAGTGACAAAGCAGCATAACTACATGACTGAGAATATTCAAAGCTACAAGAACAAGTACACAAATTCATGACTTTACTTCAATAAAACAGGTAAGAATTTCCTCAAAGCAACTAACTAGGTGAATGACAGGGATGGTTGGTTAGGCAATAAGATTTTTAAAACAAAGGAACTTATAGCACCTAAGCGTGCACCTCCAACTGAAAAAGCTAAGGTATAATTTCACATAGCACAATTTGGAAAAGCTAGAAAATAACCACCAAGGGATGTATTTATTAATCAAGCAAGGAAGAGAGCTACATAACAAACCAATCAATCAAACAATATAGACACAGACATGGCAGACACATCACAACAAGTTGTAAAGTTCAAGCAAGTGGCAATGCTCAAGGACGAGGAGGAGGAGGAGAAAGAAGAGGATGGATTTCAACATGAGACTTTACTAACACAACCACATGGGACTATGACAATGGTGATACAGCAATAACATGCCATGTATCAAAACACATACACCTAAGCATGCCAGCAAATGAATGAAATGCACAGCAAAAATTGAGACATCCTTCCCATAACCTAACCAAACAAGAGCTGGTGATGATGATAACAGCCATTTACAAATACTAATACCGTGGAGTGTCCTTAATGCAAATGCATGGGGTGTATGGATGTTTCCATCAGACTTCCAACTCATGACAAATGTAGTCAGTGATCTAAACCTTGAATCTTTAGAACAAGAATTACTTAACATTGCTATTAAAACAGTGACTGAACAAGAAGATAAGATCAAAGTCTACAACAGTGATCTTCCTGCAACATTACAAGTAGCAAAGAATACAGATAAAACAATACCATGGTCATGTAATGGAGGAATTTTAACAACATTAGGCTACATACCATGGGAAACAAACAAACTATATCCATGGGAATACCATACAAACTTCAAGCAAGGTTCAGACACAGCAGGATCCATTGTAAATACATCTTTCTCAATTTTCAACAGTGACCAAAAAACCCCAACTATTTCTGACCATTGAACATGTAATTCCAGTTGAATTGCTAAGAAGAGAAGATGACTTTCCTATGGGAAAGTACTACTTCAAACCAAACCAAACAGAATGACAACAAACTAAGACCAAGACCAAAGAAAACTAGGCAGACCACCACAAATTACACCTGGTTTTGACAGCAGTCAGCAAGCTACCATGAGATAAGACAGCTCCTGGAGAGTTGGTGAACTAACACCAACAAAATACTCAGAAGCAATCAGAAAAAGACCACTTAATATTGGTATGTAATATCCTGAATGGACTTTCACAGCTGGAAGAAGTGGGCCGGCTATTCATCTAGCCCTGTTCAGTCATCTGTACAAGACCAAATAGACACAGGAAACCAACAAATGAATCATCTGTGATTACCAACATGGAGCCAGAGGTTCAGCTGTGGACAACAGAAAGTGACTGACACAAACAAAAGTGGGTACGAAATGAAGACTTAGAATGTGTACAGAGTTGGAGACAGATAGTCCTAGAAGATAATAGACTAACACAAGATGAGATGATTGGAGGAATTGGTGGTCTAAACACATGTCCTGTGAGGACCAATATGGGACAGATATCCAAATACCATATAGAAGCCACATCTAAGAACTCTTATTCCATTTGTGTGTGAAAGCAATCTTACAGGACAACTATTTTTAAAGTTGACACCAAATTGGACCAGTGACTATGATGATCCTAGGAATACACAAAGCAGAATAATAACGTATGCAACGTTCTTTTGGAAAGGAAAATTGGTATTCAAAGGAAAACTAAGAACTCCACAAACTTTCAACCCATATAGGGTTTCAGTACCTGATCTAATTCAGTTCAATAATCAATTTCCAGATACAACAGGAAGATTTACAATTCATTCCTGTAGAACAACTTCTACAACATCCTAACTTTTTTCTAAAAGTGTAATAAAGGTAGTTACTTGCACTTATCTTTACCAACACACACACACACACACACACACACACACACAAACCTCAGTAAAATCTTTAAAATTAAATGCCCATGTCAGACTCTTTTTCTATTGGAAACCAACTAACCTTATGCAACTGCTTTCAATGGAGTAGGTGGGTGGGAATGGTGGCCCATATATGGATAGTGATTTAAAAAGTCTTACTAATCAGTCAGCTAGAGCCAACTACTCCTAGAATGTGCTCCATTGTCATTTCCACCTCTCAGAATCCCTAATTTCATTCAAAGCTTAGATCAAATGCAACCACATCCACAAGGCATTTCTTGACCCCTTAGCTGACAGTACATCCCTGTCTTCGAAATTCATTTGCATTTAAGTATTTTAATGTACATGTTCTCTCCCCAGATAAATATAAAATCCTTAAAGGCAGGGATTGTTTCCATTTTTTCCCTTTATATTCCCAGGCTCAGGAAAGCAGTCATGGCATAGTGAATAGATTGCTGACCTCAAAACCGGGAAGATCTGAGTTCAAAGGCTGTCTCTGACAGATACCGCCTGTGTGACCCTGGGCAAGTCACTTAAGCCTCAATATTCTAGGCATGAATACAAGAAATTGTAGAAAAGGTGTCAACTAATATACTACTAATCTCGGTGAAATTATAGGGCTAGTCCCTATGCACAGTGCCTGGCAGAGAATAGATGCTTAGCAAATGTATATTTATGGATTTGTGTTACTCTTGTCTGTGTGTTAGTGTATATATATATATATATATATATATATATATATATATACACACACTAACACATATACATGTACACATATACACACATGCACACACATATATGTGTGCGTGCACATGTATGTGTGTATACATATACCTATGCACACAATTTACTTTCCAATCATATATATGTGTGTGTATATATGCATGCATGTATATATATCTATGTATCTGTTTATATACAAATACAAACATATATAATTTACTTCCCAGTTATATATGTGTGTATATGTATGTGTATGTATGTATCTGTGTACATATGTGTATATACACATATACATACATGTATATGAGTGTATATGCACATATATACATATATATGAATAAAATATTTACTTTCCTGTATATGTGTTGATATTCCCAGTAAAACATATTTCTTAAGGGCAAAGAATTATTTTTTGTTTCCATTTTTATATTATCAGAACCTAGTATGGAGCCTGAAACCTAGTAGGCACTCAATAGATGTTTGTTAAATTGGATTGACTTGCAGCAGAGGCACACTACTTGGCATGTAATTTAAGACATATTTGAATCTCAGTTTGATATTTTACCACATGGCCTCTGGAAGTAAATTACTAAAATTAAATCATAGGAATTATTCGTACCCCCTTCCTAACAGCACTACAACCCCAGAATTAGAAAAGGAGCAAGAAAAATTCAGGTTGACTTCTCTCTCTATGATTGAAATACTGTTAAAGTGAAGTTGGGTTCAGTGGAGAAGAGGAACTTGGAATTATCTGTAGAACACCCCTATTGAAATGTGGAGTGGCATGTTGGCAGCAACCCAACAGCTGACCTTTCAAAAGGTCAGGGTTGATGTGTACATTAAAAAAAATTCAGCAGGATGCTAGCATGCCTTAAGGTAGGTTATACACTGGGGGTACAAATAAGAAAAACAATCTCTACCCTCAGGGAGCTTATAATCTAATGAAAGAAAACAATATGTCAAAGGAAGTCAAAAGTAGAGGCAAGTGAAAGGGTCACTAGAGGGTAGATGGTGTCGAGGCATGATGCTTGAGGAGTCAAAACCAAGGGGAGCAACTGATGGTAAACGGAGTTAGCTGAAAAGTTCTAAGCCCTCTATAAAGGGAGACTTTGGGAGGAGTTCATTGCTCTGTCTTTTAGTCATCCAGTCATAGGAGGTAGCAGCTAAGGAGGTGTTGAGTATGAAAGCTGAATCAATTTCCATGGTGATGGAACTTCAAGGGAAGAGCTTATCCTAGGAACACATGATGATCATGGAGTCAAAACCAAAGAGAGCCACTGATTTAAGAAAGGCAAAAATTGTTAACCAATGAATGCACCATTCAGTGTGTGACTGTAGCAAAGATTTGACTGTATTCAGTCATCTTATTCCTCCACTTGTCCACTTATTCCTCACCATTCTTGATTGATTATTAGAAACCTCTCATGTGAAAAAGCAAATGGTAGCCAGAATTCCTTCACCTGCTGCTCTACCTACCCAGAACTCTCTCCTTTACTCTTGCAAAATTCTGCTTCCTTGGTTTTTAGTTAAATTCAAGCCAATATGCAGTGACTGAGAATTTATTGTGATAGGCACTGGGGAAGATAGAAAATTTAGATAACATGGTCTCTGTCTTTATGCAGCTTACAGGCTAAAGAGCGTGTGTGACATATGAAAAACTATAGTACCAAGTAATATATGATAAATGCTTTAGAGACATGTGTAGGAAGCACAATATAAGGTAAAGGCTTAATAAATGTTTATGAATTGAGGTCTGAGAGGACAAAGGTCATTATTGATTTTGGGGCATCAATGAAGAGTTCTTAGCAGACACAACATTAGAGGTAGGTAGTAATTCTACAGTAAAAGGGAGGAAAAGGTTTTCCCTGCATGGGGAACAATCTTTGAGCTAAGGTTTGAAGGCAGGTAAGTGCAGGAATTGTATAGGGGTAAGGGTGGGGCTGAGTGGTTCAATACTGATGGAGTAGAGAAGACATGGAGAAAAGAACATATGATAAAACTATAAATGCAGCGTGGTCTAAGATTGTAGAAAGCTTGGGGAGATCTGAATTCCAGGCAAAGGATTTGGCGCTTTGTTTGGCAGGCAGTAGGAAGCCAGTGAAGGATTTTGAGCAAAGGAATAACGCAATCAGATTTATGCAGAAGAAAAATAAGTCTGATAGCATTGTAGTAGGGAAACAGGAGAGGTAAGGGAGACTTATTAGAAATGTAGGTAAGTAGAATGACAGATTGATGACTATGAAAACGGTAAATATTGTAGAGATAGACTCACCAGGACTTAGTAAGTGGATGTTCAAGATAAGAGAAGGGGACAAGTGAAGATATCAATATTTCAAAAATGGGAGATGAGTAAATAGTTGGCACCCCTGGAAGAAAAGGGTATTTGTGTAATATGTATGATCAGAGACATGCTGAGTTTGAAACACGAAGGGATACTAAATTAGACCTATATTGTATTAGTTAAAGATGTAGGAGGCAGCTAGATGACCCACAGGAGAGAATGTGGGACCTGGAGTCAGGAAGACCTGACTTTAAATCCAATCTCACATACTTGCTAGCTGTGTGACTCTAGGTGAGTCATTGAACCCTAGGTAGCACAGTAGATAGAGTACTAGGTACTAGAGTACTAGTACTAGTACAGGAAAATTCATCTTTTTTTAATATAAATTTATTTATTTGGCTTTTTACACTCATTTTCACAAAATTTTGGTTCCAAATTTTCTCCCCTTTTGTCCCCTTACCCCACCCTAATACACCGAGCATTCTAATTTTCCCTATCACCAATCTGCCCTCTCTTCTATCCTCCCTCCCTTCTCTTGTCCCCATCTTCTCTTTTGTCCTGTAGGGCCAGATGACTTTCTATTCCCCATTAACTGTATTTCTTATTTCCTAGTAGCAAGAACAATACTCAACAGTTGTTCCTAAAACTTTGAGTTCCAAATTCTCCCCATCCTTCCCTCCCCACCCATTCCCTTTGGGAAGGCAGGCAATTCCATATAGGCCATATCTGTGTAGTTTTGCAAATGACTTCGATAATAGTCGTGTTGTGTAAGACTAGCTATATTTCCCTCCATCCTATCCTGCTCCCCATTGTTTCTATTCTGTCTTTTGATCCTGTCCCTCCCCAAGTGTTGACTTCAAATTGCTCCTTCCTCCCATTGCCCTCCCTCCCATTATCCCCCCCATCCTGTTTATCTCCTTCTCCCCCACTTTCCTGTATTGTAAGATAGGTTTTCATACCAAAATGAGTGTGCATTTAATTCCTTCCTTTAGTTGAATGTGATGAGCGTAAACTGCATGTTTTTTTCTCAGCTCTCCTCTTTTTTCCACCACTAAAAAGTCTCCTGCTTGCCTCTTGAATGAGAGATAATTTACCCCATTCCATTTTACCCTCTTTCCTCTTTCCTCCTACTACATTTCTCTCTCACTGTTTACCTTAATTTCTTTTAAGATATAATCCGATCCTATTCAATTCACTCTGTGTTCTCTGTCTCTCTGTGTGTGCATGTGTGTGCATGCACATGTGTATATGTGTGTGTGCATGTGTGTGCATGTGTGTGTATGTGTGTGTGTGGTCCCACCAACTACCCAGATACTGAAATGTTTTAAGAGTTACAAATATTGTCTTTCCATGTAGGAATGTAAACAGTTCACTTTTGGTAAGTCCCTTATGACTTCTCTTTGCTGTTTACTTTTTCATGCTTCTTCTCATTCTTGTGTTTGAAAGTCAAATTTTCTTTTCAGCTCTGGTCTTTTCATCAAGGATGCTTGAAAGTTCTCTATTTCATTGAAAGGCCATATTTTCCCCGGAAGTATTATACTCAGTTTTGCTGGGTAGGTGATTCTTGGTTTGAGTCCTAGTTCCTTTGACTTCTGGAATATCATATTCCATGCCCTTTGATCCCTTAATGTAGAAGCTGCTGGATCTTGTGTTATCCTGATTGTTATTTCCACAGTACTGGAATTGTTTCTTTCTAGCTGCTTGCAATATTTTCTCCTTGAGCTGGGAACTCTGGAATTTGGCCACAATGTTCCTAGGAGTTTCTCTTTTTGGATCTCTTTCAGGTGGTGATCGATGGATTCCTTCAATACTTATTTTGCCCTCTGGTTCTAGAATCTCAGGGCAGTTTTCCTTGATAATTTCATGAAAGATGATGGCTAGGCTCTTTTTCTGATCATGGCTTTCAGGTAGTCCCATAATTTTTAAATTGTCTCTCCTGGATCTATTTTCCAGGTCAGTGGTTTTTCCCATGAGATATTTCACATTCTCTTCCATTTTTTCATTCTTTTGGTTTTGTTTTGTGATTTCTTGGTGTCTCAGAATGTCATTAGACTCCATCTGTTCCATTCTAATTTTGAGAGAACTATTATCTTCAATGAGTTTTTAACCTCTTTTTCCATTTGACTAATTCTACTTTTGAAAGCATTCTTCTCCTCATTGGCTTTTTGGACCTCTTTTGCCAATTGAGTGAGCCTATTTTTCAAGGTGTTATTTTCTTCAGCATTTCTTTGGGTCTCCTTTAGCAGGCTATTGACCCGTTTTTCATATTTTTCTTTCATCTCTCTCATTTCTCTTCCCAGTTTTTCCTCCACCTGTCTAACTTGATTTTCAAAATCCTTTTTGAGCTCTTCCATGGCCTGAGCCCACTGGACATCCACCTCGGATGTCTGGGATAGAGGGACTCTGACCTCCATGTCTTTCCCTGATGGCAAGCATTTCATTTCCTTATCAGAAAGGATGGGAGGAAGGAACATCTCTTCCCCAAGAAAGTAGTTCTCTATTGTCTCACTTTGCTTCCTTTTTCTTGGCATTTTCCCAGCCAGTTACTTGACTTCTGAGATTCCTCTCCATCCCTGCCTAGATCTGCCCAGCTAGTGCTTGGGGTCTGAGATTGAAATGCTGCTCCCCAGCCTCAGGGCTTTCAGTGGTGGGAGCAGCTGCTATTCAATGTGAGCTTAAGTTCAGGTGCTTGGGTGGGGGCAGGGACACCTCCCAGTCTCAGTTCCCTCAGGGGGTTTATGTGGAGATCTTCAGTAATGGATCTGAGGTCCTGTTTGCTCTGGGAGTTCCGGGCCACAGCTGCCTCTGCCACTGCCTCCTGAGGGGGCCTGAGTTATGGAGACACCCCACTCCTCTCTTGGCCAGCCCAGAAGTCTCTCTCACTGACCTGGGATGCCTGTGGGTGGAGGGACCTTCTCGGCCGCCGGAGATTCCGTCCCTGAAGCCTGCTCGGATCTGCTCCTCTTGGGGCCGCACGGCCAGGGCAGGGCAGGGCTGGGCTCTGCTGCCCTTGCATGATGGACCTTTGATGCCGGTTTTTCAGGGCTCTCTGGAACGGAAATCTCCTCCACTGTATTGCTGCATGGCTTGCACTCCTCCAGAATTTGTGGGGAGTTCTTTTTACAGAAAATTTATGGGCTGTGGGTTCGGAGCTTGTATACGTGAGTCTTTCTACTCCGCCATCTTGGCTCCTCCCCCCGAAAATTCATCTTTCTGAGTTCAAATCTGGACTCAGACACTTACTAACTGTGGGAACATGTAAAAAAGAATCTGCAAAAGAAACTGGAGAAGGAAATGGCAAACCACCCTGGTATCACTGCCAAGAAAATCCCAAATGAGGTCAATGAAGAGTTGGAAATGACTGAAAAATGAACATCAACAAAAGGTGTAGGACCAAAGCTGGGAGAGATGTTGGAGAAGGGGTGAAGTGTGGAGCATAAAAAGTGAAGCCAAGAGTAGCAAAGAGGTTATAGCAACATATTGAAAAAATAATACACTATGATCAATTTAGAGCTGCACCAGGAACCTAGAAAACTTAGGAAATAGGAAAACCATGAATATAATAGTAAGCAAAGTAAAAATCACATGATTGTATCAGTTGATGCAGAAAAGACTTTTGACAAAATTCAGCATTCATTTTCATTGAAAAGCATAAACAGATTTTCCTTATTATGCTAAGTAGTATCTTTCTAAAACCAAGAGATAGATTATTTATAATTGAGTAATTTTACTAATAAAATTAGGAGATAAAGTGAGGCTGTCTACTATCACCACTATTATTCTAAATGGTTTTTAGAAATGCTAGCATTTCTAGAAATACAACTAAAAACAGAAGTATATTTCAATCTTTTCACAGAGTTCATATAGACGTAGTCCAAATCACTATCCTGCCATTACTTTTTTAAAGTTCATGTTTTGTGACTTACTGCACAGGTGGATAAAATAACTACTTTTTGTTGTTAAGTAAGGGTATTGGGATATAGGCTCATCTTCACTGGGCTCATTGTCAGTCAAGAGAAAAATGATTAATTCTATATCAATAGAGTTAGACAATGGTGCTGCGATTACAGTGATATAGTAACTCCTATAGTCTCCATCAATACAAATTGTCCTCTCTTCTACCATACAGTCCTAAAGATTTATGTAGACCTCTAAGATATTAAGTGAATTGTCCAGATAATACATTCAGTACATATAAAAACAGGACTTGAATCTAGACCTTCCTCCCTCCTCCCATTTCTTTAAAAAAGTTGTTTGTTATAAAGGCAAGATATATATATATATATATATATATATATATATATATATATATATATATATATATATCTGACAAGAGAGAGAGGGGAGTATATTTGGGAAAAGAAGTTGATGGATAAACAAAAAATACCAATTTTGTAATACTTAAAAAGGCCCAGACTCCTTAAGAATAGCTTCTTTGTAATTTCTTAAAATGATGACATGGTAATAAATTGATGTCATAAATTTTTCCATTTCAATAAACAAATCTATATGACTATGCCATTTGTCTAGTACTTCTTCATCCACAGTACTTCTTCATATCACAGTTTAGGAATATATGGATATTGCCCAAGGAAGACCTTTTGATTCCATTATTTGATCTTAGTTATTTCAAAGACTCCACCAAGAGATGTCCACTTACAGTTATACCTGACATATCCAATGGCATGAACTGTTATCAGCCTTTACTGCTCAATGGAAAGGTAGGGAAGGGACAGTTTATGAAAGGTTTTAAAATGAGAGAAGAGTTAGTACCCACCATAGTTTAGCATGTACTCCAAGAGTCATGATTCAGTTTTCTTGTGCCTTTCTCCCTCTATAAAAAGAGACCAGATCACCTCTTTTAATGTAATACAAAAGGAGGCAAAGTTCCTACTAGTGGCATTTGTTCCAAAAGTATTCCTGTTTTAAACCTGTCTATAATGGGGCACTGAAAACATCTATCAATCCTCTTGCTTCTTTTGGTCAAGAATGTGTGTATTTATATGTATATGTGTGTATATACATGTATATATATATGTATATATATATGTATATATATATACACATATATCCAATACTTTTTGTTAGATATTTCCCAATTACATTTTAAAAAAATTTAACATTCACTTTTAAGAATTTTGAGTTCCAAATTCTCTCTCTCCTTCTTCACCCACCCCTCTCTCAAGAAGACAATCAGTATGATACCAATTTTACATGTGAAGTCATGCAAACATTCTCCATTTTTAGGCAAGGACATGTTAATCTTCCTATGTGTGCCTTAGAGTGATGGGTTCTTTGTTTTTTAATATTGGTTAGGTTTTTGTTAGGATACTTTCCAAATCTGTTATGGTTCATTTTACAGCTCCAAAAGTGTACATTAAGATTGCTATTGCATAGGTGTTAATTGCTTTAAATGTGTTCTTCTCATTAAGGTTTTATTTCAGGATGCCAGTTAGTCTTTTTATAAAGAGTCAGAGCTTTTTTTTTTGATAACTTTATCCTTAATGTGCCTTGCCTGGAGGAGACCAATTTATTTGTAAGTATACCTCTTTGTTCATAGGTTTAATTTGATCTCTGAATTCATACTCAAAATCCTTAATCATTTTCTTTTTGAAATTATTATTAATATGATTATTATTGACCCTAAAGGCATCTAGGTGGCACAGTGGATAGAACACTGGGCTTGGAATCAGGAAGCCTCATCTTCCTGAGTTCAAATCTAGCCTCAGACATTTACTAGATGTATGACCTTGGGCAAGTCATTAACCTTATTTGCCTCAGTTCCTCATCTGTAAAATGAGCTGGAGGAGGAAATTGCAAGCCACTCCATTACCTTTGCCAAGAAAACTCCAAATGGAGTCATGAAGAGTTGGCTATGACTGAACAATAAAACTCATCTTTAGGGAATTCACTGTCGACTAGTCAACAAGCATTTATTAAGTGCTTCTTATATGCAAAGTATTGGAATAATCACTGGGGATACAAAAGCAAGTAAAGAGAAAGACAGTTAGGGACCTCAAAAAATTTATACGTTCTAATAGAAGAAGATAATACAAAAATGGAAGCTGAAAATTGGGGGATGTGGAAACTGTGTAGGAAGGTGGTGACGGAGAGTGAAGGAAGGCTGAGTAGGCCCTTCCCCAAAACGGAGATTTCAAGAACTCACCAATGGGAGAAGGTAACCACAAAGGCAGGAAAGGAAGCTGAGTCATGATGCTGAGGTCTGAAGAATGAAGGACGACTGGTGTGGGTTTACCTCAAAATGGAAAATGGAAGTCCCATAAAGGCCTTACCAAAGTGAGAAGGGACCAGCTTCTTTGGGACAACTCCAACAAGAGATGGGATGATATATGTTGCATCCTATATTTTGAAAGTTTTATTACCATAATTTTTGTTATTCTTAGTGGAAGGGATGCCCATACTGAGGAAATCACAGATCCTTGAAAGACCAAAGAATGGGAATAGTTACAACTATTGCTAAACTAGAAATAGGAAGCTATTGCTCAAATACCCAGCTCATTACAGGATTCCTCGTCTTCTCTGCTTATTTATTTTCTTTTAAAAAATATAAGATGAATATAAACTGCAAACATTTAGATAAATGGAACATAGACGATGTTTCTGAGTTGTGTGATGTGACTAAAGCAGTGGTTATTAGGAACTTTGCCTCCTTTTGTGTTACATTAGGAGAGGTGATCCGGTCACTTTTTATAGAGGGAGAAAAGCACAAGAAAACTGAATCATGGCTCTTGGAGTACAAACTAAACTCTGATGGGTACTAACTATAGATCAACTCAGGCACTCCTCTCTCATTTTAAAACCCTTCAGAAGCTGTCCCTTCCCTACCTTTCCATTCTTCCTGAGCCGTACCCCTTCCACAGACTGTGATCCATTGATACTGGCTTCCTTGCTGTTCTCGCTCTCATTTCCTCTCCCAGCTCCAGGCATTTTCATTGGTGGCCCATTTGACTGGAACTATCTTTCTGCTCATCTCTACCTCCTGGTTTCCCTGACTTCCTTCAGTCCTCAGCTAAAATTCTAGCTTCTTCAAGAAGCCTTTTCCAGTCCTCCGTAATCTTAGTGCCTTCCCTCTGAGATTACTCTCCATCTATCTTCTATGTGCATCTTGTCCTCGTTTACATGTTGTCTCCTCTCATTAAACTGCTAGTTCCTTGAGTGCAGGGATGGTTTTTTGTTTATTTTTTTCCTTTCTTTTAAATTTCAGCATTTAGTACACTGCCTGGTATGTGGAGGCATTTAATTATAGTTAACTGACAAGCTAACGATTTTTTGGTGTGGTTATAGATTTAGAGATGGAAAGGACTTTTTAGACCATCAAATCCAACCCTCCTATTTCACAGATGAAGAAACTCAGGCCCAGACAAGTAGAGTCTTCCTCAGAGTTGCACAGCTGATAAGTATCTGAAGCAGGATTTGAACCTAGGAACTCCCAGTTTCCATAGCTGATACTTTTTTCACATTCTACATTGCTTTTCCAAGTACACTGAACTTACAGATGGAGACTTGGGTTGGAGTCCAGTGTTGGCCACTTATTGGATAACTATGGACAAGTCACTTTTTGAGTCTATTTCTTCATTTGTAAAATGAGTACAATAATGTTTATTCTTGGTGCCTTACAGTGTTGTGGAGAAAGCATTTTGTAAAGCTTAAAGGGCTGTGGAAATGGGAGTTATGATGACAACAATGAGATGGCAGATGGCTCCTCTCACCCCTTACACCTGTCACTAGATATGAGTTATGCAGCAACACCACAGGGATGGAAGAAAAACTGTACTTGAGGGAAAAGAGAAGGGCATTCCTTGCATCTTGAAAGTCACAGTAAGAGAGTGAGTGGATGGGATAACCCCTTCCATTCATTACAGTCTCCATTTGCATTTTCCAGTGAAAGACCCCGTGGGCAGCTTCTATTTTACTTGGAAAATTTAGACGAATGAAAGGGTCTGCTAAGTAATTACTGACTAATAACATGAGAGTCTGAAGCAGAGCAAGTTAGTGAAGTAACTTCCTGAGAATTACTGAAATGGTTCCCTGGACTCCTTTTTCATTTGGGGAGAAAGAGGTGCTCTATCAGGGACTGTTCAATTTCCTGAGTTCTCTGTTTCAAATAGGGGAGAGGGGAAGATGCAATCCAGGGTCCTGAAGGCTGGATAAAGAAGTATACCTCAGAGCAGGTTTTGTAGATGTCCAGAAGGGCAAGTCACTGGGCAATGTCTGCTTTTGTGCCACTGCTAATCTCACCTCCTCTCCCTTCACCCCTACCAAGGAAGCATAGATTATGCCACAGGATGCTCTGTATATGTACTGCTGCCTACTACAGGAATGGGGCCTTTTTTAAGGACTTGGAGAAGTGAGTGACTCTCTGGAGCTAGGATTAAAGTGCCAAGATCAAGGGAAGCAAGTAGAGGAGGAGAGGCTGTGAGGCTGGAGCACCTCTGGGCAGGGGAGGTAGGGGAGAAAGAAAGCAGAAAGGGGTAGTGGTTGTTTTAAGGGTAGAGGTGGGTAGAGTTGCTTGTTTGCTTGTAGGACCCAGTATTTTGACTGGATATTTCCTTCCTTCCTTCCTTTCCTTCCTTCCTTCCTTCCTTCCTTCCTTCCTTCCTTCCTTCCTTCCTTCCTTCCTTCCTTCCTTCCTTCCTTCCTTCCTTCCTTCCTTCCTTCTTCCCATCCTCCATCCTTCCCTTCTTCTCTCCCTTCCTTCCTTCCTTACTATAAGGGTTGGGATTAAGTGCCTAGAAGCAACTAGGTGGTATGGTTGATAGAACATTGGGCCTGAAGTCAGGAAGACCTGAGTTCAAATCCTCCTCAGACACTTAGGAAGTCACTTAAATCTGTTTGCCTTATTTTCCTGAATTGTAACATAGGGATGACAATAACAGCACCTACTTCACAGTTGTAGGGATCAAGTGAGACCATATCTGTAAAAAGGTCTTAGCAGAAAGCCTCGCACATAGGAGGCATTTAATAAAAACTTTATCTCTTTTCCTTCTTCCTTTCTTATACTTAGGCAGAGAGTGAGAGGGCATTCATTAGGTATTTTGATCTGTTTTGATTTGATTTTGATCTGTTAAGATTTACCCTTCATAAGACAGCCCTGAATTATTCTTTTGAGATTTATTTTGAGTTTTCCTTATTGCAAGCTTTACTCTTTACTACCCTTGTGATCTTGAGAAAGTCACTTTCCAAGTTCAGTTCAATTCAGTAACATTTACTAAGCATCTACACTATATAAAGAATTGGGTTGTTTCAGATCTGTAATTCTCATTCTGTGGACCTGGATATTTTATATTTTGTAAATATGCATCCATTTCATTTAAATTTCAGAGATTTTTTTGCATTGGTGATATAAAGACTAAGTCAAAATAGTCCCTGCTCTCAAGCCTCAGGTATCTTGGATTCTGTAGGAGGGTGTGGCAAGTAAGAAGATAATAGATAAACATAAAATGGGAATTAATGGGGACAAAAGAAAGATCCAGAAAAATGCTTTAGGAGAATTTGAGGAAGGTAACAGCACTGGAGGATGTACTGGGGCATGGGGATCCAGGAAGGCGTCATGGAGGTCATACTGTAGCACCTAAACTAAGCCTTGAAGGGAAATAAGTATTTCAACCTGTTAGTGCATTTCCTGCGTAAACCCACCAAGATGGAAAGAGCAGGCTAACATCAGCTAGTAACCCAATGAATTTGGTACATAGAATGTATGGAAAGGGAACAAAAAGGTGACACTGGGTTGAAAAGGAAGGTTGGAGGCAAAGTGGGTAGGACCTGTAGGGACAGGTTACAGACGTACTGATAGGTAAACCTAGATAAGTTAAATTTAATTGAACTTTAGAGCTAGATGGGATCTCAGAGATAATTTTAGCTAATCCTTTAATTTCAGGGATGATCAAACTGAAATTTGAGATAATCCACTGATGACTTGCCTAAGATCATCCAAGTCTTTCCCCTCCCTCACACTGCACAAAAAAAGAAAAAAATGGCACGTTAACAATTACTCAGGACATCAGATATTAGATCAGCAAGGAGGGTAGAGAATTGAGTTATATCCATGAGAAGACGTAGCTCAGAGGAGTGTCCCAATTTCTGTTTTATAACATACCAGAGCAGGAAGGAGGTGTATTTGGGAGCTAGCAGGGTGGGAGTAGGGGTGGGGAGAGACTCCATTTATCCAACCACCCTACAACCTCTAATTTCACATCCAAGTTTAAAATTTTGAGATTCTAAGAGGAAGGAAACATCTTTGGTCTGAGATTAGTGAACATGAATATGTCAATTCTAATGGAAGAAAATAATCTTTCCTAAATGGGGAAGAGGTTTGAAGGAAGGAAAGTATGAGTGACAGGTAAGACCTTTGCATGATACAGCCTTATACCTCCCAGGGATGGGTATTTTTAAGGTTCTTTTTTTTGAGCCTGGAAGCAAATTCACCCTGTGTTACTGTACTGTATATCTTCCCTTAGTGAAGGGGGCCAGAGGATCCCTGTGAGACTATGTCCTTATGGTGTGGCATGGTAGAAAGGGCACTGAAGGGATCTGAGTGAAAGAACTTGGGTTAGAATTACTTTAAGAAGTTACTGAACCTGAGTCTTCTCATCTTTAAATCATAGAGTAAGAAGAGAGGATTTTGAAGGTCCCTCACAACTCTAAATCTTATGAATCCTTAAAGCAAGAGCTCCTGACCTAATTGTGTATTAGGGATACTTTTATAGTCTGGCAAAGCCTATGGATCCCTACTAATATTTTTCTGCCTTTATAACTGAAGGAAATTCTAGATGTTAGTTAAAAATTAGGGACAGTAAAAATGTTAAATTTTCTACCTGAGTTCATAGATTTCCTGACTATCCATAGGGTCTTTGATGAGGGGAGGAGGGAAAGGTCTGTGGATCCCAGGTTAAGAACTCCTGCTTTAAGGCCACAGTCACCAAGAAGAACTTTCTGGTGATTAATTCATATAGCATTATCAAGAGTAAATATGTCCTTGTCTCGGCTCTACTAAACTCTGCTAAATTCTACTTAACTCTACTAAACTCTATCTGCTCCACTGAATGATACTCTATTAATTCTACTAAACTCTATTAACCTCTAACCCACTCCTTTAAATTATACTAACCTCTACTCTTCTAAGTTCCACTAATTCTACTCTTCTCTACTAATCTATATTCCATTCAACTAAATTTTATTCATAGACTGGTGGAATAAGTAAAGCATTAGGATCTCCCTTTCCATACACCTTCACATTTCCTGCTTGTTCTAGTCAAGGTTCCTTTCTGGTATAAAAAGAAACAAAGTAACTCATAACTCAGGGAAAGAGGAGCCAGTGAAACACATCTGGGCACATAGAGGACAAAAGGAAATCCTCTCCTGCCCATTGTGCTTTGATGTTTAAGTACTGAGTCTGATGACAGTGGCATCCTTGAGACAGAAAATTTGTATGTTATCTTCTTTGATGACACCAAATGGCATCATTGCTAGAATCTGCTCATCAAGACCATAGCCTCAGATCAGTGGTCTGTCAACTCTATCTACTCTACTGTACTAAATGGTACTTATGAAATGTAATGTAATATGATATGATATAATAAAACATGATGTAATATGATATAACATTACAAAATATAACAATATAATACACTGAACATGTTAAGCACTTATTTAGGACACTGTATTAGCTATTGAGAGAGATACAATAGACTTTCTGACCTTATAGTTTCCTAGAGGAATATGACAATAATAGATAATTGTTTGTTCTCACTATTATGTGATAAATGATATTATATGATATGATTTTCAGGATCATGGATCTCAAGCTGGAAGGTCCTCTCAATGTCATTCAGCACAGATCTCTCACTTTATAGATGAAGATATGTGGAGTGGCAGAAGTTGCATTCAGACCCAAAGTTCAGCACTTTCCCCACCATGCCATGCTTCCACTCTACAAAATGAAATTTTCCTGGGAAGCACAAGGGGTGCCTTCTGAGGCATTTTTTTTCTTTATTGGGGTGAATCAGGTTCAGAAGTAAATGAATCCTGATCACAGACTCAGAGATCCATTGGTTTAAGGCTCTGACCTTGGTGGTCAGATTCTGGCGATGATAAAATTTGATGTTTTCACAGAAGATGGCATACCAATCTTCTGGTTTGAAGGTTATCATCAGACTCAGTTCTTGAACACAAAAGCACAATAGGCAAGAGAGGACTTCTTTTGGTCCCAAATAGGCCCAGCTGTGTTTTGTTGGCACGTCCTTCCCTGAGTTATGACTATCTTGTTTCATTTTGTACCAGAAAGGAACCTTTACTAGAAACAACAGGAAACATAGATGCATGGAGACAGGGACCCTAATGCTTACCTATTCCACCACTTTGTAATGTTTTTACCTGAACAGATTTTGAGCTGAAAAGCATTCCACTGCTGTGTAATAGCTCCAGTTACAGCTGAAAATGTTTGTCATTTCATTATACACACTCCAAAAAGTGTATATAAAAGTTGTTTACAAGGGCAAAGCTGCATTGCTGAATGCTGGTTTTAAGAGCCACTTCTCCTTCACCATATTTTCATTCTTGGTGCCTACAGCAACAATTACATTTTTATAACTGCTTGCACAGGAACTTATTAAAGCACTTGGCTGCAGCATTACTTAGTACCTGCCTCTGCTGGGATGCTATAAATTGTTATGGCTGGAGCACTTGTGCATATCTGCTAAGGGAAATACTATATTAAAATAATTTCAGGGATAGGAAAGGGAAATTAAAGATAAGTCTAAAATGGTTGGTCTTTTTGATTCTGAATCAGGGCTGGTGTTCTTGAACCTGTGATAGAACTGCTGTCTCTATCCATGTTCTCCTTTTCCTCTCCATCTGCCCTCCAAGCTCATTCTCAGCCCTGCCCACCTAGCCTTGCTGCTCTGGCTACTTCTTTAGACCTCTTAGGCTACAAACGTTGAAATCTTTCACCATCTCAATGAGCTCTGCCCAGGCCTCCTAGCACACAGGAAAGTCTACAACTTTTGAATAGCCTTACCCTTGAATCAACCAGAAAGAAACAAGCAATTATTAAAAGCCTATTATTTATTAGACACTGTAGATAGAAAGATAAAAGAAATGAAACATGGAAAATGAAAAATGAGGGCAGAAATTTTGCCATTTTTTATCCCAAAATCAGAATGTTAATGGAGCAAAACACAAATCACTTGCTGGGCAGAATTTATTCTTTTTTTCTGTGAATCAGATTCTTGAGTCATGTGCTTGCTCTGGGAGAAGGTACCTGAAACTCACTGCTCTGTTCTCCACACTTCCCTTTGGAGATATTTCTGCAAGTTACCCCGGGGTCATTTAGATAATCTAGCTCAACTTCTGGAAGGAAGATGGGCAACTTGTATTGACTCCCCACGTGCTGATCTTAAGTAGAAAAAAAGATTATTCAAGGAGAAGACAAAGAGATCTACTATTTGTAGGGATATTCTGTGAACCCCAGTTTAACAATAACCAAGAAAAGTTCAAAAGATTGGAGGCATTCTTACCTAGAAGTATGAAAAGGATGATATGATGGTACATGAGATAGTTTCTAGAGAGCTAGGGCCTTGGAGAGGAGGTAATGAGCATCTTTTGCTGGAGGAAACCTGAACCACTGGAAGAAGCAATTCAGCCCTGAAGAACAACATTTTCAGGCGGAACAGCAGGGGTCATAGAGGTCCCCGATAGTGGTGATGATAAGGAGATGTCTAGAGGAACACTGTTGACAGAAGAGCAATGTGTCATGGAAATAGGGTTTTGAGAAGAAAATACTGGTATGGAAGTAGTTCTGTAAGTCACAAAGATTCATGCACAGATGACTAGTGGAAGACTGCTCCCTGAGGGAAGGGAACATTCCTCTTCATAGGCTCAGATATAAGTCTTTCTATGTTTTAAAGTCTGAAAACAGAACTGTCTTGCATTTTTTGTGAGCCTGGATGCATGTAGAGGAACTGGTGACTAGCCATGGAGGAGTGCCATTTACTGAAGTCCCCGGGAAATGGATATCAGTGGAAAGAGTGATAGATTTGGCATCAGAAGACCTGGGTTTGAGTGTTGTTTCTGCCTTGTAGTACTCACTTTGGCAAATCATTTAACTTCATAGAGTCTCAATTTCCTCATCTGTAAAATTATAGGGTTGGAATGAAAGATTGTTAATGTCATTTCCACCTCTAAATCCTAGGCTTTAAATGTTTAAGCATTCTTTCTTCTTAGCAAAATGAGTCACTTACATTTTGTCAGCCATTTATATCAAGACCATAGTATTGATCACTCATAGGGAAATTATATGGAATTGGCAGATATACACAGTCTCATCAAAATTTGTGAGAATGATGACCAGCCCCACATCCCTATAATCTCTTCAGTTCAATGGCCATATAACTAATACCTACAGGTTTAACTAGAACCAGGATCTGAGCCCAGTGTTTCACCAAGACAGAGGAAATAAAATATATGCTATATCAATATTATAAAAATTAACAACTGATCAACATAAAGACACTCACCATGATTCCAATGGAACAATGCTAAAAAGTGCTGCTTGCCTACTGACAGGTGATAAGACTATGCAAGATGAGATACATTTTTGGACACGACCAATGTGGGAACCTGTTTTGCTTGATTGTGCATAATTATGCATACTGTTAAAAGAGTTTTGTTTTTTTTTATCTTTTTTCTCAAAAGGGGGGTGGCTAGAAAGGAGAGAAAATGCTTGTTAAATGGGAAAAAGCTCACTTAAGAAAATTGCTTTATGTCTGAGTATCTACTCTGCCTTGCCTGGATCTGTTCTACTTTATAATTAGTAACTGGGTCTCTTGGCTTCTTCCTAAGGACTTTGTTCGATATATCACTTCCTTTGGGACTGAATACATGCCCTAGACCCTCATCCCTATGGCTTGATTCTTATGATCTTCTGCTGCTAGACCCCCTTGAAGTCAATTACTGGACTACTCAGAGCAACCTTCTTTGTCTGTTGTTCTCATTCTATACTCCACCTACTTGGGAACATTTTCTGCCTACAACTGCCTTCCTGTGAAATTCTTTGCACACTGGTGGTCACCTGCCATTGGGTAATGCCCATCTACCAAGGCAGTTATCTATTGTTCATAATGGATTTCTTTGATTCTGAGACCACCTAATATGGAATTCCTACTACTATCATTTACTGAAATAAGTCTGACTCAAAAATTATCCCAAAGAATTTAGACATTTATAGATGATTAAAGAGTTAAGAAAGAAGATTTATTGAGCCATAGTATAGAAGGATATTCAATAAGAGTATCACAATCAGTTCATGTAGACCTTCCTTCTTCATACACAACTTGCTTCTGAGTGAATTTGGTTAGCAGGAAACATTATGGTGACCCAGCTAGCCTCAGGACATATTCAAAGTGAAAGGTCCACAGGGAGAGCATTTTTATGACACTGGGTGACCAGGAAGGTACATCAATATGGCCATAGGATACCAGGAAGCCAAATTAACAGACCAGTGACTTGAGCCTTACATCTCTATGCCAAAAAGGCTTGTAATCATCTTTCCTGGCTTAGAGGAAAAGTTTCAGCTTAACCTAATTGGGGATGGGGCTAAGGCCAACCTACTCTAGTTGAATGTGTTTGTCTCACAACTCTTTTAAAGGCTCCCATATTCCTCGGAGGCTATTTTCAGAAAAATTCCTAATCAAGCAATGCTACTTCTTCCCCATTCTACAGACAAATTGGCGCTCTGAGAGAAAAAGAGAACTGGGTCGAACCCAGCTTATCCTACACTTAAAAGTAATGCTTTCCGTTAAAGTTCAAAAACACATGCTTGGGGAACAAGGAGTAGGACAGAGAAAACTCACGGGGATGAATAAACATGAGTCAATCTAGCAGAGTGTAGGAATGAATGTGAGGAAGTGGGATAGATAGAGGACTTGCATTGCTATTTCACTAGATAAGTGATCTCATCGATTTGGGAACTTCCTCTTCTGGTTCAGTCTCAAGTATATTAAAATGGACATAGCTATTTATTATGCATTATTTACTATAAAATAATGTAAGCTCTTTGCTTGTTTCCCTTTCTTCTCTTAGATTTCCCAGCCTGCCTTTATAGCTTTTCAAAAATCTGTTACTGGAAAACCTTTCTCTTTAGGTCTCTAGAGACCCTTTTGACCCACGTCAAAAGAGGTGGACTTTGCATTCACCAAGTATTAATTTTTAAATGGCAGAAGCTTTTAAGGGCTGGGGTCCTGACCTCATGAAAGCCCTGGTCCTGCCTGCTCTGAATCACCCAATTACAGTGACGCCTAAGGTTAGTCAAAATTTGTGATTCCTGTTTCCTCGCCAGCTCTGCAGGCCTTACATGCAGCATTCTTTTGCTTTTCTCTTCCTGAAATACTCAGTAAATTGGGTTGCTGAAAAGTCTCATTCCAAGCACTGGATAAGAAGAGTATGCCAAATGCATAAGCTGCATTACAGTTTCATGGTAAGGAAGGACCCAGGAAGGATATCGCAGTTCCAAGGTCTCCTCTCCAAATATAAAGGGAAAGGATTTTTATTGGTTTGTTTTATTTTTGAGACTTGGCATCCTTATCTTGACTACAACAGAAATGCATGGATTGCTCATTGGCCGGCTTCCACTACTGACTGGCATGAGACTTTTGACCTCCTTTTCTGAGCTGGGTGGATGTGCCCTGGCTTAGGAAGTCTGGTGCCTCACCTCTCTTCCAAGGGGTCAAGGTCTTACCATACTGATGGTAGACTTAGTATGGACACCCATTTGGCTTGGCGCACTACAGCTCAGAACTCTTGTGTTCCAGAGATTCCCTCAACCTCAACCTCCCAATAGCAGGACTATAGGCTTCTACTAATATCTAGTGAGAGGTTTGTTATTAAAAAAATAAAATATAACAAAAATTAAGAAGAGGACTCACTTTGCCTAATGTCCACAACTCACTGCTCCAAGAGTTATTACTGAAAATAAAAATCATTCTGCTGCGCTAGATATTAGGCCAGGGTTTCTAAATCATTTTTGTGTGTCATTCCCCTATGGCAGCCTAATAAAGCCTATGGACACTTCTCAGAATAATATTTTTAAATCCATAAAATGAGGTACATAGAATTACAAAGGAAATTAATTAATATGGAAATTTACTTGATAATTTTGTTGCATATTTGAAAGGAATAGCAAGTTATGCACAGTAGATTTGCTGTTTCATGTGTGATCAACTTTTTTATACTATATAAAGGAAATGCTTATTTTATTCCATAAATGAAAAATAAAATTTAAAAAAAGAAATGAAAAAGGAATGCACATATCAAAATATTATTTAAAAGAAACAAGATCACAGGCCCTTGAAATCTATCCAAGGACCTGAGGTAAAGAACATTAGACCCAATTTCCCCTGCTCTTGAAAGGGAAGAGTCATCAACAAGTAGTTTCCTTTGGCTTTCTCAATTTTATAACTGTGTTGCAAAGACATTTCATAGATTTTTTAAAATGTATTTATATTATATAAATATTGGTTTACATATATATGTATTATATATTCTGCCAATGATGGCAGAACCACTATTGATTTTTTCTTCTCCCGTTAAAATGCCGACCAGTGATGAGAGAACACACATAATCCAACAACAGCTGCCACAGACAGGAATTCAAGAGAAGAGATTAGGGTTGAGACCAAGACACAGACATCAAAACCAACTACCTGGGCACACATAGTAATGGCCCATTTGGGGATTTAATGAAGAGAAATACAGCTCATATGTCCACGACACTTATCTACTTATAATGGATTGATGTTAAAACTAACACTACAGGAAAAAAAAAATGGGTCAGCTGGTGCCAGTCACCTGGGTTCTCTTTGTCCCGGACATGATATCCATCCATCCAGAAGCTAGTCACCTCTTACAGGATGATGGAGTTCTTATTCTTTACAGGTACACCAATCATGAATAAACTAGTTAGGATACATGTAGATTTATCCTTACTCAGGAATGTGCTGATAAATGTTTAACTATCAGCTTTCCAGTAAAAAAGAGAAAGACACACTTTTAAGTTTAATTTGTATCATGAACATTTTCTCTATCACTTTCCTAAGTCTAGGTAATCAACTCAGCACTAAGTCAAGCCCTGACTTGTAATGCGATTAATGAGGTGTAAATACTCATAAAGAAAATTTAGTAACCAGCTCAGAAGTAAGTTTAGAGATAGTTCAAAAATACCCCAGCTGTGAATTCCTCCATCGTTCTGGTTGTTTCTGTAGATGTGTCCTATTTCCTCCCTTTGTCAGAAAAACCTAAACTTCTCAGCCTGTGTCCATGCACATCCATTAATTTATTGAACATTCATGGGTCAAGTCTCCAGATTCACAGTGCAAGAGATAATTCTTGGCTGACAAGAAGAATTCTACACCACACAGCTGGTTCGTTGCTTCGCTCATGAATCCTACCAGTTAGAGTGTGGTTCCTGTGCAGAAATGCAATCTATCCTAGCATTTGAGGTGTTGTATGTGTGTGGGGTGGTGGTGGTGACAGTCATGGTGAAAGAATCAGAATGGTATTCGTCTTCCTCATCAATCAAGAACTAATTCTCATGACCATAACTTTCACTGCTCCAATCACATCCATCTAAATTTCATCTTGGTCCTTATCCCTTTCCACAAGAGAAAGGAAGGAGAAAAAAATGAGAGAAACAGGTGAAGAGAGAAGAAAGGAGGAGAGAGGACAGGAAGAAAAGATGAAGGAAGAAAAGGAATGAAGAGAAAGAAGTTAGAACGGAGGGATAAGATCTGAAGACATTTCAAATTAGTTTTCACTTACTCTCTCTAAAAAATGGGGCCTGAAATGAAAGCCCTCTAAACTGGAGTATTATTCTTCTATTCTTATGGCATTCTACCATAAGCTCTTCAGAGCTGAGTGGGCATTTGGGATGTAATTCATGTCTAGTCCAAATTTGCCTAGAGGAACTGTATGATGAGAAGAAGAACAGTTTAAAAGTTTTTATTTGGTCCTTGTGTGTGAGCTGATATAGTTTGGCCGTTTTTCTGCTGGTGAAAAATAGTGGTGAATAAGGGATAACACCATTGATACATTCTCAATGACCAGAGTAGTTCCTATGCCCTAGTCAGCTAGTTAGCACAATATGTAGAACACTGGACGTGGAGTCAGGCAAACCTGCCTTTAGAGGTATGCTGGTAAATGTTAAATAGCTAGCTCTCTGGGTGTTTAAAAAATAAGTATGCATGACACACTTTTCAATTTAATTCACATTATTAACATTTCTTCCATTACTTTAAGTCTAGACAATCAATGAAACAATAAATCAAGCCCTGATTTATTATAGCCTTTGCTGATTTCTAAGGTGTAAGAATGTTCATACTGAAAATTTGCTCTAGTAATCCAGCCTGCATTCAAATCAGCACCTCAGAAACTTACTATCAGTGTGACTCTGGGGTAAATCATTTAACGTCTCTCAGTCTCAGTTTCGTTATCTACAAATGGAGATAATAATGGCACCTACTTCCCAGGGTTGTTTTGGGATCAAACAAGAGTATGTCAAGGGTTTGCAAACCTTAAAGATGCTAATTATAATGACATCTAAGCAATTAAAAACTGTTTGGGCTTACCATTTATTCAAATAATTACTCTGAACCTCCATTTCTCTCTTTCCCTCTTTCTCTGTCTCTTTCTGATAAAGTTAATCACATGACTTACCTTGCAGTAATGCCTCTCCCAGACAGTTAACTTTAAAGAGGGTAAATATCAGGAAAATGCATAGAACAAGAAACAAGATCCATGTTTCAAAGAAAAATATTACAAGACACTCAAGTTCCAAGTCCAATCTCCTTCTACCCTCTACTCCTACTCAGATATAAAAAACTGAAGATATTGGGATAGGGACACAGGTACTTAGCAGGTAGTTTCACTGCTTCCAAGATAATTCTGACTCTCTAACAAAGCAGAAGAATGGACAACTCAGTCATGGAAAGTAGCAAAAACTTAACTGTACCTGATGGTGGCCCATTAGTTACCTTGGCATCAGAATGATGATGAAACCTTGAAGCTTCAGAAGGATAACTTCTCTATATGGGAATTGCAGATGAGAGAGAAACTTTCTGCTGCTGTTTATACCAGGGAAGTACTAACTATATGATGGTCTAAGCATGGTTACAGTGAAAGGCTCTTGAAGAAAAATAAATCAATATTATGCTCAGAAGAATGAATTATGACATAGGGAGAAAATCCCTGGTAATGTGGCCATTTTTCTTACCTACTTTCTTTTTTTCATTTCTTTATCCCTGTATCTTTGACTCTCTCCATTTCTCTCTCTATCTCTTTCTATCTCTCCATTTCTCTCTGTCTCTATCTTTCTCTGTTTCTTTTTACTTAGGATAGCTCTGTAGGGATGTATGGCCACTTCTCATATTTAAATATGGAGGATGCTGATTAAAATACATATATGTTATAATATACATATATGTTTATATACATATATCACTTGAATTATCTCATCAGGCATACTGAAAAAGGGGATACTATTTGGTAAGAAATATTGAATATGAAGACTTCAGAGAATCATAGGAAGACATATAAACAGATGAGATGTGAAATAAGTCAGGAAAACAATATGTGTGACCACAGCAATATGAATGGAAAGAATAGCGAAAAAAAGACATTGAAATTTTGGGTTTGTTTTTTTTTTTTACAGAGCCTTTAATCGGCTTTAAGAGGATTTTATAACACTAAGAGATAAAGGGTTAACAAACATAATAATAAAGGTACATCTGATTGGTATAAGGCATTAATTATCCTGAACACATCGTGTGGTGATGGTTGTGTATCCTCAGTGCATCCAATGACACATGGATCCAACAAGGGAGGATCTCAAGAGGCTGGGTCCGAGTAAGGCTGAAAATTTGTGTTTTTATAATGACCAAGTTTGCCCCCCCAAAAGGGAAGAGAACATACAATCTTTTCCCCTCTTCGCAGAGGTTTCTGCGTTTGTCTTTCATTCTCAAAAAGGACCATGACATCAGGGAAATGATGACATGATTTGCAGTTGACTTGGATTTGAGTGAGGGAGGGCTGTGCAAGGTCACCAGCCTCACTTTCTCCTCCAGAGCCATTTAGGTCCAGTGGCCTGAAAGTGATCAGGATGATTGGAGATGGCCCAGGATGCAATAGACATCCTAGTCCTCTTAGGCTAAGGTCTTTCCAGTTTCTCACTTTGAGGGAGGCAATGTACATTCAATAAATAGGCCTCATTTGCAGAGGAAGGAGGGGACCATAAGTGTAAACAATGCCTCTAGCTTAAGACATGGTTAATATGTTGGTTAATTTTGTTGCCTAGATTCTTATAATTGCCTTGCAATAGGTCTCTGTTCTATCAACTTATTCTGCAGTTGATAGAACACTGGGTCTGGAATCAGGAAGACCTGAGTTCAAATGTGTCCTCAAACACTTTCTAGCTGTGCGACCTTGGGCAGGTCACTTAAACCTGTTTGCCTCAGTTTCTTCATCTGCAAAATGAACTGGAGAATGAAATGGTAAACCACTTCATTAGCTTTGCTAAGAAAACCCCAAATAGGATCATGAAGAGTTGGGCACGATTAAAAAATGACTAAAACGGCAAAAACAGTATCTGCTCTATTTATATCACAGAGTTCTGGTGGGGCTCAAATTTATTTACACACACACACACACAGCACTGAGCTCCATTGTTCAGTTACTACAATTGCAAAGGGCTTTTAAACTGGAGGCAGATAGGTAGTACAGTGGATATAGTGCTAAACTAGAGTCAGGAGAGACATGAGTTTAAATTTGACATCAGATACTTATAAACTGTGTGACCTGGGCAAGTCCCATCACCTGCCTCTGTTTTCTCATCAATAAAATGAGCAAATAATGTCACTAGCTCTCAGGATTGTTACATTAATGAGATAATATTTACTTTGCTTTGCAAACCTTAAAGTGCTATATAAATGTTAGCTATTGTTTTATTATTTTAAATAATGCTGTAGTTACATCTATTTTATCACAATTTTAGTTGGAAGAGTTAGAATCATGCTTTTACTCCTCACTAACTATCCTCATAACTATCAAATTACTCTTGCCTTATGCATTTATAGCCCATCCTACTCTCTACCTACCCTAAATCAGAAACTAGCCTAGTACTCAGTGACCAAGAACTCAGGAAACAGTAGTGTCTCCCTTCCCAGATTACCTGTAGTGCTTCCTGCCTGGTCCCTATAGCCATCTTGAAGGGCAGCAACCCTAGTTGAAAAGGGCTCCACTTTTCCTATCATCAGTACTATCTGTGGAGCATCTGATACTAGTGGGTAGGTAACCCCCAAATCACTAAGAATATCAATGTACCTCTCTTCCTCCCCAGCCACTGCTGTGCTCTCAGACTGGTTTCTAAAGACATTCTATATTGGAGCAATCTTTGTGAACAAAAAGTCTCTCATCCTCACTATTATTACCAATCCCCAAGAATTTAGTAGGCAAACTAACCTAGCTGAAGCAGCAAATTACCCTAAGGGAGAGACAGGAGACTTGTACCAGACAAGTCAAAGCATGATCACAGTCTTTACCACATTTCCCTTTGGATCCCAATGGAACCAGCATAGGACCCAGAGCCCCCAAGAGCTCTAGGAATTGCAGTTTTACCAAATCACTAGTTCTGATTTCAGGCAGTTTCCCCAATTAATTGTTAAGGGCATCAGAACTGGTGGAGAAGGGGCTCACCAACACTACCATCACCAATACCAATCACTGATTGTCTACCAAATAACCTGGGTAACAATAGCATTCCCAAGACCATCAGTCCTGCTTCAAGCTCAGCCTCCCAAAGCCTTGTCTAGGCTAGCAACTACTGTGTTATGCAACCTTGCAATTGCTTGGCAGGTGCTATGATGCCCTATTCTTCAACCCCTATATTTCCTGAAGACTAGGAAAAGAAAGTTTCCACCATCAATATCCTTGATGCTGTTGAATAGTTCAACATTAGAAAGAAGTACGACTTTACCAATAGAAATTACCCTGAACACCACGAATTATTATTTGCTTTGCTACAAGACCTTAAGGTCCTCTGGGAATTTCAATTTTATTTGCAGTTGAAATATACTGTATTGTCTCCCCCATTAGAGGGGAGACAACTTGAAAGCACAGACTATCTTTTGTACTTGTACCTCCAATACTTAGCATAGTGCTTTGTACTAACAAGTGCTTAGTAAATGTTTTTTCATTCACTCACTCCCTCATTGATTCACGGCAACTTTGCAAACGGAAATCTTTTGAAGAGAGGGTTGAGGTTTGCAGTGGTTTGCCTGAGATTGGGTATCATATAATTGTTAAAATCAGGACTGAGTCTTGTGTTGCAAAATTAAGTTATCACATGCTGTGCCCTACATAGCCCCAGGAGTACCCCATAGACTCTATTCAAAGGAAATGATTAAGAAATATGGTTACCAAGGCTACTCCCCATGACGATGTTTAGCTCTAGGCAATAAGAAAACATACCCAATTCGTGGGTTAAATGTGGAGAGATGTGGGAGCAGGAATTTGGGTAATGCAAGACACAGAGTGGAACAAACTAAGCCAGTTAAGCAATTTTCCCTTCCACTTGCTATTAAAATCAAAGAAGCTGAGTCTGAGAAGTTTGAAATAGGTCATTACTGTAGGTATGTCTTTAAAAGCAAAATGATCAGATCAACTTTCTATAAAGTAATGTTCCACACTGTTGTTCTAAAGGAGATTATTGGTGCAGCAAATAGAACATAAAAAATTCATGCCCAAAACTGCAATCAACATAGCATAAGTCTTTGAAAATTAGCTAATTAATTTAGCTTTGCTTTGTTTAGTCCATATCAAGGGAGCTGATTTCCATAAAAGAAGTCTAATGTGAACAATGAACACATACAATAAAAATAGGAACTGCATAAAATATTACTTATGCATATGAGAGACACTTCAAAGGCACAGAGTGAAAGATGGATCACCAAAGGCTACATTTAAAAGGAATTCAGAAAGTGTGACTTTGCTTTCTAGAAAAGAACTGAAATGGGTTCCATAGAGCATCTGGTGGGCTAGAAGCCAGGTTGCAAGACTTCTTGTGCAGCTCAGTGAAAACAATCAGCCACTTACCTAGGTGTTGTTGGAGGACCATCATGTTCATGCAAAGGGACAGGTTAGTGTCGATTGCCCAATCCCTATTTCCTGAGCAAGGTGAAATTCCATTCAGAATCATTTCATTTCCTGCTAAAGAATTTTGGAGTTGTAAAGGACTGTAGTGGCCATCTAGTCTAATCCATATATCAAAGGAATTCCTAACATACAGCCTACAAGTGGTTAGCTAGTCTCTCCCTGAAGATTTCCAAGGAGGGAGAATCTACATCTCCTAGGCTAGCTCATTCCACTTTTGGTAACTCTAATGGTTATAAAGTATTGTTAAAACTTGACATGAAGTCTAAATTGTCTTCTTTGCAACTTTTACTTGTTGCTCCTGGTTCTGCACTCAGGGTCAAACAGAATAAATCTGACCCCTTTTCCATATGGCAGCCTTTCAAATGGAAATTCCCCTGGATCTTCTGTTTTCCAGGATACAAATGCCCAGTTCCTTCAACTGAATCCCATATGACATAGATTCAAGGCCCCTCACTATCCTGATTGTCCCTGGACCACTATTAGCTTATTAATGTCATTAAATCTTGGTGACAAAACTGAACACAGTATTCCAGATGAGGTCTGACAAAGGCAGAATGTAATTAGACTATTACTTCCCATGCTACTTTTAGTGCCACTTATATCACATTAGATTTTTTGGACTGCTATATCACATTCTTGACTCATATTGCAGTCTATTAAACCTATGGGATTTTGCTGGGGGTGTCTTCTCCCTCATTCCAGTAATCACATTTGCAAATCCAAAAGGACACACTGATTTGTGTAAGACATAACTAAGAAAGGAGCTCTTGTTTCTGGGCACCAACAATCAGAAAGAACAAAAATGTACAATGTACAATTCTTTAGTAGACTGTAAGAGGCTATAATAACTCATTCACCCTCTGGCTCAGTTGGATTTGTATTAATTATATCTTATATCATTTTCAGATCATAAATTAAAAAGTCAATTTGAGATTATGTACTCTACTTCATGCCCCAGGTGCCAAATTGCTAGTTATAACTCTGCTTTGTTTTAACAAAGAGTTTCTGAGTCAGTGCTTCTTTCCCAGAGGTTATATACAGGAAGCTTCCTAGGTGAGCTCTATAGTAGGGCATGATTGGTACTTGCATGGAAATAGGAGTTTTTTTACTTCAGCTTCCTAGTTTAGTGATATATAGGAGATTGCTTGAGATCTCAAAGTGGAATTCATCTAAGAAAAATCATAGCTAAATCATATACAATCATTTTTAGTTAAAAAGTACTATTGATTCAATTCAATACCCATTTATTAATTCCAAAAAGTGCAAGGTACTGTGCTGTGCAAAAACAAAAGTGAAAAACAATCCCTATAGTCCAGGAGATCATTTTCAACCTGGGATACATATCACCAGCTATGTCATTTTAAAGATAATTGAAAAATGGAGGAAATACAAAATCTTGAGAGATTAGGAGAGGTTTTCCGCAGTGGAAGTGGCATCTGAGCTGAGCCATGATGGAAATTAAACTTCCCAAGAGATGTGAGTAAGTACACAACCCAGGCATGGGAAACATTCAGCCAAAAGTGTGGATTGATCTGTTGTTCCCTATACCATTCAATAAAGTCAGAAAAAAGGGAAAAATAAGAGCTATATGTATAGAAATATTTATAGCAGTTTATTTTGTGGTTTCAAAGAACTAGAGATGAGGGTGCCTATCAATTGGGAAATGGTGGAACAAATTATGGTATGTGAATAGAGTAGGATACACTTGTGTTGTAAGGAATGATTGGAGTGAACTGATTTAGAGGAAAACAAGCAGAACAAAAATAATTTAGATAGTAACTACAGCATTGTAAAGAAAAATACTTTGAAATACTTAAAAACTCCGATGAATGCAATGGACAACCATCTTTTCAGAGCACTGATGATGAAACCTGTTAACCATCTCCTGAGAGAAAGATATGGTCTTAGCAAAGTAAGACATACATATATTTTTAGACATGGCCAGTGTGGGAATTAGTTTGCTTAACTATGAATATTTGTTTTAGGTTTTTTCTTTCCTTTTCTTTTTTTCTCCTCCTGCCCCATCCAAGAAAGGGACGTAGAAGGGGAAAAAGAGAAATGTTTGTTAATTTAAAAAAATAAAATGAATTTAAAAAATTTAATAGTGGTGGGTGTTAAATTTCTGAATTTGGGGCATGTATTTTCTAGAAAGAAGGACATTTGAAGTGGAGTAATGAGAAATAAGTCTGGAAAGTCTGCCAGAGGTAGGCTATAGGTAGGTTATATGGATCTTAAAATGTTAGTCTGAGAATTTTGTACCTTATCCTATATGTGCTTTGAAGCTATGGCTCTATGTAGAGGAGTGATATGGTTAGAACTATAAGGTTTTGGTTGCAGACCTGTGATTTCATTGGTGGTGTGTGTTTGTCCTTTGTTGCCGAAGAAGACTATGCCATCAGAAAAATAATTACATGACTTGCACTTGACTTTGTTTTGAGTGAGAGAGGGCTGTGCAGGTCACCAGCCTCACTTCTCCAAAGCCATCTGAATCCAGTGACCAGATATTCATCAGGATGACTGGAGATGACCCAGGATGAGGCAATTGGGGTTAAGTAACTTGCCCAAGGTCACACAGCTAGTGAATGTCAAGTGTCTGAGGTGAGATTTGAACTCGTCCTCCTGACTCCTGCATTGGTGCTCTATCCACTGTACCACCTAGCTGCCCTCATTGGTGGAGTGAACTTTGGTAAGGAATTCCTTTTGTTTAGGATCAACAGCTAGTACAGTCAGAGGTAAAAGTAGAACCTTGGTCCTTCTAACTATAAGGCCAGCTCTTAATCTACCACATTATGGGACTTCTGAATTTTTAGAAGAATATTTCGGCCCTTCTGAGAAAAATAGATTAGAGAAAAGAGTGACTAGAGGCAGGAAGACCAGACTGGTGCAATAGTGTCAAAGTGAGATATGAGGAAGGGCTGAACTAGCAAAGTAGTTGTGTGAATGGAGATATGTGATAAATGTTGTCCATATAGAATCAATGATATTTTGGCAATAATTAGTTATGGGTGATGAGGAAGGATGAAGGGGCAAATAAAACTTGAGAGGTTGCAAACCTGAGTGAATCTGAAAGTGATAATGCCCACAACACAAATAGGGAAGCTTCTTGGAAATGTTTGGCAAAAAATACGTTTAGAATAACATTTTATGCCATATACAAAAAACAAAAGCAAACCAAAACAAAATCCTCAAAATAGATACATGGCCTGAATATTAAAAATCATTTCACACCCACACAAATTAGAGAATAAGCAGATCAGATATTTTTCTTTTTAAATGTTCTTCAAATGACAAGCATTTATTTTCTCTCCTTCCCACCCCAGAGAAAGGAAAAACAAAACAGAACAAAATCCTTATAACAAATATGTATTGTCAAGCAAAACTAATTCCCATATTAAGCAAATCCAAAAATGTATCTTATTTTGCATATTTAGTCCATTATCTCTCTATTAGGTGGATAGCATCCTCTATCATTTACCCAATAGATTACCCAAAGTTTGGAGGTGTTTTTGAGAACTATGGCTGGGTAGGGCATATGATTAAGCAAAAAAGATAGCAGCAATCATAAAAGAAAATAATTTAAATTATGTTAAATTGAAAAACCTTTACATGAACAAAATTAACACAACTAAGATAAGCAGGGAAATGGTGACTGATCTTTGTATCAAATATCTATAATATTTATATTAAATATCTACAATAAGTGTCTGATATTAAAAATATCACAAAATCATAGAGTTTGAGTCTTGGAAGACATCTCAGCATTGATATATTTTAATCCATACACACCAAAAGCATTCCCACTATAATTTATCCAACAAAAGTTTATCCAGTCTCTACTTGAAGATGCCCAAGGAGTGCAGCTACTTCATATGCTGAAAGACAGCTGAACTGCAAAACTATAGACAAGACTTTGCAGAGGGATAAAGTGAGACTAGGCATAATGAACTGGGAGAACAGGAAGGATGAGGTGAAAACAGTATTTCATTAGCCCTTGAATGAAGTACTAAAGTATTATTAATCTCAGATTTGAATATGGGAAAACTGAGGCACACAAAAGGTGACTTGAATTGTCCAAAGTTACACAATTATTAAACAATAAGATACACAATCAAACCTAAGTCATCTGATTGAAATTCAAGTGGTCCTTCTAACTATTTCAATATTTCAATTGCCCTTTACAGTATCAACCATTATCAAACATTGATTTATTTGGAGGTATGTATGTTAAATGACTGAATCTTTATTTTTACATACAAATATTTGACCCTGCGTACACATAGATAATCATCAGAGAAAACCATGTATAAATATCATCTCTCTTTAAAAAAGACAAAGTTGACATGATGTGAGAAATAATTCTCAAAGAGGATGTCAAAATGGTAATAACAATTAATGTTCACCTACTACTCTACATATTGTTTATCATTTGAGCCTCATTTTTGCCTTATCTAACTGGGAAGCATACCACCAATACCACTTCCTGGAGCTTCTCCGTCATGTCTCACTCTTTCATGATCTCTACCCCACCAGAAACTAGGATTCCCTTCCTGGTTCCTCTGCCTCCCCTCAATCGTGATCAGTTTCGTTAAGTAAAACTTATGTTTTATCTAGTGGGGAACCAGATCACCACACCACTTTCTGTGGTTTCCTTGATATGATCCTGGAAGTATATCCTTGTCCCATTCAACATCTCTCCATGTGTATCTTCCCCTCTTTGAAAGTAAACACCTTGGAAGACAGGGACTGTCTCATTTGCTTTGATATGTATCCACAGGACTGAATACATAGTAAGCCAATAAACTTTATTTAGAAGATCTATTTAATAGATTCACATCTTTCTTTGTGAAGAAAGTATAAGTAATGTTATTTCCACTTTAGAGATGAGAAAATTGACACTGCAAGAACTTATAAAGGGTTTCATGGCTAATAACTTGCCATAGCTAGGATCTCAACCTATTTTTGAATGTATTTTTATATTAACAGTAATTAATAGCAATAATACCAAAAATTGTATATATGCTTTAAGGTTTGCAAAGCACTTTGTGTGCACACATATATGTATGTATCTCTGTGTGTGTCTATATATATTATATATAACATATATATATATACACAAACTTACATACATAACTTCACAATCTTTACAACAACACTGTGATATAGGTGCTATTATTATCACTCTTTCACATACAAAGAAACTGAATCTAGTATATATCTTAGGTAGGATTCAAACTTAGGTCTCTCTGACTCTATCCACCATGCCACCCAGCTGTTCCTGTTTCCTTGATTCCTATCTTTCCACAGACAACACCTCCCTCTCCCAAACCCTGCCACTGACTTTGATTTTCAAATGGGATTTTACAGTTGGTGGTAAGGAAGAAAAGATTATGTAAAGAAATAAAAGTTTGTCCATCCATCTCTGTCTGTCTGTCTGTCTGTCTCTCTCTCTCTCTTTCTGTCTGATACATGAAAATATTTCATTCCTGGCATTCCTCTCCACATTAGAATAATGTCACTTGAGTTACTACCACTCCATTACATATCATTAGTCAAATCAATAACTAACCTGCAGTCATTGAGTCCCTCAGTTGTCAGGCAGCAGTTCTGACTGCTGATAACTCAAACTGATATTCTACTTTCCAGGGGCAAGAATGCTTTGGAGACATTGGAGGATGGAGTCAGGTGACGTTAAGGATGCATTTTTGATGAAGATTTTTGCTTCTACTCAGTTGAGATCCATCAGGTTTCCAGAGATGGAATTCCTTGCTTTCCTTAAATCTACCCAAAATTTGGGCCCAGAGAGATCACTGGAGGTTAAATTGCACAGCGTGCAAAAGCAAATTGCTGGTAGGGTAGTCATGACCTCCCTAAAGTAGACATACTTAAGCCAATAAATCTTCCTCCTCTCCTCAAAAACTAAATGAAATGAAAACCCGACATCCAGTAGGAAACGCAGCATGTCCAAAACAAGTCATCATCTTTCCTACCAAACTCATCCCTCTTCCAAACTTCCCTGTATCTATTGATAATACCATGATCCTCCTGGTCACCCTTAAGTTCACACACTTGGAATCATCTTTGGCTTTTCCATCTTTCCCAACCTAATCATTAGCCAAGTCTGGTTCATTTTTCCACCATAAAATATCTCTTATTCTATTCCCTTCTCTTCACTCTCACACTAAATCCAATTCATGTGTAAGTCAAGACATCACTTCATGATGCCATCTGTCCTCTTCAAGAACAAAGGCCAACCAACACCAACAACTCCCACAATGTCCGCTCTGGCTCAGACCCTTAGCCCCTTTTGCCTAAAGTATTATAATAGCCCCCTAATCATTTTCCCTATTGCTAGTCTCTTCCCTCTCCAATCTATCTTCCATATAACTGCCAAATTGAAATCCTCGAAACATCAATCTCATCATGTACCTACACTACTCAGAACTCCTTAGTACTTCACAAGATTATAGACCTGGACCTGGGAAATATCTTGGAGGTCTCTAGTTCATTCCTTCATTATGTAGGTTTGCAAATTGAGGCCAGTGAATAGAAATGACTTGGATAAGGTCATTTAGAGTGTAAGTTTCAGGCTTACCTAGATCCTATGACACCAGAGTCAGTGTAATATCCCCATTTCTTTCAGGATAAAGTTTAAACTCCCCAGTCTGGCATTTGAAGTGCTCTTCAGCCTAGTTCCTATCTACTTTTCCAGTATTATCTCATATTACTTCCTTTCACACATTCTCAGTTTCAGTCCAAATCCCCTACTTGTTCTTCTCTGTATATTACATTACATCCTCCATATGTTTACCTTAACACAGGCCTGGAAGATATACACTCCTCACCTCCCACTTCAGAGAATCCTTAGCTTCTTTTTTTTGGAGGCAATTGGAGTTAAGTGACCTGACCAGGGACACACAGCTAGTGAGTCTGAAGTCAATTTGAACTCCTTTGACTTCAGGGTCAGTGCTCCATCCAATATGCTGCCCCCTCTTCAGTTTCTTTCAAAGCACAACTCAGGCATCACTTCTTCCATGATATCTTTCCAGAAACCATAATTTACTCCTTTTAGAGATTACATTGTATTACATTACACATCTGCTATATTTAAGGCTGATTAAAGCTTTGTGTAAATCAAACCAATAACAATCATCTAAGAGGTAAGAATCATGTCATTTTATGTTTCTCTGAAACCACTCATTTAATCATTTCCATGACACTTACCTCCTAAGAAAGGTGAGAGATTCAAGATGGAAATGAAACATGTATATAATATATGTATGTATATGTATAAATGTTATTGTTGACTGTGTTTGTCTTTTTTTCTCAAGGAGGACCACAACATCAAGATGATGACATGACTTGCAGTTGACTTTGATTTGAGTGAGGGAGGGCTGTGCAAGGTCACCAATCTCACTTTCTTCTGCTGAGACATCTGGGTCCAGTGGCCTGATATTCATCAGGAGGACTGGAGATGGCCCAGGATGCAATGTGAGGCTCTGGTTAAAGTTTCAGGTTAAGAATCAAAATCTCACTTTAAATGTTGCATGCATGCACACATACATGCAAATCTGTCTATATAGATATAGATAGACAGACAGACAGACATGGCCAATTGAAAATTTGCTTTTTGTTGACTATACTTATTTGTTACAAGGGTTTGTTTTTCTTCTTTTATTTATTCCACTGAAGAAGAAGAGATGGGAGGGAGAGAAAATAAATGCTAATTGAAACAAAAGTTAAAAAGTTAAATTCACTCTTCCAGCGAATACCAATATGATGAATGACTCCAACAATTCATTTCATTATTTTGCTGGCAATAAGATAAATAGTAAAATATATAAATAAATGTATAGATAGAGAGATAAATGAATGACTATATAAACAAATAATAAGGAAGTTGAAACAGAATTACATATATTTAGAGCTGTAAGGGATCCTAAGTGTTTATTATATCATGTTGTTCTCTTAAACTGTTTACAAACTCACCAGTTTGTGTATGATTTAGATCAACCACTACTCATGTTCTTTTTAGAGCTTTCTAAGCATATAGAAGACATTAAAGAATATCTGAATCTGTAATATTATATTACCATGGAAACAGTAATGGGTTTGGAGTTGATGGTGCTGGTTTCAAATCCCAGGTCACAGAACTGGGGCCCTTGAGTCCAACTCTTTTGTTTTACAGATGAGGAAACTGAGACATAAGGAAGTTAAGTGACATGCCACAGGTCACAAAGCTACAAAGTATCGGAGGCTAGATCTGAACTCAGGTCTTTTTGACTGTTAGAACAGTGCTTTTTCCAGTATGTCACTTACTACCACTGGGAACTTGTCCAGTCTAAAAAGGCCAAGGTCTCCTATTGTATCCTGGTCCATCTCCAATCATCTGATGAATATCTGGCCACTGAACCCAGATGACTCAGGAGGAGAAAGTGAGGCTGGTGACCTTGCACGGCTCTCTCTCCCACAAAACAAAGTCAAGTGCAAGTCATGTCATCATTTTTCTAATGGCATGGTCTTCTTTGACAACAAAGGACGAACACGGACAGAACTTGGTCTAGTTGCATCTTTTGTTTAGGCTTCAGTTTCTCTATCAGGCAGCTAGGGGATAGACTGTGGGACATGGAGTCAGAAAAATCTGAGTTTAAATCCAGTTTCAAGCACTTACTAGTTGTGTAACTCCTGGACAAGTCACTTAACTTTATGTGCCTCAGTTTTATCATCTGTAAAATGAACTGGAGCAGGAAATACCAAACCACTTCAGTATTTTTGCCAAGAAAACTCCAAAATGGGGTAAGATAGAGTCAGATACGACTGAAAATGACTAAACTGAATAACTTCCTCATTGGCAAAATGAGAGGATGGACTCAGTGGACTCTTAGGTCCCTTTGAACTCTAAAGCTTAAGATTCAATGAAAGGACTCTGAGCAGCCAAAATGCCTGCAGGAACCTCTGTAGGCATGCACACGGGAGAAGGGTTATATTTTGCTACTCTTTGCAAGCAAATGCTGGGTTGATAAGGGTGGGGCAGGAACACACTGCAGTAAAAGAGCTATTTGTTTTCATCAAGGCTAGGACAGCCATGTCAGTGCTGGTTATCCCCCAAGATGGATCAGTAACAGCCAGAAGCAAAGGAAAAGAGCTGGCTGGAAACAAAAACAAATACTAGGGAAATGAAGGGCAGATGTTGCAAATGCATCTGTTACCTCCTCCTCAAATTCCAGTAGAAATGTGCCCCTGTTTAATAGCCTTGAAAACTATTACCCACAAAGGAGCACAGCTAAAGTTTTAGTGCAGGTTAGACATGTGCTAATTGGTAATCACACAATTTAAAAGTAATTTTTGAAAGACTAGCTTCTCTTCAACAGCCTCAATCCCTGGCAACCTGCATCCCAGCAATACCTGTCTCTGTATCCTGCCAATGGATCCCAAGGCAAGAGATGACTCCAGTAATTTATTTCACTGTTTGGTTAGCAATAAGATCAACATATTTCCTTTTCTGCTCTGACTATTGGAAACAGTGGCTTTAAACTGAGACTAGTGCCCATTTTGGTAAGAAATCAGGCCACATGTCAGTAGAATATAGGTAACTGGACATTTATAAGAGGGCAGTGATGCAGAAGTGATTAAGAAGGGTAGTTAAAAAGAAGTCAGATGGTGTCTTCCATAAGGAGAAATGAATAGTAGCAAATCCAGAGGAAGGATGTACACTGTTCTTCTAAAGAAAATAAGGGGCCTATATGTAGAAGCAGGCATGATATGATTTAATCTGAGTAGTTCTTAGGTTTCAAAATCTTTCTGGAAAAAATAGTTATTCCAGTCTCTTTGAGATAGCTTTTAGATCTTATGATGAGTCAAACCCACTGAATTTATAAATCCCAACCTACTTATGGTAATCTGGTACACAAAACATTTCAAATTCTGCCTTGAGAACTCAAGATATGGATAAGAGTGGAGGCATCATACACAAAGCTCATGGACCAGGCTGGGGCATGTGACCCAAACCAGATTAACATGTAATTGGGAAATATTTGATAAAATAAGCAAAAATACAATTAAACATAGATAATATTATATTTTGAAACTAAACTATGTGTAGTCTTTGGTGATCCTTATGTACAATTTATCGGCCCCTGTTTTTTCTTGAGTTTGATATCTTTGGATTAGAGAATCATGGATTTTGATGCTGAAAAGTGCTTAGAACTCAACAGGTCCAACCTGCTCATATTTACATATGAGGAAACTGAGGCTGAGGGAAGTGAAATGAGTTGTCCAAAGTTGCATAGGTTGTAAATGGCAGAGACAGGTCTAAAGTCCAAAACTAGTGTTCTTCCCACCATACCACATTGACTCTTTCAAGAAAGCTATTTAAGGGAAGAAAAGTAAAAGGGATAGGCATAGAGTAGATCTGTGATTTCATTAGAATAGGGAACCCCAGCATGAGGAAATTTCCTTCACCAGTGCAGATCGTCACCTTGTCTGAAACATAATCTTAGAACAATGAAAAGTTATGTAACTTGTCCAGCATCCCACAGCTAGTATGTCAGAAGTGGGACCTGAACTCAGGTCTTCTGCACTTGGAGGTCAGCTTTCTATCTACTCTTTCACAACTTGCATTTAATTTTAATGAATTCCTCAAGAAAAGAAGAAAGCAATCATACACATGCTCCCTTAACAATTCTAAACAGTTTGATGATGCATAATCCCTACATTCATTAGCCTCATATGCCTACTCCCATCCCCCTACCCAGAGTTAGCCTTAAACAATTCAGTCACATGATTAAAATGAAGCAGGTGTAAGATGCAAAGAGTCAAAGGAAGATTTTCTACCCTGGAAAACCAGCCATCTCATCTGTTCCTCTTTCTCTCTATTTTAGTAAACATTAATCTGCACAGATGGTAAAACATGGTAATCTCTGCTACCAGCTGCAGAGAGGAATTTTTAATGAAATGGGAATTTAGAGGTTTTTACAGAAAGTACTAGAATCTCTTCTATTATTCCCTATGATCTTCAAATTACTTTTACCACTATTTGTAATAAATGCATGACTGCAGTAGGACTTCTAGGAAATTTGACTTAATATCCTTCCTATGAAAATCTTACAGAAAAGAAGAAAGTAAAAAATAGTCAAAATTGCTAATGATAAGAAAATGAAACAGTAGTCAGTCACTAACTGTGGTTTCATAAAACGTTAATTCATGTCTAATACAATTTGGATTTCAATCTATTTTTTTAATAAGCACATATTTTTTTGGCAAAAGAGGGATTCATATTTCATGAAAGACATTTATCCAGTTTTCAGGCTGCATGATTTTGATGCTTGTAATTTTAAAAAAGTCACAAAAATATAAAAATATTGATATGAAAGGTAAGAGAAGAAAACCACCAAGTATTGTTGAAGGAAAAAACACTTTACAACAAAATGGAAGAACATTGGTTATTAATAAAGTTATAAAATATGAGGAAAAAATCTAAGAAGATTCACTCTATAGAAACTCTGTTTTTGAGTTTCTAGACTCATCAGTTTTAACCAATATAGACTATCACAAACTGTTTAAACTGTTTAGAGAAGAGCAATGAAAGAAGGAAAAATTAACAGAGGTAGCTTTAACAGGTCTTAAAGAGTCTAATTTTGTTCTAGATTCTGTTTACTCATTAGTTTGGGGTTAATGTCCAAGGAGTAACCACCAAAATGATAGGTTTCAGGACCTAGGACAGAGACCCTAGGTTATGACCAAGAAGAGAGACCAAAAGGCAATAAGGAGGAAACTTGGGTGTGCCTAGGTGGATTTAAAGGAGTAGAATAGGCAGATGATTTTTTTTTCTGTCTCCTTTCAAGCTGGTAAGATTAGAGTACTTATCTTTGGCTCTCCTCATATATACTTTGGAAAGCAAAACTTGAGGATGAGTATGGTGCTGAGTAGAAGCACATGAGTTCATTCTATTGTTGAGTTACTGCACTTTAGCCTCCAGGGACTCTTGCTAGGAGACTGTCCTGTTGCTCCTGGTATCACCAGTCACTTGTCCTGGATTATTGGTCAACATAGCATATTTGACAGTTGTGACCATAATGAAAGAGCCTATGGTCTACAAATAACCTTAGGGCAGGATCACTGCTCCAAAAAGACTTCAGCAAATGATTTGTGTAAGTTAATGTGTGCCTCCTACAGCAGTGCTGTCATCAAAATGTTAGGTCAAATCAAATGAGTCAGTCAAGGGACTATAAAATATGCATGCAAAGGGAATGGATGTGATGTTGTTGGGAATAATAAAATAGCCCATAAAAGTTATGAAATAAATCAGCCATTCTTTCAAGCATGGAATACAAAATACTCTGAACCATATACGTAGATTCTTATTGGTAGTACATGGCATAACTGATAGAAGTGTTTGCATGAGGGAGGCCTTTGCTATTGTTGAGGGTATCAGCAAATTTAATGGAAATAATGCTGTAATCTTTGACAAATTACTTTGCCAAGGACAATCATTCTGGAGTGCCATTGTCTTTGTGGTGTCTGTGTGTATCTTGAAAAAAAGATTAATGGGAGTCATAAATGTGCATAAAGGAACAAGGGAATAGACTATTTCCCGAGGGAACATATTGTAATAATGCATTTATGAAGAATCATGGTATAGGGGATAAAATGTTGCACTTGGAGCCAGGGATGGATAAATCAGTCAATCAGAATTTATTAAGTGTCAATATTATATTTGACTACAAAGAGGAAGACCTGAGTTCAGATCCTTCCTCTGATCCTTTTTAATTGTCCCATTGTGGGCAAGTAACTTAATGTCTCTGAACCTTAGTTTCCTGCTCTGTAAAATGAGGTTAATACTCCATCAAAGGGTTATTATGAGGATCAAATGAGATAATATTTGTAAAGAACTATATAATTGGAGGCAAAATATATCTACAATGTTTCTGAAGCTCTGATTACAATCAGATCCAGTTTTTTGAATTAGCTGCTATGTCATCCTGTGTGACTCTCATACCTGAAGCCCGATGACAGTTCTCTCTTTGTATCAGGGCTTAGCTCACTCTTGGTTCAGTGCTGGAAACCCACATTCCGATATTTCATTTGTATGTGGTAACCCTGCTTAGCAGCTCTTAGGTATTTGCACAGGAATTCCTTGTAGTAGGATTTGCATCTGAATGATATGTATGGATGCCAAGATATACATGACTTTCTTATACATATATAATGCAAATTTCCAGCAGACTCAGTATGTGAACTTTATTCAGCTGGCTCTCAATTAGTTGTGCTACAGCAAAGAAGGCACAGATAATCCAATTATTTTTACTTGGGGATGATTTCTTCCATGCATTTAGTATGGTTTTACTTGGGATGATATTAAATTAGCTTACATTTCCTGAATATGTAACATCTTTGGGGAAAAAGATTGACAGAAGATTCAAGTATTGGAAGGAGTATTCAGGTCTAGGGAAGTGAGAGGACATGCCCTAATGATGAATTCTGGGAACTACATGAAATGTTGATAAAGCTGGCAGTATTATGGCATCAATTTCAACAGTCATCATCATAATAGCATTTACGCAGCACTTAAAGTCTTGCAAAGCACTTTACATATACTAATTCATTTGATTCTCACAGAAACCATGTGAGGTAGGAGCTATTGTTATCATTTTATAGATGAGAAAACTGAGGCAGAGAGAAGTTAAGTGACTTCCACAGGATTACACAAATGGAAAATGTTTGAGAGAGTATTTAAATTCAGATCTTTCCCAACTTAAGACCAATACTCTACCCAGGATATCATTCAGCTTTACACTTCCATTGTTTGATAAGCAAACATCCACTCTATAATTTTGTGATAATTACCCTGTATTATTGGATATAGATCATAGACCTTGAGCAGGGCCTAATAACTAATTTAATTTTATAGATAAGGAACTTGGGGTTCCCTAACTAGTACAAAATCACAAGGATATTAGGCTGCAAAACCTATGTTTTTGAAGTCCAAATCTGGTGCTCATTCAATTGTACCATGTTGCCTCCAAGCAGACTTCACTTCTTGCAGGTGATACTAATTCACAGTATATCACTGCCTACAACTTTTACCAAGAAAATAAAACCCTTCATTCTCTCCTCTTTTACCAGGATACCTAGGCTTTGGCAGCATGGGCGTGTTGCCATCTGCTTGCTTCTCTCTACCAAGAATATTGACTGTCAATTCCTGGTCTTCTAGAGCCCCTGCCTACTCTTCCCATAGAGAACTTAAACCTTCTTAGCATTGGAACTCCTCTCTAAGTGGGACTAACCAAATTGGAACAGAATGTGAACAAATCAAGCCTTACCTCACCCTCCTGTATCTAACTTTCCCAAACAATCCTTCATCTCATACATCCATCTCCTGGGACACCTGCTGTGGTAGACATCTTGTTAACTGCCCAAATGAAACAAATAAACCATCTTCCCTAACCCTTGCCCCCTCCCTTCCACTGTTTGTTCAGGAATCAGTGATCAAATTAATATTACCAAGAATGTTGGAAAGTTTGTGATACTCTCCTATCCCACAGCTCCACCCACAATTCCTATGACTGCTTTGACCAAAGCTCCCTTCCCCGCCCTTTCCCCCCATTCCCTGATACATGTTATATAGGCTTCTGATCAAGCACTACTCCCTAAAGATAAGGATTGATTCACTTGTATATGTTTTGCCCAGTATCTAGAAGAGTGCCAGATGCTTAATAAATACTTATTGGTAAATGTATTGATCATCATTAGTAGCAGCCAGTGCTTATTCAGTAAATGATAACTTTGTCTAGAACCCTCAAAGAGTACCTTCTCCTCCCTATCAAACTAGGGAAGCATTTTATGTTTATACAGGATGTCCCCAAATAGTTTTAAACTGCCCCTATACTTTTGGGATACCCTGCATGTATAGCTAGCGCTTCTAGGTGGCACAGTGGAGAAAGTATCAGACCTGAAATGAAGAAAACTTCCATTCAAATTTAGCCTTAGTCACTTGCTAGCTGTGTGAACCTGGACAAGTTACCAAACATTGTTTGTCTTAGTTTCCTCCTTTGTAAAATGAGCTGGAGAAGGAAATGGCAAACCATTCCAGTATCTTTGTCAAGAAAACCCCAAGTGGGGTCACAAAGAGTCAGACATGACTGAAACGACGGGACAACTACAATGTACATATAACTTCTCAAGGAACGACCAATTTTTTAAAGTGTCATAGATTCTAGGGATAGTAAACAGTAATTGCTTCAACTTGTCAAAAATGACCATTCTTCCAACCAGAGGATTGCATTGCAAATGGCACTCTCAGACATTGCTCCCCTTGCTATTTGGGATTCAATTTAAAGCCAATTTATTTCCATTCTTTGTGAAGACCATTCCCAGCTGCTGGTATAATCACTTTAATCCCTTTCCTTGGGTCATCTAAGTATCCACACTTGGCACAGTTATTACAATTTTGGTTCTCTTTTTCCTATTCTTTTATCTGAATTCTTTTCAAGCTGTCTCCTAAGCAATGGTAATTGTTTCAGTGATTAAAATGTCAGGAAGTAGGTACAACTGATTAGGACGGCTTAATAATCATATCTACCAACAAAACTGTGTTTTAGAGGGTTGAAATCCTGGGGATGACCCTATTATTAACAGAATTTATTATTTTAACCTCATCTGAAATGTGAAAAGTGCTGAATACACATTCCTACTCAGCTCTTCTCTGAATTTGCCTCTGGCATGTCTAGTTCTCCAGCCAACTGTGTGCTATTAGAAATAAAAATTGCAAGTGTGTTAAAAAAATGAAGACCTGGGACAATAGAATGTAATCATCAGGGGTACAAAATTGTAACAAAACCCTCAACATCTCCTTCCATTTTCCCTACAAAATACCTACTTTATTAAGTGCTGTCAGGTCTTGAAGCTCCAATTCTAGCCTAGCAGGTTTTACTCATGGGGATCTCTATTTGTAGATCCTTTGCAAGGTAATATTTCTAACCATGCATCAGGGTCTCACAGCCTATGGCATAGACATACCCAGAGAAGCAGTGAGGACTTAGAAGGTTCTGTGAAGGACATCATTGCCACTGACCTCTTGGTTTAGACTCATGACTGCCACACTCATCTGTTATGCCTCTACCTAGAGCCTCAACAAGCTCACAACACTGCACCCCAGGCACGCCCAGCACCTAGTGACATATGCTTCATAGGGGACCACAAATGCAAACACAGGAAAACCTACCCAACTACTCCAAGCCTCTGCAGCTGTTCTGCTGAGGCTTTACCCTAGCTCTCCCTCTCTCTCTCTCTGTCTCTCTCTCCCTCTCCCTCCCTCCCTCCCTCTCTCCCTCTCTCTCTCTCTGTCTCTCTCTCCCTCTCCCTCCCTCCCTCCCTCCCTCCCTCCCTCTCTCTCTCTCTGTCTGTCTCTCTCTCCCTCTCCCTCCCTCCCTCCCTCCCTCCCTCTCTCTCTCTCTGTCTGTCTCTCTCTCCCTCTCCCTCCCTCCCTCCCTCCCTCTCTCTCTGTCTGTCTCTCTCTCCCTCTCCCTCCCTCCCTCCCTCCCTCCCTCTCTCTCTCTCTGTCTGTCTCTCTCTCCCTCTCCCTCCCTCCCTCCCTCCCTCCCTCTCTCTCTCTCTGTCTGTCTCTCTCTCCCTCTCCCTCCCTCCCTCCCTCCCTCCCTCTCTCTCTCTCTCTGTCTCTCTCTCCCTCTTTCCCTCTCCCTCCCTCCCTTCCTCCCTCCCTCCCTCTCTCCCTCTCCCTCCCTCCCTCCTCCCCCCTCTCTCTCTCTTCTCTCTCTCTCTCTCTCTCTCTCTCCCTCCCTCTTTCCCTCTCCCTCCCTCCCTCCCTCCCTCCCTCCCTCCCTCCCTCCCTCTCTCTCTCTGTCTGTCTCTCTCTCCCTCTCTCTCCCTCCCTCCCTCCCTCTCTCCCTCTCCCTCCCTCCCTCCCTCCCTCCCTCTCTCCCTCTCCCTCCCTCCCTCTCTCTCTCTCTGTCTCTCTTCCCTCTCCCTCCCTCCCTCCCTCCCTCCCTCTCTCTCTCTCCCTCTCTCCCTCTCCCTCCCTCCCTTCCTCCCTCCCTCCCTCTCTCCCTCCCTCCCTCCTCCCCCCTCTCTCTCTCTTCTCTCTCTCTGTCTCTCTCTCCCTCTCCCTCCCTCCCTCTCTCTCTCTCTCTCTCTCTCTGTCTTTGTTTCGGTCTCTCTCTCTCTGTCTGTCTTTCAAATAAACCATAGACAGCAGTGAAATAGGCCATTTCGTACAAATGCCAGCCAGTGGAGAAGTCATATCTCTCTCTAATTTTATCTGTTAGTCCTGGATGCAGAGTAGCTGTTACCTTTTCCAGTGCTTTTGTTTATTTATTATTATTCAGACTTTCATGCCTCAGAGCTCACCATCCTGCCCTTGGACTTATGCCTTTTAATCCTGAGCTAAACTTTTGGGATACTCAATATCTTGTAGAAATGATCAAGAATGGTTAGGAGAGGCAGTGCTCGAGTAGAAAGAACACCGATTAGATCTGAAATAGTGGCTTCTGTTGTTGCTGCTGCTCTTTTTATTGGCATCATCATCCATGTCCTGCCCTTCTTGCTGCAACAATTCAATGGGGTAACTGAAAATCACTGACCCTTGTAGATGGACAGACTGAGTACAAGAAATGGAGGTGAGCCATGAGAAAATATCCTCCTTTTTGCAGACAAGGAGGATAGGCTTTGGAAATATTTTAATATTTTGCATCCTCACCATTTTGCAATACTTAGCTTGATTCTCACTCCATACATTAATAATACCACATCCCATTTATGCAGTGCTTTGGATCGACAAAGCATTGCCACGTCCCTAGTCTTATCTGGTCTGCATAAAATGCTTATATGCTTCAAAGAGCTATAGAAATGTGAACTAAAAACTAACAGCAAAAAAAGGATTAAAAATGTGAATCAGGAAGTGTATTTTTCTTTCAGTTTTATAGACGTGACAAAAGCAGTCACTTGACATCCAAGATCACATAGCTAGTAAGGAATACTACATGAACCTATTGCTAAAGTTCTAACTGATGCTCTTTCTGTGCCAACACTGCCTCTCATAATTTTTCCTGACCACATCTACAAGTATGAGGTGTCCCCAAAATCTTAGTGCAGGTTTTAAAAGGCATATGCAGACAAGATAGTTGGGGGCACCAGAGGCTCAGAAGGGTCAGGAAAAGCTTCATGCAGGAGGTAGTGCTGGAGCTGGGTCTTGAAGGAAGGGATTCAAGGGGAAGAGGCTCAGGTGGGAGTACAGGCTGAGCATGGGGGATAGCCTGTGTAAAGGTGTAAGATGAGAGAGAGTTGCTTTTCTGAGGAACATCCAGAAGGCCAGTTTGTTTGGATTTCTGAGTAAAGGAAGAGGAGTAATGGATAACGAGGTTGGAAAGGGATACTGGCACTAAATTGTGAAGGGCTTTAAAGTTATATAGAGGCATTTATATTAGATCCTAGAGTCAAAAATTGCAGTTGTGTGACACAGTAGATAGAAAGTGGAACTTGGATTCAGAAAGATCTAAGTTTGAATCCTGGCTCTGACACTTACTAGCTGTGTGAGCCTGGGCAAGTCACTTAATTTCTACCTGCCTCAGTTTCCTCATCTATCAAATGGGATAATAATAGTAACTACCTCCCAGGGTTGTTGTGAGGATCAAGTGACTTAACATATGTAAAATGCTTGGCAAAACTTAAAGTGCTATATATATATGCTAGTGAGGATGATAAGGGTGAGGATGAGGATGATGATGCCCCTGGAGTCTATTGAGTAGGGGAGTGATATCAGACATTCAATAATTGAAATCACTTTGACAGCTATGTGGAGAGTGGATCAAAGTAGGGAAGGACTTGGAGGAGGACCACCGACTAGAAGGATGAACACATTGAGGTTCAGAGAGTCATTTATTGTATCACACCACACAGTTAGTGAGCAATCTCTAGCAATGCCTCTCATGAGTCTCCCTGACGACTTCCTAGACAGGCTGTGATATTGCCAACAAACAGCAAAAGTAACAACAGATATTTACATAGTGCCTTAAAAATAGTAGGCCATTTTTGTTTCCAGCTGCCATAGTGATTTTCCATATTCTTAGCCTGACCGACACTCCCCTACTCAGTAAACTCTAGTGGTTTCCTAATGCCTCTAGACTAGAATCAAACATTAATCTTTAAAAGCTCCTCACAAACAATGCAGATGGCACCAATAACAGTAAAACAAACACAAACAAGAACAAGAGATATCTTTTCCAACTTATCTTTCTCTAGTCTCATTGGACATCACACTTCTCCAGTGCTTTATGCTCTAGTCAAATTAGCTATCTTTTTCACATCCTCATATATGAAACTCCATCTTCTTTCTCCATCTCTTTGCACTGGTGGTCCTCCTTGCTTGGAATGCATGCTACTTCTCCCACTTCCATTCTAATAGGAATCCCTTTCTTCCTGCACGTTGAAGCTCAAATACCACTTTGTACCTGAAGCCTTTCCATATCTGCCCAGTTCCTAGTGTCTTGCCTCTCAAATTAATTATATTTAAGGGCTTTGCATTTTTTCTCTTTATATTGATTCTGTCTATACTGATATATGACTCTATTATTAGATTGCAAACTTCCTTGTGAATAGGAATTGTTTCATTTATTATGTTTATATCTCCATCACCTAGCATAGGGACTGACCCATAGTAGATATTTAATAAATGCTTATTGATCAACTGATTGAACTTTAGAAAACAATGTGAGGTTGTTTTCAAAGGTATTATTATATCCTTATTTTACACATCAAGAAACTGAGACTTAAAAAGGTAAAGCAACTTTTTTCCATCTATCTAGTAATTGTCAGAGGTGTTTGAAGTAAGATCTTGACTCTAGTTCAGAACTCTATCCAATTATCTCTGTATAAACTAATTAACAGTCTTGATTTTCTATACACGTCTCATTTGATACTCAAACTCAAATAGCCTGGTGACATCTCTTATGATACTGTCTATTTGGATCTTGTATTTTTTCCCAAAGAAGTAGATTTGCCTTTCATATCCCAAACAATTGAATATTCCATTGAGGGCTGGCCTTATATGGGTTTCTTTGTATGTCCTTCATCTCTGAGTGTATGGCTTTGCATGATACATGTTTAAGTGAATGACTAATTGAGCAAATGGATAGATATCTGAATGAATAAATGGATGAGTAAAAGGATAAATGAATGGTTATTTGATGGTCAATAATATGCCAGAAAGGTCATATGAATTCAATTGAAGTTAAGTAACAGTAAGCACCCTCTTGTCATTGTGGTCAAAGAACTCCCTGACATTCAATGTTGGGAGTAAGGCATATGTGAAGAGATGAGGACAGAATGCCCCTGTAAACCGTCCTTTTGTAGGTAAGAATTGAATCATCAGCAAAGTCTGTGTGGATTTGTATGGAGAAAGCTTGGAATAGGATGCACACCAGAAACATTAGAAGCAATGTTTTTTTTTTTTCCCGAACTGTCTAATAAAGAAAACATAATCCAGAATTTAAAACATCCAGAATTTTTTTAAGAGAAAAAAATCAATTCCCTCAGAATCATTAGATAAACTTAGCTAGGCAAGATATACATAGCAGTCAAAGGGGATATTAGGTTTGACTTAGTCAACTTACTGTAATTTCCAGGAACATTTACTCCCCTCCCTTACATTAATTGTATAGTGCAAGTATTCTTGCTGTGTCTTAGAAGAGTATGTTCCTAAACTCTTCATAATTGATTTGGTGTGGTCAACTTAATGTTTGATAGCAAAAGATGGAATAAGGTAGTGAACTGCATATCCATATTGTTTATTGGACTATTATCTTCTCAGAACTCAGTTCTGAGCCTTGCACATTGCTAACTTGACATCTTCTACAGCACTCTGAGGTACATGAAATGATCGTCTACAAAAATGTGAAGAACACCAAATTTAAGGTTAGAAGAGATTATGTTTGACCTCTGTGATTTTCAAGAAGGAGGAAGAGGAGAAGAAGAGAAGAAAAAGGAGGAAGAGGAAGAGAAAAGAAGGAGGAAAAGGAAGAGGAGGAGGAGGAGGAATAGGAAGAGGAGAACAACAGCAGCAGCAACATTGATGATGATGATGATAATGATGATAACAACAACAAAACAAAACAAAATTCTTTCAGAAGCTCAGCATTATCATCTATGTAAAATGGAGATAATGTTACTACCTATATTATCAGATTATTGCAAGAAAGTGTTGTGTAAAAAAAAATGTGAATCATTAATATTATTAGGGAGAATTTCTCTCCATATTGTCTCTGGGATTCTTTATATTAATTAAAATAATAGTAATAGAATGGAACTGGAAAATCTCTGCCTAACAAGGCCATCATAAACAGCCAATATTGATAATTCAATCTTGAAAGATTTTTTTTGGTCACATGGAAATAAATTCATATCAGACTGTTTACATGACTTTTTAAAGACCTATTTGTTCAATTTAAGCTTTATTAGGCAAGTCCTTTGATTTTCTTTCCTTTTTCCCTTGGCTGCCTTTGACTTTATTCTTTTTTAAAAAAAACTATTTTTTTTATGGAATAAAGAAACATTTCTATAAAAAGATGATTGCACATAAAACTATTCTGTAAAACTTGCTATTCCTTTTAAATATAGAGAAGGTGATTCTTTTTCTAAAAATTTTTCACATTAGTCATGTTGTATAGAAGATTTAGAATCAATGGGAGGAACCATAGGAAAGAACAAATCAAAACAAAAACAACAAAAAAGAGAGCAATAGTATGCTTCCATCTACATTTAGAGTCAAAAGTTCTTTCTCTGAATATAAATAGCATTTTTCATTTTGAGTCTTTTGGAGTTTTCTCAGATCCTTTCATTTCTGAGAAGAGCCAAGTTTATCAGACTTAGTCATCATACAGTGTGGTTGTTACTGTGTACAGTGTTCTCTTGGTTCAGCATCAGTTCATGTAAGTCTTTCCAGACTTTTCTGAAGTTTGCCAGTTCATCATTTCTAATAGCACAATAGTATTCCATTATATCCATATATCACAATTTGTTCAGCCATTCCCCAATTGATGGACATCCTCTCAATTTCCCGTTCCTTGATACCACAAAAAGAGCTGCTATAAATATTTTTGTACATGTGGGTCCTTTCCCCATTTGTATGGTCTCTTTGGGATACAGACCTAAAAGTGGTATTTCTGGGTCAAAGGGTATGCACACTTTCATAGCCCTTTGGGCATAGTTCCAAACTGCTCTCCAGAATGTGTGAATCAGTTCACAACTACATCAACAATGCATTAGTGTTCCAACTTTCCAACATCTTCTCCAATATTTATCATTTTCCTCTTCCGTTATGTTAGCTAATTTGACACCTGTGATGTGGTACCTCAGAGCTGTTTTGATTTGCATCCCTCTAATCAATAGTGATTTAGAACAGTTTTTTTCATATGACTATAGACAGCTTCATTTTTCTTCATCTGAAAACTGCCTGGTCATATCCTTTGACCATTTATCAGTTAGGGAATAACTTGTATTCTCATATATTTGACTCAATCCTCTATACATTTTAGAAATGAGGTCTTTATCAGAGACACTGGATATAAAAATTGTTTCACAGCTTTCTGCTTCTCTTCTAATCTTGGTTGAAATGGCTTTGTTTGTGCAAAATCTTTCAATTTAATGTAATTAAAATCATCCATTTTGTATTTCATAATATTCTCTATCTCTTGTTTGGTCATAAATTCTTCCCTTCTCCATAGATCTGAAGGTAAATTATTCCTTGCTTTGCCTATAGTCTCAGCTTTAAAATCAAAATCATGTACCCATTTTGACTTTATCTTGGTATACAGTGTAAGATATTGGTTTATGCCTAATTTCTTCCATTGTGTTTTCCAGTTTTCCCAGCTATTTTTGATAAATAGTGAGTTCTTATCCCAGAATGGGAGTCTTTAGTCATTGATTACTGTATCTTGCATACCTAACCTATTCCACTGATCCACCACTCTGTTTCTTAGCCAAAAGCAAGTAGTTTTGATGATTGCTGCTTTGAAATACAATTGAAGATGTGGTACTGCTAGCTTTGGCTTCATTCTTTGCTTGTCCTACCCTGATACTCAGAACCACAGATTAGTGGATTGTTAATGATGTGGAAGAGGATTTAGAGGTGAACATTTAATACAACTCTTTCATTTTAAAATTGTCAGAATGGGTCCCTAGAGGTAAAGTTGTTTGTCCAAAGTCGCACAGCTCATTAGTGACAGAGCAAGGACTATAATGATGCTTATGGCTGATCTCTTTCCACTATGCCACACTGCCTCAGAGAGAACGAGCCATATGAAGAACTGAGAATTCAGTAAAACAGGAAGGGAACTGATGGGCAACATAAGAAAAGGTTGTCGCCGTTATTTTTAAGGATATCAGTTCAGACAGAGACTACAGTCAGGCTTAGTAAAGGAATAGGATGATTGAATTCAACAAATATTTAATTCCCTATTATGGGCAAGTCACTGTAGTAGAAATTTATATTTTATGGGAACATCTATATAGAGTGAACTAAAGGGAATATTACAAAATAAGGATGGAAAGTTACATTAGAGTTTAATTGTGGCAGGCCTTAAATGCAAGAGTTAAGAATTTATATATTAATCTAGACACAATAGGGAGTCAGTGAAGATTTTGAGAAGGGGAGACACCAGGTTAGATCTAGGACAAGTCCTGTAAGAGCAGTTAAGGTATCAACCTGAAACTCAATGCCCCCCCCCCTCAAAAAAAGTCAATAATAATAGTTCATTATTTATAGTCCTTTGCCTACACTTTTCCTATTTACCACTCACAACAATGTTGTAAGGTAGGTACCATTATCATCTTTATTTTACTCATGTGGAAACTGATGGGCAAAGATGTTAAGTGACTTGCTCAGAGTCACACAGCTGGTAAAAGAGTAAGGTAGGATTTGATCTTAGGTCTTGATTTCAGGTTCAATACTTTATATGCAAATTCAGACTCCCTGGGAGAAAATGAAGTAATCTGAGTGATATGGTATTAGGAGAAGTAGGGGCACCTGAATGGGGAGCTGAAAGTTCTACGTGACAAAGGCTTCCATATATTTACTACTCATAGGCATAATGGTCTCAATAAGAGGCAGGTAAGGAGACCTGCTTAGAATTTTGAGGGAAGGGATAAAAGGTTTCAGAAATCAGTCAAGGGAAAAATGTGAGGGGAGAAGTTTGTCTCCTTAGACAATTTTGCTATAGCAGATTCAAGAGTCAAAATGAGGTTTTTCAGTTATTCATCCTGTAACCCATTACCATGGATAATCTAATTTTGGGGAGAGAGTGAAGTAGGAGAGAGGGGTAGTTTAGTCCCTTATGTTCAACAAATTAAATGTGGAAAGCCTAATATGGTACTTAGAAATAAAATGTTTATTTCACATTCCAGTCAAAACTTTGAAAACATACATTTATGTTTGGGTAGGAGGAAACAAATAACTAGTCAGCTGAATAAGAATTGTTTTCCGGAGCTCAGAGAAAAATGACATGAAAGTAAACATTAGAAAGCTCTTAAAGAAACCAAAATTGTTTTTTCTCCCTTCAAATGTCAAAATATCTGTCTCAATAGATATGCTTAAATTACATTCCTCTTTCAAGATTCGGCTATCCTTGGCATCTCAGGTAAGAAGAAAAAAAGTAATGACTTGGCTAGAAACACTACAATACAGGGGAAAAATGAATTTAACAAATTATAATTTGACTAACTTTTCTCATTTTAGTAGAGATGATTGTGTTTCTGCTTCTACTTTTACGTTGCCTAAGGGAGAAGAAAAATCTCTGCCTCGGCTACCATTTTGCAATTAAACTACCTCTGTATTTTCTCTTTCCACCCCCAGAACGTCTGAGACCAAAACAAGAGTCACAAAATCACTCTAAACACATATAGCCAAATGATGATTCCATACAAATCCCTATGAAAATTGATGATCTTTTTGATTTACTTTATCTCTGGCATTTAACAGTGCTTGGCACACAGCAGCTGCTTAATAAATGCTTTTTGGCTTGTTGTTTTATTGGCTATTGAATGATAAACTGAGGGTTTTTAGTTTAAGAATGTCAGGAGGGCTTTCCCTCCACTTTCCCTGTTTCCCCCCACCCCAAACCTTAGTCTGTCTGTCTGTCTCTCTCTCTCCATAGATATGTATACACACATAACTAGAGACAGAGTTCTATATTCATGTATCAATGTAGATATAGATGGCTGTATCTACCTGTACGTATAACTCTAGATGTAAACATTATTTACATGTTGTCTCCCTCATTAGCATGTAAACTTGAAAGCAGGAACAATACTTTTTGCCTTAATTTGTATCCCAGAAATTAACACAATTCCTGGATCATTTAATAAATGCTTATTGACTTACTGAAAGATACTAGATTGACTTACTGAAAGACTGACTAACCGAAAGTTAAGTTATATTAGGTTGCATTTTAATACTCACAGTGTCCAAAATGAGTCTGAGGATCACTTTAATATAATTTACCTTAATTAAACAACATTTGGAGTACTGATTCCATTCCTACAACCACATGTTAAATGAACATAGAGATGGTGATCTTGGAGGGAGACCAAAGACTGTGAAATAACTAGAGACAGTGTCATAAGAGAGATTACTAAGGAAATGGGACTATTTAGCCCTTTTAGAGGAAAAGATAGCATAGGCAGATCATTTTTTATATTTCTAAACCAGTCACACAGCAACCTCTGTTGGCCTCAGTTTCCAATTCAGAAAAATGAGAGTGATGAATAGCACTAAGAACCATTCCAATTCTAATGTTTTCCATGTAGATGATTATTTGTGCTTGTTAAATAATGGCCCCTTCATTAATTGCATTCAGGTGGGAATTGCAATTAAGTTTCAGTAAGTTTCAGAGGTAAATTTCAGTTTCTGTGGAGACATTGTCCTAGATATCACATGCCATCCTTGGACACAGGAGAATCAGATAACCAAAAAAAAAAAGGAGTTTCAAGTGGTCTTATGCCAATTATGATAGCAACTTTCACTTTTCCTTAGCTCCATTATTCTTGATTTAGTTTTTAAACTTATCTGCTTTCTTTGTCTTTTTGGAGATTACTTCCGCAACCACTTCAAATCAACATTCAGCATTCAAGTAGATTGACAAATATTTATTATTTATATTTTTTATTTGTGAAATCACACAAGTGCTTCATTAACATAGTAGAATAAAAGATGATTACACATGAAACTCCAAATCTTTTAAGTACAACTTACTATTCCTTTTAAATATATTATAAAGTTGTCATATAATTTTTCCCTTTTTTATTCCCTCTCCTCATCCTAGACATGGCTACCATTTGTTGCAAATATGTGCACATACATGTAAAGTTATTCTATACCTGCTTCTATTTATCAATTTTTTCTCTAGATGCAGATAGTGTCTTCCTTCAAAGGTCCTTTGTAGTTAAATTGGGCATTTATTATAGTTAAAATGACTTAGTTGCTTGAAGTTATTCATAAAACAATATTTCTGCTATTGTATACAATGGTCTCTCGATCTTGCTTGTTTAACTCTTCATTATTTTGTGCAAGTCTGTCTATATTTATCTACAATCAACAGGCTCATCATTTCTTACAACACAGTAGTATTATTTATTAAGACATCTATTATGTGCCAGACACCTGCTAAATACTGAAGTTGTAAAGGAATAATACAAGTAGTTCTTCCTATCAAAGAGCTTCCATTCAAATAGAAGGAAATAAATAGATGCATATATAAATAAAATATGACTTGCACTAAATGAATATACAGCCAATCTCAAAAGGGGAGGCAACTAGGGAATAAAGAATAACCTTCTGTAAGAAGTAGAACTTAAGCTGATTATGGAATGGAGATAAGGATATGATAAGAGGAGCATTCTAGGTGGCAGAGTGGGGGCGCCTCTATGCAAAGTTACAGCAGCTGGAGGTGGAATGGTGTGTACTAGGGAACAGCAAGTAGTAGGGTTCATGTGAAATAAGTTAAATAATCTTTAATAAATAATAGAACCTAGCCTATTACAAGTACCTCCTTCTTATGACCACCACCCTATAAAAGTGGTGACAAAAACCAAAACAAAATTAAACCCTTCTTCCCAGTTTTCTTTTCCAACTTGATCATTATCTCCTTGCTCCCTCCTTTGGAGAACTTTTGGAATCCCTCTGTCTCTCTCACCATTGGTCTGTCTTTATTTCTCATTTTGGAAATTATTTGACTAAAGCAAGTCCCCTAATTAGAATGTAATAGAGTGGCTCCATGATCTCTGCTGAAGTTGCTTCTTCCACCTACCACCTGACTAGTTTCTGGGGTTCTACTCCCTGCAGGCCACTTGTCCATAGGAATGTATCCTTGCCTCTTTCCACCCACTTGCTCCTAAAATAGCCTGCCTCCACCCCAATTAGGCTGAATTCCTTTTCTAGCTCTGATCCTACCACTATGACAGGTAAATTTTTCATGGCTTCCTATTCAATGGCAAAGTTCTTTTATCATTGGATACTTCACAGACAAGTTGTTGTTATTGCTGTTGTTCAGTCATTGAGCCATGTCCAGCGCTTCCTGGTCCCATGGACCATAGCATACCAGGCCCTTCTATCCTCCACTGTCTCACAAAGTTTGTCCAAAATCATGTTTGTTGCTTCCATGACACTATCGGTCTATCTCATCCTCTGCTATCCCCTTTTCTTTTTGCCTTCGATCTTTCCCAACATGAAAGTCTTTTTCATTGATTCCTCTTTTCTCAGTATGTTGCTGAAATATTCAAGTTTCAGCTTCAGTATCTGACCTTCCAGTGGGTAATCTGAGTTTCTTTAGGTATTGACTTATTTGATTCCCATGCTATCCAAGGACTCTCAAAAGTTTTCTCTAGCACCACAATTCAGTTGATTCTGTGGCACTCAGCCACTCAGCTTTCTTTAGAAACCAATTCTCACAATCATGCATTGCTACTGAAAAAAAATACAGCTTTAAGTATACAAACTTTTGTTGGCAAGGTGATGTTTCTGCTTTTTAGTATGTTGTACAGAATTGCCATAGCTTTCCTTCTAAGGAGCAAGTATCTTTTGATTTCATGTCTGCACTGATCTTTGAGCCTAAGAATATAAAATCTGACACTGCTTCCATTTTTTCTACCTCTATTTGCCAGGACATGATGGGATCAGTTGCCAAGATCTTGGTTTTTTTTTTTGAGTAAGCTCCAAGGAGATTTTACAGTCTCCTCTTTCACCCTCATCAAGAAGCTTCTTAATTTTTCTTCATTTTCTGCCATCACAGTAGTATCATCTGCATATCTGAGATTGCTGATACTTTTCCCAGCAACCTTGATTCTGGCTTTTGATTCATCTAGCCTGACATTACTGAGTACATGTAATTTAAATAAATAAGGTAACAATATACAGCCTTGTTATACTCCTTTTTCAACTTTAAACCAATCAGTTTTTCCACGTTTAGTTCTAACTGTTGCTTGCTGGCCTGCAGTAGGCTTCTCAAGAGACAAGTTAGATGATCTCGTACTCTGATTTCTTTGAGGACTTGTCACATTTTGTTGTGATCCACACAATCACAGGTTTTAGTGTAGTCAGTGAAGAAGAGGTAGATGTTTTTCTAAAACTCTCTTTTCTCCATAATCCAGCAAATGTTAACAATTTGGTCTCTAGTTCCTCTACTTCTCTGAAAACAAGCCTGCACTTCTCATAATTCTCAGTTTACATTTGCTGAAGTTGCTGCAGTCTAACTTACAGAAACTTAAGCATAACCTTGCTGGCATGTCAAATGAGCACAATTATTCAGTAATTTGAACATTCTTTGGCATTGTCGTTCCTCAGGATTGGGACATAAAGTATTTTTTTCCAATCCAGTGGCCACTGTTGAGTTTCCCAAATTTGTTAGCATATTGAATACAACACTTTAATAGCATCACCTTTTAGGATTTTAAATAACTCAACTTTAGTTCCATCATCTCCATCAGTCTTATTATTAGCAATGCTTCTTAAGACCTATTTTACTTCATCCTCCAGGATATTTGGTTCTACATTAGTAATCATATCATTGTGGTTATCAATGGTGTTAAGATCTTTCATGTATAGCTCTTATCGTATTCTCGTCATCTCCTCTTAATCTCTTCGATTTCTGTTAAGTCTCTTATCATGCTGATTTTTCCATGGAATGTTCCCTTCACTAGAATGCAAACTTACAATTGGAACAAAAACATATAAAGAGAGTCTATGTCAACAATTGATTACTCCTAAACACATGGTTCAGGTCAGATGTAACAAAAGTACACTAATCTATCATAGATTATTAGCAGTGTTGAAAGTATCTTCCCTGATGCCTCTACCCCCAAAAGAAAATCCAGGATATATTTTGAAACATTTTTCAACAGCTTTTCAGGAAAGCTAACTTACAGCCTTCTGCATTTCTATCAGTTACCTGAGGTGGATCAGGCCAGGACCCTTACTGACACATTTATAAGTACTATAATTATTATTTTATTTGAATTTCTAAGAACAAAGAATGATGTGACATTGGGGATAAAGAACTGAAGTTAGAAAGATGTGAGTTAAAGCCCTGCCTCTGACACAAACTGACTGTGTGATATCAGACAACTCACTCTTGGTGCTCTAAGCAACTCTTTAAAACTTATAAGTTGTAATAATTATTGGACAACCTGAAAGTCATAATAAAAAAGAGCCTAGAAATCTTATTTCAAGAAATTATAAAGAAAAACATGATATCTTATATTCAGAGGATAAATAAAAATCAAAATAATTCACCAATCACCTCTTGAAAGATATCCCAAAATGAAAACTTCAAGAAATATCATAGCCAAATTCCAGAGCTCCCATGTCAAGGAGAAAACACTTCAAGCAACCAGAAAGAAACAATTTGAATTAAGCAGAGTTAGGGTCAGGTTTACACAAGTTTCAGCAACTTTCACATTAAAGCTGGAATATGATATTCCAGAAGGCAAGGGAACTAGCCTTACTATCAAGAAGAACCTATCCATAAAAACTGATTATAATCCTTCAGAAAAAAAAATAAACATTTAATGAAGTCGTGGGCTTTCCAGCATTCCTGATGAAAAGACCAGAGTTGAATAGAAAAATTTGACATTCAAATACAAAAGGTAAACATGAAGGAATAATTATAAGGCAATCAATAAAGGTAGACTGTTTATGTTCCTATATGAGAAGATGACAAATGTAACTCGTAAGACAGGGGGCATGAGTGTGAGTTGATTGGATTGGGATGATCTCAAAAAAAAGAAGTGATGAGAAAGGAATGCCCAATGTTCATAATAAAAGGTAAGAAAGAGGTAGAATAGGCAAAATTTTCTTGAATGAAAGAAGCACAGAAAGAAGAGCTTTTATAATGAAGGGCAAAATAGAGGGACTGGTGGTAGACAATGCTTGAACCTCACTTGGAATTAGTTCAAAGAGGGAAGGATACACACACACACACATATACACACACACACACACACTCACTAAAGCATGTATAAAAATCTGTCTTACCCAATAAAGAAAGAAGAGGGAAGGGAATAAAATATATTAGTGGGGATGATGACAAAAGGAAGGAAAGTGGTCAGAAGCAAAACAGACTTTTGAGGAGTGACAGAATAAAAAAGAGAGAAGGATAAGCTGAAAAAAACAGGATGGAGGGAAATACACAATTAGTAATCAAAACTGTGAATGTAAATGAGATGAACTCACCCATAAAACAGAAGCACATAGCAAAATGGATTACAAACTAGAATTTAACAAGGTGTTATTTACAAGTGACACACTTGAAACAGAAAGACACACAGAATTAAAATAAAGGGCTGGAATAGAATCTAATTTGCTTCAGCAGAAGTTAAAAAGTCAGAGGCAGCAATAACAATCTCAAACAAAGCCAAAGCAAAAATGATCTAATTAAAAGAGATAATCAGGGGAACCATATTTTGCTAAAACTTATCATAGACAATGGAATAATATCAGAAATTTTTACAGCAAATTTCTCTGATATAGGCTTCATTTCTCAAATGCATAGGGAACTGAGTCAAACTTATAAAAATAAGAGCCATTCCCCAATTGACAAATGGTCAAAGAATATGAACAATCTTCAGAAGAAGAAATTAAAATTATCTACAATCATTTGAAAAAGTGCTCTAAGTGACTATTGATAAGAGAAAAGCAAATTAAAAGAAATCTGAGGTACTCGCTCACACACCTATCAGAAATGAAAAATCTTGAAGGTGATAAGGGAAAATAGATACACTAATAAGCTTTTGGTAGAGTTGTGAATTGGTCTAATCGTTCTGGAGAACAATTTGGAACTATGCCCAAAGGGCAATAAAACTGTGCATATCCTTTGGCTCAGCAATACCACTACTAGAATTGTACTCCAAAGAGATCAAAGAAAACAGAGAAAGACACACACACACACACACACACACACACACACATATATATATAAGTATTTGTATATATATATATGTATATGTATATATATATATATATATATATATATATATATATATATATATATATATATATATATATATATATGTATTTGTAGCAGCTCAGTGGTGGCAAAGAATTAAAACTGGTTTAGGCTTTATCCACATGATGTCTACCCAAACCAGTCAAATTTATGAGGATGCTCATAAATTGGAGAATGACTGATCAATACAATGATCTAAAACAATTCCAAAGATTTATGATGAAAAAATGCTATCCACCTCTGGAGAGAGAGAACTGATGAACTTTCAGTGCAAACTGAAATACAGTTTTCCTCATGATTTTTTTTCTGTGAGATGGCTAATATGAAAAATATTTCACATGATTTCATATGTATAATTGATATCATTTTGCTTGCCTTCTCAGGGGTGAGAGAGGTTAGGAGGGAGGGAGAAAATTTGGAACTCAAAGTTTAAACAGAAAAGAATGTTTAAAAAAAATAAGTTAATTTAAAAATTCAACTATATAAGTTGAAGAAAAGGTACCAAATTGAAATTGGTAGAGAGTTTCTTTATTTGTGAATTTTTCTATCTAAGACATCATTGGTTCAAGCCATAAGGACAAAAGTAACTATAACAGATAACTGAGGATAACAGTGCCTTATCACATATTAAGCCCATGATATGTCAGTACTTTGTAGTAAAATGTTGTTAAAATAGAAACTGCTGGCAATGATATAAACATATGGAAGTATAGTTCTTTTATTTGATGCAGAACAATTCTACATTGATAGGATAAAGTATCTGAAGTGGAAAAGGACCTAAGAGGTCACCTAGCAAAACCCTTTTTATGGTACATGTAAAGAAACTGAGACCCACAGGAGTGCAGTAATATCCATGTTCCCACAAGTAGTAAGACCAAGAATTAAGCTTTGAACTCAGGTCTTTGGACTTCAGTTTCAGCATTCTTTCCACTGTACCATAAGGCCTCCTTCCTTGACAAATTTGTCTATTCGCTTGTAACTTCAAATAGTAGAATAAAAGCTGGGATGAAAGTGTTCCAGTGACTTCATAATATCTTAAAGTTTTAAAATTTTCCTCAATAGGCTTAGGGAGGTTGAGATATGTTTCTCTGATTCTGTTGTTGCTTCTCACACACAGATGAATGAGTGGAATTTCAAAGCAAAGGCAAGCCTATCACAGCAATCTGGACACAAAACATAACTTTCAAGTTATCTACAGAGTTCCCCAAATAAGCAAAAGGTCTGACAGGTCAGAAATTGTGTTAGTGGTATTGATCAGTCTGTCTATCAGGGACAAAATTCAAGTCAGGTTTCCACCCCACACACAGCAGATCACTTGAACCTTATCAACTCAACACCAGGATGCTTTTTCTCACTTTCCCCATTCTTTCAAAAGTTAAATATAGATCAAAAAGGAGGCACTTCTAAAGTTGAGGAAAACAGTTCAGATTATCCTTTCACCGAAAGGCAGTAGTTTTAGGAAATGGGGAATTTGAGCATCCAAGGCAGGAATCAAATGGACTCATTGGTTAAGCAGAATTACCAAGATGCTTAAATTCAACACACTGTAGTAATTCCCTTCTATGAGCTAGCGACTGTGTTAGGCACCAGAGATAAGAGGATAAGGGAAAAATAGTAATTGTCTAGAGATTACATTCACCTGTGGGAATGAGGATGGAAGAAATATAAAGTATATACAAATTATTTTGTGTAATGCATAGTGGGGAGGTCACCCTAGGTTCTCAAAGCTGATGGCAATGAACTGCAGGGACTAGTAGTCCCTGACATGTCAGAAAGGCTTCTATTTTCAATTCAATGCTCAACAGTGTTTGTCTTTTAGGACAAACCTGGCTAAGTCTGGAATGGGTCATGTGCAAAAAGTGCTACTAGGTGATGAGTGTTTTTCAGCAACAATATCTCACTGATTAGCCATAAAGCCATGGAGAGGTTACCATCTGTGTCTGTTGAGGTACCATTCCCACTAATGAAAGGATAAGTCCTTGAGCAAGTTACCATGACAATCAAGTATCAGACAGCTAAAATTTCTATCTCAGCAGAAAACGACTGACTGCTGTGATGGTTTAGGTTTTATCCACATGATGCCTACCCAAACCAGTCAAACATTTGAATGGTTTAGATTTTACATATATACATACATGTATGAATGTATATATATATATATATATATATATATATATATATATATTCTTATTCATTCAATAGGTCTTTAGTACAAAAATGTCTAATGACCAGTTTTTATTTTCTCTCTAGTTACTTTGGGATGGGGACAAGTGCTTTAGAATCTAAGTACAATTAGTCTCTTGTATTATTAATATGACCAGCGGTCCAATCCATATTCATATACTTCAAAGATCTGTGACTTCATTGATTTAGGTCCTTCCTCCACTGATGGAGATTTCAAAATTTTAAATTCAGTCACAGAAGAAGGATTTTTTGGTATGTGGGTGTGCGTGTGTGTGTGTGTGTGATAGATTCTTTTCACAATTTGATGAAGCATATGGACGCCTTATCTGAATGTTTTTAAATATATAAGCCAAAAGATATGAAATCACAAAGGAAACTACTCCTATTGTAAAACAGTGAACAAAATATTTTTAAAAAATAGTTACTGAAGGTTAAGAATGAAGCAGATGTTCAAGAATTGCTATAACTGACAAATTCAACACTTTGAGGCCAGTTTGGTGTTTCTCTGAATTTAGCTCAGCAGGTTTTTGGATAACTAGCAAAAACAGGACAATGATAGTACCATATTAAAGAACTTTACAGCTTGGAAGGACATGCCAGAGCTTTTGGTCCACTGGCAGAAACTTACAAAATTCCAGATTACCTGCCACAATGAGAAATTAGAGTGGGACTGAATTTAGCAGAGGTTCAGTCACACAAGGAAGTAACTTTATTGAGCCCTTTTCACAAAAGCAGAAATAGTAAGCTGTTATCTGTTTGTTAGTTCACTAGACTGAATGTTAGTTTTGAAAAAATGATGTGTGAAAATGTAACACTTAGCTTACTAGTTAAGTAAGCTACGTGGGCAAGTCACTTAACCCCTATTGCCTCATCCACAAAGAAAAGAAAAATAACCCTATAACATTTAGGCCAACAGTGGGGAACCTGTAGCCTTAAGGCCACATGTGGACTTCTTAAGTCCTTACATTCAGTCTTTTGATTGAATTCAAATTTTATAGAACAAATCTTTTTATTTTTATTAACATATTTGTTCACCTTTTACATTTTTGTTTTATTTGTAAAATGAACATATTTAAAATACCAAAGGATAAAATAATTTTCAAAAGAATAATCCTCCTAGATTGACTTGCACAATTAGAACATTAGTAAACCATAAAGGCTAAATTGATAGCAGCTATGATCATTATTCGCTTCTAACTTCCCTTGTACGACTGGTGCCACTACCCCATGAGGCTGGTTGGCATGCCTTTATGGGGTTAAGTACACTAGTCTGCTATCAGCTTTTGACAGTTGTGCACTGTATTTCTGGTTGAAGTAGAATTTGTGAATAGTTGCACAGCTCAATAGTATTTTTAAATTCCGTCTGCTTAACAACCCATCATGTCAAAAAAGGCCAAGAGAGCACTGAAAGAAGACGCAGATTTTTTTAATGAGGATTGGATATCACAATATTATCTTGTTTCTGCTCACAATAATATGATTTGTCTACTTTGTGATACTGCAATATCAGCATTAAAGAAATTTGATGCTCATCAGCATTATAACACAAATATTTTAAATTAGAGGGAGAGGTCAAAAGGTTGTATTGCTGAAATTAAAAGATGTAAAGCAAAAGCAAAGATAATTCTTTCAAGCAGCAACAAGACCTGGAAGCAATGCCACTGAAGGTATATTATAAGAAAGCTTATATACTCAGAAAGAAAGGGAAGCCATTTAGTGATGTAGAAGTTGTGAAGGAATGCATTGTCAAAGTTGTAGGATGCTTAGATCCTGATAATGTTTGAAAGTATAAACAACTGCCTCTTTCAAGGACAACCATAACGGATGGGCAGCATAATTAGCCTTCAACTTAACGGAACTTCATGCAATACTTCAAAAGGAAATATATATATATATATATATATATATATATATATATATATATATATATATATATATATATATATATATATATATATATATATATATATATATATATATATATATATATATATATATATACTATTCAATCATTTCGGGTGAATCCACTGATACTACTGACTCAGCATAGTTTTTATACTTCATTTGGGTCATAACAGAAGATTATCTTTCCTATAAAGAGTTGCTCACTTGGTACAGTCTTACAAATAGAACATAGGGAATATATGTCTTCAACAATTTTCAAGATAAGTGTTGTGAAGTTAGGTTGAAATTGATAAATTTAGTGAGTGTATGTACAGATGGTGCACCTTCCATGACAGGAAAACATGAAGGGTTTGTCGCACAGATTAAAAAATAAATATCAACAGATCCAGATGCTCTCAGTTCTTTTTATTGTACCTTTCAACAGCAAAATCTCTGTGCTAAAGCCACTATTTAAATGACATTTTGCAACAAAGTATAAGTATTGTTAAGTATATTTCTGCAAATGAACATGGCCTCATCTGCTTCATGACATGTTAAAGTTGAATGATGAGGTAGTCAGTGGGGATTTGCTGTATCATTCTAAAATGCACTGGCTATTTCAGGAACAAGTATTAGGCAAAATTTTATCTCTGTGAGAACAGATAGTTAAATTTTATGAATAACAGAAATAGCAATGTGAATTATTGAAATAAGATTTTTATAGCAATGTTGTATTTCTGTGTGATATGTCAAATCAAAATGACTTTCTTTGCAATGTAAAACTTAGTCTATATATGATATGTAGCAAAAAATTTAAGGATTTTGAAAAAATTTGTCTTTTTTTTCAAAACACTTCTCCAAAAGGAAATTTCAGATGATCATTTTCCCCAGTTGAAAAAGGTAATTGATGAGTAGGATGATATTTGTGAATAATTTGAGAAATACACAGCTGTTATAGATTTAATAATTGGAGAATACAATGAAAGGTTCACTGTCTTTGAGAATCATGCCATCACATTCAAATTAGCATTGCAGCCTCACCTAGTTGCTATCACCAAGGCACCTATAGAACTACAGATGGGACTGATTGAGCTCTCAGTAGGTGACATTTTAAAGTCATTGTTTGATGCTAAGAAAGATCCAACTGAAATATGGAAAAACTTAGTAGAATACCCACCCCTTCAGCACATGACCCCAAAATGCTTTCCTGCTTTTCAATTTGCAGATCTACATTCTCCTACATAACCGAAACCAAGATGCCCTTAAGTTCACAAATGACTGATACCCATCGAGAGGATCAACTGAAACTGTGGACCTCCATACTGCAACCAAATATTCAAATGCTTTAATATTTAAATGTAACAAAGTCATTAAAATGTTGGTTAACTCTACAATTAAGTTTTCATTTTTTGAAATTTTAAGTATATAGTAGTTAGATTTTTACAAAATAATGTACTTCTAAAGTATATCTAATTGAAATTTCTTGAATGTGGTCTTTTTGATTATAGCTAAATATTATTGTGACCTTCCAACATGAAAGGTTTCCTCACCCCTGATTTAGGCCCTCAAAAGAAATCCTGAGGGTTATGAGGCTAAGTCTCACATCATATATGTAGCTGAACCAGTTTTTATGAGGTTTTCTCATCACAGCATGACTATTCATTGTGTGTGTTTGGTAGCTAAATCTACCACATAATCCTGTGTATGTTGGAAAAGAACAAAAATATACATATGCTTCCAGGGGGTGTACAACAGAGAGTACTAACTCTGAAATTAGAGGACTTTAGTTCAAATTCTGACTATTATGCTTGTTAACTGGATGATCTTGAACAAATTAATCTTGGATCTCAATTTCACTTATAAAATGTCGAAGCTAGACTTCTGAGCTCCTTTGCATCTACGATGTATGATCTCAGGATCTCCAAGATGCTCCTGTCTCTTTTAATACAATGGAAGAAAAACACAAGAATATAACCATGTCAAAAGATGTTTTTCCTTGGGCCACTGGCTAAGGCAGCATCAACTTTCCCACACCTCAGAGGCTAAATCTTGGTCTTACTCTGAGAATACTCCCTTTATTCAAAAAGCACAGTGGCCAGCCTAATTAAGTTTATTGCTACTTAGTGGTCCTCTCTCATTCTTTATTTTAGCTTATGGTGACACCCTTCTCCCTACCCCCATTCCTCAGCTGCTTTGCTTAGATTGTCAACTGCTTTGCAATTTAAAGTCAAAGATAAGTATAACACAAGATAGTGATAAATAGCTAATGCATATCTAGGGCTTTAAGGTTTGTTAATCTTTTAAAAAAAACCCCACAACCCGATGAGGTAAGTGGCAAAAACAAACAATAATTTAAATTTGAGACAACAGCGTCTGAAAGAAGAGAAACTTTCCCGTGGTCATAGTGTCAAAATAAAGATAACCTACCAGGAAAGGCCCCTCAGCTGTGAGGAGTTTGGCATTTTCCACTGCTTTAGAACTGAACTAGTTATCAACTTCAAGCTTCAGAAAAATTTGCTAGCCATGGTGCTGACAGTGAAATACAGCCTTTGATAAAATGGCAAAGTGTGGTTCATTCAACATCCAACAAGCATCACTAAGATGTTCTAGGCACTATGGGAATTTAAAATTTATATAAAGATATGTCCTATGCAGTCATTGATGTTACTACCTAGTAAGAGTAAAAAATATAAATACAGATTACATGCACAATGCATGCCTAAATACAAGGATGCATATGTTTCGTATCATACATATGTATATGTATTATGTTTATTTTGATTGCACCTGTTATTTCATTGATGTAAGGCACTATCATTGATGAAAATCCCTTTACCAAAGTAGATATTAGCTGCTTTCAAGTTAAAGTCAAAGAGTTGGCTGGGGGTTTTAGGGTACAAGTATAGCAAACAATAATAATAAATAGCTAACACATAGTGCTTTAAGGTTTACTAATAATTTTCCATGCACAAACTCAGGTAGGAATGAAAAATATCCTTTTCAAATGAGAAAACTGAGGCTAAAAGAAGAGAGATTTGCTCATAAAGTATTAAAACCAAGATTTGAACCCAGGTTTTCTGATTACAAATCTAGCTTTTTGGTCTTCTATCCACATCCTATAGGGAAGTGTATTAAAGATTCTTCAGGAATGGAGAGAGGAGATAAGAGAAAGTTTCTTAGAGGACTATGCTTTAAAGGTGGGTAGGAGTTAAGGTGGAAAGGAGGAAGAGGGAAGACATCCCAGGAAACTTCCAGTTGAGGTAGAGAAATTCAACTTAGGGCAGAATGGAAAGTCAGGATGATAGTGAAGGACAGACACAAAGTGAAATGTTGGAGTTTGGATAAGGAAGGAGCTCACTAGATATAAAGTAGAAAAATGGTTAACTTTTCTTTGAGTAGAACACTCCAAAGACTTGGAGTACTGGGAAGATTTCCTTCAGAAGGTGGAATGAGTTGAGTACTGAAGAAGCCAGATAATACAAGATGCAGATATAAGGAGGGAAAATATTCTACATATGGGATGGAGTGGGGGAGTCAATGCAAGGTCACAGATGGAGTCCTTGTGTTGAAAACACATGCCCTTTGCTGGGCAACATCATTCCCTAATAAATAACTTGAATTCAGAAGGATAATAAAAAATAAAGAAAACACCTTCAGAGTTGTAATGAAAAGAAGTAAATAGGTCAAGTACCATGGAAATCATTCAAAGTTTTGTGTTTAAAACAAATGGCTGTTCCCATTATAATCTGAAATGATGAATGTGGCTAGAAGTGCATCAAAATTTCCTATTTGGCTTCATTGAGTCACATATAATATTTCCTTGTGGATTTGACTTTGACAGAGGGTACTGTTTCACCAATGACCCATAAAAATTATCAGTGTTACAGTTCAAAGAGAAACCCTGCCTAGCCCAATGATAAGCTCTTTTAATTCTCCATAAAAATATGAGTTGATCACATCATTTATTATATAATAGCATGGAGACAGTCTTCAGAATGGATTGAGTGACCTAGTGGCTGACATGGTGAATACTTCGATTAATTTAACCTTTCCTCTGCACTGGCCAGATTTGTTCAAGGCACAAAAAGGGTAATGGTCACTTTCATATATCTTGAAATGCTTTCCAAGTCCCCACAGTCAACCAATAAAAATAAGCATCATTCTTTGGAAACAAAGTACCGAGATTACCCAAGAAGACTTAATCTCATTGGGTATTTGTTTCCTTATATAATTAGATATTTCTAAGATAACTTCCAGCTCTGACACTATGATTCTAAATGCTTTATTTTCCTGTCATCATTAGTTATAGCTTTACTTCACTGGTTACCCTTGAACATGTAGATGGAAATCTTAGGTGAAGTACATGGGAGGAAACAGAAGAGCAAACAACTAAGAAAGAGAAGCAAGAAGCAAGGAAGGAAGTCAATTATGAGAGCAGTAAGAAGAAAGAAGAGAAAGAAGAAAAGAGATATGAAAGGAAAAGAAAGCCAAAAAAAAGAAACATTTAGAAAAAGGATAATGATTATTTCCAAATAGTATAGTAAAATGCTTTGAAAACTGTATTTCATCACAGCAGAGAGAGAAGTATCAAATTTGATTTTTTTAATCTTTAGAGAAGAGCATTTTACACACTCCAAAAAGAGATGACCATCACTTTTGACTCTTTATATGAGATTTATGTTTTTCTTTTTCTTTTTAATATCTATCAGGGTTATATCCACTGAATTGGTCATCCTTTTGATGGTAAGAAGCCTCACCCTTGAAACAATTTGCAAAACACATTTATAATCTCCTTTCATAAGCACTCTCTTCTCAGAAATGCATGTGTACAAGCATCAAGGTGGGGAAACCATTAGAGGCTAGCCTGCTTCAACTCTGCCTCCTAACACTTCAGAAACAAATGAGGCACTAGTTAACTACTTCACACTACTAGGGAAGTGGTAAACTACAATATGATGGAAACATCATCTTTCTGTATTGGAAATCAATTCTCATTGTTTGGCAGGAAAGAAAATGCCTCAATTACTAATCCTAAACTAGGGTAAGTGGAAAGGAGTAGAGAAGCCTAGAGAGGAAAGCAAGTCCTGGTGACATGGAGTTGGAATGAGTGAAAATGGAGATGCCAAGGCAGCCAACACCTTTGAAAGTTGAGACAAAAAGGCAAGGACTACATATCTGGGTCATGGAGGAGCTACAAAGAACAGAATTAAAGTGACTGGAACCAGTCACACTGCTTTGAGCGACTGCTGAGATTATATTCTCAATCCTTGTTTCTTGAGTTTTTTTTTTGTTTCAAAAGAAACTGGCTAAGATTAAATGGTAAACTATTGCATTTTTGACCTAGATATACCCTTGCACAAATGATGAGAGGGAGAGGCAACAGACAGAAAAGTACAAATTATATTATAACTGAATCTTTTTTTCTGTTTTAACAAAATGGGGGCTTATAGCTAAATGGAAATCTTATTGATTAATATCTTATAACATCCCATAACAAAGGGAGAAAAAGTAGATCTGGATAATTTTCTAGACAAATGAGTTTAATAACTTTAGTTGGGGGAGCCTATGAGTTGTATGGGAGGTGATGATCTCACTCCCTCTTTCCAATCTCCCTGTCTTGGTACAGGCTTTAAAAGAAAACCAAACCATGCTTGAATGGGGTAGAACCATGGGAGTTAACTAGGAAGGAAGTTTTGCCTAAGAGAGTGCAGTGCTGGAGGGTGGGAGGGAATAAGTACTTAGCCCTTTCCCTATCGGAACATGAGTACCTTCACCTGCCATACACATATAAATGCTAGATGTGTAAAATGAAGCCTAATCACTGAGCCAGTTGGGCAGTGTTCTCAGGAAGGGAAGAATCTCTGAGGACATGTAGAAAATAAATCATTATTTTTCAGTGTGAGTAGAAAAAGTAAGGGCAGTGGTTAGAGAGAATCAAAATATAAGCCCAAAGGCAGGGTTACAGCAAATGTGGCACTGGTCAGAACATAGAGAGAATTATGTCCATGAGAGGCATTGTTAGGTGAGAATTCTGAATGATGACTTCAGGGGAAGATGTGTTCTGCCTTTGGATAAGGGATTCTCTGGCACTGACCTAAACCCAACACTCATAAGTACAGGGGAAATTGAACTGACAAAGATAGTCTATGGTTACTAGTACAGAATTTAGAATTTGTGAGTGCCAAGGTCTGTGGCAATGAATTGCTTTCTAGGCACTCTATTCACCTGGTGAAAACAACAAATGGCTGATTAACTAATTCCTCTAAGAAATCGATGGTGAGTAATAAATACTTACAAAGGTGTGTAATATGTCCTGAGCCACATATGGGCATGAAGGACTAATAGGCCTATGGTACAGAAAGCAGATGCCAAGACAGGTCATTATTCAGACAAATACCACAGGGCAAGTCTGAAAAAAACAAATGAAACTGAGAATCCTAAACCCCAAAGGGACACTGACGGCAAAACACCAAATTCTCATTAATTATATTTGGCAACAGAAAGACCTACAACCAAAGTGTCAGGGACAGGCGCATCCCACAACGTTCCTGAGTAGAGCTCTAACCAGATGAAAATGTAAATGGGAAATCTTTAACAAAATAAATAAAAATACAATAAAACTTAGACAACACTAATGTGGTTTTTTAAGTTAAAATATGACCCACAGGGATCCTTATACACAGTTTAGTGGCTGCCATTTCTATTTGAGTTTGATGCCGCAGGCCTACAAAATAATAATCATTAATAATAGTAGCTAACATGCATATAGGGCTTGTTATGTGTACCAGGCACTATGTTAAGTGCTTTACAATTATCCTATTTGATCCTTACAACATTCCTGAGAGGTAATTGCTATTATTATCCCGATTTTACAGATGAGGAAACTGAGGCACACAGGTCAAGTGACTTACACTGCTACAAAGTGTCTAACATTGGATTTGAATTCAACTCTTTCAACTCTAGGCCTAGCAGTCTATTCACTACATCACTGAGCTACTGACCTATTTTCTTATTTGAAACACAAAACAAAACAAAACCTAGCATGATATAGGAAAGACTTTCCTCAAATATGAGCATCCTCAACAGCTACAGCAGAAGCAGTGATATCAGCAATATACTTCATTAAGTGGCCACCAGTGCTGTTCCATGTCATTGAAGAGAGAAGCCTCTTAGGTTATTTCCTCTGTTTTCCCTAGGGCATGACTGTTTTTACTAAAATTCTGCAGGAGAAGCCTTGAAGAGTCTCAAAATACGTGTTGGCACACGGATATCATTCGAGTCTATTTAATAACTTTCACATTAGAAAGTGCTTACTTATGCCAATAGATAACATAATTTTCCTAAAGCCGTGGTAACATGACACAATAGATAGACTACTGGACATAGAAACAGGAAGATGTGGATGTATATCCTGTTTCATATTTAAGAGTAATTACATGAACATGGAGGACAGCTAAGTGACTCAGTGGATAGAGAACCAGGGCTGGAGTGAGGAAGACCTGAGTTCAAATGTGACCTCAGACACTTACTAGCTGTGTGATCCCAGGCAAGTCACTTAATCCTGTTTGCCTCAGTTTCTTCATTTTTAAAATGAGATGGAGAAGGAAATGACCGACAACTCCAGCATCCATGCCATGAAAATCCCAAATAGGGTCATGAAGTGTCAGATGTGACTGAAATGATTACACAATAAAAACAAAAATGTATATATGGGCAAATTGATAAATCTCTGCATAGGGATGATGCATACAGTAGGACACTTGCTACATTCTTACTGAATGATTGCTTGTGCCTCAATTTTCTCTTCTGTAACATTGGATAGTGATATCTTAATATCCGACTCAGAGTCATAGTAACAGCCAAACGTGCAAATGTATATAAGATACTTTGCCAACTTTTAAGCACTACATACATGTTTGTGATTGTTATTTCTATTATGAATACAGACAACAAAAGGCCAGGGATTTTTAATTGGAGTAAATTACATTTAAATAATTGCACTAACTTTTCCTACCCCTAAGGATATTTTGTGATGGCTGCTGTGTCTCATAGTCATTATCTTCTACTAAAGTAAATGGCATAAAAATGCCTCTTCATTTGAGAGTGTGCGGATGATGTTAACATTGTCCCATGGGGAGAAGTTGGAGATCTCATAACGCTGGTATCAGGACACTGCTGGGAAGACTGCTATGGAGGTGAGAAAAGAAGCAAGCACAAACATGCTACCTGGTTACTTCCTATCTTGACTCAATTTTTCTCTCTGAGTTAACACTAAACTCTTCTAATATTGTTTAAGGACTTAAAATATTACTGATGCCCTCTACATCTGAAGGCTTGAGGCAGAGACTTGATCATCCCATCCTACTTAAGGCTTTGCAATGTTGGCTTTTTAGGACATGTTAAGCACTAGGTGAGGGAAAGGAAGGAGATAGATTAACCTTATATCTTTGCTACAAACTAGTACAGAGTTTCACCCTTTATTTTTTTTTCAGCAGAATGTAATTATTACAGCCAATGTCACATTTGTTACTTTGTCTTCCTGGCATATGAATCAAATTTACCACTTAACCAAGCATGAAATTACCTTTTCAATACTAATTCAATAATAAACGTTGGATAAATGGCGGACAATTATCCCACATATCAAGAAGTCCCATTTTCATACACTGTTATACCCTAGGCACTTGAGTACATTGTTCATCACTCCAATCACATATCAAGACATGGCTGATGGTGAAATTATTTTCCATTTTCTATATAAGGATGAGAATGACAGACCTTATTGATTAGAATGAAAATATTACCACAAAGACACAATGATGCATAACCACCAAGATATTTCCTACCTTATTGAATCTATTTGTAAGAATCTAACATTATCATCCTCATCACCATTAAGTACTTAATTAATTCAGATCATCACTGGGACTATATTTGAACTCAGTTTTACCAGAATGTGGCATGAGGCATATACTGTCATTACACAATGGCCTGGAATGATCAAGTCAGTATAACTGCCTAGAGGATAATACCTCTTTAATAAGAGTCCATCAAAATTATCCTTTAATCAAACTAATCCGCAATCTAATCTCCACAATCAATTGATAAAGAAATATGTGTTAAGCACCTACTATATGTCAGGCACTGAAGAAATGAAAATAAAAATGAAAATCTCTGCCTCCAAGAAACTTACAATCTATTTGCAAAACTCTGTGACATCTAGATTTCCAGGGTTCTCAGAGGTTATATCATTAGAGAATACACACCAGCAGGACATATCAAGCTGAAATATCTTCAAATATTGTCCCAGGGATGATCTAAATGTTTGTTATTTGAAGATCAGACTAAATTCACTAAGTCTTATAAGTAGAATCCAGTAGGTTGTAAACTTTTGAGGGCAAGGACTCTATTCTTTCATTTTTATCTTCATATCCCCAGTACTTATCATACTACTTAAAATATAGTAGATATTAATAAGTATTTGTTGAATTGAATTATGACTCTGCTAGAAATTCTCTAAGAGTTGACTACTAAAGCTATAAAGGGGTTGTAATCTGTGATAGTAAAGGGTTTATTCACATGCATGAAATACAGAGCTGAATTACTGAAAAGTATTAGTGAAAATATTCATGATGTTGTTGGCATTGAAGGGTATCCTGAACAGTGAAAACGGAGGTGGGGGGGGTCTCCAGAAAAGGTCATAGAGGTCACAAAGTCAATCATAATCCATAACATTTTCAGCTACATTTTAATTTGTATTACAAATCAAGATAACACAAGTGGGAACATGGGACCTGAATCCTCAATGTTCACCTTGTTGCTCTTTCCAGGAAGCAAATTGACATGTTTGCTTTAGGCCCACTCATCACTAACCAGAGACCCAATTCAGTCATTTAGGTTACAGTCACACTGGTACAATTAACTGGGCAGTTTATTGAATGGGAATCTAGCCCCAGGCCATGCTCTCTCTAGAGAAATAGAATCAATTTGAATGTAATAGGGACTTTGTCCACTCGCTTTCCTCACTCATTTTGAATCTAATCCATCTTGGACCCACTAAAAGGTATGGAAAATGTCTCAAAGTCATTGAATGTAAAGAGAACTTCCATTGTTATTCCCCAACATGACTCTAATGGAAATTGAGATCACTGAAGTTGAACTCCCCAAATTGTCTCCTTCTCTGGGGGAAAGGGAAAGTAAACTTGCACGTGTTTGAAGACTCTCTAACAGAGCCAATTCAAAAGAGAGACTTTGTCCCACATCCAGAAAGAATGAGTCATTCAGTGTTTGTTGTTCTAAACAAGACTTTTCTTCTCTGAGGCCCATTTTAGAACAAAATTCCGTTTCTTTCCTACCTTCTCTCTAAAGCTAGCAGAGATACCTCTTGGGATTTTCTCTACTTTTGTTTTTAATAAAAAAGAATAAGGGCCAGATCTCTAATTTCAATGATATTGATCATTTTCAATATATCCAGTTGATATGATCATTTTCAGTATATGATATTGATCATTTTCAGTACATCCAACTGATATGTTCAACTGATCTCAGATATCTATTAACAAAGTCCTTGGGGTGAATGATATGTTCAGGCAAAACCAGTACCAGCACCAGTATCTTTGGTGTGATGGCTGCTGTGCCCTTTTCAGGGCTCTTCCACCTTTGACATCTACCTGTTCCACCCAACTCTCACCTGTGACTCCAAGAATCTGCAGCTTATACAGCAGCCACACCTCGGTAAACCATTTCGGCAGATGAGTCAAACCAGGTTGAGGGTAACCAAGGGTTCTCAAACCCATTGGTGTGTTAGTGGGGTGTCTACCCCAAGCATGTGAAAACTTCATCTGGTGAAATGGGCAAATGAGAACAATTTGTTCCAATGGCCATGAAGGGAGATGAAGTAGGCGATGTGGAGCATTTAGTTTGGTTAGACACCGAAGATGCCAAGGTCATCCACTGCATCCTGAGCCATTGCCAGTCATCTTGACTCTGTCCTGCCACTGGACTATGATGACTCTGGAGGAGAGAGTGAGGCTGACGATTTCGTGCAACTCTGCCTCACTTAAATCCAATTTATACACGAATCAAAAGACATCACCCATACCATTTCCTCACTGTCGGACACTAAAATTTCACTTTACAATGGTGATTTCAGTTTTGTCCTCCTCGAAGGTGAAGGACAATGACCAACAAAGTCCTTCAATCCAGTATGGTGAAATGTCTAAAGGCTGCTCTGGTTTTGCTACTTAAACTACTTGATACTTTCCTCTCTGGGTTTCAGTTTCCTCTACTATTGAAGAAAAGGGATTGGCTAAGATTTAATTAATCCAACTCAAAAAACCTTAATTAAGTGCCTGCTATGTGCAAAACCTGATATTAGGTACTGAGGATACAAATATAAAAGATATTAATCCCTATCTTAAGGAAGGATATGGCAAATTCTCAAGAAGGCAAATAGCTATGTGTACATAGAGATACATACATGTACATATATACATATATACATAAATATATACATATATAGACACACATATATGTATACACACACATATATATGTATATATATGTATGCATATGAAATATATTTCAAGAGGGAGGGAATGCAAATAACTAGAAGGAATGGAAGTGGTCCAAGAAAAAAGTCTTCGTGGAGGACACCACACATGAGCTGTGCCTGGAGTGAAGTTAGGGATTCCCTAAGATGGGGGTGAGAAGGAAGTGCATTCCAGATAAAACACAAAGCACAGATGAAGCAGAAGAAAGAATGCCTCATATAGGGGATAACTAACAGTTCAGGTGGGGCAGCTAGGTAGTACAGTAGTTAGAGCACTGAACTTGGAGTCAGGAATATCACACTTCAAATCCAGCCTCAGACACTTACTAACTGTGTAACTCTTCTCTTCATCTGTAAAATGGGGACAGTGTGGAGAAGGAAATGGTAAACCACTTTATCTTTGCCAAGAAAACCCATGGACTTTTGTCCATGGGGGTCACATACAGCCAGACATGACTGAACAACTGAACAACAGGAACAGGTCAGCTAACCTGAAATAGAGAATTATGAGGGGGAGTAATTAACATGTATTAAACTGGTAATATAAATAGGAACCATATTGGGGGAATGGTGGTACTTAAATGTCACGCGGAGGATTTTGCATTTTACTCTTAACGAAATAGGGAGCGAACTCTTGAAGATTTTTGATTGTCAGTGAAATTGTCATTGCAACGCAGATCTCTTGACCCACAAGTGACTTAATTTTGTCCCCCATCCCCATCATACAACATTTGACATTGGCCATTAACCTTGCTGGCATTCAATTTCCTCATCTATAAAATGAGGAGTTTGAAAGAGATGGCTTCTAAGTTCTTTTCCAGCTCTAAATCTCTTATTATTGGCCCCTATAGAATATATAATGTTTGTGGCCTAGCCTATGAGGACCAGGCATTGAAATATTTATAGAAATTCCCTCTCTCTTGTGACCATTTGGAAACTTGGGAACCAATTCCAGACAAGCTGACTCAGGGGTGGGTAATATGTGATGATGGGATATCTATTTGACTACAGAGCTGGAAGAAGTGATGACTCAGGTAGATAAGTCAGAACTTATAAAATAAAAGTGGAGACCTGCTACTCAATAGCATTCTTTCTCCCATTAGGGCTATGAGTGAAGAAGGACTCCTTTGAGCTGGTTCCAAGAGCTGGGTCAGGTAGAGGCATCAGTTCTGGCTCTCACCCAACCTGTGGATGTTGAGAGCATATGGCTGTTTATCTCTTAGAATTTCTTCTCTCCTGAACTCAAGCAAATGAATATTCTGAGATGGAATTACTTAGGTAACTTTTGTAAGCTCAGGAGATCTGTAGGTCCCATTAGAGGTTCAATGGATAGCTGGGTGGTGACATCAGCAGTGACTACTAGAAAGATAGCAGTTGACAGTGGCAGAGAAAGGATGAGCAAGGGGGGAGAAGTGGGCTGGCCCAGTAGAAGATTGGCTTTTTGTGCAGCCTATTAGATTCCACATAAGGCAATGAACTTCATGAGGACTCCACAAAGGTAAAAAGAGCCTTCCAGGATTAGGAATCAAAGGGCAGCAGAATGACAACAAGCAGTAGACTGGCTTGTACAAACAGGGGTGATGCACCCTTCAAGGAGATAGCCCAGCTGACAGTGAAGCAACTCATCCATCACTCACGGTCTCCATGTCCTGTACCAAACTTCACAAGTCCTCCACAAAGGAAAAATCAGACCAAACAAAAGGGACTTTCAGGGCTAGGAATCTGGAGATATTTCTTTGCCACATTTATTCTCATTATCATTGCACTTTAAGTTTCAACCTTCGTTCAAATATGAGTCTTTTGTGTGTTAGGAAGTTTACACCCTCAGATTGGCAGGGGGCTGGGGGAGAGTTGAAGGGGGAGGTTTTATTTCATACCAACTGTTCATACTTCACAATAAATCTTTTTTTTCTAAAGGCTAATCAATATCTATTAACTAACTGTTAATGGGGAGTAAGCAACAATACTAGAAAGCTAGTCCCTCAATGTTACCTTTAGAGCCCTGATATGGTGGTAGTAGTCAGTCACCCTCTAGGGACCAAACTTGCCATTTGCAGTGTAAATTGCAGTAGTGAGGTCAAAGGGGATGTTAAAAATTTAAACTCCTTAAAGGCAGAGACTATCGTTTGTGTGTGTGTGTGTGTGTGTGTGTGTGTGTGTGTGTGCATACTAAGCATTTAGTATGGTGCCTGGCATGTAGTGTCATTACTAAATGCATGTTTAATTACATTTCTTCAAGGCCAGTAGGCTCTTATTGATTTCTGCCCCTTCCATGAAGGTTAGAAAGTCAGCACTGGATGTTAACAGCTCTTTGCTCATTTCTGGCCACATCCATCAGGAAGACCTTGGGCCAGAAGCAAGACCTGGAAAGAAGGATGGGACTGGGAACAGTTGACATTGGCAAAAGTCATCCTTGTAGTCCTGTAGGAGTTTCTTATTTCAATTATCTCGATGAGATTTCTGCCAAGTTCATCAGATTGACAATATCCTGCCAACTAGACATTTCCCCAAACTGAATTTTTGAATGAAGAAGAAGAGACTTTCCCCTATATCCTCTGGGTGCTGACTCCCTGACAGAAGCTGACAGATATTTAGCATGCCTTCTGAATTCTGAGAAGGACAGATGATAGAGATTTACAGATGCTGATTGGAGGCAGGTTACCTAAGAACACTTACAAACTTTTTAATAATAATTTGACAGCCTCAATATTTCATCACACACAGCTGCTTTACACCTTCCCCCCAATGCATACTGCAGATGCCATCCTATTGCTCCCAATCTACTTATCAAGGACTGAATTAAGACTGTCTATGTCTCTCTGATAATGTAGGCTGGGTGTGCAGTTCAAAGATTGCTGGAGAAAAGTCTGCAATCACCTCCACATTATTCATAATAAAACATTAATTCCAAACCAGAAGCATCTTCCACCGAGGATAACAGATGGCACTGGGAATCACATGTTAGAAGAAATACAAACCTGATTATGCCTCATGCTCATGATCTCCCTGCTCCCCCTCCCAGAACAAACCATGTGTAACTACCTTGTAGGGTATGGGGATGTGTCAGAATTTAATTTGTGAGCAATTGGACCATGTCCACACTATTTCTGTAAACTATATTTTGGAGAAAAGAGGAAAGAACTCATGTAATGTTCATGTTGAATAGGATTCTTTAACAGGATTCTTTAAATACACATACACACATACACACACACATACACACACATACATACACACAAGTTATTTTTCCAAGAAAAGCCTCAGTTTGTCCTTGGTCAATAGGGGCAAGAAGAAGATTTGTAATTCTTGGATTGTCACGATTCGACTTCTTAAGAACTAATTTTATTGTTTTTTTCAATTATCAAACATTTATTTCTCTCTTCCTTCCATGTCACTCAACCTTATTAAAAATGAAAAACAAGAGAAGAAATAAAAATTAAACCCTTCAAAACAAACATACATAAACAGGACAAATTCCTTCATTGGTCATGTCTAAACATAGATATTCTGGTCAGCACATTATGGAAAGGCCAAGTGACTTGCCTAGAGCTACACTGCCAGTAGGTGTCAGAGGCAGGATTTGAACTCAGATCTTCATGGCTTTGGGGTCATCTCTCTATCATTAACTCAGGCTGCCTCTTAGCAATAGGAAATAGGGCAAAAATAATAAACATGGCAAGAGCTATGCAATTTCTCAAAAAATTTCATAATAAAATTTTCCCCTGTAGGTCACTGGGAGATCAGAGAAGGGAGATTGAGATGACCTAGATGCTCTTTGCCATATGACTATATCATCCTTGGGCTAGTGAGTCCTTCTGTAATTTCTCTTATTTTCAGGTCTGGTGTCCCTACATCATTGTCATCCCCATTTTCATTTCTCCATCTCTGGCAATTCTCTTACCACCTCCACATCACATGAGGTAGCCTTATAAACTGGAGACAAAAATATAGTATAGTATTAATGATACACCTTTGTATATACGAAGGATGGAAAAACAAAACACTATACATTGCAGAGGGGCAACTAGATGGCACAATGGATACAGAGTTGGGACTTGAGTCAGGAAGAGTCATGTTCATGAGTTCAAATTTGGTTTTAGATACTTACTAGATGTGTTTCCTGGAAAAGTCATTTAGCCCTGTTGCCTCAGTTTCCTCATCTGTCAAATGAGCAGAAGCAGAAAAGGGCAAACCCCTCCAGTATCTTTGCAAAGAAAATCCCAAATGGGGTGACAAAAAGTCAGAAATGGTTGAAAAATGACACAAAAGCATTGCAAAGGAAGCCACAATTTCATTGTTTCTCTGTCAAGTGTCTTCTTTCTTTAGAAAGTAAGGCTACTTTAATTTTTTTTCCTCATTGAAATGCCATTGAAGAGCTAAGAGGGGGCATTTGCCTAGTAACCTGGTGACTTTTACTCTTAACCTGATAACTTATCTGTAGCTTTTACTCTCTGGTTGGTAGGAGTTGGGATGATGGTGAGGAGAAGTGGCAGGACAACTCTGCTATCAGGGAGCAGAACTCCTAGGACTTTCATAACATCAAACAACAGTCTGATTGCTGGGAGCCCCCTTAGGAGGAGTTCAAACTTGACTCTGCCTCTGAACATGCAGAGGTGAAGAAGGAAATCTTCTGTTTTTAGACCACATAGCATTAGTAAGGATGGAAGAAATGGGGCCAGCATCTCATGCAAACCTGGGAGTAGGTGTGAGATGGGGCACACTGTCAGTGTCCTCAGAGGGGATGCTCCAGTTTTCCTTTTGATTGATGCCAACTTCCTCAACAAAATCCACAGGACAGTTGAGATATCTTAAGACAGAAGAGAAGCTGCGATCCTCTACTGCACTAGGTAAACCCTGAAGTAGAATAAAATCAATATGGGGCTTTGTTGATGTTTCAGGTTGTGCACCATGTTTACATAGTACTTAGCCATCTTAATTTCACTTTGATCACTGTCTTCTGTTTCTTTAGAAATTGCATTCCTGTGGGTAAATGCCAATATGAGACAACCCACTGCTTTCCAGTGTACCTAGGGCAAGGGACTTTCTGCAGGTGCTTCCTTTAGATTATAAGATCAGTTGGGTACACAGCCAGGAAAATACACACTGTTGATAATAAAAACTTCAATTAACTGGAACCTAATTGCCCAGAACTCTTAATTGATTGGAATACTTTCCCCTTTTTTCTTTTGCATTTGTAGATAAAAGGAATAATTGATGACAAAACAAGCTGAGATCAGGGATTTCATCCAAAAAGCAACTTCAAATTTCTGTCACAGGGTTGACTCAGATTTAGCTCCAAATCTTCTATCTTCAACATCAACAATCTAAGACAATAATGATTGATGTATAAGCAAACGTCATCAGAGTTTATATTTCTAAAATGTCTTACAATCCTCCATAGACCTTTCTGACTATGCCCCTATTTGGTGGGTAGTACACACACACACACACACACATACATACATACATACATGTGCACACACAAACACATACACACATATTTTAACAGATACTACATTTTACAGATGAGGAAACTGATGCTCATAGAGTTGAAATGACTTGCTCAGAGGTACAAGAAAAGGAAATGGCACAATTGGATACAGAATCTAAGTGTTCTGGCTCAAACCATGTGCTTACATGGGGATACTAAGCTGCCTCTTACCACAAGGTTTGGTGGGGCTACCAGAAAACTAGAGGGGGTTCTTTCACAGCAGAAGCATCCTGTTACAGAGCAGCTATGCTATATCTCAGACACTCCTTCCCACTCCCCTTAAATAGAGGTGTTTTCAGATTACCACAGGAGAGATAATAAGGACTTAATTTGAATAACTCCCTTCTGTTGATTATTTCCTATTATCTTGTATCTAGCTAGTCTTCCATATAGCTCTTTGCTTGCTTTCTCTCCTATTATAAGGGGAAATTATACAAGGAAACCTGAAACCCTGGGACACAAGGCTCTCTGTGGGGAAGCTCCAGGGCATTCTTATCACCCACAACTAATCCAAATGTACTACTAGGCAATGGGAAGACTGCTGGGAAGGCTAACACCTGGGGATGGAGTGGGGAGAAACTGGGACTGGGCTACAGAAGAGTTTAACACAGAGGCAACTTTGGGGGGGAGAACACCATCTAAAAACCTCTTCTTTTAACTAATATAGTGTTTCTTTGGGATTATTGCCTCTCCCTTCTCTCCATGCTCCTATGTTGGTCCTGTAAGAGAATGACTACTTTAGATTCAAGGTAATCTGCAGGTTGGAACTCCTAAAAATATAGCTCAGGAGCCCCTATTGATGTCTTTTCTACTCAGCCAGTCAGAGGACTTAAAACAATTAGCTCAAAGCAACAGAATTTATTGAAATGGCATAGTAAGAAAAGTAGTAAAATATCTCTCCCTGTAAATCTGGGTTGCAATCTCACAAAAATATATGTCTTTGGGACTCAGAGAGTTCACAAGTGGGGAAGCACGCAAAAGGGGAACACCTATAGCTAGGACAACTTTTAACTTTATCATTTCTAGGACTCCAAAATCCATGTCCTTAAGCCTCTTGGGCAAGGCATTCCTGCCAAGTACCTTGGACCCGCTCTTGTCCAGGACTCAAGGCTCTGAGGATTGGTCATAAGCTCTATCATCTCCAGCTTCAGTCCCAGGTGAAATTTGGAGCAGGATCTTTAGGAACTGAAATTTTGATTACTTCCTTCAGCTTGACTCCAGCCAAGCAATGTAGGCTCCTTTGCTTTTAAATTCTCCATCTCTCAGTACTATTGTGCTATAAGAAATGATGAACAGGAAGACTTCAGACAGGCCTGGAAAGACTTATATGATGTGATGATGAGCAAAAGGAGCAGAACCAGGAGAACTTTGTACACAGCAACAACCACAGTGTGTGAGGATTTTTTCTGGTAGACTTAGAACTTCACTGCAATGCAAGGACTTAAAAAAAATTTCCAATGATCTTTTAAGGCAAAATGCCTTCCATATCCAGAGAAAGAACTATGGAATTCAATTGCAGAATATGGTAGATCATTTTCTTTTGGTATTATGTTTCAGTTTGTTATATGATTTCTTCCATTCATTTCAATTTTTCTATGCAACGTGACTATGGTGAAAACGTATTTAATAGGAATGTATGTGTAGAACCCATATAAAATTGTATGCTGTCTCAGGGAGGGAGGGGGAGGGAGAGGGAGGGAAAAAAATCTTAAGTTATATGGTAGTGACAGTAGAACACAAAGTAAATAAAATAAAAAAAAATAAATTCTCCATCTCTCCTATTCCTCCATCAGTAAATGGAATCCTCTTGGGAAACCTTTGGACTGATTTTATTAGAGCTTTTCACATCTATGAATGAAAAACTTGTATATGCAAATGAGTCGTTCAAAGTTTCACTCCTTTAAAAAGCTGCAAATAGATCATCAAAGTCTGACCAGGGAAAAGCTTAAGGAAGAGCAAAAAAACCCCTAAAAAACAAACAAAAAAACCTGAACAGCCAAAGGCCTCTGACTTTGAGATGATACTTCTCCATTCTGCCCCTACACTAATTATTCTTGCTAAATTGGTGCTGAGCTTAGTTGTTTCCACCTGCTGACGACACCCTGGAGCAATGCCCCAGTTGCCCTACCCTAATTATGATTCTGTGTAGATGGTTCAGCACTACTCATTTCTGCTGCCATAAAAACTCAAATAACACCAACTCTGTGGCTTTGTTTGGTCTCTGAGCCACAGTTTCCTCATACATAAAAAGAAGTGGAATTGACATTTTGTTCAAGCAACTAATATGAGGAGGGGCTGTAGGACAGGAACAGTGGTGGATCTTTGAAACGGTTAAACAGTTCTTGAAAATAATTAGGATCCAAAGCCAAAAACCATTAAACTGTATGCACTCTGTCACTTTGGGATACTGCTAGTAAGTGAATACTCCAAAGACATCAAAGACAGAAGGAAAGGACATACACACATATATGTTTTAAATACATATGCATATGTATGTATATATAAATATACATGCATATACACATATATGTGTGTATATATATGCTTGTATATTTGTATATGTAGGTATACCTACACATTTTTATGTATATTCTATTGCAGCACTTTTTTGTGGTAGCAAATAACTGGCTTAACAACCTGTAGTATACGAATGTAATGAAATATTATTGTACCCTAAATTGTCGAGTATGAAGACGTCACAGAAACTAGGGAAGACTTGCATGAATTAATGCCAAGGTGAAATAAGCAGAACAATTCACCCAATGACCATGATTATGTAGGGGAAAATAATTTTGAAAGACTTAAAATTGTAATCAGTAAGAGTAACCAATTTTGACTTTAGATGTTCAAACAAGCCACTTGCCCATTAGCAGAAAAGGTGTTTAGTCCAGGTGCAACATCAGACATTTTGAAATATGACCAGATTTAATTTGTTTTGCTTGAAGATACCTCTCCCCCGCCCCCCGCAACACACACACAATGGCTTCTGGGGTAAAGTGGAGTGGGATTGAATTGGTAGGAAGTAGCAGAGATGTACAAAAAAGAAAATTAATCCATCAACAAGCATTTATTAAGTACTTAACAGAGCTATGTTCAATAAATGGAGATATAAGACAAAGGTAAACAGCTCCTACAGGAGACAACATGTACACAAAATCGACATAAGGTGATTGTAGATGGGAAGGCACAAAGAGCTGGGGAAGGGTGAGGATGAGTAAAAGAAAGGCACCAGAGAAGATCTCCCGCTAAAAACAAGCCAACAAACATGAGGGAACTCATATAAAGAGAGTAACTCATCTTTTTTAAACAAAATGTTCTTCAGACACTTCTTTCTGCACAGGAGAAATAAATTCTGAGGATGAAGTTCTATAGGCCTGAATGGAAATCCTTCTGCTTGTCATTATCCATAACATAAAGGATTATGGTTTTAAAGAGACAGATTGACTTCCTTCTTTCTTGGTGAATGGAATTCTTATGAGTACTGGAAAATGAGCAAGGCAGAGAGGTACTCTGGTTTGGTGGTACCCTGAAAAGAGCACCACATGTTACATACATACATGGATATATCCATACATGTTGGTAGGCACACATATGTGTGTGTACACAGGCACAATACACTTTTAAGTTTAATCTACATCAGGAGGCCTCAAAACCCCATGTAGCCTTCTAGGTCCTCAAGTGCAGGCCACACTGATCTGCATTATTAGTGATTTCTTCATCACATTAATTAAATAAAAAATAGATCAAACCTCACTTTGTTGCATTTGCTAATTTTCCAAGGTGCTCACACTGAAAACTTAACAATTGGTTGTTAGTATGAATTGGTTCCAACACACAGCATTAATATGAGAAGTCAAGAGAGACTAAAGAGGATGGGCAAGACTGTGCTCAGGTCTTGCCTCAAAGATGCTTCGTCAAACAACTTGAAATGGTTGAGAGGTATATTTGGTCATTACTGAAATTTCCCTTTTGAGAAAATTGATGTAGATGTTTTGGGTAGGTTTTTTTGCCTGTTATTTCTTCCCTCCTTTGTCCTGTCCTAGAGCATTTATATTAAGCTTATCTGTACTTTGAAGTCTGTTTATATTTCTGTTTAAATAGTATTGAATCCCTGCTTAGATAACGTGATCGATACTAGCTGCTTCTGATTTGTGTGCCAAATAGGAGTTTCAAAAGAGAGAGGGACAGTGGCTGGCATACAATGGAAAAAAATGAAATAGAGTCTGTTGGCCATGTTGATTTTTTTCTCTTATTACAATAGAGTAAGAAGGTGACAGAGAACAGACTTACTTTCTGAATTGCCCAGATCAGGCTGGGGGCTTTGGAGCTGTATGAGAGAAAATCTTGTTGAATTCATATTTCATAAAGCATAATGTCCCGAAGAGGGGTGGTCACAAGGATCTGTTTTTTTTTTTTTGTTAAGCATAACATGAGCTTAAAAAAAATAACTAAATATCTGGTAAGAGTTGGGTTGTCTCTATCAAATCACAGGGGCTCCCACATTTTTCTACATCAAGGATGCTTAGAGAAAGACTTCTGTTGGGTAGAGCGGAGGGTGGTAACTAACAGGTGGTTCCCACCCAGGGGAATGGCTAGAAAATATGAGAGATTTCCAAGATGCAGGGACAGGTAGAGGATAGGGAGTGTGATTCCTACTCTTCTGCAGTAGATAAGCAAATGAACTTTTCCACTTTATAGAAACAACCCCTCATAGACACAGTGTTTTACACATAACAACACTTCCAAAATATTTACTAAATAAATGAACAAAGGACAATCCCTTTCATCACTGAGGCCCTTTAGTGGGGACAAAGTATCAAATTTTTGTGTTGCTATGGGGAGGCCACATTGGCCACTGATTTTACCTAGATAATTTGGGAATATTTCATATATTAATAACTTTGAAATGAAGTCCAGTTTGAAGTTCTGACCTTCCTTTTGCCTGTGTGTGGACATTCCAGGAGACATCATGTGGTTAGTGAAAGATATGGAGATTAATTGAAATAACTCATCCCCATAAACGGCACATTTTGCAAGAGCCCATGCATAGCCGTGTAATTACTCTGCTGACATTGCCACATCTGAGAGCCCCTCGGGAAGTAGGAGTCCAATTCAGTCCTGATTTTCAATAGTGAGTTTAGATTTCTTTGGTTTTCTGTCAGCCTAAGCCAAACAACATCATCTAAAAAGTATTTTGTTGTATGAATTATCTCTTTCTGTCTCTTTCTTTCTCTCCTTTCATTTTCCCCTTTTTCCTGCTGCCCTAGTATGTAAACCATTATTAAAGATGAGCATATTTATCATTCTGACAGTTCCTGCCTGCTAGATTAGATTTGTGTTGTGAAGTCTGAATCCTCCTCAGAGAGAGCTTTAGACTTTGTATCTCCTTACTCTTGACTTCTGTGCCAGACACTTTTCAACATTATCCAGCCTCTCACCAGGACAGAACTGAAGGAAGCCAATCAGGACTGCTGGAGTACACACCACCTTTTATTTTTTTTTTATTAAAGAAAAAAAGCAGTTTAGTTAAAGAATGCTATTGCATCTTCCAAATAACTTCAGTATCATAGACCTGGGTAGCTAGGTAGCACCATAGTGCACAGAGCTCTGGACCTAGAATTGGGAAGAATGTGTTCAAATCTAACCTCAGACACTCATTAGCTGCTTGATCCTGGGCAAGTCACTTAACCCTGTTTATCTCAGTCTTCTCATCTGCAAAATGAGCTGGGAAAAAAATGACAGATCATACCAGTATCTTTTCCAAGAAAATTCTGAATGGGGTCACAAAAATCAGACGTGACTGAAAAACAACTGAGCAGCAACAAATGATAGATCTGGAGTTAGAAGGCCGATCAGCAGCCACAGAACAGAAAGGTTAAATGATTTGTCCCAGTAATACAGATGTTTAGGGGTAGAATTTAAGCCCAAGCATTCTGAATCCGGAGCCAATGCTCTTTCCTCTGTATCACACTGGCAACAGGTACTTTGGGGCTAAAAGCAAAGCCTTAAAGTTTATTTTCTTCTGATATGATTAGGCCTTACCTTGATTAAATTACTAGGTATGGTATGGGATGTGACACCTTTCCAGCTGTGGGGAGAATCAGATAAATGTTTATGTTAATCTGATACCCATGTATGGAGAAACACACAATAGGAAACTTGCACTGAATAAAAACATTCACAGCATTCCAAACCATTTTCTAGACTTTACCTCCTCTTGTTTTCAGTGAGTGGTTATCATTTGGATGTCTCTGTGTTTTAGGGAAGATGATTTTTTCTAATTACTGTGGATACATGCACACAAACAGAAACATCACAAAAGATGCAGTGCTTTTGCCCCTCAATGAGGTCTTTTCAACATTCATCATGCATGTCTAATTGCCTTCTTGTACACCAGAAAAATGAAAGCTAAAGGTAGCATTTTGATGTTAATAATGGTAGTTGGCATTTTTATAGTTCTTTAAAGTTTGCAAAGCACTTTACATACATCATCTCATTTTACTCTTTGGCATCTGGCTTATGCTAAAAATATAAATACACTTTCTAGCTAACACCAACTGATTAGGAATCAGTATATTTTCTATTTCTGTAAATGTGCACTTTGTAGAGTAGCTGGAGAATAGTGAAAGGAGAGCTGAATCTGGAGTTGCAAGAGTTGAGTTCAAATTCCACCTCTGTGATTTATGCCTCCTATGACATTGAGCAAACTGCTTCCTTCTTGAGCCTTACTTTCTCTAAAATGGGAGGATTACTGCAAGATGACAAAACTGACAAAAATGGGAACAGATGATATTCAAATGGTGTGGGAAATTAGGCACGTGAACACACAGTTAAGAAAATTATGCATTGTGAATGCTGGATGCACAAAGACAGAAAAAAATGCCTAATTCATACATACATTCATACATACATACATGTATATATATATATGAGAATATTCATAACAGCAATTTTATGATGAAAAAAACTGGAAACAAAGTGAGTGTCCATCAGTTGTGAGGTGACTGAGAACATGTGGTATGTGAATATGATGGAATGTTACTATAGAGAAAGGAATGATAAATATGAGAGTTGAGAGTCTTGAGAGCTTTGTATAAGTAGCATGATACAGAGTAAGATAAAAAGGGCCAAAAGGACTGCAACAGTGTAAGTGAAAGCCAAATGCTTAGCAACTAAAAATCATTACCAGTCTTAGATAATATATGAGACTTAAGTCCCTACACCGTTCTTAGAGATGAGGGAAGAATGAGGTATATACATTGTCACATATGGTCACTCTATCAGGTATTTTTGCTAAATGTTTTCCTTTATTACAAGGAAGGTTCATTTTGAAGGTGCAGGGGATATTTCAGAAATGATTATTGTAAGAACAAGAACCACCAAAAACAACATTGTGAGAAAGCCAACCTTGAGGTTTGGAATGGCTGAATTTAAGTCTTACCTTGACATATAATGGTTCTATGACCCTGAGAAAATCACTCAACCTTTCAATGCTTTAGACAATTCTCTAAACATTTAAACTGCAGAGAAGATACCCACATGCACTGGTAAAGGGAGTCCTTTACTGTGAATTCCCTTTTCCAAAGAAATCACAAGTTTAGTTCCAAATTTTAGTCCAACTCTTTGTGATCCAGTTTGGGATTTTCTTGGAAAAGATACTGGAGTGTTTTGCCATTTCCTTCTGTAGCTCATTTTACAGATGTGGAAACTGAGGTAAACAGGGTTAGGTGACTTGACCAGGGTCATCCAGCTAGGATCTGAAGCCAGATTGGAACTCAAGTCTTCATGGCCCCAGGTCTGGTTCTCTATTCACTGCACCACCAACCTGTTCTGATCTAGTCTCTCTACTTCCTATTAATAAAACTTAAAAATAAAACGAGGACATTGGGCTATATCTCTTTCTTCTCAGCTATAAATCCTATATCTGGGGACTAGTGTTTCAACAACTATCTTTGAAAGTATGTAATTCACAAGAAGAATTGAGAAATCTGAGCCTCAGTCATTCAAAGAACAGAGATTATTGATTGCTAGAAGTGGAAATGAATAAAGAAATGAATACGGGGCTATTCTACTAAGAGCTTTCTAAATACTGTGATAAATTCTACATAAAATAATGTAAATTTCAATATTAGCTGTAAGTTAAGAATTCTGCCTTACTAAAATCTAAATTTACCACCAAGAAAGATCATCCATTTATATGATGTAGAACAGAAAGGGCCCTTAGCAATCATCTTGTCCAACACACTCATTTTACAGAAGAGGAGAGAGAGGTCCAAAATAGTGACCTCCACATTTAGCTAGTTAATGACTCCATTCACATCTGACTCTTGATCCAACATTCTTCCCACTTTACCACATAAGCACTAGCAAGTAGAATAAAGAGGAACCATGGTTTCTCTTGCTCTTTTGATTCATTTATCTCAAGAGTCAAGAAGATATTGAACAAAAACGTCAAATGTTCACTATAAGAAAAAGGAAAGCACACCTTTTACAAGAGCAAAATTACAGTGGTGAGATGAGATTGAGCCTGTCCATTTCCAATTTGACATTCAAAGTACAAAGAAGTCTTTTGGAAGAATTTCTACACATGCTCGTTTGATAGCTTTCGATTGTATTCAACCGGAGGTCCGATCTTCTGTAATTTGAGTTCTCCCAGAAAGAATGCCACCCACTTTTCTTAAGAGGCTCAAACGTGAAAATGAACCATTGTTCACCAACCATTTCATCAAGAAGGCAATCAATGTGCCATAAGAGGGATTCAGGTGTTTGTAGATTTTGATAAGAGTATAAAGAAAGACCATCACCTTGAACTATGAGCATTTATCAGGCTGGATGACCACTCTATAATTCTTTCCTCCCTCCTCCTTTGTACAAGCTCTGTTAAAATTGTCTGGTTACCACACATAAGTGTGGGGGTAGATGAGGGAAAATCTTTGTTTCTTTTCACCTTTTCAGCATTGTTGAACATTGATAAAAATATGTTTAGTTTTCTGTATGATACTCTCTACTGTTCATATATTTTTTCCCATGCTTACTCAACTTCAATTGAGCTTTTCTTTTTAAAATTCTCATGATTTTTAAACCATGGAATTTTAGAGTTGAAGGGCATCTTGGAGAAAAATCTAGTCAAACTCACCACATATGGAGAAGAAATGAGATTCAGAGTGAGGAAATGACTTGCATAAGGTCACACAGGAAGTTGATTATAATAACAGCCAACATTTATGTAGTACCTACAATGGTGTCAGGCACTGTGCTAAGAAATGCTTTACAAATATTATCTCATGGGATTCTCATAACAACCCTGGGAGGTAGGTGCTATTGATGACCATTTTATAGATAAACAAAACGAAACAAAACTGGGGCAAACAGAGGTTAAATGACTTGACCCGGATCATACAGCTAGTGAGTATCTGAAGCGGATTTGAACTCAGATTTTCCTGCCTCTAGGTCTAGTACTCAATCCATTGCACCATCTAGTGGAACCAGGACTAGAGTCAGTGTTTCTGATTCCTAGTCCCCCAGTCCTATATAATCATGAGGTCATGAATTTACAACTAGAAGAGACCCTGGTAATCTAGTTCAATCTTCTTATTTTAAATAAGGTTTAAATAAATGATAAAGTGAGATGGCCTAATTCAAACAAATCAAGTTAATATTTAAACCTAGGTCCTCTAAACCCAACACGGTCAGGTTCCCATTTATCTTTGCAGTCTTATTACACATTGTTCTCCTTACAACATGATCTACACTAAAGTCAAACTGACCTATTCCATAGCTGTAAACATTCGAGTTCATGTTTCTGTGATTATTGTTAACAGACTGTCATCCATGGGAAAAACCTCTCTCTCCTCACCTGTGCCTCTTGGCAGGCTCAGGTCAGGTGCTACCTTTATCCAGAGAGTTTTCATGATTCTCCCAATTATTAACTGCCGGCTCCATGTCCTCCAAAAAACCTTCACTGTATTTGTTTTTATATATTTTTATATTTAAAGATGTATATGTATATGCTGTATACATATATATATATATACACAATATATACATATATATTTATCTGTGAATAAGTTGTGTTATTTCGTCATTTTAGTCATGTCCTACTCTACATGATGCCATTGTGGTTTCCTTGGCAAAGATATTGGAGTGGTTTGCCTTTCCTTCTCCAGGTCATTTTACAGATGAGGAAACTGAAGCAAACAGGAGCAGGTGACTTGCCCAGGGTCACATAGCAAGGAAGTGTTTGAGGCTGGATTTTAACTCAGGAAGATGAATCTTTATGATTCCAGGCCCAGAACTCTATCCACTGCATCACTTGGTTGCCTTGCGTCCTTCAGTAGAGTGTAAGATATTGTAAGATGTAAGGCAAAGATTGCCTTACTTTTATGCTTATATATCTTAGGGTCCAGCACAGCTCCTGAGGCAAAGTAAGTACTTAATTGTGGGTTGATCAGTTGATGGTTTTCTTAAAGTAGGGCTTGCCTACGGAACACTGGAATTTGCTTGTTACGTTATGGGCAGTTAGCCCCATATTTCGGTATGTCATAGGAAAACAAATACAGTGCTCATTTTCTAATGAACATTGTGGTCTTTGAAAAGTGAGACAACTAACACATAGCAAGTGCTTAACAAATGATTTTTTATTTGTTCAGTCCCTACCATCACCAAAGACTCCTTTTCTTGTGACAGTGACTTAAAAACCAGTGTGGGAGTCTGGCAGGTCCGAACTAGTTCAGGCAATGTTTTGACCAGAAAGTAGTCTTCATTCACTCTCTAAGTGGCAAACTACACTAGAGAAAGAATTGGACTAGCCCTAAGCCCTGAGTTTGTCTCCTAGATTCATCACTTGTGATCTTTGGTACGCCTTTTTAACTTCCTTCCCTATAAAATGAGAATGCAAATACTTCCATTTTGTTTTCCTCTCAGAAAGACTGTTGTGAAGATGAAATATGATGCTGTGTGCAAACTGTTTAAAACAAAACCACATTACATAAATGTGCCATTATTATTCTATCTGAAATTTTGAACTCATCCCATTTTCTACTCTCCTTCAGAGCAGAACCACTGAGGTTGTTATGATAACCACATCTAGTCCAAATCCCTCATTTTGCATATCTGGAAACTGAGGCCCAGAGAGTTGAAGTAACTTGCTCAGGAACCCAAGAAGGGCTTTAAACTCAGGTCTCATGGACATGACCATTACTTTCACTGATTATTCATATTTGTTACAAGGGTTTTATTTTTAATTTGTTTTTAAAATCAGAGAAGGGAGGTAAAATAAAATTTGTTAATTAAAAATATTTAATTAAAAAACCCATCTCATCAAACTCTCTTATTTTACAGATAAGGAAATAGAGGGCTAAAGAAGTCACTTGACTGGCTCACAGTCACACAGATTTTAAGTAGCTGAAGATGAATTTAAATTCATGTCCTCTGATTCTATAGTCATTGCTCTTTCCATTTTGCCACTATCAAAAGTGCTGGGAATCCTTGGACTTAGCCTTGAACTCTTAGACTACATTTATGCCAATACTTCAACAACCTGCATTTTCATCCATGTGGAAACTACCTCCATCATTGCACATCACTATGTCAACCCATATCTAATCTGTAGGTGGAGCAGTGGCTAGAGTGCTGGACCTAGAGTAAGGAAGCTGAGTTCAAACGAAGATGAGTTCAAATCCAAAATGAGTCCAACTTTGGGCACTTAACAGCTATGTGACCCTGGCAAGTCATTTAACTTCTCTCTGCCTCAGTTTCTTTATTTCTAAAGTAGGGATTAAAATAGCATCTATCTTCCAGGGTTGTTGTGAGGATGAAAGAAAATATTCATTAAACACTTTAAAAACCTTAAAACATTCATCATCATTGTTGTCATCGCCATCATCATCATCATCATCATCATCATCAATCTTAGAAAGCTGCTTGACCCACAAAGAGGTGAAGTGATTTGTTCATGTTCATATAGGTTGCAATCCAAGTCTTGGTTGGAATCCAAGTCTTCTCAACTCTGTTTCTAGTGCTCTAACTCTATCGCATGACCTCTCTAGACATAGCATAAGTACTATCTTTTATGCTGTTATTAGATTTTTATTCACTCAAAAGAGAGTGATTAAGAAAGGAAAGTCATCATGTTAACACTCCAAGTAAATGAACGTCATAAATAGGATTGCAATTGTAGCCTTCCTGTTGACATCACCCACAATGCCAACTGTTTTCACTTGCTGATTTATTTCCTGAAATGTATATAGTTCAATGACTAAAAAAAAAGCCACTGACGATTGACAAAGTAGATCAGCCATCCCTCTTCTCCACACATATCAAAAGAGTTTGGTAGCATTAGCAGTCAATGGTCACAAAACAAAATTATCCTAAGTCTAAAATTGCCCTTTGAAGTACTCATATTTTAGAGGAATATTACTCGACTCCAAGAATATGCTTCAAATACTCTGCCATGTATACCACAAGGAGGAATATTTTCATCTATTACAGGAGACTGTTAAGGAAAAGCATTTTCCTGGTATCATACCCAAGAGAGTATCATGGGAAGCAACATTATTATGGTTTACTGAACTTTTATGTACTCTACACAATATAATGTATATTTTATCCTTTGACAAACCTCTGTAAGAAAAGGAAAGATAACTCATCTGAAATTTAAAATGTATTTAAATAATTCTGGAAGAGAACTAGGAGTTATTTTATCTTATTTTTCATTTTGTACAAAGCCTCAACAGCATTCTCCTCTTTACTGAAGAATGAACACTCCATAACTTGTGTGTGTGTGTTCACCCTTCATTGCGAAGAAGACTATGCCATCAGAGAAATGATGACATGACTTGCACTTGACTTTGTTTTGAGTGAGGGAGGGCTGGGCAAGTCACCAGCCTCATTTCTCCTCCAGAGCCATCTGAATCTAGTGACCAGATATGCATCAGGATGACTGGAGATGACCCAGGATGAGGCAATTGGGGTTAAATGACTTGCCCAAGGTCACACAGCTAGTGAGTGTCAAATGTCTGAGGTGAGATTTGAACTCAGGTCCTCCTGACTCCTGCACTGGTGCTCTATCCACTGCACCACGTAGCTGCCCCATTCCATAGCTATAAGATAAAGAAAAATCTCCTTGATTGGTATTTTTTCATAGTCATAGAATTGCTGTCATTAGAAAGGATTTTAGTAGAGAATTTAGTCCAAACTATATCTGAACACAGGGCTGCTAAGTGGTGCAGTGGATAGAATGCCAGACTGGAGTCAGAAAGACTCATCTCTCTGAGTTCAAATCTGACCTCAGATACTTACTAGCTGTGTGATCCTGAGAAAATCACTTAATCCCATTTGCCTCAGTTTCCTCATCTATGAAATGAGCTGGAGAAGGAAAAGGCAAACCACTCCAGTATCTTTGCCAAGAAAACCCCAAGTGGGGTTATGAAGAATCAGACACTGCTGTATCTGAACATGAAATCCTTCTATAAATAAATACTCATTTTCTACAAGGAGTCATCCAGCCTCTACTGAGAAAACTCTACTGTTGGGGAACTCACTACCTACGGCAATTGGAAAGAAACTTAAAGATGAAGTGAAAATCTTTCATTTTAAGCCCTTAGGAAGTTAAATAACGTTTTAAAGAGCAAATAGTTGATACTGCCAAAGTCAGAATTAGAACTGTCTTCTCATTTCAAATCTAATTTTTCTCCTCCCAAACTAAATGGCTTTGCCCTCTTATGAAGAGTGTAGGTAGAGCACAGAGGACTGAAGGGTGGGAGCAGGCTGTATGCATGCATATTTTAAAGTATGGAATGGAGGGGGAAATCTAAGAAAAACTTATTTTTGAATTTCTATGAGTTTTTGTTTTTCTGTTAAGATCCAGAAAAGAACCACTTTAATTTTCATAAATTACCATCATATACTCTGTCAAGAGAAGAATATGAAATGAATGTCAAGGCTAAGTATATTTTTCCTGTATTAAATAATTCACATCATATGAAATGGCTAAGAGGAGACTAGAACTCAACGATGCATTGGGTAGCTCATCAGTGAATCCAGTTAGAAGCTAAATGGCCTCTCCAAATTATTCATTCACTTGGGGTACTTAGGTTTGAAGATATTCTTTCTGGGCATAACACTGGGGATTTTGGAAATGTCCCCCTCAGGGACTCAAACTATATGTCTAATGCTTATATTTTTTTTTCCAGAAGAATAGAAACCAATGTGTTTCCAATGTTTCATCAGGAAAACAATGCATTGAAAAGCAGAGGTGATTCAGTAACAGTGTCAAGGAAAAACTAACGATAATGGCAACAGCAACAATATCTAGCATTTATATTGTGCTTGAAGGATTGCACAGAGCTTTATATATGCTATCTCATTTGATCATCCAAATAATCCAATGGGGTAGATTGTATTATCATCCTCATTTGACAGATTAGAAAATGGAAGCTAAGCGAGCCTAAACAACTTGGCCAGGCTTATAATACCAGCAAATGTCTGAGTCAGGGTTGAATTTAGGTCTTTCTGACACCAAGTCCAGTGTTCTATTCACTGATTTCTAAAGGAATGACTATTGTGGAATGTTAAACTTTCTTTGAATGTCTATTCGAATTCAATTTAATTCATTGAAAAATAATTTATTAAGCACCAGCTGCATAAAAGGGGAAGGGGATACAAATACAAAATGAAACTGTCTCTGCTCTTGATAAAATTCTTCTTGGAAGAACACAACACACACGTGTGTGTGTGTATGTACACATACATACATACATATATATTTATAAGTTCAAAGTATTTACAAAATTTTTGAAAAGTAATTTCAAGGGAAAGAGAGTAAGAATATAGAAAGAAAAGAAACTCAGAAGTCAGAGGATATGGGTTCTAATTCTGCCTCTGCCTGTTAGTGCTTATACGACCCTGTGTGAATCACTCCACTGGTGGGGACTTCAGTTTTCTCATCTATAAAATGAAAGAGTAGAACTCAGGTGTCTGATGGCTCTAGAGTTACACTTGTACTATCTCGGTAACTTCTGGGATCAAGATAAATGAGGTGGGAGTGTATTCCAGATGGAAGGTGAACACCAAGACTGAACAGTACTAATGCAAGACAGTGGTTTGCATAAGTATTAGAGACATTTTTTTGCAGTATTTGTTGGTGGGAAGTCTTACAGATTGAAACACCTCCTGTTTGATAAACCCAAACACCCCAGCTTCTGGGATAGGAACTCACTGTTCGACAAAAATTGCTGGGAAAACTGGTTAACTGTGTGGTGGAAATTAGGTATAGACCCATGCCTGACACCATACACAAGAATAAAGTCCAAATGGGTACATTTAGGTATAAAGATTGAAACCATGAATAAACTGGAGAAGCAAGGAATAGTGTATTTATCAGATTTATGGAGAGGGGAAGAATTTTTTTCTAAAGAAACGATAGAAAGCATTATGAAATGCAAGATGGATAATTTTGATTACTTTAAACTGAAAAGTTTTTGCACAACCAAACTCAATGCATCCAAAATTTGGAGGGATGTAGTAAATTGGGAAAAAATTTTTACAGCTAAGCTCGGGGATAAAGGCCTCATTTCTAGAATATGTAGAGAACTAACTCAAATATATAGCCATACAAGTCATTCCCCAATTGATAAATGGTCAAAGGATATGAACAGGAAATTTTCAGGGGAAGAAATTGAAGATATCTATAATCATATGAAAAAGTGCTCTAAATCACTATTGATTAGAGAGATGCAAATCAAAACAACTCTGAGGTACCACATCACACCTATGAGATTGGCAAACATGACAGAACAAGAAAATGATAAATGCTGGAGAGGATGTGGGAGAGTTGGAACACCAATTCATTGTTGGAGCTGCGAGATCATCCAACCATTCTGGAGAATGGTTTGGAACTATGCCCAAAGGACTACAAAAATGTGCATACCCTTTGACCCAGCAATATCACTACTAGGACTGTATCCCCAAGAGATTATAAAAATGGGAAAGGGTCCCACATGTACAAAAATATTTATAGCAGCACTCTTTGTGGTAGCCAAGAACTGGAAATCAAGGGGATGCCCATCAATTGGGGAATGGCTTAATAAATTATGGTATATGAATGTAATGGAGTACTATTTCGCCATAAGAAATGATGAACAAGAAGACTTCAGGGAGGCCTGGAAGGACTTATATGTTTTTTCTGGTACACTTGGAACTTTGTAATAACACAAGAACTTACTGAAAAAAAAATCCCAATGACAGTTTTCTAAGCAAAATGCCTTCCACACTCAGAGAAAGAAATATGGATGTCATTTGCAGAATGTAGCAGATCATGTTTGTGTGTGTGTGGGTTTTAGTGTATTATGTTTTGATTTGTTATATGATTTCTTCCATTTATTTTAGTGCGACTACATAGCATGACTATAGTGAAAATGTGCTCAATAGGAAAGTATATGTAGAACCTATACAGAATTGTATGCTGTTGCAGGGAGGGAGGGGGTACTGGGGGGAAGGTGTGGGGGGGATAAAATCTTAATTTTTAAGGAAGTGATTATATAACATTAAAAGAAAAATAATAAAAAAAATAACAAAGTAAAAAAAAATAAAAAGAAACACCTGTTTGGAAATGAAGTGACACTCAGGAGCAGGCTTTGTTTGCCACCTGGCCAAAGTGAAATAGTATTAAATTAGGTAGAGAAAAAAGCAATGCGCGGAACAAGGAGGTAAGCAACAAATATTTATAAAGAGCCTACTTTGTGCCAGGCACTGTGCTAAAAGTGATTTATAAATGTTATTTCCTTTGATGATCACAACAACCCTGTGAGGTGGGTGTCACTCTTGGCACTATTTTCACAGTAGAAGAAACTGAGGTAGATGGAGATTAAGTGACTTGTCCCGGGTCATACAGCCCATTAGGGGCCAGATTTAATCTTAGGTCTTTCTTTTATGATGTTGGGAAAAAGAACAAAAATAAAATTAAAAAATGTTCCAGAGAAATTTGATTTTAGCAAGATGATATAAAACTGACTACTTTGAAATATAGTCAGCATTTAGGACACAAGCAAAATTTCTCTATATTATCTAAATGTTGACATAGGAGACAGAATCCAGCCAATAGCTTCTCATCAAAATAAAGGCCCTCTGGCTAATATAGACTCTTGTATGTCCCATCAATTCACCCCTCAGAAGGATGACAATATTCACAAATTCCCTTTACATGGATTCTCACGTTATTGATCAGGCAGAAATGACTTGCTCTAGTAATTTATATTTATATTTAAATAATATTATATATTTAGTTAGTATGGATGCTTCCAGAATCAACATAAACACAGCCACTTTGCTACTCCTGCATAGAGAAGTAATTTGGTAAATGGAATGAACACTGGCTGTGGAATCAGAGGACCTGGATTTAAAATGTGGCTTTTCCATATGCTACTTCTGTGACAATACCTGGCACACAGTAGGTGCTTAATAAATACTTGTCAATGGGTTAACCTTGAGGGAGTCTTTTAACTTTTTTCTGGACCTTGGTGTCATTACCTATGAAATGAAGGTTCTAGATTAGAAGACCCTTGTAGCTATAGAACTATGTTTCTAGACCATATTTCACCACATTTTTTGTCTTGAAAACAAGTCTTCTGATGCACTGTTACTGATGTCCAGTTGTTTCAGAGTTTCAGTGATCCCATTTGGAGTAATATTGGCAAAGACACTGGAATGGTTTGCCATTTCCTCCTCCAACTCATTTTACAGATGAAGAAACTGAGGCAAACAGGGTTAAGTGACTTGCCCAGAGTCACACAGCTATTAAGTGTTTGAGGTCAGAATTGAACTCAGGAAAATGAGTCTTCCTCACTTCAGTTCTGGAACTCTATCTCCTGAGCCACCTAGCTGTATGATATGCCACACATATAATCCTTCAACTCTGCAAAGAAGGTAATAAGGTATATTTTCTCCTTTCTTTTTGTACATCAATTTGGTCATCATAATTATAGTTTTTTAATTTTTTCTCTCTTTTTGTTATTTCTGTCTATATTGCTATCATCATTATTTATATTACTTTCTGGAATCTGCTTAACTCTTAGCACAGTGACCTGGCACATAGTGGGCACTCATTAAATTTTATCGTTTGACTGATGGCTTGTGCCTGTACTTTCCCCCCAGATCTTCAATGTCATTTATTTCTGAAGTATTAAACACATGATCCAGGTAAGAACAGCCAGCAAGTGTATTTGGCTGCTCTCAGATAATCTCTTTGGGACTGTCTGAACATTTGCTTCAGAGACCTCAAACCAATCACTCACCTCTAAAAGGTGTGCATCATCATATACCTTCTACTCTACGAAATAAGTGCTATTTTACTAAAAGATAAATCAGCACATGTAAAAGACGCTCAATTCTGTATGTGTGTGCTATTCAGCCTTTTAATCTCTCAGCAACTCTTTCTATTTAATTTTTCTATCACAAAATTCCACAAGAAAGTACATGCAGCAAAGTCTGAATATATTATTGGAGTTACTTATTTATATTATCAGTGATCACTTACTTTTCCCATTAAGCCTTTCCATGTTGGCAACTTGTACTTATTAACTTTCAGAAATACATAATCTATCACCGCATCGTACCATTAGGCCTTTTGGAAATTCATCACAAATCAGTATACAGATGACAGTAATGTCTTATTACTACTCATTTCTCCTGGGTCATTTGTAGCAGCTCATTTTTTATATTCCTGCATTGCTGAAATATGGTTCACCCTAGTATCTATCCTTTCTGTAATCGCAAAAGGAAGACTTGGCAGCTACCATATATTATACTCTTGAGGAAACTGCTAGTAATGCTTTGAATTGGTTGAACAGCATTGAATCAAAAGGGGTTGGCAGAGCTCTTCTATTCAGATTTTTTTAAATTCACATTTGGATTTGAATAAGGATGAGAGTCCCATAGGATGGGCAGGCATGGATGAATTGTAATCTGCATTGTTGGAGGGGATTACCTATATTAATTATCATAAGATCACAGATTTAAAGCTAGAAAGGATCTTAGAAGTCATCTACTTTAACTACTTCATGCTACAGATGAGGAAAGGGAAGAAAACCCCAGAAAAAGAAAATGACTGGCTCAAAGTCATGTAGGTAGTACAGAGAACAGCTAGGATTTAAATGCATGTCCTCTGAATTCAAACACCATGCGTTTTCCATTGAAACAACAGCCAATAGGTAGCATTTCTATAGTACTTTGAAGTTTGCAAAGTACTTTGCAAATATTATGTAATATTTGCACATATAATAATAATATGCAACAATAAAGTCACAAGAACTCTAGAGGGAAGGTGCTATTATACCCATTTTGCAGATGAGAAAGTGGAGGCAGAGGTAAAGTGACTTGGTCACAGTCATATAGCTAATAAATGTCTAAGTCTGGATTTGAATCTAGGTCTTCCAGAATCTAGGGCCAGTACTCTGCAAATTACCTGTGCTATCTGTACCAGATGAAATCACAACTGCTTGAAGTATTATTACATTGGAATATAACAAAGATCCTCCATTAAAGTCTTATTTTGATACCTTATCGTGGTATAATAATAATAATAATAATACTAATAAGAACATATATAATTAAGGTTTCCAAAATACTTAACAAACATGATATAATTCGATCATCACAACAATCCTATGAAGTAGGTGTGGTTTTTATCTTTATTTTAGAGATGAAGAAACTAAGGCTAAGTGGTACATGATTCAGGGTCACATAGCTAGTTGGCATCTGAGGTAGCAGTCAAATTCAGGTTTTCTTGGATCTAAATATAACTAATGATATTGGCAACATTTCAGATTTTGGTCACAAAATATGTCAGCTTTTAAGACAATGATAAAAAGTGCTTAGAGGGTCAAAACTACAGTTGTAAAATCTCTAAAGATATGCAAGATAATGGCTCAATTAATCATTTGTTGTTGTTCAGTTATGTCTGACTCTTTGTGACCCCATTTGGGGTTTTCTTGGCAGAGAAACTGGAGTGATTTGCTGTTTTCTTCTCCAGTTCATTTTACAGATTGAGGAACTGAGGCAAATAAGGTTAAGTGGTTTGTCCAGGGTCACATAACTAGTGTCTGAGGTCAGTTTTGAACTCACAGAGACGAGTCTTTTAAGGCCCAGAACTTTTTTTACTTTGTCACCTAGATGCTCATTGATTAATCTAGATTTTTCTAAATTCAGTGTTTTAAAATAGTCATCATTATATGCTAAAAATATGTAGATGGATAGTAAAAAGGAAAGGCAGTTATCCAATAATTTATAAATATTAGGTTTTCTTTGGTAACTTCAGATTTGCTAAAGTTATCAAACTTCTAGGAAGTGACATCTCTTTTACTGTGTATGAAGGTCTATAACCTTGACCTAGGAACAGTATCCTGCAGTAGTAATCTAATGTTCAAGATCATAGTGGTTAGCTTGGGCACATTTGGAGCCTTGCTGTAGCAAAACAAAACAAAAATAAAATAAAATATCCCTTGCTCCAGTTTGAAAGATCAATCAAATTTTATATTTTGAAAACAATTTCATTTATTATTTTGCCTTTGTGCCTTGAATGCTTTAACTTTTTTATTCTTGGTTGACTTTTTTTGGCCAGCCTTTTAGTCTCAGGTCTTCAGAGTACACATACACTTGGGTTTCATTTTGCTCCTGGAAGAATAGCCTTGTTATTAAGTTGATTGTTATGGCTGTTGCTGGAGCATTTAACCTAAGATAGAGAGGAAACTGGTAAAATTAAATTGTATTTTCTACCTCTTTCCTCCAGTGTAGAGTTAGGGCAGATCTGTGTGTGAAGTGTACCAAAGAGTTCTCACTATCTATTAAAAAGGGTGACAAAAAATTGTCAATCAGCCAATGGTCTTTGGATTTATTTTATTAAGCAGATAAACAGAAGACAAATAAGAAATGTGAAATGAGTTTCCTAGATTGTATTCTTCTTTCTGGGGAATTAATTCATCTTCAGGTAAATTTTGTAAGCATTACAAGTAGGTTTTGCCCATCTCTTCTTCTAATAAACTTCTGGATCTTAATCTCAAAACTTTTCTTTAATGTATCTCTTCTGATACTGGATCTTATCCATTTTGTTAACACTCTAAAGGAAAATCCTTACCTACCTACTATGTAATTAATAAAATTATTGAGTCCTAAAATGGAAAGATGACAGTCCAATGATATTTCATCCTTGCCAGAGCACCTCTAAAATACTCTGCTCAATTCTGGGCACTATACTTCAAGAATAATTTTAATAAGTTGGAAAATCTTCAGAGGAAACAATCACACTCAATGAAATGTGGTGACTTGAGATCATAATACTTAAAGATTAGTTGAAGAAATGAGGCATGATTAGTGTGAGAAAACATGGTGGGGGGAATGTCAGTGTCTTCAAAATTTTTGAAAGTCTGTCAAAAGGGAAAAAAAGAACTGAACTTGCTCTTCTTGGTCCCAGAGGGTGTAACTAAAAGAACTAGGTTAAAGTTGCCAGAGTCAGATTTAGGTTTAATTAAAAAATAACTTCCTAACTATTTAGAATTATGTCAAAGTGAAATAGATTGCCTTGGGAAATAGTGGCTTCCCTCTCACTAGAAATCTTTAATCAATCTCTCTTTTTTTAGAATTCTTTTTAAAGATTTTGAATAGTATTTTATTTTTTTTCCAGGTTACATGACAAGAAAATTTTCAGCATTAATTTTTACAAAATTTTGAGTTCTAAATTCTTCTCCCTCCATTCCCTCTTCTGAAAATGGCAGGCAATCAGACAGAGTTTATACATGTACTATCATGTAAGAACATTTCTTTTTAGTCACAGCTGTGAAATAAGAAACAGATCAAAAGGAAAAAAGCACAAGAAAGAATAAAGCAAATAAAAAAATCCTAAATAAAACAAATTTATATGGTCAGGTTCTTTTGTTGTTGTTAATTTTTGCTCACCTTTTTTTGGCGGGGGAGGCATTTTCCTTTCTTTTAAATTTGAGCTCGGCATCAGGGGTGGAAGGGGTGCTGTCTCAGGCTTCCTGTGCTAGTGGCTACAGGCCCTAGCTGTTTACCTGCTGCTACACTGATGTTTCCCTAGGTCCACTGGGAACACTCAAGTCTGATGCTGTGCTGAAGGGGTTGGGTGAGTCATAGCTGGAGTTGCTGGAGGCTGTAGGGGTCTGCTAGCTTACCTGGTACTGAGTTGGGACCTAGTAGTGGTGTCTGGCATATGCTTAGGTCCAGTGGGGTTTTTCCGTGTTTCCTTGGGGCTACACTGGTCACTAGTGTATGGAGGTTTGGCCACTGGAGGGCTATGCTGAAGCAGGTGGTGATTCTCAGAGTTGGAATCTGATGGTTCCCCTGGCCATGCTAAGGTGTATGGGGAGTCCTAGTGTCAGTGATTGCCTGTTCCACCACATTTGGGCTCAAGATCTCCTGCTGGTTTGCTGAGGAAGGGTTTGCTGGTGGCCTACTGGGATGCCTCCCATACTGTAATGTGCTCCCCTCCCACCTGAGTGAGATGAACCCCTCCTGCTGATCTTCTAGGTCTCTTGACTAAAAGATTATTTCATCCCATCTTTTTCTGGTTCCAGTGGTCCAGGACTTGCTCTGGGGCACTATTTTATGGTTGTTTAGAGATGAATATGGGATAATTACAGAGTTTTATTCTAAGCAATCTCTTAATAGTACCTTGTTTGAGTAAACTATAGAGGAGATTTTTGTTCAAGGACTAATTGGATTACATGATCACTACAGCTTCCCTTCAGCTTTGAATCTGTGATTCCACAGTTCTGTGACTTACAATCAAAATCATTCCAGGATTTCTGCCAAATTGGCCAATGTCAACCAACTTTTCTATGCTTTGCCATAATGCTTTGTAAAAACAGTGGATCTTCAAACAAGTTCAGTAGAAGTGAACCTATGTCACTACCTGCTATGTCAAAAAAAGGATAATACTCCCCAAATTACTTCTGCTTCTAAGTACCCATCATGGGGTGTAGCAAGGAAGGAGAAAGGCAACCAAGAGAGGGTCAGAAAAAAAAGAAAAAGGTAGGGGAAGGGAGACAAAAGCAGAGAAATGGAGAGAGTTGGAAATGGGAGAGACAGAGAAGAAGTAAGAGTCAGAGCAGAGGAAAGATAGAGAAATGGAGAATGGGGAAGAAAGAGGAGGGAAACAGAAAAGACTGGGGAAAATAGAAAAAGAGAAATTGTCAGTACTGGGAAGTGTTTGGATGGGTCAGACGGGGGGTGTCCAGGATGAGTGAGTGACTAGGGACTAGCAATTATGACAGAGTAGATGGAGGAGGTCCACATAAGCGTAATGGATGAGAGCTCAACTTGAAGTCCGAAAGACAGGTTCAAATGTCACATTTGAAACTTACTAGTTGTATAAGCATGGGAAAATCATTTACCTCTCTGAATCTCAGTTTCCTGATCTGTAAAGTGGTGATGGTCACTCAATTGATCCAACACTTATTAGCACAAGTTATATCCTTAATACTGGCATGAGGAACAAAACTGAAAACAGTGTCTACTCAAGTAGTTTCCATGAGCACATTTTCCCCCTCTTTTTAAGATAAGTAGCATAGTCTGAGAATCAGAGTCAAAAAAGCTTTGCACAAGTTCTGGCTGCATTGTGTATTGCTTTATGACATTAGGTAAATCATTTTATCTCTCTGTAATACTGAAATCTTTAGAATGCTAATAAATATTCATTCTCTTCCTCTTCTTCCTCTTTCTCTTCACCTTTTTCCTTTTCTTTTCTTACTCCTCCCATGGATAGTAAGATAAAATGTGAAGAAGGTAGAAGAAATGCCAATGGTTTGGGCTAAAACACAAAACACACTCTAGATGAGTAAGTGCTTGAGGAGATCCAGAAATGGGCAATGAGTTGTCAAATACTAACTTATCTTGCTAGATTTTGCTTAAATTGTCTTCTGACAGAATATATACTAATCATATCCGTCTACTATTTGCGACCCTCCCCAGTTATCCTTTCATCAACACTTTAATCTCTTCTGACCTTTAACTGCTGCTTATGCTGCTCCCTATATCTGCAATATCCATTCTTTTTACTCATCTTTTTAAAACCTAACCTGAATGCCATTTCCTCCAGGAAATCTTTCTGGACTAACCCCTCCAATTGTTAACAATTATCTTTCTTAACCTCACATGGTACTTTATATGGGCTTTTTTGATATTATGCATTATTTATAACTGGAGTCTAGGTTAAACTACCTCTATGAGGACAAGTACTATAATTTATCTAAAGTATCTCCTCTAGCTTAACATAGTGCTTTGAACACAATAGATGTTTAATGTCTGTTGAATGAATAATTGTGTGAGTTAATGCAGTGATTTATTATTTATAGATCCCTTTATTCACATCATATCATTTAATCATTATAACAACTACACGAGGTAGGCAATGAAATATTATTATTTCTATTTTATGGATGAGAAAACTGAGATTCAGAGAGGTTAAATAATTTGCCTAAAGTCACACAACTAGTTAGTTATACAACTAAAATATAAATCTAAGTCTATAGATTTTCAGATTAATGCTTTTCCCATATTCCCTATTATTTCTGGTCCGGTGGCAGATAGCAGATTGATAGATATCTGGGAATAAATTAGCGATTCTTGAATTCAGGAATTTAAAAATGAGGAGATAAAATTTTCTCCTACCTAGTTCAATTCCTTCATTTGGCACTAAGTACTTTTCCAAATGTATAATTGTGTGGTTAACCAAAGAGTTCTCATGCAGGAGAAGAAAACCAAATTCACACAAGGCTTATGTGTCACAAGGAGATTTATGCCATAATAGTTTTTACACCCAGCTCAAGATAAGATTGGGATAATGCAGGCCTTCAATCTATATCTAGATGGGTATGAGGGCATCTTAATTCTCTAGATTGAGCTCATGTGGCAACTACAATGATGCGTTTTTAGCTTTTCTTTTTTGCATAGGACAAGTTGCATCTCTGATATGTACTAGAGATGCTTTCTCATTTCAAGGGTTCTAGGATGCTGATTAAGGGGCCACGGTGTTAGTTGCCTGTCTCTACTTCAAGATCTATGATTTGGGATCTTTGAGCTCAGTAATTCATTGAGAGGGATGTGAATATGGAACTGGAATCTTTCCTGATTTATTCCAGGTTTCCTAATGAGAAAGACATGGAGGGTTTCATTTATGATGCCAGGTGCAACAGAGCCATCTGGCTCCAGGTGGGTACTTCATCTGTTTGGTTCTTAAGAAAGTGAGAGAGACTGATGATTTTGGGGGTCATCTTTTTAAAATCAAAAAAAGAAAGGAAATTAACAAAAGAAAGAAAAAAGGGAAGGAGTGAAGAAAGAGACATTTAGAGGCTATGCCAATTATTCTGTATGTGCCAGGAGAATGACCTTGGGTTGCTCTTCCAAGTGAATCAAAGTGATCAACACCTTTTTCTCCAAAGGGGAGGATCTAAGGTCTCATTACCTTTTACCCTTTCATGGATTTTACCTGTGAAAGGGTAACTCAGATTTCTTAGGAGAATTGAATAAAATTTAAACACAAACAAAAAAGTATTCTTAAACTAGAGATCAAGGCTTTATTTTCAATACAATGGAACTATATGTAAATTGTGTGTGTGTGTGTGTGTGTGTGTGTGTGTAGGCATATATACATTCTACACTTCTCAACATTAGCTCATTTACACATTCAGTAGAGTAAGGAAGGTCAAAACTTGAAGTTAGTAACTTCCAAAACAAACAAAACCATGACCTTACATGCATAATTTTAAGAAAACAGGGCAGAGGGAGTTATGGGAAGAGAGAGGTTAGACATCATGATCATGGAAAGTATTATGGAAGCTAAAGTTTTGCTGGTGTTTCTACAAGGAATCATCAATATCAACCATAAAACACACTTTTATAATATTTTAAACTTTTTAAAGCACTTTTTTTACTGATGACCCTGTGTGGCAGGCAGCACTAACATATCCTCCTTCTCCTCAGATTACATACGTTGAAGTTGGGACTCAGAAATGCTAAGGGATTTTGCCAAGATCTCATAGCTAATAAATAGTAGACCTGGCATTTTAACCAATTTCTTTCTTGACTCCAAATCCATTGCTTTTTCCACTAGACATACAAGTAATTGATTCCAGGAGTGTTTGACAGTGGTCAAAAGGTCTTGGATTTGGGAGACAGAATTCCAATGTAGAGGAAGGCTGGTAAAGGTAAGCCATAACCATGGTCCTGAAATAACTGGAGTACTGGAGGTGGGATTGGGCACAGAGAAATAAGAGAGGGCACTACTTACTGGAATTGTGCTATAAGGGAAGGGATTGGTCACAAAGCCATAAAAGAAGCCCCCCAGTAAAGCTACGCGATAATTGTGGCACAGAACCCATAGCAGGGATAGCTTTATGTTGAGCTCTAGATCTGTGGGTCCTTGTATTTTCCTTGCCTAGGAAAGAAATCAGTCACAGAGCTCTAGGTGGGGCCAAGTGGTTTCACCTGTGGGGATTGAAGGGCAAGAGAAATAGAGAGTGAAATGTCAGTAAAGAAGGAGATAAAGAGTCTGAAAGGAACTGAGGAAGGGGAAATGGAGATGTTGAGGCAGAGGATGAAAAGTAAGAAGAGGGAAAGAAATGGAAAGGTATTCGTTCTTAACTTATGGTAGAAAAGAAACAAATTAGAGACAATTGGACACATCAATACTAAGTGCAACAACCAGGTATTTCCAGGGGAGGCCTGCTTAATGTCTGAGCATTGATTTTTTTGGAGATGTCAGAAATAAACACTGCAGAGAAACTACCAAGACATTACCCAGTAATTACCTCCAAAGATCTAAGCCCATGAGCTCTGTAAGATTCCACAACATTGCAAACTTTGCCCCGTGTTTACTTCCCATCCTAATTTAGGATATTGCCTCTTGAGCTTTTTTATTTAACCACTTAATACTCATTCATACTTAAGCCATGAGCCCCTTCTAATAGGCTACTTCTGTTAATCAACATACTTCACTTTAGCCTCATTTCCTCCTACAGTCAAGGTTCTTTCTGGTAAGATATTTGATTGGGGTTCTACATCAGATCTAACCCAAACAAAACAATACACTAACTGGAGAAAATCTATAATCCGCAATTCTTGTGTGTAGTGTTGAGTGAGAAAGGGGAAGTGGAGGAATTCTACCACGTCAAGTAAACTCACAGAGCGTTCCCTTTAAGATGCCTTTCAATCATCCAATCCATCTCAAAAATGCCCAGTTGGTCTTCTAAGAATTGTTGGATATCACAGCTGCTTTTTGTCAGCCTTTAATATTCACCCAAAGTCACATCTTGTTAGTGGCAGTTGGATATGGTGGATAGTGTACTGTTCTGGAGTCTGAAAGACCCCTGCTCAAAATCCACCTTAGACAGTTAGTTGCTGTATAACTCTGGACAATTCACTTAACCTCTCTGGGACTTGGTTTTCTCATTTGTAAAATGGAGTGGCTTGGACTCCATGGACCCTTCCATCTTGAAGTCTGTCTTCCCTGGGAAGGTTTATGTGAAAATAAATATGGATTTCTATTACCAAACCCTCAAGGGAAAAAAAAACCCATAATTCTTAGTGATAGACTATGATCACTGATCAAAACAAGTGCTCTGTTACTTTATTTCCTTTCATTTTTAACATCTGGAGTCATGAAATCTGACTAAAAATACTTGCTGTAAATTACATTCAATCCTATTCATCTTTTTACACCCAATTCAATTCTTATCATTTGAATAAAGTAGTTCCCAATGACCCCAACATGAATTGATCTCTCTCTCTTCTGACCTCCTGTAGCAATTATCTTTTGGATCATTCATCTAGTTGTCCATTATACATTGCCTTGTGACATCTCTCCTATTAGATTCGTGAACTATGATTTCAATCTCCTATTGTTATTTAACTTTTCACATGTTTATGTCTTCTCTCTCTAATTAGATTGTGGAAATGGTCTCTCTGTGTAGAAATTTAGCCCCACTTCCACAGCTATCAACTGCAAATCCACAATAAAAGTAGGATTACTAAAAGAGGAATCCTCCTGGAGTTTTGTTAAATTTCTCACAGTGTCTAGCCTTATACTTAGTGATTTGATTTGAAATACATTAGTGTAATAGAGCCAGAATATCCAAAGGAAGTTGTATGCTTTTCTAATTAAATTAATTACTGCAAGCCATCACAGAATCTGAGAATTATAAGGGATCCCAGCCACTATCTAGTTGAACCCAAACCTATATAGAAGTTGCTAATATAATAACTGATGGGAAGTCATTCAGTTTTTACATAAACAATTGTTCAGTTATTTCAATTGTATTTGGCTCTTCATGACTGCATTTTGGGTTTTCTTGGCAAAGTTACTGAAGTGGTTTGCCATTTCCTTTTCCAGCTTATTTTAAAGATAAGGAAACTGAGGCAAATAGGGTTGCCTAGGGTCATACAACTAGCGAGTTATCTGAGGCCAAATTTGAACTCAGGTCTTCCTGACTCCAGTCTTGGCACTCAATCCACTATGCCACTTGGTTGTCCCATAAATAATAATAGGTAGCATTATATGGTGCTTTAAAGTTTGCAGACTTCACAAATTTTACTTGGGTTTACATAAAACCTTGGAAGCAGGTGCCATAATTATCCCCATTTTGCAGATGAGAAAACTGAGCCAGAGAAATTAAATGACCTGCCCAGGGTCACATAGCTAATAAAAGTCAGAGGCTAGATTTAAACTCAGGTCTTCCAGACTCTACCACTCTATGCACTGTACCACCTAGTTGCCATCTTTAGTAAATGATAACTTATTACTTTTAAAGACAGTTTCCAATGTTGTGCAGTTTCAATAGATATAAAAAGTTTTTCCTTACATCAAGCCTAAATTTGGTTCCCACTTCTTTAATCTGAACTGTCCTAGGACAAGTCTAATTCCTTGGAAGAGTTTTTGGTGATAAGAGTCAAATGCTTGGAGATAGTTATCATTTCCTCCCTAAGTGTACTCTTTTCCATTCCAACTTTAACTGATAGGGCAGGCAAACCAGCCTAATTGAAACAGCAATTAGTTCTGAGGAAGATATGGGGGAATAGCATTGCCAAGACAGCCAGATCACTGCCAATATTTTAAATAGCATTTCCCCTAATGTCTAATGGGAGTTAGCCCAGTATGTGGTGCCCAAGAGCCCCAACAATAGTGCCCCAGACCATTTACTATGATATTAACCCAGCCCTTAAAGTCATCATCCAAGAGGACAGCCCCCACATTTTTGCCATCAACACCAGTTACCAACCAATGACACAGAGAAATGAAGTACTCTGTATGTAGCAGCAACCCCAGACTACCTCTGTTTCTAAACTGGCCTCTGCAGCAATCCATTCATAGAAACAGTCCTTGTGGATACAAGACTGAGCAATGACTTTTGCAGTTTCACTAGCACCATCCCTTTTATCCATATCCTCAGCAGCCACAGCTAGAAAGATTGTGAGAAGAAAATTCTCATCATCAAAGTCCTTGGTCTTGTCACATGGTTCAGATGTCATAAATGATTATGGTTATCACTCAAGATGATATTAAAGAAAATATATTACTATCAGCATTGTCCTTGTACCTTAAAGACCACTGACCTGTACATCTGGCATGATACCAAAACAATCTACACAGGCCATCTCCAGTCATCCTGATTTATATCTTGACACTGGACCTAGATGGCTCTGGAGGATAGAGTGAGGCTGGTAACTTTGCACAGCCCTCCCTCACTTAAATCCAATTCACTTGCAAGTCATGGCATTGCCTCCCTGATGTCATGGTCCTCTTCAAGAATGAAGGACAAGCCACAACAACAAAACAACTTTTATATATATATATATATATATATATATATATATATATATATATGTAAATGTATGTGTATATGTATATGTGTATGTGTATATCTATATGTATATGTAATATATATAAAATATATATTATATACACACACATATATACATATATGTGTATATATATGTATATGTATATATATTCCTCATCATCTTAGAATATAATCTTCTTGAAGGCAGGAACCATGTTTCTTTTCTATTTGTATCTCTAGTGATTTGAATATAGTAATTCCTAAATGTTAATAATCGCTTCCTTCCTTCCCTCCTTCCTTCCTTCCCTCCTTCTTCTTTCCTTCCTTCCTCCCTTCCTTCTTTTCCTCTTTCCTTCTTCTTTCCCTTCCTCCTTCCTTCCTTCCCTTCCTCCCTCTTTCCTTCCTTCCTTCCTTCCTTCCTTCCTTCCTTCCTTCCTTCCTTCCTTCCTTCCTTCCTTCCTTCCTTCCTTCCTTCCTTCCTTCCTTCCTTCCTTCCTTCCTTCCTTCCTTCTTTCCTTTCCCAGACTCAAAATCCCCTTACCTTGAACTGATCCTCACACAGCAAAAAATTGAGGTTTTTCAAATTCTTGGTCTCCTCTTCTGTAGGATCTCTAGATTACTAACGTATTTCTCAAATGAGGAGCCTAGGATTGAGCCCCAAACTCCTGATACGATCTAACTAGGGCAGACTACCATGGGGCTATTGCCTCCTTATATCATATTCTATGATGATAGCTGAAAATGGGAGCTAATGATAATGACTCACATTTATATAGTGCATTAAAGTTTACAAATGCTTTTCTTTCCTAGAACAAAGATATTGCTCTTCTCTGAGAAAATCTACCTCCCTTATTTCCCTAGTTTATCACAATTCAGGAAACTTGGGAAATGTGCAACATCTGGAAATTTGTCTGGTGATAGATTCTGCCAACAGCTGCAGCAGTCCCACTAATTTTGCCTACAGTAGCAAAATATCCAATTAAATCATTAGTAGTCAATCAAATAGGAGTGTATTGATTTTATATATATATACACACATAGGTTTTACATGTATGTGTATGTATATGTAATGGTTTTCTCTCTATATACATATATGCATGTATGTATATATGTATATATGCCTACACATTGATTTTATGTGTATATATGTATATTGTGCATATATATTTCATAATATATTATAGATACAGCATACAATACTTAGATATTCATATATACATACACACATATACATTATATGTAAATGATATACATTATATAGATATACATATACATACATAATATGTATTATTTATATATACATATACACACATCAATATACATTATACATAAGGTGTATTTTTATATATATACACACACATATATACATACACACCCTTTTCAAAGCAAAGAAGTGGGAACTAAACTTAGTCTTGATGTAAGGAAAAACTTCATTTCTATTAGAGCTATTCACTAAAAAGTGCTATCTTGGGAGGGAGTGAATTTACCTTTTACTAGAGATAGAAGCTAGGTGGTACAATGGATTGGACTCTGGTCCAGTTCAGCAATGAGGAAGACTTGGGTTCAAATCTAACCTTGACATTTACTAGCTGTGTAACCCTAAGCAAGTCATTTAACTTCTCTGCCTCAATTTCCTCATCTGTAAAATGGGAATAATTATAACACCTATTTCCCAGGCTGTAAGAATAACCTCAAATAATATTTTTGAAGTCTCTGAAAACCTAAAAGCATTACCTAAATGCTAGCTATTATATAAATAACTATTCCCACATACAGATAGTGAAAACAATCTTAGGCATAAAACTATAACTCTACTTAAAATGTAAGAGCACATGCAGATACAAATACAGGATTATCAAGGCAGAGAAGCATTGGTCATGAAACCATCAATCATTTTTTCTTGACAGTCTGTTACCTTAGTATCTACCAAACCCAAAACAACCACCCAAAGGACAAACAAAACCAAAAATAAAAATAAAAAGAAGATCACATCCTACAATACAAAAACAAGGTCTTTAAAGGAAGTATTTTTACTCCAAGTACACTTGACATAGGTCTTGGACTGGCTATTTGCTGAAGGTTATTGTCCCTCTTGCCATTCTTCTTATAAGAAAATAAATTTGAAAAAGTTTATTTTAGTAATAGTAGAATGTGCACTGGACTCAAAATCAAAAGAACTGAGGTCTAATTCCAGCTCTATGATTTCTTATATATGTGATTGTAAACAAGTTACAACTTAGTTTGTTTTCTCAACTGTATAAGGATAATAATAAGACATTTCCTGCCTATACCATAGTATTGTCAAGAGAAAAGCAAATTGCAAAGTTCCATATAAATCTGAGTTATTATGTGGCCTAGGGGATAGAGCTATGATTTCATCAATGATAGGGAGCATTTTCTGTGTAGTTTGGTTAAATGGGCTCCCAACCCAGGATAATTCAGACACAGGTAAGATTTGAACCCAGCAAAAGACCAGGTCTCAATTCGCAACACAACACTGTCTCACATATTATCATAATAATTATATGCAAACGATCTATGCTATTTTTGCCATCTTGAGGAACTCTATTCTCCCCTTCTCAGGTGTCAAACCAGGTAGAACGGTGTCGATAAGTCCCAAGTCAACTGCCTAAATCACGAAGACATTGTTAAGTAACTTGCCCAGGGTCTTTACAGACAGAAAGTTGCAGTGATGATAATTCGAATTCGAGTCTGCTCTAAGCCTAGCATTTGGGGTACACTGAAGCCAGCTTCTGTCAGATTTTCAGTTTTAGCTTTAATACATTGGAAATTGGCAAATACCATAACTAAGGGCTGATTTTATTGTGTCAATTATCTAGACTTAAAGTGGTGGATAAAATATTAATAACTGAAATTAACCTTTAAAGTGTTATAAGTTTTTGGAGAGCTAGATGTTAAATATTTGCTAGCACGCCTCTGCCTGATATTCTACCCACAATAACATACTACCTTGGCATGAATGAAATAAGTGAAATATTATAGGTAAGTATATTTCTCTCTCTTGTGTTTTTCTGTTTCTCTCTCTCTCTGTCTCTCTCTCTGTCTTTCTGTGGCACAGTGAATAGTGTGTTGTGCCTGAAGTCAAGACTTCTCTTCCTGAGAACAAATTGAGCCTAGATACATACTAGCTGTGTGACCCTGGTCAAGTCACTTAACCCTGTTTACCTCAATTTCCTGAGCTAGAGAAGGAAACACTAAAACGCTCTAGTATCTTTTCTAAGAAAGCCCCAAATGGGGTCACGGAGAGTCAGACATGACTGAAACAAATGAACAACAACACATTTTATATATAGATAGATATAAATATATAGTATTAATATATAAAGTATGTCATGTATACACATATGTAATACCTATACATACATGTAATATATACACATAAACATGCACTTATCTATCACCTCCTGTTTAATACTTTTATTTACATTTTATTATTCTTGGATAAAGTATAAATACCTTGGTTTAAAATTTAAGGCAGTCCACAATCTGGCTTCAACCAATCCCTGTAATTTTTATAGAATTTTACACTTGTTTGCATTCTACCTGTCCACCAAACAGGACCATTTACTGTTCTACCAGGTATATATTTCCTCTGCCACATCCTTGCATCCAAATAGCACTTTTTCCTAGACCCTCACTATATTCTTTCCTTATTTCCACTTTCCAAAACTTTCCCATCCTAGCAGGTTTAGTTTACTTCTTCCTTGAAGTACTCCTCCCTCCTTCCATTGGTGCTCTCTCCTTTAAAAAAAATTTAGCTCTCTATGTGATCTTCCTATGAAGTCTTTCTACTCTCAGCCTTGTTTTATATTTATCTGTGTTCATGTTGTACTCCCTGAGTAGAATGTAAGGCCCTGGCTGGCAGGGGCTGGTTCCTTTTTGCTTTTCTATCATCTTTTTTTTAGTGCAATGATTTGAGCACAGTAACATCAACATTTGTTGAATTGAAAGGAATAACAATACATATGGAAATTTTTTTAAAAAACTACCTGATGTTTAGTATGAACCAGGGAAAATAGTAGTGCTAGAAATTTGGAGTCAGAAGACTTGTATCCCAATTCTGGCTTTGCTATTTTACTATCTATGTGACCTTGGTTGGATCACTTAATTTTTCCAGTCACTTAATTGGACCACTTAGTTTTCTCATCTATAAAAGAAGGAAGCTGAACTAGCTAATCTAAACCCCAGGGTGATAAGAGTTCTGGACTTGGAATAGGTAAGACAAAATCAAATATAACTTTTGACATTTATGAGAAATGGGGCCATGGAAAAAGTGTTTACCCATTTTTCCTCAGCTTTGCCTCTAAAATAGGGTTATTAATATCTACCTCACAGAATTTTGTTTTAAGGCTTAAATTATATATATATATATATATATATATATATATACATATATATGTGTGTGTATAATTTATATATACATATATGTGTGTATATGTATATAAATTTACCCACATAATTCACAATATACATATATGCATATGCATATATATGTGTATATACATATACATATATGCATGCTTTGTAAGCCTTAGAGGGATATAGTTATTTTTACTCAATGATTCAATGAAAAAGGGTATATAGTCTTCACAAAGGTTTCACAGATTTGGAATGGATACAAAATAGTATAAAATAGCCTAATCTAATTGTCTAATCTAATCTAATAAGGTGAAAATGGAGGCTTAGCCTAGTGATACAAACAATGGAAACACAGATGTAGAGAAGGAGGCATTACAGCATTTTCTGGGCTGTATGAGTAGTTTGAGCTATGAAGCAATAGCTAAAACCTTTTCCATTTTTCCACTGTCAAAAAGAATCACTTTAGATATGTCTCCGTACCTCTTAATAATGTGGCCCTTGTTCTAATCGTAAGCAAAAATGAAAGAGATGTCCCACATTTGTTCACAGTTTATTGCCCCTTCCTTATTACAGCTTTTTGGAGTCATTTTAATAGTCAGAGTGATTTAGTCAGGGTTTATGCAATCAGTCATCTTTGAGTGTTTGAAGGACGTTCATGCAGAGGATGGTCCCAGGGAAGCTCAGAGCAGAAAGAAGAGATGGGAAGCGCAGAGAAGCAGATTGTATTAATACGAGGGGGAAAAAATTCCAAAAACTTTGAGCTGTCTAGAAATATAATGGGCTACATTCTGAGACATAATGATTTATGTAGTGCTTTACAAAGCATATTTATACGTTTCACATACACTTTCATACACTTTCCTTATAACAATACCATGAAGTAGGGAGTACAAATGTTGCGTTCTTCATTTTATTGAAGGAGAAACTGAGACTCAAAGAGGTTAATTGACTTACCTGAGGTCACATAGCTAGTAAGTGGCACAGCTTGACTTTGAACCTTGGTCTTTTGATTCCAGTTACAGTGGTTTGTCCATTGCACCATGGAAGAACGTTGGAATAAGGACTAGGTGACCATTAGTTGGGAATGATTTAACAGAGATTTATACTTAAGGTCCAGGTTGGACTAGCGCTCTGTAACATCTCTTTAAATTCTTGAGAGTCTATGTCTTTACACTTGGACAAAGAGGCCACTATGGATCAGTCATGGGAGGTCAGATAACTAGATTCCCTAATATAACTAGAGGAGAAAAGTGAGTGTTTAAGAGGAGTGATTTACTAGAGAAAAGAAGCACATCTATAAAAGAAAAACAAATGTCCTTTATAATGCTGGTGACATGGTTGGTCTTGATTAACATCTAATTATTGAAACCCAGTGAATAAACCTTTTTATGTTTCTGATTTGAGGTTGAATTTCAATCTAAGCTCATGCTGAGAAAAGCTCTTAATTCATCATCAGAGAGCAATGTGCCATGTTAAAGATTTCGAAACAAAAATGCAGTAACAAGGAAGGCCCATTGCCCAAATGGTTTCATGAGCCAGGTATATTTAAAGCAACTTCAAGAATGATGTTAATATGTTTAAAAAAACCAAAAAAACCCAAATATATGGTTACTGTCATTATAGTCAACAGTGTGCTGGTACACAGTACATGTCAGACTTGCAAAATACATGGTCTCTCTTTAAATCACACACACACACACACACACACACAACCCCACTAAATTTTGCCTTATCCAGCTGTTTATAAACTTTTTTTTGTTGTTGTTAAATACACATTTCTTAGAGGGTGTGGAGGACAACAGTCTGACTGTCTCAAAACTCACCATGGTGATAAAGCCATACCATCTGCCCTGGGCTTCTCCTCCTTTCCCTTCCTCACTGAAGATAAAGCAGTCATGTTGTTTCTCAGCTCCTCCTGAGGAGAGATTATTTCCTTTTCTGTTTTATATCCCTGGGACTTGGCACGTAGTAAATGCTTAATACTGATTGATTAATTATATTTTCCTTTCTTAGGAAAGTGCTTGCCTACCCCAATGATTTCCTGAAAGACAATTCTGGAAAAGTATCACAATGTATCAAGAGAGGCAATATCTCATTAAGAATAGCTATTAAAATCTATACTTCCTCAGAGTGTCTTGCAATGATTATTTTCAATGCATCAAATTTTACAAACTGAACTGAAAAAAATGTTGTCACCGCAATTTAGTTATTGGCTCCAATATTTAAATTCTGTCAGTGCCAGTCCATTTATCCTCACACCACCTGGATTTCATTTCCCACCTTTTGGAAATGTAAACAGAAGCATCAGACAATTCGACAACTCTGCTGATGGCTGACAGCACACATGGTGTCACATACAAATATTTATGCTTCCAATAGCCCAAATATTTGAAAATGGATTTGAATAAAAGGGAAAGTGCCTTACAGGATTCGGAAACCATATAAACATCCTTGGAGAGAGCTAGAAAGTGTGGCTAATTTATGAATCACTTATCTCATGAGAAAAATAAAGCATATAATTCCAGGAATTATAGATACCCCATCCAGAAATGGTATTTAATCCAAATCAAAACACTAAACATGGTGCAATTTTCCTTTCTCAAATACTGATGAATCAACTCTCAACTACACATAGCACTTCAAATTGTGGGCCAGGAGTGGTAGCACATGTCTGTAGTCTCTGCTACTAGTGAGGCTGAATGGTAGATTGCTTGAGTTAAGGAGTTCTGAGCTTCAGTAGAATTACAGCTGATCAAATGTCCCCACTAATTCCTATACCAATACAGTGAGTCACTGGGAATAGGATAGAGAGAATGGAAGAAGCCAGGTTGCTTAAGGAAAGGTGAACCAACCCAGATTGGTAATGAAGTAGGTCAAAATTCCCAGGCCAATCAGTAGTGGTGTCAGGTTGTTTGTGGTTACTGGACATAGCCTGAACTGAAAAGAAACTAGGGAGAGCTTATCTCAAAAAAAAAAAAAAAAAGTTTGTATACATTGGTATGTTAAAATGTGTCTTTGGGCATTAAAAATAAAGTGTGTACAAATAAAGCTCTCTACGTCTGACTGATCCTTTCTGGAAGTTGGGGAATGTAATGTTTGCAGGGTCCTTTCCTGGCATAGTTCATGAAGGAATCCATGAATACCTAGGACAACATACAAACTCCACCGGGGTGAATAGAACAAGTTAAGTTTATGAACTTAAACTTCAGAGAAGGCATATTTTTAGCATCCAATTGCACACAATTCTTTAATTCCTAGTATATAATTTGAGTAATGCACTGACAGCTCCTTAAGGACTCATTAGACTTTCTGACAATGACATGACAAAAATCCAGAGTATCTAAGAGGAAAGAATCTCTTTCTAATTACATCAGGACCTCAATCAAATTGGGAAGCAGGTCTGGCAGAGAGATTAGTGAGCATTGATGTGGCCAACAGGCAAAAGAAGAGAGGAGAAGCAGAGAGCTCAAATTATCCAGAATTCTGGATAATTAGCACTCTCCCAAAACAACAACACACAAAAACAAACAGAACCAAAAAACTCTCTGTCATTTCAAGCCTCATTTCCTTCCAGGAGAAATCCTTTAAAACATTCCTAAATTCACAGCAGTTAAATAACCTTCAAGTACAACTTTTCATGTGTAGCTTTTCCCCCCCTGTAGTATTGACTTATTATCAGAAGGAAGTTAGATAGAAATATAATGGTGAAGAAAAATGCTAACACAAGAAGATGAGAATAGTGTGGGGAGTCGTAACAACTGAGGCTGTGTCGCTGTACAAATTAAAGACCAGATCATCATCTCAGGGACCAGTTTTGGTGTAGGTACCACAAAGCAGACCTAAGCATTTCTTTGAATGAGGTGACATTCATAGCCCATAAGATTCCTCTAAGAAGATTAATTATTGATTTTTTAAAAATAAATCATCTAAGGTCATTTTTGTTTGTTTTTATCCCATGATGGTTAAGGTCTGAATTTACTTTTATTTTTCCTTCCTTTATATCCCATTAAATATCTATCTATCTATCTATCTATCTATCTATCTATCTATCTATCTATCTATCTATTTATCTATCTATGTATATATGGAGAGAGAGACCTATACCCACATATACATATATATGTAAATATATACACATTAGATCTTTCTTTCTCTCTCTATCTCTCTTTAAGTTAATGACTGGTCAAGGGAGAAAGAAGTCATTGAGGACCCAGGCAAATACATGTCAGAGAGCAATCTGTTCTCCCAATGTGCTTTGCAAATAATGTAGCATACTATTTCCTGAACTTTGGAAGGTAGGAGGAGACAAGACTTTGGGCAATCTCCAAGAGGTACAAGGTAATTAAAAGGATGAGGGCTGCAATAGCTGGTGAGAAAAGCGATAATGTGTAATTTACACGTAATACAAATTTGTTGACATCTTGTCTAAAGCTTACAGAATTCCAAAGAGGAAAGATAGACTGTTTTGTTAAGAGGATAGCAGTAGGCTAAAGTATATGGTAGTATACTATCTTTATTTTAATATACCAAGCATGACAGTGCTCTTTACCTTTCTGCCACCAGTGTTGATACGTAGCGGTGTTAGGAAAGGGTCGAAGATCATATGACTGGTTTCTATGTTGACTGGTGACTGTCTTTTTCCAACAGAGCAAAGATTCCAAGCTGAGTTGACCAATCCCCAGAAGGAAGGAACTATAAAGTTAAAGAGAAGCAATGCAGAGTTAGAGAGGAAATGAAATCTGAGGAGAGAGGAAACAACATGTTTGGAACACAAACTATAGAACCAGCTTTTGCATATGAATAAGGCTCACAGTATATCACTGACTAGTAGAGAGAACACATAAGTGGACATATAGAATCATATATTTAGAACTGGATGGGACTTTGGAGTCAACCTATTACAACCCTTTCATTTTAAAGATTACAGCCTATTCTTATTATCGATGAAGAAACTGAGGTCTAGAGGGGTTAAGTCATATGCCAAAAATTACACAGACAACAGAATTGGGATTTGAATTCTGATCCCTTTACTCCATAGTAGTGTTTGAATTATACCACTAAGCTTGGATTTTAGGCTTTGTCTGTGCTCTGTGATCTTAGATAAATAACTCAGATGCAGTTAAGTGATGCAGTAGGCAAAGCAGTGGACCTGGACCTCTGATACTTACTAACTATATGACCTTGGGCAAGTCACTTAACCCTGTTTGTCCCAGTTTCTTCATCCGTCAGATGAGCTGGAGAAGGAAATGGCAAACTTCTCCAGTATCTTGGCCAAGAGAACCCCAAATGGGATTGCAGAGAGTTGGACATGACTAACAGCTAAGCAACAACAATAGTATCTATATCTCAGAGTGGATATGAGGGTAAAATGAGGTAATATTTGCAAAGTGCCTTGCAAACAATAAAGTATATATACATGTTAGCTACCATTATTAAGTCACATACTCTTTCCATATCTCAAGATTAGGAAGTACAAACTGATTCTGTTAGGCTGGGATGATTTGAGGATACATTGGATACTCTCCATAGTTAGCAAGGACTTATAGAATTTCAGAGATGGAAGGGATCTTCCAGATCATCCAGTGTATTTTTCTTATTATTACATCATTTTAGTTGTTATGCACCAAAATGTGAATTTAGAATTAATTTGGGGAGGTTTCTTGGCATCATAGATAGAGTGCTAAATTTAGACTATAAAGACCTGGATATAAGTACCATCTTAGAGTCTAAATGTGGGACTCAGTGCAAGTCACTTACCCTCCTCTGAGTCTCAGTTTTCTCATCTATAAAATAAGGATTATAACAACATTTGGGGAGGCTAGGTGGTACCATAGTGCACAGAGTACTGGTCTACAATCAGGAAGACCCATTGTCATGAGTTCAAATGTGACCTCAGATATTTATTAGCTGTGTGACCCTGGGCAAGTCACTTAACTCTGCATCAGTTCCTGATCTGTAAAATGAGCTGGAGAAGAAAATAGCTAACTACTCCACTATTTTTGCTAAGAAAAGCCTCCAAATGGGATAACAAAGCATCGGATATGTCTGAACAACAACAAAAGCCAGCATTTACCTTTTAGATTTGTTCTGAGGGGAAAATGAGATAAATAAGTAAAGTACTTGGCAAAGTTTAAAGCATTAATTAAAAGTTAACTATTCACATCAGCTGTGAAGTATAAGAATGTAAGATGAATTCTCTATACATTACTTTTGTTTTTAAAAATGTTTTGATGTCTTTTGCTTTTATTTTGCATTTTGAATACATATAGCTCCTTTCCCCTCTTCTACCCTTGAGCATTCTCTTTTATATTATATTATATATTACATTTCTCTTTCATATTCCTCATAAATATTTAGGAATTTTTTTTTTTTTTTTTTAGCAAAATCAACCAGTCCATGACAGCATATGTAGTACTCTACATCCACAGTCCTCCACTTTTTCCAAAGGAAGGAGATGCATTTTCTCCTCTTTTCTTTGGGGGTCAAGCTTAGTCATCCTAATTGTAAAACATTGAGTTTTAAAGTTTCATTCTTTTCATTGACATTGTAGTCATTGTATACACTGTTTTCATCTACAAAATGGGGGAGTTAGATTGGATGGCCTCTATAATTCTTTGCTATACAATGTACCAAATAATAAATTAAACCATGATTTGTCAGTGTTCAGTGATCTCCAAGTTGTAAACATTCACACCAAAAAATTAACAATACGCTCTTACAAACTCTTTGGAGCTGGCTCCAGTAAGCCCCTGCTTCTAGTTCTAGGTCAATGACCTTGGTTCTAATTAGGTTACTTTGTATCAGTTCAAATAAGTCTTCTCATCCTTCAGTCAATTTCTCACACTTACCATTCTTACATGATAGTGATGTTTCATTACATTCACATACTATAATTTATTTAGCTGTTCCCCACCTGAAGTACACCTATATTGTTTCTTATTCTTTAGGCCAGAAAAATGCTGTTATGAATATTTTGGTAATTAGGGACCTTCATTCCTATTTTTCACTTCTTTCAGGAATGGGCCTGGAAAAAGTCTTTGAGCCAAAAGGAAACTTGATGTATCTTTTTTTTCTTCGTCTTGCATGTTACTAACAGTGTATCTATGTATCTATTTTCTCACAGCTTCTTTAATACTATTCCTGCCTGTCATCTTTGCCAATTTATTGAATATAAGGTGTAACCTCAGATTTCTTTTGATTTGTATTTCTCTTACTCTTAGTGACTTGGAGCAATATTTCCTATGATTTGGAATAGCTTCCAGTCTTTCTTGTAAGAACCATTTGGTCAATGCTCTGCTAACCCCCTCATTTTAAAATGAAGCCCAGATGTAACATATAATTTGTTTAAGGAAAAATAGAACCTGAATCTCCTGACTTCTAATCCAGGGCTCTTTTTCTTACATCATGTGCCCTGAGGCTACAAAGTACCTTTGCTAAGTTGTTAAGACCAAAACGATATGACAAAAACAAATTAAAAATCACTCTCACTTGTCGATTATGGACAGAAATTTGAAATCCTACCACTGTAATTTGATTGTGCCCTCATCCAGACAAGCTGTGTATCATAATCCTACTGTTCCCAGATGGAGATAAAAAACATTTATTTAATGGAAAGGAAAAAAATGGTATTCAGTTCTCGGGGTATGTATGTAAATGACACATTAAATTTCATGTTAAATTTAAATTTTCAGTTGAATAGATTTCTATATAGAATGCCATTCAGATGTCTTTTATTTTTTCTATTTAGAGAAATAACTGGGTATGATGAACTAAGAGTAGTCTGAAGATTTATTTTCAGTGACAGTACAATTTGGTGTTAAGTTTTAAATTCTTCAGGGGTGGTGCAATGGCCAGAGTGCTGGGTCTGGAGTCAGAAAGATCAGAGTTGAAATATGGCCTCAAACACTGACTGGATGTGTAACTGTGGGCAAGTCTATGGGGATAATAATAGTGCCTACCTTGCACAGTTATTAAGATGATCAAATGAGATAATAATTGAAAAAATCTTATTCCCTTGGGCTGTATTTTGGGCCCTCCAGGCTAGAGTCTTCTCCTCCTAGTCTGATTTTTTTTTTTTAAATTAAAGAGGCCATACTTTGACTCACTTCTTAAAGAGGCCTGTTTACTGAATAGGCATTACCTCACTCAAAGTTGAGAACCTGAAAAGGCCTTAGCCTAAAAAGGGCAAGAGTCTCCCGTTACATCCTAGGCCATCTCCAGTCATCCTGATGAATATCTGGCCACTGGACCCAGATGGCTCTAGAGGAGAAAGTGAGACTGGTGACTTTCTATAGGCCTCACTCACTCAAATCAAAGTCAACTGAAAGTCCTGTCATCATTTTCCTGATGTCATGGTCCTCTTCTGAAATGAAGGACCAACAAAACACAATTCTGTTATTTCCTGTGTTGGCCCTAAACACTAATGGATTCAAGCCTGTTTCACAATCACAATTCACTTTTTCTAGCTTATCTGACATTTCATATATTTGTGATCCAGAACTGATGAGCAGTTGCTCATCTTTTCTACTGTTTCTGTGCCTTGGGCCATACTGAACACAGAATGCCCTCTCCTGTCATTTCCTATTGAAATCCCTCCCGTCTCTTAAGACTCTTATCATATGCTACTTCTTGCATGAGACCTTCCCTCAATTTCCCAATTAAGGAAATTCTACTTCTACTTCTCATAACTTAATTTGTATTACTTAACTTATGCACACCCTACCAGCTCCTTAAAGACAGAGATCAGGTCTTATTTATCTTTGTACCTTAGCACTTGGTACAATGTATTACATATCTGGAGCTGCTTCAACACCTCAAATAAGTCCATTTCTTCATAAAAAATGACTATGCTGAGGAGAAATCTCTCTTGTCTCCTCTTCCAGAGGAGGCATCCTCAGGGTTCCTTGATTCCTCTTTCTGAGACTGATTATCAGTTGGGCAAGGTACAACTTCCTGGGATGTACTTTTCCTCTGAGGAGCTCAAAATGAAGCTTCAACTGATTTTTCCTTAGAATCAAAGCAAACATTGCTAGCTTCCAATGCATATGGAGAACATTGTAGCCCAGAGAAATTAATCAGCATGCCATCTTCACTTCTGGGAGCTGCTGGAGGTGGGAGTAGAATCCAGACTTCCCAAATCACTAAATGTTTCCCCCCACTTTTTTGATGGAGTGAACCCCAGTACTAAGTCTGAAAGATGTACTAACAAAGTACACAAGAATTATTTTCAGTATTAATGGGCTTAAGTAGGAGTCTTTTGCATTTTTGTTGAATTAAGTAAAGTCTGTCCTACATTTGATGTCTTATTTTTGGTGTTTGCAAGGAAGCTGGGGGACCTCCCCCCACCCCCTTTGGAGGAAGACCTGGAAATGAGAGAAATTTTCATTTATCTCTAGGAAAAACCCCCGGGGAAGGGGTAGAATGAGCCAGCTGCTCAGTGAAAACACTGGGTGGGTCAAGAACGAAGGAATTCTTTAGGTGATTCTTGTGAGAGTTAAAGATCTTCCCCACCCATTAATGGGCCTGCCCTTTAAAGCTTGATTAGGGGAAGTTCTATGTTGTTGTTGGAAGGTTCATACCTTTTCTTCATTTCTAAAGAGGCACTGGTTCTCAAGGGATGTGATGCCCTCTCACTCTGAAAAGTGTATAAATAAGCCAAGGAGAGGTGTTTACTGGCTTAGTTTTTGGAAAAGGTTTGTATGCCAGATGAGATTCTGGGAAGCCTCTAAGGAGTCCCCCAGCTTTGAAAACCCAGATGTTGGTGCTTCTCTCTCTGATAACTATGCATTCATTGCTTATGGTCAGATAGTCGGAAGCCCTGTCTGTTTTATTTCTCTGTTTGCATTTTTTCTGAAGTTCAGAGTGCTGACTTTTTCCCCTGAACTAAGTGAACAATATATGTGCTTGATTAAAGTAGATTATTGACTCCTCAAAAGTTGCTTTCCTTTGAAAAGAGCAGATTTAGAAACCTGTATAGCAGGCCCTCCTGTGTATGTCAGCTCCCTGCTGTTACACTACCCCAAGACCAAGCCTAGCCTGTGTGAGTCTAGGTCTTCAGTACTGGTACAGCCTTTCGCTGGAAATGTTTAACTTGAATGAATCACTGCAGCTAAAACTATCTCCTTCAAGTTTAAAAGGACCTCACTAATTTTGTTTGCCAAAACATCTCTTCTAGCCAGAAGAAATTTCAGGCCTGCATTTATAATTGAATTCATAACTTACAACCTGTTTTGTTATACTCCAGCTTTATACTCATTTCTTTAGGTTCCTATGCATATTCCTACTTTTTAACATCTCTTGTTCTGATCCCTCATAGAATGTCACTTAATGTCTTTAGAGAACACTATCATCTGGCACAAACATAATGTTTGCCAAATTTTTTGTCTCCACTAACTCAAAAATATAGGTTTTTTAAAACACTTTTTTTCCTTCTCTGAGCTCTTTTCTGTGATTACATTGTCCCCAGATCCATTCTCAAATCCTTTCAAGTTTCAAAAGCAATATAAAAATAACAATACTATTTGATCTCTGAAGCTTACACTAGAAGGAAACATTACTTTTTCTTTGATTTGGAAGTCACATGCCAGACAGAGCTCATTCTCTCAATCAAAACTAGTATCATAGAATCCTGAGACAGAGTGAGGAAATGGAGTGGGAGTTGAAATAATGGAGGGAGACAACACAGAAAAGAGTCCAGTGGCATAGGCATAGGACATAGGAGCCAGGAAATTGGAGTTTAATTCTAACTCTTATGCCAACTGTGTGCTATTGGACAAATCTCTTAACCTCTCTTGTCCAAAGTTTACTTCTCTTTAAAAAGAGGTGTGGGGAGGTGGGTGGGTCTCTAAATGGTAATTTAAATGACTTACTTTATTATCATTTAATATTATTATTTTATTATATTTTATAATTTATTATTGTGATAAATTATAAAATAAATTTATTAGTATTTTATTATATTAAAATTTATTATTATAATAATAAATTATAAAATAATTTTATTACTATTTATTTAATATTAATAAATTAAATTACTAATTCTTTAACAAACATGTTACATGCAGCAGTGCAGCAACCTAGCAAAAGGAGCCAGAATTGGTACCAGTTTCTCTTCTCACAGGTCTAAGAATTATATATATTCATGAAAGAATAATTTCGGCCCCATTAATGGAATGCAAGGCGGCCATTTTGTGATAAAGTAATTGGGCAGATGTTGCTACAAAGATACAAGGAGTTCTCTAATAAACTTCATACCAACCACCAATGCACCAGCCACCCCCTTCCACTTTATGTGAACAGCTGCCCTTGCCTTTATTGGGCAAGAAATCCTTTATGGTAAACAGTTTGGAATCTTTATATCCCCACTTCACCATCAAGACCTATATGGTTGCCAATATGCCACCTGTTCAGCTAACTCTAGAGCTATTGTGAGAAGTCCTTTAGACTCTCCCCGCTCTCCCCACAACTCTGCTCTGCTAGGCAGCATATTTTATTGTATCCACTCCTGTACTGGCAATTTTAAAGAAATCTCAGAGTACAATCTGAGGTCTGATGATGGTGGCCACAGCTTTTGAAGCTTGGTTTTGGTTGATTAATGCCGGAGTCCTTTAGGGGGTTTCTCTTTAATTTCTCTTTAAATAAAATATCACTGAGAATTGGCACAACCTTTGAGGAGAGGGAGAGCAAGAGCAAGAAGAGAGGGAGATAGGGAAAGGAGGGAAAGAGGGAGAAGGGAAAGAGAGGGAGGGAGAGAGTTCACTTCAATTCAACATTTATTAAATGTCTGCTATGTTAAGAATTATGCTAGATTCTGGGGTACCATAATAGCTAATAATAACAGTTTACAATTATGTAGTACCTACTCAGTGCCAGGCACTATGTTAAGTGCTTTGCAATTACTACTTAATTTTATCTTAACAACAACCTGGGGAGGTTATTATTATCTCCATTTCACAGATGAGGAAACTGAGGAAAACTGGGTTTAAATGACTTGCTCAGGATCATACAGTTGGTTAGTGCCTGAGACCCAGTTTGAATTCAGGTCTTTCTGACTTTGGTCACTGAGGAGCAGCAGTCTTCCACATGACACATGCCCATTTTACCCAAGACTTTAAGTCTAAATCTTACACAATCAGTCATCAAGCATTTAGTAAGTGCCTACTTCGTGCCAAGTACTGTGCCAGGCACTGGGGCCACAAGTTCAAAGAATAAAAAACTCCTCTTCCCAAGGAGCCCTCATTTTGATGGGGGAGACAACACGAACACATAAAATCATATGCTGTATAGATATACAATTATCAAGCACAAGTACAATCAAACTAGTTACCTAAATAGTATATAGTTTCGAGGAAAAGAGACATATAGATTAGAATATTTCATGCAGAATCTTTATGTAAATGGTGAGTGAACTGGATCTTTAAGGATGAGAGGGGCTCCATGAAGTTGAAGTAAGGGTGGGGTACATTCTAGTTGATGAGGTGGAAAGGAATGTTCCAGGTAGATAGGACAAACAGGATGCAGGATATGAGATATGAGATATGATGCAGGATGTGACCAGCCAGAAAGTGCTCAAGAGAACTACGCATTGATATCCCCACTGTGGACTTATCTGTGTGCTTTCACAAAGCACCCCCAAATACTTGACATTCCAGACAATCCAGAGCAGAGCTCCCCTCCCCTCTCCTGTTCCCCTGTAATGGCAAGTAAAATAGGATCTTTTGCTGTTTTTTGTTGTTTTTGTTTTTGTTTTTTAGTATAATCAAGAAAGATAGTGCCTCTGAATAATGTGATAAAGGAGGATCTTTCCCACCCATTGTTGGGCCTAGGAAGATTTGTAGGGAGGTCCATGACTTTTGTTAATGAGGAACTGGTTCACAAGGTCTGTGATGCCCTCTGGCTCTAAAAAAAAGGTATAAATACTCTGAGTTGAGGTTTTACTTTGGGGCTTACTGACTGGAAGTGTTTGTTTGGCCAGACAAGGACTCTGGGAAGCCACTTTAAGGATCTGCAGCCTTGAAAACCCAGATATCATGTTCCCTCTCTCTGGTAGCTATGATCAAACAGTTGGAGTCCAGCTGTCTGTTGAATTCAGGTGGAGGAAGCCATGTCTGTTGATCTTTAATTTCTCTTTATTGTCTTTGAAGTTCAGGGAGCTGATTCTCTTGAATTAGGTGTAATAATATGATGCGATGTGTGTGAATGATATATGTGTTTGGTTAAAGGAATGATACATGTGCTTGATTAAAGTGATTGTCAAGCCCTCAAAAATTGTCTTTCCTTTTATGAATGCAGATCAAAGAACCTGTGAGAGGATGCCACCATCCATGTATATTGGGGTGCTTACTGTTACTTCTCTCATTTTCTTAAGATGTAGTAGCTCCCCCCATTAAACTGTATAGAGACTGTATGTATAACATGGCTCACTGCTCTGTCTCCCATGGGGAGCAGAGTTTGATGGGTGTTACCCCAATAAATGCCTTTTATTTAACTTGGAGACAGTCCAAATGAATTCTTTCAGGAGAGATACCTTGACTCATTCTTTGTCATAGTGAGAGGGGATGGCCAGTGCAAAGAGATGGGAGATGCAGTCTCATGAATGGGGAACAGAGAGACAGTCAGTGTGACTAGATCAAAGAGTTTAGGAGGAAGAGTAATGTCCAATGAACCTGGAAATAGGTTCTGTAGGGCTTTAAAGGCTAAACAGAGGAGCTAAAACTGCATCCTAAGAAACAGTAAGAAGCCACTAAATTTGAATTTTGCCAGGACTCAGGTTTTTCTCTCCAGGTCTTGGCTACTTAATTCATTTCTCATGTTGTGAATATGTGACTATAATAATAGCTAACACTTATGTAATGCTTAAAGGTTTGCAAAGCACTTTACATATATTAAATCATTTAAGCTTCAAAACAACTTTGTGAGATAATTGCTATTATTATCTACATTTTATGGAAGAGAAAACTGAGACTAAGTGAGGCTAGTTAAGTGTCTGAGGATGGATTAGTACTCAGGTCTTCCTGAGTTGTTGAACTAGTGGTTCAAAGAGATACCTTTTAAACTCATGGGAAGAGCAGCTGGGGTAGAAGTTTTTGGGAATGTGCCCATTGCCCAAAGGAGAATCTAACCTTAGTTATCATGGACTCTTTCCCTCTGAGAAGACCTGGGTTTCTCTGGTAACCTAGTCCACTTTCTGCCAGATGTATACCTTCTTATATAAATTTTTGTTATAAAACTTTCTTAAAAATTTAAGAGAATTTATCTTTCAAATTGGATGCTTTGATTTTTTTTTTAAATTGATGGACAAGCCTTTCTATTAAAAATAAAAAAAAAAATAGGACAAAGGCAAACAATGAGTAGATTTCACTCAGCCCCAAGAATTTATGGGCAACAGTTTAAAAATGTTTGAATTTCATACTTCTGGTTATTTTATCTCACACAATAGTCTAATTTACATAGAAACTGGAGTATGCAACAGACCTGAATATTCTTACAAATTAATTTGCATGCAGCCTACATAATCTAATTTAACCACTGCTTTGCAGTTACAGGCTGTCTTGCCAAAATTTTTCTCTACAGCAATCATGTTATCCCCTCCATAACCCACAAATCTCAGGCATTCTCTTGGCTACAGAGCCTGTTCCCTGTGAAAGATACTAATATGATTCTGGCTGCTTAAAATACAGGATTTGGCAAATGCAAAGTGTATTAGTTCCTCAGTGCAGAAACACCCATGAAGTTCAAGTTCAGTTTGTCAATGTACTTTCAGGCATCTTGCTGTTCAAACCAACAAAACTTTTGCCAAGAAAGAAATGTAATTGAGAGGCGAAGGCTATGCACCTTTAGTTCCTAGGAGAAGACTCAAGTCAGTCCAGATTGTGAAAACAGGGAAAACAACTAAGTTGAGAGAAGTTCTTGGATAAGCTATGACCTCTGTTGCCATTTTAATTTCTTGGTGCAATGAAAATACTGCAGGATTTGGATTAAAATATCAGTTCTGCCAGGCCACTTACTCGGTGAGGTAAACAAGTTGTTTAAGCTCTGTGCCCTGAATTTTATCTATGTAATGAGAAGGTGGGACTAGGTAAAGTCTAAGGTCCCTTCCACTTCCAAATCTATGATCCTTCTGTGATTACTGAGGGAATATAGCCTAGGCACAAGTTAGTAAACTAGGTTTGAAGGCAGATTACTTCCTGTTTTTGTAAATTTGAGGAGAAGAGTAAGAAAAGGGTTTTTTTTACATTTTTAAAAACAATAAAACTTTTTTTACATGGAAAAGACCAAAACCCAAAACAAATAAACAGCAACAACAAAGCCTAAAACTTTCTTAGCTCCCAAGTCTGTAGAAATAGATGGTAGAATTTGGTCCACTGATTGTGTCAACCCCTGTTCTAGAGCAGTGGTCCACAGGACAAAAAAAAATTATTTTCAGTTTTCAATATTCATTTCCACATATTTTTGAATTTCAAATTTTCTCCTCATCTCCCCCTCTGCCCCTACCCTAGGACAGTATGCATTCTGATTATCCTTTCCTCCAATCTGCCCTCCTTTCTATCATTCCCTCCCTTCCCCTTCTCTTCTATTTTCCTGTAGGGCAAGATAGATTTCTACATCTCATTGCCTGTTTACCTTATTTCCTAGTTGTATGTAAAAACAATTTTTGACATTCATTTTTAATTTCCTATACCCCCTCCCCATTCACCCTCACTGAAAAGAAAAATAATTCCATATAGGTTATGCATCTGTAGTCATGCAAAACACTTCTATAACAGTCAGTTGTGAAAGACTAACTATGTTTCCCTCTATCCTGTCCTGCCCTCTAGTTATTTTATTGTTTTTTTTGACCTGTCCTTCTACTACAGTGTTTGCTTCCATTTATTCCTTCCCCCAATTTGCCATCTCTTCTATCATCCCCACTCTTATTGCCTTCACTCTGCTTTCCTATAGAATAAGATAAACTTCCATACACAAATGAGTGTGTATGTTATTCCCTCCTAAAGCCAAATCCAATGAAAGGAAAGCTCATTTATTCTCTCTCACCTTTCCCTTCTTCCCCTCCATTGAAAAGCTCTTTCTTGCCTCTTTTATGTAAGATGATTTACTACATTCTACCTCTCCCTTTCTCTTTCTTCTAGTGCATTCCTTTCAACACTTAATTTTCTTTTTTAGATATCATCCCTTCATATTAAACTTATACTGTGCTCTCTCTCTCTCTTTCTCTCTCTCTCTCTCTCTCTATACACACACACACAGACACATATATATATATGTGTATATGCATACATATAGGCATATACATACACATATGTTTCCTCTAACTATCCTAATACTGAGAAAGGTCTCATGAGTTACAAATATCATTTTTCTATGTAGGAATGTGAACAGTTCAACTTTAATAAGTCTCTTATGGTTTTTTTTTTCCTGTTTACCTTTTCTTGCTTCTCTTGCTTCTTGTATTTGAAAGTCAAATTTTGTATTCAGCTCTGGTCTTTTCAACAAGACTGCTTGAAAGTCCTCTATTTCATTGAAATTCCATTTTCCCCCCTGAAGTATTATACTTAGTTTTGCTGGGTAGGTGAGTCTTGGTTTTAATCCTATCTCCTTTGACCTCTGGAATGTTAAATTATAAGTCCTCTGATCCCTTAGTGTAGAAGCTGCTAAGTCCTGTATATCCTGATTGATTTCCCATAATACTTGAATTATTTCTTTCTAGATGCTTGTAATATTTTCTCCTTGACCTGAGAACTCTAGAATTTGACTATAATATTCCTAGGAGTTTTCCTTTGGGGAGCTGTTTCAGGAGGTGATCAGTGTATTCTTTCCATTTCTATTTTACTCTCTGGTTCTAGAATATCAGGGCAGTTTTCTTTGATACTTTCTTGAAAGATGATGTGTAGGCTCTTTTTTTGATCATGGCTTTCAGATACTCCAATCATTTTTAAATGATCTCTCCTGGATCCATTTTCCAGGTCAGTTGTTTTTCCAATGAGATATTTCACATTGTCTTCTATTTTTTCCTTCTTTTGTTTTTGTTTTATAACTTCTTGATTTCTTATAAAGTCATTAACTTCCATTTGCTCCATTCTAGTTTTGAATGATTTCAGCTTTTGGACCTCTTTTTCCATTGGGCACATTCTACTTTTTAAGATATTCTTCTCCACATTGACCTTTTGGACCCCTTTTGTCATTTGGGTTAGTCTAATTTTAAAGGTATTATTTTCATCAGCATGTTTTGTGAGGTTTCCTTTAGCAAGCTGTTGACTTATTTTTCAAGATTTTCTTGCATCATTCTCATTCGTCTTGCCACTTTTTCCTCTGCTTCTCTTACTTGAAGAAAGGAAGGAAGGAAGGAAGGAAGGAAGGAAGGAAGGAAGGAAGGAAGGAAGGAAGGAAGGAAGAAAAAGAAAGAAAGAAAGAAAGAAAGGATGGAAGAAAAAGAGAAAGAAAAGAAAGAAAGAAAGAACCTGCCCATATTAAATTTCCAGGTAAGAGGATGGGAAAGATACACTAAGTTCAAAGATAATTACATACAAAGTATATGGAAAATGAAGTACAATGCAATCAAGTATTAACAATGAGCACAATCAGGAAGGGTCTAGTTGAGAAAGTAGGATGTGAGCTTGTCCTTGAAAGAGGCACTAGGAATTCTGAGAGTGTTATTAAAGAATCAGAGTAATTCAGGCACAAAGGACATCCTGTGCCAAGGAGGCAGCTAACAGGACATTTGGGCTGGAAACAAATTTTAAGCTGTTTCTTCTAGTACATTTGAATACCATTTCAAATGCAAAAGAAAAAAAAATCATGAATGCCTTGACAATCTTCTCAGCAGATGAGCCAATTAAACATCATTTCCCAGGATCTGATTAATATTTTCCAAGTAATAACTTGAAGATGAGACAATTTGCATGACGAGTAGGTAGATCATGGAATCTTCATCTTCTGAAAGGAGAGGGAGTGAGATGTGGGCTACTGGCATTGAATGCTTTGGCATGAGATTTGATATTGCAATGAAAACGAAAACCTTCCATTTCAACACTGCCATACTTTGAAACCATAAATCATAGGAATATATTTTAAATGAGAACTCATATCTTCCCCTTGCTCTTCCTCTCACAGATTCTGATTTACAATCCCTACTCCTATTCCAACTTACAATAAATCCTGGTTCCGAGCTATTATTAATGAAGATGTTTAAAATGCTCCTTGCTAGAAGCTCCTGTCCCCTTTTCGATTTCAAGTTTGATTCAGGCCAAGGAGCTCAGTGCTTAAATTAACCCTGTTGTGGCTGAATTCTTCTTTGTGCATGCATGCCCTGGGCTTTAGTTCTACTAGCAAGAGCATCCAGCATTCTCATCTGAGGAATTCCAAGCATTTGGCCCATCCCACTGCCATTGTTTTCTGAATAATGGATATTGCCCATGATAGACAATGGGCAACATACACACATCTCATATACTTTCTTTCTTCACAGTGCCTGGCACATAGTAAGTGCTTAATAAATAGCTGTTGACTTGTTGACTGACTATCCAGTTCCACCATTTCCACCCTACTTTAGGACTTCATAAATCCATGAAGAGAATATTCCAACAGTGTACTAATCAGCTTCTCTGCCTCTAGTCTCCCCTCAGCCTCCTCCCATTTATCTTATACACCTCTGCCATGTAAGTTTTCTAACGTGTAACTCTAATCCTATGATTCCCCTGTTTAGAAACTGTTAATTCTTTCCCACAGAGAACATAAGCTCCCTGAAGGCTGGACTATTATTTATTTTTGTCTTTGTGTCTCCAATGCCTTGTACAGTGAGTGGAACAGGCATTTAAGGAATGCTTGTTGACTGGTATTTAATCAGATGATAGATAAATTCTAAACTCAGATTTACCTTCAGGGCTATCATACATCCTGACCTTGTCTACCCAAACTTTTCTCCTATTTTTCCCTAACATTCCAATCTTCCTACACTGCCTCTTAGTCCACAAAAACATCTACTTTTGTGCCTTTGGACAGAATAATTCTTCCTCCATCAGGATTGTTTTTTCCCTTCCTTTTATTCTTTCCAAATTCTATTTTTTAATTCTCAGTTCAAGCCCTATCTCCCCCATGTGACATTCCCCAATTTCTGATTTTAAAAAGACATCTGTTGTACAGCAGTGAAACTCCTCACTCTGAAGATCCAACCACACTTTTTTTTTCAAACCTTTCCTTTTCTCATCCTCTATTCCCCCTCTCTCCCTTAGAGTTCAGATTCAGTGAATCTTAATGACTTGTTTCTGGTTCACTGGAAAGAATGAAACAAAGCCAAGTTAATGTGAGCAGTATATCCTTGTATGTATGGCTAGGCTTTAAAATCCCACCTAACCATAGCATGAATCCCTATCAGATTGAATTTAGACATCAATTATTCATGCTCTTGATAATTACTGGTGCCTCTGATAAAATATCCAACTAGTTTATTGGAGCTGGGAATTGAAACCACAAAGAGAAGAATCGAGCTAGGTATATCAACAAAGCAGTCCATTAATTATTTCCACCTACTCAGCAGGGAAAATTACCATGCTAATACCTCTGCATATCCACATGACATGTTTAGCTTTTATCAGAAGGCTAAACATAGAATCAAGTTAGTTTTCAGAGGTAGAATTTGGCAACATTGAAGGCAAGGTAAGACTTTAATTGAATCCATATCTGAGAATCCAGAAAATTCAAGGAGACTTCTAGGATGAGATATGATAGAACATCTATCATATGGGTGAAAAGTTTTTTGATATTTTTAGTTTTGATCAATATGGTGTTTCCTAATTCAGGTGCATATTTAAAAAATCTAGTTTGTAAAAGTTTCAAGGTATAAAACAGATAAAATATAGGGCAATTTTCTCTTTTACAAAATAATTTACTGTAGGCTTCCTTTTTTAAAAAAAATATTTTTTTTTTTAAGAAAAGGTTCTTGAGGACATTTGAGCAGGACTTAATCTGCTAAAATTCAATTTATACATAATCATTTGGAAATATATTTAATACTATCCAAGTGGATTACCTATTCTCCAGATGTTTGGCATGATGTATTGAGGATTTCTGTGTGAATAAATGTGTTCCTTCTAGCAATGTCAGTGGCAGACTAATACAATGAGGTCCAATGGTAATGTCAAGTACTACTATCCAGATGTTTATGGAGCATAGTTGGTCTTTAGCCTGTAGCCTTGCAGAATATTCCAGCTGTGTCTTGTGTGTACTTCATTACATGAACTTGTTCACATAATCCCACATAAAGTTCCAGCTGTTCAAGTTTGCCTTAAAGTTGGCACACATTTAGAAAGTTCTCATTTACATTGGCAAAAATGACAGGGTTTAGTTACCTGGATAAAATCTCCAACCTTGATAACAAAAGTAAATTCTTCTTAAGAGAAAGAAGAGGGGAAAAAAGAAGAGGAAGATGCAAAACAGAGCAAGTTCAGGCAAAATAAACCTCCCAATTCTGCTGTTTTACAAATCAGAAAATAAATTTCTGCTTTACCTCATACTCTGCATATGGAAGGATATATCAATTAGAGTCTGTTCAATATTATTACTTTGACAATTCAACTTCTATCACAAACCCGATACCCCTTTCAACTTTTCGAAGCTTATCTTCTCCCCCACAATTCTGCCAGTCACCCAAGGTAATAACTTCGGCTTCATCTCTGCTTTATTACTCTTTTCCAGCTCTCATATCTAACCAGTCACTAAGTCCTACTGATCTTTCCTTCTTAAAGCCCTATTTTTCCCTTCAACAAGACTAGAAAGAACCTTAAAAGTCATCTAGACTACCCACTCACATCTTTTTTAATAACTGAAGAAACTGAAAACTAGAATTTGTTTAAATTAAATAATTTGCCTAAGGTTAGGGTGGCTAAGGACAAAGATTGTGTTGAATGTTCTAAATGTCAAACACTAACAGTAGTCTAGGTTCTCTGGGAAGTTCTAAAAATTCTAAATCCATCCTTGACCACCTCTATTCTCTTCAACATTAGCTGTTAGACTAATTATTCTTAAAAGCATCATTCTTTTAAAACCTTCAATATCTTCCTTTTTATTTATTTTTTAAAATTCTTAAGAATATCCAATTAAATCAGTATTTCCATATACATTTTAGCATAGGAGGAGTGGATTATAGATAGCAAATGAAATTCCATTATGTAGAACTTGCTTTCATGAACACACACACTCAAGTACACATGTACATGTATACATATTTAAAATTTCCTCATGTAACTTTCAAACTGATGATTAATCCTTATGACTTTCCTTCTATTCCCTTTCATTTATGGGATGGGATGACTAGCTCCCTATTTTCTCTTATATCAGGACGAAAGACCTTCAAAGTCCCCATAATCTGACCTAAACTTATCTATTGAATTGCATTTTCCACGATTTACCATCAGCTAGACAGATTGTTAGGTCTTCACACTATCCCACAAACATTCCATGCTCACTCATTTCCATTTTCATGTCTTTGCTCATATTATTCTTTCCCTTTAGAATGCCATTTCTTCTCTCTCTCTAAGAAAATCTTATTAATATTTTAAGGTCCTATTCAGATGCTACTTTCCCCATGAGACTTTCTCTTGGTTAAGTCTATACTCTATTGCACTATTTGCTATTTTTATATGAATTAGTTTCACCTCCCTAAGTGGACTACAAATGTTTTAAAGTCAGGGACTGTCTTGGTTGATGAGAAAGATAAACAAAGTGTAGATGAGAGACAGTCCTTGTCTTCTTGGACCCTGCAATCTACCAGGAGAATATGACACATATACAAATAACCATATTTACTCTGGGACTGCAAGGAACAACAATTTTATAACATTTTACATTTAGTAAATAATATATAGACTTACTATGACCAAAAATAAAAATGATTATTATAGTGATGATGATGATGATGATAATCTGATCACTTCAGTTAGTTATGCTCTTTCTTTCATAAATTTACACATCATTTGTAAATAATGGAAATCCAAGACATTATTGTAAACTAGCAGCCTTCTGAAGCCCTTAGGTGATCCTTAGTATTTACTGAGAACAGTAGAAAGTGCCCCAAATGCCTCTAGCTCATAAGCACCAAAGATTAAAAGAATTAACAGTTAAACTCAGAGATGCTGACTTAAGCCTGTAATCACTGTTCAGAAACACAGACTTCAGTAAATATAGAATTAGAAATTCTCTATAAATGACACAGACCCAAGAATTTATGTGACAGTCCTTCAAATACTTGAACACAGCTATCTTGTCCCCCCCAAGGCTCTTTTTCTCTAGGATAAACACCCCCAATTAATATGGCATGAACTGGAAATACTTCATTGTCCCGATTACCCGTCATTGGATACTTTCCAATCAATCAATATCCTTCTAAAAAGGTGGTTCCCAAACTGAACACACTACTCTAGATATGATCTTACTAGGGCAAAGTATGGTAGAACTAATATCTACCTGGTCCTAGATGATATGTATGTCTTTATGATGCCTCCTATAGCATTAGCTTTCTTGGTTTCCATATACATTGCACTTGTAGTTCACTAAAACTCAGATCTTTTCAAATGAATTACTGTCTAGCAAAGCTAGACACCTGAAATCCTTTTCAACTATTAAAGTGACATATGTATATATACATACATATGTATTCATCTGTGTGTATTACATATATGTATATATAAAATATAGACACATATAGATAGCTTGATATAGATATACTTCCATTATGAAAAATTATCCCTTTGCTCCCCTGTCACCATGTTTTCTCTCTCATTAGAATGCATACTACTTCAGGATAGGGAATTTTTTTAAACCTCTGTCTGTATCCCCAGAATTTAACACAGTGCCTATTACATAATAAGTGCTAAATAAATACGTATTGATTTATTCTCTTAGTGATCTAAACAACTACTATGAGTTCAATGCATCTATACAGATGATTTACAAAACTATGCATCTATTATCAATCTCCCTCTTGAACTCTAATCTATCACTGTGAGTAACAGTCGTGGAAGTTGTAGGAGGAGGAGAAAGAGTAAGAGTAGTAGTAGTAGTAGTAGTAGTAGTAGTAGTAGTAGTTAGTGATGATGATGATGACAATATGCCCAAGCACTGGAATCCAGTCTTAGAGTAACCATGGAAATGCAGATGCTTTCCAAGTATTCCACTGAGGACATAATCTGTGTGAAGGTTTCTGGGATTGTTCATTGAGAGTTCTGGGAGAAAGAAGCCAGAACAGGGAGGAAGAGTGGACAGACTTTGGTATGCCTGTACATTCTCCAACTTGAGAACATATGGGGACACACTAATGCCCAGTGCCATAGTTATTTCATTCAACAAAACCACTTTACTCCTGAGGTTGGTGGTTGAAGACAATGAGGCACCAATGTTCCTAAAGGACCTGGATCCTTTAAGACATTCTCTCTCCCCAAAGACTGAGTTATAGTCCTCTCCACTAACTGTACACGTCTCATTTCTCTAAGCAGAAGAAGTTTCCTACAGTTGTATTCATAGACATTTAGCACTGCCTGTGATTATTTAGAATAAACTGTCCTGGTCAGAACTTCCCCTTCCTTTTTAACTTTTTAACCTTTTATTTTTATTTTTATTTTTTTTTGACTATTGGAAATCCCACTGTTAGATAAAAAGAAATCAGGAATGTTGACTATTGTTTGTATATTATTTGGAGGACAGATATTGGGAATAAAAATGCAGCCCAGCTAATGTGGCAGACTCATCCAATTCCCACTTTGCAGGTAGGTACCAAGCGCAGTAACAGCAGAGCAATTGGTTCTCCCTAGGAACTTACAAACCTAGAAGTGCTTCTTGTGACAATTTTCTAAGTCAGTCCAAGGTAAAAAGCAGGAAAAAGAAAAGCAAAGATAAGAGAGTTAAAATTTGAAGCTATCATTCCTCTAGACTAGTAGTATTAGTAAGGTACTTGAAGGACCTAGGAGTGGCTTTTTGGAAGGCAAGTTCCTTGATTTCTAACTTAGCTTAAATTTCCCCTTGATTATTTTTTGTCTATGAGCCAGAAGCCTGGGAAGAAGGGAAAGAAGAGAGGAAATTTTAAAATACATATCTCTACTAATGCCAAATGGGGGCCAACTCCAGTCATCTTGACCTATGTCTTGCCACTGGACTCAGATGACTTTGGAGGAGAGTGAGGTGGATGACTGCACAGCTGGGCCTCACTTAAATTCATTTCACAAAACAAAACAAGACATCCCTCTCCTGATATCATTGGGCCTCTGAGAACAAAGAGCAGCAACAGAAGTAATGACAGTGCCAATCCAACACCCTATTCACTATTTTAACTTTCTACTGAATAGATCAACATGTCTAGAATGAACTCACAGTCAGCATCCTACTCAAAATATTTATTGCCTTCCTGTTGTTTCAAGGATAACATACAAAATACTCAGCCTGATATTTAAAACCTTTCACAGGTGGCTAGATGTTCTCCAAATATGGCATTTTATTCCCTATCACTATGTCTTTCTATAAGTGACACCTCCTCATGCATATTTAGAATCTCCATCACCTATCCAGCTTGGAATTCCTAGATTCCCTGTAAGCTTAGCTCAAGTGTTATCTTCTAGGAGAGGCATTTACTGATTCTTCCAGTTTTCGGTGTTCTGTTTTTCTTGAAATTATTTGACAAAACATTGCCATATTTTGTATCCTCTTAGGTACATGGGTATTCTGTGTACTCAAGGACAGAGGTTCTTTCCCTATTGCCTCCTCAGTGCTTTGAACATGGGCTAGCACCTACTAAGTGCCAGCTACTCTACTAAGTGTTTTTTCAAATAAAACCTTATTGGATCCTCACAACAATCCTTTGAGGAAAGTGCTGTTATTATCCTCATTTTACAGTTGAGGAAACTGAGGCAGACAGAGGTGAAATGATTTGTTCAGGTTCACAAAGCTAGTAAATGACAAACAGATTTGAACTCATGTCATCCCGACTTCAGGCCCAATAATCTATTCACTGCACAAACTAATTATTTATAAGAGGTACTGAATATTTTCTGCATTTAATTAAAGAGCTTCCCAATAGGTCTCCTTGTTCCCAGCTTCAGTCTCTTCCAATCTACCCCACATGCAGATACCAGAATAAACTTTTAATTGTTAATGCTCTCTCTTCCTTAAAATTTGTATTTATCTGAGTATATTTTCCACATTATCATCCCCCATCCCCAGTAGGATTTAAACTCTTTGATAGTTATTTCACAATTGCCTTTGTATCCCCAATATCTGGCAAGATGTCCTACACACAGTAGGCATTTGATAAATATTTGTCTAATTCAATTGAATTGATAAGGCTATTAAACAAAGATGCTGAGGATGAAAAGAATGGTAACTATGATGATGTCATTTCCTTGGTGAAAGAACTTATATGATTCCCATTGACTCTTGAACAAAACATACCTCTCAGTCTGGCACCAAGGCCTCTGTACTATCCAGTCCTAACACCCTATGTTTGCCTTACTTTATATTTCTTCCTTTCCATCTATACTAGACTTCTGGCCATTCCCCACATTCCATATTTCATCTTTAACCATGGTAGAGGCTGGATGGAATGCACACATCTCCCTCTCAAAATTTCCATGCTTCTCCAAGGCTTAATTCAGATGTCACAGCTTTCATGAAGTCTACCTAGATTACCTTTTAATTATTAATACTCTCTGTAACTTGAAATTTTTATTTATCTGTGTATATTTTTCATATTGTTATCCTCTATCCCCAGTAGAATTTAACTTCTTTGGTAGCTATTTTACAATTGCCTTTGTATCCCCAGTACCTGACTGGCAAGGTGTGCTATATACAATAGGCATTTGATAAACATTTATGTAATTCAACTGAATTAATAATGCTATAAAGTAAGGATTATGAGGATGAAAAGGATGATGGTGATGATGACGACGACGATCTCAGCTACAGCTGTGAGATTTTAACCCAGGTTCTCGTGATTCTAAATTTGATTTAAATTTAATTGAATTTAAGGGGGCAGCTAGGTGGTGCAGTGGATAGAGCACCAGTAGAGGAGTCAGGAAGACCTGAGTTCAAATCTCACTTCAGCCACTTGACACTCACTAGCTGTGTGACCTTGGGCAAGTCACTTAACCCGAATTGCCTCATCCTGGGTCATCTCCAGTCATCCTGATGCATACCTGGTCACTGGATTCAGAAGGCTTTGGAGGAGAAGTGAGGCTGGTGACCTGCACAGCCCTCCCTCACTAAAACAAAGTCAAGTGCAAGTCATGTCATCATTTCTCTGATGGCATGGGCTTCTTCAGCAACAAAAGACAAATGCACAATTGAATTTAAACAAGGCTAATCTTTGGGGTGTAAGAAAGAAAAAGAAGGGCATGTCTAGGGAAATAGTGGTGGACTTGGAAGTACCCTTGTGGCCTGTTCCTCCAGATCCTCCCTATCAATCTCTTTCCCTGATAATAAAAGGCACTATGAGTGGGTGGGGATGTAGAGAGAGGTAGAATTCTTAATCTCTTTGCCTGAGCTGCAGAAAGATGAAATGCTCCTAGACTTCTAAGTCACACTTCCAGTGTTGTTAAGCACATAGCATGTGCTTAATAAATGTACCTCGATTGATTGATGGAAACACTGATGGAAGTGGTGGTTTGCATCTCTACTTCTCTAGAACCATCAGGGTGGCACCATTGTTCAACTCTGTTATGAGCTTGTATGAGATTTCCATGAACTGGATTGAAACACTAAACATTTTCTGGGGAAAAATGGAAAATTCATTTTGACCTTCAATTGAACAATATCTAAGTGGAACTTTGGGAAGCAATTCATTGGAAAGTTGTGAACTTCCCATACTTTACATTTCTCTTTCAATGCATATGCAGAAAGAATTACAGAATCACAGAATACTGGAGTTTGAAGGGACCTTTGTTGTTCAATTTCTTTTCAGTTGTGTCTTACTTTTCATGCGCCCCATTTGGAGTTTTCTTGGCAAAGATGCTGGAGTAGTTTGCCATTTCCTTCTCTATATCACATGACAGATGAGGAAACTGAGGCAAACAAGGTTAAGTGACTTGCTTAGGGTTACACAGCTCGTTTCTGAGGCCAGATTTTAACTTAGCTCTTCCTGACTCCAAGCGTAGCACTCTATCCAATATGCCACCTAACTGCCCTTAAAGAGACCCTAGAGACCAGATAGTCCAAACTACTTATCTGACAGATGAGGATAACATAACCCCTCAAGATTAGATGACTCCTATTTAATCTATTTGGTGACTAACTCAAAGGGGAGAAACTCAAATGCTCTGATTAGAAGCGCAACGTTCTTTCAGTCTCTTAATTACCAACTTTATTTCCCTCACGCAATGAATATGATGGTAACTCTTAGGAAGGCAGCATGGAACAGTGAACTTTTGTATCAGAGGACTTGGTTTCAAATTCATGTATGAGGAACTACAAATAGATCATTACATTTAGATTTTAGAATGAGTGAATAGGAGTAAAGTGTAGGAAGGTTAGAAAGGTAGAAAGGAGTCATGTTATGAAGAATTTAAAAAGCAAAACAAAGGCATTCATATTTGATCCTAGAGGTAATGGGCAGCCACTGGAGCTCAGAGAGGTAGGGGAAGGGGATGATATGATCGGACTCATATTTTAGAAAAATCACTGTAGCAGTTGAGTCAAGGTGGAATAGAGGTGGGAGAGACTTGAGGCAAGGAAACGAGTTGGAAGTTTACATTAAGTAGTCCAAGGAGAGGTGATGAGGGCTATACCAGGATTGTGACTAAATGAGTGAAGAGAATTAGATATCTTTGAGGGATGCAGTAACAATAGAAATGACAAGATTTGACAATGAAGTGGATTTGTGGGATGAGTGAGGGTGATATCAAGGTTCCCAGCCTGGGTAACTGTAAGGATGGTGGTGCTCTCACTAAACAAATACAGATAGTTCTCACTTTACATGAATTCAAATTACACAAATTCCACTTTAGGTAAAGAATTCTGAAAAAAATCTGCAATCTAAAAAAAAACACTTATTTTAACTTTACAGTACTGTGCTCCCTCTTTCCACTCCTGCCCCTTAGTTCAGTGCCCCATGACCTCCCAGTCCCCCATCAAAACTCTTTGAAGATCTTTGCCAGGTTCTGTCCACCCATCAGTGTCTGGTCCCCTGTGTGTTTGCCTCCATCCATTTGTGCTGTCCAGTACCATGTGTCTGTCCTTAGCCTGGGTGTCACCAGTTCACATCTGCTTGTGTTTGTCCCATCCCTCCCCCACTGTACTCCTCCCCTCATTTCTAGCCAGGTCAACCCCTGTGCGTTCCTCCTGTTCTCACTTTTCTGTTCCTGGCCCTGGTGTTTCAGGCACCCTCCTTTCCTGGGCAGCTCCCTTCCTGTTTTCTCCCTTCCTTCCTTCCCCACATCCACTGGACAAATTTGAATTACATAAAAATCACTTTACATAGAGGTTTGCAGACCTGTCCACTTACCTAAAGTGAGAACTGTCTGTCCTTGCTGAATGAATGTATGAGTGAATGAGCAAAGGGAATGAATAGACTTAGGGAAAGAGGAAGGAGGAACCAAAGAATGGTTCAGAGAATAAAGGTCTTTATTGTTTTAACAACTGAAGATTGATTGCCTATTCGCTCCAGAATTTCATCCTCTGAATTCCTTTCTAAATTGAGGCTTATTCTGTTTGTTTCATTAGCTCCCTGGTGAAGCAGGGGATAAAAGAAAAAAGAGGGAAAGAAGAGGGAACTCCCCCTTTTGTGGACATACTGGATTTATCTGGATAAGTACATTCCTCAAATGACATTCTTATGCCTAAACCTCCCAATGCAAGAAATGAGTGAAAAAATAATTTCCAAGCAGGAGACTCAGATGTAGCACTATCTCTTCTTTCCCACAATTAAGGGCAATTGTCTCCCCTCTCCACCCCAGGAAATTAATGGAAATGTATTAATTAGTTGGTTTTACCTTAATTGGATAAATTAGAATTGGCTAAAAAGAATTTTTGGCACATTTCAGACCAGGCCAGAATGCATAGTATAATGGCTCCTGGTCAGGTGACAGATCCAATTTTTAGAAGGATCTGGAGATTATTTTTCAGCTAAGCTGAGGGTGGGGGACTCAAAATATTTGCTTCCTTGGAGTGTCTGTTCTCCATACAGAAAGGGCAAAATGATGTAGCTGAAAGACAGAAACTGCTTTTTCCCTTTATTTCTATCCCCAACATGCCTGGCATTTAGTAAGCCTTTAATAAATATTTGTTCACCAAATACAAGACAAACACAATAATTTATCACTGAGTCAGAAAAACACTTAGCCATTCATTGTTGGATACATAGGAAACCAATGATTTTGCTGATTTAGTAGCATTAATGCACTCAGGAAAATCAAATGGAAGGCTACCAAATATGGGTTTGTTCCATCTCTTTCTATATAATTATTTCTATTATTTACTATAGGATTCAACAACTTTGTTTTGTTTCATTTTGTTTTTTTCCCTTCTGAATGCTATCAGAGCCAAAGGTCTATGGCAAGCCCTAGCTGAGGAGACATTTTATTTTATTTTTTTATTATTATTAACTTATCTGTTTTCAGTTTTCTACAATCACTTTTAAGTCTTAGACATTCTACCCCTCCCTCTACCCTCCTTCCTTCAGATGGCATGCAATCTCATATGGATTCTACACATACATTTTCACATTAGTCATGTTGCATAGAAGAATTAAAATGAATGGGAGAAACCAATAGAAAAATCAAACCAAAAAAAAAACGTAAGGGAAAATATTTTGCTTCATTCTGCATTTCAATTCCATAGTTCTTTTTCTGGATGTGAATGGCCTTTTGCCTCAAGAGTCCTTTGGGAATGTTTTAGGTCCTTACATTGCTATGAAGGGCTAAGTCAACCAGAAAAACTCCTTGCACACTGTGGTTATTCCTGTGTACAATGATCTGATTCTGCTCCTTTCACTCAGCATCAGTTCATATAAGTCCTTCCAAGCCTTTCTGAAGTCTTCCTGTTTATCATTTCTTATAGCACAACAGTATTCCATCATATTCATATACCACAACTTGTTCAGTCATTCCCCAATTGATGGGCATCTTGAGGAGACCTCTCCCCTCAAATATTCATCTCTTTTATGGGTTCCCCTCCTCTCTCAAATGCCCTCTGTCCTCATGCTGCCCTCCAACTTACCAAAACCTATTGCTGAAGGGTCCTTCCCAGGACTAGCCACCAGTGAAGTGCCCAGTCTCATCCTCCCCCTTTTCCCACATAGAGACCTAAATTCCCTGGTTCTATTCCCTCTGTATTCAATTGTTTGCTTGTTTTTTCCTAGATAATAAAATTTAATGGCATAGCACAATGGAATCAGTACTGGGCTGACAGGAGACCTGGGATATAGTCCTGACTATGTCATTTCCTATCTCTGGGCCATAGTTTCTTCTATATAATGAGAAGGTTTGATTAAACAGATGAACCTTCAGGCTTATTTCAATTCTAACATCCTGTGATCTCTTCTGATAAAACTTCTGCTAGTAATAAATCAATGCTAAAACTAATTGTTCATATGTATAACTTAATTACAAGGTGTTTTCCTTATTAATAAATCTGTGAAATCCATAGTTCTTAGATGTTAATAGGTAATAATAGCCTAATATATTACCCTTCCCAGTTAATATGATTTCATTTTAACAGGAGTCTTCCATGTCTTACTATGAAAAAACTGAAATAGTCAAAAATGTTGATTTGCCATTCGAAGAAATAGTTTCAAACCCTGGTTCTGCCCCTTACTCTTGTTTTGATTCTGGTCAAGTCACTTATCCTCCCTGCTCCCTTGATTTCTTTTTCTATAAAATGAGGGGGTTGAGCCTAGATGACTTTTAGGTCATTTTCAGCTGTAATAATCTATAAATGACTAATTAGGGTATTTCAGATTAGCAGGGATGTGAGAATTTGGGGGCTTTGTTTTTATGCTTGAAATATGTGTCTAAATTGGAACTTAACATCTTTCTCCCTAAGACTTAACATAGTCCCAAACTTTCCTATTTCGGTAGAAGGTGCTACCCTTCTTTTAATCTCCCTTGTTTGTGACTCTGGTGTGACTCTTGACTCTATACTTTTATCCTACATATTCACTCAGTTTCCAAATCTTGCTATTGGTATCTCCTCTAAAGGTTGGCTAGGTGGTGCTATAGCTCACAACTGCTGGCATGGAGTCAGGAAGACAGTTTCCTGAATTCAAATCTGGCCTCAGACACTTACTAGCTATAAGACCCTGGTCAAGTCTCTTATCCTTATTTGCCTCAGTTTCCTCTTCTGTCAAATGAGTTGGAGAAGAAAATGGCAAACCACTGCGGTATCTTTGCCAAGAAAACCCCAAAGGGAGTCACAAAGAGTTGGAAATGACTGAAAATGACTGAACAATGAACAATAAACCTCCACAATGTCTCTCTTATCGGACTCATTGCTTCTCAAACAACCACTACCTACATTCAGGTTCTGATCATCTCTTGCCTATACTATTGCAAGATTACCAATAGGTCTTCTACCCTCACATATATTTTCATATAGGTCCATCTTCTATGCTGTTGTCAAAATTATTGTCCCTAAGTGCGGATCTGATCATGTCATTCCTTTACCTTTTGCCCCTAGAATAAAATTCAGTCTCCTTTGTTTAGCTTTCAATTCTCTTTTCAACTTAGTTCCAACATACCTTGCAAGCCTCATTTGATATTACTCCCACTTTGTGGAAGATAGACAAAAGATTTCCTCATGAGTGGGCAGAAGGGAGGTCATGTGGCACATAGAAATGGTATATTTTAAAGCCACAAATCCAGAAAGTTAAAGACAAGTCCAAAGTATCAGACCGAACCCTAAGGGAAAGTTCAGTCAGTATCCAGACATCTGGATTGGACTAGAGATCACATGCACAACTGGAGCTTGAATATACCATCAGAGGTCAGTTTCAGAGTCCAACTGGGTCAGAGGGCAATAGGCACAAAGTGATCTGGTAAAGCTAGACAGTGCACCGGACTTTTAGTCAGATGACCTGTGACCATGCTTCTAGTTCTAACATTCTATGAATTTATGACTCTCTCCTCCTGCTTCTATATCTCTTGTATTTATAACAGACTGTTTACCACAACAAGGAAGAAAAAAAGTAAATGAGACCAAGGCAAAAAATAAGTGGGGAAAATAACAAGAATAAAAATGAAAATGGGAAGAAATGAGGAAGGCAAATGAAAGAAGGTAAGAGGGTACACATGAGATTTTATGACATGCTACCATAAAACATCTCAGGTATGACCAAGTACCATAGGGTTTCTATCCTTGGCTTTGTATTCATCATCTCCATGTTATGCATAAAGCATATGGGTTGGGAATAAGAGGTCACAGAGTACAGATTTAGAGCTGCAGTGAATTTAAAAGTTAACAAGTCCTCCTTCATGTTACAGATGAGAAAACTGAGGCCCAAAGAGTTTAGTGACTTGCCTAAGGTCACATGGGTAGTTTGCAGCACAGCCAGGATTTGTATATAGATCATTTGGCCCAAAATCCACTATTTTTTCCTTATGATAGAGTTTTAAGATTTGGTGTTGCCGTACCCTGTTGGTAGACATAAGGGTCAGTTTTGGAATTAGTCTGCTTGTGCTGTTCATGAATTCTCCTTTGCATAGAATTGTACTATAGAGAGATAGATGATAGCTAAATAGATTGATATATGATTGATAGATGGATAGATGGATGGATGGATGCATGGATAAAGAACTAATTGAGGACTTATAATTTGCCAGGCACCATGCTAAGTGCTAAGGATATAATTCAAACAAACAGGATGGCATCTAGCCTCAAGGAACTTACAATATAACAGTTGAGGATAATACGTAAAGGACAACAGGAAAGAGGGGGTAGGGGGAGGCAAGGGTATCCATGAAGGGGCAAGGTTGCTGGTGGGGAGTACCCAAGAAGATTAGGTGGAGCATCTGGTCTGGACTGAAGTTAAATATGGCTAGTGTAGAGGATGGAGAGAGTGCTACAATTCTGAAAACCCTGATGTGAAAAAGACTGGTATGACATGATGGAAGCTTAGAGAAAGAAAGAGGTAGATTCAAAGCCCTTGATAATTACTAAGTTGGGTAACCCTGGACAAATCATTTAAACTCTCTTTTCCTCAAGTAATTCTAGCCTGATTTAAAGATTTACCTACCAAGTTATGAGGGGGTTAATATCACAAGTCTCATAACAAGAGTTCCCTAAATAAATTTTAGATGCTTTATTTATTTTTGGATCTTTGCCTTGTATCATTCACCACCACAAGCTAAACTACACACACTGGTGGGAGAAAATGAAAATTAGAAGAATCTATCTAGAAAGGGCATCAGAGGTCATCTAATTGAAATGCTTCATTTTACAGATAAGAAAACTGAGTCACAGGATGGTTAAGTGAATTACCCAAAGGTACAAAGGTAGTGAGGGTCAGAGATATAGAGTCCAAGTTTTCTGAATTCAGAGCTTTTGCTCTTTCCACTACAATCAATAATGCTACTTCCCTCTACAATTAATTTGAAATAAATGTTATTGTTCTATTTGCTTCTACAAGCAAGATTTTCCTAGTTGACTCCAATTGGACCTATCAACTTGGCTTGTAGCAGTTAAATTTTCCACAATAAGCCTCATTCACAGCTCAGAAAACAGTATACTTTCCCCATCTTTTGAAGCCACTATTATCCACCTCAAATTGGAATTCTGGAGATGCCATACAAAGACCCTGCAAAATAATCAACCTTGGGGAATTCCCTAAAGTACAACTACCCAAGATAAGCGACCCAGCTATCATAGACATGACCTTGTAGGTTTCTTTGCAGACTACATTAGTGCTGTGCAAATATTCCTACTCTATAGTAAAAGCATATTATACTTGGTAAAATTATTCTCCTAGCAAACAGGCAGATGTTTAACTTCTCTTAATATGATGCCCTAGTCTGAATTCTTAATGTGAAGTGGAGATGCTTTTTTGGGAAATATTTTAACACTGTACATGCAAAATTTGATCGTTCCCACATTCAAAATGCAATGATTTTTCAGCTTCAATCAAAGCATTCTGGCTTCCTAAAGCAAAAGCAAAAACAAAAACAAACTTAGAGTTCCTTTTTTAAAATGCCTCTTCATATGAATCTTCTTACCAAGACTGCAAAACACTTTAGCACCCTTTGCTATCAGCCAACATAAGAAATTGCCTCAGTGACATTTACACTCTTCTCTGAATACTTTTTTAGAGTCTTTGCTTGCAAATTTTTATAGTCACAAAGAGTGATTATTTCTCAGATCGTTAGGCTCTGCCCCTCAAGGCTCAGGAATTTTTAAGAAAAAAAATAGAATGAGAATTAAGAGAAAAAAATAGCCAACAGCAGCAGCAGCAACAAAAACCCTAAGATGATTCTTAAATTACACCTTATGGACTTTCACATGAATTCAACAAATAATGATCATGACGGTATGGTGATGAAGACAGCTAACATTTTTCTAGTACTTCAAAGTTTGTATGTAGGTTGTTCCAAAATTTTTCGTGTAGTTTTTAATTCATTAGAGTTTAAAAGTGCACTAAAACTTTTGGATTTGATCTTTTCAACAACCATGTGAGGCAGGTACTATTATTTTCACTTTATAGATGAGGAGATTGAAACTGAGATAAGGTAACTGGCTTGCCAATGGTCACATAATGAGCGAGTGTCTAAGGCCATATTTGAATTCAAGATCAGTTGCAGCAAATGCTCTGTGCATTCTTCCAAACTGACTCAAACAGATCTATGAGATGAGTTATAAGTCTTTTCTGGAAAGGGTATCTTCTGAGGTTTTAGTGAGATGATTCAAAATAAATGGGATGTTTTTGTTGATACCCTGGATTTATGTAAGTTATATCAACCTTCTATTGTAGGCAAGTGCTGTTTTGTGGGGGTAGAGAGTATAGATTTGACCTATGGAATCTAGTAGTTCTATCTACTGCTATTACTATCTTTACCACTACTACTACCACTATTACTACTACTACTACTTTCACTAGTGCTACTATTACTACCACCACTGCTAATACTGTTATCACTACTACTCTCACTACTCTTACCTCTACCACCACAACTACTACCACTACTATCATAACTACTACCACTATAACCACCACTACTTACTACTACCACAATGTTAAAATGTTAATACAAATTCTATCACTACTATTATTACTACTATAATATTATGATTGAAATTCCATGATTGTTATTCATATAATACCATGACTTCTAAGGAAGAAAAATTTCACTTAATTCAAAAAGCAAAAGAAAGATCCATTATAAGCAGAGTGCTGCTTAGTACTTATTAAGTATGTGATTACAGATAGAAAGCTAACTTGAGAGTCAAGGCAACCTGAGTTGAAGTCCTGCCTCTGATATATCCTGACAAATCACTTGACCTTTTAGTACCTTGGTGGCTATCTAGCACCCTAAGTTGCAGAACACTTACTTTAACAACAGTAGTAGCATTTCTTCACTGTGAGCTCTTTAGACCAGTTTAATCACAGGTCCAGATCAAAACTAATAACAATGGTTATTATTCTATCATTATGGAACACAATATAGATTGTTGCTTTTCAGTTATGTCTAACTAAGTCCATGAGATTTTCATGGAAGAGATACTGGAGTAGTTTGCAATTTCCTTCTCCGGTGTTCCCTCATTTTACAGATGAAGACACTGAGACGAATAGGGATTAAGTGACTCGCCCAGGGTCATACAGCTAGTAAGTAGCTGAAGCTAGATTTGAACTCAGATCTTTCTGAGTTCAAGACCAGTGCTTTATCCACTGAAGCCCATGTATTATCCTATCTACTCTACTTAGTTAACACTGTAGTATAAATTACAAGGTGCTTTATTATCACAATATTGCAGTTATTATATTAGTTATTATACAGTTATTACATTACAAAGATGTTAAGGGGAAAATATTGTGGAAACAAAGGGGAGATAAAGAAGGGGACCTGTGATCTCAGTGGTGTAAGGAAGTCCCAGGAAAATCTCCCTCTGCCCATGCAGGTCAATATCTTCTCTAAAAGTATTAGTATTTTAGACACTTTCCTGGAGCACTGAGAAACAGTGATTTATCTAGGGTCACAAAGCCAATATGTGTCAGAGGCAGGCTCCAAGGTCCTATCACAGTCCACTAGGCTACACTGCCTTTCTTTAGAAACTTAAAGAATTATTTATCTTCTTCACCATCATCATCTTCATCATGATGTCAGCTGATAATCAAAACATCTTTGTAAGATAGGTGAGACAAGCATTATTATCCCCATTTTACAGAAAAGGACATTGTGGCTCAGAGAGGGGCAAACTGATTTTTTCCCCAAGGTCATACAACTAAAGAGAGGAGGAACTGGGAATCCAGCTTGAAGTAGTATTTTTTTTTATTTCTGTTCCATTATAATCAAAGTTGTAGAACAATGACATATAAGTTTATTCTGAGGAAGAAATGGCATCAGTATTTCAGATTTTAAAAATTATCTCCATATGTATTCTTTCCAGTTTTGCATGCTTGGAGCATTCCAGATTCAATTTAATTCAACAAATATTTATTGAGCACTTACATTATGCAAGACCTAATGCTCTGTGGTTGCTGAGGCTACAAAGAGAAAAAAAAACAAAACAACAACCTGTCTCTGTCCCTCAAGGTGTTGATATTCTATTGAGAGATAGGAAAACAAGCAGGGAGGTAAATACAAACTAGTTTCAGGAAGGGGAGAACCCTAAAAATTGGGGCAAATTAAGGATTTGGCAACTGGAATAAACCTTGAAAAATGAAAAAAAGATTCCAAGAAGCAGAAGAGGATGGTGGAGAAGGGATTGCACAAGAGTGCAGGAACTGGATGCCAAGTTCTGACAAAAATGATAAGGTCAATTTGGCTCGAAATACCATGAAATAAATCCAAAATGGTAGAATGAAGACGGATTATGAAGTTCTTTAACTGCCAACCTAAAGTATATAGGTAGAGCAAGTGAGTAGAGCCCTGGACTTGAAGTTAGGAAGACTCAAGTTAAAATCCAGTCTTATATACTTACTAGCAATATGACCCAGGGCAAGTCACTTAACCTCTATTTGCCTCAGTTTCCTTAGTTGTTCAGTAAGAATAACAAAAGCACCCATGTTAGAAATTATTGAGAGGAACAAATGAGAGAACAAATATAAAGTGCTTAGGACAGTTCCAGACACTTAGTAAGCTTGTTTCTTTCCCTTTCCTAAGAAGTTTTTGTATGCCATTCCTGAAGCAATAAGGAGTCACTGGACAATTACTGTAATCATAAATTTAGAGGTAAAAGACAACATTTAATATGCTTCCTCCTTTTAGAGAGGAAACTGAGGCCCAGAGAAGTGTTGTCATTTAATTAAGGTCATATAGGTATTATGTGGCAGAACTGAGGTTTGAACCAAGGCCCTCTGACTCCAGATCCAGAATAATTTCCAGCTTATCACTGAGCAGACCTGTATTCTGGGAAGAACATTCCAGGATCTACATAGAGGAAGGATTAAACAGAAGAGCTAAATGAAAACAGCTATGATTTACAAAGGAGGTGGTCAATATTGAGCTCAATGGAGACTTAATCTCTATGACTATGAATCACTTAATAAATGCCACATTTCCTGAAGAGTCTAAATTGTCCATGTCTCAAGATTGTAACGTAAAGAATCAGGTCGTGGCTACCTATTTATTATAATGACTTGGGTACAGGTAATGGCATGAAGCAATGATGTCAGACTCAATAGAAATAGATCCCTGTAGGCTTTATGTTGATTTAGAAAACCATTAATTAAATGATCTGTTTTATTGTATTTTTATTTATTTTATCAAACATTTCCTATCACATTTTGGGCAGCTAGGTGGTATAGTAGATAGAGCACTGGATCTGGAGTCAGGAAGACTTATCTTCCTGAGTTCCAATCTGGTCTTGGATGCTTACTAGCTATATGACCCTGGCGAAATCTCTTAACCCTGCTTGTCTCAGTTTCCTCATCTGTAAAAGTAGCTGGAAAAGGAAATGAAAAACCACAACAATATCTTTGCCAAGAAAAGCACAAATGGGGTCATGGACAACAATAAGAATAACAACAGATTACATTTTAATTTGATTTTGCAGCACTCAGACATGTAATGTATGTGTATGTGTACGTGTGTGTGTGTATGTCTGTATATGAGACATCTCTGACATAAACAATATGGCCAGGAAGGAAGAAAGGTACCAGAGAGAGACCTGGGTTTGTCTCACCTCCCCATAAGACTTTATGTCAATCACTTAACTTTGTTGGGCCTCAGTTTCCCTCTCTGTTAAATAAGAAGACGGTACCTGATGGTATTTCCTGCCCCACAGATTTATGATTCCATAACCTCCAATACTTTGGGTAGACCCTCTGTGTATAATTTATGGAAAAGTTTTTTTCCCCCCAATTTATGGGGGCAATAGAAAAAAGTATTCACACTAACAAGACACAAGTGGAAGAAGTAGAAAATAACTTTAGAGTCTCTAAGTTTCCCCAGTGTTTACAAATTCCATTATGACTTCCTTAAAATTTGTATATAGCATTAACATTTTTTTTGATATATACATGCTACAAAGTCAACAGCACTTCTCTTAACAAATCCTATTTCTATCATGGCTAAAAACAGTTTTTATGTTAAAGTCCACAGTCAGAGAGCCATTAACAAAATTATTAGCGTCTGAGTGATAGTCTTTTGTCAAGCCTAACCATTTGTGACTTTTAACTAAAGCTCTTCTATCCCATCAACATCATTTGTGCCTGTCAATGGAATGGTAATGTTTGAATACCTATGAGGAAATGTTAGATTTTTTTTTTATTCTCCTTGATTTCATAATAGAGAGTTGAGTTCAGCTGACAGTTTCACATATTTAAGTGGTTTAGTGGAGAAAACACTGGACCCAGAGTCAGGAAGACCTGAGTTCAAATTTGATCTCAGACACTTACTAGCTTGTGTGACCCTAGGCAAGTCATTTAAATATTTTCTATCTTAGTTTCCTAATCTGTAAGCTGAGAATAATGAAAGACCCTCCCCACCAAGGTTGTGGTGAGTCAAATGAGAAAATATTTATAAAGCACTTTGCAAATCTTAAATCGAGTCTAATCTCAACTCTATATAAAGAGGAGTGATGATGATGTTGATGATGATAGCTGAAATGTAGCCATGAGGTTCTCTCTCCTTTCCCCAATCTAGACAATCCTTGTTATGGAGAGATGGTGTAATATAAAGGATTCAGAGGTGATCTTGGAGCTGGAAAGGTTTTAGTTCATGTCTTGCCTCTTAAGATACCTTAATGTTTGACCCTTGGCTAGTCACTTGACCTCTCAGTGTCCCAGACAATTTTCTAAGACTGAATTCCAGGGAAGCTGCCTATCTGCATTGGTAGTGGGAGTATCCTCACTCACAGACAAAATTAGAGATGAAAACCAAAAACAAAAAGGAGAAATAGATCTGGTCATAATAGTTCCTGGGTTCAAATATCTTTAGTGTTTCCCTATTATCTCTAGAAAGTACTTTTAAGGCCAATTAATCAACACAAGCATTTACTAAGTACCCACTATGTGTTAGAAACTGTGTAGATATCAGAGATGCAATTTTTTAAAAATGTCTATTTGGTTTCTGCTCTCAAGCAGCTGACATTCTGTCAGTGGAGACAACGTAAATATGCATACACATGCATATATGTCCACATCTTCATTTATATTTATATACATACAAGTATACATACATACATATGTACATATATATGTATATATAGACTAAATAATAATAATAATAGCTAACACATACAGCAGACTTACAAAACATTTTATGAAAGTTATCTCATTTGATCCTTACAATAACTCTTGGGGGTAGATGTTGTTATTTTCTCCATTTTACAGATCAAGAAGGTGAGGCAGATTCAGTGATTTGCCCAGTGTCACAAAATTTATAAGTTTTTGAGGCGAGATTTGAACTCAGGTTTTCTTACCTCCATGTCCAACACTATCCAATAATGCATATAAGTACCTATCTAAGTATATGCAAAATAATGCTGAGAGGACATTGAGAGATGGAAAAATTGAGAAAGGCTTCTTTTAGGAGGTAGCACTTGAGCTGTATCTTAAAGTAAATAAGAGATTCCAAGAATTGGAGAAAAAGGATATAACATTGTGGATGAAGAATGTGGAGAAGATCAATTATGCCGCATGTAGAGGAGAAGACGTGGAAGACTCTATCATGGGTTTGGAAAGACAGGTTTGGGCCAGTTTATGAAATGTTTTAAATTCCAAACAGATGAGTTTGCATTTTATCCTAGTGACAGTAGGAAGCCATTTGAGTTTATTGAGTAGGGATGTGGTCTGACTGGATATACACCTAATAGGGGGGATCAGAATTTAGGGCCCTGTGTGCTGGCTTGGGGCTATAGGACTTTGTGCTTTGGGGCAATGAAATGATCTCTTCCCTCACTTTCTCCCTTTTCTCAATATTATGTTAAGAGGGAAGGAGGGCTACCTTATAGCTTTATCTGAGAGGATTGGTTACTGAGGCAAGAAGAGCAGCTCACTCAAAAAGACTTTCAAAAAAGTGATGATGCATTCTAAAACTGTTAATTCTTCCCATCCTTTGCAACCTTTCTCTGGGGCAGTCTGTGAGTGATAGAGAAGGGGAACCTTTCACCATCCTCACAGAAATGGCAACTGTTCACACTTGGGTGCTTAACTTCTCTCTTTAAGGGCCAGCACCACCCCTTCCTCAACCCTGAAATACTTGGGATGGCAGCCAGTCCACATTCATGACTCCAGGGCTAGCACCCTTTTAGTAGGAGAGGAAAAGTACCCAAGTTCCTCAGGACCAGAAGAAATTCTGTGAATGGTACATGGTACATTGGGCATGGTGCATGGGATACATTATAGTGAAGAGTCTGGAGGAAAGGTAATCAATTAGGAGTCCATTGCAGTAATCTAGGTGACAGATGATAAGGGCCTAAGCTAACTTGATAGCTATATGAGTAGAGAGAAAAGGTCAATTGAAAGAGATGTGAAGGTAGAGGTGGCAAGATTTGGCAACTAATTGGTTATGTGAGGTGAGGAAAAGTAAAGAGTTAAGGGTTATGTCAAGGACACAGATATGGGATAGTGAAAGAATAATGGTACCTTCAAGAGAAATAAAAACATTTTCAAAGGGTTGAATTGAGTGTGTGTGTGTGTGTGTGTGTGTGTGTGTGTGTGTGTGTAAAAATAATGACATATTTTGGACAGGCTGAGTTTAATAAGTCTCTAGGACATCCCTTTGGAAAATTCCAATAGATGGCTGGTGCTTTGGGATAGAAGAGGAGAGATGGGAACAAAATATATAGATCGGTAATTTATCTATATATAGGGTCGCTATTAAAACCTCTTGTACGTCAAGAGGTCACCAAGAGAATGTGAAGGAAGGGAAGAGAACCCATCACAGAGTCACAGTTAAAAGGGATGATGAGCCAGCAAAGGTGACTGAGTAGAAACAGTAAGACAAGTGGGAGGTGAACCAAGAGAGAGTACTCTCATGAAAACACAGAGAGGAGAGAGTGACAGGAGGAGATGGTGGTCAATGTGACCATTGTGGAAGAGAGGTCAAGAAAGATGAGGATTAAGAAACCACCACAGGATATGAGAAAACAAAGAGATCACTTAGTTATTTTGGAGAAAACAATTTCAGTTGAGCGATAAGGTTAGAATCAGGTTCTAAAGGGCTGAAGAGGGAGTGATGGCTGGATAACACTAGATGATGAAATGACATTAGGTAACTAGACGTATCAGCAAGGACCCTGGAATATACAAGAGGGCCTGCTGTACAGTTCTTAGATCTGCTTTTCTAAAAGGAAAGCAACTTTTGAGGCATCAACAATTTACTTTAATCAAGCACATATATCATTCACTTGGTTCAGGAGAAAAAGTCAGGACCCTGAAATTCAGAGAAAATACAAACAGAAATTATAAGCAGAAAGACCAACAGACAGGACTTCCAACAGTCTGACTGTAGACAATACATACATCATTACCAGAGAAAGAAACACCAACATCTGGGTTTTCAAAGAGGAGGAATGGGAGAGGGACTTCTTAAAATGGCTGATCAAAATCTCATCTGGCACCGGAACCTTATTCCAAAAAATAAGCCCCAAAATAAAACTTCACTTCAGAGTATATATACTCCTTTTAGGGCTAGAGGCCAGGATCCTCATGACCCAGTGCCTCATTAACAAAAGATGTCTGAGTCTTATTAATGGGCAGGGAAGACCTTTAACTCTTTCCCCCACCCTCTATTAGCCTCACATTAACATTACACTAGATGACACAAGCTCATTGTCATCTAGTTTAATCCCTTATTTTTACAAAGGGGGAAACAAGGGTATCTTTGCTTGCCAAGGTAACACAGGAAGCAAGTGGTGGAAAAGGGATTTGAACTCAAGTTTTCTGACTCCAAATTCATAATCATCTGGCTTTAAAAAGCCCTGTCCAATCTGATATGACTCTTTCTCCCCCATTTTCCCCTTCTTATGATCAATCCTTTATGAGCTCTATGACCCAGTCAGAGTGCTTTACTTTGTGCAAATATACTGTATGACTATGGGTTCCCTGACTTTATGCTTTCTTTGATCACCACACTGAACCCTTCCCTTTCTGCCTTCTGAATTCTTAATAATCTTTAAAGTCCAACTTGAACACCACTTATTCCATGAAGCCTTCTTTAATTGTAACCTCCACTTATTAATAACTTTCCTCTTTCAACCTCGAGTAACTCCTTTCCTCCCCACAAATCTCTAGTGCACTTACAAAGTAATCAGTGCTATTGTCAACATCATTTGTATCTTAGTTTCTTATCAGATTGTAAGCTTCATGAGAGTAAGAGTGTTTTTTTAAATAGTTCAGAGATTTTATTCTAATAGTTTTAATTACAATGCTTGTTTGTGGAAATGGAAACTGAAAACAAGTATACAAAACAGTTACACAATTACTAATTGTATATTGGAAACAGTAAGAGTTTCCACAACACCAAGCAAACCAATTATGAGTTTCTCCCAAGAAAAAGTTTAACAGCCCTACCTTCTTTAGTGTTTATCAAAATACAAAAGAAAAGAAAAAAACTAAAATTCTCTCTGCACAAAAGAAGCACAAACTAAACATTTGTTGAATGAATGCATACATGAATACTTGCACTCACAGATTTGTAGACAGTTTTTTATTTCTTTAATCTTTAAAAAAATCTCTTTCATATAATAAACTCAGGCAAATATTGAACAGATACTGAAGTAAATAACTCTTTTAAGCAACTTGTCAAAGCAAATAAATGATGGATATCTTTCTTTTTCTTATTACATTACAGTTTCTTCTTATTCTTATTACAGTTTCTGCTATGTATGCATATGTACATATAAATATAATGTAATACAATTAATAATGTATGTAAGTATGCACATGTATACACATAAAGAGAATGGAATTAAACTCGTAGACCTAGTTAGAATATTAACCATCAAAAACGTGCCCTGCAATCTTAACTTGATTCAAACACCTTTCATTTTAATAAAAATTAAGTCTCCGAGCTTTGGGGCTGATTTTCTTTAATGAGAACTCTTATTGAATACTTCTGAGGTCATCATTGAGAAGACATGAGTTTAACCTTCTAATATTCCCTTTGACCTACTGTAAGAAGACCTGTGCTTTTTCTTTCACAATTCTTCTTTGCCATCTTTTCTTTCTTTTGCTCTATTCCTCTCCTCCATTAAATAGTGTTTTTCTCCTTCTACCTTTGTTTCTTATTTTCAGCACAACAGGGGAAAAAATCACTCCAAACTTTTCCCTTTTCACTCTCTTCCTCCTTCTGGATTCTTTTGGAAAACAACATTATATATGGAAAAGACAATCGGCAAGCACGAGGGAGCGGAGACTTTAGGTGTTTGTTTTTCAGTTGTTTCAGTTATGTCAATTCTTGGTGACCCCATTTGGGGTTTTCTTGGCAAATATCCTGGAGTGGTCTGCCATTTTTTCCTCCAGCTCATTTTACAGAGGAGAAAGCTGAGGCAAACAAGGTTAAGTGACTTGCCCAGAGTCACACAGTTAGGAAGTGTCTGAGGCCAGATTTGATACCAGGAAGATGAATTTTCCTGACTACAGGGCTGGCACCCTAGTCACCTGGCTCCAGGCATGGTTCCTCTGTTAAATTACTGGGAAACTTGGGCAAGTCATTTAGCCTGTGTGGACTTCAGTATCTTGTAAAATAATGATGCTTTAGTAGGTGATCTTTAAATATCCCTTATAATTCTAAAATTTAGGATTCTATTTTAGTCAATACTTAAACAGCCTCACAGACAGCTTGCCCTTAGGCCCTGGTGAAATCTGTTAGTTAGGTTACAGCTAGAAATTTGAAAGGAAATGTAATGCCTAACAATTAGAACTGCAAATTGAATAACATAAAATGATTCAATTACAAGCATTCATGAGCTTGAGCGACAGATTTGCTTGCCTTTAAGTATTGATTGACTATAACACTCACAATGTGACTACAAATCACCTGCATGTAGGGAGTCAGCTTAGCTTACCCTAATGGATAGGGGGCTGGTGATGAAATCAGGAAGGGCTCAGTTTGTGTGATCCTTGGCAAGTAGTAATAGAATAGTAGTAGCAGTAATAGCTGTAGTTGTTACATCAATAACAATAATTCTAATAGTTAGCATTTATTTTGTGTCTATCATGCGCCAAGTACTTTACAAATATTATCTCGTTTGATTCTCACAACAACCCTGTGAGGTAGGTGCTATTATTTTCCCCATTTTATAATTGAGAGAACTGAGGTAAAAAAAAAAAAATAAGACTAAGTGACTTGCCCAAGGTCACATAGTCGATAATTGTCTGATCTCAAATCTGAACTCAGGTCCTTTTCTCTCCAGGCTCAGTGCTCTATCCATGGTACTATCTAGCTGCTTGCTGCTAGATGTTGACCCAACTCTCTGCCTCTGTTTCTTCATCTCTAAAATAGGCCTTGTTATGAATAAAATAGGATTCTAATGAGATAATGTACCCCCATTGCTTTTCAATTGTATTCAGTTGTCTGACTTATTGTGACTCCATTTGGGGATTTTTTGACAAAGATACTGGAGTGGTTTGCCACTTCCTTCTCTAGCTCCTTTAAAGATGTGGAAACTGAGGCTAACAGGGTTAAGTGATTTGCCCAGGGTCATGCAGGTAGTAAGTGACTGAGGTCAGATTTGAACTCTTCTCCTCCTGAATCTAGACCCTACACCCATGCAGATGTGAGTTCTTCTTATTTGATTTCTCATTGTCACAGGAACAGTCTCTTGAATGAGTTACAGTTACAGTATACATCTATACCTAAGAAGGATATTCTCATCCAATGGGTTTACCACCCATTAAATGACAGGTTCCTTCTACCACACCTCAATTTGTTAGGTTCTTCTACCTCTGCATTATCTTAAGTACAATAACACTTACTGGTAAAATAAGATGTTTTCCTCCAGCTTGAGTGATATTCCCTCTCTCCTGCCCCCCACACTCATCAACAAATATAGCAGTGTTCACTGCACCAAACAGAGATCTGAGCTTAAAGACAACCTTGTGGAAGCTGCTGAGGTTGCTTCGGGAATGGGAGAATAGGAAAGGAAAACTGCTGAATCCTGCAGGCAGGAGGAAAACCTCCGTGAACATGATAACTTCCATGGCACCTGCTTCCATTTTTAAATGCTGTGCTCATCCAGTGCTAAATTTAAGGGTATGAGTCAGAGATGTCTCACGTGGCTTTAAGGTTGTCAAGTGGAAAGTCAAAACACAGTGAGATGCTCCCACAATCCTTGAGAAGGATCGGAAATTGACTGTCAGTGTTATTAAAATATGTCTATCCTATCTCTAGAGATCTGAATGGATTGGTTAGCACCCATGATTTAATGCAAAATAGGCTAGGCTTTCCTCTTGTTTTGTAGAATGGTCAGATCTGGAGTGGAAAGGCACCTCTGAGGTCATTTCATTCCACCTGTGCTTGATAGATGAACCCCTATTACAAAATCTTGGAGAAAAGCTAGATAGCCCTTCCTGAAAGAGTCTATTCTATATTAGGAAGATGTCAATTGTTAGAAATTGCTAACTTATAATTAGCTAACCATCTACTTTTCTGTTTATTCTACCCATTCATTGGTCCTAGCTCTGGGGCCAAGCTTCTTGTTCAGTCATTTACAATCTTGGTATATTGGGGTTTTCTTGGCAGAGATACTGGAGTCGTTTGCCATTTCCTTCTCTAGCTCATTTTACAGATGAAGAAATTAAGGCAAGCAAGGGCAAGTGACTTCTTTCCCAGAGTCACACAGCTAGTGAGTGTGTGAGGCCAGATTGGAAGTCAGGAAAATGACTCTTCCTGACTCCAGGCCCAGTATTCTGGGCACTATGGCACCACCTAGCTACCCCTGGAGCCAAAGCTGAATGAGTCTTTTTTTCTAGAAAACAGCAATTATGTCTCCTCATTTCTGGAGGAGTTTTTGTCCCAAACAAATTTAAACTTTTCTTCCCTTGGAAAAAATATCCTCAGTTCCTTTAACAGAGCCTCACTTTAAACAATATCACTGGTTTAGAGCTGGAAGGAATCTTAGAGAGCTTTGAGTCTAACCCTTCATTTTATAGTTGAAGACATTAAGTTGTTTTACAATGGTCTCACAGTAAGAAATGTCTAAGGAAGGATATGAATTCATGTCTTTCTGGCTCCAAATATGGCTCTCTATCCACTATGTCATCTATCTGCCCTGGAAAATAGTTTGCTTTTATTTCTTATTATGGAGATGGTCCAACTTTCAGCATCCCTTTTGATCATAGATAATTTTTTTCTCTTTGTAAAGTTCATGATGGTCAAGTATCTTATGGAAAAAGCTAGATTATGGTTACAAGAAATACAAATTTATTAAATTAAAATTTAAGAAATTCCTTAGTCCTTTTTAAAATTATTATTATTCAAACCTATCTTTGAAATGCAAGCTCAGAGGAACTGAGAAATGATTCCAGTTTCTTAAAATTAATAGCTAAGTCAAAGTGATAGCAAGTATCCTCTGACCTTTCCAAACACTAAAAGCTTTGTATTCAGCATATTCGCCCAGAAATATTAAATATGATGGCTCTATCCATAACTGCCTCACTGTCCTACCTCAGGGAAATAGGAATATTTAGAAGAACTGAGAGACCACAAAATGTTAGAGCTGAAATGGGGTGTGTGATCCTTAGGTCCTGGATTTCAAGGCATACAGATGAGGTCACTTGTACTAAGCAAATATAAGGTGAGATCAAAGTCTAAAAATGCCATGTCAGTTCATAGACACATGAAAAATAAGTAATGTGATTGGCAAGAGATAGAAAAAGAGATTCTTATTACTGGCATATATCAGGAAAAGTGCTAAAGTCAAGAGAAAGCTGGGTTTGAATCCTGCCTCTCATATTTAATAGCTCCGTGACATGGACAAGGTACTTAATGTCTCTGAAGCTGTTTTCTCATCTGTAGAATGGGACTATATTATAAGCATAACTTGCAATATATTATAGTATAGTAGTGTAATCTGTAACAGAACCTGCAATTACTTCATAGGACTGTTGGGAGAAAGAAATAATATAAAAAACTTTTAAAATTTTGATTTGCTATATAAATGTTAGCTATTGTTATGTTTACCTTCCCATACCTGAACCTCTGTCAATTTCCTGCCACTTGAACCTTGATTAATCTCTTACAATGACTGAACTGGGAAAGAGAGACTGGATCTTGCACGCAGTTTAGATTTGTTAACTGTTTTTCTATTCTTTTCTACTGATGAATCCTGGTTAAAAACTGCTTTGAACTCATATCCCCACGTGTCTAAAGAACCAGATTCCTGACTTTTGTCTCTATTTTCAGGCACTAAATCTTTGCCTGATGCTTCCTGGACTTCCAGGACTAATTGTTTTTGCCAATTTAGTTGTTGATCCTGACTCGTTTGTGATAAAATAAGAGAAAATAAACAAACAAGTCAAATTTGGTTCACACAAAGAGGATCTGGATTAAAAACATAGAATATCAGAGTTAGAAGGTGATTCTCAATCATAATGCCAAAATGAGAACTCCTTTGCAGTATTTCCGAATAAGTGATCATCTTCCAGTCTCAGCTTGAAGCTTTCCAGTGATATAGAAAGTTCTACTTCCCAAAGTCGCCCATTTCATTTTTTGAGAGCTCTAATTGTGAGCTAGTTTCTCCTTATGTCAAATCAAAATCTGTTTCCCTGAAATTTCTCCTCGTCATTCTTCATTCTGCCCTCTGGGGTCAAGCTGTCCAAATCTAATCTCTGCAGCATAAAGCAGATTTTCACATATTTGAAGACAGCTATCATATCTCCTTCCTCCTTTCCCATTAAGTTTCTTCTTCCCCAGGCTAAACATCTTCAGCTCCTTAAACTGATCCTCAGATAAACTAATTTCGTATTTTCTAACCATCTCCACTACCATCCTTTGCATTTGCAGAGGAAGCTAGGTAGAGGTATGCTGGGATTAGAATCAGGAAGACCTAAATTCTGATACTTCCCAGTTGTGTGACCTTGGGCAAGTAACTTAATCTGTTTGCCTCAGTTTCCTCAACTGTAAAATGGGGATAATAATAGCGCCTACTTTCAGGATTATAATGAGGTAAAATGAGATAACAGTTGTCAAGCTCTCAGCACAGTTCCTGACACATGGTAAGTACTTGCTCCCTCCCTTGCTTTAGTCTGTCAATGTTCTTCTGCAAATATGGTGTGAAGACATGAATACAATATTTCAATCCTGGACTGAGTCTAGTGGGTCTATCACATCCCTCATTCTGGACACTGCACCTATCTTGATGCAGTCTAAAAATGGAAGGAGTGGGAAGCACAAAGGGGAAGATGGGGCATATAATTAGTAGAAAGATTGAATGAAAAAGTTAAATTTAACTCAGTTAACAAAGACTTGCCCTCTCAGTTTCCCAATTGCATTGATAGAAGTTACTCGCCAAGTTCTCCATGAACCCTGATAAAGATTTTCCACCAAGACATTTATTGCATTTACCTGGGGATTCCTCCCCTCTCTCTGTCTGGTTTTTCTTTGGTTAAATGCCCAAAACAGCTTGAAAATATGATGAAAAAACAGAATTAAGAAGGGAGAAAGACAAATTGGAAACAGAGCAAAAAGGGTAATGTTGTCCTCCCAACTCCATGGCTCATTATGTTCCTTAAAAGAATCCCCATCCACATTTCTCTAGGTAATGGATGGATTCGCATTTCTATTTTCTGAGATAATTCAGAGTATAACACCAGAGTGCAAAGAATATCTGGATATGAATGAAGAGAGAAATGCATTAGTAAGACAAGCTGAGAGAAATTATCTTTTGACTCAAATAACATGCAAGCTGAAGGGGGCTAAGGCTATGCAGCACATATGATGAACTAATCTGTCTAGGCAAGAACAACAAGAAGCCAACGAGATCCTCAGCTGAAAGGAAAAGTGGCGTATCATCTACTTAAAATTCTAGCCACCAACATGCATTTCCCATTATCCAGCTGCTCCACTTTCCATTTTTTCTCTTCTTCCAAAAGTCTAAATGCGGATTAATAGCTCTATTGCAATTTGGACTATGTCTACACATGCCAGTTTAAGAAACTCTATTTAAATTTAATCCAAAATGCTGACTATTAAAAAGTTCAATAAATTAAATCTGCTATTTTTTCCCTGGTCTTTGCTTTCTTGAATGGTCAGCTAATTATGGATTGTCTATTTTTTAAATTTATATGAAATTCAAACTTTTTACCCTGTGTGGTTGATGTGTGTAGACAGTCAGTCTAAAATGATCTTTTGGCTGACTCTAATAAAAAAGAACAGATAGATTTGAATACATGGCAGTGCATTTGATTAACCACCTTTCAATTCGGTTTAACAATTATTTATAAAAAAATTCTTTACATGCAGGGCACTTGGATAGGTGCTGGGTCTACAAAGACAAAAAAAATTCCCTGTCCTCCTAAAGACTACATTCTAAAGAATGATATTCACAGAATTACATGATTTTAATTGAGAAGGGCTCTTAGAGGTCATCTTCTTTAAAATGGAAACTGACGGCTTTGAGAAGTTAAGCAACTTGCCCCTTGTAATCTTGGTACTTTTCTGTCACTGAGAAATTGCACACTGATGACAGAGTTCTATTGGTTAGAATTATTTGGCTTGGCATGACTCAGGACTTAGAATGGGTGGAGTCTTAAAGAGAATGGTTGTTCTCTAGCTCTGGAGGGAAATTGCATGCTCACTCTGAGGGATAAGTAAGACTCTGAGGCTTTGGACTGATTGCCTCTGTGGGCAAGCTGGAAATCAGGCTCACTGCTGGCTTGGCAGATGGAGAAAAAGGATGATTGCCAACATGGTTCTAGAAATGTCCAGTCAAGAGGCTGGAATTATAGAGTTGTAGAGAATGGTTCTGAGTCATGCAGGAGGAGGGTGCTTCTCAGAGCTACCTTTACCTGGGAGAGACCTCCCTTGGTACTAAGAAAGAGGCAGATCAGATTGTTTTGAATTTTCCACTTCAAGACCCAGATGGGAAGGGAGGGGGGGATGTTTTGCATGCCCACCATTTACTTTCTCCCACTGGGAGAGAAAATATATATTGAATCCAAAACTTTCCTGGTTTTTAAAATCCATTCCCAATTTCTATCTAATTAACTGTAAAATTGCTGGCTACATAGAGAGATAGATCTTAGCTGTTTCAGATCTACATGCTTTACTATTTGTGTATGGGGGCAGATATTAAGGAATATTATGAATGTGGAGGGAACAAACACAGAGAAGATGTTCTGTCTGAATCTTTGGAAAAGGGTGAATCTCCCCTACTTATCAATTTGTTAAAAAAAGTATTTTATATGGATATACCAAATCAAAGCTGAGTATGCTTCCTACCCTTGGGTGAAAGAAAGTCAACTACCATTGTTATCTGCTGGTAGTTGGGGGTGGAGGGTGAGTAGGAGCTATCACTTTGTTCTATTGCCTTTTCCATGGTGTTTCGCTCCACTTATGCTTAGAGGAACTCTTCTACAAGTACAGGGACATGGATAGCAATTTGGTGGAATAAGGAGGGGATTAGTCAGGAGACTATTGATGCTCACATCCAAAGGTAGGGGCCAAAAGAGAGGGAGTGAGTACACTTCTCTTCCTGAAGTAGATCAAATGAGATATTTATAAAATACTTAATAGTGCCTGGCACACAGTAGGTTTCAAATAAATGTTTCCTCTGTTTCCTTTCCTTCTCTTTCTTTCCCTGTTCCAGTAACAGTCCAGAGGTGAATTTTTCTGCCTCATACAAACAACCCCCATAGACATCCAGTTACACAATTACAATGTGGGAACAGTCTGAGTCAAGAATGAAAACTCAGGTCTTCTGACTCTTAATAAAGAGTTTGAAATAATGAAAATTCAACAGGAGATAGATAAGAAAGTTGATACTTGCCTACTACTAGCCAAACAAAAGAGGATTTTTATTAATGTAAGGGGAATCCAGGAACAGAAGAGGATAGCAAGATGGTTAAAAAAAGGCATGGAGTAGGGCTGCAAGTAGAATGGATCAAGCCTAATATGGCCAAGATTTATAACTTGAAGGGACCTTAGAGGTCATATAGTTAAACACTTTTAATTTACAGAAGAGGAAGTTGAAGCAAAGTGAATTGCCCAAGGTCACAAAATGGTAGAGATGACATCTGACCTAAAAACATTTGTCTGATTCCCAGTTCAGGGCTTTTTTGGTTAAAGCAATATGGTGTAGATGGAGTTGAAGCATGTAAATATTGTGAGCCAAATAGAATTGTTGTAGCCCTATGAATTTCAACAACGTTTTGCAAGGTTGGTTTAAATCTTGCCTAATACCAAGCTAGCCTGACTAAGTCATTGCTTGGTTTAAATCCTATTAAAAACACAATCATCTCAAATGCCTCTCCATAATATCTGGAGAGTCTTATTCCTTTACTATTTCTTAAGGGTGGATTAAATTCAAATGTGAAAAAAGTATGCAGTCACTCACCCTCCAAAAACAATTATTTCATTTTGCACTTCTCAGGCTGAAATGGAGGGACTTTATAAAGATAAAGATTGAGAAAATGAGAAATGCAAAAAAGCAAATCCAAAGCTAGATCATTGTCAAATATCTCTATTTTTCAATAACATATTAACAACATGCAGCATTCAAGCTGACCCTTCTGTCTAATTTCCATGCAGTTTCTGTCCAGAGGAAAAGTGATTTTGCTAATTGGAAGACAAATACTTATCATTATATTATGGAGTCAGGGCAAACGGGAGGCAAAGAATATATCACGTTTTACATTATAGGAGCAAAGAATTTAGTGCTACAAGGAATTTTCAAGGTCATTATGTCTAATCCTTTCTTTTTAAAGTGGTAAAGATGAAAGTGTAAAGACCAGAAGTGATTTGCCCAAGACCACTTTCTCAAAGAACTGAGATTTGAACCCATGTCTGTCTCTAACTTTCATCCAATTTCTGATCTGAGATCATTAGAATTATTAACTCTGACCATGAAATAATAATAGCTGGCATATGTATGGCTCTTTAAGGCTTGCAAAACACTTTGCATTTGTTATTTCATCTGATTCTCAAAACAACCCTTTGAGATAGGTGCTGTTATTATCACCATTTGATAAACAAGTGTAACTGAATCTCAGAGAGATGCTGTGCCAAGGGCTATACAAGTTAGAGTAAAAAGCAGGATTCAAACCTAGGTCCTCCTTACTTCTCAGGTCAGCATTCTTGTCATTAATGCAGAGGTGATAATGTGATAATGATCACATCTCACATTTCTATAATCTGGTTAAGTTTTCAAAGCAATATTCTGGTGACAGGGTGAGGTAGGTAATGAATTATAATCTCTGGTTATGGATGGAGAAACTGAGGCATAGGGAGGTTCAATTATTTTTCCCAGATATTAAGTGATAGAGCTGGAATTTTGAATTAATTCCCTTTTGCAAAACTCAAGAAACAGTATAGAAATGTGGGTTACAATTATTCTGATGCTGATTCTTGAGCAATGTTTTGCCAATATGCCACTCTACCTTTAAATAATTGCTCACATTTCTATAATTTGCTCCATTGTTCTGTCGTTTCAATTACATCCAACTCTTTGTGACCCCCATTTGGGATTTTCCTTGACAGAGATACTGGAGTGGTTTGCCATTGACTTCTTCAGCTCATTAAAGATAAGGAAACTGAGGAAAACAGGATTATAACTTGCTCAGAGTTACACAGCTATGAAGCGTCTGAGGCTGGATTTGAACTCAAATCTTCCTAACTCCAGGCCTAGCACTCATTAAATCAGAAGTTGTTGAACTAATGGATATTTGTATTGGAAATTGTTTCCTCCTGGAACGGGAGGCTAGGGGGAGCTTTTGCCCAATAGCAGAGGAGCCAAACACGTTCATCGTCTGTAAAATTCCTGAGTGCACTTGAGTCAGGTTAAAATGAAATTGGGACATATTTTAAAAAAAACAATTAAAATGCAGTGGAACATGGATAATGTTAATATGTGGCTTTTCTAAGTCATTATGCATACTTTAGTGATACCCACCCTCCCCTGCCCCGTTTATCTGAGTTTGATATCATTCCTTTGTGCCTATGAACTCTCAGGCCCAGTTTAAAAAAAAATTTTTTTTGGTAACTGGACTTTTTTTTTATCACTATTAACAATCTTTAAGAATGTATTTATATCTCCTTAAGTTTTGCTGTCTGAAATGATAGTCTATATTTAATCAAGACACCTGATTAGCATGCTTTGCAAATGAGTACATTCTATATAGGAATTATAGCATATATTATGGTACAAATATGGAACTATATTGTTTGTTTTTCAGGAGAAATCCCAGAAATAATTTGGTCATGTAAGCTTCAGAAAAATAAATTTAATTCCAGTTGTAACAGTCCTACCAATAACGTATCTATATCTGTTCTGTTCTATATGCCAGAAACAGATCAAATCTATAAATTTACTTAGATGTCAGTACCCTAATTTCATAGCCATCTTGGCTTACTTAGGAAGAATATCATAACCTTTTAATAACCCAGAATCTCATTCATATACAAAGGAAGTAATGCACATGATCAATTTATCTAGGTTGAAGAACTTAAAGACCATGTTATATGCTAAAGGACTATTTCTTTTCCCAAGAATCATAGAATACTGGTAAGTACATGACATTGCCTTGAGATCATTCCCAAGAAAAAATTCTTAGAAAAAAATCTTCACAAGCAAGATAACAAAAGTTGTCAGGGCTGAAAGTTTCTCATTCTCTCTTTTGTAGATGGAAAAACCACTGGATTCAGTCAGAGGAAATCACTTTGAATTCCAACTGTGCTATGTAACACACATTGGTCCTTGAGTAAATCTTTTAATTTATATAGAAAGAGAGACTGGAACTCGGTGTTCTGGAAGACCACTTCCAATTCTAAATCCTATGATCCTAGGGGAACCCTAAGTGATACGTTTCGGTAGTAAACTCTGATAATGGGAAAAATCAGGGACTCAGCAGTTGGGAAAGCAAACATTAGAATATCTTTCATTGATATTAAAATCCCATATTTGTCAGAATCTGTGATCACCAAGACAGGGGCTGAGCTCAAGTTTATTTCAGTATAATTTGTAACAAATGGTTTTAGTAAAGGAGTCAAAAGACTTTGGAAAGGTGCTGTTTAATAGAATTCACTAAAATTTATTTTTTCCCACTGGTAATCAAATTTATACCATTAAGAGGCAGCATAGAAGGCACATATAAAACTTCTTAGTTGGAACCATGAAGACATGGTCTTTCCTCTGATATTATCTCTGTGACTTTGGGCAAGTAACAACTTCTCTAAGATTCAGTCTGTTTATTTATAAAAAAATGTGGTTAAAAATACCTGTTATACCCACTTCAAAAGGTTGAGGTAAGGATTATAAAATCACAATTTAGAGCTAAAAGGGACCTATCAAACCTGAACCTTTCACTTTACAGATAAGGAAACTGAGACACAGAGCAAGTAAGTGACTTCTTCTGGGTCATACAATAAGTATATGAGGCAGGATCCAACTCAGGTCTTCTTTGCTCTAAGCCTAGTTACTTATCCATTGTGACCTTACTTTTAAAATGAGATAATATGTGTAAAATATTTTTCAAACCTCAAAACACTATGTAAACAACACACAGGGCATAATCTAAACACTTCTATGCTATAGGATTATGATTCTTATCTCTGTGTCAAAATGAATTTTGTGGGAATGTCTAGTAGGCAATCTTGTTAGCTTAGGTTAGATTACTATAGATATTGGAAAATAAAGCTGAATTTGTTTATAGTAATTTTTTAAAAATCCAGGATTCAGACTTTTCATTAATTCAAGTGGCTTTCCTCTCGGTTGGGCTGATCTAGTGAAGTCAAAACAGTGTCTTTTTTTCTTTAAATTCCTAGTCCCAGACAGGTTTCTCATCCATCCCTTCAGGTCTACCAGAAGGTAAGTTCCTTTATGCCACCAAAAGCAAGCACTGTTTTATCTGCCTTTCTTTTTGTAATTTAATTTTCATGAATGCTAATACAGCTTTTCCTGTATTACTATACCTTAGGACCCTGGATTTTATGAAATGTGCATAGGACATCTATGAAATTTAAAGGGTAACAGTAGTTTCCCCTCTAAAATACTGGATGTGAAATTGTAAGTACACCAGAAATCCTTACATTGGGCAACTTTTAAGTATAAAAATTAGGCTTGGTTTCCCTCCTCACCTACTTTATTTCTAACCAAGGGTATTTCATAGTTTCAGACCCTTTGGATCACAATTTCTAGTTTCTGTCAATATATTCAAACCTCACAGTATTTTGTGGACCAGTCTGTTAACAGACTTGGTTATTAAGAAAGGGAGAATAGAGAGTAAAGTACTTATTTTTCAGAAAGACTTTCTAGACCAACTCTCCTTTATTTCTCTTCACCTTCAGGTTCTGTATTTGTATTGAACCTTAGTAGTTGTTGATCAGGCCTTCTAAAACCTCAAACTATCTTGTGAGTATAAACAGTCCCTCTTTCTAAGTTCAATGCATTCTGGGAGACTCTACTTCGAAGCAAATCAGTACAGTAAAATCTGGATTGCACATGGGACATCTGAAAGTGGTTGTATTGTTGCTTCTGATATTGGCAAAAACCAATGAGGAAGAAAAGAGCAACCAAGGACATCTCTCTGTCTCTCACTCTCTCTGTATATATATATAATATATATATATATATATATATAAAATATATATGTGTGTGTGTACACACATATATGTATATACACACATACATATGTATATACACACACATATATATCTGTGTGTTTGTGTGTATACACACACTTATACACACACACATGTATGCTGATATTCAAATTATGTATGCTTCAGGTAGTGCAACTCCAATGAGCTGGCCACGTTATTTGAATGCCAAATGCATGCTTGCCAAAAAGACTATTTTATGGAGAACTTGCATGGGGCAGGCAATCACATGGTGGCCAGAAGAAACGATACAAGGACACTCTCAAGGTCTCTCTCAAGAACTTTGGATTTGACTGTGCAATATGGGAGACACTGGTAAAGGACTGTTCAGCATGGCGTGCCCACATCAGAAAGGGTGCTGTGCTCTTTGAGCAAAGCAGAATTGAGACAGCACAAAGTAAACACAAGATGTGCAAATTTGGGATATCCACCCCAAATATCCACACAGACTATCTGTGCCCAACCTGTAGTAGAGCATTCTGAGCTCGCATTGGTCTGATCAGCCACTGTCGGACACACTGAAATTTCACTTTATCATGATGATGTCATTTTGGTCCTCTTCGAAGACGAAGGACAACAACCAACCAACCATATATACACATATTATATATATATATATATATATATATATATATATATATATATATATATATATATATAGAGAGAGAGAGAGAGAGAGAGAGAGAATGCATATATATTTACAAATATATATACACATACAAATATATACATATATCCATACATATATACTATATATACATATACAAATATGGGTCTAGAACTCCTTCCTGAAGGATAAATGCTTACATACATATACATGTATAAATATAACTCTTGGGTCAATATTTTGTAGCCTAGTAAATTGAAAGTCTGTTTGTTTGTGGGGAGTACTTTTAGTGAAGAAACTCCTTTTATCCAATGCTGTTCAACACCACCTTGCCAGCTTACAGTCTTAGAGGTTTGCCTGGAATATGATGTTACTGACTTTGACCAGGGTTTCATAGCCAATATGAGTAGGAGGAAGAACTAGTATCCATTTCTTTCTGACTCCAAGGCCACATTCTCTACCTAGGTGAGCTCCTTGGTTCTTCCTCCCAGCATAAAATGGGCTTGTCATCGTTCACTTTTCAGTCATGTCCAGGTCTTCGTGATCCCATCTGAGATTTTCTTGTCCAAAATACTGGACTGGTTTTCCATTTCCTTCTCCAGCTTACTTTATGGATGAGGAATTTGCCTAGGGTCACACAGCTAGTGTTTGAGGTCAGATTTGAACTCAAGATGAGTTTTCCTGACTCTAAACCCAGTGCTTTATCCACTGGGTCACCTAGTTGCTTTATAAAATGGACAGATGAGCAATATTAAAAGTAGAGAAAAGACGGGACTTTCTTTCTCTGCATTGCAAAAAAGATCCCCCAGAAAAACATCAGTGAAAGAAATGATTTTGTCCATATCAAATAATCATCAAAATGTAAGCCAAAACAAACATGACAGAAAGACATTAAGAATAGTAGACAGGTTTTGATCTTCTCTTTAATGCCTTAGGTATTTACTGCTAAATGTCAAGTTTACTTTTTCTCCTTTTATGTGGTCAAGATTAGGATTTTGTTTAAGACTGAGTAGCATAAGATCTTACAATTAAAATAGCAAACTTTTGAACTTTGAAGTCATTCCGAGGGAAAGTGTACATTAGACAAAGAATCTGAGCATTTACATGCTCAGAAATGATCTCGGATCAACTTTCATCTTCCTTTTCTTCCATAGTACTTTGCTAAACAGTACAGTAAAATTAAGAATCAAAACTCTACTGGGAACAGAGTGACTTTTAGTTTATGAAGATTGTAATGATTATAAAAACTGGCACTTATATAGGTCTCTAAAGTTAACGAAGTTCTTTTTATACATCTCCTTTGAATCCAACTATACAGGTCTGTGAAGTAGTCCTCATAGCTACTATTATTATCCCAATTTTACAGATGAAGAAAGAGAAGTGCAGAGGGGTTAAGTGTCTTTCTTATGTCCACCCAGATAATACACAATGAAGACAGAATTTGAATTCAGATCTTCCTAACTTTGAGTCCAATATTTCATTCACTATATACCATACTTCCTCTTGATTAGTTAAATGCTAGAAAAGAAATAATGAATTTGTGCAAATATTTCATTCTCTCACCTTGCCAAGAATCCCTTAGCTTCCTTCTGACCCTGACCCCTTAACTCTCTGATGCTCTAATCATTTTAATGGAACATCTTTCTATGATTAAAATTTAACCCAAATTCAATGATGTAAATTGAATTTATTATTATGAATGGTCAGGAAGGGAAGAAGAGTGCTTTCTTTAAAGAAATGCACCCTAGGTGGTAGACTCTCATTTCTAGGAGGAAGCAGACCATAACATCTCAGATTCACTGATTCATTCTAATTATGGGCAATGACAACATGGATTAGGGGAAAATCTGAGTCACGGAATATTTTTATAAAAAAAAAATCAATTTTGCTACTTCTGAGTGTGCTCTCAAACTAGCTTAATAATATGTTCCTAAGATTAAATGAGATAATATAGGTAAAGGGCTTAGCAAATCTTAAAAGTTTATCAATGTCAACTATTATTAAGAATAAATAATAATTTGTAATTAACATATCAAACACAAGTAAGTTATTTACATGTAAGATCATGAGATTTAGAGCAGAAGAGTCCATTAAAGACATATAATCAAACACATTCCAATTCAACGAGCATTTATTAGTGCCTAATAAATGCAGAGCATGGTGCTAGGTTCTAGGGATACAGAGACAAAAAAAAAAAATAGTGTTCACTCTTAAGTATAGTTTTGGGGGTTGGGAAATACTTTTTTTTTTGAGGCAATCAGGAGCAAGTGACTTGCCTACAGTCACAGAGTTAGTAAGTTTCTGAGTTTGGATTTGAACTCAGGTCCTCCTGACTCTTGGGCAATGCTCTATCCACTGCACCACCTAGCTGTTTTAGGCAATAACATTTTTTACAGATGAAGAAACAGATACCTACAGAGGCTGAGTAACTTGTGGAGAGGAAGAACATGTGGAATAGTGAGTGAGGGATTATAGGATCAAAGATTTAGAGCTAGAAGTAGCCTTAGAGATCAATGACTTTAGCTCCTTTGTTATACAGATGAGGAAATAAAGCCCCAGAGAGAACAAATGACTTGTCCAATATCACAAAACTAGAAATGGTTAAGGGGAGAATTCAAACTCTTCCTAGCTCCATGTCTTGTACCATATCTACCACATCAATGGTGCCAAACTCAAATAGAAATGGATCCCTGCAGGACATATAGTGACTTAGAAAATGACAAATTAACACTATCTATGTTTTATTGTATTTCATTATACTTTTTAATGTATCTTAAATGTTATACATTTTAATGTATTTTGTTATGCATTTCCAAAATATATTTTAATCTGGTTCAGGGTGAACTCCAGATTTTTGCTATATTCATGAAACCATGAGGAGGTTTCAAGTGAAGTCTAAAGGAAGGAATTTAATCGGCTCAAGATGAGAAAGATCATGTCTATTCCAGACATAAAATATGGAGCACATAAAGACATGGAGATAGGAAAAGGCAGGATAAGAACTGAGGAAATTTCAGTTTGGGTAAAATAAAGAACAGCTTGAGACAAAATAGGTTGGAGACAGATGGTAATTGGTCTTGAAAGCCATGAAAAAAGGAAGATATTTTATCTGGTAGGGAATGGCTTCTGAATGATGAATGATGTGATCAGAAAGATTAGGATAGAGTAAAAAGATTAATTAGCAAGTTATTACAATCATGTAAGTGAAGAACTGGTCTGAGTTGATGGTGGTGAGAAATGAATGGAAGATATGAATGTAAAAGAAACTACAAGGCAGATCTGGCAGATCTTGCAACTAATTGGATGGGAGGGTGATAAGGGAGGAAAGAGAGATAAAATGGCTCTGGAATTTCAAGCCAAGGTGACTTAGAGGATGATGATGCCATCAGAAGAAATATAAAATTTAACAAAACAAGTTGTTTTGGGGGAGATGATGGTGAGTTCAGTTTTCGGACATATTATGTTTGAAGTGTCAGAGTCAGATGGAGATATCTAGTAGGCAGTTGGAAATACTGGATTCTGAGATGTTAGTTGTAGAGACATAAATATGAAAGAAATGCTAAATATTGTAGATTTAAGAATCATCTATATGCACATGGTAATTGAACCCACTAAAAGAGATAAGATAATCAGAAAAGAGCATGGAGAACAGACAGAAAGAGAGCCAACGACAAAAACTTGAGGCACATTTTCTCTTAAGGTATGGCAGGAAGAGCCAGAACCAGCAAATAAAGGACTTATCAGAAGTAGGAGAACCATGAGAAAGCACTGTCATGGAAACCAAAGGAAAAGGGGTTATAAAGGTGGATTAATACTAAATGCTACAGAGAAATCAAGAAACTTAAGAACTGAAAGAAAATAATTTGTTCTGATGACAAAGAAGTCATTACCTTGAAGATAGGATTTTCAGTAGCATGGTAGGTATGAAAAACAGACTGCAAGAAGAGCAAGTGTTTGGTAAAAAGGGAGATATATGAATGCAGATGAACTTTTCTGAAAGTTTAGTAAAAGGAAGGAAAGGGATATTATGATAGATTAAAGGAAAAGCAGAATCAAGGAAAAGCTACATTTAGATAGGAAAACCTGATGGTCGAAAGTCAGCAGAAGATGAGCAAAGATGCATGAGATAAAGCAAGGTTCTAGAGTAAATAAGAGCGAGTGGGCTCTAAGATAGAGGTATAATGGTTATCCTTGGCAAGTAGGAGGGCCATCTCTTACTCTGAGACTGGAGGGAAGGAAGAAAAGTTAAGTCAGGATATGGAAGTATGTTGTTGTTCAGTTGTTTCAGTTGTATCCAACTCTTCGTGAACCCCTCTGGAATTTTTTGGGCAGGCTACTAGAGTAGTTTATAGTTTTCTTCACCAGTTCATTTTACAGATTAGAAAATTGAGGCAAACGGGGTTAAGTGACTTGCAAGTCACACAGCTAGTATCTGGGACCCGGATTTGAACTCAGGTCTTCCTAAATCCAGGCCCAGAGCCCTATCCAACTGTGTCACCTCGCTGCCCCTAAAGAAGTATAGGAGGAACCTTATAATAGTCTCAAACTTTGCAGTAAAATAGGAGGTGAAAGCATCCCTGGAGAGTGAGAAGAGAAGGCAGAGATAGGTTTCTGAGGAGATTATAGAAAGTTTGGGACAGTCTTTATGATGAATATGAAACAGAATCAACAAAAGATGATTAAAAAGAGTGCCCTGCAGGTGTAAGGAGGGCCTAGAAAACGTTAGATGGAAGGATTTTGGAGGAGAGCCCCTGAACACAGTTTAATGATTTCCTCCAGAAGTATATGGCAACTATGCAATAGGATCATATGAAGAGCTACTGAGGTTTAGGGGTAAGCTAGGTAGAAATGGCAGAAGGTTAAAGAGGTAAGACATTCAAGAACACCATGATGATATTACAGAAATAGATAATCATTGAGAAGCAGAATGGCTTAATGGACATAGTGTGTGGTTTGGAGTCAGAAGACTAGTGTTTGAAACCTGTCACAGACACACTGTCTGTGTGACACTGACTTGCCTCAGTTTCTTCCTAATAATTAGTATTAAAACAAATGCAGCAGCAGCAGCAGCAGCAGTAGTAATAGTTGTAGTTGTAGCAGTAGTAGTAGTAGTCATAGTAGCAGTAGTGGTGGTGGTAGTAGTAGTAGTAGTAGTAGTAGTAGTAGTGGTAGTAGTAGTAGTAGTAAAAAGTAGTGGTAAAATAGAATCTCAATCATCTACAAAATAAGGATAATAATTTCTGTAGCATTGCCCAGGACTGAAGTGAAGACCAAATGAGATAATGTATGCAAAATATTTTATAAATCTTAAAATGCCTTCTATAGATGAGCTAAAAACAATTGATGGTGATGATGATGAAAACAAGTCTGGGTCAGGAAGGGAAACCAAAAGATAGTATACAGAACTGTCCAGTTTCACAGAATCATAAACCTACAGCTAGAAGAAACCCCAGAGCCTTCTTGTCCAATGTTTTCATTTTATTCATAAGTAAAATAAGTCCAAGGAGTTCAAGTGATTTGCCCAAGGTCACAAATGTAGGGGGGAGCAGGGATAAAACTGGAACCCAGGTCCTTTAACTTCAGAGTTATTGAATGCTTTTCCACTGTACCGTACTACTTGCACAAGTTATTGTAAATTCAGGCATAATCCAAGCGATTGAAATGGAAGTCATATCAAAGGACAGTTATCAGTCCTGTAGGAGAGGGCATTTCATTTTTTAGCTCAGTCAATCAAACTACTATTTATTGGGAGTCTACTATGTGTTTACCACTGTACCAGGAGTTATGCAAGATAGGGATAGGGGTAGAAACTGAGATTTCATTGACCATAGGGAACTCATAGGTGAGAAAATCCTCTGGTTTGTATTCTTACAAAGTTGCCTGTAGCACTGAGGGCAAAGTGATTTGCTTTGGGCAATAGAAACAACATGTACATGAAGTGGGTCTCTAACTTGTGTTCCTGGGTTCAAGGTCTTTCTCCCCAATCTCTAACTCTGTTATCTCTCTACCTGTCTATCTATCATCTATCTATCTATCTATCTATCTATCTATCTATCTATCTATCTATCTATCTGTCTGTCTGTCTGTCTGTCTGTCTGTCTGTCTGTCTGTCTATCCACCTATCTTTCTATGTATTGCAGATAGGTGGCACAGTGGATAGTGATGTGCCTAGAGTTAGGAAGGTTCGTATTCCTGAATTCAAATCTGGCCTCAGGCACTTCCTAGCTGTATGACCCTGGGCAAGTCACTTAAACTCTGTTCACCTCAGTTTCCTCCTCTGTAAAATGAGCTGGAGAAGGAAATGGCAATCTACTTCAGTATCTTTGACAAGAAAACCACAAATAGACTCACAAAGATATAGGTTATCTATCTATCTATCTATCTATCTATCTATCTATCTATCTATCTGTCTGTCTGTCTGCCTGTCTGCCTGTCTGTCTATCATCTATCTATCGACCTACCTATATTCACTGCACATATAAACTATATATAGATATCTACTATAACTGTATAGATATATGCTGTATATATATATACATATATGATAAAGTAGAAATATAAAATGTGAAGCACTTCTCATTCCCCTACTCTAATCAGCTATTCTTAATAATACAATCAAAGAATTTAGAGGTGGTAAGGACCTCAGATGGCAGAAATTCCAACATAAAACTTAACAAGTATCCTTCAACAATATTGCCAGCATAGGCATATACCTCAGGATATCAAGAAGAAGGAAAAAGAAATCACATATATAAGAATATATAAATGGAGAAGGCCCCCTTTTTTGGTAGCAATGAATGAGACACAAAGTAAATTCCCAGCAATTGGGGAATGGCTGAACAAATTGTATATAATTGTAATGGAATATTCTCGCTTCAAAAGAAATGATGGATATGACATATTCTGAGAAATATGAGAAGATTTGTACAAACTGCTTCAGGGTGAAATGAGCAGGAACAAAAGAACAATTTAGAAGGTGACAACAAAAAAAATAATATGGAGAGAGAGGAAAAAACTATTTGAAAGACCTCAGAACCCTGATGAAAGCAGCAAACAATAGTGACTTCAAAGGACTAATAATGAAACATACCTCCTACCTCTTGGCAGAGGGTAAGTGGATTTAAGCTGCAAGATGAGATAAACATTCTTAGATGAAGCCAGGGTGCACAGCTTTGTTTTGCTAGAAAATACCTATTTGTTTCAAGGGAGAGTTTCTATGGGTAATATTAGATAAAAATGATTATCGATGCAACATTTTCAATGCACAAATACCCCACAAAATGTGGAAAATAACTATAATTGTTGTTTTATAACCTGTTACATTAAAAATATGCATATATTTATTTTAAAAACAAACCATATCCAAGAGAAGTTTATAGTTTCTTTTAAAGGATACTTCTTGGTTTTTTTATATAATGAAATGTTTATATTTGTCAATGACTGCTAAGCTCATAATTTCTTAATGGCCATGTAGCTATTGCTTTAAAACCTCAAATGATAGACACTTCAAGAGGCAGCACATTCCACTTTTGTTGTTGTTATTGTTCAGTTGTGGCCAATTCTTCATGACCATGGGGGCCATACTGCTCATGGAGTTTTCTTGGCAAAGATTTCCTTCTTCAGTGGATTAAGGCAAACAAGTTAAATGACTTGTCCAAAGTTCCACAGCTATTAAGTGTCTGAGACCACATTGAAACTCAGGTCTTCCTGACTCCAGGTTTAGAACTCTATCCACAGGGGCAGAGTCAAGATGGCAGAGTAGAAAGATGCACATACTCTAGTTCTTTCCCCACAGCCCATAAAATACCTGTAAAAAATGACTCTCAACAAATTCTAGAGCAGCAGAAGTCACAGAACGATAGAGTGAAAGAGATTTCCAGCCCAAGGTAACCTAGAAGGCCAACAGGAAAGGTCTATCATACTGGACACAGAGCAGAAAGCAACCCAGCCTTGGCCACGTGGCACTGGGAGGAACAGTACCAGAACAGGTCTTGGGGCAGAATCCCCAGCAGCAGCATCAGTTCTCAGATCTCTCAAACCACAAATGCCAAAGAAAGCTTCAAAGGTCAGTAAGAGGGCTTTTTCAACTGGATGAGAAGGGATCAAGGTCCTCTTGTAGCCCCAGCCCCAGGTGACAGTGGCAGCGATGACAGCAGCAGCAGAGGCAGCAGCAACAGCATCCATTTGTGGAACCCTCAGCCTAAAGCCCCTGGGGGAAATGAGCAGCTGATCTGTACCTCAGCTGTGAGCCCTGCCTGGGAGTGAGGAGAAGTGCTGGCTTGGCGCTGGAGGCAGGTGTAGAGAGGGAATTCTACTACTCACAGATTCTGGGAAGAAAAATTTTTGGTTGCTCCTAGACCAGTGCACAGGCCAGGAAAGGAGGAAACTCCTTTCCCTTGATTGTGCTGCTTTAGAGGAACTGAGAACTTACAGCCTCCAGAATATACCCTTCTCTTAACAAAATCAAAAGTCAAATAGCTGCCTGGGAAAATGCCCAAAAAAGTGAAAAAAAATAAGACTACAGAAGGTTACTTTCTTGGTGAACAGGTATTTTCTTTCATCCTTTTGGATGAGGAAGAACAATGTTTACCATGAGAGGTCTCCAAAATAAATATATAATGGTCTCAGGCCATGAAAGAGCTCAAAAAGAATTTTGAAAATCAACTAAGACAGGTGGAGGAAAAATTGGGAAGATAAATGAGAGCAATGCAAGAAAATCATGAAAAGTGAGTCAACAGCTTGCTAAAGGAGACACAAAAATGCTGAAGAAAATAACAACTTTAAAAATACACTAACTCAATTGACAAAAGAGGTCCAATAAGTCAATGAGGAAAAGAATGCTTTAAAAAGGAGAATTAGTCAAATGGAAAAGGAGGTTCAAAGCTCACTGAAGAAAATAATTCTTTAAAAATTAGAATAGAGCTGATAGAAGCTAAGACTTTATGAGAAACCAGGAATTACAAAACAAAACCAAAAGAATGAAAATTAGAAGAAAATATGAAATATCTCAGTGGAAAAACAACTGACCTGGAAAATAGATCCAGGAGAGACAATTTAAATATTAGACTACATGAAAGCCATAATCCAAAAAAGAGCCTAAACATGATCTTTCATGAAATTATCAAGAAAAACTGCCCTGATATACTAGAACCAGAGGGCAAAATAAATATTGAAAGAATCCACTGATCACCTCCTGAAAGAGATCCAGAAAGAGAAACTTGTAGAAATATTGTAGCCAAATTCCAGATTTCCCAGGTCAAGGAGAAAATATTGCAAGCAGCTAGAAAGAAACAATTCAAGTATTGTGGAAATACAATCAGGATAACATAAGATCTAGTATTTTCTACATTAAGGAATCAAAGGGCATGGAATATGATATTCCAGAAGTCAAAGGAACTAGGATTAAAACCAGAATCACCTACCCAGCAAAACTGGGTTATTCAATGGTCATTCAATGAAAAAAATGGTCATTCAATGAAAAAGAGGACTTTCAAGCATTCTTGATGAAAAGACCAGAACTGAATAGAAAGTTTGACTTTCAAACACAAAAATCAAGAGAAGCATGAAAAGGTAAACAGGAAAGAGAAAGCATAAGGGACTTACTAAAGTTGAACTGTTTACATTCCTACATGGAAAGACAATATTTGCAATTCTTGAAACTTTTCTCAGTATTTGGGTAGTTGGAGGGATTACACACACACATACACACACACACACACACACACACACACACACACAGTAAAGAGCACAGGTTGAGTTGAATAGGAAAGGATCATATCCAAAAAAGTAAAATTAAAGGGTGAGGGAGGAATATATTGGGAGGAGAAAGGGAGAAATGGAATGGGACAAATTGTCTCTCATAAAAGAGGCAAGAAAAAGCTTTTTCAATGGAGAAGAAAAGGGGGGAGGTGAGAAGGAAAAAGTGAAGTTTACTTTTATCACATTTGGCTCGAGGAAGGAATAACATGCTCACTGAATTTGGTATGAAAACCTATCTTACACTACAGGAAAGTAGGTGAGAAGGGGATAAGCAGGGTAGGGGTGGGGAATGATGGAATGGAGAACAAATGGGAAGAGAGAGCAATTAGAAGTAAACACTCTTGGGGGGACGAGGTCAAAAGAGAGAATAGAAGCAATGGGGGGCAGGATAGGATGGAGGGAAATCTACTTAATCTTACACAACATGACTATTATGGAAGTCATTTTCAAAACTACACATATATAACCTATATTGAATTACTTGCCTTCTCAGTGGAGATGGGTGGGGAGGAAGGAAAGAAGAGAAGTTGGAACTCAAAGTTTTAGGAACAAATGTGAATTGTTTTTGCATACAACTGGAAAATAAGAAATACAGGTAATGGGGTATAAAAATTTATCTTGCCCTACAATACAAGAGAGGAGATGGGGATACGGGAGGGGAGGGGTGATAGAACAGAGGGTAGATTGGTGGAAGGGGTAATTTGAATGCTTGGTGTTTTGAGGTAGGGGAAGGGGAGAGATAGAGAGAAAATCTGGAGCTCAAAATTTTATGGAAATGTTGAAAATGAAAAATAAATAAACATTTTTAAAAGATAAAATAGAACTCTATCCACTGAGCCTTGTAGTTGGCCCATTCTACTTTAGGATACCTATAATTGTTAAGAATTTTGGAATGGGCAGCAAGACCTCAGGCCCCCAAATCATTCCAGTAGTTAGAGTTGCCAAGACTTGAGTTCACAACCATTGCAATTACTCTGCAATCCACCATTATCTACATGGTCAGCAAATTCTAAAACATCTTACTTTCCCTATCCCTATGTTACTTAATTATCAGATCACAAGAAATAAATTTCCCATAATCCACATCTGGTTCTCTTTCCTTTCATGTCTCATTCCAACTGTGCTCTTTCCATTTCTTGTCTCACTGTGAACAAACTTCACTTATTCTGGATATGTCACTTCTGCCATCTACCTGTATTTACAGATACCTGGTTACTCCTAGAATACACTGCTTCCTTGGCTAGCCTCATTAGTACCACTTGTACCTTCTCCCATCGTCCTGAAGGGAGAGTCATAATACTTCTTGTCTCTACTGCTTCTTTCAGACCCTACATCTTTGATTTTCATGCTTTTAAATTTATTTTATATTTATAGACCATGGTACTGGTTGTCTACTGCTCCCTTGGTAGTTCTCCCTCCATTCTCAAGGAGCTCTGTACTTGACTTCTTTCCTCCTTTCCTCAACTTCTGATCTAGGGGACTTCAACATTCATGCTGATGCTCCCTTAAATACCCTAACATTCAAGTTCCTAAATTTCCTAAATTCCCAAGTCCTGTTCCTGTACTATGGAGTCTTAAACCATGTCACATACTCTCTGGCTACCAGCAACCTGATCTCGAACTTGGAACCATTCTAGCCTGTTATAGGTGAGCTTTCACTTTATCTTACTGAGATTCAGGTCATTGTTTCACTTCTTGGCCATCTCTAAGCTATTTTATCACGTATTTACCCTCTCCCCCATCTAATTATCTAGCTCCACTTTATTTTTTTTCTTCATAGATTAGAATATAGGCTCCTTGAGGGCAGCAACTGTATTGATTATAGTCATATTCCCACTACTCTCTTTGTCTTTGTCTTCTGTCTATCTATCTATCTATCTATCTATCTATCTATCTATCTATCTATCTATCTATCTACCTCTTCATCTGCACATATGTTTATGTGTGTGTCAAATATATGTGTAGGTAGATAGAAATAGGTAGATATCACCATTACTCAATTCCATTACAAAAAACTAGAACATTTCATTGATTATAACTTCCTACTACCCTATTTCTCCTTATGCTTCAACTCTCCTAAACCTATTTTTTGTCTTTACTTCAACTTTCAATGTTTCTATTCCTAAGAATTTTTTCATACTATTATCCCTACACTGACTTCACTTTCTCAGAAGATTGACCCTCTGTAGTTAGTCAATTCACCTTCATAAAGCCCTCAGATCTAAGATCTTTGCCCTCTTGTCCAGTCACTACTTATCTCTTGGCAACCCCAAAAGTCAATTATTCTCACCATCCCCCTCCACTAATCCTACTCACGTATTAGTAAATGGAGAAAAAGTCTCAAAACATTTACTGGAGATACTACTAATTGTTGTTATCTAATCTCTATGGCATTCTACTTACAACAAGGAAATTCTTTCATGCCTTACAAATTCATTCCCTGCCATAAATCCCAGAAAAGCACATCCAAACATTTGCTCTTCTCTTGAAGCCTTCCACAACTTTTCCTCTCTTCCCCATCCTTTTACCTGAGGACCACATTCACTATGAGCTCTCTGTTCTCCCTTCTCTTCATTTCAGATCCCCTTGTCATCATCCTCATAGAAGCTCTCTTTTCCTCTCTTTCTCTGATAAGGAGGTATACTTGCTTCTTGACAAAGCTAATGCTTCTACATGAGTCCTTGTTCCCAACTTCTTCCATCTTCTCTTGCATCAGTTTCAATCCCCTCTTCTATCTAATTTTCAACCTCTTCCTACCCATTGATTGATTTCCTATTGCCTCTATGCATACAAAAATTTCTGCATCCTTAAAAAAAAAATCTTCATTAGATCTTATTCCCTTAAGTGTTTTTTTTTTAAACATCTCTCCTCCCTTTCTTAAACTCCTAGGGGGAAAACATATTCTATATTCTTTGGCTCTATTAAGTTACTTCTCTCTTAATACTCAAGCATTAGCAACCTGGCTTTCAACAGCAGCACCCAATTGAAATTGCTAAATTGCTCTTTCCAAAGTTAAAAATTAAAACCTTATTAATTATCAAATCTAATGACCTTTTTAGCCCTCATCTTTCTTGAATTGTCTGTAGCATTTGCTACTGTTGACCTTCCCTTCCCCTGTATATTTTCTCCTCTCTGTGTTTTCCTGACACTCCTTTCTTTTGGTTCTCTTCCTACCTGTCTGCTCCTTCTCAGTCTCTTTTGCTGCTCAATCATTCATGTTATGTCTTCTAAATCTGAGTGTATTCCGAAGCTCAGTTCTGTGCCACTTTCTATTCTCTAAGCTCTCTCCCTTGGTGACAACTCAAGCACAACCTTCTATACTTCATTAACTATCATGTATTTAATAATCCCACATTTAGTTTATGTCTAAATATATTTATCAGTACAGTTTTATATATACATGTTTTCTCACCCAATAGAACAGTATCTCCTTGAGGGGAAGAAATTTAAAAAAAAATTCATCTTTTCACAGTGCTTGGCACATACAAATAATGTCAGTTGATTAATTCATTCATCAAGCCTAAATGTACTTCTTTACAACTTCAACTTATGGCTCCTATTTTGACCCTCTGGGACAGAAGTGTAGGAGATACATGAACAAAGAATGAAACAGCCTCTGCCCCCAAGGACCTTACATTCTACCAGGGGAGACAATTATTACATAACTAAATGTATACATCATAAATAAAAGTGAATAAATATAAATATATAAAAAGAAGTCGAATCTCTTCTATACAATAGCTCTTCAAATATTTAAAGATCCAATTATCTCCCCCTCATCTTCCATGTTTTCTTTTCTCCAGATAAAATTTCCTGAATTCCTTCAAGTGATTCTTAGATGGTATTAGCTTGTGATATTCATCAACATAGTTTCTCTCCACTGAGCACTCTTCAGCTGATCAATTTCCTTAAAATATAGTGTTCAGAGCTAAAGATAGTACTCTGAAAGATGGTGGTCTGACAGGAGTACAGTAGTACATCAGGACTGAATTCCAAGACACTTTGATTATCCAAATATAGCCTAAATTTTCATGATCTCTATTGATAATCCTTGGACCAACACCATTTGGGGATTGATTCTGTCTTCACAGGGATTAGATATGCACAAATTATCTCCTTGTCATCTTGTCCTTGAATCTTCTCAGCTACTTGTGACTACTCCATCAGTACCCACAGATTTCCTGGCTCCTGATAATTTCTCTGGACATCTGACCATCTGCCTTGTATTTGCCTTTCCAACTCAGGCTAATCATCTGGATCCTGACTGTTTGCATAGACCTTGAAACACCTGCCTTGCTCTGTCTTCCCCTAAAGTGTATCCTTCTAGTTCTTATCTATCTGCCTATTTTTGAACCTGCAGTTTACTTTTTAGATCTCTTTGGATATACTGACTCTGACTTGCTTAGCCAAGTCACAGAATAAAATGTTGGAAGGGATCCCAGAGACCATTTAATCTAGTCCAACAAGCCCTTGATTTTAAATACCCCCTATAAATCTGTATCAGATGATTATACAGTGTTCTCTTGAAGGAAAGGGGGAATACATTACCTACCTCGACATAGACCATGCACTTGTTTGTTCATCTAATGATAAACTTTTCATTATATTAAGCATAAACCTGCTTTTCTGAAACCTCTACCTATTACTATAGGTTTTGACATCTGGAACCAAATAGAACAAATCTGTTTTCTCTTCCCCATCAGATAGTTTTATTTACTTATTTTTGATGACATACTTTGTTTTAACAACAGCTAAACTTTTCAAAGTATTCTTCCCTCATGCCCCTCCCAGAGAATCAGTTATCCTATATAACAAAGGGTGAAGAAAAACTAATAGTTCAGAAACACAAAATACTGAAAACGAATCCAACATTATAAGCAATGTTCCACACCCATTTCCCCCCACATCTACAAAGAAGTGGGGATGGTGGTGGGGAGCCTTCTCATATTGTTTTTTGGGGGTCAAAATTGGTCATTATAATCCCCTAGCATTCTATTCTAAATTTTTTGTTACTTTTGCATTTTCCATTTACAGTGTTGAATTGTGGGTATGTTATAGGTCTGTTTCTGCTATTTTTAAATTTTACTTTGCATTAGTTCAAGTAAGTTTTTTCAAATGCTTTTCTAATATTTAATTCAATTATATTCATGGGCTATAACTTGTTTAGTTATTCTGATAGAAAGGCATCTGTTTTGTTTCCAGTTCTTTGCTACTATAAAAGTGCTGCTATAAATACTTTGGTATATATGGGGTCTTTAATTTGTCTATTGATCTCCTTGAGACATGGTCAGCAATGGAATCCTTAGGTCAAAGAATATAGTGATTTTAGTTACTTTCCCCCTGCCTAATCTCAAATGGCTTTCCAGATTGTTGAACTAAATCATAGTTTCATGAATAATGTGTTAGTGTGTCTTATCTTTCCATAACCCCTTCAGGAATGATTATTCCTTTCTTTTGTCATCTTTGCCAGTTTGCTGGATTTCCCTTTAGAATGGTTCTGATTTGTATGTCACTTTTTCAGAGTTATTTGTAGCATTCTTACAAATAATCTTTTAATAGTTTTCAATTTCTCCTTTAAGAAGTCTCTTACTATCCTTGGGTTGCTTAATTATTAGAGATTAGCTTTTGGTCTTCCATTCTTTGACTCTTTATTTTAGATGTCAGACTTTTATCAGAAATATTTTCCCTTAGCTAACTACTTAACCTTCTTATTCCAAGTGCATTAATTTATTCATGATTTTTTTCAGTTTCATGTAATAATTTCATGAAATATAGTTTAATTTTTCACATAACTTCTATATTTTGTTCAAGATTTATCCCCTCATCATAGCTAGGAATGACAACTAGTATAGTTTTTTCCTCTTTTAATAGTATGAGCTTTAATATAAAGGAGATGCATAAATTTAAAGCTTATTGTGGCATATGGTATAAGACAATGATCTAAATATAATTTCTTCTAGACCACTTTCTGGTTTTCCCAGCAATTCTTGTCATGTAGAGAGTTCTTTCCTAGGCAATTTATGTTTTCAGGATTATTGGATAGATGGTTATTGAGCACATTTTATTTCTGATTCTTCTGTCACTATTCTGTGTTTTTAATCTACTTTTCTATTTTTAACCAGTATCAAAAAATTTTGATGATTACTGCTGTATAATACAAATTGAGGTCTGGATGAACTAACCTCACTTGTTTCAATTTTTTGTCATTCTTTCCCTTGACATTCTAGTTCTTTTGATCCTCCAAATAAATTTTGTAATTATATTTCTAGCTCTGTAAAGTATTGCCTTGATAGTTAAATCAGCATATATGGTACTAAATATGTAAATAAACTTTGATTGTATTATCATTTTGTTATCTTGGCCACGAGTATTAAATAGCTCTTGTTCTTTACTTCTTTATGAAGTGTTTGGTAATTTTATCTATATAGATTTTGACTGCCCATGCATTGGACAGTTATTTTGAATGGGAGTTACTTTTTCATTTTTTTTTCACTTCTGCATTTTATTATTGCAAATGGAAGTTATATGGATTTTTGTGGGTACATTTTATAATCTGTTATCTTACTATAGTGGTTGTTAAAATTAGGTTCTTTGCTAATTCCATAGAATTTTCTAAGTAAGTCATCAGCTAATAAGGATAATATTGTGTTCTCTTTGATTTTCTTTATGCATTTAATTTCTTTCTCTTGAATTACTTTTGTACTTAGAAGATCATCACTTTTAAACTTACCACCACACTGCAAACTTGACCCTTAATGACACTATTTTTCTCATATTCCTATATGATTGGAGGTCTGGACAGTGGAATACCAAATTCCTACCAATGCCTTCTTTTATAGGGGCAGGAACTGGACTCTCGGGTCCTCATTCAATTTTCTACTGCTTCTTTACTTGGTTTCAACTGCACAAAACAAGATGCCCCTGCACCAGGAACCCCTTGGTATTCCATTCTCCCCCTGCCCCTGCCCTGCTTTTCTGTCCTTTTTTTAATGAATTGTCTCTTCCTTTAGATTGTAAACTCCTTGAGAGCTGGGACTATCTTTCTTTTTATTAATGACATCCCCAGTGCTTGGCATAGTACCTGGCATAGAATAGGCACTTAATAAGTAGATTACTGTTATCACTAATATTTCTGTAACTATGTCAATTAAAGTTTTAAAAAGAGAAATTCTCGTTTCATTCCTGTATTTATTGGGAAAGTTTCTACTCTTTCCAGACTGCACATAATAATACATTTCAATTTTACATAGGCACTTTTTCTTTCTATTTTTAATAAAAGATCTTTAATGTGTATGCCTAGTTAGATTTTTATCATAAATGAGTGTTGTATTTTGCCAAGAATTTTTTTCTGAATCTATTGATTGGATTATATTTTAATAATTTATATTATTAATTGTGTAAATTATTTTTACTAATGTTGAGTCATCCTTTGTTGAGTCATCCTTCGTAGATCTGATACAAATCCAACTTGATCATAGTGAATGATTTTCTCAATAATTTGCTGTAGTCTTTTTGATAGTACTTTATTTAAAAACTTGATTCAGAATTCATTAATCAAAATACTCTATGATTCTCTTTATTTGTTTTAATAAATTTGTTGATGAAGGATAGAAATATATTTGTTCTTAAGAGGAAGTTGGTAGAGTATTTTTTCTTATTTTTTACAATAATTTCTCTAGTATAGGAATTAATTATTTTTTAAAATTTTGACAGAATTCTTTGGTAAATCCATCTGGATTGGAGAATTTTTGCTTGTTATTTTCTTTAGAATTAATTCAACTTCCTTTTCTGAAATTAGATTATTTTATATCTCTATTTGATGACTTATTAACTTATTTTAAAATTCTGTAGATATTTCTCTATTTCTTTTGCATTCTTTGTTTTCCAGCATAAAAAATGTACAAGTCCTGATAATTCTTTTTTTATTTCTTCATTATTATGCTTCTATTATTCATTGATTATTCTGTTAATTTGATTTTTCTGCTTTTAAAAAATGAAATTAGCTAAAAGTTTATCTATTTTTATTAGTCTTTTCAAAAACCCACCTTTTAGCTTTGTGGACAGGTTCCAAAAGTCTTTTTGGTCTCCAATTTCTCTATCTCCTATTTTTGAATATTTCATTTTTGTGCTTATTTTGGGTATATTTGCCTGTCATTCTCTAATTTTACAAATTACATATCAATATGGAGACTAGACAGTGAAAGTCAAATGCTTGAAGAATGTACAGACATCCTCAACCTGCTGTCAATGTAACATGTGGAAAGTAGAGGAGTGGTGATTTAGGTGTTCCTATTGTTTGGTGACAAAATATCTTCTAATTGGTTTTGGAGTGGAAGGACTGAGGACTCTCAAGTTGCTGAATCAAGAGGGACTGTGTGTATAAAAGGTTAAAGTAGAAAATCTCTTTCTTTCTCTTCTCTGGTGCTTTCCAGAATGAAGATTTTCTTTGAACAACCTGGTATGGAGGAAGCTAGTTGGCCACTTCTCCACCCCTACCCCTAACATGATGGCATTTATTTCTTTTGTTTTTATTCTTTTCTTATCTTAGGTGAATTAATATCCTGAAATGGGAGAGCATAAATCAGTGATGAGATTCAAATATCTATTTCATATCAATATTACAGACATATTAGCAACTGGATCCAGCAGCAAAATCTACCAGAGTTGGATCCAGTAGCTGACAAGAACAGTGAAGAGATTGTGCAACAGCTGAGCAACCTATTTAACCCAGCCCAGTAGATACTTCAACTGGTCATTTTAGGAACTACACCCAGAAAGGAGTCAGTCTAAGTGAGGAAGGGAAAAATTTATCTTCTCTCAATATCTCCCCTCAAAATGAACTTGGTGGGGACTCAAATATGGGAGAAAAGTACTCAGGGCCAGTAATCATGAGGAGCCCCTTAGCCTCCTTTGTTCCCTATGTAGGTACTTTATTACCTTTGTGCTTTAAATTTAAGCACACTGTCCATAGGGGCCATAATTGTAAAGGAGAAAGTGAACCCCCAGTTTGGGGGACAGTCTCTAACATATCCTTATTAAACTTTCTCAATAAATATCCCTTCTGTAAAAGTTAACTGATGTAAATTTTTAAATTTATATTGAGGAACATATGTGGTGAGGGCTCAAAGAATTACAGGGATAAAAATCCCAACTTTCCCAGGTTACAGATAAACTTTGAGGAGAGAAATAATACTTTCCCCCTGTAAATCTAATATACCATTCAAGTGAGAATTGAAGAGTGACAGTTTCTCCATCATTCTCTACTTCTCACTCTCCTTTACAATTTTGTTAATGTTCATTTTAGGGATATAATTTTTTTTTCTATAAGGACAGGTTTAGTCAAATCCTAGAAATTTTAGTTTATTTCTCAAGATTATTGTTGTTGATTTTAATGTACTTATCAATTGTTTCCATGATTTTTTCTTTGATTCACTCATTTTGGGGTGGGGTTGGACATCAATATTCCAGTATTAAATCCCCATTTTGGTACATTTCTTTTGCCTGTACTTCTTGAACAAATTATCATTTTTTTTTTATTGCATGTGGTCAATAAGGAATTCTTTTAGTATTTCTGGTTCTCTTTTTTGAAAAAACCATTTATTTATTTATTTTTGTCCTAGTGTATAGACTATTTTTGTAAAATTCCATCTATGGCTGAGAAACATATATATTCTCTAATATTTCTATTCATAGGATGCTATATAACTTTAAATTTTATATTTTTCAATAACTGATTAAATTGTGTATTTCCCTTTTGTTTTTATTCCTCTAAGATTAGTCCAACTGTCAAAAAGGAATATAAAAACTTCCTATTATAATTTTTATATTGTATATATTATGTTGCAATTCAGTTAGTTTTCCTTTATGAATTTAGAACCTAACCCTTATATTGCAGATTTGTTATGTACCGGTATTGTTTCATTATCTATGGTTCTTCTACATACATTACAATTTCCTTGATTATCTCTTGAAATTGTAGATTTTAACTGTTTGACAACATGATCAAAACTTTCACTTTTCTAGATTCATCTAATGCATATTCAGTTTTGTTCCAGCTTTTCATTTTGATTCTGTGTATCTTTTCTTTTAGATATGTTGCATATAAACACCAGATTGTTGGTGTTTTTTTCTTATCCTTTCTTCTACCCTCTTCTTATTGGATATTGGATTGTGCAGTCCCTGAACATTTAAAATTATAGGGAGTGGAGTTAAGATGGTGGGGAGAAACCACGAAGTTGCTTGAGCTCTCACCAGTTGCCCTCAGAACATTAAATCAAGACTCTAAAAGAATTCTGGAGTGACAGAATCCACAAAAAAAGAGAGTGAAACAATTTTCCAGCCCAAGAGAAATTAGAAGAACTTCAGGAAAGGTATGTCTCATGTAGGTAAAAGGGGAGTGGAACACAAGGCAGGTGGTGTCTGGGCAAGTCAGCAGGAAGCTCTTAGCTATAGCACAGACCAACAACTGAGGTTATGCAGTCCTGGACCAGCAGGCCAGTGGCACAACAGGCCAGTTGTGAAGCCTCTAGCCCCAGAGGAGCAGGCAAATTGCCAACTCTGAAATCCAGGGCCCAACAGGCAGGTTAGGCCAGCTAACTCCAGAGCAAAGGGTAAGCCACCAATACCTCATGACCCTGAACAGAAAGTCAGTTACCAGGCCCTGAACCCTAGTGAAAGAAGCTTGGGAAAGTGCCCTCTGTGCCCCAGGAGCAGAGTTCAACTTTTAAAAATGAGTAAAAACCAGAAAAGAACCCTGACCATAAAAAACTATTAGAGTGACAAGGAAGATCCAAATACAAACTTAGAAGAGGACAACAACATCAAAATACCTACTACATGTGAAACCTCAAGGGGAATATGAGTTGGTCTTAAGGCACAAATACTTTCTTGGAAGGGGTCAAAAAGGATTTTAAAAATTAAATGAGTAGTAGAAGAAAAATTGGAAAAAGGTATGAGAGATATGCAAGAGAGAGTCAACAGACTGGAAAAGAAAAGGACAAAGATTGACTGAAGAAAACACTTCCTTAAAAAGTACACTTTGTCAAATGGGAAAAAAAATTCACTGAAGAAGACAACTACTTAAGAAGTAGAATTGGCCAACTGGGAAAGAAGGTACAAAACTTAACTGAAAAAAATTCCTTAAAAAATAGAACTGGGGAAGTGGAAACTAATGACCCTATGAGATATCAAGAATCAATCAAACAAAATAAAAAGAATGAAAAAATAGAAGAAAATGTAAGATACCTGATTGGAAAAACAATTGATCTGGAAAATATGTCCAGGAAAGATAATTTAAGAATTATTTGACAGCCATGGTCAAAAATAGTAATAATACTAAGAGCCTGGACAGCATCTTTCAAGAAATTACTAAGGAAAACTTCCCTGATATCCTCAAACCAGAGGGTAAAATAGTCACTGAAAAAACCCACTGATGTCCTAGAAGATATCCAAAAATAAAAATTCCAAGGAATATAGTAGCCAATTTCCAGAATTATCAGGTCAAGGAGAAAGTATTGCAAGCAGCCAGAAAAAAAATTCAAATATCAAGAGGTCACAGTTAAGATTACACAGAACTTAGCAGCTTATATGTTAAAGGATTTGAGGGCTAGGAGTATGATATCCCAGAAGGCAAAGGAACTTGGATTACAACTAAGAATCAACTACGCAGCAAAACTGAGCATAATCTGTCTGGGGAAAAAAGATAGACATTCAATGAAATAGGAGACTTTCAAACTTTTCTGATGAAAAGACTAGAGCTGAAGAGAAAATTCAATCCTCAAATACAAGATTCAAGAGAAGCATAGAAAGGTAAACAGAAAAGAAAAAAATACACATTTTCAAATAATGTTAGAAAATTTACATCCCTACATGGGATACTTGTAACTCTTGAGAACTTTATCTCTGTTAGGCCAGTTAGAAAGAGTATACATAGAGAGTATGGGTATAAGTTTACTTTGATGTGACGATATAAAAAAATTATTAAGAGGTGAAAAAAGAACTATATTGGGAGAAGAGGAGAGGGGTAGGCAGAATGGGGTAAATTACATCACATGAAGAAGCACAAAAGACCTATTATGATTGAGGGAAAGAAGGGAGGGAGGTAAGCATTGTATGAACCTTACTCTCACTGGATTTGGCTCAAAAGGGAATAACATACACACTTAGTTGGGTAAAGAAATTTATCTTACCCTATAGGGAAGCAGGAGGGGAAAGAGGAAGGAAAAGACAGGAAGGAAGGGCAGATTGAGGTGCTCAAAATTTAAAACTGATGAGGAGGGACAGGGTGAAAGGAGAGAGAAAAGTATAAATGGGGGGAGGAAATAAAATGGAGGGAAATACATAGTCATCATAGCTGTGAATGTGAATAGGATGGACCATCTCATAAAATGGAAGTGGATAGCAGAGAAGATTAAAAATCAGAATCCTACAATAAGTTATTTATAAAAAAAAACCACATTTGAAGCAGAGAGATAAGCATAGACTAAGGGTAAAAGGCTGAAATACAATATTGTCTGAGAAATGTTAGCTTTAGCGATAAAAGAAGAAAAAGAAATTGAAGGAATTCAAAAAGGCAATGAGGAAACAAAACTATCACTCTTAGAGAATCCTAGAGAATTAATTAAGAATTACTGATATAATTAACAACTTTGGCAAAGTTATAGGATATAAAATAAACCCATATAAATCAACAGCATTTCTATGTTTCACCTACAAAGCCCAGCAGCAAGAGAAAGAGAAATTCCATTTAAAATTACTGTAAATAATGTAAGATGTTTGTTAATCTACCTACCAAGACAATTTCAGGAACTATATGAACACAATTATAAAAAACTTCACACAAATAAAGTTAGATCTAAACAACTGGAAAAACTATCAGTTCCTCATGGGCGAGCTGAGCTAATATAACAAATTGACAGTTCTACCTATACTAATCTACTTATTCAGTGTTGTACCAATCAACTACCAACAATTATTTTACAAAGCTAGAAAAAATAATAACAAAATTCATGTGGAACAAAAGGTCAAAAGTATCAAGGGAATTAATGAAAAAAAATGCAAAGAAGGTAGCCTAGCCATATCAAATCTAAAACTATATTGTAACTGGTTAAGAAAGAGAGTGGAGCATTAGTGAAATAGGATTCTTTCCTTCATTCTTTCCTTCCATCTTTCTCTCCTTCCTTCTTTCCTGCCTTCAGTTACTACCTCAGTGACCCTAAGCAAGTCACGTAACCCTGTTTGTTTCTGTTTCCTCATGTGTAAAATGAGCTGAAGAAGGAAATGGTGAACCACTCCACTATCTTTGCCAAGAAAACGTTAAATGGGGTCACAGAGAGTTAGAGACGACTGAAAAAACCCAACAGCAAAGAAATACAAAGAAAGATCTGATATCAGCAGGCACTTAAATAAGATCATTGAAAGAAAAATTCAAGATTTCAAATAGAAGAATTAATAGTTCAGAAAAGGCAGTGAAAAATCTGAATAAAATGAGACCATAGCACTTATCAGGGATTCATCCCCCTTGTTCTTGACTTGCTTTCTGTAGCCTTGCAGCTCATCCAATCTTCCCTTGGGACCAATCAATCTAATCTACTTTTCCCTTTCCTCCTCCTATGACCTTCCTTCCTTCCTTCCTTCCTTATTTTATCCTTTTTAGATCCTTCTAAGTCCTCTTTCTTTTTTCAGTTAAGTGGTTATTTCAAAATCTCCCCTCTTTTCTATTATTTTCTCTTCAACTTCTTATGTTTTTTTGCTTTTTTCTTTTTACTCTTCATTCATTCTCTTCCCTTTCAGTCTATTCTGATATTTTCTTGTCTAATTTGTAGATTTTATTTGTTTATTCTTTAATCTCTGTGTTCTTTATAGATATAACACTTCTGAAGTGCCAGGTTTGAGTTTCTATGTTATTTCTTAGATCTTTGCCCATCATTTTTTTTCTACTGTGACTTACTCTCAGAAATATCCATTCATGTCAGAGGTAATATTGGATAGAAGCAGGAAAATATGGTAGGTTTTACTTTTTGTCACAAATCATACAGGCCAATTTTAGCTCATACTGTATCCATGATGCGCTCTTTCCCATTGACCATGGTATCTCAGGTCTGGTCTATGTCCCTCCTACTCTCGTTGGTGCCTTGTTGTTTTTGTTTCATCATTTCTGTTGTATCTGACTCTTTGTGACCTTATTTGGGGTTGTCTTGGCAGAGATACTGACTGGCTTACCATTTCCTTCTCCAGAGAGAAAACAATGAAATAATCCCAGAAGGTTGAGTCTGACAGTAGCAACAATAATGGCTCTTTTCACATGAAAACCTCAGTATTTTTTTCTCACATCATGCACCCTCCTAGATGCCATCTGCTTCCAGAAACTATCCACATTCTTATTCCTTAACGTTGTTGTTCAGTCGTTTTCAGCCTTGTCTGACTCTTTATGACCCCCACTTGCGATTTTCTTGACAAATATACTGTAGTGATTTGCCATTTCTTTCTACAGCTCATTTTACAGTTGAGGAAACTGAGCCCAACAGAATTAAGTGAATTTCCCAAGGTCACATAGCTAGTAAGTATCTGAGGATGTATTTGAATTTAGGTCTTCCTGACTTCAGCCCTGGCATTCAATCCACTGTACTACCTATTTGCCTATAAAAGGTGGTGCTAGTTGCCCATAAAAGATTACATTTTACCTCTTTTGGGCCAGAATGCTGCTGGTGGAAGTAAAATAACCTTCTAATGCCCCAAACAGCACCAGATTAAACCTATCATAAAGTTCCCATCTCCCATAGCAAGCATAAAATTATTCCCCCCATGGTAGTGCTCTTCCTTCTCAGTTAGGGCCACTTATTTCATTTGCCCAGATTCAATCATTCCTTCTTTAATATCTCCCATTTAACTGTAGCACCTCAATCCCACATACTGAAAAGCTATAGATATTTTTCCTTTTCTGTTTATCTGTGAACTTGTTATGGTTGTATCAGTCATTCTCTTCTCTCCTTTACCTGTCCTGCTACTATTCACTCTCCCCAGTCTTCAATTTCATCAGGAAAAAATAATACTCAAGTTTCTTTTAAAATTTTGAAAAGTTGCAAGGTTTACTCTGATAATTAATTTACTTTTTTAAAACTTCACCCAAGCAATTCAGACATAACTGTATGTCTGGCATATATTCTTTTCTTTTTTTCATTTGCAAGTTTGAGAGTTAAAAGAATCTGGAGAAAATGACTAATCTGCCGTTTTTTGGTCATATGACTCACTATACATCCCCCATGACAGTTCTTAAAATATTTGAAAGAAATTAACATACTTCTCCCATCTTTTTTTTTTTTCTAGACTAAACCATCCTATTTTCTTTAACTAATCCTCATTTAGAAAGGACATGAAACTCCCTGCCCTCCTATTTGCCATTGAATGCTCCCTGACCTGTCAACAATGTTCTTCCTAAAATATGGCAGATTGTGTGGAGGGTAAAAGATAAAATGACTGAGGAAACAAAGGCTCCAGCTTCTGATCTGATCAATTTATTAAGCAATGCATGCCATCTGCCTCACTGGCACTAGACCCTGACTACAGAGTGAGACAGATTTTTATGCATTGAGACAATTAATCAAGTTAGATCAATTAATAAAGAAAGAAATTAACCAGGATACAAAATTAGGTAATCTGACTTCTAATTGGAGGAAAGTTTAGGGGCTTTCCAAGTTGGAAGGGAGAGAGCAAACATGAGCAATTCTCTGAAATCTGAAAGAAGTTACCCACTCCCCTGTATTTGATGAAAAGAACATGGAAAAAATAATGGATTGACTGGTACGGGGCCAATTTTCAGATAAGACATATGAGTTATTTGAGATGTATAATTCTAAGAAAACTTCTTGCATCAATCTTTGGATCTGACTGGTTTTCTGGTTGGTATAACCTAGATCCTTAGTCAAGAGAGGGTCTTTAAGCAACAGGCATGTTGTTGTTCAGGGTGTTGTTTTTCCATTTCCACTGTCATTGTATACATTAATTTCCAGATTCTCTTTACTACATTTTATAACAATTTATATAAATATTCTCAGACTTCTCTGTATTCTTCATACTTAGTTTTTATACAGTACAGTAATGTTTTACTCCCCAATCAGTGGTCATCCTCTTTGTTTCCATTTTGTTGCTACTACAAAATGCTGATATATATATATATATATATATATATATATATATATATATATTTCGATGAATATGGAATCTTTCTCTCTGGGATTGATCTCTGTAGGGTACATGGATTCCAGTAGAATTTCTCTGTTATGAAAGGAGGGTCAAAATATTTTATGTGGGATTTCCAGACTGTGGGTGCTCCATGTCCCTAATCCCTGACATGTGGAAGAGATAACTTTTTATGACTCTCTTGAGACTTGTGTTTGAAGATTGAATGTTCTATTGAGCTCTGGTCTTTTCATCAGGAAGGTCTGGAAATCCTTTATTTCATTGAATGCCCATCTCCTTGCCTGAAATATTATGCTTGGCTTTGCAGATAATTGATCCTTCGTTGTAGTTCCAGCTCCTTTGCCTTATGGAATATCATATTCCATTTCCTTTGATCTTTTAATGTAAAAGCTGCAAGGTCTTGTGTGATTCTGACTCTAGCTTCTCGATATTTGAATGGTTTCTTTCTGGCTACCTGTAGGATTTTCTCTTTCACTTGATAGTTCTGGAATTTGGCAATGGTATTCCTTGGTGCTTTTAGTTTGGGATCCCTTTCAGGAGGTGAACAGTGGATTCTTTTGATGACTATTTTGCCCTCTGAATCTAGAACTTCTGAGCAGTTTTCCTTGATGATTTCTTGGAAGATATTGTCCAGGCTCTTCTTTTATCATGGCTTTCTGGCAGGCCAATAATTCTTAGATTTTTCTCTCCTGGATCTATTTTCTAGGTTACTTGTTTTTCCAATTAGATATTTTACATTTTCTTCTATTTTTTCATTCTTTAGATTTTATTTGACTGGTTCTTGATGTCTCATAGGGTCATTAGCTTCTACTTGCCCAATTCTAATTTTTATCAAATTGTTTTCTTCAATTAACTTTTGCATTTCCTTTTCCATCTGTCCAGTTGTTCCTTTTCAGTAGTTATTTTCTCCAGTTAGTTTTTGTACTTCCTTTTCCATTTGTCCAGTTTTCTTTTTAAATTTTTCTGTGATTTCTTTTTTCATAGTTTTAAAGCCATTGGCCAGTTTTTCTTCTATTTCTCTAATTTGACTTTTAAAATACTTCTTCAGCTCTTCTAAGAATGATCTTTGGGCTTCAGATTCATATTACTTTCTGAAGTTTCATATGGGAGTACAGTCTCAATGCTGACCTCTTTGGTATTCATGTTTTGGTCCTTGTCCTCATAGGAAGATTCTATGGTCTTTTCTGCTTTGCTTCTTACTTATGATGATCACCCTTTTCCTGGCTTTTAGAGTAGATCTCTGCTTCTTGGTCACAAGACGCTCTGTCCTACAGTTCTTGTGCTTTCAACTTGTGGCTTTGTGTGTTGTGGCCTCTGGTTGTTTCAACTAGAAGCTAAAATGTTGCAGCTTACCTGGTGCTGAGCTGGCTAGTGTTGGAAAGCAGAGGTCAGGTGAAATCTTTCTGTGTTTTCCCAGAGTTACCCTGGAGTTAGCTTGTTAAGTGTGGGAAAGTGGTGGTCTGGCCATAGGAGGTCTCCTCTGCTGAGCTAGAGCATAGGCAGGCTCAGTGGTTTGTGAACCTGTCTATGCTAGTGTCTTCCCAATTCTTCTAGAGTTGTGAAGCCTAGACCCATAATTTAATGGAAAGAGAACTGAGGTAGATCTAGCATTGAGTCACAAGTTGGAATCAGTGTGGTTCACTCAATTCTCTCATCGGAACTGAGTACAATGCTACAAATATTGTGGTTGTGATTGCTCCTTTGTTCTTGAAGAGTACCAATCAAATTGGATTTAAGTGAGGGAGGGCTGTGTAAAAACACCAGCCTCATTTTTTTCTCCAGAGACATGTGGATCCAGTGGCCAGATATAGATCAGGATAAGCAAGATGACCCAGTATGCAGTGGGAGAGTTTGGCCTTTTTAACTAAGGTGTTTCCAATAGTTCTCACTTTGAATGAGGCAATGTCAATTCAGTAATTCAGCCTGTTTAAGAAGTGAGTCAAGGAATGGTCCCTTTAATAAGAAAAGAAATTAAACTGGGAGGGGAAGATCGTCAGAGTTGCTGACCAAAAGAGAAAAAGTTACTATTTACATTCAGTCTGAGATATCAGGGACCAAAAAAATAACCATTAAGTGATATTTGGGCAGGGACTTTTTGTTGGCCAATCAATGACAGCCAGAACAAATTGAGTTTAATAAATAGCTTTAAAGAATAAAATAAAGAATAAATAGCTTTAAAGAAAGAAATACAGCCATCAAAATTTACTTTCCTTTGGGTGGAACACCCTGAGGTAAAGGTATGATACCCCATGTAGGGAGGGGAGGGGAGGGGAGGAGAGGATACAGCAATTTGCCTAGAGTTACATAATCAGTATACATGATGTGGGACTTGAAACTAAGTATACTCATTCTGAGGTCAGTTCTTTATCTACTTCCTCTTGCTGTGATCATTTGACCAATTCAAGATAGACTCTAACATATTGATACCTAATCTATACCTTTCCATTTTGTCTACAAAGATAGCAAGGACTTCTTTTTCATTTTTCTCTCTTGGTAATTTCATTAGCTCTCATGGATTTATCTATCATTTCTATGCAAAGGGCTGCAAAATTTATATATCTAGCCCTCGTCTCTTCATCTCTCCTTATCCTATATCTCCAACTGCAAGCATGATATATATATATGTATATATATGTATGTATATATATGTATACACATATATATACATACATATATATGTATCAATATACAGCCACACATATATGTGTTTGTATGTATGAATGTGTATACAGAGAGATATATGTATACACACCTAGATGTTCCTCAGACATTTAAAATTCAGCATATCAATGATTGACTATTTCATGTACTAAAGCCATCTCTCCATCTGTCTTCAAACTTCCTTATATCTGTTGAGCATGCAACTTACATTTTTGCTAACTTGGAGTCAACTTCAACTCTTTACTCTCCCTTATGGCAGATATCTAATCAGCTGCTGAGTTTTATCACTTTGATTTCTACAATGTCTCTTGCATCTGGTCTTTCCTCTACACTTGCACCAAAGCTACTCTAATTTGGGATCCATCACCTCTCTCCTTCACTAGTGCAGCGACTTCACAATTGTACCTAGTCCTTCCCCTTCTTTAATTTTTCTTCTACACAGATATAAACTGATATTGCTAAAGCAAAGATCTGACTATATCAATCCTTGGCCCAGGAAACCTCAAGGGCTACCTATTTTCTCTACCATTATGTCTATTTTATAGATGAGACCTCTTGAGTAACTTAATATTGTCTGAGGTGGGATTTGAACTCAACATGCTATCTATCTCTTTTCTACTGATTCTTGGATAAAATAGAACCTTTTCTTTTGGCATTCCAAGTCCTTAGCTAGGAATTCATAGCATTCTCACTCCAGGCTACTTCTCCAAGTTGATTATATAGTCCTCCTCCTCACTCTCTCTACATTTCAGCTACTTGCCATTTCCCACATATGACATGCATCCCCATAGTTTTGAATAGTTTATCCCTCATGCCTGGAATGTTCTCTATCCTTCCTTCTACGTCTTAAAACCCCTAGGTTCCTTCAAAGTTCAATTTATTTTACTAATCCTGATATCAGTTTGAATATTTCTAACTTTAGGAAAATCATTTAAATTCTTTGTACTCATTTTCTGTGAAATGGAGGGATTGTACCAGTCAAATCACCAAAATTTTATTAAACACCTGCTATATGTCAGATAGTGTCCTAAATACTAAGGATACAAAGAAAGGAAAACTAGTTTATTCCCTCAAGGAATGAATAATCTAATGCAGAGCTCAAAATTTAATGACTAGGTGATCTCTAAGGCCATTTCCAATTTTAAATTCTATGATCCTAAAATGTATTGACACCCAGGTCCTATTGTAATAGACAGATAACACCGATCAGTGAAAAGAACACTAGATTAGAATCAAGAAAGAATTGGTTTCAGATCCAACCTGATATTTACTGGCTATGTGACTGAACAAGTCATTTAATCAATCCAAGTCTCAGTTTACTTATGAAATGGGGATAATTCAGGTAGATATTTGTAGTACCTATCACACATGTATGATGTGAGGATCCAATGATATAATATATAAGTGAAAATCTTTTACCAACTATACAAATGTATTCTAAATGTCCACTCCTTGTTATAGGTATGAAATTGTTGATTCTGTTATTAGAATGTAAACTATTTGCAAGCAAGGACTGTTCAATTCTTCATACTTGAACCCACAGTTCCAAACAGAGTGCCTGCACATAATAGTTGCTTAAAAAAAATAGTTGTCAGTTGCTAGGGAAAGAAGATTTCAGGTCTGGCCTTAGGCTTGCTACGTATAGAAGACCTTGAAAGTGAGAAAAAGGACTCTATACAGAATGTGCTAAAAAACACGCAACCTTAATGCATATATATAAAATTGCATATAAATATGCAAATGTAACGATTTTTGAGCAAGATAATGACATGATGAAACTTTCTTCATGAGGAAGATGAGTCTGAGAGGATCTCATCACAAGGTGGAGTAGTGTTAGTTGAGACTCATTTCAAGGAAGCAAGCTAAAAGGCTGTCATAGTTATTCAGGCTGAGACAAAGAAGATCTATCTAGTCCTGGGTGGATGGAGTGGAAAGAGAGAGGAAGTGACACAAGAGATGAAAAATAATCAAGATTTGGTGATTGGAATAAGTCCAATTTGGTGATGGGGATAAGTCTAAGATGCTGCCCCAATTTCCAGGCAGACCTCAAAGCCTAAAGACTGACAGCATTGTTTTCTCACAATTGATATGAAGAATTTGAAAATAGACAAACAAAAAACAGCAAAACTTACTCTGACTTGTCACAGAAGTACAAATTTTAATTAGTTTATTGATTATGTTTTCATTAAGTTTATGTCAAATCAAAATTCTCACTATGTTTGAATAATTATGCAAATGCCTGTCTACTAATTTGGCTTCTTTTTTTTTTAGCCAGAACAGTATGAGTTTAGTCTATTTATTATACATCTATTTGACATCATGACAACTGAGGCTGGGAGACTGTGTACTGAGAACCAAGTATATATCAGAGATTAAACAAAGCTGTTGGAAGGGGCAAAAGCTTATGAATTGATGTATTAATAATTACAGTAGTACATAAAAATTAATTCTGTTTTAAACCAAAATTATTAGTAATAATTATTTAGGAAACTCTGCACTAGTTCTATTTAGGATTTTTTCTGTTGTTCAATATGGGAAGGGCCCTATTGATCTATAAATACTAAATGGGATAATTTGCATAAATGGACCACTGAAATGGGGTTCTACGGAGGGGTTCTCTATTACATATACAGCAGGCATTGCTGAACACTCTATGTATGACTGGTTTTGCCATCACATGGATTTATTCTACTTCTTCTTACTCCTTTTCAGTTCATTACTGGTATCATGAATTATGTCTATATATCAAAACTTTCTTTTTTGGCATAGGAACTTTACCAACCTGGTTCACCAAACTGGAGAATCACCTGAAGATCAAAGAGGTTAATTGCCAATAATGACACAGTTAATAAGAGTCAAAAGACAAATTTGAACTCAGATTTTCTCAGTCATGTTCAACACTACCATGCTGCCACTAAACCATACAAAATGTGTTTACAAACATTACATGTATTAGGATGTGTTAGGATTGTTGAAGCTTCTTAGTGGGTAGGCCTTTTGATGTGGTTTAGTTGTTTCAGTTGTGTCTGACTCTTTGTCACTCAATTTGGGAATTTTCTTTCCAAAGAAACTGAAGTAATTTACCATTTCCTTCTCCAGCTTATTTTACAGGTGAGGAAACTGAAGCAAACAGGGTTAAGTAACTACTTGCCCAGAGGCACACAGCTAGTAAGAGTCTGAGGCTAGATTTGAATTCAGGTCTTCCTGACTCCAAGTCCAGTGCTCTATACTGTGCCACCTAGCTGCCCACACATAGCCCTTACTGATTAATAACTCTTGAAGAATCAAAATTCTATATCTGTTAATTTGCCCTAATCATTCTTTTTGTGGTCTTGTGGCATTTCAAAATTTGGGACATTGTTAACTGAGCACAGTACCAGTACTATGGTATTAGTTATTAGATATTAGTTACAGAACTAATTCATACTTCTAGGAAAAGAGACATGCATGTGGAAAAAATATTCAAAATTTATAAAGAATATCAAAATATATGGCAGATGAGAGAATATATTGTATAGTAAGTAAGTAGTCAGTTTTGGAATCAGAAAAACTAGAGTTTAAGTCCTGACTCTGACATATATTAGCCACGTAGCCATGAGCAAGTCAATTAATATATTATTGTCCCAATCTGCTCTTCAAGACTATAATTTACAAATGGTTTACTAATTTGTATGGGATGAGAGAGTTTCCATGTGAAAAATTCCTCACACAAATGAAATTACAGGTCATTTTAAAAGAAAATGGATGTGGACTATTCTAAATTGAAAAGCTGGTAGTATAAGGCATCTCTTAGATGCTTACATAATTTGGCAAGATGCCATCTATTTGGTGAGGTCTTTGGCTGTGTATGCCCACAGTTACCTCTTCCCGTCCCTATCCCAATACTTCCCTTTCTTGAATATACAATTGTAATATTGGTTTTTCCTTTCCAGCCTAATCAGAAATCACATTAAAAAACAAAACAAAACAACACCACCACCACTCTCTACAATGCTTTCTGAAGCCAAAATTCCTTGCTCTTCTCTTGGTTCCAAACTCCTCTGTGTTTTATATTTGGTTACTCTGAGTAGCATATGTTCTTTATTCACCATACACCAACTCTGTCCAACTTGCATATATCTTAATGCAGCCTGCCAGCTCTCTAATCCTTGGCAAACAAATTGGTGAGAGAGCAACAAACTTTCTCACACCAAGCTTTCCAGAAAGTTTTGGTGAATCAATTCCTTCCTGTGAAATATCAGAAGTTTTATGGAAATCCTAATAAATTATCTTTGCCTCCAGTGCCTCTTCTTTGTTTCTTGAATTCAATAATGCACCCAATTCAAATCACTCGATCTAGTTGACAGGCCCCTTTTCAAAAGCTGAGCTGTCCAAGTCATTTGCCACACAACTGCACACATATTTCACATTTTATTTGTTTACTTTATTTATTGATTGTTAGGAAAATGGAAAGAAAAGCATAATCCCCCTCTAGCTATACATCAAGCACAGAATGGTGAACATGATTAGATAGAATTTACAAAAACTATACTCCACATCATGAGATAAGTCTACTCATGCCAAACAGCCAAAAAAAAAAAAATTACTCAGTGTCTTCCTTCCTCTTTCCAGTTTCAAAAGATCCTTCTCAGATGAGAGATGTAAACTGCTGACCTGCTGCAATGCCAGGATGTGAGAACAATCACTCTCAAGACCTCTGTCTATGGATTGTGAGAGAATGTGTGGCATAATGGATCAAGAGCTGCCTTCAGAAAAAGAAAAATTTTGATCCAAGTCTCATCTCTGACATATATTGGTTAAGTAACTCAAGTCACTCAATCCCTCAGAGACCCAGGCAATACTTTCAGTTGCTGAAGTCTGCCAATTTGCATTGGTACAAGGGGTATCTCACAGAGAGTTCCCTATGCTATTGGTATCAAATTTAAGTAGAAACAGATCTAAGCTGGCTCAATATAGATTTGAAAAACCACAAATTAACATTAACTATGGTGTATTACATTTTTATTTATTTTGTTAAACATTCCACAATTGCTGTGAGCTACATGTGAGATACCCCAGCCCTCCATGTGAGATACCCCAGCCCTCCACCAAGGAAATCACTGCTTTGGAACAACAACAGTAGCAACAGCAACAAATATTCAAGTCACAATGAAGGTTGTTAGGGATGCAAAGGCATAAAAGAAACAATCCCTAATCTCAAGCAACTTTCAGTATTTTGGAACCTATCAGACAATCTTGAGTCTATCACAGACTCAGAATGTGGAGATTCTGATTTTAGAGAATGTTATTTAAAAAAAAAAGGTTTAAAGCTTTATTAAGGTTCGATTTAGACATTTGCATTATGATTCAAGTAAGATCATGTTATCAACCAATTGCTGTTTTTTAAACCACAACTAAGTCCCTCCTACTCCTAAGAGCTGACAACAGTTAAATTCAATTATTCTAGATCTAGAGTCTAGGTAATACACCATTCAACTGGTGCTGGTAGAAGCCAACCCTTCTTCATTAAGAATTGTTATTGACAGTAGGTCTGCTTCAATTCCCCAGTGTTAGCTGGGATTTTTATTTCTTCCTTGTGCCTACTGCTAGGAATGGGTAGGACTACTTTGGATCACCAAACCCTTGGCTCTTCAAAACTATATTTACTATATTTCACCCTAAAATCTTATCACCACATAATCATTGCCTCAACATAATTGTTGCACCCTGTTTTTTCAGTCCAAAAATGGTTTAAAACCTTTCATCTTGTAATTGTCTCATGGAATAATTCTGTTTGTCATACTTAAAAAGTAAATAGAGCAGCAATGTATTCATCAGTGGCATGTGTATGTATGTCTCACACATTATGAACCTAAATTTCTCAGGGCTCGCACATTGTCAGTATTCAATTTTAACATATATTCATGAGTATTTCCTGCATCCTAGTCTTGGACCAAAGACAGTTCAATAATAAATGGTTTTTTAAGTAACACTGGCACAATTTTTTAAAAAGCTTTGTATAATGGTTGCACCCTACATTTTTGCAAAAAAAGGGGCAAAAATCTGTGATGACTCTATGGTGAAATACAGTAGTCTGGAGGAAATATAATGAAAGAAATAAAAGTCACATGGTTCCAATTCAAGGAGCCCACAGACACTTAGAAATCAAGCTTCAGAGCCTATAGCTGATGCCTCAGTCCTGAGTACTAGAAGTTTTGATGGAAAGTCACCTGGGGAAGTCTATCTCAAGGATTGCACAGTATCAGTTAGTATTCTAAATCCTTTATTCTTAATGCCCTAGATGTCCAGAATCAATACAGAGGTTTGAAGCCAGTGACTTCCTCTAAATCATTCCTTAATTCCTAAATCCATTATTTCAAATCTTTTCTTCTTAATATTCTGGATGCCCAGGATTCATGCATGACTTTATTGGCAATGATGTGGTTGCCTTGAGGTAATGCTATTTAGAAAGATGTAAATAGGGACAAAGACAGAAGGATGGTGCTACCAGCATTCAAAAATCATGATTCTTGCTTATATTAGTAGCCAGCCCCATCTGTTTGAGCACCATCCAGGGCACTTGACGTTAGGGGTGAAAACACAGACAACCAATGGCCAAGGAGATTTCTTGGGCAACCTTTTCCATAGCATCTGTAGGAGAGAGCCCTAGCCTAGTGCTTGACATATAGTAACCACTCAATAGCTGCCTGTTGGCTGGCAGATCCTTGACCATGATCTGGGACTAAAGATAAGCTTTGGCAAATATATGAGTTCAACCTCTATCTTCAGCAAAACTTTCCCTTTGGAAAGTCATTCCTCCTCCTCCAGAAAGACAAAATAGGCAAAGTCACAGGAATGGAGTCAGAACAAATCACCCAAGAAGATACCATTAATAGCAAACAGAAGCACTTCAGTCTTTAGCATATGTTCTGTCCTCCCACCCCACCACTTGTCTTTGCCCAAAGAGAAAGCCAAATGCTTCATGGAGATGTAAGGAAAAGTCTGTCATTGGCAGAACTTGGGCAAAAATATTTGTGAGATTTCAACTTTGAGGAGGGGGGATTAAAAATTCCTTAGTTGCTATGATCTTCTCAAAGCACCCAAACACTAAGTTACTTGCATGGTTGTCCAGAAAAAGTTAGGGTACTCATCACCCCCCAAACGTCCAAGTGCACAGCTAGAGCTCAGGGGTCACTCAGTCAATTAGAATTTATTAAGTTCCTCCTATGTGCCAAGAACTGACTATGATCAAGAGGAGAAACTTTGTTGATGCCTTGTTTAATTCCTGGTTAATTTTGAACCCATAGCTATATAAGATAAAACATATTTTTGGAAAGACGATGAAAATGAAGTGACCAGTGGTCCCTATTTTTGGACCCAGTGGAGTTTTCCTTGAAAAAAAGTTTATATATACACATATATATGTATATGTATATATATACAGACTTCTCAATCATAAGCATGTAAATATATTATATATACACACATGCAATATACAATGTGTAGTATGTATATGAATCTATAAGCAATCAAGTCCTACTATGGTAAATCAACATATATTAGAGTTACCCATTTTCCTTCTCTGAGGCAATAACAAAAATGTTATTGGTAGATACTGAGTCATCCATCTAGTGTGGTTTTTCACTTGCTAGAGATGTTATACAGAAGACTCCTGCTCAGAGATAGGTTACTCTGGACAACCTATGAAGTCTCTTCTGTATATGACATTCATTTGACTTAGCAGTGCTAGGAAACAAAATCTAGGTAGAATATATCTGATGAAGAAACAATAGATGTGGATCATCCCAAATCTGGATAATAAGGCTCTCAACCTCAATCACACATTGGGATTTCAATGTAATCAAGTCAAATCCGTACAAGAAGCAACCATGATTTCTTTGCCTCCATAATGAGAGGCTGATATTACATTCCTTTTCAAATTCTTATAATTTTTGCTCTAACTTGAGTTTAGGAACCCTGTTAAGTCTAGTTTGATTGAAATATAATTGAATAAGAGCAATATAATAGAAAGGTAAGGTTTTACAGTTTCTGGGTCAGACCTACCTAGGTAAGTCTTGTGATACAGGCCTGGGATGGAGTGGGGAGAGTGTTAGGGATAAATGCAAGGAGGAAGAATGGATTGAAAAGGCAAGGCACTTGTGAACCATTAAGTTAAAAAAACTTTATTCATAAGAGATTTAAAAAATACAATTTCTAAAGTTATAAAGGTTATTGACTCAGATAAAACTTTACTCTGGCTTCACAATCACCATGGTAACCAGATACATTAGGTCAAGAAGCTGTTCTCATGAAAGAAATAAGCATTCCAGTAAAACCTCTAATCCCTTCTTTTGTTGTTGACTTGTTTCAGTCATGCCCAATTCTTCATGACTCCATTTGGGACATTGGAGTGGTTTATTGTTTCTGTCTCCAGCTCATTTTATAGATGATAAACTGAGGCACACTGGGTTAAGTGACTTGCCCAAGGCAACACATCCTGTAAGTATCTGAGGCCAGATTTCAACTCAGTCTCCTGACTCTAAAGCAGGCACTCTATCTACTGAACCATCTAGCTGCCCTAATCACCTCTAGGATGGGTCTTTTTATGCTTCAGGTAACAAGGAAGCCAAATAACCTCCCTATCTCCTTAAAGAAGTAGCCTAGCTTTCATTCCAGAAGAACCACTGCTAGGGTATAGAGTGTTGGGTGGTGCCACCATGAAGAAAGTGGAAGGGAGGAGCAAGGGGATGAAGGAGAATGCTCTGCCCATAGATGATGTCAATGGTGGCATGAGTATGAAAGAGCTGCTGTTTCTCCTCAGTCATGGCCTCAGAGATCTGCTTGACATTCATATACCTGGCATGGTAATTGCAAGGGCAGCAGAAAGTATCATTCCTACCTCAGAATGGATTTGCAGAGGCCCTCAGATGGCAAATAAAGGAGTCTGAGTTTTATTTAGTAAGCTGTGAGGAACTACTGACAGTGTTATGAGGGTTTATGATTTACCTGGCTCTACTTTGAATATATCTGAGACTCCCACACTCATATTTCCTACACTTCCACTGATCCTTCCAATAAACCATTATGAAGCTTCCTCAGCTTACTCACTCTTTATAACTTCTAAGTGTCTAAATGGAGAAAACTTACCTCTCCCTTACTTGACTCCATTCAGTACCAAAATTATCCTACTATGGGTTATATGCCAAAGTAGGGCAGATTTCTGCTTGTGAAGGACCCACATGATCCAAAATGACACTCCCTATTGAGTCATATGGACTGGATGGAGGAGGGATTTTTCTTTTAGTCAATGGAGAAGGATTCTATTAATTTCCTTTGTTGGCAAGATATTGGAATGCAAAAGACCTCCACTCAAGTCTCTTGTAACTAGTGCCTCTGCCTCTCCTCATCCTTGGTCTGACTTTCCTATAAGTGTCTAATAATAAAAGCACTACCTCTCTATGTATCTATCTGTCTGTTTAGAAGTCAAGAAATCTCTTCCCTGGAAGAGCTGAGAAGAAGCTTTTTATCTAAGTGCAAAGGACTGTGGTTAGGACATGTGACCTGACTGGCCTACCAGTGGGAGGCCGAACTGCAAGATCCTTCTGGAACCTTCTCTTTACCTTGCTCCCTATTCCCTCTCCTTTCACAAGAACAGGAGCTTTTTGTCTCTGCTCTAAGCTCTCTCTTTTTCCTCGGGTAGGGAAGGGGACCATTGCTTTCCCTGTGTCTTGGAGCTTTCTCTCTGTCCTGCTCCTTCTCTCTCCAGGAGAATGGAATGATAGGAAGTATAAGGACATACCTCATTTCATTGAGCGTTGCTTGATTGTGTTTCACAGATTTTTAGAGATTGAAGGTTTGTAGCAATCCTGCACTGAGCAAATTCATCAGAGCCATTTTTTCAACAGCATGTGCTCACATAGTGTATCTGTGTCACATTTTGGTAATTCTTGCAATGTATCAAACTTATTTGTTATTATTATATTTGCTGTGGTGATCTGTGATCAGTGATCTTTGATGTAACCATTTTGGGGCTCCAGAAACAGCACCCATATAAGATAGAGAACTTAACTGATAAATGTTGTATGGGTTTCTGACTGCTTCATGAACTGGCTTTTTCAGTCTCTCTCCTCCTCAGGCCTCCCTCTTCCCTAAGGCACAATAATATTGAAATTAGGCCAATTAATAATCTTATAATGGCTTCTAAGTGTTCAAATGAAACGAAGAGTCAATTGATGTGGCAAACTTCCTTGTTGTATTGTTTTAAGAAATTGCCAGAGCTACCCCAGCCTTCGGCAACCACCACCCTGATCGGTCAGTAACCGTCAACATTGAGGCAAGACCCTCCACCAGCAAAAATATTACAATTCCCTAAAGGTTCAGATGTTGGTTAACAATTTTTAGCAATAAAATATTTTTTTAATTAAGGCATGTACATTCTTTAGACATGATACTATTGCATACTTAAGAGACTAGGGTACAGTATAAACATAACTTTTCTATGCATTGGGAAAAAAATTCATGTGACTGACTTTGTTCTAATATTTGCTTTACTGTGGTAGGCTGGGGCTAAAATCACAGTATTTCTGAGGCATGTCTATATTCATTCCCCACTTTCCCTGTGAGCAATGGGTAGGCAAAAGAGCAAATAGTGTGATTTCCAATGTTATCTCAGATGCTTACTAACTTCGTGACCTTGAAGTTACTTAACTTCTTTGTACCTCAGGATCCTACTCAGGAAAAGAAGGGGTTCAGATTTGGTAATCTGTGTGGTCTATTTCCCCCTTCTGGATCACTGCCTTGTTGTGGCTCAATGAAATCATGAGCTAAGCCATGCAAGGTTACTCCAGACAGGCAGGTCATGGTAGAGAGTTCTGACAAAGCTCTGACAAAGCTTTGCCAAGAAAACCCCTTGATGGTACTTTATGGTTCACAGGGTCACAAAGAGTCAGATGTGACCGATAGACTAAACAACAGCAAGAACTTTCTATTTTCTATCGTCTATGGTCTGATTCTGTGATCTTTCTTTTCTTCACATTTCCTCTTTCAGCTAATAATTAGGAAGTTTGTATGACCTTTTAACAAGGTTCTAAAATAGGAATCAACAAATCACTTCATTTCCATTCTCCTGCCACAAATGTGTTTTGTCTGATTTAGCTAGGGGTTCAACAGTTAACTGGGAATTAACCAGGGCATGCCCAAGGTTTCCCTTCCTGATTGTTGCCTGTGCTTAGCCCAGTGCTTCACCCACTGACTAGCCAATCATAAGCTCTAGCTCTGCACTTGAATACCTTTGAGACGAACTCTCTGACTTCCTCTGGGCAACCGTGCACATGACTCAGTATTTGAGTTCTTTGAGATGGTCAGTGACAAGAAAGAGCTTATTAGTGACTCAATGAATTTTTAAAAAGAGAGTGACTCTAGCCCTGTCACTCTTCCTTGAATTCTTCATGTGTCAAATAGTTCTCCCTTGAGGGAGTCAAGGAGGCGCTATCTTTCCCCTGGCCTCAATAGAAATGGTGAAAATGTCAAGCAAATGGCAGCTAAGGACCCATACCTTACCTTGGTAAGTATGGTCTTGAGTTTTGGCCTCTTCTATTTTTGTTCTTTCCTCACTTTAGGTGACTGATTATCAGCCCCAAGTAAACTTACCATGTCTTGTACTACTCTGTGGGTTCAAGATGTTCAGTAGTTCTGGGCACTATGGACAGGGCTGACTGTCAAAAAGGGAAAGAGTCCCCAGCAGCTCCTCCACTGATCCTGAAATAGATGACTATCCATAAGAGAACAACTCTGATCCCTGGTCTAACTTGCCAGCAGGGTATATCCTTTGAGGAGGACAATTCAAGATCAAGGTGAAATGTGGAATGCCTTTTCAGTAGTTCTTCAAAATACTTATATGTAGATGAGTTTTAAGGATAAACAATCCAGGAAAGAATAACAGATGCTCCCCATCAGCCTGGAGAATAGCCCTCCTGACAACTGCCTATGTGGGTATTGCAGCCCCCATCTCTTTGGCAGCCATAGCTACTGCAGACCAAGAAAAGATATTTCTTACCACTAAAGTCCTTGGCACCATCAAATAGTACTACTGTTTGTTTAAGTGTGTTTCTGTCAAAGGTATGTTTGTGGGTATTCTGCAATTAATCTTCCTTTTGAAGATAAGCAATATACCTGGAAGAGAAGTGAGGCTGGTGACCAGCACAGCCCTCTCTCACTCAAAACAAAGTCATGTGCAAGTCATGTCATCATTTCTCTGATTGCATGGTCTTCTTCGCCAATGAAGGATGAACACAAAACAAGCAATATACACATACCCAACTCATACTATACATTGAATGTTTTTCTACAATCTCATCTGGATGGACTCCAGTCATGAGACAAAACAGGTAAATTCAAGTAAACCACCTCCTGGGTGCTGGGGAGGGAGTATAGTAAGTCACAGTATATGAGTAAAAGTAATCTTACCCTTCCATTAGAGACTGAACTCCCCAGGGCTGAAGCTGGTCAAGAACTCAGGGGTTAAAGGAAGTTGAGGTAGATGCTCAGTTTCTTGAATCTATTTATGTGTGTGTGTATGTGCATATACACTAGATTCTAAATGGAAGTAACTCCAGACTGAATTTCAAATTCATTTAAGAAGTTTCTCATAAATCATAACTCAAGAAGAACAGTCAAAACTTGCAGAAATAAACATAAATTAGCATAAAAACAACCACCATTAATTTTCTTATAATACCCAGGGAATCACCAACAGTAAAAAACTAAAAGTCATTATTGACATTAGAGTCAAGTTATTTCACATTATTCCACCTCATTCGTATGTTTCAGACAAACTACACTAGTAGGTGGCCCCAAGCTCTCTCCGGTCATTTTTTTTAACTTGGGTATGTCTCATATATCATGTGCCTCTTGTCAAAATCCTTTCCTTCTTTGTTTCAAAACATCAAATTATATTTACACATGATCAAATGAGATAATATATGGAAATTGTTTTGCACATCTTAAAGTGCCACAACATTTTAGCTCTTACTATTGTTATTAAATATAAACATTTCATCTAATGTTCTTTTCACTAGATCAAACTGACACCAAGTTGCATAAGGGATGAAAGTTAACTGAGTCAGGGATAACAGTGTTCTCTATACCATCAATCCTGCTTCCCCTCATATAAGAGGGTAGTGCCTGTGCAGAATACCCTACCACACTACCTCCAGAAGAAATTGCTGACTTATGCCACTACTGAGTAGGTAAACCTAGTTCAAGAGCCCCAGAAACAGTAGCACTCCCAGAGACTCCCAGTCTTGCTTCCCATCTTCCTCTAAAGCAAATCATACATAGGAGCAGCCCCTATGGAGATACCTTACTACCACCACTATTGACATCAATTGTTGAATAACTGCCACTGATAATTAGGTAAAGGAGCCGAGGTAAAGGAGCGAAGCACCCTTTGGCATAGATAGTAAATAGTAAAGATATGGCAGCTAAGTGGTGTAGTGGATAGAGCACCAGTGCAGGAGTCAGGAGGACCTGAGTTCAAATTTTAGCTCAGACACTTGACACTAACTAGCTGTGTGACCTTGGGCAAGTCACTTAACCCCAACTGCCTCATCCTGGGTCATCTCCAGTCATCCTGATGAATATCTGTTCACTGGATTCAGATGGCTCTGGAGGAGAAGTGAGGCTGGTGACCTGCACAGCCCTCTCTCACTCAAAAAACAAAGTCAAGTGCAAGTCATGTCATCACTTCTCTGATGGCATGGTCTTCTTTGGCAACGAAGGACAAACACATACAGATAGTAAACATCCAAGAGGGTTAAACTACCTGACCACCACTTCTCCTCAGACCCTGGAGGAGACAGCCAAGGCCTCTGATTCCAAGAACCCCAGGAATAGCAGTATACTTCCCTCAAACAAATGCTACTATTTCCATGACTCCCCATCCATCCCCTCAAATCCATAGCCATTATCCAAGCAATTGTAAAGAAGAGGCCTGAAATCCCTTTCTTCACCAACTCCAACTGTCAACCAGCTACCACCAATGTAACTCTTTATTTTATGGTGGCAAAGAAGGGGAAACAAAATAAATCCCCATCAGCTGGGAAATGGTTGAACAGGTTATGGAAGATGAATGTAATGGAATATTATTAACTGTAAGAAATGATGAAAGGGAAGTTTCACCAAAACCTGGGAAGACTTCTAGTGAAATAAACAGAACTGGGAGAAAAAAAAAATTCTATAACAATAACATTGTAATGACAAACAACTTTGAAAGAATAGGGAACCTTGATTAATGCAATGATCAACCACAATTTCAGAGGACTTATGATGAGGCATGCTACTCACATCCTGACAAAAAGGTGATATCCTCAGGGTGCAGAATGAGACATATTTTTTGGACATGTTCGATAGGGGAATCTGTTTTGTTTGGCTGTGTATATTTATTAAGAATATTTCTTATTTTTCCTAGTTTTTTTAAATAGTTCCTTCCCATAGGAATGGGGAAGTCATATTAGAGAGAAAAAAATTATTTTCATTAATTGAGAAAAATTAAGTTCCCTTTATTTTCATTTGTTATATACTTTACATATACATGTTAATACTATATATACATATATGTACATATTAACATTGTAGGTATGCAATGGTCTATTCCTCTTAGGTTCTACTACTTAATTTAATTATGTATAGATAATCCCTTTCATCTAGCACATTGCAATGGACAAAAAGTTGCTTAAAAATAACTTTTTGCCAATTATTTTTCCCTTGGTATAAGAACCAGTAGTCTTTTTTGTCCTGGTTCTATCCATAGAACTAAAGAGATCGAACAAGACCATTTTCCTTTCCTCGAAATGGACCAGAAAATTTAATCCCATCTTTACAACTGCCTTGAGAGCTATAAATCAGCAGTGATCTCAGTTACCTTCTCTAATTGGTTCCTGGATCCAACCTGTTCTGATGTCAATTCCAAGGAGGTTATGGCCCCTGAATTTCAGAAACTGAGGCTTAAAAGCAAGCAAGTATCTGACATAAGTGAGGTGAGTTTGGCATTCTCAATTTCCTGCCTGGAATAAAAGAAGCCTTTTAGGCTCTCATAATTCAACTCAGTGCCTGCAATTAAATTATCTAGATTTACAAATGTTTAAAAAAAGAGTTTGATTTGCCATTTAAAATTATTTGCAATAAAATTCAATTCTGTTTACCCGATGCTAAATACTGATAGTCAAGAAAGCTGTAGGAAAGCTTACTTAGAAGACTAATTAAACATTTTAGTGCAGAGATCAGCATAATTAAAGAATTAGGAAACAATGAGGAGTGCAGAGGATGATTTGTAATATCAGTGTGTTGATGCATTGGATCCAGATTCTCTAACTTGATTGGCAGCCCTTTATTAAGTTTTGGCAGCTTTTAGGTAGGCTGGGAGCTCCTTTATGAGGCTCTAGCACATTAATCCAAGCTCCTGCTCTCGTTAATACTGATGAGCGAAGGCAGTTAATTGAATTATGTATGAAGTACTGCTGATTAAATAATATTTTACTCCCCACTCTTGAATTAGCTCTGCTTTATTAACATCCACTGTTGTCTCTAACGTTGAATGTCACGGGGACCTCTTCCTAGCAATGCCCTTTGCTTCTTACCCATCTGTTTCCCATTGAGGCAATTGAGGTACCTCTAGAATTGCCTACCTTCTGGTCTTGATATGTGGTCACTTCAGGGGAACTAACGTACCAATTTATTAACAGCTGTGCAACTACCAGCAAAACACCCTGCAGTGTCTGAGGCATTCTAGAAGTTCTATATTTTTTTAATGCATCAAAAACCCTGAAGGAAATCTCTAATAATTCATGTTCTTATTCTGCTTAGTGTATCAGAAAGGGAATATATACTAAATAGAACAAGTCCACTTTGTGGGGAACAGCAATGAGAAGAAAGGCTTTTCCTTTATTTTCCAAGGTTGCCCTTTCCTCTTTTTTCATATAGTTCTTTAATAGCTTAGCCTAAAAGGGTCAGTCTCCCACTGCATCCTGGACCATCTCCAGTTGTCCTGACAAATATCTGGTCATTGGACCCAGATGAGAAAGTGAGGCTGGTGACCTTGTACAGTCCTTCCTCACTCAAATCAAAGTCAATCGCAAGTCTTGTCATGATCTCCCTGATGTCATGGACCTCTTTGAGAATGAAGGACAACACAACAAGCTCTTTAATATTTGCAAAGCATTTTCTTCCCCAAACACTGAGAGCTCAATGGGGCAAGTACATAACAGAATCTCAAGACAGAAAGGGATCTCAGAGGTCAGCTAGTCCAAATGTTACCTAAACAAGAAACTTCTCTACATGTATGATACAACATCCTAACACCACTTACTGTAAAGCAAAATCTAGTAAAAATCAAGTCAATTTTGGGCCTCAACCAATGGGGTTTTGAAAATATCAGATGGCAGGCTCAACTATAACGATTCTGGTGACACTGCAGGGAAGCTCCAGCCTAGGGAAATGTAAATCCAGTCTGAATTAGGAGGCCCTCAGAAGGAAACAATCTCCCGGGATGGTTTGGGTTTATTTCAACAAACTTGTTAAATTCTTATTGCGAGTGAGACTCTATAGTAGGTGCCAGGGATACAAAGGTTAAAAAACAACAACCAGCCTTTACCCTCAAGTTTGCATTCTTTGGGGGGGAGGAATAATATTTTTGTGTGTGTTCACAGAAAAGTAAATAACATGGTAATTTGGGAAAGGAGAGAATATGAGAAACTGGAAAGGCATCACAAACGATGGCACCTGAGCTCAGTCTCAAAGGAAGGCAAGGGTTTTAAGCAGCAGAGAAGGAGGCAATTCCAGTTATAAGAGGATAGTGTGGCAGCAGGAGACAGAACGGTGAACTTGGGGAGCAGTAATAATCCTTTAAAAACTGTTGAGGCGCCATTCTGCCAGAGAAGAAAACACCAAGCCCCAAACATTTCAGCTTTTGCCCTCCTTGTTTACCAAAGCTCCTCTCCTCTGTAATTCTACCTGTCATCTGCTTCCATGCATGTGACCTCTCAACCATAAGCTCTTTGAAGGTTGATCTACAGATGTCACTTGATAGACACAGAGAACAAGAGGAGCCCACACATTATTAGAGTACCAGGCTGTAACGCCAAGCAAAGTCGAATCTTTTGCTGTTTTTTGATCTACTAAAAGTGCCTCTGATTGAATATAGTCATTAAAAAAGATCTTCCCCACCCATTGTGGGAAGCTTGATTAGGGCAGTCATTTTGTAGGAGGGTCCCAAGTACCTTTTATTTTTTCTATTGAGGCACTGGCTCAGAGAGTTATGCCCTCTGGCTCTAAAAAGTGTATGAAGACTCTGAAGTGCAATTTTATTTTGGGGTTTACTGACTGGAAGTGTTTCTTTGGCCAGATGAGACTCTGGGAAAACCCCCTTGGAAAACCCAGATGTTGGTGTTTTCTTCTTTGGTTTCTATGTATGTATGTTAATGGTCAGACATATGAAAGCAGTCTGTTAATTTTTGATTTCTCTGAAAATTTGATTTTGATTTTCTCTGATACCTATGCTTGATTAAAGTGATTGTTAACCCCACAAAAGTTGTCTTTCCTTTTAGAGAAGCAGATCAAAGAACATAGCAGACCCCGCGCCGCCCCCCCCCCCCCCCCCCCCCCCCACGTATGCTAGAGTGCTTGCTGTTGCACAGGCTTGTAGTCAGGAAGACCCAGGTTCAAATACTACCTCAAGTGCTTACATAAGCTATCTATGCCTCAGTTTCCTTATTGATAAAATGAGATGGTTGAACTTGATGGCATCCAAAAGGCTTTTCTTGCTCTAAAGGTATGATCCTATGTTCCCATAATCACATAAAGATATCCTAGTACAGTATCTCAGGCATCTGTGATTTGGTCAGTGGCATTTCCTCCCATAGGATCTTAGTCCTTCCATGACTTACAGGGATGGGGAATCTATGTCCTGAGGCCACATATGGCCCTCTAGGTCCTCAAGTGTAACCCTTTGACTGAATCAAACTTCCCAGAACAAATCCCTTTAATAAAAGGATTTGTTCAGAAAACTTAGACTTAATTAAAAGACCACACCCAAGGACCTATAAGGCCACATGTGCCCTCAAGGCCACAGGTTCCTCAACCCTAGTTTAATAGATATTCTTAGAGGGTTCTTACAACCAAAAAATTAAATTCACACAGTAGCCAAAGCCATTATGAGGATCTGTAAACGTCAGCAGTATGATCTTTGGAAAACAGACATATGCTTTGGGGCCTGTAATTGAAACCTTCCAGCTTGGAAGGACTTCCTGGGAGTGGTATTTCATTGGCATAGCTTTGGAAAGCTTAGGGTCAACTCCAGACTGGGATGAGACATTAGAAAATGGCTTTGCGGCAGAGGCTTTAAATAACACATTGAGCAGTGATGATAGTGGATGATGATGAAAGCTTAGATGTACCTAGCACTGTAGAATTAGGAAGCATTTTCATATCCTTTTGATTGTCACGAGGGTGAAATAATGTAAGTATTATCATTAAGAGAGGAGTGACTTACATGACTTATTCAAGGTCACATGGCTGGCAAATACTGGAGGTTGAATTTGAATTGAGATCTTCTGATTCTAAATTCTTTCGACTTCTCCACAGTGCCTTCAACCCAACAATTGTGACTCATTCAAAAAATGGCTCAAGCTACAAATCTCTGACAAGAGATTCACTCAGGAGGTGCCAGGGACACAAACATGAAATGAGGCACAGCCCATCCCTTTGAAGAGCTTTGCAGCCTAATAGATCACATCTTGAACATGGAAGCTATAGGCATTCTCCACCTCCCACTCCGTAGTTTTCCACCACAGAGCTGAATTTGATAGATTGAGAAACAGAAATTAAGCAACCTGCCAAATATGACAAAAGTATTAAGTTGAGGAGCAGGGTCTTGTGACTCAAATTACAGGTTCATTCTATTGTATCACTTCTAATCACATATGAAGGGAGACCTAGAATGTCTTCCTAGAAATTGCTATCTGCAGAAAAATTGAAGGAAGAAGAGAAATATTGGCATATGGGAATAAGAGTCCCAATCATATTTTTCCCCCTCATGAAGTGGAAAGGGGGAGCTGGCCTAGTTTCATTTCCTTTCTCTTTCTTTTTCTTTTTTTCTTTCTTTCTTTCTTTCTTTCTTCCTTCCTTCCTTCCTTCTTTCTTCCTTTTTTATTTCTTTCTTTCAAACATGATCATTGTCCACTTTTCATTAGTGTTTGTTTATAAGAGAATGTTTGTTTATGAGAGTTTGATAGCAGCAGTCAAAATGCGGCATTTTGTGGAAAATAGGATCTGATTGAGATGCCCCAAAGCAAGAGTATGTCAAGAACACTAGTGATACAAGAAACAGAGTATGAAAGACCAAAGCCCCTCCAATGTGTCTATCCTACACAATTCCCCTACCAACAACTCCACATAAAACACCTTGCCTTTATCTGCACTGGAGGTCCCACTTTGTCTGATGGGACTACCTTGATGTGTCAGTGCTGAAGAAATGGAAGTCTAATAGAAAACCTGAAGCAACCTAGATACTAGGTAAGTGGTTCCATCTACTACATAATATTGCCTCCCTTTCTTTGTACCCCATGAATACTGCCCAATCTAGTGGCCCAGTGGAATCTCTATTTCTCTGGATGACTGTGATCTTGGCTATATCCTCTTCTTCTTCTCTTGTCATATCTCTGAGTACCTCAAGTCACATATTTATGACTTCCTATGTGGGAGGTAAAATGCATGTTAATAAAGGCATATTGTTTTCAGCATTACTGACTAGTTTAGTCATCTTGACCTATGTCTCTGATGACTCTGAAAGAAAGAGTGAGAGGGATGATTTTGCACAGCCTGACTCACTTAAATCAAATTCACTTGCAAGTGAAAACATTAGCTTCCTGATGTCATTGGTCCTCTTTGAGGATGGAGGACAAACAACAAAAATTGATTGGTTTACTTTTTCCGTGCATAACTCTAAGTCCCTTAAAAAAAGTAGCAACAAAGGACAAGGATCAGACCAAAGGACAAATACTCAGTTATACTCACAGCTGTAGGACACGGATAAAGGAGATGCAAAAGGAAGACTAAAATTGGAAAAAGATGACTATCATGCAAGGTGGTCATGTATTACATTGCAAAAATACATGAAATATTCTATTCTATTAAATCTCCAGTCAGAGAGGACTAAACAAAATAAAAAATAACAAATCGATAAGAAGAACAAGTTACCCAACACCTAACATTTGGATTTTTTTAAAAAATATCCTTATGTCTTAATTACATTTATTAATTACTTCTATGCCATACTTCACTTATTACAAATAAGTTCAGATGTTCAGGGAATAATGTTCCCAGCAGTCCAATCAGAGATATGCACCCATATGCAGAAAAAACCTATTCTGTATATGTGCTTTGCTGGAAAATTTCTGAAAAAAATACATGAGCTGGGCATGGTTTAGTCAAATAATTAAAATTCAATCACTATGCAGAAGGTATTCTTTAATTACTTAAAATAAAAAAAGAAAACCATATACATACAACCAAAATTATTTTAATTTCTCATATATGATGCCATTCCTGCAAACTTGTGATAAAGGGAATATTGCATAATAGTGAAAGGGATAAATGAATAACTAGAATTTTAGAGTTAGAAGTTGCCATAGAGACCATTTATTCCAACCTGAGCATTTTAACAGTTGGGAAACTGAAAGCCCAGAGAGGCAGTGATTTGTTCAAGGTCATGCAGCTTTATAGCTAAACAGGCCCAAGCCTTCTGAATCCTAACAAACTGCTTTTCTATATATATGATATTAATGTCAAGATTAGGAAAACAGGTTAATCATCAAATTTCTATTATAGTATAAAGGATATTGGATATGTAATGGTGTGTGAATTATTTGAGACAAGCAATAATTCCAATATGGTTTTATTTTGTGACAGCAATGGTCATGCATGTGGGTTTTTATTGACACTAGTAACTTCAATATAGCCTTATTTACAAAAGAAGAATTTAGCACACTCTATTCAACATACATTTATTAAGTACTTGCTTTGATCAAGTCACAAGGCATCATGATGTAGTAGATTGAGTCAGTTTTAGAGGCAGTAGAACTGCATTTCAACCTTGATGAAAGGCAGCTACCTGTACCATGGGAGAAGGTAGAGTAAGAACCTGGAGTCAGAAACATCTCAGTTCAAATCTAGCTTCAGAAAGTTGTGTGATCCTAGGCAAGTCACATAGCCTCTACCTCAGTGTCTTCACCTATAAAATGGGGATGATCATAGCACCTACCTCAAAGGGTTGTTATGAAGATCAAATATGTTATTTGTAATACCTTCCGCAAACTTTTCAGAGCTATATAAATGCTTTCTTGTTGTTCAGTCATTTCAGGTGGTTTCAACTCTTCATGGCCCCATTTGGGGTTTTCTTGGCAAAGATACTGGAATGGTTTGCCATTTCCTTCTCCAGCTTATTTTACAGATGAAGAAACTGAGGCAAACAGGGCTAAGTGAATTGCCCAAAGTCAAATAGCTAGAGTGTAAATTTGAACTCGGGTCTTCCTGACTTCTGCCTTGGCATGCTATCCACTGTACCACCTAGCTGCCTACATATGTTTACATGCATGTGTAGCCATACACATGCATACACACATATACATAAATACATGCACAATTTTTGTATATGGGAGCCCTAAGTATTATCTTTTTATTATGCTAAGTTATGGAAATTATTGTTTTATTCCATAAATTAAAAATTCAAGAAAGAATAATTACATCAAACAACAAACAAAAAACAACCACCTTGCATTTGAAGACAGAAGATTTGGGCTGAAATTCTGCCACTTGCTACCTCTATGAACTTTGGGAAGTTCCCTAACATTCTTAGTCCTAAATTGCTCATCTGTAAAATGAAATGGTAGACTAGATTGATGCCTAAAGTTTCTTGCAGTGCTATGAGCATAAGCAAAGCATCTTTAAGAAGCTGAATTCTTGAGTAACAGAGTGGGTGAACAGTGTAACAGGGCTGGTAAGCTAAGGAGAACATACAAAGCAGATGCCAAGAGTCTGCATCATGAAACTAGGCAATAGCTAACACATAATACTTGACCTAGAATAAAGATTATTATTTCATTTCAGGAATCTAGATGTACATAATAAAAGAATATAAGGGCAAGTTAGGATAATGTATAATCAAGTGGTCACTTCTATGGTACAGAGTCTAAGTACCAGAATAATTCAGACCTAGAACCTAGAACACCCTTATAATGATTAGATACTCTTATATCGTGTCCAGTGTCCTGCAATCTTTCATCAAGTGAATCAGCCAAGGATAAATTTAACTCTATTTCTTTTAATGCCTGTCCCTGGGAATTCCTCTCCTCATAAAACACTAACCTCATAAAATTACAGTACCATCTCAGCTCTCACTCTGATGCTTTTTTCTTTTTCCCTTTTATCAATTAAAAGATAAAACTGTTGACCTCTGGGAGGGCTTCCTTTTGTTGTGTGCACACCTCAGTCCACCATACACATAGTAAGTTATTTTATTTACATTTATTCTTTTCCATATGTATACATATATTCATATATATATTTTGTTTCCATTGTAGAATACATTGTGGGGACAGGCACTAAAATGCCATTAAATCACCCTGTGTACTTTAATTTCAATTCAATGGTGGGGCTCTCTTTTTAATCAACTTATTTCAATTCCAGAATAATTTCTAGTGATCATCAAGATATGTCAGTTAGACCAGAAGCTAAGAGTAATCAAATGAATCTCTCCTCCCCTTCCCTCCCTCTCCCAATTTCTTCCACTCCATATAATCTAGAACTGAAGCCAGAATTTGAATGCTGTCAGATAAAATTTCACTTGACTCTCAATTATCCATACTAGGAGAAATGAGCAAAAGAACAGGTAATCTCAAACAACAGACAGCCAAAATTTAATTTATATTTGACTTGGGAATGTGGGTCTCCCTACCCCCACCCCAACTTTCCAGGAATCAAGATAGAATGATTTCTAAGTTGCCTTCCATTTTCTAAGTGTTCTAAGAGGATGTATGACTGTGGTAGGGAGGATTCCTGCTCTGTTGTGAGTTGGATTCAATGGCTTGTGGGGTCTTGTTTAACCCTGAGATTCTGGCATTCTAAATTATACATCTTTCTGGGCCTCATTTTATTCACTTGACAATGAAGGGGGAGGACTGAAGTCCTTCTAGTCTTAAATCCTAAGATTCTCTCATTTAACTTTGTATGCATATTTTTCTTAGAGTGATAATGAAAATAACCCACATTTCCTGAATTCTCATTGACTATAAGTGGAATGAGGGGGTAGCCCCCCATGAGTATGCTAAGGAGCTTGGGGAATCTGATCCTGTATGTTTTTTTGTAAATGATATATTAATCCTAAAACCCCAGATAATAATAATAGCAACTAACATTTATGTAGCACTTAAATGTTTGCCAAATGCTTTATGTATGTTAACTCATTTGATCCTCACAGCAACCTTGGAAGGAAGGTGCTGTTATTATCCCCATTTTACAAATAGGAAACTGAGGCACAGACACAGAAAGATAATTGATTTGCCCAAAGCCATACAACTTGGATCTCAGAGAGCATATGAGCACAGGTCATCCTAATACTAAATTCCATACTCCATCCACTGTAGCACCCAGTTGCCTTTTCTGAACATAGACAAGCATGAGCTGATTTATAGTAGGTACTGGGAGGAGAAAGAAGCAGAGTTTCTGAGTTCCACACATTTTGGTACAGTAGAAAGAGCCCTGGATTTGACATCAGAGAATCTGGGTTCAAACCTTGATTCTCCTGTTTATTACTTGTGTGGACATGAGCAAGCCAGTTAACCTCCTGAACCTCAGCTTCCCAATCTGTAAAGTGAGGGATTTCAATCAGATGATTAATACTTAGATATCATGCTATGTTGTAGGAAGGAAGAAGATAAGTCATATAAGAGTCCTCTCCTGTTTACTAAATGGATCAACTTCTCTCTCTCTCCCGGATAGTCTCTAATCTATAAGATAAATCTGGCTTTTATTTTTGGTAGAGTGGTAAACTGAACTTCTGGGGAAGGTTGTACTCTGAAAGATGGAGAAATTCTGACCTAAAAAATGGTAGGTCATGATTGTAACTAGGTTGATGCTTCTCCAAAGAACAATGAGGAATCTTTCATTTTCAGTTATGGAACAAGGTATAAATGATAAATAATGGGAATCAAGTTAGGAAGCATCCTGGGTACAACACAAAGAAAGAGGGCCATGTGGTAATTGTGTAATATTATCTTTTGTAAATTCACATTTTTAATGTTTTGTCTTGTATAGCCCGGACTTAGAACAGCGCTTGGCACATTGTAAGTGCTTCATAAATGCTGACTGAATTAAACTGAACACTAGAGTAATTCATGACCAGAAGTCCTCCAAGACTCTACAATCAATGGGTTAGATCCAGTCTTGAGGACTGATCTCAAAGATTCATTGTATATCTCTGACTCATTATGCATCTGTCTTGAATATACTCTGGGCCAATGAAGCTCATGTTGAGGTTTTCCCAAATATGGTTAAGAGCAGGAATCTAGATCTCATATTCAAAGCAACAATATGTATGTTTTGGTATGAGTCAGTCTTCATTTCATTCTATAGAAAGTACACAATATGAAAAGGATTCAAATAGTCCCAGACTTCTCCTGGAAGCCAATATTATTTGGGGAATGTTGAAGAAGTAACACCTCATCCCATCAGAACCACAGTGTTGGAATCACTCAAACAATGAATCGTAACATGTTCCAAAAGTCTTGCTTCCCCAAACTGTGAGTCTCTATCACTGCTTCTCCAGTGTGAGGGAGTCACATGGGTAATCTTTTTCCAAAAGATAATACAGATCAAGAAATTCCCTTCTCTCTTGAAGATCCAATCTCTGAGCTCCCATACAAACATATAATGTAACAATATAGGTACACAAGGGACTCTGTTTTACTCAGTGGAAAATGCAGTAGGTACAAAACTCTCATGGGAGCCCATAAACAGCTACAGAAATTCAAGGTACTCAAAGAACTTAAAAGAATTCATAAATATACCAAAAAAATAAGAATTCTCTAAAGTTCCCTATGAAAAATATCGAACTTAGAGTTGTCATTGGGGTAGTCTTTTGACAATCTAGGCTTGTACAGACTCCATCCCAAACTACAGAATGACTCTGTAGTTTAGATTATCCCCAGAAGTCAATATATACTAGGTGCCCTGGAAGAGACACATCTTTCCCATTAAAACTTCAGTGTCCAAATAGTTCCTTGTAATTGGGGGTTTGTGGTAGGTGGTCCAGGTCTTTTTCCCACCTGCCATAATGGTTTTGTTCTCAAGCTTCAGGGGTCATGTGATTGATCCTCTTCTTTCTCTAAAAGGTGATGCTGCTTGGCAAATTCCCTTTTTTCTCTAGGTCTGTTCCCCAAATTCTTGAACTTTGGACTTCTTGAATGTGGAACTACTCTTGAACTAATCCCCAAGACTGCTGATGACCAAGAAGTCTCCCATCTCTAACTAGAAGACTAGATTCTGGGACCATGATGCCTAGGCAGTTGAAATCCACAGTCCCACTCCCTCTATCTTGCTAGAGCCCAGGCTTTCATTCTACTTCCTGGCTAGTTCAATCACCAAGCCTGCCACACCAGCATGCTCCACCCTTACAGCTCCCTTTTGTGTGTTGTCTTACTTGTTCTATTTATATCACCACTACTTACACAGTGCCTAGGACAAAACATGTGCTTGATAAATGTGTTCTCTGCCTTTGTCTTTCCATCTCCCTATTTCTATCTTTGGGGCAGTTAGATGAAGTGGATAGAGTGCCAGACCTGGAGTCAGGAAGATTTTTTATCTGAGATCAAATTCAGCCTCAGACACTTACTAGCTGTGTGACCCTGGGCAAGTCACTTATCCCTGTTTGCCTCAGTTTCCTCATCTGTAAAACTGAGCTGGAGAAGGAAATGGCAAACCACTCTAGTATCTTTGCCAAGAAAACCCAAAGGGGGAGATCACAAAGTCTGGCATGACTGAAAAATGACTGAACATGTATGTCTCTGGCTCTGGCTCTGTCTCTTGCTCTCTTGTTCTCTGTCTTTCTTGCTTGCTTGCTTTGAGTTTTCCCCTTGAATTACACTCTCTGGACTTATGGAGAGGCCCATGTGTTTCTGACATGTGCTTTGAAAGAATTCTACCATGGGCTTGGTTACTTTCACCTTGGGCTGGAAATACTTATTCAGAATCCCTTCTCACAGGCTGCCAGAGTAAGCACATGAAACTTTCACATGCTTCTCCTCCAACATGGCTATTACCAGTTGCTGAGAGGAGAATTCCCCTAAGCACAGATCGGCCCTGCTGGTAATATTTTAATACTTTAATGCTTGACTATGGTCTGTCCTCTGGAGAAATAAGAGACAAAAAAGCCAGAAGGGTGTAAAATAGACTTTTGCTCTCATTTAGAGACCATATAAATAAGTGGCTTGTACAAAGAGTTGGCCTGCTGATTAATGGCCAAGCAATCATTGTGGTACAATTCCAATCACTGGAAATTACTCAAGATTTCTTAGTTGTCTTCTTATGGGGAGCCAGTGCTTATGCCTATACTCTATAGGTGGAGAAACATGTTCAAATTGATGGGGAGGGTGTTGGTTGATCAACACCCCTTTGCTTTAGAAAAAGTCACTCTCCAAATCAACTAACATTTATATAAAGTTTAAGAATTGTAAAGAATTTTGCATATATATTCATTATTTCATTTAAATCTTACAACAAGCTCAAAGGGGTAAGTACTGCAGATTTTTTTTTGCTTCTAACCTGTGATTTTGTAGCAATGGAGAACTCTCCATAAGAAAGCTTTCTCCATAGGTACTAGCTTTAGTGATGGCCTTGCAATTTCAGAGAGCTAGAGGTAAAAAAGAACCTAGAGGTTATCTGGTGAGCAGAAAGGACCCAAGGAAACTGAGTCATTTGCCAAGGTAATAAGTAATAAGAATAAAAATAAAAGAAGTAATAAGTTAAGAAGCAGAATTTGAATCCACATTCTCTGGCTTCAGGTACAGTGACATTAAGTGACCTTTTGAGTTTCTCTGTCTCTATCTCTTTCTTTGTATCTGTATCTGTTTCTCTGGTTCTCTCTCTCTGTCTCACTCTCTGTCTCTCTGCCTCTCTCTATCTGTCTCTGTATCTGGGTCTCAGTTTAGGAACATTGTCAATGAACTACCCTCTCTGACTTTTTTTAAAAAGCTCACATCTGCTTCAGTCATATGATTCTGCAAGAACCCTTGTGAGCCAGGCTTTCATTTCTTGGGCTAGAGCAATTCATAGTCACAAGGAGATGACTGGAACATTGAGGAGTTAAGTGACTTACTAAGGTCATTTGTTAGAGGTGGGAGCTGAATCTAGGTCTCTCTGACTCACTGATCAGACCTCTGTCCAACTCAGCTAGGCTTCTTTACTAAAAATATAATTGTCATTGAACAGACGGTAACTGAGGCTCCTAGGGGTTAAATGATTTATACAGCTAAGTGTCATTCAAACCAGAGGTGTCAAACCAGCTGAAGCCTGAATCACGTTAAAATATAATTCAAAAAGGTTTAACAAAATAAATAAAAACACAATAAAATATAAATAATGTTAATTTGTGTTTTTTCTGAATCACTATGTAGCCTTGGAGGGATCCCTTTCTATTTGCATTTGACTTCTTAATTGATTCCAAGGTTCCTTCCTTCCTTCCTTCCTTCCTTCCTTCCTTCCTTCCTTCCTTCCTTCCTTCCTTCCTTCCTTCCTTCCTTCCTTCCTTCCTTCCTTCCTTCCTTCTCCTTCCCTCCCTCTCTCCCTTCCTTTCCCTTACCTTCCATTTCTTTCCTTCTTTATTTCCTCCCTTGTTTTCACTCCTTCCTTCCTTCCTTCCTTCCTTCCTTCCTTCCTTCCTTCCTTCCATCCCTCCTTCTTTCTTTATTTCCTTCCCTGTTTCTCTTTCTTCCTTCTTTGCTTCCTTTCTTACATCTTTATTTCCTTCTCTGATTCCTTTGCTTCCTTCCTTCCTTTTTCCCTTTCTTCTTCCCTCCTTTCCTTCCTTCCCAAAATTTCTTCTCCCCATCCCCACCCTCCCATTAAAGAAAAACACTAACATTTACTTAGAGCTTACTACGTGACAGGCACTGTGCTAAGTGCTTTACGATTTTTATCTCATTTGATCCTTACAACAATCCCTAGGGGAGAGGTGTTATTATTATCTACATTGTACAGATGAGGAACCCGAGGCAAAGAGGGATGTAGTGACTTGCCCAAGGTTACACAACTAGTAAGTGTATGAAGCTGAATTTGAAATCCTATCTTCCTGACTCCAGATGCACTCCATCCACTACACTACATAGCCACTCTTGGAGCAAAACCCTTGTATCACATATGCAAAGTCAAACAGTTCATTTTATAGTGGAAAAGAATTAGAAAGAAGTGAGCGCTCAGGGTTGTTTTATCCACTGCCTTTCCATGGGCTTCTGGTAACTGTTTTGTGAGAAGCCAAGGTATGCAGCTGCAATCGAGTCTTAAGGCCTCCGAAGGGTAGTAACACAGAAGGAGGAAATTTTCCATCCTCCTCTAGGATATACAAGTGCTGTCCTATAGCTCTGGTTAGAATGTAATTCAGGGAAGAGGGGTAGGTGAAACCGAGGAGCCAAAGATCAAGGTCTGACCTTTCCTGTGATCTACCAAATCTATTAAATCCCTGTCACCATAGGGATTTAATAACAGTGGCTTCTTGCTTTTAAGCTTTTATCCTTTCAAAGTCCTTTCACATCTCTGACCTATTTTCTATATTCCAAAAATCTAGTAAAGCACATAAGGTCATTATCATTATCTCCATTTGATAGATGAGTAAACTGAGGCACTTAAAAGCTAAGAGTTTTTTTTTTCTATTTGCATAAAACTTATTAGCAGCAAAGTTATAACTAGAAGGACCCCTTCTTGCCCCACTTCCTCACCTGACCATACTGTTTCATTATTGCTTTTCCTCCGGCTTACTTCCACCATAGCTGTTTGTATCAAACTGATGCCACTTCTAGAGTATATAGGTTGACTGATTAAACATCTACTTTTCTTTTTTCCTTATGTCTTACAAAGGAAAGAGGCAGTAAAGAAAGGAGATAACAAGCTTCAGAGTTAAGACCTGGGTCCATGTCCTGACTCCAATCACTTAATATCTCAGTCTATCTTCCTTCTCTTTAAGACAAGAAGTTGTGATCTGCATCGGTAGAGGAAATTTCCTCCATCATATCATAGGAGGTCTGGTTTGGTGTGTGTGTGTGTGTGTGTGTGTTCACATATGCATATAACACATATGCCCATATAAATATATATATATATACACACATATACACACAAATGCATAAAGCTACATGTCTATGTGTACATACCTGTATTATATACATTGCAATGTACACATGTGTATGCATTTTTATTATTTTTATCTCTAATACCTAGCATAGTACTTGTAATATTATAGTAGGTTCTTATTAAATAGGCAATATCAATGACATTGAGCTTGGAACCAGGAAGACTCACCTTCCAACATCTTTGCCAAGAAAACCTCCAAATGTGATCACGAAGAATTGGACCCGACTGAAATGACTTAACTATATATAGATACAGATATGTATATCTATAAATATAATATACACACAAATACACACACGTGTGAATAGATGTATGCATATGTATATGTGTTCATATACATAGTTTATATGTCTATTTACATACAGATGTTGCAACAGAGTACTGGATTTGGAATCAGGTGACTTGAGTTCCAAAACTGGTTCTTACGCCCTACACAGCTTTGTGTGACTGTGGGCAATTTAATTCACTATTCTAAACATCAGTTTTCCCATCTCTAAAGTGAGGGTTACATTTGCACAACCTACACCAGAGTATTGTTTTCTGGAATGAGTTTTAAGAGCCAAGTCAGTGTGAACTATTCCTTTTGTCTTCCTCTGCTGAACGAATGTGATGAGGGAACAGCATTTAATTTCAGGATGCAAACATCCACAGAGGAAGGGAATGCAACCTTTACTCCCCTAACATTGGTTGGTTGTGTTACAATTTGCTAGGCCTCATTGGTACAACTACTCTGGGGCTCTAGGACACCTGCTTGGCTTCTAAAAAAGGGAGAAGCAGGAAGTTCAGTGAATAGTTTCATATGGAAAACCTGAAGTCACTAGTTCCCTGAAGAGGCTTCTTGAGTGCCTATTGTAGAAAGGCAAAAAGTAGGGGGCAAGGAGATGCCCTCCTTATAACTTTATCTCAGGGGAGAGCCAGCATATTAAAACAAACACAAGCTACAAGGCTGGCATGCATCTTTAATTAAAAACATGAATCTGAAAGGCAGAGTTTATAGATTTGCAAATTGTGGATGTGAGATGCTCTGGAGAGATGAGGCAGGGAAGGGCATGAGAAGGGAGGAGGTGGGGCTGGGAGTGGGTGGAGTCCTCCAAATCACAAGAGGCTGGTTGTTAAAGTGGAAAGAGCCCTGGTCTTAGAGTCCGAGGCATTGGGTGTGGTACGCATCCCTCCTCTGTCATTTCTTGCCTGTGTAGTCTGGGCTAAGTCCCTTCACTTCTCTGGCCCTCAGTTTCTTCATTTGTCAAATCAAGGAGTTGGAACTGCATCATCCCTAAGGTACCTTACAACTATAAGTCTGTGATCCTAACAAGGAAAACACGTTTAGGTCACTAGTAGTTTGGTTAGTCAGGAAGTACCCTTGCTAGGCTGTGCCCAGGATGTGGCAGCAGTGAGATAATGCAGTGGATAAAGTGCTGGACCTGATGTCACGAAGACAAGAGTTCAAATCCAGCTTCAGATACTTACTAGCTGTTTGACCCTGGGAAAGTCACTTAATCTCTGTTTACCTCAGTTTCCTCAGTTGTAAAATGGAGATAATAATAACACCTACTTCCCTGGGTTTTTGTGAGGACCAAATGAGATATAATAAGGGCTTTATAAATAAAGCCCTTAGCATAATGCCTGCCACATGGTAAATGCTATGTAAATGCTCAGACACTGACTAGTTATGCGACCTTGGGCAAGTCACTTAACTCTATTTGCCCCAGTTCCTCACCTATAAAATCAGCTGGAGAAGGAAATGGCAGAACGCTCGAGCATCTTTGCAAAAAAACCCAACAAATCCACGAAGAGTTGGATATGACCCAAAACAACAAAACAACAAAATTATTATTTCAATTACAGCAAGTGAGTAATCACAGATCTATAGCTGGAAGGGAACCATGTCATCTAGTCCAAGGGTTTTTAACCTAGCATCTGGGAACTTAATTTTTTTTTTCGTTTCAATATATTCAATTTCCTTAGCAATCATAAGTATTTTATTTTATACATCTAAAAGATTCTTCTGAGAATGAATCCATAGCTTTCACCAAATTGCCAAAGAGGGTCAAGACACAAGAAACATTAGGAATCCTTGATTTCATCCAACCCCATTATTTTACAGATGAAAACACTGAGGCTCAGAGAGGTGGGAGATTTGCCCAAGGTCAAACAGGTGATCAGCATCAGGGATGGAATTTAAATCCGTATCTTCTAGTTCTAGACTCAGTACTCTTATCCTAGTGTATACTATGCTCTCAATCTAAAAGTGGGCTGGGTAGATCTGGGGGTGGGAACTATAAGACAGAGTCCCACGTCACAGATTGTTAGCTTCCTTCTGGACTCAGCTCTTTTTCCTGATTTTTCTTCCCTCTAACTCTGGTTAGATTCCTCACACCACTCAGATTATTTTGCATATATTTCTTATTGACTGATTTGTGCATTTGTTTTCTCCTAGTAGAATGTAAGAACCCTGAGGGTAGAAATTAGTTTCCCTTTTTCGGCTTTACTCTCTCCAGCACCTAACACTGTGCTTGGAATACAGCAAGTTTTTATGGGATTGGTGAGTGATTTAAGATATTTAAAATGTTTTTATGTTGGCAGGATGATGAACCTTTTTATTCTACAGTTAGCCAAGGGCTTGAAATGGAATACCATTACTGGAAACTTTCAGACATAAATTTACCTTAAAGTTTATATGATAGGTTTGATTCTTTCTTGAGAGCAGGTTTTATGGGGTTGAAGGGGAAGGGAGTCCACAGAACTGACTTCCAGAAATTGGCAGTGGAGAAACTTCTGTTTTGGGGAAATGATTACAGAAAGAGGAGACAGGATTAGGGGTATTTGCTTAGGGTTGGCCCATGGAGAGAATGGAAGGTGATGGGGATGGGACCTGGACAGACTTTCCTAATTTGGGCAAGCGTTTATTAGGAAAGGAAAAAATAAGTAAAGCCTTTAAAAACAAAAATCAAGAGTTCATTGAGTAGAGGTACTGGAGTTTAGGGTCTCAGGTATATAGAGCAAGGTGACGCTTGGGAATCAGCACCAAGAGCAGCAAAACAAGAGTGAACATCCCCCTACCCCACCCTCTCATTTCTACCCTACACTTGCACACATTGCTCTTCTGATGGCATTCTGACTAGTTTTAATAGAAACTGAATTGATAAAGATTCATTTTTGAGAAAATCAGAAACCAACAGCCTACAGTCAAAGATAAGGGTTGATGAAATTTAAAGAAATGCAGAATTTCATACAAACACACACACACACAGAATTTGTCCTTATGGAAGAAAAGAATTTAATTTTGGGGGCCTTCGATTGTCCCATAGAATTCCTATCCTTTAGTGATGTCCTCTCTCACTAGCCCATTTCTTCTATCTTTTCTTTCAAATCTAGTCCTACCTGAAACCTTCTATACTTGTAATATAGAAACTTCTAATTTTCTTAATGAGTGCCAGTTCCCAGAGTGATGGAGAAATCATTCTGACAAAGGGATCCCTTCCTTCCCTATTAAAAAAAAAAAAACAAACACCCTCAGTAGCTCAGGAGTTTCTATGACAAGAGAGATTCCCTGGTGTAGCCAGAGTATCCCTGAAGCATGGAGCAGGAATTATTCTTACCAAGACCTAAAGACCATTATGTCTGAAGCTCCTGGATGATATCTCTTCTCCTTTGTGACTTTGAAAGGGTACTTACTAAGTCTTAGTTTCTTTATCTGTGAGGGGAAATGGGACTCCATTTCTTCTGGGCTCCCTTCCTACACATAATCCTTCTCCATCCCTTCCCAGTTTCTGCCTTGGAGGTGTTAGTTTCAGTCCTAGTTTGAAGGTGCTGGTGGGCTACAGATTTGTCAGACGTAATATCCCCCTGAGCCTGGGCTACCCAAATTTGGAGATGAGTAGGCACATTTAGTTGCCTCCCCTTGTTATCTCTGAATTTCTTGGGTGTCTCCTGTAAGGCCATTCAGTCTTGCCTTTTGGGACTTAAAATAAGCATGCCAAATAAAAAGGCCTTTTGCTTCTAGCACTGGTGGGCTCATGTAATTCTTCTGTGCACTCTGTTTAGACCTAGCAACTGACTCTAATAGAGCCAAGGAACAATTGAGAGGTTCACCATTGGTGTAAATCATCTGCACCATATTGCCAGTGGAGAAACGCAGCAGGCTAGGCAGGGTAAATGTCATCAATGAGATGAGTGATCAGAAAGGGAGATGTCTCATCATGTGACAAGAGGTAAGGGCTATTCAGGGAAGGAGGAGAGGGTCAATGTCAAGAGACCCAAAAGAAGATCCTAAGCCCAATGGGAGCTGTAGAGGATTTACTGGAGAACTTTCTTAAGAATTGCACAGGATGAAGAGTGAAAAGGTTGTGATTCATACAACTGAAGAGAATACCCACATCAAGGAGATCCCAAATCCATCCACTATAGCACAGAATGTGCTTGAACAGCACTTGGGGAGAGAGGTAAGAGTGTTGGAATATGATTTAGAAGGCATGAAATTTCTCACATTTGGTCCTCAATCTCTCTGTTCCTATGAGAGAATGGCTAGAGGCAGGTAGGTGGTAAATAAAGTACTGGATCTGAAGTCAGGAAGAGCTGAATTCAAACCTGGCCTCAGGCATTTAATAGCTGTGTGACCCTGGGGAAGTCATTTAACCTCTGCCTACCTCAGTTTCCTTAATTACAAAATAAGGATAATAGAATGCACCAACTCATAGGATTTTTGTGAAGATTATCTGAGATATTTGTAAATGTCTTAGCACAGTGCCTCACACAAATTAGGCAGTATATAAATGTTTATTGGCTTCTCCATCTCCCCTATAAAATACTTCAGTTTTATTTATTTATTAATATGCTGGTATTTCCATGACTTTATGAGTTTGTAAAGTGCTTTACAAATTTTTTTTTCTTATACAATCTTAGGAGGCACCCATTTTACAGGTGAAAAAACTGAAGCAGAGAGAGGGAATGTAACTTTCCTAGGGACACAGAGAATCTGAGGTCCCTTTCTATCTGAGTTCAGAGTCTTCCTGACTGCAGATCTGATGCTTTAACTGCTATATTATCCAGTGGGCTAATAATACCTAGAATTTATATTGTGCTTTTTTATAAAGGTCTGCAAAGTGATTTACACCTTGTTGTTCCATTTAATCCTCACAATAATTCTGTGGGAGGTGCTATTACTATTCCCATTTTACAGACGAGAAAACTGAGGCACAGAGAGGTTAAGTGACTTGCCCAGAGACACACAGTAAGCATCTGAGTTTGGATTCGAATTCAGATCTTTATTATTCCAGTTCACACTAGTGCACTTTAAATGAGCCATGATTTGGTTCACGTGGCCCCTACTCCCTACTATTGATAGCATATCAGATTGTAGGATCCTAAGTATAGATGTGTAATGGAACTCTGAATACCCTTATTTTGTAGTTAGGAAAACTGAACTTGGCCAATGTTGCACAGGTATGAGCAGTAGAGTTAGCATTTGAACTCAAATCCTTTGACTTGAAATTGAACACTTTGTTCTATCATACCACACGCATCTTTATGTATTGCAGTGACTGAAATAAATCAACCGTTTGAGATCAGTTTTTCAGTGGTGAGTATCTATGAATTTGGCTAGATTAACCCTTAGAGGGGCAGCTAGGTCGCACAGTGGATAGAGCGCCAGGTCTGGAGTCAGGAAGATTCCTCTTTGTGAGTTCGAATCCAGCCTCAGATGCTAACTAGTTGAGTGACCCTGGTATCAAGTTACTTAACTGTGTTTGCCTCAGTTTCCTCATCTGCAAAATAAACTGGAAAAGGAAATGGCAAACCACTCCAGTATCCTTGCCAAGAGAACCCCAAATGGAGCAATGAAGGGTCAGACAGGACTGAACAATAACATGAGTTATCCTTAGACAATAGACAAGTTTTTGGCCTCTTTTAGAAACTTTTTTAGCTTGGTAGGATCTTTCACAGTCTCTGCTTTCCCTGGCAGAGTCTTTGAAGAGCCCAGGGCCACCTGAATACCATGGGAGGAAAAAATAATTAGGGGAAATATTTAAAAAAAAAATAAGTTGCATTATCTATTCTGCTTATCCTGCTTTCCCACTGGGCTTATTGTGAAGATCAAGAAAGGGTAACAGGGAAGCTGTAAATTATATAGGAAATTATAGATCCCTACACAAGTGAAAAGGGGTAATAATTAACCTAGGAAAAGCTGAAGATTACAGAGGTGTTGAATTGGAGTTTTACTGAATAAATTCAAGAGGCAGTCTTTGTGCCAGTGCATAGATGGGCACATTGAGATGCAAGGACTTTCTCCAAGTGGGAAGTATCAGAAGAGAAGCTGCCAGGCCCTCCTATTGATGTGTTCATCAACTTATACCCACATTGTTGTACACCCTCATCAAATTAGCATATTTTCCCACTTTCCTGTGGCTTATTTCTAGGAAATGCATTTCTAAAGGACTAAATCTTTACCTAAAAATATTCATAGTAGTTACTCACAAAAAAAAACAACCCATAAAACAACATATAAACAACTTAGCAATCCCTTGCCAGGATAACCACTGAATGTAAAATATGCATCTCAAGGGCCCTCATTCTTGTTATGTTGATAAATCAAAAGATATACTTATGATGATTTATTTGTTGATCTTGATACTGGAATGTCATTTATCTTTCATGATGCAATTTACCCATCTCCACACATCATAAAAATTCATTGAATTATGCTTCTTCTTATGGTATAATTTAATCTCTTACTTTTTTCTACAGAATAAATTTCCAATGATAGGTGTATGATTTCCCTCTATTACCCCTTAACAATAAATCACAAACAATGAATTTTTATATAAAATATGCATTTTAATAGTTAACGAAACAAAGCCCTCACATCATACTTTCTTAAATACCACCACAAGACACATTTAAAAAAGAGTAGAAATTGTTCTGTAGAGAGGAAAATATCAGAATTATCTTTAAAGAGTCCCAGAAACCAAGAAAACTCACTATATCTTATTAGGATGAAGACCACATCTCCCTGATCCTGTCAAGGTTGAGATTCACATCCAACTTAAGTGAGGGAACACTGCTCACACCTGTGTATTTGTTTTTTGGATAATTTATTTTAGAGCTTTTTACTGCAGTCACTAAATTTTCTAAGATATTACAAAAAAGCAATAGTACTCTGAAGGGAGAGATTCCTATGTCTCCAGAATAAGTTCATCATTTTTTTTTCCAGAATAAGTTCATCACTTTTTTTTTCCAGAAAAATTTCAATCACTTTTTTTCCCTTTTCAGTTAAATTAAAGTTCTGCAGTTTCCTTGGTGTGGAAACTCCAACTGTAGAAATTAAATGCATCAATTAGATTGTAACCTGTGACTTATGATCTGAAGGAGTTGAGAATGTTGGTTAAGTAGTTACTAAGTGTTAGAGATAGGCTTTCAACATAGCCTAGCTCTTAGTCCCCCATCTTGGATCATGATGATGATGCTGTTAACTCACATTTACATAAGACTTTACAATGAGCACTTTTTTTTTTTACAACAACTTGCTGAGGTAGATAATAATTTGATAACATTTTAATGATGATTGATGGTTTACAAAATCTGTTATATAAATTATCTAATTTAATCCTGCCAACAACTCTGTGAAATTGGCTCAGGAGGTATTTTTTAGCATTTTAGTTTAATAGATAATGGACAAAGAAGCACTGAAGAAGAAATGGGAAAAAAAGAGCAGCAGGAGGAGGAGGAGAAGAAAAATGAGAAGCAAGAGAAGTAGAAGAAAAAAGGAGAAGGAAAAAAGAAAAGAAGGAGAAGAGAAAGGAAAAGGAGGAGAAGGAAAAGAATGAGAAGGCAAAGGAGAAGGAGAAGGAAAAAGAGAAGCAAAGAATGAGAAGGCAAAAGAGAAGGAGAAGGAAAGAGAGAAGCAAAGAAAGAGAAGAAAAGGAGAAGGAAGAGGAGCAGGAGGCTATATCATTAACTGGTGACGTAGAATATGTAACACAGACCACTCAGATCATCTAAGAGGCAGAAGGAACCTTAGAGAATATTTAGTTCAAATCTCCCATTTCACAAAAGTAAAAAACTGAGGTCCAGTGAGGCAAAGTGAATTACCTATATTCAGAACCAGGCAAAGAGCCCAGGACTTGTGATTTCCCAGACCAATCTGTTTTTTTGTAAACCATAGAGGGTAGTGAGACTGGCATATAGTCTTTCTTTAACTTCCTCCCTTTATCCCACAGCAAGGATTACCTCCTTACTAAAGATTGTGTCCTGACTACTTAAATTTCTACATCCTTCTGAGGTTTTAGAGTAAGGATTTATTGAAATTCTTAAGGTGTTTTTTTTCCCTTGGGGGATGGGGCAGGGTAGTGGTTCAGACTTATGACTTCCTCACTCTCCTAGTATGAAAATTCCCTCTACCAAAACAGATATTTAAATATTTTGCTGTGAATTTATGGATTAATGTCCCTAACCTTTCCTGGGGGTTAAAAAAGCATAGAATTCCACACTCAAATTTTAAGCCAAACCTCTGAAATATATATGCAATTTTTATACTTTGTACAATGTATATTTATGCATATTTCTATTTGATAAAATATATTAAAATGAAATCTTTCATATAGAACTTGAAGCAGATCCAAAGTTAGTAACTTTTTTTATGAGTTCCAAATTCCTTTCAATATCATGCACAAAATTACAGATTACATGTCATATTAGGAGAAAGACGTTAGTTGTCAACAGAGCTCTTCAAGGAAGACATTCATAGAAGAAAGTATTTTCTAGAAAGAACTCCTTCCCTCTGGAATCACCCTTTACTGTCATGATGAACAGTTAACTAGTAGCCAATTGCTAGAGCTGAGACATGAACACAGAGCTTGAGAATTTGGACCCGAGTTCCCATGTTCCCACCTCTGATCGAGTCAATTTCCTCAATTGTAAAAGTTGTGAGGATTGAATGAGATAATATTTGTAAGGTGCTTAGATTGTATCTGGCACATAGTAGGGACTGTACAAATACTTGCTCCCTTCTTTTCCCCTTCCCCACATCTGTGAAGTAGCACAGGCAAGGAAAAGGACATAAAAGTACTCTCCTATGCTGATAACTTTGGGTGATTCTTTTTATTACATTTTTGATGGCTTGGGCATTAATCTTTTACAACTTATCAGGATAAATCCGAACATTCCATCATAAAAGGAAGATTATGCTAAATAATTTTATGCCATTATATTAAACAATATATAAAACATGAGATGCTTTATTAAAGAAAATGAGAAAAAATGTCCCATTCACCTAGTGATTAACAAAGCTTTTCAGTGCCTCATCTTCTGACGTCCCTGGTTTCCCTGGCTTCCTTCAAAAAAATCCCACCGACAACAAGGCTTTCCCAATTTCCTTTATTTCTAACACCTTCCCTCCTTTTATTACCTTCTATTTATCCTGTAGATAGTTGTTTGAATGTTGTTTTTGCCATTAAATGTGAGCCCCCTGAGAGAAGGGACTATCTTTTACCTTTAACCCCAGTGCTTAGCTCAATAGTGTCACTTAGAGAGCACTTAATCAGTGATTACTGACTGACCACAGCAGCTGAGATTCAGGTGTGTAAAGTGTAGTAGCTGTTTTCTAAATTTGTAATAAATGTATTTATTTAAACACATAGAAGACTTTAAAGCTACATGTAAAGACAATGTTATATACACAGAGGACAAATCTGTCTTTGCCATATGTCACTGAATCTACCAGAAGAACATTTTAGGCTGGCAAATTCATGGGTCATAGCTGTTTTTATTGTTTGTCCTTTGTTTCTGAAGAAGTCCAGTGACATCACTGAGTAATGTAATATCATGACTAGTGCGTGAATTGGATTTAAGTGAGGCAGGTTTGCACAAAGTCATCATTGTCATTCTCTCTCTTCCAGTCATCAAAGTCCAGGGGCAAGACAAATTAGGATGACTGGTGATGGCCCAGGAAGGAGTGGATGACCTTGCCTTCAATGTCTGACCAACTGCTATAATATTGCTTCAGTCACCTTCCTGGTCCATTGGAACAAATTGTTCTCATCTGCCCATTCTGCCATGCTTGGGGTAGACATGCCCCTAACTTATAAATGGGTTTGAGGCCATCAGTTAGGCTGGACATAACATTGGAATCTAATAAGGGCAACACAATCCTTCTAGTCATCCATATTTGTGTCCTAAAAACCACTCTTGACTCCTTATTCTCCCTCACACAATATCGTCATTTGTCCAGCCTTGACAGTTTTACTTCCACCATATCTCTTGTATTCATCTCATTCTCTTTACTTACCCTAAAGGGACCCTAGTTCAGGCTCTCATGATCTCTCACCTATATGATTTCATCACCCTCCAAATTGTTCTCTCTGACTGTAGCCTCTCCACTCTGCAATCCATACTGCCAAAGGGATATTCCTAAAGCACAGGTCTAGCCAAGTTCTAGTGCCTTCCCATTGTTTCTGTTTGGCACTGAAAGTCCTCCACAGTCTGGCACCAGCCTACCTTTTTAGACATACATGATTCCCCTTCACAGAGTTCAGTCAAAATGGCCTACTTGGCTGTCCCTTATACAAACCAATCTTTCTCATATCCCTTTTCAAAGTGGAACAGACTTCCCCTCCATACTTAGATTATGCTCCCTCCTCTGCCCATAGGAATTCCTAGGTTCCTTCCAATCTCACCTCAAATATTCCTTCCTATATGAGGCATTTTCTGACTTGCCTCCCTCACCTCCAACTGCTAATGCCTTCTTCAGACACCAGAATCACTTGAATTTAATTTCTATTTATTATATATATGTATACATGTATGCACATATAAATGTAAACATGTGCACAAATAAATGCATATAATTTATTAATGTACATTCTGTCATCCCCTGAAAGAAAATAGAACATCTCTAAGAGAGAACACTAGTTCGCTCCATTTATGTATCCCCGGCACATAGCACAGAGCCTAGAACATGTAAAGGCTTAAATTGACTGGAGAGAGAACTGATTTTGATCACCAGGTCCAGAGCAGAACAAGACAGTACAAAATAGGAGAGGGTAATGATCTGTTGACTTAGTTGTTGCTAACTTACAACACACAGTGGAAAGCTAAAGATGTCTCCTCTAAATAACAAGGGAGATGGAGCAACTCCTTTTCACAGGAAATGGGTATCCCACAGAAGTCTCAAACATCACAAAAAAGAACTCATTATATTTTCCCAAAACCAACTGATTCTTTTGAATTCCCTATTTATGTCAAGGGAACCATCATCATTCTCTTAGCAACAACAACAACAGGCACCATTTATATAGTGTTTTAAGTTTTGGAAAGCCTTTCATATATTAACTCAATGGATCTTCACAGCAATCCTAGATGCTATCTTGTCCCCATTTTTTCAGATGAAGAAACTGAGGCAGAGAGAAATAAAGTGACTTATGCAGGGTGACATAGTGAGTGTTTGAGGTAGGTTTCAAACTCAGGTCTTCCTGAGTCCAGGACTCGTGCTCTATCCACTGTGCCACCTGGTGACTTAGTCACTCTTTAGTTTTGAAAACTAAGACATCCTCAACTTTCCACTCTTACTTAATGCAAATAGTTTCCATCTTATATCCATTTTCTACCTACAACATCCTTTGTTTTGTATCTAACTCCACTGTGTATTTATCTCTACTAATAACGTCATAGCTACCTTCAATCAGGCCCTTGTTATTTCTCACCTGGACTTTTGCAGCAGTTTTCCTGCCTCTAGTTTCCTTATTATTCAAACCAAGTTCTACACAGCTGCCAAATTGATATTAATAAAGCATTGTTCTGTTCATGACACTACCCTGCTTAAGGAATTTCAGGGGATTCCTATATCCTCTGCGACAAAATACAAACTTCTTTGTTTGCTATATAAAGCCCTTCACAAAATGGCTCAAACTTATCTTATACATCAATTACCCTCACATATTCGACATTCCATTTAAACTTGCCTGTTGATATTCTCTGTACATAACATTCCATCTACCATCTCCATGCTTATGCACTAACTGGTCCCTATATCAGCATAGGGGCATTGATCAGAGAATTCCCTAAGTCAGTGGACATATCTCTCATCCTAGAGGAAATGGATATGAAAACACTTCTTTCACAATACATTGCAGGCATGCCGGCTGGAATCTGGCTTCCCTGGCTTCCTTCAAGTCTCAGCTAAAACCCCACCTTCTTGCAATGCTAATGAGATTAAAGATCTTCCCCATCCATTAATGGGCCTGTCCATTAAGGGAAGCTTGAGTAGGGAAGGCCCACATTTCTTGTTCATTTCTAATGCACTGGTTCTCAAGAGTTGTGATGCTCTCTGGCTCTGAAAAATGTATAAATACTCTGAGGTGAGGTTTTACTTTGAGGCTTACTCTTTGGAAGGTTTGGTCAGAAGAGACTCTGGGCAGCCACTAAGGAGTCCCCCCACTTTGAAAACCCAGATGTTGGTGCTTCTCCCTCTAGTAACTATGTCTGTATGGTCACGTAGTTAGTTATCTGTCTGTTAATCTGTGATGTATAGATTGCTTATGGTCAGACAGTTAGAAGCCCTGTCTGTTGATTATTATTTTTCTGTGTTTTCTCTGAAGTTCAAGGTACTGAACTTTTTCCCTGAACTAAGTGAATGATATATACAGGCTTGATTAAAGTGATTGTTGACCCCTCAGAAGTTGTTTTCCTTTTAGAAAAGCAGATCAAAGATCCTGTGACAGCAGGTCCTCCTGAATGTGTGTGGGTGCTTCCTTTCACACTTATACAAGAAGTCTTTCCCCAGTCTTTTGTACCCTTAATACCTTCCTCCTGTGAGGTTAACACCAATTTATCCTGCATATATCTTGTTTGTCCATAGTTGCATGTGGGTTGTCTTCTCATTAAACTGTAAGGTCCTTGAGGACAGGGACTGTCTAATACTTAGCATAGCACTTGAATAGTTTATTGATTAAAAAATGGTTACTCCACTGAAGGTCTTAGATTTTTTTTCTTTTCCTGTTAATAGAATTTGCTTTATAATGTGATGAATTAGGTATCTACAGGTTGGGAGTCAGTTACATGCAAGAAAGATATTGCTCACCAATTATAAAAGCAGTTTGCTGAAGCAGTTACCCATACGATTTAACAGCAAATGCAAAGGAGAACAGAGGATCTCAGCATAAGCAAGTCTGAAGGGTGTGGACACATTTCAGCATCACGCAGAGATGTACAATACTTGTGTTTCAGCCAAGATCAAGTAACATCTACATATGTTACAAAATGTAGGTTAGTCTCCCTCATAGAAGAGAAAGTAAAAGGGCTAAAGTAGCTAGGTTTGAATTCTTACTGTATTGCATTCAGAAAGACATCAGAAAATGGTCTTATGATGGTGGAGTAAAGAGAAAATAATACTGTCTACAGTCAAAGTTCCACTCTCATTTCTGATGCTTACTCTCTGTGTGACCTTAGGCAAGTCACTTAACATTCTTCATAGTCATTTTCCTCATATATAAAATGAGGGGGATGGATTAGATGGCCTCTGAGCTATCTTCCAGAACTTTATGATTCTATGTATATGTGAATGGGGTGAAGAAATGTGTAGTAGATGTTGCAATTAATTACATTTGGAAATTGTTGAATTTGCAGACACGAAGACTAATGATTATTGGATTGGTGTCAATCTGAAGAAGGACCTCTAATGAAACATTGCCACAGAGATCAATCCTTGGCCCTAGGCTGCTTCATCACTTTTGTCAGTCACTTGGTTGAAGCATAAATAGCATTTTGATCAAACTCATGGTTGACACAATGCTTGCAGGAATAGTTAACAGACTGAACCACAAAACTGGGATATAACAACACACGATTAGGCTAATACAATGGAATGAATCTACCAAGGTAAAATTTAGGGGGGATATATATAAAAACCTCACAATCAGATTCAACAAATTGATAGTAATGATTTCAGGATTGCTAAACAGTGATTAATGAGGAAATAGAACATGGTGTTTTTATTTATGGGTAAAATAGACTTAGACTACCAAGTAAATATAAGTCATGACATATAAATAAATGACATGATATATGAAATGTGAGTAAATATGTGATATAACCAAAGTAGCTAATGCAGTCCAAGTTACATCAATAAAAACCCTGAATCCAGAATAAGGAAGGTGATGTTAACAGGATATACTAAAGAAAAGCTCTCCATTCTGAGTTTTGGCCAAAATCAACTGGAGATAATTCAGTAATATGTAATAATTTCTGTCCAGAGACTTGGAGTTTCCTCTGCTCCTCAGAATACCCTCAGTCACCTGAACACTTGTATAATTTCTGTTTTACAGTAAACAAAAGATAATTCTGCAGAAACAAACAATTCTACAGCAAAGGGAAATGAAGATATGTAGTTTAAGTTTAGGGTTTCTGACTTATCAGAGTAAAAGTATTGTGAATGCTGGTGTACTTCTGGAGAAAAAAGCATATACTAGAACCCATTAAGATTCCCTTTTCAAATTGGTCAAAGATAATGGGGAAGGTGAAGCAGTAGAAAAAGAATTCCAGGAAGTTTCCTGGAAAGTGGGCTCAAATATTGGTTGTATGACCTGGGGCATGTCAAATAAATTTTCATTGCCCTACCAGGGGTGGGGAACCTGTGGTCTTGAGACCACATGTGGCCTTCTGGGTCCTCAAGTGTGGCCTTTGACTGGATTCAAACTTCACAGAACAAATCATCTTAATAAAATAATTTACTTTGCAAAACTTGGATTCAAAGGGCCACACTCAAGGACCTAGAATGCTGCATGTGGCCTCAAGATCACAGGTTCCCCACCCCTGCTTAGGCAGTTCTTTAAATGATAAATCTCAGAGAATGTACATTAGTAGAAAATGTTTTCTATGTCAATGGCCAGACTTATCCCTAAAGAAGAGAAACTTTAATAATCCCAATTTTAAGGAGTCAAGATCCCTAACTGAAACTGAATAAGTCAAGGAAGACAGATTTGATGTTGGATTCAAGTGAGACCAAGGCCTTTAGACTAGGGCACTGCCATAATATTCTTTCTTCATTTCCATGATAAAACTGAAGCTTTAGTGCTATTTGCTTCCATAGATCAAGAGATTTCAAGCTGAAAGGGATCTACACAATCGACTAGTCAGGCCCTCTTATTTGACAGAGGAGGAAATTGAGTCCCAGAGAGGTTTAGTGATTGGCCCAAAGGCACACAGAGAGTCAGAAGCCTGACCCCACCCTCTACCCCTTTAATGGAAGTCTCCAGCAGAGCCTGGATTATCATTTGACAGGTATCCTGTTGGAAAAGATTCTTCCTCAGGGTACATGTCAAACTTAACTTTGTGGAAACATAAATGGAATTTAGAGCAAATTTACTGATGGTTAAAATGCTGGTAGGGATAGTTAACATACTGAACAACAGAACTGAGAGCTAAAAACTCCCTAATGACCTCAGACCTCCCAACTCAGAGATTCTAGTGAGACTATAAACCAACCTAAGGAGCTAAGGGAAGTCAAGACCATCTTGTCTTTGGTACCTCAGACCTCCCAACTCAAGAGATTCTAATGGGACAGTGAACATAAGGGATTGAGGAAAATCAGGAACACCTTGTTTTTGGGTTTCAATAATTATGGGAGTTTTAAAAAGTCTGAAAAAATAAAAAATCCAAAAAAAAAATTTCCAATAACTGAAGGCAAAATTTCCCTGAATTGGTTCTGGGATACAGTTGGAAACTCTTGGAAGTTATCTTAAATTTGTTGTTGTTCATCTGTTTCAGTCATGTCTGACTCTTTATGACCCTATTTGGAGTTTCCTTAGCAGAGATACTGAAGGGGTTTGCCATTTTCTTCTCCAGGTTATTTTACAGATAAGGAAACCAAGGCAAACAGGGTTAAGTGACTTGCCTAGCGTCACACAGTTAGTAAGTCTGAAGCCAGATTGGAACTCAGGAAAATAAGTTGCCCCTATCTTAAATTAGTAAGGCCCAACAGTTAAGGCTGGAAACTTTATATAAAGAGGATCAACTTTAAAGGCAAGCAGATGCCTATAGCTTTGCAGATTTTTCTAAATTTTGTTGCCTTTCTGTAAATACCTTGAAGTACCTGGGTCTCCTTATATAGGAGATAAAAGAATTTTACTAGGTTGATCTCTACACCTTCTTCCTGCTTCAATCTTATGACCCTACATCTTTTAGTCTAGATTCTAAGATTTCTGTTCATCAGAGCACAGGATCCAAGATCCAAAGGTGGAAGCACCCCTGAGGCTGATCTAATCTGTTCATTTTACAACTGAGGAAACTGGGTCTGGTTTAGTGACTTGCCTGGGGTCACACAGATAGTAAGCTCAAAATCCACTTCTTTATGAAGGGTTCCATTATTAACTAGGAGATGGTATGAAATAGTGGGGGGGGGGGAACAACCTAATTTTCAAATTAGATGAACTAAGTTCAAATCCTACCTTTGACTTTTGTCACCTTTGTAAGTGACTCTCTAGGGTCAAAGAGATAAATTTAATTCTCCCTAACTTCTAAAAAGTTGGAGCATGCTCAGTAGCCACAGCCAGGTAAAACCAACTCAGCAGATGGACTAAACCATGTTGAGAATAAACAACAAACCTCAAACCCATCGGTGAGTTAGGGGGCTGTCTATTCCAAGGATGTGAAGACTTCTCCTGGTGGAATGGGTGGATAAAAACAACTTGTTCCAACAGCCAATGAAGGCGGTTGAAGCAGGTGCTGCGGAATGCTTAGAGCTTCGCCAGATATTGGAGACACTGAGGTCATCTACTGCAACCTGCAACCATCATCAGTCATCTCTTGTCTTGCCACCGGACATCAATGACTCAGGAAGAGAGAGTGAGGCTAATGACTATGCAACTCTGCCTTACTTAAATCTTAGTTACATGAGAATCAAGACATCACCCTGTGATCTCATTGGTCCTTTTCAAAAACAAAGGACCAATAACAAGGACATGAGAATAATTCAATAGAAAGCCTTTTGAGAGTTTCTAATACCAATAAAATCTTAAGTCCAGGTACAGGTGAAATTTTTACTCAGATGACTCATTATGACATGGTGCTATAACCTTGGTTTCCTGAAGTCTATGCCAACAGAATGTATGCTCTTACTGGTCCTACCAAACTGGAAGAGGCTCTGGATAGAGGCCTAGTGATAGTTGTATGACTGCTATGCAAGGACCACATAAAGTAAATGAAGATAGTCTCATAAACAGGGTTGGTCAATACAAAATGACTTTTTCTTTTCAACCTCAGGAAATTATGGATGATCTGCTGACACAGGGAGGTGACTCATAATCTGTTTTGTTGGAAAGACTGTCCATTTTAATGAAATTTTAAAGGACTTTGAGACGCAAAAGTCAAAAGCAGAATTGTAGGCTAGAAGAAGGCATAGCTTTGTTTTAGTCAATCACGCAAATAAATTCTTTTCTTTAAGTAAAGCAGGTATTGATACATTTTTTTTGCACCCAAATCCACAAACCAATCTGCAATCCATTTGTTTAGGTTTTTGTTAATACATGTCTCCTTGTGCAAAATGTTGGATGTAATTGTGATACACGACATGTTAAATGAAGGTCTATTCAATTAGATAAAAATTCTTTAAAAAACAAACAAACAGTGTGGGACCATGTAGTATCTACCCTCAGAAATTAAGATCTGGTAGCTCAAATATGCCTTATTTTGCCCATGATACACCACAGTGTGGTACAGTTTTGTAAGTAATGAGCAAATGGGAACCAAACAACTTTAGCTGTCCGATATGACGTGTCTAGCATCTAAGTGATAGGCTAGGAACCAGAAGGAGTTGAAGTCAGGATGAAGAATTTATATAGTAATTAAGATTTGCAAAGTGTCTTACATACATCATTGTGTTGCAATGATCCTATGAAGTGATATAGATATGAGTATTCCAATTTTCAGCTGAAGAAACTAAGGCTGAGAAAAGCTAAGAAAAGCTGGTTTCCTAGGTGTTGGAGATGGGATACAATCCTAGGTCTTGTTTCATTGTTAAGTCTAACACTTATACCTCTAAACAATAGTATTCATCATGAGGACTTGGGGATTACTATTTAGATTATATGTGTGACCTTGGGTGACTCATTTATCCTCTTGGGGTTTGTAGCAACTTTAGAAGACTGTAAATTACAGAAAAGTTGATGATCTATAAAGTTAGAGGGATTCCTATAGCAGGAGATCTCCCCCCACTGAAATCAAAGATCCAGAGCCTTCTCTCTCTGCCCCTGAAAAATAAAAATTCTAGAAAGAAGTACTAATTAGAACTTCAGTGTGATCTAGCCACATTCTGCACAGTGGTTCATTATATACCTGCTCAGAGTTTTCAGGCTCAGGCATTTCATATGGTGTAAGTGACAAGATCTCAAAGAAGAAAAAGAATATAATTCAGTTTTGGACATGTTCCTTTTAGTTACTCTTGCTAAAAATATTGACAATAGAAACATCAGTTTTCCTATGAATCAATCAGTTTTCACTCCTTTTCATGAATTGCATTTTTAAGTGGTAATCATTCAAAAACAATCCAACTGCCACTTAATGCAAAGGGAGAAGACACCTAGATGGGAGTGGATAAAATAAGGACCCTGCTGTTTCCAGTGATGATTCTTTCCCTGTATTCATGTATCTTAAAGTGGAATTGATTGTGGTAAAGAAAAGCATGGATTAAAATGTAGAACCATTCAGAATGGCATAGGGAATTGTGTGGAGACAAATGGATTCAGTGATTGCTTTTCAAGCTTTAAGGTGAGGACAGGGAGGATTGTGGCCAAGGAAACAATCTGAAAAATCACAAACAATAACTGAGTTGTGCCTCTTGTTCTCTGTTTGTCTGTGTCTCTGACTAGAACTCAAGACAATTTTAATGTGGTTTAAAAGAAAAAATATCCTAAAATCTTAGATTCAGTATCTTAGAAGTCAACAAGTCCAAAACCCTCATTTTAGATGAGGAAACTGAGGCACAGAGAGGTGAAATGACTTGTTAATTGTACAACTAGTAAGTGGTTGAGGTAAGAACAGACAAGTCCTACCTCTGTATCTATATTATATAGCTCTATATAAATCTATTTCTCTATTCAATATACCATCCTCTCTCTAGTCCTCATTCCTAAAACAAAAGCAAAGACAAACCTCAAATTGGCTTTTTGCCTTGTTTTAGAGCCATGTATGCTTGAGGTAACATGAGTGCTTATCTCTCTGAGAAAATTCAATGAAGAAGTCATTTCAGAAATTAAAATAGAGCTGTATACGGAGAATTTTTGCCCCAGGATTTGATAAAGCCTGTGATGAAATATAAGAGACTGTAAAATATGGCTATATATAATGGCTATATATGGCTATATATAATGGCTATATATATATATATAATATATATATATGTAAAACATGGGACAAGGTACTCCTGCTTGTAGTTTCACCCCAGCCTTGTAGAGCAATCAGTCCACAGACATGTGCTGTGCTCCTGCTATTTGCTTAGAATTATACCAAGCATTATGGGAGACAAAAGACAGGGAGAAGAAACGGTCCCTATCCTCCAGCAGTGTGTGATCTGGTTGTGATGATAAGATTCATAGATCACAAATTTAAATTCAGAAAGTAGCTCAGAGGCTACTTAATCCAACCCCCTCTTTATATGGAACAAGGGTGGGATGACAACACTTTTCACCGAGTTGGGCATTAGGCTATCAGATTAAACAATTAAAAGACCATTACCGACTTTAGAAGTTTAGAAGTTTCATTTAAATCATGAAGTTAGAATCTAGAACGCAAAAGATTTAGAAAAGAGTGAAAGGAAAGGAAATGGAGACACAAGGACTAAGTTTAGCTAGGGGAAGGGAGATGGAGAATCATAGCAAGAGAAAATGGTAGAATTTGGTGAGGATTTTTATTATTATTTTGGGGAATCTTAGATTTGTTTGTAGATAGGAGGGAAGGAACCAGTGGATAGGGAGAAACTGAAATTTACCCATAGAGAAGGGGGTTGGTTATGGGAAATACCTACTGGAAGAGACACACAGGACTAGGGATAAGGGCACATGTAGATGACTTAGCCTTGGCAAACAAATGGGACACTTCTCAATAGACAAGAGCTAAATAGGAGATAGTAGGATATACTATGAGGAGAGGGAGATAAAAGGGAGTTTGAGTCTCCATTTTCTCAATAAAATAAGAGATGGGTGCTTAGATGAGAGGGTGGAGGGATGGGGTGATTTTAGGAAGTGTAAGGAGAGAAAAGGTTTCAGACAGCTACTATTTTAGGGAAATAGAGAAACAATTGGGGAGGAGGATGAGAATTATCTTGCTTTTGTGAGAACTCAGAAAGCAAGGTCCCTCTGAAAATCAGAGTCAGAATTTGAACCCTAAGCTGGTGACTTCAGAAACTTCCTTTATACTAGATCACCAATATACTTTGAAAATGCCTCAAATATATTTTGAAAAAATAACTAGCAAAATACCGCAGAAGCGATTCACAGGATGACAGATTTGGATTTGGCAGGGAACTTATTACTCATCTAAGTAATTATCATAGATGAGGAGACCAAGTTGATAAGTGACTGGCTAAGTTATACAAATAGCCACAAGCAGAGGTTGGAGAAGAACCAGTTTCTTCTGACTCTTAACTCCAACATTTTTTCTCCTCCAGAGCCATCTGAATCCAGTTACCAGATCAGGATGACAGGAGATGTCCCAGGATGAGGCAATTGGGGTTAAGTGACTTACCCAAGGTCACACAGCTGTTGAATGTCAAGTGTCTGAGGTGAGATTTGAACTCAGGTCCTCCTGACTCTTGAACTGGTGCTCTATCTACTGCACCACCTAGCTGCCCTCAAGGATGGCTAGTAATCAATAAATCAATGGTCGTTGGTATCTCTGGATAACCACTGAACAATAGAGACATGGAATGACTTAAATACTTTTTGAAAGGGAATGCCTCTGATAAGTAGAAATCAACCCTTATTGGTGGACATTGAGGAGGTGGGCTAGACGTCTTCAGCTCCTCCTGCTGAAAATGTGGCTTGATCTTGAAACTCTGCCCCTCCAGCAATTGTACAAGACAATTCATCTCCAACCAGCCCACTCTGGCTAGTCTTTTCCTTCATTAGCTGGGTTACCCTAAATTCTAATGTAGGGTTACAAAGGAGAACTCATCTAGATTGAATTATGTTTACACTCTAAACAGAAGTAAGGTCTCCTAGTTGGGTGCGGTCCAGCCCAAGATGTAGAAGCACATTCCCGGAGGGTTAGGGACATCTCATCAGTCAGCCATATCCTTCAGACACCTGCTGACCTTCTATAGCAGGTATGCACAACATATGGCCCATGGGCCTCTCGTGTCATGCCAAAGGATTTCCCACAGCAGACGAAAAATGTGGGGTTGCTAACATGCACTCTATCATTTGTCATGTGACCCATAGCAATCAATCATCATCAGTCTGTCTCTAGTCCAACCTATCATCAGCCCGAAGAAGTTTACAAATTGTTCAGGTCTATTCTACAGGGACTGGGCCTAAATGAGGAAATACAGGAGAAAACACTTTGATCCCAATTTAATCATTTGTTGATAATATAATAGCAAAATAACAATTTCTCTCACTACTCTTTGTATTCTAGGATTCCATGACTTTAAATTCTAAATCAGTGATACAGAGAATAATACTTTAGGGAGGCCAGATATAATCATAATCATGATAATTGATATGTTTACAGTCTTTTGAGGTTTATATACATGATGGTAATCAGGAAACTTATGGTTAGAAAAAGAGATGAACTAGCTACGGAATGTAGGTGAGGCATAAGATGAAGAGAGGGTGAGAGACCTGACAGACAGAGAGCCCAAATACTGGCCCTGGTCACTGTGGAATGCTGAAGAACTTAGACAAATGCTTTCATCACCTTGGATGGATGTTCTTCTCTATGGAGGATTTGTGTAATGTCATGAACAAAGGTAACACAGGATAAGAATGTGAATATTTGCTGTCTTATTCTGTATTATGCTGACAGAAGTAGCCTGTCAATTAGATCATGAGCCCATCAAGATACACAAAGTGCATCAATCAGAGCAACCTTTTAAGGAAGGCAATGCAAGCATATGCGTGTGTATTTATGTATGTATATATGTGTATACATATATATATACATTTATGTATATATACATTTATGCACATGTGTGTGTATATATATGTATGCATGTATATTTGAGAGGCTGGGGGGCATTGGGGTTAAATGACTTGCCCAGCTCACACAGCTAGTAAGTATCTGAGTACTCAGGTCTTCCTGACTCCAGGGCCAATGCTTTATCCACTGCACCACCCAGATATCTCAAATGCATACATTCTTATGTATTTTTTAAATATGTTTTTAAAAGATGTTTGTGGAGATTAAATGACTTGCTGATGTTCCCATAACAGGATTTAAGATCATATCTCCTAACTCTAGGATCAGTGACTTTTTTCCTACTACATCATGTTTCATCTTAAGATGTACTTTGGAGGATTTATAAGAGCTCCAAAAATCTCTCGGCTGACTGATTTGGTTCTAGCTTCAATGAGGAGATGGAACTTGAGCACTGGGGTGGTCTCTTATGGTTGTACCCACAGGAAGAGAAGACTGGCAGAGGCAGTAATGCCTAGTGAGTAGAGGCTGGATTCAGGAAAGCCTAGGTTCAAATCCTACTTATTCATGGTATGACCTAATGTGAATAAAATGACTTCTCTGGGGCTCAGTTTCCTCATCTATAAAACTGGGATAAAAAATGCCTTACAGAGTTCATGTGAATCTCAAATGAAATACCATACATAAAGCACTCTGAAGATTTCATTGCCCTAAATAACATCGGTTATTGAACAAGTCACTTATCCACTCTCAACCTCAATTTCTTCATTTGAAAATATAGGGATAACAATAATGTCTACCTCCCAGGGTTGTTCTAAGAACCACGAGATAAAGCATATAAAGTAAAAATGCCAGCAATTATTTTAATTATGTTTTTGTTCTTACTCACTAATGAAACAATTCTTGGCTTGCACAGAAATGAGGAAGGGAAGGGAATCATCTAGCTGTGACAAGGACCTCAGAGATTTTCTGCATCCCCTGCCACTTGTTCTGTGACTTTATGCCAGTCACTTCCTTTCTCATGGCATCAGTGTTCCCCATCTATAAAATGCTAGTAATCGTATCTACCTCCAGCTGCCTCCCAGGGATGTTGCAAAGATAAATGAGGTAATAAAAGGTGAAGGTCCATTGAGTTCTATAGAGAAAAGATCCAACTGAAACCTGCCAAGGCAGCAGAGCTATATTCAGCAGCTTCCTGGCATCACTATTCTTCACCTGCATTCCCAAAGAAAGACACAAACCCTTACAGCTTTCAATATAGGTGTCATGCTCACGAATGTAGGCTAAACCACTAAATTCACCTCCATTTGAAAAGGAAAAATATAAGTAAATGTTCACTGAAAGATAATTACACAAAACTTCTACATTAAAACCCACTGACCTATTAGGAGACACCTGTAATTTGCCCTAAAAGTTAATACTGCAAAAAGAAAAAGAAAAAAGAAAAGAATGGTAGGCACCATAGCAAGATAAAGGAAAGCCAGGAGAGCAGGAAACTATATAATGATAGCTCAAATTTATTAAAGGTTTTAGGGTTTAAAGACTGTTCTCACAACAGGCACATATTAGTATTCTGTTCTATTGATGAAGAAATTGACATTTAGTTATGTTATTGGACTCCCAGTTAGTCAATGTCAACATCAGGATTCAAACCAATCTTCCAAGGCAAGCCATCCATTATATATTAAATCAAACGTCAACAAATAAAGCACTCTTTTACAGGTGAGGGGATCCTTTAGCCCAAACCTTTGGCTTCATTTACATAAGGAAATAGGTCCAGAGAAGCTGAAATGACATGCCTAAGGTCACACAGCCTACTAAAAGCAAAAACAAGTCCAAGAATCAGGACAGGACATCTAGAACTGGAAGGAACATGACAGACCATCTAGTCCCTGAGAAAGGTGCTACTGTCATGCCCATTGTACAGAAGATAATACTAAGGCACAAAGAAATTAAATGACTTTCTTTGCCCTGGTGCACAAAGCGAGTAATTGCTTCAGTACCATACCGCAATACATCAAAGGTAGTATAGAATTAATTAGACCAAAATAATATTAATTATAGATGTTATTCACTTTAAAGCAATTCCAATACATAAAAGTCTAATTGATTTTTAATGACAAATTTAGGGAATGATTATTATCTAGAAAATAATTCTAGGATTTAAAAAATGATTCTGTTATAATGAAATAGAAGATTTGTTTGATGAATTTATAAAGTTTCACTGTGCACACTGGAAAGCACTTTAAAGAGTAGAAAGAGTCACTCTGAGTCAAAAGTGTATTCAAATGCTAATGTTTATGTTGTATGGTGCCTTGGGCAACTTAGTAAGATAGAAGGGAAAGGAGGGAGGAAGGAAAAAACAAGTAAAAAAGGAAGAAAAAGAGAGGGAGAGAGAAAGAGAAAAAGAGAGAAGAAAAAGGAAAGGAAAGGAAAGGAAAGAAGGAAGGAAGGAAGGAAGAAAGGAAGGAAGGAAGGAAGGAAGGAAGGAAGGAAGGAAGGAAGGAAGGAAGGAAGGAAGAAAGAAAAGGAGGGAGGGAAGAAGGAAGAAAAAGGGAAAGAGAAAGGAAAGAAGGAAAGAGGAAGGAACAGAGGAAGGGGAGAAAGAAGGAGGAAAGAAGGAAGGAAGAATGGAGGAAAAAAGAAAGGAGGAAAGAAGGGAAGAAGAGAGGGAAATAGGGAGGAAGGAAATAAGCATTTGTTAAGTGCCTGCTACTTGCTAGGTGCTGTGCTGTTACAAATACTTCATTCCATCCTTATGACAGCTAGGAAGTTAAGTGCTATTAGGTGCTATACTCATTTTACAGTGGAGGAAACTGAGGCAGGCAGGTTAACTGACTTACCAAAGGTCACTAGCTTAGTGTGAGATTGGATTTGAACTCAAGTCTTCCTGACTTCAGGCTCAGTTCTATCAATTGTATCCCTTAACTGCTTTTTCTGATCCTCAGGTTCTGCCAATGTAAAATGTGGGAATTGGACCAGATGATCTCTCATGTTCCTTGTAGTTCCCTTATTTTGGACTTATTTTTTGCTTTTAACAGGCTGTGACCTTAGGCACTTAGGCAACTCATTTTGGTTTCTCTGGACCTATTTCCTTATATAAATGGAGCTAAAGGTTTGGACTTTGGGATATCTAAAGGATACCATTCCAGCTCTGAAATTCTATGGTTCACATAACATTTTGAGGACACAAACCTTGAACCAGAAAGGCATCTATGAAGTTTCTGAGTCAGGCCTGAAAAAGTGACTAAAGATCCCCACTCAGAGCTCTTCAGCACTTCCCTTTAGCTTTTGTCTTCTGAATCTTTCTACTAGGAGCCTTGAAATACAATACAAGAAAAAAAAATCAATGCACTGAGTAAATGGAGTGGAGAGCTAACTTGGGTTCTTGGAGCAACTGCATTAGAGATGACAAAAGTCTGAGGCAAAATCATAGTATTATTAAGTCACATATTTAGAATTGGAAGGAACGTTAGAAGCAGGCCTTGGTAAGTTGGTATTGAGATAAAGCTACTTAGAGCTTCCCTCGTGGGCTTCTAGAACACAGCCCATGACTCATTTGCTTGGAAACTGCAGGACAAGACCTTGTGCTTGAAGGATCACTAAGAGGTTCAGACCTATTTTCTCTTTCTTATTATTGGCATGCTCACATCTCCACTTCTGGAGGACTTTCTCTCTCCGCTGAAAAAAAAAAAAAGAGGGAGCATAATGCCCTAGTTGCGGGGCAGCTAGGTGGTATAGTGGATAGAGAGCCATGCCTGAAGTCAAGAAGACCTGAGTTTAAATCCATTCGCAGACACTTAATAACCGTGTAACTCTGGGAAAGTCACTTTGCCATGTTTGTCTCAGTTTCCTCACCATTTTTCAGTAAAATGGGCTGGAGAAGGAAACAGCAAGCCACTCCAGTATCTCTGTCGTGAAAACTCCAAATGGAGTCATAAAGAGGTGGACATGACTAAAAAAGACTGAATCATAAAAATGGCCTGGATATATGTCTCCCTCAGTCTCCCTCTCATTCAGAACTCTGCACTGTAAATTCCCTGAAAGGGCACCCCAGTGGTCTAATCATTGCAGTACGTTTGCCCCATAGCTTTTCCACTAGTGAGCTTTGTTTCAAGATGGAGATCAGTCAGTGGAGGAAATAACTTAACCAAGGACTTTTTGTTGTTCTGGTTGCTTACTAAGTTGCTTGAATTTCTTCTCCTATCTTCTCAAAGGGCTTCTGGCATTAATGGAAGCTAAGGGACAGAAGGGACCTGGAGAAATTGTTTACATCATTACCCTGCTTCTGAACAGGACTAGCCCATCATGGACAGAGCATGACCTGTTTTTTAAAGTATTTTGCACGCAGTCTTATTATTCCCTCAGGTTTTCCATTCTAGCCACTACCAAAACTGCTGCTCAGACCCTTGAAGCTTACAGACAACTATATATATTTATTCAAAAAATATGTATTGAGTTCCTATTATGTGGAAGTGATAGTGTTAGGATAGTGAAAGGATGAGGATAAATAGGTCCTTTGAGAGGTACCTCTCTCAAATATATATATTTATTCAAAAAATATGTATTGAGTTCCTATTATGTGGAAGTGATAGTGTTAGGATAGTGAAAGGATGAGGATAAATAGGTCCTTTGAGAGGTACCTCTCTCAAAGGTCACAGTGTAGAAAGTGCATGTGTGTATATGTATTTATATATGTATATACAGTGATCAGTCATTCATTCATTCAACAAGCATTTATTAAAAATTTACTATGTCCCAGGTTATGATACGTGCTGAAATGACATTCATATTTCAGTACTTAAAAGGAGCCATAATCTACTGGAATGTATATATGTATATACATATTTATACATACACACATATATGTGTATAAATGAGTGTATATATGTATATATATATATTTTATATACACACATACCAGTAGATTATATTATATGTATATCTATGTGATTATATATGTATATATTTTATATATACACATGTATTCATCTATATATGTATCTATATCTATATCTATAACCTCTGCACAAATTGTTAACCATCAACCCCTTTTCTTTTAATGCAGGTGCTAATTCTTGTGCATGCCACACATACCCCTTCCCACTATCATCTACAGAGAATTCACCCAATGCACTAGAGGTCTTCCTCAGAATCATTTAATATTTGTGGATGTCACAAATATGTTGGATTCTACTGTCTTCCTGCTATTCACCATTTTCACTACATAGCTGGCTGATAAAATTTTTAAAGTATTTTTCTTCTGAATTTAACTAACACCAAATGGGCTTTTCCATATATTTAGTAGAAAAGAGGAAAAAAAGGACTGTACATTGAATTATGATTCTATTATGTACAATTCACTTTTCTCTACAATTTTATAATACATTATTTTCTGTTTAAATATTATAAATATAATGCATTCAACATGCAATTTTTCAAAACTATCCTGCCTGTCCGTCAACCTTTCCAATCTTTCTTCTGTTCTCTTCTCTGCATTTAAAAATGTTTTAATGGCTTCCTTTCTTTCTGTTTCCTCCCATTTTCTTCCATTCCCTTTGCTCCCCTTCCCCTCCCTCTTTTCTCCTCTACTCCTCTCTCTTCTCCATTTGTTCTCTTTTTAGTTTGCTTTTGGCTACTTTATCTCTAGCCTCCCTCTACTTCTCACCCCCCCAAACTAAACAAAAAAGAAAAACAAACCCCTTGCAACAAATGATGAGTCAAGCCAAATGAGTTCATACATTGGCTGCGTCTGATCAGATATGTGTCATTCTGCTTCTCAAGTCCAACATCTCTCTGGTCCCCAGATTTTTATGGTTATATGTGCCCTTGATGTCATCTTTGATACTACGCCCTATGTGCAAATCATCATTGGTAATATTCTGTGCCCATCTAGACTATGTTCCTCTTAAGACATGCACATAAATATTTTATATAAGATATGTTTTTAAGTAGCCACAGTGTGAAGGGATGTTAAAGTTCAACAAATCAATTCAACACTATGTGCCTACTATGTGCGAGGGAACATGCTAGCTGCAGAGGATACAAAAGCAAAAATGAAAGAGTCCTCTACTCTCAAGGAGCTTACATTATACTGTAGAGCTTGAGATGTACACAGACAAGTCTATATTCATTGAAGACTGAGGAATTAAGAAGAGGTTAGCCTGGAGATGAGAAGACTTAGGAGGTACATGAAAGGTAGCCTCAAGAATCTGAGAGGCTGTTACCTGGAAGAATTCTAAGTTTGTTCTACTTGGTCCCAGAGGGTAGAACTATAGTGGATGAAAGCTGTAGAGGTAATTTTATAATCAATGTTGGGAAAGCCTTCTTAACAATTGAAATTGGACAGAAGTGGAAGGGGCTACCTTGGGAAAACCTCTATTAGAGGTCTTAAGAAAAGGATGATTGAATGCCTTTCTAACATATTATTGAAGGGATTCTTTTAAAGGTACAAATTGTCACTGAGGTCCCTTCCAATTTTGAAATTCTGTGATTTTGATGCCTCTGTGACCCTCAGTAAGTCACTTTTTTTCTGAGACTCACTTCTTCATATGTTAAATGAAGGTTTTGAGTTGTATCAAATAGCCTCTAAATCTCTGATTTTTCTAAATCTATGATCCTATGATTTTCTATGATGTTGAGCAAATAAAAAGTAATTTGAAGAGGAAGATATAATGGGGAGAGAAAAAGGGAATTAGGGCAACCTTGGAGGAGGATGTCTTTGAGCTTATGAGGAAGATAAGGATTCTGAAAAGTATATATAAAGAGGGAATAGATTTAAGTATGATTGCAGATTTTGCTTGGAACACCTTGGCTGGGCCCTAAAGTGCATAAAAAAGAAATTTTCTGAAAGGGACTGTTTTTTTTAAATGCTACTGGAGTTCAGAGAATGTAGGGAGCACTTCCAGTGGTACCACCAGGAATATCATTTTAACCTTTGGATATATAGTAATTAAATAAATGGGGATTAACAGGGAAGAGGGAGTATTAGATGTAGGGAATGGAGGGAAATGTAGGGTGGCTGGTGTATTGGGTGGACGAAAAAGAGGTCAAGCCAGAACTGGGGACCAAATAGCGGAAGACCTTGGAGGAGTCTGGACTTTATTCAGCAGATAATGGGTACTAGCTATTTTTTTCATAGAGTAATGGAGTTAGTGGATGGGGGCCAGAGAAGATGAATGACTAAAAACCCAAAGATTCCTGAGCCTTGCCATTTGCCCTCATGCTGCTGCCTAAGGACCACCAAAATTTTCCATGTGTCCTGCAGTTTGATTCTCCTATGCATGCTACCTCACCCCATTAGAACATGACCTCCGTAAAGAAGAGAGTCTGTTCTACTTTTATATATTCATTCCTAGTATTTATTGTAGTGGTTTGGCATAGAGAAAACAATTATGTGGGTCAGCTAGGTGATGCAGTGGATAGAGCACCGGGTTTGGAGTCAAGAAGCTCTGAGTTCAAATTTGACCTCAGACACTTACTAGCTATGTGATCCAGGGCAAGTCTTTTAACATCTATTTGTCTCAGTTCATCATCTGTAAAGTGTGAACACACTGGAGAAAAAAATTAGCAAACTATTGCAATGTCTTTGCCAAGAAAACCATGAAGAATCACACTGCTGAGCAACAGAGTACTTATATGTTTCTCCCCTCCATTTGAGAGAAATTAGAACTCAAACTCACATATGCCTTTAACTGTTTCAAATGTAACTATAACCAGTTTGCCTAACTATAAATTCCTTAAAGACAAAGACTACAGGAGACGGTGGAGAGAGTGTTAAAACCTGGAATCAGTGCAGACCCATGTTCAAATTCCACCTCCAACATTTACTTTTGAAATAAGGAACCGATATCTTAACATCTGGAAAATGGGAGAAATAACCTTTGCAAGGTTGTCATGAGGTTCAAATGAAGTTTTAAACATACATATATAGTATATTTTATACATATACATACGTGCGCATATATTATATGGTTTATAGATACAAACACATGTGTGTATGAGATAAAATAAAAAATAAAGTATAAATAATAAAAACAAAAGATATCCCCAAACTTTTATTACAGTATTAAAGTTTAATAACTTAATAATGTACTAAGGTTTTTAGGACCATATATATATATACACACACACATATATGAGGCAGTACATAGTACTGAGAGATAGGCAGAGAGACAGAGAAATAGATAGATTATAGCTCTTTGTAAATCATAAAGAACTCTTTATTTGTTGGCTGCTGTTACCATTTATCTTTGCATATCTTTCAAGAGATAGCAGAATGCTGAGCTCCTGGTATGGATTTAATAAATGTTAGATGAATTCCTTTTTTTTTTTAAATAAAGACAACTTCTTGATGTTATATTCTAGGACTCCTTGCAATTTATGATTCAAAGGGGATTAAAAACAAGTTTTGATAATTTACTCCTTACTCTTGAATGAAAAACTAAAGTTATTAATTGAGTAGCATATCTTCTGATAATTTTCTACTCCACACACATTGTCCTCCTGCTGTATGCAGAGTGACAACTGGATCTTCATAACCTAAAATCAGACCCAAAGGAGCAGGGAAATATGATAATACATTTCTGTCTAGCTGCACCAAGGAGCTCTGTTGCATTACATGAGCTCTGTGACTGACTTGTGGTAATAATTTTGATGTCATTATCCTCTCCCAGCAATGCATGAATGATTCTGGCCTTTGAAAACAGATTTAAGAGGATGCATTTATCTTGACATTATCAGCCTTTTTAAAGATCATGCACTAGAGCCTGTTGACCTTTCTGTCTTAACGATGAGTTGCAACACAGTTGGATAACATTAAAGAAATGAAGTGAGAGTCTGGATTCAGAGTATCCCCTCCGGACAAGAAGGGGTGATAAAAAATGAATGCTCAGATGACAAAGGGAACTGCCTCTGTCCTATGGCACCGTGTCAAGGTATATTTAAATATCACCAAAAGATTCCTGCACTGAAAGGCTTTCAGAGGCTCTGAGAATAGGAATACTGGGTTCCATTCTCATCTCAGCCTCTATCCTCCCAACACTGCAATGGAGGTCAAATTTTTCTCCTCTGACTCCTCTTGAGTGACATAAGTCAAGAGGTGACCATACTTATTCATTCATGAAGAAGTAATTGACATGGAGCAGGTTCTTTTCATATGGCTCTCTATGCTTGAATTCCAAAATCCAGAAGGAACCTCACAGAATATTTAGTACTATTCATTTATTTGACAAAAGAAGAAACTGAGGTCCAGAGAGGTCACATGAATTAGTAAGGTTATAAAACTGTTTGGGAACAGAAGTGAGACCCATGCCCCCAGACTCTCTGTCCAGGACTCTTTGTATCATACTGACTGAAACAGATGGCTCAATTTGAAAACTCTTGGGTCCTGAGTGATATACTTACATGCATTTTCATTTGTCAGGCACATGGAATGGAATACTAACTGAGAGAAGAGACCCAGATAAAAAGATCATTGGACTGCCATTTCTAGAACTGGAAGAGACCCCAGAGGCCATCTCATTCAATTCCTTAATTTTATAGTTGACAAACCTAAGAATCAGGAAAGTGGGCACTGTGTGCCCATAATCACATGGATAGTATCAGGTGGGATTCAAACCCAAGCCCTTCAGTTTCAGAGCCAGAAAATTCTATTTCCACAGTAGCTAGATAGTACAGTGGAGAGAATACTGGACCTGAAGTCTATAAGACCTGAGTTCAAATACAACCCCAGATACTTCCTGGCTGCATAATTCTGGGTAAGGCATTTACCCTCTGGCTGCCTCATTTCCTTCAACTATAAAACAGAGGGTTGTACTGAGGATAAAATGAGATGATATTTCTAAAGTGCTTTGCAAACCTTAAAGTACTATGTAAATACTAGCTGTTAATATTATCACTGCGCTAGGTAGGAAGAGTAAGGGGTAGAAAAGAGGAGAGGACACATTATATTTTAGTCTATATGACTAACACACTTTGCGCACGTCTCTCAGGAGACAGCAGAGTGCTTTTTAAACAGTGGGTGCCTAATAAGGGGAAAAAACACTGGTTCTGCATTCAGAGACCCTGGGTTAAAATACTGATTTGGATGCTTAGTCTATGTTATTTTGGGTAAGTCACTGAGATTCAAAGTCCTCATCTATAAAATGAAGGCTTAGTAAGACTACTTCTTAGGTTTCTAAGATTCCTTCTACCTCTGGATCATGATACTATGAACTTTCCTCTTCCTCTTCCTTAGTGCTCCATACTCATAAAATGGAAGTTAATCCTACAGAAGTCACAGCACATTTATATTATCACAGGATTTAAAGCTGCAAGGGAGCCTTAGTGTAATCATTTAGTCTAATTTCATTTAACAGATGAAGAAACAGGTGAAGGGAAGGGGAAATGACTAGTCGATGGTCATATGGGTAGTAAATATCAGAGCCATTATTAAAAGCAAAGGTATTAACTGTACCCCAATCCTGTGCCTCTTTCGATTCCCCACCCTGCTTCTACTGTGGAGGCAAATGCCCTAACACCCTATGGATGAGAGGATTCAAAGGATCCAGAAGAGTGGTTGAATATATGAAGCAAAAAGGTTGATTAGTTTCCTACCTTTGGGCCCATTTTGAATAGCTGAAGATTTCTCAGGTTTTGAGAGTAGTCCTCAAGCTACTTACTACCAGTCAAAGCTATGGTTTCCTTATCTCCCTAGGTGGTACATTGGATAGAGCACTAGGCCTGGAGTCAAAAAGAATCTTAATCCAAATGCAAACTCAGATACTTACTAACTCTATGTTCCTCAGCAAATCTTATAATTTCTGTCTATAAAATGGGAATTTTAACAGCATTCACCTCCCAGGATTGTTGTGAGAATCAAGTGAGATACCATTACAGCACTTAGCAGAGTGTCTGGCACATAGTAGGTGTCTAATAAATATTCATGCCCTCTCTCATCAACCTCTCACATCTCACAACCACTTCTGTCCCTTTCTGATCCACAAACTGAATTCCTGTTTAGAATGCTTGAATGTAAAAGCTTCACCATCTCTTCATATCTTATTGAAATTTTGTTCTCCAGGTGGTCTGAATATGTCTATATTCATGATTCTATCTTCAGTTATAAACAATGGGAGACAGGACCAGATCTATGTGGCCCAGAGCATCACTATTATACAAGAGTGAGAACAAAGACTCTTTTATACACCATGTAATGGGGTTGTGAGAGGTGAAGAGTAAGTCCCAAGGCCATGTTTACCTGGCTGAGGGTGAGTACCTCAAACATGACTCACTCCTCTATAATCATCTCAGTCCCAGGGCACAACAACATTGACTTTAATCATAAGGCAAGATGAGGGACAGTATACCTGCCCTATGACATTCCCATTATCTCTAGTTTTTTTTTTTTTTTTTTAGCGCTTTCTTAGGGATATTGGAGAGGCAAGATGGTATAGCAGGTGGGCACTAAATTTGGAGTCAGGAAGACCTGGGTTTAAATCCTGTCACAGACACCTCCTAGCTGTGTGCTCCTGGGCAAATCATTTTGCCTCTCTGTGCCTCAGTTTCCTCATCTGTAAAATGAGGGGGTTGAATATCACTAAAAATCACTTCACATATATTTTATACTTAATCATATGCCTTCATGTTGTTTTCCCTTCTGATATAATGCAAGCTCAAGGATGGTTTCATTTTTTCCTTTCTATCACAAATTCTTTGAAAAATGACTGGCACTTAAAGGGACACCTTAATAAATACTTGTTGAGTAAATGAATGAATACATCCTCATGGGTGAGATAATTCTAAAGGGATGGAGAATTCTTTCTTTAATAAATGGACTCCCCCTGTATAGGATCCAAAAGACCTGTTCTCTTTTGAAGCCCATGCTTTAGAAAAAAATGCTATAAAAATATATTGGTGGCTCAGGTATAATTCTTTTGGCTCTGTGCTAACCATAATGCCAACAGGAAACTGACTTTATTATAACACCAATAGCTCTTTACTCATTCAAATTTAAAACAAAAATTCCTTAATTTATATATATCTTGAATTTTGCAGAAAGAGAAAATAAAGCTTTTCCTCTGCATCACCCAAAGTATCCATCTCTTAAGTACTTCCTGTATTATCCTGTCTCCATACTTTTACTGTTTCCTGGACTGCCTCACTCCCCATCACCTCCTCTGTTGACATCCTGTACATTTTTTCAAGTCCTTACTGAAATGTCACCTCTTCTTTTACAGATTACCTGATTCCACACAGCAAGCAATGACTGTTTCTTCATCTAATCTCATAATATTTTATGCACAGGGCCACTCCAGTAGGAGGCTAATAAAGATTTCGTGAATCAGATGATTAATCAGTTGTATTATTTCTTCTCTATGTATCTTATCTCCCTCTACTAGATTATAATCTCCTTGAGGGAAGGAGGATATTTCTGTTTTGTATTTCTTTCAAGTGCCTAACATAGTATTTTTCACTAATAGGAGCTTAATAAATGTTTGTTGAATGAACAAATGATCAAAGAAATAAATACTAAGAACTTAAACCCATTAAAAAACAAGTGCAGCAATATCATTTGTATTTTATAATTTCTATGCATTTAAAAGAAGCAACATTTCTAATGGACTAAATTCCAGACATAGATTTTTAAAAAAATCAGAAACTTAGTTTATTCAGGAGTCAAACTCATTTGAAAACAGTATGATAGAGCAACAGACATACGCTAGCCCCCCTTCACACGTGCTCATATGATATAAAGTTCTTCCATATCCCAATCTTTAAATAACAGAAGTTGATCCTAGAGGACAGAGACTATTGTTGCTTTCCTTTCCATTTTATGTTACTATCATTGATACCTAGCATGGTGCCTTATACATAGCAGGTATTTAAAAGTTTATTTGATTGGATTTGGTTGGATCGGACAGACAGAAAATAGCCTGAGTATTGAGAGTGAGTTAAAGCTAATCCAACACATTACCTGGCATGTCTAAGAATAGCAAGGGATGAAATGACATTTTTAGGCTGAAAAAATATTACCATGGTAACTGAAGTCTATCAATATCACTTTTTTTGGTTCCCCCAAGACAGCCATCATTTATTAGTAATGTACTTCATATGGCAGCTTCCTTGACAGTTTCCAATAGATATCTAACTAAAAAGAAATAAATAAATGATCTTTGTTCCCTTTTGACATTCTGGGGACAACAATGGTTTGCTCTAATGAGCTCAAGGGACCTAAGTCTTAAATAGAACTTAAGGAACCCTCAAAGAAACCTCCTTCTTCAACTTGAGGTATGGAAATTGTGATGCCTTGCTAATAATGTGGGATATTCATAGGAAGGCTGCTTTATTTCCCACATTCTTGCATACCCAGGAAACTTTTCATCCTGGAAGATCACTTCAGAATCACCGTCCCTGGAGGGGACATCCCTCCACTGGAGGATATAGGGCTATTCTAAAAATCTTCATTTAAGGGGAGTCCCCTGGTCAGCCAACTATTCATTTCCCAATAGGCTGTATGTACTCCTTCGAACCTCTCCACCATGCCTTTATGCCAGGCACCTCCTCCCCTTTTCAGTTTGCTTTTTGGAGTTGTCTTCCCAATTAGAATGTAACCTTCTTGCAAGCAGAAAATGCCTTTTTACTTGTATTAATATTCCCAGTATGTAGCATTGGACCTGACATACAGAAGAATTTAATAAATGTTGACTGACTTACTGCTTGCTTATAACTATTAGAAGAGTTTCATATCACTTCACCACTCATTAGAAATTTACAAAAAAAGATCATATAATGAGGTTCATCATATATTGATTATATAGAAAACCAAAAATTATTAAGCATATTTTATAGGTAATACAATTAAATCACAAGAGCAATGTAAGAAATATGCTTTTTCTTAATAAAATGGGAAAGAAGAGACTGATTAATTGAACATGCATCTAGCTCCCTCAAATCCACAAAAAGTTTCAAATATGCACAGAATTTAAATTATGAAAATAAATGGGATAAAATGGAAAATGAACTATTGAGATGATAAACAAAACTAAAATTTTATTTTTAAGACTAATAAAGTAAGTCATTAGTTGATCTAATAAAAAAGGGGAGGGCAACAGATAACCATTGTGTTAAATTAACCTAAGTATAATGACTACAGGAATAATGATTACTTTTTATTTCACAAAAAAATTCTGGGAGAATCAGAAAACAGTTTGGCACAGAAAATAATTTTAGACTAATATATTAGAAAATATATCAAAATTAAGTCCATATAGATAGATAAACTAAATATAAAAGATCACATAAATTTTCAAAAGGGAAGAGAGAGAGAGAGAGAGAGAGAGAGAGAGAGAGAGAGAGAGAGAGAGAGAGAGAGAGAGAGAGAGAGAGGAAAGAGGTATTTTTTCACAATTAGAGCTAGTGGGAGAATTCTGAACAAATAATTGTGATCATGAAGAATAATCTGGATAATTTTGATTACACAAAATTAAAAAGTTACTGCATGAAGAAATCTACAGTAAGAATTAAACAAGATATGATTCTGAACAACTGTTATAAGATTTAGAGTTGAAAGACATAGCATCTTTTCAAGGGGAACATTAAAGAAAAAAATATATTAGCATAAATATTACCTTTACAAGATCAAAGAGATATCATTCATTAATGCAAATGATAAAATTACTAAACATAACATTTACAAATCATAATGTAATAAAAACTAATATAGAAAGTAAAACAAACAATTAAGATGGGGACTTAATGACATCCTAAACAATGAGTCAAAGGAAAAAAAAATCACAGATGCAAATAAAGACTATGTGAAAGAGAATGATAACACTCAAATGACATAACACAATTTCTGGGACACAGTTAAAATAGTCCCCAGAGGGGTGGGGAACAAGAAAACATATTAACAATATTGAAAAGAAGAGATAAGTAGAGAACTGATGATGCAATTTAAAAATTAGAAAAGAAACACAAAGTAAGCACAAAAGAGGAAATTGTAACATACAGTGAAGAAATAAAATAATTACTAGAATCTATCTTACATATGTGAGTATTTGTATTCCAGCAAACCTGATTAGTTTAAATGAAGTAGAGAATTATCTACAAATATATAAAATGTTCTAATTATGAGAATACCTAAAGAAATCTTAAATATTCTAGCCACATAAAAAAGAAATTGAATCATCTTTAAAGGAACTACTAATGAAAGAAAAAAAAAAACTAGTTCAAAGAGTTTTACAAAAGAATAAACAACTATACAAATTATTTGCAAAAAATAAAAAGGAAAACACTTTTCCAAATTCTTTTTATAGTACAAATATGTTCTTAATTCTTAAACCAGGGAAGGTCAAAGCAGAGAAAGAAAACTGTAGAATAATGCCATTAGTGAATATTAATTCCAAAAATTAAGGGAGAGCTTGGAAAAAAGACTACAGTCATTTATCCAGCAAAAGCATTCATTATGATAAAGATGAATTTGTATCACAGATGAAAGGGTTGTTCAATGTTATAAAAATAAATTGTGTAATAAATTATATCAAAAACAAAGATAGCAAAAGCCCCATGATTATATTGATCTATGCAAAAAGAAGTCTTCAACAAAGCTGTTATTGAGTTTTTTTGCAATCATGTACAACTCTCTGTGACCCCATTTGGAATTTTCTTGGCAAAGATACTGGAGTGGTTTGCCATTTTCTTCTCCAGCTCATTTTACAGATGAGGAAACTGAGGTAAACAGGGTTAAATGATTTGTCCAGAGTCACATAGCTAGCAAGTTCCAGGTCAGATTTGAACTCACAAAGAGGATTCTTACCGACTCCAAGCCTCCCATTCTATCCACTGTGTCACCTCCCTGACCCCTCTGACAAAGAACAACACTCAGAATTTAAGCTATAAACCAAAACAAAGACTACAAAGCATAGGAGACATGAGATGACCTTTTAATAATATATTAAAAAGATAACTATCTAAAACCAAAAGATAGTATCATATACAATGAGAATCAGTAGAGGTTTTCCCAATAAATAGAGTAACACAGAAAGAATGTCACTTCTTCCTATCGTTATTTGACATAGCTATAGAAATGGAAGAAGTAGCAATAATACATGACAAAGAAATGCAAAGAGGAGGGAAAACTATTCTTATTTGTGGATATCATAATGCTTTACTTTGAAAATTGAGACAAAAAGAAACTAAGATAATTAATAATTTCAGAATGCAATATAAAGCCACACAAATCAATGATATTTCTTTATAGTAATAACAAAATCCAGGAAAAAACAATAGACAGGGGAGTTCTATTCAAGATAAAAATTAAATATCTAAAACATTTGGGAATCAATCTACTGAGATACTATATCGACCCGAATAAAAAGTAAAATTACAAAACAAAAAATATGCAAGATATTAATTGAACAAGTAAAGAGTTAATTAATAACTGGATGGACATTCAGAGCTAATACCTGGGTTATGACAATATAATAATAATGATAATACTAGGCAAAATAATAACAAAATTTGTTAGGAGGACCAAAGCGTCTAATACATCAAGAGGAACAAAGGGAAGAGGAAGTAGTAATGAAGGAGAAACATCACTTGAGTTATCAAATCATATTACAAAGTAGTAATCACAAAAATATTTGTTACTAGTTAAAACATAGAAAAGTAGACCATCGAAACAGACCAGAAGAGGAAGAATAAAAAAACTTGAAATCCTAATATAACTTACACATAAATTACTTAATTGACAATTCCTTATCTGGCAAAAGTACAAGGAAATTTGGTGAAAATTAGATCAACACTAATATTTTATATTACATGACACAACAAAATTATCAAAACAGACATCTAAATCTAAAAGGCCAAACCACACGTGCACACACACACACGCACACGCACATGCATGCACACGCACAGAAGAAAACAATATCAGAAAGCTTTCGCAATTATGGTTAGGGGATTAAATTATTAACCAAAGAATGAATAAAAATAAATCTCACAAAATTAAATATGTAATTCTGATTACATAAAATCAAGAGGTTTTTGCAGGAAAAGCATCAACACTACTACGATAATAATAGAAGTATTCTATTGTGGGAAAAAAGTGATCAGATATCTCTGATAATGGTCTGCCTTCTGAGATATATGTGAAACTAACAGAAACTAATCAAAGCATAATAAGAGACAGCTCCCACTCCTTTTCAATAATTTCAAACTCTTAATAGCAAGATTAACTCAAATCACTAGTAATAAGAGAATCATATATCAAAACAACTCCAAGGTTTCACTTCAAACCCAGAAATCTGGGAAAGATGAAAAAGAATTAGAACCATCAATATTGGAGGATTGATGGTGCACCAACATGCTATTTGGAGTTGTGATTGTTTTCATCATTCTGGAAAAGAATTTGGAATTATTCAAAAAAGTGAATAAAATATACACATCCTCTCTGATCCAGAGGTTTCACTGCAAGATAATGGTGTCACTGAGGTCAATGATAAAAGGCAGCCTTATTTGTATTGTCAAATAATTGGAAACAAGGTGGATGCCAATAGATTGGGGTAAAAACAAAACTAGTTCTGTTACATGAAGTAATGGAATTCTTGAAAACTCACAGAGAAAAATCTCACTACCACAGTCACTGGTACTGTCAAATGCTCAATATACATTATAGATATGGAAATATAGATATTTCAATGGAAATGAAACTGAATGATGTATTAGTATTCATCCTAAGGACCACTGGATGCTTCCATGTAAGTTATAGCTAAAACCTGTGTTGTTTTCCTCTATTATAATGGGAACTTCTTAAAAGGGGAGTTTTGTTTATTTATAATCCATTATAGTACAGTGTTTTGTGCATGGTAAGCTCTTACCAAATTTTTTCATCCATTCATTATTGATACATAAAAAATGAAAAATACCAAGAATGAAGAGAAGCATAGGAAGACTCATATGAACTGATATAATGTAAAGTAAGTAGAACCAAGAAAACAATTTACACAATGACAATATGAATAGAAATAACAATAACAAAACTGTCAAAATGGAATTCTCCAAAATTTTTGCTAAGACAATTATAAGAAAGTAGATGGAATACTATGGTTGTAGAACTCTGAATTATAATGTCCGAATTTTGATGAATCATTTCATTTTCCTAAATTGTTTTTATGTTGCTCTTTTTTATTCTTTGTTATATGTAAGAGGGAATATAAGGCAATGGAAAAAATTCTGACTATGGAGTCAGAGAGTTTGGGTTCAAATCCTATTTCTGATCCCACCTGTATGACCTTGGTAAAGTTACTTAACTGTCTTGAACCTCAGTTTCCTCATCTAGAAAACAAAAGACTTGAACTAGATGGTCACTGAGGATCCTTCTAGAGGATTCTCTCTGAAAGGGGAACAAATGAGATGCTTTGGGAAATTAAGAAGAGGTAAAAACAAAATATATCAAAAGAAAAGGGAAAAGAGAAATGCTCTATACCTTCTAAAATACCAGCTCCGTACTCGTTTCTCAGGGAAAATATGAATAGGTAATTGAAAGTCACTTGCAAGGGACATGACAAGAAAGAACACATTGCAAGTTTTTCATCTATTCTTTCTCTAATTGTCAGTCTCATCTTTCTGTCTTTTTTTCTGTTGTTCCTTGCCTGTTAGTAAATTAGATTACAAGCATAAAGGGTCCAGGTCCTGTTATTGCCCCATTCTCTCCAGAGCCTACGTTGTGACTGGGGTTTGATGAATGCTTTGGAAAGGTAGATATAATTTCAGTCCTTCTTTTGAGTGAGAGAAGCAACACTCAAATACCCACAACAAAAAAGGAGCTATCAACAGGGAAAATGACAGACTGCCTTGGTTTCATGACTTCATTCTCCATAAAGGGATTGGACTATAATTTCTTCTGCAATTTACAGCAACCTATTTCTCTCAGGGCATATTTTAAAATATACCTTGCACTAGAAGAAAAAGTTAAAATAAATTACATGAAGGAAGAGGCAGGTTAAATATAATAGTTCATACAGAGACACAACCACTACTACAACCAACAGAACCAACAGCTATAGCATCCCTTTCCTGAATTCCTACAAAGGGAGCAAAGAGCATCAAGGGAGAAATAGGAGTGATTCATAAGCAATGAGCCAAGGTATAGAATTGGAAGGGGTAGTAATAAAACATTTTAACAGCTATTTGGAGGGCCCCCTTCAGGCAGGGTGATGCTGTACAGTAGATCTTGGACTAAGAAGTTTAAAACTTCATTAAACATCCAGGTGTTTTTTTAGGATTTTTGTTTTGTTTTGTTTTTTGGCTCATTGCCCTAGCCAAGAACTCCCGCACAAGATAAATAACAGAGAGTAGGACTTGAGTGGCTAACAACAAAAAATGGAAAATGGAAGAGATCAAGAGCTGGTGCTGGGGAGCAGTTTAACAGCATCCATGCTGAATGTAGTAGCTGAGATGAGGTATGGGAAGAAGAAATGAGAACAAGGGAAGAGAGAAGGAGAGATGAGGACTGCTCTGATGCACTATTTGGCTCCCCACTGTATGAGCTCTGGTTCCATGTACACACTTTGTGACACATGTGGAATAATAGAACTTTATCTTAAACATCCCTCCCTACATCATTAGCCTGTCCTCTAGCATTCCTTGGTGGTGTGTTCTCTGCTTATGCACTAGGTTGTTTCTTGACACTGCTGCTTGCTTTCTCCCTTTATTAAAAAAATAGTGCTTGACTTGGATACATGCATTTTGGTTGTTTCCATTAATTCAGCACTATGAGTGTAGATGTGTGGGGGAAAGGGGAAGGACAATTCTGAAAATTCAAGAAACTGATCAAAAAAATTTCTGGTGCAGGACTGGAATTCCAATCCCAAACCTATTGTTAGAGAATCTCTTTCTAATGGGGTACATAATTCTTATCGATTTAACTTGTGTTTCTTTATACTATTGTAAGCTCTCCAAAATAAAATTTTAAAATGACATTCAGGACCATCCATCTGCTTAGACAAAAAGATTCTAAATTTAAATTATTATCCTAGGTAGGATTAAATAGAAATAGGAGACTCCTGGGGCTGAATCCTCCCCATCCCATCTCCCTTCTCCAATGGGCTTTGGTGACATTGTCCTCTCCTGGGTTTTCTCCTCCTACCACTCTGGTCACATCTTCTCAGTCTCCTTTGCTGAATCATCATCCATACATGTCCCAACCTCTAAGATATTCTTTAGGCCCTGTTCTCTGCACCCTCTGCACCTTCTCTGTTTTAATTGCATAGGCATGAAGGGACGAGGACCAGCAGTAGACTGGTGGAGCTTTGAGATGAAAGAAGGGAACATGTATGAGTGATGTTAAGAAGGAAAAATGAACAGGTTTTGCAATAGATTAGATATGCAGGATATTAGATATGTTCTCATGCATTTACCTATCATCTATCTCTACGTAAATATCTTACAGAAGAAGTTCTATACCCATACCATCAAATGACTTGAACATTTCCATGCATTTGGATATACAGTAAGCAGATCAAATTCAGCATATCCAAAACAGAACTCATCTTTTTTTCCCCCTCCAAATTCTTTCTTAACTTTCCTGTTTCCATTGAGGGCACCACCATCCCTCCAGTCACCCTGATTCAGAACTTTGGACTCAGTCTTGATTCTCACTCATCCACTTTGTATATCCATTTATATTATGGGCTAAGTTTTGGTGATCTCTCTCTACTTCTGTCCACTCAAGTCACCATCAACTCAGTCCAGGCCATGATTAGTCCTCCTAGATAATTACAGTAGCCTCCTAATTGGTCTTCCTGACTTAAGACTCTTTCTCCTCCCATCCATCTCCCATCCAGCTGCCAAACAGACATTCCTAAGGTATGTCACCTCCTCCAAAAAAAAAAGTTCCAGCATATCCTTATTGTCTCTAGAATCAAATACAAAGCTTTCTATTCAACATTTAAAATTTCATAATCTAGCCCCAGTCTCCCATTTCAGGATATACATATAATCATTTTATCTGTCTATCTATCTATCTATCTATCTATCTATCTATCTATCTATCTATCTATCTATCTATCTATCTATCTATCCATCCATCCATCCATCCATCCATCTATCTATCTATCTATCTATCTATCTATCTATCTATCCATCTATCCTACTTCCCTTCACATATTCCACATTCTAGACAAACTGGCCTTCTTGAAGTTCTCTATACATGACATGGCAGCCACTATTCCTTAGTCTTTGCAAAGGCTAACTCCCACACCAGAAATGTCCTCTCCTCTCACCTTTGCTTTGTAAGTTTTCTAGCTTCCTTCAAGGCTTGTCATATATGAAGCCTTTTGTTGCAACACATTCCCCCAATTTTTTGCATTGATTTTACATACATTTTACATTTATCCATCAATGTGTTTTTTTTTCCCTCTTTAATACAGTTTAAATTTCCTGACAGCAGAGATACTTCTGTTTTTGTCTTTGTATCTTTAGGATGTAATGGTGCCTGGCCACAATAAGTATCTAATAAAGGCTTGTTGAATGAATATCAATAAAACATAACATCATGCATATTTAAAAATAGTTATATCATCACATCTCTGGCTTATAATTAGTTTACAGAGAATTCAAACCCATGTGTTTTTTGTGACCTTTTTACAATACAAATTTTTATTGCCTCCTTATACAATTAATTATCTGAATCTAAATCTAGGATTTTATATTTAAATATCATTTTTTTTTTTGGTTTGGGTTCATTGTTTCAATTCATTATTCTTAAGCTAATTCCCTCAGTTACTGTATTAACTGACTACCACTGCTTAAAGCCCCTTACCAAAAGGGCATTGTTAAAGGGGTTCTCTGACTAAAGCGATATGCCTAGATATAAAATTATACCCATACCCATGGAACAATGGAGCATAGAAAACTGATGAGACACTTTGAGAATCTTAACACCTTGCTATTTACTCTACATTAGAGATATAAGTGCAGCTAGGTGACTCAGTGTATAGAGGGCTGGGCCTGGAGGCAGGAAGACCTGTGTTCAAATCCAACCTTAGACAGTTACTAGCTGTGTGACCCTGGGCAAGGAACTAAACCCTGTTTGCCTCAGTCTCCTCATCTGGGAAAGGAAAGGGCAAACTACTCCAGCATCTTTGCCAAGAAAACCCCAAACTCTGAAGTCAGAAGTGACTGAACAACAAACAAGAGACCTCAGCTATTGCTAGCTACTCCATTTTGACCTGGCTCCTACTTCATACAGTATGATCTAAGGAAAAACAAAACACACACGCGCGCACACACACACTCCTTCCAGTATTCTGTTTCTAGTTTCTCTTGTGATTACCCTCTCCCAATCTGGAAATATCCTTGCACAAATCTTCCAGATTCCTAGCTTATTGGTGATTTCCTGCCTATGACCTCAGAGGTGGGAAACTAATCAAACAGACCTGAATGAAGTCCTTCTCTACCCCTCCCCGATAAAACACTTGATTCTCTTACATATCATTGCATGGTAGATATAAAGAGTGCCCCTACTAAATTGATAGGAGTGTCAAGAACCTGGACCAAGGTGCCTGGTCCAAAGAGAATCTCTCAATGAGTCATACATTCCCATCTTCCTCTCTCCAAGGCCTAAAGATCACCTCACTCAAGGCCTGGAAAATACTTCTGGATAAACTATAGATGTATTATATCATTCTGTACAGATAGAGAAAGCATTTCTTAAGCAAATACTATGCTCAGTAAGTACTGAGCTAAGAGCTGGGGATATAAATGTAAGCAAACAACATTGTTCTTGTACTCAAGGATCTTATATTCTAATAGAGGAATATGATAAATAAAGGGTTAAGGGCATGGTCTTGTATAAGTTAAAAATTCATTAAATGAAAGCCTATTCCTTTAAAATTATCAACTGGTTTTCTTCTTCTGTGGAAATTCCTAAGTCCCTCTGGAGCAAATGCAACAGACTAGCACAAATACTACTTGCCACCTTTGGCCTTTTAGCACTAAGAAATATATCTTAGTTATTGAGTTTGACTTATTATTCAAACTATAGTAATTTTGCCCCATTCGGCATAGGACCTTACTAACTGTTATAATACTTTCTCTCTTCCTAAATCAGGAGAGGATCTATCATTGTCATGGAATTTGCTTAGCATGGTCCAGAATGTATTCCAATGCTGAGTTCATAAAAGGACAGATCTAGGTGGAGACAATGCAATCCTGATTTACCTGAGCAAAGTCCAAGAAGAATTGGAATCCATGATGGGCAGCAGCTTTCTGAACTTATAGGTCCAGAATACACATACAAAAATTCTTTAAGACTTGTGCCATAAAATAATAAAGAACGTGATACCTTGCCCACGGAGTCATTATCATGAATTAAGAAACTTCTTGCCTGGTAATCAATATAGATACCTTTGGGGTAGATGGTATAGAGTGGGGGAATGGGGTAGGAGGAACATGAGTGAAGTGATCCAGCAGCTGTGTGGGCACTGCTGAGAAATCTTCTGCCTCTGTGGCATATCTTCATGGGTTATTGTTGAATTGAAATGTTTCTTTGACTTCTGACCTTGGAATTTCTGTACTAAATACACCAAGGTAATGTGCCCTAAATAAAAGGCTATCAACCTTAGATCATTCTCTCCTTGATGGTTATCCCCTCCTAGCAAAGCTTTGTTTTTCATCCACTCAAAATATTCCTTGGCCATTTCTGTTATTAGTCACACATTAATATGACCTTTATGTTCACTGCTCAGGACCATCAACGTCACCCTTCTTAAAACTAAGAAGGCATCAGTCAGTATGATGGAACCCACGCATTTACAATCCATGATGGTCCCAGGAAACAATAAAGTAATTATCCATTCCATCTATCTGTTACTTGAAAATTTTATAAGCAAACCTACAATGTTATCAAGTCACTTTTTAAACTTTTTTCATTAAACAAAGTGTGGTAAATGAACAACAGATTATCTGTGTAGGAAACAATGAATATGATAAATACAGAGACGTATGGAAGGACTTAAATGAACTGATGCAAAGTGAAGTAAATAGAACAAGGAAAATGATATACACAATAACTACAAAAAATAAATGGAAAGAAAAAACAGCAAAACAATTACTACTGCTATAAAATCAAAATGACCATATTTGGCCCCAAACAAAAATTACAAAAAGAATCACCATTTTCCCATTTCTTTCCCAAGAGGTGAGATTACATAGGTATCTAACAGGGTATTCAACAACAGATCTTTCAAGTGTGTTGGCTGGTTTTGCTGATTTTTTTTTTCTTCTTAAGAATCTATGTTAAAAGGCTTGGCTCTCTGAGAGGAATTAGGGGGAGGCATATAGGAGAAAATGTAGGTGATATAAAAACAAAAGCTATCAATAAAAATCTACTACCATTATTCCTTTTGTTTTCAGCACAGAACAATACCAAGGACAGAATTCTGTAACACTTCACATGGTATCTCTTTCCATGGTATCTCTTACCAGATACTGATCCATTCATGAATGTCATCTGGGTATAGTTATCCAATCAACTGAGCATTCCCCATAACCATAAAAACAATCTATCACTTTAACACTGTACATATGGAAATCAGTAGAAAAATTTTCAAATGTTATCCTGAAATGAGAAAAATTTGCCTATAGTGTTTTTATGTTTTAGAACATAGTATACATGTCCAAAAAAAAGTGGGGGAGAGAACACTAAAAAATAGGAGAGACTGAATGTCCTTGGTTCTATCCGAAACCTATTTCCCCTATTTATGACACATTTATTTCCTCCCTTACTGGTAAATATCAGAAGTAATCACAGGAAATCTATTGGCTGGTCCATTTGTCTGGGCTTTAGGTGAAAACATGTCTCCTTAAAAAAATTCAGTGTAACTTTGATTACTTGAATTAAAACAATCTCCTGCTACTGAAGATCACCACTTCTCTCCTGAACATTTCCTATCATTTGTCAGCTGGAAACTTTAATAAAATGAAAGTGTGTTCTTTATCCCTGTCAGTGATGGAAACATAGAATTCATCCAACAGCTAGAGGGGAAAGTTTTTCATCCTTAGCTTTGGTGCTAAAATGCACGTAGTTAAGAAGTCAGGGAAAATGGTACAAGAACTGTTTTCTTTACGCATTACCATTTCAGAACCTTCTATGAGATCTCTGCAGAGAAATTAAAAAGGAAGAGAATGGAGAATTTTCCTTTTCAAAACTCTTGGTAGCTTTAGGAGGCTAAAGAGAAATAAAGGATTCATAAAATTACAGATTTAGGGTTGTAAGATAGCTTTGAGTCCTCTAGTCCAAACCTCTCATTTTATTGATGAAGAAATTGAGGACCAAAGAAGGAAAAGAACTCGTCTACAGTCTCCATTTCTGTCTCTATCTCCTTTTCTCTCTGTCTCTGTCTCTCTCATATATGCACATGGCTAATAGCAGAGGTAGAACAATAATACATGATATAGGATTATGGTTCTAGAGCTGGAAGGGACCATCTAATCCAGGGTTTGAGGAACCCATGGACTCAAGCCCACATGTAGCCCTCTAGGTCCCCAACTATAGCCCTTTGACTGAATTCAGGACCTAGAGGACTGAATTGAGGACCTTAGGGGCCACATGTGACCTTGAGGCCAGGTTCCCCACCCTTGGTCTAGTGCAATCTCCTTATTTTACAGATGAAGAAACTGAGGCCCAGACAGGTAAAGTGACTTACCCATAGTCCCACATATAGTATATGGAACAGCAGAGATCTGAATTCAAGTCTTATGTCTCTAAACTCAGTGCTCTTTCCACAGCTTTAAACTGCTTTTATGGTTAGTCTTCCTGGTCACAATTACATACATAACTTTATTTCAGCCCTGCTAACATTCTCTTGCTCTTAACTAGCATTTGATCTGGTATACTTTACTTTCTGTATATGTCTTGACTTAGTATGTATTTGGTTTTATTGGTCGAGTTTCACTTCTCTAACTCTGCCTTCATGTTGTACACCTCTCTCAGTTTGTCCCAGAGTCCATATTCAGGCTTTCAGTTTTGAAAGACCTACTCGAGGGAACTTTTGTACCACTGGCATGACCCTTGAGGATCCATCCAGTTGTCTCCACATTACATTGAGGCATCTGAGCAGGACTGTGGTATCACTCTACTAAACTCCAATAAACATGTGTCTTAGACTATGAGCTGTCTTTGTCTTCTAGGAATGCCATTTTTAAACCTAGGCCATCTAATTAAGTAGTTGAAATCCATATTTTCAAGATTTCTCTTTAGTTAGTAGAATACAAAGTATGTGAATATTGCCCATAGTTATGTATTGTTAAATATGCAAAGAAGCTGTGATTTTGTCATTGTAGAGAACTTCCAGTGTGGAAAGTTGACTAAAATTTTAACTATTCTATGACTCAATATGAAAGTGCCAGAAGAACATGGATGTTAAGTGACTTGTCCAGGATTGGATAGTTTGGAAGAGTTAGAGTCAGAATTGGAGGCCATGATACCATGCCATGAACCTTCATATATTTTTACCTCTTTCTATATAGGCAAACATAAATGTTCAGTTTGATGTATTTCAAGTGTGAAGTTATCCCTAAAACAGAGTATTATTTACATAAGTGTAGGACACCATGGATTAGAAATGCAATGAATTCACCTACCATAGTGGTAGTAATTATGAACATAATGGAAATGTCAAGTTAAGAGTTGAGTTTTCTCATGAATATGACTTGGATTGTGAAATGTAAATGTGAAAACTAGTTCTATTTAATATAAACCCAATGTATGCATTAAGAAGGATTTAAATTACAAAGGAGTTAGCATGAATGCATGAATGAATTCCCAAATGGTGATTATATGTGTAAGGGAATGTAGGGATTTACTGGAGCTGTCATGAAGAAACATTATGAAAGATTACCCTTGCCTGGGTCTTAGGATAAAAAGAAAGGCAAGAGAGAAGAGATGAAGTGCATGCAATCACAGCATTGAGAGAATGGACTAGCATTTGGGCGCAGAGGAGGGGCTGGAGTTAGGCAGCAGATTTAAGCAAAGTTCAGTAATAATACAGCATTGCTGCTATTATGCCAGCACTCAAAATTATGAAGAGGCAGAGAGGTCTAGACCCTTGAGGAAAGGGAAGATTGAAGCCAAGAAAAACATAAAACATTGTTGTAGAGATCATATGGTCTAGAGCTAGAAGGATGATATTAGAAGTCTTGTGGCTAGCTGATGGTTGGGCCCAAGGCTCAGTTCCAAGTTCTCTTCTCTTCTCTTCTCTTCTCTTCTCTTCTCTTCTCTTCTCTTCTCTTCTCTTCTCTTCTCTTCTCTTCTCTTCTCTTCTCTTCCCTTCCCTTCCCTTCCCTTCCCTTCCCTTCCCTTCCCTTCCCTTCCCTTCCCTTCCCTTCCCTTCCCTTCCCTTCCCTTCCCTTCCCTTCCCTTCCCTTCCCTTCCCTTCCCTTCCCTTCCCTTCCCTTCCCTTCTCTCCTCTTCTTTCCCTCTCTCTTTCCTTCTCTGTCTCTCTCTGTTTCTCTCTTTCTTTGTCTCTTTCTCTCCTCTCTATGCAAAGAAATCCCAGGTTTCTATATCTAGCCCCAATCTTTCCATCTGCCTATTCAGTAGTTTTTAGTCATGTCCAATTCTATGTGACCATATTTGAGGTTTTCTTTTCAAGGATACTGACTGGAATGGATTGCCATATCCTTTTCCACATCATTCTACAGATGAGGAAACTGAGGTAAACAGGGTTAAGTGACTTGCCCAAGGTCACATAGTATCTGAGGCTGGATTTCAACTCACATAAATGAGTCTCACTGACTCCAGGCCTGGTGATCTAACCACTGTGTCTAGTAACTGTCCCATCTGCCTACTGGACTTAAACTGGATTTCCCCACAATATTTTAAATTCAACATTTTGAAAACATAATTATTATCTTTTCCCCAAACCATCCATCTTATTAACATCCCTCTTTCTATTGAAGACATCATCATGTTTTCAATCTCTCAGGTTCATCACCCTTGACTCCTTTCTCTTTCTCACTTCACACATGCCAAATGCTACCATTTCTACTTCCACAATATTTCTTGTACCTGACCCCTTAGCTCTACTCACTCAGTGAGTTTAGGCCCTCATCACCACTCTTGTAGATTATTCCTAAGTCCTCTTAATTAGTTTCCTTGCCTTAAGTCTCTTCCTATTCCAATCTATTCCCCATACAATTTCCAAAGTAATTTTTTTAAGTTCATTTTGACCCTGATCACTTTATTCAATAAACTCCAGAAATTTGATTTTATATTTTATAGGATCAAACATAAATTCATCTTTGAATTTCAAAGTCCTTCATAACCTGGCCCCAATCTATTCTTCTTATCTTCTTCATGCATTTTGTATGTATGCATCCCTTTGTACTGTCTATGATCCAACTAAATGGGGCTTCTCTCTATTCCTCACACATCACTCCATCCCTTTCTCTGGGCCTCTCCATTGGTCATCCTCCATGACTGGAATGCATTCCCTTATCTCCACTTCACAGGATTCCTCTTTTCCTTCCAGACAAAGCTCAAGAAGCATCTTCTACATGAAGCCTTTCTTTATTCCTCTGACTACCAGTGTCCTCCCTGCCTATCTTGTATTTATTCTTCATAATTTGTACTGTCTATCTAATCTATCTCTGTATGTGTGTATATATATATATATATATATGTGCATGCATGTGTGTGTATACACATACATACATAAAAATAAATTCCTGAAAGTCTCTGAATCCTTTCTATCTGCCCCAATACTTCCCTACCTGAACTTTCCAATTGTTATAAATTATAAATGAACATGAGTCCTTCTTTATCTGTTGTCTCTTCAGTTAGATTATGAACTCATTGAGATAAGGAACTGTCTTAGTCTTGGCACAAAGTGTTTAGTAAGAGCCTTTCCATTCCATTTCACTTGTGTATGTTGTTTTCCTTGCTAGAATTTAAATTAATTGAGCATACAAACTTTTTGTTTCTTTGTTTCTCTTTGTTCCTTCCTTCCTTCCTTCCTTCCTTCCTTCCTTCCTTCCTTCCTTCCTTCCTTCCTTCCTTCCTTCCTTCCTTCCTTCCTTCCTTCCTTCCTCTCTCCCTCCTTCTCTTCCTTCCTTCCTTCTTCCCTTCCTTTCTTATTTGTTCTTTCTCTGGAAGAAGATAGCATCTTTCTTCATATATCTTTTGTAGCTAATTTGGAAATTTATAATAGTTAAAATGACCTAGTCCCTCAAAGTTGTTCTTAAAATTCTATTTCTGTTACTGTATAAATTGTTTCATTATTTCATGCAAATCTATCCATGCTTTTTCTAAGATCCCCAAACTCTTCATTTCTTATAACAGTAGTATTTCATCACAATCATCTACCACAACTTATTCATATTAGACATTTAATAAATTCTTATTAGCTGATTTATAGACGTAGTGGTTAAGGAACACTGTAAGTTCTCCTTTCTTAGTTTATCAGTGTGTCCTCCTATCCAAAAGGCATGTCCTTATTGAACGACTCCTGGGGGCATCTTCTGTATCTGTGGCCATGGCACTGAGTTGCATCAGGGTTCAGGAATAGTAGCCTATCAATGGAGGATTGGTTTATGAGGATATTCTCCTTTGTGATTAAAAAAAAATCATACTTCAGAGTACCTTCTGAAACCATTTCCTTTCCTGCAGGGCACGCTTGGTAGCTTTTTAGAGCCTAGCACTTAGTTATAATCAGAGCATACTTCAAAGTATCAGGATTTAGAATCCACTTCAGGATTTGCTTCAGCTACCCCAGGTGGCCATTTGCATCAGTCATACATGGGAGGACTTTGCTTATGGGAGATTTCTGAGTTAGTGCATCACAAGACGGAAGCCACAGGTACTGCTGACCACCACTGCTTCATTAGGGGCTGGCCACCCCCTGCGTTTAGTAATTAGAACTGCCTATGCTTCTGTGAGTCAGAGTACCTGAAGTGTTTTGATTAATCAGTCTTTGAAAACCAGAGATAGTGTTTGTCCTAATCTCTCCCTCCCCTCATCCTGAATACAAATTTGGCAGTGATGACTGCTGATGTTGACTTCTTTTCTTAATTTTACTATTTTTAGTAAAATGTACTTGTCAAATTTCTTTGGAAAAATAATCGAAGTGGAACACATCTCAATCTTAGATAAGGGGAGAAAATGGCCCAGGCAATGAATGGCCAGGGTTTACAAGGAGAAGCAGATGCAAAGCGTTGAGTGTCTCTTTCTGCCTTTGCCATGTTAGGAAAAGAAGGAAAAACACTGGGAGGCAGATCACATGGGGAGCAATGAGAGGTGGGTATAAGCAGCAGAAAGTTAACCATTTGGCAGAATTATGAAATGATCTCAAAGACCTTAGAATGATCTGAGGTGGAGGATGGGGGAGAAGGGCAATATTTTAGGAAACTGATCTCTAACAAGACAGAGTCATACATCTTGGTACTAATATTCATTAAGGAGGAGGAAGTGGTTGAGCATCAGGAATTTAATAAATGCTTGTTGAGTGACTGCTTGAATTAATGATTAATTGAAGGATATCCTTTTAAACAAGAATGCAGATTAGAAGAAATTAGGTTTAGACCAGTATCTTGTACTACATATATATATATATATATATATTTATGTGTGTGTGTACGTGTGTGTGTACATGTGTGTATGTATATGTGTATTATATACACAATACTCTCAATATATATTTTTTTCAATGTCTTTTCCAATTTGTTAAAGAAAGAACCAAGACCATTGTAATAGCAAGAAATATTGGAGTTATATAGTAAGGAAGGCTGATGCTTAATAGCTTGGAAGCTTGGAAGTTGAAGAAAAGAAGGAAGGAAGGAGGAGGGCAGTGGTGATATCAGCCTGAAACCATAAAGGGCAGTCACCCCATGCAGGGTCAACTTGTGGAGTGAGGTCTGCAGGCTGGTCCTGACTACTTTTTATCCTACTGACTTCCAGGAATAAGGGGAGGCAGAAGCAGCCAGCTCTGGCATGATCTGTAAAGTGTAGGTTTCAGGTTCTAGCTGTAATATTAGAGGGAAAGGGCTAAGGAAAGAGTGGGAAGGGACTGAGCTGAAGGAAACTATTTGGGGGACTGCTCTTGTGGGGCTGGGAAATACTCTTTAAGGAAGTTCTGTTTAGAAGAATGGGGCATGCCCCACTGGTCCTGGAAGTTGTAAATGAAGCTCAACAGTGGAGACAAGAGGTATGAGAGCAGGATAACTCTCTGGGTTGGGGGGGGGTGGGGCCATGATGGTGGAGAGGCTGTTCTCCAGTCTAAGCCCAATGGGATTGTTCCTTTTCCATAACCTTTTCATGACCCTTTCCTGTGGCTTTCTTGCAAAGATACTGGTTTGCCATTTCTTTCTCCATTTTACAGAGGAGAAAACTGAGGCAAACAGGGTTAAGTGACTTGCCCATGGTCACACAGCCAATACATATCTGAGGCTCGATTTGAACTCATGAAGATAAGTCTTCCTGATGCCAAGCCCATTGCTCTATCCACTACACCACCTAGCTGTCCCTTCAATATGTATACACAACTTGAATATAGTAAGTCTCTAAAGACACAGAATAAGAAAAGAATGATATTAAGAGCTTTTCACAAATATGGCTAGGGGAAAAAGTTTTAACCAAACAAGGGATAAAAGTTACAAAAATAATTAGAAAAGAAATATTAAACTGGGACATTTACATAAAATATTGCTTATAAAAGTCTGAGATCAAAAGTATATAAAGGATAGACACACATGTGTAACAAGAGTCATTCCCCAGCAGACAAGTGGCCAAATGATACAGATAGTTTTCAAAAGAAGAATCCCAAATGATAAATGATCACATGAAAACAAGCTCTGAGTCACTCATAATTTTAATCATAAGCAAGTCACAAATTATGCCATAGGATATAATGCAACGTGGGTGGTTGTGGGCATCATGAGTATTGTTTTGGAGGGTAGAGTTGGCCCACCATTCACCTCTTCTCCATTTCTGTTAATTTCTGTTATCAGCCATACCTTATTACAACAATTACCTCCATCTTTAGCCTAGAATTTGTAAATGAGATTTAAACCCACGCTATTATGCCTCTCAATTCAGTGTTCTACCCACTGTTCCACATAGCCTCTCATAGAGATTTAAACTTGGGTCTTTCTGACTCCAGGTCCAGTGCTCTATCCACTGAATAACCTAGCATAGATAGCCTTTAAGAATATGACCTAGATGGCACACAGGCATCACAACAGGACTTTGGTGTTACTCAACTCAGCCCAGAATAAGAATGTCTATAACAATATGAGGTCCATTTCTAGGAATTTCATTCTTAATCATAGGAAATCTATTTAAGTTGCTTATGGGCATATTTTTAGATTAGTGAGTCTAGCCTCTGGTGGCAGTGATGAAAAACCCTTGCATATACAATATAGTTCTGAATTCTGAGAAGTCTTTTGACATGAAAAAAAAGAGTTCCCAAATAGTGACAAGTGACTCCAGACCCAAAGCATTAGAAAGCAAACTTGATTGAGTCTATGTCACATAGAATGTCAAAGTTAGAAAGAAATTTGCTATGTATCCAGTCCAATCAAATTCCAGAAAGTCACTTCTTTATATAGAAAAGGAAACAGAGACCGAGAAAAGGTGATAGGGTGGGAACTTACTGGAAGTCACAGTGAGTTAGCAGCAAAAACAGAACTACAGCCCATAAATATCTCTGACTCAACACCTCCATTTTAGTTATAATAGCTACTATAATGTTACCATCTCCTTCTTCTTCCCAAATCCAAAGAAACAATAAATTATGGTACCATCAGTATTAGGACAGCTAGGTGACTGAGTGGATAGAGTGCCAGCCTGAAGTCAGGAAGATTCATCTATCTGAGGTCAAATCTGACCTCAGACACTCCCTAGCTGTGTGACCTTGGACAAGTTACTTAACCCTGTTTGCCTCAGTTTCCTCACCTGTAAAATGAGCTGGAGAAGGAAAAGGTAAACCACTCCAGTATTTCTGCCAAGAAAGTCCCAAATAGAATCATAAAGAGTGAGATATGACTGAAAAATGACTGAACAAAAACCCAGAATTTGAAGTTAGATAGTGACAGAATTTAAAGCCAACTGTATTCTTTTTATTAAAGGACAACTGCTTCTGGATAATGCCTCAATAATGGGCACAGTGAAAAATCTTTTAGCATTAATGAAACTCATAAGGTACTCCTCTCCCTCCCAATTGATAAGTTCTTCCTGGGGCTTCCATTTTGGAGAGGTGCCCAGACCAGTCAAACTGTATTCCCCACCCAGCTGTGCTTCTGACTTTAATACCATGCCCTTGTATGAATAGTGTTATCCCCAAGATCACCCCCTTTTCAATTTTTTTGTACATTATCTTTCCCCATTAGAATGTCAGCTCCTTGAAGGAGGGGCTTTCTTCTGTTAGTATTTGTATCCCCTTGCCAGCACAATGTCTGTCACATAGTGAGCAATTCAATGAACATTCATTAAGCACCTACTATGTGCTAGGCACTATGCTAAGTGCTGGGGATAGAAAAAGAGGCAAAAGTCAGCCCCTGCCCTCAAGGAATTTATAATCTAATGGAGGAGATAAAAAGCAATCAACTATATGCGAAGCAAGCTATATAAAGGATAAAGAGGAAATAATTATTAAATTTAAAAAAAATTTTAAATTAAATTTAAAAAATAAATTCAATTAATAAAATAAAATAAATAAGTGGGAAATAAATTAAATTAAGAGGGGTTAGGGAAGACTTCCTTTAAAAAATGAGGTTTATTTGGGATTTAAAGGAAGACAGGAAGTCCATCAATAGTTGGAGTGGAGGATGGAAAGTGTTCCAGGCGTGGGGGCAGGAAGAGAAATTGTGCAGAGCTGAGATATGGAGTGTCTTCTTCATGGAAGAGCCAGGAGGCCAAGGACACTTAATGTATGCTTGCTGATCATCAACAATTAGAATTGAACTTTTAGAATAATTTTCTAGATTCAAAAAAAAATTTATCTCAAGGCCAAAGATTCTTTTTCTGTGTGGGGAAAAAAAACTCACAAATCATGACATAGTCTGAAACAAAGCAAGTTTATCAGATAAAGGAAACAGAAGAAAAAAGGCTTATTTTTGCCTTATTTGCATGAAATTTATACTTTAAACACTTTCCTTCACTCTGTGAACTTCTACCTGGATAGAATTTTCTTAACCCTGCCCAATGCCCCCATCCTTTGCAACTATCCAGAAGGCAGTCTGCTGAGAATCAGGCTGTGGGAAAATAATAAAAATAAAAACAAGAAAACAAAAGCCTATGCACTCCCACAATCTACCCCAATAACTGAAAATCTTCAATGGAGGATTCAATCCACAGAACTCACCACATTCTTATTGTGTGTCTTTAGAACAATTGTAGTAAAATAGTAACAGGATGTAAGTAGGTTTGGGGAGCAAATTTTATCTTCTACAAAACAACAAGAAGGAGGGGGCGGATTCTTCAGGTGGTGATGATTAGTCAGAGCACAAGGAAGTCACTTGGGGAAGACCATTCTTTCATTCAATCAAACATTTACAAAGCAGGATCCTATCATGCATCCAGCTCTGTGGGAATACAAAAAATAAGACAGTTCCTTTTCTCAAGGTTCTTAGGTCGTTTGGTTGGAGATGTAGAAGACATGCATATGAATACCTACAATTCAGATGAAAGTGAAAAGAAGGTTAAAGTGAGGAAGAGATCATTTCTGCACACAGCACTTAAGGTCTTATTAAAACTTTAGCTCTACAGTTGGGTCATGAAAGTAGGATTTCACTTAGAAATGGGGCAAGGGGATTCCAAATTAAAGCAATAGCATGACAAAACATAGAGTCCCAGGAAAACACAGGGTTCATTTAGGGAACAGTGAATAGTTTGTTGTGTCAAGAGTATAGGCTATATGTAGGTAAAGAGTGGGAAAAACAATTTAATTGGGTGAATTGTTACCTGATTATGAAAGGTTTGGATTTCTAGGCTGAAGAGGTTGGCAATAGAGAACCACTGAAAGTTTTGAGTAGGGGAATCAACACAATCAAAATGTATTTTAGAAACATTAATTTGGAAGCAATTTATGCAATGGATTGGAAAGGGA